>JAWNNQ010001291.1:7142500-8590972 GCA_035044765.1 Leucophenga montana
TTGCATTATTTTGCAAACATGAAAAAAAGTCATTGCACAACCACCGTATTCACCAGATTTGGCAGCCTGTGACTTATTTCTGTTTCCGAAACTTAAATATACGCTCCGGGGAACGCGACATGAGTCCATTGACGACATAAAAAAAAAAAAAAATTCGCTGAAGGAACTAAAGGCTATCCCGGCCGAGGCGTATAACAAGTGTATGGAAAATTGGTTTAACCGTTGGCATGCTTGTATTGACTCAAAATATGCCTATTTTGAAGGCGATAATAAAGATTTGTATTGAAATGCATAAAAATTGGGGTTTTTTTTTTAACCAGTCCCGGTCAATTTTGATCTGAAGGTATGTTGAAAAAAATTGAATGAAACAAGAACTACATTTCATACAACTCATACCACTGTACGTTGTTTTCATGTTGCTTCGTCTGCACATCAACGACTATACGGAGCCATTCGATTCGGGCACTCGTATTCGAACTGTTGAACGCATCGGACGCAGGTGCGCATGTCACGTACAGTAAACTAAACTAAACTAAACGCGCGCATTGAGAGCCGCTAAAAGTGAAAGAGCTAGAGAAGTGTTCAAAAGAAAAGTATTTAAAAAACTAACTGAAGTGTAATTAAAAAGTAAAATAGTAAAAGAAATATAAAAAAAGTGGTAAAAATTACGAAATTTAATTAAAACAAAAGCAACAAAATGTGTTAAGCCATTTGTAAACAACAAAAACAATAACAACCCCAATTCGATTGAAGTTGGCATAAATATTGTATTAAGCGTAATTTGAAACCGCTTTGTGACTTGTTTTTGTTATATACTCGTATTGAAACCCTTTTGGCGCGTTGAGATACTTTTTGTGTTTTTGTTGGTTATCGAGTGAATCAAGTGAAAAAACAGAAAAAGAAAAAAACAAACAAAAATGCTGAAAGAACAAACAAATAAACTGCTGCATGATGATGATTTATGCCAAGATACAGGCTGCATTTTAATGCGACAACGATCAAATTTATTTCTCTTTTTTTTTGTTGTTGTATTTTTTCAATACGGCTGTGCACTGATTTTAAATGCGTTTTTGTTGTTTTTGCTGTTTTTGTTGTTCTTCCTTGTTTGTAGCTCATTCACACGCATATCACATATGCGTATGATGCTCTTAGAGTGCACAGGATACTTTACTACTTCCTGCCAGCAGCGACAACCTATTACACAAATTGAGTTACTTCAGCGTGTACACAATACAGGATGTAGCTGCACGGAAAGCGAAATTAAGGCATGCCAGAGTTCGAATAGCAAAAAAAGATACAACATAAATATTTATAAATGTATATAGATACATCGTGCATCTGTTGTATCTATTGCAAAGTTTTTAACGCTAAGCGCTCTACATTGTTGAATAACTAGTCTATTTGGATTACGTTATTCACCTAGAATGCGCGCAAACGCATTAAAAAGAAAATAAACAAAAAAAAAAAAACAAAAAAAAAAAACAAAAATACGTAATTGAAAACCATTTAACTTGAGACATTTACTCGTTTATTTTTTATAAATATGTACATATGTATACACGTATAACTTTTAATTAGCGCTTGACTCGTCTTCAGTATGTACACTCTTACCGCTTCAGCGCTTAGATTCGATTTCACAGCCCATTAAATTCATAGTATATGCAGTTAGTATATAGTATCTATATGCCGTATTTGCTGTCATAATAATTATTATACGAGTATGTGTATATAAATGTATTAAATTTAAACTGAAAATTGCGCTTAGCAATAAATTTGCAACAAGGCGTGAGATCGATCTACTATTATGACTAAGATACAAAAATTTCATTCAAAAAAAGTAATGTATGAGCGATCGCGAAGAGATCTGATGAATCTGCCTTTGAGTGCTTGTTGAGCTTGAATGATTTTCCATATATTGTCATACTAGTTAGCTTCCATTTTTTTTTTATTATTTTTATTATTATTATTATTAATTTTTTTTTTTTTTTTTTATTGTAAAGGTGGGAGTGGGAACAAATGAGTATCTGTACTATAAGCGTATAGGTAATTGAATTAGTGTATGCCTTATTTGTAGTAAGATGCCACTCGAATTTGTTTGGAATCAGTTTATTTGCTTTTGCGATATACAATTATTCCATATGTGTGTGTGGCATATACAGTAATGCTCAAAGAAATAGTTATACTAACCGTTGTGGATTGGAGATGACTGATGATAAGAAAAGTACGCCTGTTTCTAACAACTGGGCCTCTAAATATATCGGAAACAGGTTAGATAGTTGTTGTAGAAAGAAACCAGAGAGACATTTATTTCTGTCAGACACAGAGAATACTTGTATTCCAGAAGATTAGATACAAATTGAAACATTGTATCACAAATAGTTTGTAATCTATGAAGAGTTTATTTCAAATTGTTTTTTTTTTTTTGAATAGAGCAAGGACAACAATTTTAACAACTAAAATTTCTAGAGTAGACGAAAGTTTTCGAATAATTATAAATTACCAACGAATCACATTTTAACGCAAATTGTGACTATCGAAGGAGGATTAATGATGTTTTACTTGTTATCAAAATTTTTATAGTTTCAAAAGGCATACTTTGCGGTAAGAGGTACTTTTTCAAATCTGCAATGCTTTTCTCTACATTCTTGTGCTGTGTGTAGAAAAGATCTCCATTGAGAAACTCGGCATAAATATTGCTTATATACAGACAGTTTTTTGTAGCGTCTTTCAAACAAGCATTTTTGTAATTGGTACAGTAAAGGACACAACTCTGATGGACACAACTCAGTAACAGGCAGATACAATAATAAAAATAATAATAAAATACAAGCTATTATATATTTTGAAATGATATTTCTATATTCCATGCCATCTGTACACTGCAACAGTTCGCTAAATGAGTATTACTTCGAAGTTTCAGAGACTTTTAGCGCATTTAGATGCATTCAGCGGGTAAATACCTAGTAGAGCCCTGCACGAATGCATTTGTTTTTTACTATGAATGCAGTCGTTTCAAACAAATAACAATGAATACGTTCCTCACTTTATAAATATGCACGAATGATTACTGAAAGGGTGGCAGTCCTTTACAAGAACTCTGTATTATGTTATTAATTTCGAACTTTCCAAAAGTACATATATATATATATTGTACGCGTTGAGTCGACCAAAAATTTTCAAAAATAATATCATTGCACACGTATCTTTTTTGCATAGCATTTCCCACAACTAATCGTGCTGTTTGTGGCGGTTGAATTTTCGTTCTGAATAGTTTGATAAAGTTATTTATAATGATTTTGAAAGACAGTATTGTGTTTCAATTCAATTTGATTTTCTTTTTCTCTATTTAGTAAATTGTTTAATAAAATGTAAACATATATTATCAAATTACTTGTTTATATATCTAATTCTAATTTAGCTTTTCATAGAACAAATAATGTTGAATATAAATAATGTTAAATATGGCTCCTGCGTTTTGACATTGGATTAGTTCTCGATTTTACAAAAAGTTAATAATTTAAGAACTTTTTGCGTGTTATATGGATTTGACACTTATTTGAAGAGTTATTGCGCTTTGGCGAATGTTCGTTTTGGTTTTGTAATATAAATAAATACAATGCACTACAGCATGAAATGAATGTAGATTGTTATAAAATGGAAATGAAACGAAGGCAAACGAATGCATTCATGCAGGGCTCGAACAACTATTTAGATATAATCAAATAGTTATTTGATTTTAATAATCCTTTGTTAAATTGTGTCATACAATTTGAAATTTTAAGAAGTGTACACATTTTTAATTGCTTCTTAATTACGAACTCACAGCAATGAAAACAAAACTTTTAAGCTATTCACACCAAGTCGATTATGAGAAAATGAGAAAATATGAAATTTCCAACAAAAAAATGTACTGTGAATAAGTAAGCAAACTAATCGACAAACTCCCTCTGAGAAAATTACTTATAAGTGTTTTGAAACACTTACAATTTAAACTAAAATCGACAAATAGTTTGGTATATATTAAGGCGGAACAATGGAATCGGTACTAAAGCCATAGTCAGATGACAAAAATAGACAAATTTCGACTGAAAGTGAGAAACTCAATAATCGTACTTTAAAAAATTCAAACTAATGAAAGAAATTATTTTTTTTTTTTAGCAACTGAGCTGTATTCGAACGGTGTTCACAGGGCTATGTGACTAAAGGGTGTTTTTTTTTAGACGTGTGGTTTTCAAGAAGAAATAAAACGCATATAATTTAATGTTGTGGCCAAAAATTTAGCTTTATTATAAAGATAAGGGTTTGGCATTATGTTTTAAAAATGATTTCGGGCAAGTGGGCGCCGCCGCGGCTGGCTCGAATAAATTCCAGCCGAGAGGCCCAATTTTCGACACTTTTTGCAGCAATTGGGGCCGAGTATGACAGTAAGAACGCGCCGAATATTCTCTTCCAAGGCGTCAATCATCTCGGTCTTATCTGCGTAGACAAGCGACTTCACATAACCCCACAAAAAATAGTTCAGCGGTGTTAAATCGCACGATCTGGGAGGCCACGCCACAGGCCCACGACGCGAGATAATGCGCTCACCAAAAGTTTCATGCAATAAATTGATTGTCTCGTTGGGTGTATGGCATGTAGCACCGTCTTGTTGGAACCAAAGGTCGTCGACATTCATTAATCATGGCTCTATAGCGTTCCCCATTGACTGTAAGAAATATGGACCAATGATTCCCTCTGCCCATAGAGCACACCAAACAGTGACTTTTTGAGGATGTAACGGCGTCTCAACAATGGCTTGTGGATTATCATTACTCCAAATGCGACAATTTTGTTTATTAACTTACCCATCCAACAAAAAGTGAGCTTCATCGCTGAACAAAATTTTCTTGTGAAAATCGGTTTCGGTGGCCATCTCATTTTGGGCCCATTTTGCACGATTTGCAAACGTTGTTTCGGAGTAAGTCTATTCATTACGAAATGGCAAACCAAACTGAACATAAATCAAGTGACAGCTGCCGAAAACAGTGTTGCCAGATTGAAAACCACACGTCTAAAAAAACTCTCTATACTTTTAGTTTCTCAGTTTTAATTTACTAGTTGTGAATACCCTTTGCTCTTTTGTTTTTTATTAACTTGTATTTGTTTAACATAATCGTTTCTAAAATATTCAATTAACAGTTGGCTTAATCCAAACTAAATTCAGTTGATGTTTTCTGAGTCAAGGCAGGAGTGATCTATTACATTAATAGATGTTCTTAATAGAGACGGTATTTAGCAACGGTCACTTAACTCAATATAGAACCTAATTAATGAGCTTGTACTTTTAAGATAGAGCCGCTGAAGTCCAACTGGAAAAACAGTTTATGCATGTTCTTAGAGAATACTAAACTATTTCAAAAAATATATTTATATATATTGTATCTATTAGTATGAAGCTAATTGTATTACTCAGCTACTGCTAGTGTAAAGTTTAAATGTGGCTTAATGAACAGTAGTTACTATGGAAATTAGCTGCTAGTTGACAAAGCTACTAAGACCTTTTTTTGCCAAAAGCTTTTTATAATGAAATATAAAATCACTCTATGTAGCTAGACTCTTTGACATGTAAATTTGTACATGAGGCTTTGTTTGTCGAACAATTGTAGGCACTCTGACTGAGGGTACGAAAATGCCCAATCATGACAACAGAGACGACAACGACAACGCCAAAGCCAAAGCGGAGCAAATTGTGTTGAGATGAGATATGAATTTCGCTTTTTTTTTGTTTTTTGTTTTTTTTTTTTTTGTTTGTAGTTTTTAATTTAACACACGGAGAAACTACAAAATATGACAAACTGCAAAAGTATTTATAGCCGCGACCATAAAGACAGATTAGCCATAAATAGATATGGAATTGTATGTAAAGACTACAAAAAACAACGCGGGAGCAGTTGTCTATCTAGCTGAGACAGCGTATGTCAAAGATATAGAGAGAGAAATTTCTAAGAAAAAAAAAAAAAACAAATATGATGCGAATTTTTTGTTTTCTTCACATAATTGACAACAAACATTTGAGATATTACATTAAAGTTATTTCCACACATTTGTTTAAATGTCTAGGTTGTCGTTGTTGTTCTTGTTGTTGTTGCAGAAAACAGGAGTATAAATTGCAGCGATGTGAGAAACAAATTTGAATAAGAAATTGTGCAAACTCAGCATACAAACGCTACATGTAGATACAAATGTATCTATAGATACAACAAGCATATGAGAACGCTCGCGCAGGCGTCAATTGGGGTCAGTGAAAAGCGTTTAAATTGTTAACGATATTTTAAATAAAAATTTTGTTGTATTTTTTGTTGCTGTTGTTTATTTTTGTCCAACAACGATGTTTTGACGACAACAAGCAGAGACACCAATCAACTTAGGTGCAAATGTAAATGTGACTAGCAGCAGATGAAGCTGTAAAAGTGTTGCACAGACAAGTTGGAAAAAATAAAATTTCTAAAATGCAAAAAGCAAGAGTGTAAAAATATTAGAAGCAGTCCAAGCCAAGCCAAGCCAAGCCAATGTGTAAAAAAAGATACAGAAAATTTTAATTTATATGCAAATGTTGACAAGCTTATTTTGCTTGAGTGAAACTTACAAAAAAAAAAAAAAACAAACCACAGCACAGCACAAAAAATCAATGTTCAAGAATGCTGAAAAAGTGTTAATTACATTGGATATAAAGATAAATCACCTCAACAAACACACACACTCACAAATATACACACACACGCACAACGAAGTCATACAGCAAGCAACATGCTGTATCTACAAATGGATTTGGCAACCAGCGATCATCTGCATCAACAGCATCGCGAGTTGAAGGTAAATTAAATATTGTACTCAACTCAACTCAATGATTTACATTTCCGCAGCTATGTAATAAACAAAAAAATATATATGTATTTAGAAATAAAGAAACGCCCAAAAAAATAAAACTTTCTAACCTGCCACAATCGATTTGAAATTTGTCAAAAAAAGATACAATATCTATGTATATGATGAATGAAAGCGAAACTTACAACATACTACATACTACATCAATCGACAGCAATCAAAATGCAAATGAGTTAGAAAACCTGTCAAAACATGCAAACAGTGACGCCCTAAAATCGACGAGCTTTCGACTTTAACCGAAAAAAAAGGAGGCAATTTGAAGACGTTAGGTTTTATTATATGAAAAATTACCTATTTGCTTATAAAGGGTGTGTGTGTGTGTGTGTTTTTTTTTAGAGGTGTAGGTCTTTGCGTTGCATTCAATTACTGAGATTACATAATTTCAAACTGAAAGTTGGCTTTATTAGATAGATTGTATGCCAGTAGTGTTTAAATATGTTAACGGGTCCAATTTTCGACAACTTTTCCAAGTTCGGTATGGTTTCGGCAAACGTCCAAAAACGATCTATGGTTCATCGTAAGAATCTCTCACATGGACGAATATTTCGATCGTAAAATGGACATAGCGCGCGGTAATATTGCCGAACTGAACAATGATTTTAGAGATAATGTTGCACAATTTGCAAGCTTTGTTTATGCCTTAGTCTATTCATGATAAAATGCCATATCAAACTGAGCACAAATGACAATAGGGTTGCCAGAACTGCCCAATTTACGACAGTTTAATTACACTGACGGGAAATGAAATCTCTAAAATAGACACCCTTTACTAGTATGCATAAAATGAGATACAAACATATTAATTATATATAAATTTAATTTCATTAATAATAAATTTCACGCAATTATGAATTATGTATCTGTTATATAGTATGAACACAGTAGCAGAGCAAGCAAAACAAATCGTGCAGACAATTAGTTAATTGTTCAAACGTATATATCGAAAAAATGGAAGCAACTAAAATCGAGTGTGTTAGTTTGTATCTTTAACCCACATTCATGGTTTTAATTGTACAAATTCGCTACAGAGTATGCTTTAAGTTGTCACTGAAGTGAATGTGGCAGAGCGAGTGGTTATAAATAAAATATTGCCAACTTAAAATATGCGAGACACTAGTAGTAGTAGTAGTAGTAGCTATAAGTATATTGTAAATAAAAAAGCAAAAGTTTTATATATTGTAACTATGTATCCTATTATATATATGTATCTTATAGTATATCGTATGTATCTGCAGTATTGCTTGAGTCATAATTCAATATTTATGCAAAGCACATAATTTTAATTGAAATTCCGCGACAATAACGACTTTTTTGCAAATTGCTAAGAATTTGCAAGGTTTAAAATATGGCTAGGCATGTCAAAAACACAACACCAAATACGTTATTCAAAAATGTTATGAAGAAACCAATTATCAGATATACCAACAAGTTTTTATTTTTGGTTAGTTTGTGTCGTACTATATAAATGAATACATTGCTATGCATGCGTCTTAGGCTCAGTAGTAAAAGTATCTACTGCATAAAGTTGCGAATTTTGCGAAAGTTGTAGTAGGCTCAAAGAATTTTTGGGGAGCCAACTCAAAATTTAGTATAGAATTATTAAATTCGAAATTGCGCCTCAAATTTTGGGAAGCGTTTAATTCTACAATGAAAACTCAAAGAATACGCCAATATACTCGACTCGAAAGTATGCTCTGATACAAGCATGTACTGGATAAGTATCGATACTTTTCTGTAATAAGTGAGTATTTTTTTGAAGTAGAAAAGACAACGACATGCGCCATTCGTTAGAAACTTGACTATAAGTATATATATTGTAAACTCTTAAGGAGTCATTCAAGTATTACGTAATGGAATTTCTACCATTTTGCCACATATTTAGATTCATTATTCCCAAATGGATATATTTCTGACTCTACGAGTATTCTACAAAATGAACTCAAAAACAAACTGTGCAGGGTATAACAACGCAGAGTAATACTATTTTCTAACTTTTTCATTAAAAGTACCTATTCGTATTTGCTCGTAGCATCGATACCGATATATACAAGTAAAATAACGATGCTTTTTTTTAAATTTGATTATGAGTACAAATATCGACGCCTTTAGATATCACCGCTTCCTTAAGATGTTTGTTATAAACATATCAAAAATAGACAAACTATCATATTGACGAAGTATCAAAGAACTCAGTTGTATCAGTTTATCAAATTCCCAAAATTTATATCTTGTAATGAACTAAAATGATCGAAAAGTGTTTAAAATGTTTAGCGAATGAACAATGTTGAATGAAACAGAAACCTTATACGAAAATTATTTTTAATTCAACTACTTTATAGGCAATTTCTGACAAAAACATATTAAAACTAAAACTATAAAGGTCGAAATGTCAGCAATTTCGGCAACCAGTCTGGTAATATAGCGTGTGAGGCTCATCCGATCGATGTCAAAAGATCGCGTGACTGGCTCCAGTTTTAGACTTCCGAATTTCACTACTTTGATTGAATTAACTAAAGCCGCCATGTAGATTTTTCCTCGATCGGTCTTTCACTTGCAGATTTAATTGTAATAGGCTTGTTCATATGTTCATTAACTTCGGAGATTTCCTGCTCAAGTTTTTCATGTTACCTTTGAAGTTTAATAGAATCATTAAAAGAAAAGCTCGACTTTGCTGGTTCTAATCACCCGAATGACTTCGTAATAAATAAAATCTTGCCTGGCTGAAAAATTGCAAGTCCATCTTTTTTTTTTGAAACTTTATGAAAAATATGTTGACTGTCGCCCAATAATTTGACAATAATGGCATTCATTGTCAAAAAACCTCATAATATCAGTGGCTCAAATCACCCGACACTACCTAGTATTTAGTCTTAATGTCTTACAATTCTTTATTAGCTATCATCAGATTCTATAAGAACTTATAGTTATATCCTACAAATATTATAAACGCGAAAGTTTGTATGGATGTGTGGATGTTTGTTACTCTTTCAAGCAAAAACTGCTGAATTAATTTTAATGAAACTAATGAAATAATATAGCATACATACATCAGAATAACGATAGGAAGATTAAGTAAACGCATTTATTTAATTAATTTAAAACAAACACAGCGCAAAAATTTTAAACACGTCTACTTACTTTCGTAGACCATAAAAAGCTGATAGCTACAAAATCGTCTAGCGATCATGTGTTTGCCTTAAATGGTCATGTGTGCGGGATGATATTAGAGAAGCAGAGAATGAAAGAAAACCGTCAAATTTTTGTTAATAGAATTTGGTTTTAATGCAATCCAAAAATAAGCATTTGTTTCAAAAAGTATGCCACTTATCTGAAGAAGTTCCAAAAATTCTTTTATAACATTCTATATATAAAAAGAAAATTTGTATATATACATATGAGAACAGGTCGTTAAGTATTTTCCACCCCCTATTTTTTAATCACGATTTTAGTATTTTTGTGTGAACAATTTTATTACCCGAGGGGTCATGAAGAAGGGAGAAGTGGAGAAGTGGAGCAGGGAGAAGGTCAGCAACGCGCCACGTACTAACTAGTTTACATATATTTCACCAATCGAATAATTTGTTTTCGTAATTTGAAGGAATTGTGTTCATCTGCTGTGATTAAACATTTAACGAACAATAAAGTTAATTAGCTTATTAACTACTGTTACAAATTCCTTGCTCATACTTCTACCATACATTTGAGATGCATTTGAAGTGCATGTTTAGCTCGTAGAAGACGCAAAAGTCAAATGCAGTCATTGCTGAAGTATATATTATATACTAAAAATAGACAGTTGTGTATTAACACAGCTCGATCATTTCAACTCTGGCCCTAACTTCGATTCAAATTTTATGAACGAAAGAACGAATTCAATTCGAATATTCAGGGGTGTGATGAATTTCAATAGAATAGTTTTGACAATCGAAATTCAATTGAAGTGCTGAAAATAAATTCTGCCAATATTTAGACTCAGAACAGCAAAAAAAAAAAAAAAAATCGAAATACTATCGAATTCAGATCGAAATCAAAATTTATCATAAGGCCGATTTTCTCATTCTGCATACATATTCGAAGATTCTGCAAATCCATGGTTGTCATAGTGAGTGCTTTAATAGTAAAAATCTATGGTTGAAATCTATGGTATAGAATTGATAGAAATTTTCTATGTCCTTTATACTAACACTTGCAAAACTGTCAAATATTTCATATGTAGTTACCAGAGAGTTAATATTTACGCTGTTCACAAGGTATTGTAATAATGCAAAAGTGCAAAAACGGTGTTGTGAGCACGCTTGTGCAATGTAAAGTGATGCAACTCTGCACAGTCAGCTGTTTGAAACTTTTGTTTATTTGTTTCGAACTGCTTTACTTTTGCTTATTTTTGGTAATTATCAGCTGTTCAGCCTCAGTGTTACCACAAAAAATACCGACATTTGCGGTTGGCACTAAATTTTCGTTATTTTTTGCAGCAGTGTTTTTGCACTGATGCAAATAAATTGTTTGGTCAATGGTCTAGGTTGAGCAAAGTAGTGCAAGATCTTTAGTGGAAATTGTTGTTCGTTATGCAAAATGTTTTTTGCACTTTTGCGAATACCTTAATTGTTTCTCATAATTTCACTATTAATATATAATGGAAATGATCTCAATTTTGTACTGCACCTAGAAAACCATTCGTAACTTTCATTCGTTCCTGTATATGGCAGTTCATTACATATCTTGCGTTTCATTGTTGTTGACAGCAACAAATCAACGAAAGTGAATGCGCAGCATTCGATGTATTGTATGATGTATTATTGTTTTTATATTTTTTTTGACGCTTCAAACGCAGTTTGTCATCTTTTCCAATCAAAAGCAATGAAGTCGAGCTGCGTGAAGCGCATTTTTTTTATCGTATATAGCAACCATTTCCTTTATACGAATATATATGTATATAAAAGTATCTGAGTACCTACTTTTAAAAACGTTTACTTCAAATAACAACATCAACAACAACAACAACGACTTCAGCAGTTCAAATGAATGAAAGTCAGAAAAAAATATAAAGATAAATAGCATATTTTGTACAAGACGTAGGAAGACTACAAAGAAAATTCAACGATGCGATGCGGTAATTGCAGTGAGAAAATGCATTGCATCGATTTTTTATGTATCTGCGACAATGTTTGCGTAGAAAATCACTTGATGTCAGCGATGACGATAGTTATAAGTATGATGAAGTTGAAAATGAAAGTTTTCTTTTTTTTTTTCTACAATAGATACTTCTCTTTGGGGGCATTATCTGCACTAAGTTTGTATGACTGATTAGAGGAGAGTGCAGCAGATTGATGAGCGTTAGTTGCGTGTAACTCATAGATACATACATAGATACATCATAAATACTTAATAGTAACATTGTTGTTTAAAATATTGTTTTTTTTTGTTTTACATAAAATTAACTAATTAATATTTAACTTCAGTCAAACAGATCGACGAACAATCAATCGATAGTTTGCAGCTACTTATTGTTTTTATGCTAATGATATTATTGCATATCCGTACATATAAGCAGATTTGGTGGGAATATTTCAAGATGAATGTGATTACATCAAAGCAGCTAGACTTAAATTTAAACTAGCTATTTTGAATATATCATGCATTCATTCATTTATTCACTCATTCATTGACTTAGCTATGTTTATAGCTTAAAGCTGGCGTGCGTTTCAACTGCGGAAGTATCTGAAGTTTTCAAAAGTGCCTCAAGCTAGAGTACAGTAAACCGGCTCAAATCTAGTTAACTTAGTCTTGACCTTTGACAAAGTTTGGTGTCCAATTTAGTTTTTTCTTACTTTTTTTTTTCTACGAAAAACAAACAACAGTTGTGATGAAATATGCAGCTGACCCACTTGACTATATGTATTAGTAAGGAATTTCAGACGCAAGTTTCGACTTATTTTACCAATATGTCGAAGTTTTCAGTGCAAACTATAAGCCACAGTATATTAGCACCTGACAAAAGAAAAATAAACGCCACAAAATAGCATGAAAATATGGAGAAAGTGCGTTTGGAAAAACGTATCAACACAAAGATACAAAGATACATAGATACAAAGATACTTAGATACAAAGATACACAAAAAATGTCAGTCTTAAGTTGTTAAGTGGACGCTGTTGTTGTTAATGCTGCTATTGTTTATTTTGTTTGTCATCTTTTACTACAAAGCTAAACAGACAATCGACAATATTTGTTAAAAATTATACCAAATTTAACAATTGTTGCAGCAGGAAAGTTATTGATCGTACGAGTGCTGCTCGATAAGTTTGAGATATATACATGGTGTTATAGAGTATCTACCAAAGAGATTTTGTAAGAGAATAAACCCAAACAATGGCAGTGTTGCTGTGACAGAAGGTAATAAATGTGTTTGAAGCAATCAGTAAGTCGAGCTTAGTACTAACAGCTTCCAAGCACTCAATTGAAAGAATATTGAAAGAATATTCACAAGACTTCGAAGCCTTGCAAAAATGTATTTGAAATTCCAGACGAGTCATTTATAGACTTAGCGTTGCATGTTTTCATTTCACCAAACATAACAAAGCCAATATCGTGCAAAATATCGTGCCTACGCATATTTCAAAGAATGAGTTGCTTGCTCATATTTCAAGTTCTAATGAGTACAAATGAGAGTAAACGAGCAAAATGCTTGACTGTACTTTTTCGAATTCGTTTGACAAAATAATATAAATCAAACACCTTGGGTAACGAATTGATTGCTCAAATTTCAACTTCTAACGAGTACAAATGAGAGTAAACGAGCAATACGCAAACACCGCTTAACTAATTTCATATAATCGATTATCTATACTGATTATATAATCCACTGTTTTTAATAATCGAACAAGACTAGTTTAAATATGTGTTAGTGAGCCCATTGTGATACCAAAGGATATTAATTTCCTCACTTTAGTTCAACCAATTTGTAGAACAGATGAATCTCAGTAGTTCTACCGAAACTTTTGAAACTTGGTTTCGTAGTATTTTGCGCAATATATATAATATATATAATATAATAGTATACATAATAGTTTGTATACGTCACAGCTCTCAAGTTGCTTAGATCTATTGTTGGCTTCACTACGAAAATGCCTATTGATTGCTAATTTATAGGTAGAAAACAGTATGCCTGACTCTTTCCACATGTTTGCTTTGTCTTTTCTTATTAACTCATCGGCTATTCCATTATCCTGCACATTTCTGTATCCAAGGACCCATACAAGATACATGTGAAAGTGCTCAGGCTTTTCGGCCTTAAACACTGGTTGAAGCCAATTCTCATTTCAGTACTTGTGACATCGCGGAGACACTGAGCCGTAATCGTTCGATCATTCACGACTGTCTCTGTAGGTTGGGATTTATCAGCAAGCTCGTTGTTCCACTTGAACTCAAAGAATCCATCTCATCAAACAGATTAATATCGACGATACTTATTTTAATCGAAAAAAATCGTGCCGTTTTTGAAGTGCCTCACGACCGGCGATGAAAAATTGTTTGTTTACAATAATGTTCAACTTAATCGATCGTGACGCAATGTTTTGAATATGGTGAGTCTACAAGGGTGTGACATTTTCGAGTTCCTAATGCGGAACTAAATGACTTATTCTGATGTGTAGTGTTGATTGGATGATTTACTGTACTGTGTACTGGATGATTTGAATATGTACATATCTTATAGAGAATCGGTCAAAACTCATCAACCACAAAGACAGTGTTCCACTATGACACTGTGAGACTACGCACATGTTTTTGACTCGCCAGAAGTTGTTGCAGCTTGAATGGGATGGTGTTCTTACTCATCAGATTAACATTTGCTTGAATGGTACGAGTATGTTCGTTCGATTTTGATGTGGCCATCAAAAATGAACTCTCCCAGTTCTTCGCTGAAAAAGAGCAGTGTTTGCACGAGCGTGGAATCATGCAACTTCCAGAACTTCCTGCTCAGTGTGGAGTTTGTCTAGTAAGTCTGCACAGAAATTTTGGTTTACTCATTTTAAATGCTTTCTCAAAAATTAGCCTTCAAATAAATGGAGGGATGATAAATGCACATGCCAACATAGATTTAACTAGTTCAGCATTTAAGGCATTCTAGGTCAAACTTTCATAAATTCAGTTCAAAAAAGTATTTACAGTTTTGCAACTTCAAAATTGTTTATTTTGAAAAATAATTAATTATAATTAAATTTATACATATTTAAAAACAAACTAATTAAATCGATTAATCGCCCATGCTCACTATTAATAAAATTTAATAAACAATTCATTCAATTTACACAGCTTTAACATGCATCCTTGTGCACATCTTGTGCACATTTGCGTATCTCTTTAAGTACATGCCAAAGTATCTGAACGCGCCATTTCTCAAGATTGCCCAATGCAGACTATAGCCATGCATAAGATACTGCGCTAAGTAATCGGTAAATTTTTTTTGTTTTTTTTTTTTTTTTTGTATAGCCGCACACTTGAAATATATATTGCAGTACAACTTTTACTTTTAACTCATTGATGCTGACTGCTGGTGCTCGCTTACTTTATCGCTGTAACTGTATCGGTCAGATACAAGATACACACGTACTGTCGCTGCCAAACAATACACGTCAATCTGGCAAGTGCTTAAATTAATTTGAAAAAAAAGCCAAAAGACAAAAAAATATTATAAATCACATACAAATTTTGAACAGCACAAGCTGGTGGTGACTTAAAGTCTTTTGAAGCATTTGCGCGTTTGGAATTATGTTGCGCTGAGATACTTATACAAACTAACTAACTAACTGACTATTGGACTGTCTCTATCTATAGGCTGCTTAAGCTGATTTGGCTTAAAACTGGTTTAAGTTTAAGATTAATGCATTTGAAAGAGCAGCAGAACATGCGATTGCGGTTAATTTTTTTTGCGCGTTTTGCGTTTTGTGTTTGCGATGAAGTTATTAAACGTAATCAGCAGCTGAGAGTTTAACAGGTTTGTTTTTTTTTCTCGCTTTATTTTGGCAGCGTAATTAGTAAGTTGACGAAATTCCTTGAGTTTTAATTAAAAATATTTGCAAGATATTAACTGTTCTGCAAATTAAGCGTGCGCACGCTCATAAGATACAAAGTAGCTTATGTAGATACAATAGTATCTGGTCATGCTTTCTATGTGTTTAAGCTACAATAGTGCTTTGAATTGATATTGTTTGAAATTTGTTATACATTGCGGCTTTTTGCTTTATACATTTTTTGGGATTTTATTTCAAATGCACGCGTCATGCGTTAAGTTCACAAAAAAAAAAAAAAAAAAATATGTATATCTTTTGACAAGCCGTCGCAGCTTAATTTTTTTGAATGTGTGCACGAATTTGTTCACGTTTTTTGTTGTTGTATCTTTTTCGAATATCTATGCAAATTTTTTGGTATTAATTGCATGCAAAAGCGTTAAGTGCGTAAACAAGTTTTTCAACTTTAACTTGGTCGTTGTTCACTTGCCACTCAATACGACAACAAAAAGTAGGACACATTCACCCATAGACAAAATTTAACTCAATTAGTGCCCTTTTCATATATTTATTTTGCGATATTTTATTATTAAAATTAATTAAACAATGAAAACTGTTAAAAAAAAAGTTCAACAAAATTCCACAACATAATTTTTGACAGCATTATATCATCGTTCATTCATTATCATTTGCGATACTTTCACCTTGCACAAAAATTGCATTTATGAAATTAATCAAAACTCAAGCGTCGCATCCTACACACGCTTGCAGATACATAGCTACCTAAATAAAAGTCACATATACATATCTACATAAAAGAGATACACCGCAATGTTGCTGCCGCTCCTAGGGGCTAAAGCCATTTATCATATGCGATGAACCTTCTTGTTGCCGATACTGCATGCGCATATGCAGCATATGTGTGAAGAGTGTTTTTTTAGAGCTGTAGAACTTGTAGAATGAATTAAAATACTGAGATTACATAATTTCAAATTCAAAATTGGCTTTGTTAGAAAGAATATTTTGTGGTATGTGAATTCTGCGGCTGACTGGGATGTGACGCATTCTGGAAGTCCAATTTCGACCACTTTTTCAAGCAATGGATGCTGTATCTCGGCAATAGTTCGCACAATATTCGACTTCTTCCAAGTTGTCCAAAGTTGTTGGTTTGTTCGCAAGAACCAGTGACTTCACATAACTGCACGACGTTAGATCGCATTTCGGTGGCCAATTGATCGATACATTTCGAGAAATAACGCGTTTGCCAAATGTTTCCTTCAGTAAGTCGTTAGCTTGGACGTATTGCACGGTAAGATACCCGAACTGAACCACGATTTTCGAATTTAATTTGCATAATTTTCAAGCGTTCTTCTGGCATTAGTCTATTCATGATAAAATGCCAAACCAAACTGAGCACAAATGACAATAGCATTCCACATCTGTCTAATTTATAATCTTTTAATCCCTGTTGAAAAATGGTACGTCTAAAAAAACACCCTGTACATGAGTTATGCAATTTAAGCTGCAACACAGAATTTTACGTGCAGCTATAAAGACTTTTTTTTCGGATTTTGCCTTCTACAAGTCTATATTTTTTTTTAATCTACAAATCACAAAAGACAACGTTAAAATCAAGTCGTGCGTGTTCCAGAGACCCAATTCATCAGAAACTTGTCACCAGAGAAGTGCAACGCACAACGTCAGCAATGGGTTTGGCGTTAGCGATTGCGTAAAGCTGTTAGCAACTACGACTTCGACGACTTCGACGACAACTTTTTACGCCCAACCGCAACAACAACAACAACAACAACAAATATTTTTAAATAAAAATTACGCCATTAGGCCCCTGTGTCGAGATCAGTGCAGTGCGTTTCTTCAATGTATCTAAGCTGCAGCTCAACTCGACGACTGACTCGTTGGCGTTGCGTGGCCCAGTTGTTTTCGATCTTATTCGATTCAGTTTTGACAAACGTTTAAACGCTTGTGGGCACTTTTCTTCTCTGCTGCTGCTGCTGCTGCTGCAGCTGCATTTGTATCTGTATCTGTTAGTGTTGCCAACCGTTTGCAATTAGGCATTCATGAATGCGGCAATTGATTGGCGTTATGCACAAGCTTGCAACACTTCAGATAAATGTTTTGTTGATTTATGAGATTTGTTAATTGAATAGAGTGACCAGATGTAACGATTTTTTTTATATAAATATTTATCAAAATTACATCGACAAGTTCATTCAGTTTATTGGAACAGATACTCTGAATTTAAAGAGAAATGTGAGATTGAGTAATATTATTTAACAGATTGTATCCGGAACCGGATCAAGAGTAACTATTTCGGCGTACATGTAGAAAATACGTAGCATGTATGCAGTTCCTTAAAAATTATTTGTGTTTGGTGTGTGTGTGTGTGAAACATCCACTTTCCCCGGTACGCAAATGATGAATCCAGTAGATCGCTAGTAAATCCCCGAAGTCCCGCGCCGCATTACTATTAGCTCTCGGTAATGCACCAAGTAGCCATTTAAAAAATAATAAGAAATGTGTGAGCGTCATGCAGGAAGCGAAACTTCTTAAGCCGTTAGCGTTATTTGTTTATTTTATCTAAACAAAGCGAGTTCTGTCTGTTCCTTCAATGCTGAGAGCAGCTTGACAGAGTTAGTATTTTACAGCTCTCTATACTGGCAACTGGAAATAAAGAAATCGAAAGCAACAAAGAAGAGCGCAACTAGGCGTAAAACGTCACCTAACATTATTCCACCATGAGCCGCACATAGACAACACACACGTTTCTCCTCATAGTTATGTATTTGCCAGTAGCTCAAAAGTTCTCTTTCTCTCTCTCTCTCTCTCTCTCTCTCTCTCGCTCACACTCACGCTCAAGCTGCACTTGACAGAGAGCAGTGATTTGGGCATGTTATTGTCAGCAGTTGAAAGTAGCAAGAGGCGAATAAGGCAATAACTACAAGTTGACGTCTGGCGACAAAAGAAATTTGTGGAAAACGGTCTTATTTCCCCTCTATTGACTCAATTCATCTTTTTTGTTACACCAAATTTCAAAGCGATACGTCGCTAAAGAAGTTTCACTTAAAAAAAAAGCAAACAATTGTTTTTTACTTTGCGGCAACAAACAAAGAGAGGAGCTTCGGCCTGTGATTGAGCAAATCAATGAATTGGGTACTTATTTGCTGATGTAGCTAAGACGAGAGACTTTGTGCACAGCATTGTTATTCGTGTTGCGAGTTACAGTTTGCTCCAACAAACGAAACGATGTAAATAAAACAAAATTAAATTAAATTAAAATTAAATTAAATTAAACTGAACTGAACTGCAAACAAACAAAAAAGAAAGTAACAATTAAAATATTGTTCAGGTTTTTTTCTATGCTAGTCAGTTAGCACTAGCGAAATTATTAACTCATCCTCACTGGTGATGTAACTAGTCCGTCAGAACTAGTAAAGGAGCTAGTAAATGGTAATGCATTTACATATCCAGTTGTACCCATATAAAATAGATACAAGTGGAACTAGTGCTGATTACGAAGGGACTGTTGCTTCGCCAGTGGTTCCTGGACTGGTTCTGTCTTCTGTAGGGCTATAAAGCATATTAAAATCAACGATACCTATATGTTTGTAGTTAGCTTATTTTAAAATGCAATCGTATGTTATTTAAAAACTTGATCTTTACCTCCTCTTAAGACAATACTAGCAAAAATAATATAGAAGTTCTTATGAAGGCAAAGTTTCAACTCAATTGAATATGTGGAAGTGTGTCAAACTAGACAAACAAAACAAAACAAAATTCGAAAAATAAGTACGGTCAAATAAAGGCTTATAAATGATAGAAAGATTACAGAGCGATTAAGAAAGACAAAGTATAAAGGTATAAATCTGGAATTAAAATTCAGTTGAATGTGTTATTCAAAGTAAACAATTAAAGAATGGTCTATTAAAATATATCACTCATTGCAGACTTGTTGTGCAAAACCCGTTGGAACATATTTTTCTCTTTTGTTCCGTTCCCGTGTTTCTATGGGGACGTATCCCCAGCATCATCTGTGAAAAGTACAGAAATTGTACGTGAAACCGATGAAAATTACTGGAATAAACGTTTTCTAATCTAATTTTCTGCAGAGAAGATAATCATTGTGCTAAGAAGTGTCTTAGAAGTGATGAATCTTGGAGAGTTGTAGGAATTGGGGTAACTAGCATAGGTTCATTGGATTAGTTATATTGCAAAACCGTTTGCTGTTGAGAATTGACCACTTTGTGACCTAACTCAAATCTAAATCAACAAGATGATGGTGTCGTCTCGATTACACAGGTTTCCGTGAAATGTGTTGACGCCAATGTTGATTTGAAATTAAATAGTTACCATCAAAAAAATTTATTTTGTTTATTTTTCGAAACAAATTTTATACTTAAACCTTCTCCACTACGCAAGAATAAGTAAGTGTAAGGCTTATCTTTTGCAAGTATCAGTAGGTTATCTACTAAATCTGTAGGATTAGTTCGTATTTAATGCACAGACAGACGACATGCTTCACTGTTCAAGTTAAAACTCATAAATTATGGCTTTATTTACATGCGAATTATAAAAAATAACTTGCTTAGGCATGGATTCAAAACTTATGGCCACCCTATAAATAAGTTATAAACAAATTAAGGCACCCTTTCCCTAAATGCTTTCTTCACCGCTCATAAAACGACTTTTGTGTTACTTTCGCACCTCGAACTTTGATTAAATCCACAACACAGCGGTGTCTTTCTTCTAAGCAATCAAATGAAATTAGTTTTTAATTAAAAATCAACTTTTCAATAAACTATAGGCAAATAGACAGAAAAACAAAAACAAAATAAGTACAAAGCTGCCAGCTGCTTGCGCCACAATTAGTGATTGATCGCATAGACATATGTATATACTTCATACTACATACATATAGTACATATAGTATCTTCAAGACATGAAACACTTGGTTGAATGGCTAGTTTGCTAAGAAGTTGCGTTGCATGAATGAATAAACGAACGGCTATAAACCACAAGCGCAAAAAACAAAAAAAAAAAACAAAAAATACTAAAAAGATGCTGCGCGATAGTAAGATTGAAGCGTTGTAATCAGCTTTAGACAATCGTGCGATAGCATGTGCTGCCTCATAAATTACAACAATAAAGAGCAGCCGACAGACAAAGACTACAATGGTGACGACGACCAAAGAAGTAGCAGCTACTTTGCACATTTGGTATAAGAGTACTATATGTGTATGTATTGTAGATACAATTGTATCTTTAGACAATCTCTGCAAGTACTGTTTTGGACACTGCTTGCCAGTGGCTGTATTCGTTACTTTGGAAATCGAACACGTTCTTAAAGTTCGAAAGATCGACTACAGATACAATATATGCTATAGCATAGCAGCAGCCTAAAGGGAAGAGATACATACATAAGCTATGGGTTTAAGGTTTCATGCTAGACCGCAATTTTGTGCAAGAGCTATACGTGCTGTCCACTACTAGTTAGTGGTGAAGGGCTTCGTATGTGTGTACTATAAAACAAAAACAAAAAAAAAAATAAAAACACTACAGTCGAGTATGCTCGACTTCGAGATACGCTGTAACTTGATTAAAGCTTCTTATATGAACCATAGATTATATTCTTTAGTGGTACGATCTAGACATATGCGAAATATTTTAATTATATAGAATTGATAAAAATTTGAATTATTTAAAAATAAAAACAAAAATGGAGGGCAATTTTGTATGGAGATTACTCCTTGTGGTTACCCAATCTCTACCTATGTGTTATTTTTTATAAGGATTTACGTAAGATACCCAACCTGGTTTGTATGAGGATACTCCTTAAAGTGGGGTTGGCATATTCATTTAAAACTAGTTATCTTTCTGCAAGGACAATAATGGAAGTCTGGTTATAGTTGCACAGGAATCACTGAGACTATGCAGAAGTCACTTCTCTAAACTACTTGGGGCCGATGAAGAGAATAATACCGACCATAGAGAAGCGCACATAGAACCACCAATTGATGATGGCTCTCTTGTAGAGCCACAGGATTATAACGAGGTCGACTCAGTAATTAAAAAGCTGAAGAATAACAAAGCAGCAGGCTACGATGAGTTGCCAGCTGAGTTAGTAAGGCGTATGCAGGGTCGGCTGAATGCATGCCCAACGATTGGAATCTCAGTGTTCTTTGTCCTATCTTCAAGAAAGGATACCCCGATGACTGCGCGAACTACCGGGAAAAAGTCTCCTTTCAATAGCATACAAAATTCTGTCCCGCGTACTGTGTAAACGGCTGGAGCCATACACGAATGCACTGATAGGCCAGTATCAGTGAGGCTTCAGACCAAAGAGGTCGACCAGTGACCAAATTTTCACTTTACGCCAAATCCTAGAAAAGACCCATTAGTACAATAAAGACACACACCAGCTATTTGTCGATTATAAGGCCGCTTTCGACACGCCGATAAGAACGAAGTTCTTCAACGCCTTATCTGTACTTGCTATCCCAGCAAAGATCGTTCGACTTTGCATGATGACGCTATCACACATCCAAAGCGTCGTCAGAGTAGGAGAGAACCTCTCCGAACCCTTTGATACCAAGAGAGGTTTCAGGCAGGGTTTATCGTGCGACTTTTTTAATCATCCTACGCCAATGCCCATACGTAGAACGATTGGGCACGATCTTCCATAAGGAAGTGATGCTGCTCGCATATGCTGATGACATAGACATAATAGGCATCAACAAACGGCGAGTAAGCAGGGCGTTCTCGGAGATAGAGAAACAGTCACGTCTCATGGGCTTAGCGGTGAACGAGGACAAGACGAAGTACTTGGTGTCCACTCGCAGACCATCAGCGCGTCTTGGACGGTCTGTGAGTATGGAGAATTTCAACTTCACTGTTGTAGAAAACTTCATCTATCTGGGAACAGAAATTACCAGCGACAACAATGTTAGCCAAGAGATCAGACGAAGAATCACGCTTGCTAATCGCTGCTAGCAAGCAAATTAGAAGTAGAGCCCTCTCTCGAACTACGAAGATAAAAATCTATAAGACACTGATAATCCCGGTCCTGCTGTATGGCGCAGAAGCATGGACACTGACATCAACGGATACAGCGTCTTTAGGAGTGTTCGAGTGAAAGATTCATCGTAGGATTTTTGGTCCCCTTAGAGTTGGCGTCGAGTTTAGGATCCGTATGAACCATGAGCTGTTTGAGCTGTATGAGCTGTATGATGAGGTTGACATAGTCCAGCGCATTAAATTCCACCGGCTGCACTGGACTGTTCAACTCATCCGAATGAACCTCGAAGCTCCAGCAGTAAAGGTTTACGACGGAAACCTGAACTTGATTGGTGGAAGGCGTCAACCGAATGGTGCGCTTTCCTACGTGCGGCCTTGGCCGATATATGGTTTTAGAGCCACCTAAGACATATCTATATCGGCTCGTCTTCCGATGCTGATCAAGAATATACAAATAGTCTGCCACACCATCTTCTGCCCGTTACATACATTTCCACATACTTAATATACCCTATGGGCACAGTGTACAAAAAAAAAAGATACAAAAGTATCTTTTGTAATTTAATATCTAGTATGTATTTTTGTTGAAGTATCATTTGAATCTGCACTGTTTTACTGATTTATAGCAAATAATTGGATCTGAATTGTATTGCTGCAGCATCTACAGCTGCACGTGCAATATCTTGTGTATCTTCAAAGTGCATGCGCTGGCCTTCAATAGCTGCAGTAACATGTGTGTGTGTGTGTGTGTGTATGGTATGCAGTTGTTAACTATTTAGTTGTTGCCAAAATATGTGACTTTGCTGCAAAAAGAACTTAGCAAAAAAATAAATTTAAAGATACACTTTCATAAATGACATTCACAAGCAAAATAACTTGCAGCTGCTTTGTATCTGCTAAGTTCAGCAAGTTCATTTAGTCACCCTAAGTAGTTTTTTGCAAGAATTTTACTTAATAAAGAGAACATGTTACCTTAACAAATTACAGACATACTATTTCATATTTAAACATTTGTGTCTGACTACTTATACGGCGACCGGAAATTGGCACGTGCTGCCGCATCTGCGCATTGCGCTACTTTAAATGTATCTCGTTGTTACATTTTTTCGCTTTTGCATTTCCCGTGTGATTGCAAGCGTTGTCGACTAAAGCGGAAGCTCAGTTTTTCACAATGCTGCTGCTGCTGCTGCAGTTATGCCAACTGATTACCTCGACAACAGACACTATTATTATTTTTATTTGTGCGCGAGCTCAATTTCCATCTAACAATTTGCTTACTAGCGCAAGAAAAACTATGCGAGAGGAAAAATCAAATTAAATCAAATCAAATCAAATTGTATCGATCGCATAATGATTTCGTAGCGATTTGGCCGCATTTGCAGCTACTATTATTTTATATCTAGTATATAGTATGCTGCGCCGGCTGTTGCTGTTTGATTAATTGTTGGTGAAAGATGTTTGTCCACTGTGCTGCTTAGCTCTACATAGCTGTCTCTGGTGAATGTTAACGCTTCCTACTATCTCAAACTTTACATCATGCGCATAAATTCTGCGCATGTATATATAGTGTAACGAACTTTAAGATACATTCAACCATCCTATATAGAATAATTTCGCATGCCAAAAGTGTTGGCTTCGCATCGATAAATTGGCACGCATGCCAAGCATGTTGCGCAATGAGTTCTTTGACCAGAAACCCGTTAACACATCATCAGCGCCAATGTCCGATAGCTTCATGCCAATACATTCCAATTGACAGCCAGAACTTGCAAAGGTGATCAATGACTGAACGTGTTCCGTCGCTCGCATTTTGTATCTCAATTCACCCACGATTCACGTTTATATTTGGCGGCGTCTTAAAGGCGCTCGAGTACTTTAATTGTAAGAATTCAATTGCTTTCTTTGAGTGATAACAAGCTCACCTTTTTTTCTTTTCATTTTGGGTAATTTGAAGTAGCACTTAATGCTCTCATTGAATATTGGGTGTGTTGGTTGCTTTCAACGATTTGTTTGACGAGTGTTCAATGATTACCGAATGATTTTATGAGCTTTGCATGTTAAATGGTTGAAATGTGAGGCAACACATGTGCATGAAATTGTGCCCAGCGGTTAGAAGCAAGCTATACACATTAAGTAATACAATTTCAATGACTAGCATGGAAAAAAAAAAGATTTCAGTAAATGTATCTGTCACGCAAAGCTGCTTTTCAAACTAATAAACTAAAATTCGAGAGCCTTGAGAAACTACGAAAAATTCCAAAAGTAACTTTTGGTTGATTCTTTAGTAACGTTTAACTTCGCTATGCTACTTCAAACATTAGCAACCAGAGAACTAGTTAGAGTTAAAAGTAGTTAGAGAACGCCGAATGCAACTATTTTTCAAAGTTGGTTACATTTCTCGACATATTTGACTAGTAAAATTTTACAACTATTTTGAATTTTGTTCTAAATTTTTAGGTAAGAGTTTTCTAAAGATTTTTATTTAAAGGTCCCAAAAGAAAGTTTCTTTGTCTATTTTATGAAATTTCTTTTTAAAAGTATTGGTAACTGTTTAAATGTAAGTATTCACGCTCAACTCACTTAACTAAACGCTACAAAAAATCCATAGAATGATTTGGCACGAAGTTTCTGGCATTTGAAATCGAATATATTCTTTTAGAAACCGGTTAATTGACATAAACGTTACATTTTTGATACAAGCCAAATACCCTAGTGATCAAATCGGGCCTATGTGGATGCCAATTTATATCTCCTGCAGATAAATTTGTTATGGAAATTTCGACAAGCTCGTGGTAGCAATGTTTTAGAAGTGTGAAGTTGCTCAGAGTTGCGTTTGAGCAGAAAGGCAGTAAAATAGTAAACTGTTTAGGAAATCCTTGTATATATCTAAGCCTAAATGTGACTTAATGCGTTTAAAAGGTAAATGCTTTCTCAACATCAGTTTCATGACATTAGATTCACTAGAAGCGAAGTTATTGTCTACGGCCGCGATGTCGTTCATCGGCAAATGCATTTTTCCGAAAAAGTAAAGATCGCACGGTGTCAAATCATGCGAATACGAGAAGTGGTTAATAGTTAAATTGTGATTATTAGTCAAAAAATCAGTAGTAAATATAGATTGATGAATTGAAAAAGTCCTTTTTATTGTAAAACGCATCGGAACAAATCATGCACACGCCAAAAGCATAAATGTTTGGTCAAAATGCAATGAATTTATGTTTAAGAAATGCTAAATTCCACTCTCCTGAATTTCAATGAAGAAGATTTTCACTGATATTTATTGAACTCTAAACCGCAAAGGCGATCACGAATTACGATTGGCAAAATTAATGTTTGTGTACATTTATGTCCTCACGATCATTTTTAAGCCGCATATACATCTCACTAACTCTGGAATAAACAATATAAAATCACCATAAACTTGGTTCTTCAGTTAATACATAACTTATTGTAATATTGGCTCTTTTTTCGATGCTCAAACTGTACTCTTAGACACAATACCTCGGCCAATTCCGATTCCAATCTATATATTCGGATCGCAGTCTACAACAGACTGTTAATTTCTATTCTAGTAAATATATGCATGTAATGCATATAATAGGCCAGACTCATATCGATGATAAGTTTGCATGCATGTATAACAGTGAAAATCTCATAACACAGTAAAATATGCCTGTTTAAAAGTATGTATCATTCATTATCAACATTATCTTTAGCCAAAAACAGCTATATGAGCAGGCGGTGCTCTTCCTTCCGTGCCATGAAGCATAAGAACGAAAGTGTGATATTTTTGCGCTCAATGTATCATCTTTGTTTAAATAGAATCTTTGTGCACGCCGACGTTCGAAAACTCTTCTTGATAGGGGTTCTGATAAACTTTATCGCTTTTGCATGTTCTACATGAGCCATTCTTGCAAATATCTTTGAATAACATGCATTGTATTTTACCCTTCAAACGCTATGAGACGTGTTTCCAGGGAACTTTTAAGTCTATTTAAATTAAAATTATAACAATTATTTAAATACTAAAAATAAAACGCTGATTTACACATTAACTTGGCACACAAAAAAAAAAAAAAACTATCATAGCAAAAGTTCATTAACTAGATCAAGTGCACAGCTACAACATAAGTATCTACTCGTATTTAAAACCCGACGCCAAATGAATAACAATAACAAAATTTTGTAGCTATACAATTGCAATTGTTTGGCAAACATTACTATACTATAGGCACCTACTAGGTATATCACAACCTGTTGGTCAGTTGCGCTAAATATTTCATAGTTTTGGCCCAAAAAAATGCACGTGCTAAAAAAAGAAAATCCAAAAAAAAAAAGAGATAAAAAAAAAGATACGAAAAAATAGAATGTCTGCCCCTTAGGTGCTTGAGCCGAGCTGAGCTGGGCTGCAAAACGAACTTGTTTTGAGGTCTACTAATATATACATATGTACAGTTGTATGTGTAAATTTGCTATATGATTTTAAAGTTTTGCTACTTAATAGCAACAAAATTGGCGCTTGAATGTTTTCGAAAATTGCGTGAAATTTTAGCTTTGATTCTTGCGCTTGGCCTCGCTTGAGGCTAAAAAGAAAAGAAAAAAAATAGAAGAACATGAGCTAGTCTATAAAAAACTACACAAATAGGTCGTACTATATTGAAGTTGCTAAAAATTTGGCACAGATACATGTACGTAAAGCGGTTTTCAATAATGCTTTTTGAAGCTGGTTTATTATGGATACTTTAGCAATTGCTTATATAAGCTAAGTGCAGTGCTAACTAACTAACTAACTAAGTTACTTGTATGAAGTTTGACGTTACAGGCGCATAAATCAAGCGCAGCATTTGGCGTCTAAGACGTCGTCGCCTTGGTTACCTCAGATTACAACATCGACACCAGACCAAGCAGGCAGGCAGGCAGGCAGGCAGCCAGGCAGTTGCATTCAGATGCAAATGCATGCAAATGAGTCCAAATGTGACTGCAACTTAACTATACACACACATTAAGATACACAGGCTTAAATACAGATACATTGGCTTATACTGAGATACAGTTGCTGTCTGTTTGCGCGCAACACTTTTACTTTTGAATTTTTTTTTTTTTTTTTGATTTTTCTTTGGTGCTCAACTGCATCAATGTAATCAATTTTATAATTTCTGCACTTGCAACTTTGCCGCAGAAAAAACTTCAACGATGCTGGTTTGGTTCCTGCTGCCATAAAATATAAAAAAAAAGGAAAAAAAAATAAATAAATAAAAAAATCCGCCGGTTACAACAATAAAAACGAATTGGAAATGTTGTAGGCTTAAGGCAGGTTGGCAGTCAGGCGACTTACTTAATTCACTGGCTGTCTAAATGTATATATAAAAACAGCCTAGACTCGATTCGATTCGACTCGACTCGACTCGATTTGTGTCTGCACCGTCAGCTGCTATGTCGTGAGTTGTCCCGGAGCGCCGACGCCGCAAATCGTAGTCGAGATTAGATTAGCCAAAGTCAAAATTTCGTTCATGACAACGAAATACAACGAAAAAAAAAAAAAAAAAATGTTTAAACCGTCGGTAAAGTTCGTGGCTAGGGCGTGGCTGAGCTGTCAGCTGAGTCGAACCTGCCACTGACCACCAAAGCTTTTTTTTGCACCATGAACTGCAATTTCAATGAGGCGCTGATTTGGGTGGTGTTGTTGGTGGTTGTAGAGTAGTAGTGGTGAGTTTGTTTTAGTGTTTGGCAGCAAAACAGTGCATGAAATTGGTATAACAATTAAGAAATGTTGACAGGAAACAAGTTACAGTCAAACCTTTGCATGTTGTACAATATTGCTTAGAAATATGTTAACAATTTGTAGACTTGTTACAGCAACTTTGAAGTCTGATGCTGAAAGTGTTTATTTTGTTACTCTGTATAAACAGCTGATGCATTTAAATAAAGCTAACGTCATTTTGCCACTCACATGTTAACGACAACGTATATTTGCCAGTGGAAAAGGGAATGTTTAGAATGTTAGACAAAGAAAGATGATATTAGACATGTGCGTCTGCCTGTCTGGTTCTATGAAATAATAGATCTCCGAGACGACAAGAGCTAGATACTTCCAAATTGAACGTTTAGATTATTTTTGTACATACATAGATAATTTTATGTAAGGCGCACAATATATAACTATTTTAGTCGTATGTGCACACTTTTCAAAGCCGCCTAGCCGGAAAAAGTTTTCATTTTCTATGTACATGGATGGAAGATGCTACAAATGCAACATTTTTGGTGTAAATATATTTTGTGTATGCAAAATGAAAGATGCTAGCAACACGTTATTAAACGTTTTAAACATATGTATCTATCCACCCATCTATATATATACCTATGCCATGGGCTCCGGAAACATCCGACGGAAAGTTTTTCTGTGAAGTTTGTTCAAAATCGGTCCAGCAGTAAAATGGGAGGGGAACTAACAAAAATCCGATTAGTTGCTTAGGTAAAAAAACAAAATTTCTTAAGTCTCTTTGCTAGTGAAAACTTTTACCATTATACTTTAACATTTTTTAGAAATAATCAGAAATCACAAGTCACCACATTTGGAGAATACGGTGCTGGGCAAACTTCTTCAAATGAAACGAGCTTGAGTCTCTTTTTGTACCTCATTCAAAATTAATGCAACCCATCGAGCAAAAATCTTCATGCATACCAAATCATTTTGCACTATACGCGACACAGTCATGACATTTATTGCCAGTTTCTCAGCAAACATATATTGTGTCAAACGTGGATATTTGTCAACTGTAGCATTTATCAGATACAAATTTCACTCGTCGGTTCAATATTTTAACCGACCTTCTCCGGGCTCATCCCCTACAGAGAAATGTGCAGTCTGGAATCTACGAAACCACTCCGCAACAGTTTTAAGAGTCGATGGTGCTTCTGTTTCATATGCAGTTTGACATTTATTGAAAATTTGTACTAGCTTGAGAAAGCCGAAAGCCGTAAAGAATCCCACAACAACATTTCTTGTTGTATTGATGGTGTCACTTCTATATGCCTATCGATATAACAGAAGTTATTTATATTTGGACATTTGACTTTTGCTTCTATTTACTACACAAATATCTAATTCGCAATGTTAAAAAGGATATGTACAATGAAGCAAATCTTCTTGGGTGAAGTCTTTTATGTCACCAATCATGCAGCTATTTCTTTATACCTATAAGTGTATATCTATCTATCCGGTAAGGAAACTTTTTGGAGTCGATGTACGTTCAAGATATCCAAAATGGTAAGCCAACACACTTCTATAGATGGCTATAGCTAGAAATATCCTGCTTTTACATTTATTGTGTTAAAACAATTTCAATACAGTCAATATAAACATGAACGGCTTTTATAGTTTCATGCTTAACATATGTATAAATGGGCTTAAGATGTCCACTATACCGGGAAGCACCATCGCGTGTAAGAGTATTATAGGTATGGTTCTACCAAAGTTAACATTTTATCTTGTTTTCTTTTCATAAAAGTTTGTTATACATAATTTTTATATGCTTTTTAATCATCCCTCCATTAAATATCCCTTTCATTAAGATAAGATGATTAGAAGTCGGTGTAGATGAGCACAGTTTTTCTATATATTCACCTACCTACAAAGCAGAATAAATCTATGTATGTAAGTAAATATTGGTAGATATCCGGTATAAATAACGAAGATTACATTTGGTGCTCAGATTTGAGAAAAATGATTATTTATTTATTATTTTTTTGTAAACTGCGCGCTCAGATTTGAGAACCGTAGATGTATTTTAGTTTAAATTTCTTTAATCTCGAATCGTTTTAGTTGACAGCACAGTAGTATATAGATACCTATTTTATGTGCTTCAATCATTTCAAGCAGTACAACCCAATTAGAAAAGCCTAAAGCCTTAACATAATTTTAGACTTTTCAACACATTTATGATTGATACGCACAATAATCATAATGTATATAGCTATTTCCTCCGTCTTTCAATTTTTATTTGTGCTCCATTCAATACTGTCGCGAAATAATATACTATGCCACACAATTCTGTGAAAGAGTTTCTCTCGTTCTTTGTCTATGCAACAATAGGCAGCAACTCACTCATATCATGCCATTGTATTGTATCTGTACTTATGTATATCGCAGTATACGTATATAAGATATTATTGTATCTCTTTTACAAGTTCTGACCACTTCGCGCCTATTGTACAATACTCGTATAATATGATCTATTGTATTTGTATAGTAAATGGCATGAATAAAACTTTAAAGAACAGCGTCTTGCGTATGAGTGAGTATTTAAACAGTTATGGTTTTGTTTCTTCAACATCCGTAGCAAGTCAAGTTCAACAGCGAGCCATATCATTTTAACTTTATTTACACGCATTTGCGCATTTCTTTGGACTGTTGTGTTGCTCAGATTGAAGTTCAGTTCTACTGTAGAGTTCAGTGACTTTTAGCTACTTTTTTTGTATTTAGTTTGTTTTTTTTTGTTAATGCTATTTGTGGAAGTGGAAATGAAGCTCTAATTTTTATAGTTATATGATTTATAACACGAGCTTAAAAAAAAAAGAAACAATTCACTTAAATGTAACTTTAACTCTAAAGCTCAATCAAAATGACGGCCTTTTTGGCTTGAAAATATGTCGACTACTGATGGTGCCGATTTGTACTTATGTAGTTTGATTTTGTGGCATGCTGCCAAATAAGTATCTTACAGATACTGCCATTACTGCCATTAGAAATGCAGCTAACGTTCACTTGAAACATAAATTCTTTTATAGATTGAACTATAGCTCTTAAGTTTGATATATGTATGTATCTATGTATCTTACTGGCACAAGTACTTCATTCTTGTGCTTTAATAGACTCTCAAATGGTGCAAGGCTATTTTTTAACTGTCTTTAAATGCATTACGTGGGAAATTTTAATACAGTTGCATGTAGTGCGTGATCTAACTTCAAAATTTTTGACATTTACAAGACAGCACGCTACAATTGCTGGCATTGAGCTGCCACAAAAAAAAAACACCAACTTTGCAGCATTGGTCCAATATGCGAGTGAGAGGGAAATGAGTAAATGATTGCAATTTAGTATCTTTTTTTTTTTTGTATAAATAAACAACGCTTTGCAATAAAAAAAGCATGAATTAATTAACCATTAACACCGAAAGTGGAAACCGGTTGCCTGTTGCAGTTGCCACATTTCGATTTCGATTGCAATAACCTGACGTTGGACAAAAAAAAAAAAAAAAATAAAAAAATTCAACGGAGTCAGAGACAACAACTTCAACTTCAACAGCGACGAAGACACCGGTCAAGCACCTTTTTCCAGCTGCAGCGCAAGTGTGGAAAATATATACATTAAAACGTACAAGTAATTTTAAATATACTTTAATTTTATATTGAAGAAAATGCCCGGTGTGGTACAGGAATTCTGAGAATTCAACTCGGCAACAACTGTGTTCGATAGTTTGTGCTGAAAAGGACCTGTAATACTGTAATACTATTCCAATCTGACAATAAAAGATGGCTTCAGATTATAGTTCTGTAAAAGCAGAAACTGAACTGTTCCAAACACAAAAGATAAAGTCTACTGAGAAATACTAACCAAAAATTGTGCGACTGAGAGTCTCGATGGCAGTATAAAATAACGAAGGTATAAAATAAGCAGAAAACAATCAAAAATCATCCGTATCAGAAATGCAGCCCATTCTTTTGCTGTTATACTGAAGTAACCACCGAGCATCACTCTTGTCTTTTTTACATTAATCTCAAGAGCACCTATTTTGTGTTTAGCACTGTGATATTGGAGATATTAGAGATTCTGAAAAGTGTATGGCTCAGTAGAAAAACATCATCTGCTTGTTCCAACTCCCACAGATGAATATACGAATACTATTGTAATCCTGCCTGTCACTTAAGAGCGATCGCATGACTTCATCTACAACTAATATTCAAAAGAGTGGTGATAGTCTGTGGTCTTGTCTTACCCCTAGTTGCGACATTAAATGGCGATATCAGGAATTCGTTGTGAAGAACGTGACATTTAGAGGCAACTTACACGGCTTTTATCATTTTTGTTATTTTGATTGGACATTTCGCGGCTCTCAAGGCTGTTCCAAAGTTCCATAATCTACAACATTACAACTATAGATCGACATTCAGTACGCGCTGCATTGTTCGATCACCAAAATGTTTATGAGTTCAATGCAGGAACGTTTTCCGAACTGATTTTTATATAACCTTCTTCAAACAACCACTAAGATGCGTGCTAGTATTACGCGTCTAAGAATCTTGCTGAGTTGCAGTGTTTCATGTGTCCTTTTCTTTGGAACTTTCAGTATTATACCCTCATTCTATACAATCTTTCATGTCTCCTTTCTTTGAAACTCACAGTATTATATCCTCATTCTACACATTCCTCACTCCAGATGTTTTGAAGAAGCGGGAGTCAAAATTTCCGTATACTATTTTACACGCAAAAGAAGAAGGTCGGTGCAGATATTATTGTAGCCTGGTGATTTTCTGCATTTAATAAATTTATTTCATGGTGGAAATCTTCAAGTTTTATAAAAAACAATTTGTTTTTAATTCTTCAATTCCTCGAAGCTTGCGGTCTATTATTGCGACCGGTGGTCTTCCTAGTTAAAGTAATCTCTCTTTCACAGAGTAATAATATATCTAAATTTTACCATTGAAAACCAGCAACTAGGGACGATGTCATACGGTCATAACTGTTTTTTGTGTTGTCAATTTTATACATTTTCTGTTAAAGGTGGCAACGCTGTTTTAATAATGGCTGCAATATTTAGCACAACCTTTGGAATTTTTTAATGAACTTTTAGATGCCATTTCTCGCGTGTAAAAATATATAGAATGCCTTTTCGCTCTTGCGAGATGTCAAGTCATTTGAACCATTGGGAGCGGAGTTATTGTCGTCGTCCCGAGATGTCTTTCAGGATGTCATTACAAGCGTTTTTAGATGGCTTCTCTACGTTCTAATAAGGGTTTCCTTTTATCGGTAAATATATTTTTTCTAAAAGATTAAATTCGAATGGTTCCAAATCAATCCAAATGGGGAAAATTCGGACACAAATGTCGATTGATGAGCTGGTGCATCATCTTGCAACAAACGCTTACTTTCTTCTGCATGCACACCCTTCGCCAGCCCAAATGTTTAGTCAAAATATCATAAATATATGTTTTGGAAGCTATCAATTCCAATTTCATGCATTTTCATCAGAAGTTCGGCTAATATTTGATGAATTCATGCACAGTTTTGATTGAATCTGCGGGTGATCTTTGATTTCAGTTGGCCAACAAATCCGCCTTATGAAATCCGGCACGAGATATTCATCACCATAATCTTGAGTGCAAACAAAACGTTTTGTAATATTGGCTCTTCATGCGATTCTCATTATTGTAAACTACATACTCGTATAGGTGGCGTCTTCAGAAGTTCTCTTTACCTTGGGACGCACCTACTAAAACGAATAGTATGTTCTTAGACTCGATGTAATTTGCACCAGAAAGGCGTATACGTAAACGCCACATATAACCAGATGTTAAAATAGACCAGACCATTCCTTTTAGAAGAAAAGTTTAATGTGAAAGCTGCTACATCCATTTAACAGAAATTCGTAGCTAGGGTCACCTCATACGGCAATTTAGGCATTCACGTGTGCAAACGTACAACACTTGATTTTTATTTACGAGTATGTAGAAGATTTACAGCAGTCTTTGTCCTATTTTTTGTTTTTGCGGCTTTCGAAAGTGCTTCAGAAAAAAAAAAAACTTTAACTTAAGGATCAGTCTGACTGCCTTAATAGCCTTTTAAATAAATTTCTCCAAGATTAATTTAAGTGCAGCTGATGTGGAAAACAGGTGTGTGTGCAGTCTCACACACACATACACACACACACATACACACACACACACACACACACACACACACACACACACACACACACACACACACTCACACACACACACACATCAACATTGAAAAATTCAACGAAACCGAAAGATTTTCATTCTAGTTTTTTTTTCTTCATTTTTCATTTTTCATAAACGGAAAGCGGAAAAGTGGCAATTGACCAAACCCAGTGAGGAATTTCACTCGCTTAGATGTCGCCTTCAATTTCTATTTCTACTTTGCTGTTTTCACTGCAAATAGTTCTTTTGCAGTGCACAAATCTATCAATGAAAAGTGCAAATAGAAAACAAGTTTTCGAAGCTCAATTTGGCCATTTTGTGCAGTGAAGATCAAGTGCTGCTTTTGAAGTCTCTCGAGCGCTTGTTCTAAATTTGTTGCTATTATTTGTCTATATATGTACGCCCCAAAATGGAAATTGGAAAATTGTTAGTAGCAAAGGAAATTGTTGGTTCAATGTTGAGATGAGATGAGTTGAGTTGCTGACATCGACATCGACACCGACACCTGAGCTGCGAAGATCCGGTGTAGGCTAATAGGAAATATGGGTTAGTGAGCACTGCACTGTAGATGTAGTGAAAACTCTTAAAACTGCATCTAGCGAAAGTGCAAAAAAAAATAAATAAAAAAAAAAATACGTAAAATAAAATGATGCGCTCCAAAACGGTATAGATCTGCGATCTAGAGTTTCAGTTTCGCGCTTCCGCTGCGTTGCAAATTTGTTTATGACAAGCCGCGTGTATCAAAAACCGAAAATCAGCAAAGCAAAATTTATGCACACTCGTCACGCTGACTGAGAACGCATAATAGTAAATAGTGGTTATACTACATAATGCCATATATACCCTAACATCGCGCCCAACTAACGCTCATGTAGTATACTATGTATATAGTATACTATGCTGGTCTCTAGGTCTTATTTTGACCAATGCTACCGGAAGCATGAAACAGAATGCCTGAGCTAAGTCCGTCTGTCTCTCAAATTTTCGCACGCTAATAGAAAACAACAACACCTTTGCTTAGATTTTTCCAAAAGATTTTCATCGTTAACCATCAGCCATCTTAGCAGTGAAAGTGTTTTTAGGTGTTGTCTGACCATCAGACAAAATTATAAAGTTGTTTCAACAAATTGTTTAAAATTAATTTATTAGCGAGCAAACGAACAAAAGACAAAAACTCATAAATCATTATGATTCTCAAATGCCGCCGTTGATTTTGATATTTTTCTCACGCCATTTGTTTTTTTTTTGCTTTTTGGTTTTTTTTTTGCAAATAATACTAATAAAAATTTTATTAAAAAAAAAAAAAAAATATCAGTGTGTATTTTACTTTACGACTCACCTCACCATGCAAATGATTGTTGTTCAATCGCGCTCGCTGTGGTAAAAGTAAATTTGCACAATATCAATATGGCATATTATTATAATAATACTAATGGGCTCACATGTGGGCAGCAGCACCAGCACCAGCAATTTCAGCTTGATTGGCCATACATTAATGGCCACAACGGCATCATTTACATATATCAAGGAAATAAAAATGAATTTGACCACACTTGTTGGTGTGTGTGTGTGTGTGTATGTGTGGACCTTTGTGAAATTATAATAACTTTTTCCGGGTGTTTAATGTTCAATATTTGTAGTCCGTGGTTGATTGGGCACACCGTAGTTGATTGGAATTTATGTAAATTTGAAAGAAAAGGCCCAGTCTTAAAAAAAAAAATAAATAAAATAATTCTTTAAAAATTATATATACGAGGGCTGCTATTTATATTTCGGGAACTGGCAACACTAATGTCAAAAGCTAAAATCTGGCAACACTATAATAAAGTTTGACATTTTTTGGCATAAACGTACTCACAAAGTTCTGATGTATAATTGCTATTTGTTTTGTTTACAGTGAGTTAAGAAAAGCAATTTGGCCAAAAAAATGGAAATTTCAAGAGAAGGTTTTCGTTGGATTATTTTTCTTAACTTTCGACGTGGATTATCTCAACAAGAATGTGCCAATGAACTCAGTTCTTTGTATGGCGATAAAACACCATCAAAAACCACAGTATATCGCTGGTATAGTGAATTCGTAGTTCGTAGTCGTAGTTCGGTCGCCGACGAATTCCGTGAAGGTCGTCCAAAATCGGTTGTTGTGCCCAAAAACATCGCTGCAGTGCGTGAACTGATAATGCAAGATCGTCATGTGACATATCGTGAGATAGAGGCATCCTTGCGCATTAGTTCCACTTCAATACATTCGATTTTGCAAGAACACTTAGCTGTAAAAAAAATTTGTTCTCCTTGGATACCACATAATTTAGCAATCGCTCAAAAAAAGGCTCTCGTCGATTGGTGTAAGAAAATGATTAAAAAGTTCGACCGTGGTGCTTCAAAAGACGTGTATAAAATCGTGACAGGTGACGAATCATGGTTATATGCGTATGTGCCGGAAACAAAACAGCAATGGACCGTGTGGACCAAGATCTATGTGGATCTATGTTTTAAAACGGAAAATATCAAGTCTCGATCGGACATATCTGTAGAGTCTTCGTTATTCCTTTAGAGGCTACAGATTGTTGGTACGCTGGGGAGTGCTGTCAACACTTGCCTGGAACATTTAAACGCTTTTATTTCCGTATTTATCTAATTTACTAGTTGATACAATAGGTCTAATTACAGATTTTTATGTGATCAACTTTTAAACAGGTGATTGTCAAAGGTCTCAACAAACACCGAATAGAAAGAGCAAAATAGTCAGATTATTAGACGAACGCATTTAATTATTTGCCATTATTATAAGTACTATCGTCATTACCAAATATTTGAGTCTGTATTTGAAGTAATACAACTCGACATTTTGTTTACACAAATTCAATTTTTGTACATAGCTAGCAGTAATATCACAAACTGTGCACATTCACGATACTGCTCAAATAGAAGCAGTTTGAGCAATTTAAGCAACATTGTATATAAGCCTAGTATCTAGTCGAATTTATCTCAACTTGCAGCTTAGATGTTAGATGTTTCGGTTTAAGTAATCAGTGTCCAATTTAGACAAGCGTTTAAATTATTGAGTTAGCCAACTTAACAGGTTTGTTTGTGTTGCTTAAGTTGGCTAACACACACACACAAATGGGTCACGCTCATTTTATGTGCGTGGGTGATTTTGAGTCAATTTTGGTTGCTAACACTAACGAACTCATTTTGGTTTGGTTTTGGTTAATTTGGTAATTGTGCAGCTGCAATTTGTGCTACCAATAGACCAACCGACCAACCGACCGACCGACCGACCGACCAATTATTGTAAACCTTACAAAACTTTGCTTGTTGCAACAATTAAAATGATACCCTTAAAACGAAATTACATTTCCCACGGCTAACGTGAACTGCTTTCGAGCAAGTCTAGACAATTTTTTATTTAAGCCGGGGGCAAGAGATGAAATACATGGTAAGAAGCAGCAACAACAGCACCAATAGTGTAAGTAGCAGCAGCAAAAACAAATCACGGCAGTAATTTTTTTGCACCTGAACTGAACTGCCTGCTTTCGTTTTGTGCGCTGCCGCAGTAAATGCTGATTGCTCTGATCTGCTCTGTGCAGCATTTCTTTGCTGCCGCATTTGCTTTAAATGATCTATAATCTATCTTTTTTGTGTGTTGTTGTTGTTGTTTTTATTTCTTGTATCTTTTTCTTATATTTTGCAATTTAACATAAAACTGACTGGCGTTTTGCTTCAGTTTTACCTTAAAATGGGCGTGCATTGGAATAGTTATAGCAATTTATATGGTTAGGCAAACATCGAGAGAGGTCAGAGCACCCTAGAAAGTAAGCAAAATCGACTGTTGATGCTGCACTGTAAAAGAATTGGTGCAAAATTACAGTTCGTCAATGGAAATAATAGCGTTGTACGTATATATTTATATAGGCATATCACTGTGGACGGTAGTACACGCAAGTGACGAAAGCACAGACATTTTGACTATTTGCGAAAAAATGAGTCCAAAATTTTGTGCTTATATTTCGAACGATGATACGTTGTGCGATTGGTCAAATTTTGATACATCAACCTACTCTGCAAATATACTGTCAGCCGAGATATAGCATTGCAAATATCAGATTTTGCATTTTTAGCTATTTATCGTAATTCGTCATACATCTGTTATAAGTAGCATTTACATAAACCTGTTATACTCTTATATTCTTTCAGCCTTACTAATGAACAATGTAGAGTTGCCTTTATCTAAAAAAAGTCGATTTTCGTACTATCAAACATTTAGGATCAACTGTTTCGAAAAAGTCGTCTTTAAATTTAGTAATGAGTGAAGCTGATATTAAAATTTAGCAGCGGAAAATGTACTAAATTTGACCTTTTATTTGATTTGACAATTAAGTCAATTAATTGTTGATTTGTTTATGTTCTCTTGTGTTTATGTTCTTTAAATGTATGAAATATATATATATATATATATATATATATATATATATATATATATATATATATATATATATATATATATATATATATATATATATATATATATATATATATATATATATATATATATATATATATATATATATATATATATATATGTAATATGCATGCAAGAAATAACATTTATATGTATTTATATACCATATGTCCGTCTGTCTGACTGAATTAGTTTATGAGTTGCAAGTAGGCTTTCGTCACTTGGTTTTTACCTTGTCTAGGTGTTTTTTTTGTTTTTTTTTTTTTTTATTTAATACATTATATACAAAGAAACATAGATAAATGTCTACATATATCACAATCAATGCATGACTAACTTCGGGTCTCAACTTGGCTGTCTCGCAGCACTCTTGTGCAGCACTTGTGCCCACCGCAACAAGTGAAAGTAAAAAAATTATTGAGAAAATAATGGTTACAATCCAACGAATAGAAAACAACAAAAACAACAACAACAACAAAAAAACTATATTGAAAATGCTAAACAAAAATAAAAATATGTTAAACCAAAAGTCAGCCAACAATGGAAAAGTAATAGTTGTATTCAAACAAATCAAAAGCACGTTGCACGTTTGTACTGCCAAGGTACAATGAGCCACGAATTGTAGGCGATGATAACTCCAATGCTCCATGGATACTCATAGTAGTTATACAGGGTTGATTGGAGGCCGGTGCAGCATTGGCGGCAACAATTGATTGATATGTTATAGTAGTCATATAGTAGTCGTAATATAGCCAGCTGAGTTGAACATATCAATTGAAGTGTTAAGTTATTATCATACATGATCTCGTTTGATTAAAAGGTTACCTCGTTCCACAGAAAGTGGAGAATCAACTTCATCACTTAGGATCTTATGAAGGAAAACTACAGACAAAGTTTAAACATCAATTAGTTTTAATCGATTCACATATGGCGGGAGATATGTATCACAAGCCCAAATATAAGATGCAAATACTAAGATCGGACTATCAGTGAAGTAGTTTAAGCATCATCAAATTCATTGGATCAATCACAGAACACCTTAAGTTTTATTTAGCATAGAAACAATATATTTGTTATAGCTCAATTTAGAATCCATAAGAAAACTTAAATTATGCATATAAATTTCTTTACTAAGACTCTGAATATCTAAAAAGTAGCAACTTGTAAAAATATGGCGTTTTTGAGTTATTAAAAATGTTAAATAAGTTTTATATGGATGCTGTCTTTTATAGCCTGAAGATGAAATAGGAGCGTGTAAATATGCAAACTTTAAGGCTCTATCTCTTATAGGCTCTGAGATCTATTCCTTCAAACAGACGAGCAAGCAGACAGATATGCCTAAATTGGGGCGAACTTTGTTCTTTATCAAGATTACATATATCTACTTTATGAGATCTGCTTTGCCTCCTTTTGACTGTTACATACATTATATACACTTTTACAGTGTATAAAAATACAATACGAGCTCTAAATATTATTGAAAATGTGAACAAAATAGCTCATGATTCTACTGTGAAATTTTTAATCATATTTTCTTAAAAATTTATATTGCATGTATTATTCTTAATCAGTTTCGTGTTGTGTTGAGTTCGTGAATTTTGTTTTATTGTTATTACATTTTCTTGTTAATAAAATAGTTGGTACCAGAAATTTAAAAAAAGAAATAAAAACAACAAATAAAACATGTTTGGCTTATCCAACTTGGAACCGGGTGAATCGTCCACGGAGAATGATTTCTTTAATACAAGATTTAATCAGTTTATGACCTATGAGAATATGCTACTCCAAAAGAGTTACGAGGCAGCCAAGGAAAATGCTATGCGAAAGGAGGCGCGTGTGTTGACTAAAGTTGCGGAGCATGTGAAAAAGGATATGCACGATGAGATCGTTGAGGCCAAGGTGCGACAGCAAATAAACGAGCAAAGCGTGGAATTGCGTGCGCTTAAAAGGGACCTAAATATTGCCAAGATATCTATGGAGCTGACCAAGCATTTGGTGAACGTTGATCCTAAGCGTAATAATGCTGAGTGGGCCAAGAAAATGGGCAGAAAACGCGCCGAATCGGAACGTTTGCTGGCAGCGGAACATACTGAAAAGAAAAGAACGGAGCAATACCAAAAACAGCAATCGCTACGTAGCGCCTTGCTTAGTCAAATCGAGGAACATAAGCGTGTCAAACAGCAGGAACTGGATCAAGTTCTAGTGGACCGTGATCTGCGTTATGCGGAACAGCGACGACTGGAGGAAGATGAACTATTGCTTCAGGAGGCAAAATTGCATCATATGATTAACACAAGAAATCAAATACATGAGGATGTTGCAAAGCGTAATGAGCTTAAAAGTGTGAGGCTAGCTGAAGTCAGCGACGATTCACAGAAGTATTTTGAGTATTTGACAGCTATGGAAGATCAGCGCCGTTTGGAGAAGGAGTCGAAATTAGATAAAGTCCGAAAACATCATCAGCGGAGCGCAGTATTAGGGGAACATGTATACAGCATTGAAGAAGCAAAGCGTCAACGGGAACTATTACTTGTTGATCTGCTTGAACAGGAACATCAAGCCAAACAGGATCGTTTGCATCGTGCACAACTCGAAAAACAATTGGATGAGCGTACTCAGACTAAAGAAGAACTTTATCGACATCGTGCAGAGGTAACCACTAAAATGGCATTGATAGCGCAGCAGAAGAAAAAAGAGGCTGCTACGGCAAGACAGGAATACAATGATGTGGATCCTATGCTAGAAACTGAACAGAAGCGTAGAAACCATGCTAAACGCCAGCACTATGGCTGTGAACTTCTTAATATGATGATCAAAAATAATTATAGACATGCCGAGTTGGCTGCCAGAAATGCACAATTTGATGAACTACTGGCCAAGAATGAGCAAAAGCGACTAAAAATTATCGAAGAAGAACGTAGTAAAACTTTGCAATCAGTACCGCCGGAGTTGCTGCGCTATGTGCGTAATGGTGTACTCACAGATGCAGAACGCAAGCATATAGAAGGCCCAAGCAAGTAGTTTGATCTAAAATCCGGAACGATAATATAAAATTTTTAATACAAATTCTTTTTTATAGAAATTGTAAAAGATGTTTAAATTTTTCAGGAATTTTGAAAATTGTGCACTGCAGCAGAATAGTTTGCTTGAAGAAAAGTTTCCAAAGTATTAATTTTCAAATGATTTGAAATTGCAGTATTTATAGCGTAGTGAATCTTGAGCAGTAAACATAAATGATACAGCAATAATACAGTAGCGAAATAATATGAAAAACTATTTGGGAATTATAAGTGATGTTAAGCTTTAAGTGAACGTTTTTAATTAACAGCAGTTAAAATAACTAAATAAACGAAACCTTTTAAAGATATTTGGTACATTTTGCAAATAGACCATATAAAATTGAATGCTCAGTTGAAAAGCGTGTTTCGCATTTACAATGTTATTGCTAGTTTAACTGAATGATCGTAAAGCAAGAGCAAAGCGGAACTAATTAGCAAAATGCAAATGTTAATGAGGGATTGCACCAAGCAATTGTATCACTTAAGCTTGGGGCTGAGTGTAAACAACATGCCGTTCTGACCTGTTGAACTTATGTAATGTGGTAGCAATGCGCCGATAAAACTACGTACTTGAACGTATCGATACTTTTATGCAATAAGTGAGTAATTTTTACAACGATGCACATCTCCATAATACTTAATTACTCTAATTCCATTCCAATAATTGGATGAGGACTCTTGGCATATTTATCTATTTAATTCGAAATAAAAACGGTATTAGTATTCTACAAAGTGCATGCAACGGCGCTGAAAAGTGTAATAGTCTTAACTACCTTGGCCAACAGACACCCGACATGTGGACATGTGCCGAATAACAAACCATTGCTTTTCCATTTGCGAAGAACTTGGAGCAGCTGAGAGAGTAAATTTGATTTTGCTCTCACGATTTTTTTTCTCTCAGTGATTGACATACGAATTTTCCACTTACTTAAAGTCAAAAAGAACTAATTTTATATTCTAAGACTTTTGTACTTGACTTGAGTAAAGATCTGTTCTTAGGGTTTGTTTTTAGGACCTACTCGTATAAAATGGTATTTATTTCAAGAATTTTATACTTATTCTATTAATATATAGACTCCAATATCTCTTCGTTGAAACAGACGGTCGGTCAGACTGACGGACATGTCTATATCGTTTCGAATTCTGATATTGATCATGATTATGCATTTGGTATGCTATGCCTCATTTTGGCTGTTACATATATTTGGGAAAACTAAATATACCATTTTATCGTATGGGTACAGGGTATAAAGATACAGTAGAAACACGTATTATTTAAAATGTAAACAAAATAAGTCATGACTTTTATGATTTATGATTTCTAATCATGTTTTGTTAAAATTTCATGTTTTATTCTTAATCAGTTTCGTATTGTATTCAGTTCGGATGCCTTATTTTATTGTTATTATAATCACGCATATTTCTTCTTTCTTGTTACTAAAATAATTCGAAAAAAAAACATGTTTGACCTACCAAACTTGGATCTTCCGGATGATATGCCCTCAGAGAAAGAGTTCTTTAATACAGGATTCAACAAGTTTATGACCTATGAGGATGCGCTAATCAAAAAGAGTTACGAGGCAGCCAAGGAGAATGCTATGCGAAAGGAGGCGCGTGTGTTGTCTAAAGTTGCGGAGGTTGTGAAAAAGGATATGCACGATGAGATCGTTGAGGCCAGGGTGCGACAGCAAATAAACGAGCAAAGCGTGGAATTGCGTGCGCTTAAAAGTGACCTAAATATTGCCAAGATATCTATGGAGCTGACCAAGCATTTGGTGAACGTTGATCCTAAGCGTACTAATGCTGAGCGGGCCAAGGAAATGGGCAGAAAGCGCGCCGAATCGGAACGTTTGTTGGCAGCGGAACATACTGAAAAGAAAAGAACGGAGCAATACCAAAAACAGCAATCGCTACGTAGCGCCTTGCTTAGTCAAATCGAGGAACATAAGCGTGTCAAACAGCAGGAACTGGAACAAGTCCTAGTGGACCGTGATCTACGCTATGTGGCACGGCGACGACTGGAGGAAGATGAACGATTGCTTCAGGAGGCAAAATTTCATCAAATGATTAAAATCAGAAACCAAATGCATGAGGATGTTGCTAAGCGTAATGAGCTTAAAAGTGTGAAGCTAGCGGAAGTCAGCGACGATTCACAGAAGTATATCGAATATTTGACAGCTGTAGAAGATCAGCGCCGTTTGGAAAGGGAGTCGAAATTAGAAAAAATTAGAAAACATCATCAAATGAGCGCGGTTTTAGGTCAACATGTATACAGCATTGAAGAGGAAAATCGTCAACGGGAACTATTTCTTGTAGATCTACTCGAACACGAACATCAGGCTAGAAAGGAACGCTTGCATAGTGCACAACTCAAAAAAGAATTAGACGAGCGTACAAAGACTAAAGAAGAATTTTATCGACATCGTGCAGAGGTAACCACTAAAATGGCAATGATGGCAGAACAGAAGAAACAAGAAGCTGCTATGGCAAGACAGGAACACATGGATGTGGCTGCTATGCTAGAAACTGAACAGAAGCGTAGAAACCATGCAAAACGCCAACACTATGGCTATGAACTACTTAATATTATGAACAAAAACAATAATAGACGGGCCGAGTTGGCTGCCAGAAATGCACAATTTGATGAACTACAGGCTAAGAATGAGCAAAAGCGACTAAAAATTATTGAAGAAGAACGTAGCAAAACTTTGCAATCAGTACCCCCGGAGTTACTGCGCTATGTTCGTAATGGTGTACTCACTGATGCAGAACGCCAGCACATAAAAGACCCAAGCAAGTAGTTTGATTGATCTAAAATTCGGAACGATTTTATAAAATTTTATGTATACTTTTGATAAACATTATATTATATATAAATTATACAATATTTTTTATAAAAGGTGTTTAAATTTTGTCAGGAATATTGAAAACTGAGCACTGCAGCTTAGTTTGCTTGAGTAAACGTTTTCTAAGTAATCATTTCCAATTGATTTGACTTGCACTTTTTATAGCATTGGTAGTTATGAGAAACTTGCGCAGTAAACATAGAAAATGGTTATCAAACAATAGATCAGTCATAAATTAGTGAAAGAATATGTAAAAACCATTTGTGAACTATAAGTGCCACTCGTATTAAGTTTTAATTTTTTAATTATAAATAAATGTATAAAACCATTTATATAAAGAGATTTGACACCAAATAGTTAAAAAGCTGCTTCCGTGTGTCTCGTTTTAATAATGTTGTTGCTTTTGAACAAAAATTCAATGTAACAGAAAAAGATGAAGGCACGAAACTAAGCAACGATCAAAGAACTTAAAAATATAAATCGAGAAGAACGGGTATGAATTGCTCTCGCAGTTGAACAAACTGTACGTGCTCGAAAATGGAGCATAGTGAGCTAGTTACACTGAATTGAAATAGTAAAGAAAAATTACAAAATGGTCAAAAAGCAAATGTTAATGAGGGATTGCATTATGCTATTTTACCCTCAACCTTTCGCTGAGACTATAGAACATGCCGTACGAGCATGTTGCACTCGACGTGATGTGGGTAAGGATGCGTCGATACAAGTATGTATTGGATAAGTATCGATACTTTCATGTCATTTGTGAGTTTGTTTTGCATCGGTGCTTATCTTCATAAATAACGAAAATGTCGATGTTCTATTTCGTTATATAAAAGTACTAAACTGTAGAAAGAATTATGTATATATATTAAACCTCATTTAGGGAGTCTGTCCAACAGAGAAGCTCACATCTACTTTCTGGTGTTTGATACCTTCATGTGTATAGCAATGAGAAGATGAGAGTCTTAGTCGAACATATGCATTATGTATATAAATACATTAAATTTTGATACTCTTTACATTTAGGAAGTCTGTCCTGTTCCTCTTTAAAATATGGCCAAACTATGAAATTACTGGTCTTATATTATTAGCCAGTAATTTGCATCGATAGTATCAGCGCAACACTAGATGTGAGCTTTGTGATTACCCTGGCTTTCTTTTGTTATTTTTGGTGCAAAAGACTGTCATGAATACAGAAACAGATATACCATGTATTTTGAGTAGCTACTATTTTCAATATAGCGCCCTAACCATTCAACGCACCTGACTTTAACATCATACATTCATACTTGCCTTGAGAATGAGTTAGCGCGTTTCGCGGGCATCGAGAAATCAAAGATATTTATATGTAAATGCTAAAAATTGTATATTCAGTGTATTAAAATCTTTAAAGTAAATATAAAATGCAGCGCAAAATAATCATCATAAATGATTTGATTGTTATTAGTAGTTTTCAATGGCATTTTACTGTGCCATGTGGGTAAGCCGCAAAACTAGTGACTAGCGACAAATGGCGCACATCATTTATCAACGATTGAACTCACTTGCTAGAAGGCTCAGGGACATCATTTGAATTGACATACAAAAGAATTCAAACAATTAATTGAAGATGCGTTCAACTCATTAAAATCTCTCATGTGTTAATAGCTTTAACACTCCAAACATGCAACACGCGCGCGTACGCATGCGCATGTGGCTTGCAACACATTTTCCTGTAATGCCTTATCTGTGTGTTTGGATTGGATTCGAGTCGTGGTTTTCAATTTTTTTTTTTTTTTTTGGTTTGCCACGTTCGTTGACATTCCGTCTTACGCATTCCGCTGCCCAAATCCGTTGCACATACAGCGTTTTAATTGAATTTGACGTTTGGCGTTTTCTAAATTAAGTAGCGACATCGCCAAATCATGTTAGTCACTCGTTCGATTGAATGCTCACTGCACGCAATTGCATCACAAAAACTAAACGAAATACTTTCACTTTCCGATCTTATCTGAACTGATGCTGCGCTGATTTCTGTAATAAATATTTTAATTTAGTTGAGTTTTGTCAATTTTGTTAATTCGAAAGGTTTGTCTCCAATAATTCCAAATAACAAAGTTCAACCTAAAATTGCTTATTGGTTTTTTGGATGAATTTTATTTTATTTTTTTTTTTTTACTGCGTGGGTGTGATTGATGAATTGGCACATGAATACAAGCTAGATGAATGATAGATCGACTGTTGTATGCCTGTATAGGTAAAATAGATTGAAAGCATTGTATATATTACATAGTATTGTATGAATAGTATAGAAAATTGCAACAACAAACAAAAAAACAAAAAGTATTTCTTGCAGATTTTGCAATATGATTTAACAATAGATACTATATGCATAGACGGCGTTTTCATGCAATATTCATGTCTGCTTTGATATGCGAGTTAGATTTCCTGAATGTGAGTACATAGTAGCTAAGCATCCCACACATGTACAGAAAATACCCTCATATATATATAGTTAGACGATCGACAAGCACAAATAATGAAAACTCAATCGTCTAATCCTGCACAGTTGACTGACTGACAAACTCAGTAACTGAATGAGTGACTGACTGACAAGATATTACATGCATACGGGTACATAACGAGGGTGGGTAGAAAGTTGTATTAAAATTATCTTAAATTAAGTAGAAGTCTACGCTGTAGTCTTACAAATCGGCCAGTCAGGTAGCTAAACAGGCCAACAAAAAGTAAAACAAATTTATAAACAAATAAATACAACTATTTATAAATGGGCAAGTGCAATCGGTTTAAGGGGTTTAAAAAATCCCCTTAAACCAGACATATTCGCTTAATTTTTTTTTGTTGGACAAGATGTAAAGAGGAATAGCGGCGAATGTAATTTTTTTTTTCTAAAGTCTAAGGTAGGTAAGAACCAGGTAAAGTCCTCTGCCAATCAGAAAGACTTAAGCTCAGTAACTCTCTCAGTTCTCTCAAATTTTTTAAAAAATTGCAATAAAAAAAATTCAAAATGACTAACGCCATTGAAACAAACAACAAGTCCGGTCTGGTCTGGTCTGGTCCGGTCCGTCTGTTATTTATTTTATTCCATGTTGGCGAGTATCAGTTGAGAGCGTAGCTTTATAATGTTATAGCCTTATGACACACTAATAACAATCAGCAAATTGTTTTCTCCTTCATGCTCTCGGATTTTAAACACGACAGAGACCTTGCGAAAGGGATAGCTATATACATACAGCAACATTTTTCACATCGACTCGTATAGGTCACACTGGACTTTTGTTTATGTTTTTATTAAAATATAAAGTATCAATAGATAAAAGCATTATAAAAATGCATGCATTGAGTATATTCACCATTTGCGCATGACATGCCAAAATAATTGTCTTTGCATTATTCATTATTGGTCTTTTTTCTAGTTATATTGTATACTAGTACACTTTTTGTGTAAAGAGTGACCGAATGAAACAAAAATCAAAAACACCATAAAATTATAGATAAATACGCAATTTCTGCCGAACTTTTGGTACTTTGTCATTTTTGAGTCCAGAGTTGTCTCATCTTTCGCATAGATTTTCATTTTAATATGGTATTTTTGCTGTTTATTTTCATGTTTGTTTTCGTTTCACTTTTTGATGAAACTATATTTCAACCTCTCGCGTCTATAGAATTTTTGCTTTGTCTATGTTCTAATCTGCTCTAACAGCAATGAAGGGGAAAACAATTTGATTATTGTATTCGTCTGCCATACGGCCATTTAATAAGACGCCTCGCCTGTTGTTGATCGCAACATGTTGAACCTAACACGTTGGTCATACTTAATGCTCTCAACATTAAAGAAACAGCGAAGAGAGCGAATACGCTTGTACGTGCTAGCCTTATGTTGGGCCCAACAAGTTGGTCGTACTTAACGCTCTCAGCATTATCCAATGGCACTGAACTGTTTTGTATTGTCGCTATAATGGCTGAATTTAAACCACAGGGAGAACACTAGTATAAATAATACATAGATATAATTTTTGCATCTAGGTGAGGTGAGGTGTGCTGCTTATTTTATTCTAGAGTCGTTACATACTTGAAACAATCAAAATACAATTTTGTTAAAAATGATTTTCTTTACTCGGTAAATATTCGTATAGAAAGAAAAAAGTTCACACATCATCCTATGTTTTAGAAATTATGCATTGAATTCTCAGAAACCAGCCAACCGAGTTCGTCAGTGCGGTTTGTTCGTTAATGATAAATCCAAAATATGAATTTATGAATGCGATCATCTTCCACGAGTACCAATCCGCACTTTTAAATTCGTGAATACGACTATTCGAATCTAAATTCACAAAACCCAATCTATTCCCCGTGCTCCGGTTTTTCAATCCGAAGGAATTGTTCGTGTTCGATTTCGTCAAAATGTTCCATGTTTCACTTTCAGAAGAATTTTGCCATTTGAATTTATCAGACCTAGAAATTGGTCTGATTGCAAGTGAATTCAAATCGCGAAATTCATTGTAAAGTAAAATACGGACCATTTTAACGAAACCGAATCCATTTGGACATTGGCATTGAAAAATTCTTCTTCAACACGCCGAAAATTCATGCTCTTCTTGCGTTGCTTGTTCAATTGAAAAAAAAAAAAAATTTATTGTATGTCGTACATGTTATGAGTATCTTACTTTTAGGTCTATTTCAAATATGGTTTAAAATCTAACATAATATCTTTTTGGCTTTTCTATCTGTTTGCTTAAACAATTATTAAAGTTTGTATTGAATTTCTTTCGTTTCGTACAAACTTTTCAACTAACTCTCTTACGTGTACATTAAGTACATCAAACTGCAACGAAGAAACAATAAATTCTCATTTCAAATACTGTTCAGAAGATATGCAACGTTTTTTTTTTTTCAGGCACAAATTGCAAGCAGTTTCGTTTTCATTTCAACTTCAAATTTGTAGTTTTTGTTTTTTTCGTATCTTGTCGGTCAAAAACTGTTTTTGGGTTCGTTGGCTCGCTGATTGATTGCAACAAAGCTCGAAGGTGCTTGCATTGTTTGTTATTTCACTTGTGGCATGCAGGAAAAAAAAAGATATCATTTTATTGCGGATAAAAATTTGGCATATGCAGATTGCTGAAATGCCGCAAATAGCAGCAGTCTACATTACTGCGCAGGAAGCGCGTATTACACTGCAGTGCAATATATTGCATTATTCATCACTTTATGCCAGATACTTGTAAGCATGCCTGACTTCAGATACAGATACAAATATGTGGGAGAGAAATTTATGTTTGCGCATTAATTGCACATTTCTTTAATGAGCTGCATGCAAGCAAGTTGAGGTTAAAGCGCTTTACACTGATAAAAATATTGCATACTAAAAACCAGTCACCCTTTGGTTTTAAATTTTTGACACTTCGTTCTTAAAATTTCAGTCTTAAAATTAAACTGAAGCGAGATAAAAAATCTTAAATAAGTATTAGATATTTAAAACTAGAATCTCAAGATCAGTTTCTTCATTTGAGACCAATTTTTTTATGAGTGTACAATTTGATTTTCAAATCAGTTTTTGCTGCATTACCAAAAGGTGGCGACGACGATGAGACTGATTGCAATAGGGGCTAAAGTGTGCATTTTTATTAAATTTTTTTTTGATTTTTTTTCTTGAGAAAGAAAGTGTCAACGGCGTTTGATTCAAAGCCAATGCCGACGCTGGCAAAGGCGATGACGACGACCTCTCCCAGTGACATAGTGAAATTTTTCGGGTGAGTTTCGCGCATTCATTCAATGTTGCTGCATGCAAAGTGTGCCATGCAGCCGAATAAGCTAACTAAGAGTCAGCAATCGCTGCATGACTGCTATCTGCATGAAAAAATCTTTTTCTTTTGGTTAAAGTCAATAAACTCGAATGCGACACGTTGCAATTGCATTTATGCGCATTTAAGCGCAATTGTCGCGGAGGTTTCTGCAACGAGCAGACATCGCACTGTGGATCATGAACCAAAAAATGCTAGAGAAAAACCAAAAGTGAATCGTAAATGCTTGAAATGTAATTTTTAAGGGTCTCTAAATGCAAATATTATTTCTGCTTTAAGAACGAATATGCCTTTAAGATAGAATATTGGCATTTCACTTTGTTACCGGTTTAACATGAAGAACTATATTTTTCGTCAATTTGAAGGTTTTTCAAGTAAAGTTTAGTTAATGAAAATTGGAGTTCATATTGAAAATGTTAATGAGGCATTGCACGCATTTAAACCGGCTTCATCTAAGTAAGTAGGACCAACAATAGATCATTCTATAAAAAGCGGGGTTCAGATTGTAAATCAATCTCGTCGAGCATGTTGCGTTCGACACGTTGTCATGGCAATTAACACTATTACAACTCTCTCCAGTACAGGCTTGTAAAATGAAGATTATAATATTAGCCTGAACATTATTAGAGGTAGAAATTTTTAAGTTTAGAAAAAAATTTCTGTATGTAAATGTAAATAAGTTTTTAGGGATTTCTAAGAGAGTCCGTTTCTAATATATTCACCACTTGATAGATATTTTATCTAAAGAGCCTTAAAACATTAATTATATTTGATCTGTCAAAGTGAACACAAGTTTTTTTACTTACTTGCTTACATATTTGGTCATGACTGCACGTAGGAAGGCGCACCAGTCCGCCCGATGCCAGTTGTAGTTAGTAACAGGTCTACGGAGGTCGTCCCAGTACTCTCGAACGTTATAACGGAGATCAGCATCAAAGATGAATAGTTTCCGAGGCTTCCTCTGTGTGTTTGTTTCTGTAAAAGCTTTGCGGTGACAAAAACCAACACCAGCGCATCAAGTCTTAATTAAGAAGGTTGCCTAATCATAATTTAACTTAATCTGAACGAAAGACCAGAGACTACACAGGGGATGCGTGTCCTAACGGATGTTTGTAAGCTGCTTGTGGCGTTTGTAAAACAATCGCTTTTGGCCATTTTCAAGTGAAATTCTATCAATAACTTTAAGTAGGGTTCCAAACGCATGCGCTCTATTTGGCGGGTTCAACTAAGTGTAATGTACTTTAAGCTATATAAATATAATGAAACCATCACGGGAGATCGCTACCGACAATAATTGATGTGTTTGAGTTGAGTATTGAAGAAAAACGGACACAATTCGAGCAGATACACGAAAAGTGAGTTTTGGAAACTGTCGAATGACAAGGAAGTAAAAAATATATAGAGCTTATTCATAGATAGCATCTCAAAGAGAGTTGTTCTATCGACATGGAACTCATATGCTGCACAAAAGATGTGAAAAATTCATGAAAATATGAGACTAATTCATTTGTAACTTTCTTTTTTACAATGAAGCTTTGTAATTTTCTTTTTTACAATGAAGCTTTGGAATTGACAAAAATCTCTCAAATCTTATTTGCAAACTCAATAATTTTCTCGTTCAAAACAACTGCAGAAACTTTAAATTCTTTTGGATAATAATAACTTCACATTTCTAAGTATAAGGCTTTTCGTTTTTGATAAACTTTTTGTTTGATTTTGTCCCATAGTGCACCATTTTTATGCAAGACCATAGCTGCTCCTAACTTTACCAACTACTCCTGCAGCAACTTTGTCTCTGTTGTTGTTGTTGTAGTTGTTGTTGTTGTTGTTGCTGCTGCAAATATTGGCGCGTTTAGTTTAATTAAACAATTTCACTTAGGGGGCGACATGGAGCCAGCCAGCCATGTATCCAGATACCGCTCTTCTTCTACTGCTGTTGCTACTTCTCCTGTTGCATGCCACCGCATACTGAAATGCAACTTCAAATGCATTTATACACCATCGTTATTGGCATTCGGATGGCGTATGCAGATATTGAACAAGTTTATTGACCATTTGCAAACGAAGGAGTGTGGCAGCAACGGCGGCAAATACAAGCAAATCTTTAGACAATGACTACGTGACTCTTTAAGACTTGACTCTGGGAAAAAGGTGCCACCGCGGCCGCTGCTGCTGCTGCTGCCGACATAGCCAATATAACCTTAGAACAATTGCTTGTGACAATACATAAATGCGTGCGCATGTCAATTGTTTGCGCATATATAGTGAGAGAAAGAGAGAGAGAGACATTTATGCATACCTAGATACATACTCGTACGAGTATCTGCACGCTGAAACTTTGTGAGATCAGCGCAAGTTATGCGACTAACGCAAATGTCAAGGTGCTCTACTCCACTTTAAAGCTAGTAGAAGCCACCATTGAACGTCTTCACTGCACTTTGTATTCGATTCGACCTATTCGCGTCTGCGTTTCTTGAGATTTTTCATTGCATTTTTATGCGCAACCAAAAACAATTGAAGTTGGAAATGTATCTTTCGTGACGGCATGACATGGCGCTGGGTCCATTTGATGCACTTTTCGATGCAACAAGAGCAAATTTTTATATATATATATATTAAATAGTATAATTTTATGTGCGAATTGTGAAGTTCTCAATAGAAAGAATTTCTCTTTTAGTTTTACTTAAAGTTCTGTAAAAGATACTTACTTTCTTCCATTTAAACTATTTTCTTTTCTCTTTACGGCTCTTTACAGATCACACAACTCAAGGATATTGAGCTAATCAGAAATACAAAAAATACACACAAATCGTTGGAAATACTTACGAAATCACAAAGCAACAATAATATTAACAACAACAACAATACAATATTAACCTCATTAGACATCAATGCTACAATGCCAGAGAAAATCATACGAAAGGACTTTCATGCATCATTGCCACAGGAAATCGCTACACATTGTCTACTCAAACAGACGACGACGACGACAACAACAACAACTGATGAAACAGAAAATAATCAAATGCATCATGTATACAGAACAAAGGTACTTACTGCACTTCAAATCGTATAATCAAGGCCAAGGCATGCCAAATGCATCCAAAATGGTTATGTTCCATGCATAATTTATAACAAAATTCATTCTGCAATTTCAGGATCACAATCACTCCAACTCGGATTCGGATTCGGCATTGTCATCGGCGCCGCCGTCTATAAGTCCACAGCCACCACCAGCGGGTTTGGATAGCGCCGATATCTGGCAAACGGTAGGTAGTTTAAGATGCTGTGTATGTATGCTCTTGGGATATCGTGTATATATTTATATAAATAGAATAAGTACAAAAATTGTCCTTGGCGCTGCATTGAAGCTTTCCACACAAAAGTATTTATGTTTGACTACTTGGTTTCAAATTTATTTTTAGTTGTGGTGGAAAACAGAATAAATTGGTATTAACTTCGGCACTAGCTGCAGTTTTGTGCGCTACATACGTTTTTTAAAATAATGAAGATTATATTTTAGTTTTATATTTGCGCAAGGCATCAACGGTACTGAGTATAACTACTCGTATAATGTTCAAATTTGAAGTACAATACAATAGTTGCGTATAGAACTTCTATGGGCATATAACTTGCAATAAACTCGTATATAGAAATAGTCCGTACCAAATTTAAAGTTCTCAATTTGATTAATAAAAAAGTTGACCATACAAAGTACACCTTAGATTTGGATGCGTGTTGTATTTCAAAGTTAGATTATTTATGCTGATAATAGAAGCATATCAGTCTTTTCGTAAAATCATCTCTAAGTGAAATAATGTTCCTCAGATTAGGCTTGATATAGTACTAGGTATTAGTAGTAATGATTTCAAACTGGAACAATGAGAAGTTTCTAGTTATTCTTGAAGGAGTAGAGAAATTTAATTGCTCCAATAAATAGGGTGAATAAATATCACCGGTCATAAGCTTCTGGATGAGTAAAGCATCAAATATATTTCTACGTTTTTCTAGTGTAGGCAGATTGCTTAAGTTTAATCGTTGTGTATAAGGCGGTAAATTTATACTAGGATTCCATCCCAAATTACGCAAAGCAAAAAGAAGAAACTGCATTTTCAAGTATTGGGCGGACCAATGCAGTAAATAAAAGTTTCGTAGCGTATGGATCATTAAATTCCTTCGACCATCGTTTAATAAAGCCAAGCAAACCCATTGAGTAGAGAACAAAAGTTTTGGGTCAAAAAGAATGCCAAGGTCATTAATTGAAAACACACGCACCAGCGCAGAGCATTCGATAAGTAATACAGATAAAATGGGTATTCTACGACAAAAAGTCATTACTTTGCATTTATCGCAATTTAGCACTAGGCCATTATGACGACACCAGTTATGAAGCACATTTAAATCAGATTGTATCAAAACATGCACCATTGCAACTCAAACATAACTTAACATCATCTGCGTATATCAGTGTATGGCAGTAAGATATGTTATCAGGCAAATCATTAATGAACAGTACAAATAGAAGGGGTCAAAGGTGACTACCCCGAGGTACACCTGAAAAGACATCAATTCTGTGAGATAAGGTGTTATCAAATACTAACATATTGTGAACGTGAATCCAAATAGGATGAGATCCATTTGACTAAAGCTGGAGGAAAACCTAAACATTCAAGTTTGTAAACCAAAATCCGATGATTAACACAATCAAACGCCTTACTAAAATCGGTGTAAATAACGTCCGTCTGTAAACCATTAACAAAGCCTTGGTTAAACAATGTCGTAAGTTCCAATAGATTAGTAGAAACTGATCTATTTCTAAGAAAACCTTGCTCTGCGGAAGAAAAAAGAGGATTATACAGTAAAATTGTAGTTGATCGGTAATTACCTTTTCAAAATGTTTAGGCATTGCGCATAACTTTGCAATAGCTCTATAATTAGATATATCCGATTCACAGCCTTTTTTATGGAAAGGCATTATAAAAGATTTCTTCCAAATTTTAGGTACTTCACATTCTAAAAGAGATAGTTGAAAAAGATGTAGTACAGGATCACAAAGTGAAAATGCACATTTTTTAAGTACAGCTGAAGGAACATTATCAGGACCACAAGAATAGTTTAAGTTTAAGTAGAAGTAAATGTTTAAGTAGCGAATCTTTAGAGATAGTAGGGTTTTGGTATATTATGCGCACGACCATTTGGAACAGAAACTTCGCTAAGGGGGTAGCTAGTAGACGAGTGAACTGATTGAAGCAATTGTGCAAATAAATTGGATGCTTCTGGCGAAGAAGTAGCAGTAGAATTGTTAAAGAACTAACTCGAAGGATAGAAATATTTGGGGAAAAATTTGTGTTACATGCGATCGTTTTAATACTCGGTTTATATACTCTCCACAACAAATAGCATTTTGTCAATTTTTGAAAATTCTATCCGAAGGTGGAAAAGGGGATTAAAAGTTCTATGGCGGAAACTTTTCTTTTCATCCGACCACATTTAATTTCGATTTGTGTACTCTACAGAACAAATAAGTAAACACCCAGTCTTGAAAATTCCGACGCCATGGGAAGAGATAAAGCTTCTTTGGAGGAAATTTTTTTTTTCATTTGATCGTTTTCAAACTTGGTTTATATACTTCAAGCAACAAATAATTTAATACCCCAAGGAGTGAGGAGAGGAGTTTAAATATGTACCTGGCAACGGCAGGTGTTCTTTCTGGTAGTCTATATAGGTACATATTGGTCTGTTTCGGTTTTTACTTTCGGAAAGATTTTGCGAAAAAAATTTCGTCAAAATGGTCCATTTTTATCAATACGGAAGATTTGGCTATACGGTATAAGTATGTCCGTCCATTTTTTTTTTTTTAGAACGTCGATGAATTTTACTACTAGTGGAACAGTTAGGAAGTTTTCGTTTTTAAAATCGGTATGAAGACTCTCTGGACTAACATCATGCGGTCCGTATGACACGTGCAATTTTAAGGGTAGTCCCCGCCGCCAAATTTTTTGTTTTTTATCATCTACAAACAATATCAACTTGCAATGGAGTATGAAAGCTTCGTATGGATAAATTATTTACATTCTTATCGAATCACAATTTCAATTAATTACATTGTACCACAATATGGAGATATGGAGAAATCAATACACTTTATCTGTGTGTATCTCATTTTTCAAAAGATTTATTTTGACATAAGTCGCAGTCGCTTTTAACTGGAGATGTAGCTTAAATAGTGCACCTTCCTTCTAAAATTCATACTGGGAAAACGTATACATTTTTTAGGCACAAGTTTCGAATTCAGAAAAAAAATCTATACTTTTTGGCTGTAGAACTCGAATAGTGTTCTTAATTATCTTTCTTCAATGTTTAATATTTGTTTGGTTCAGCGGTTTATATAAGTTTAACCATCTATTGACTATCTGTATAGAGCTTCTTGACATGCCCATCCTCTCCTTTTCCAGAAATTGCAATCGTGCGAAGTCTAGCTAACTCATCCGCTTCGGTGTTTAAATTAATTAGAAATCTAATAATTCCATTAAATATAAAGAATAATCGTACAAACCTTTATTGGAAAATATATTCTCTATGCTTTATAGCCGAATAAAAGCATTCTGTTATATAAAATATTGAGGTACGAAAACTTATTTGAAGCAAAAAAATGGTTTTAAAATTTATAAACAGACATCACTGATATGATTGCTCATTACTTAAGAGGCATACTAGATATAAACAAAGCGATCTTTTGAACTCATTATTGAATATACTGACATAAAAACTTTGTTCATTACAAGTCTGTTAATTGTAATGTTATAAAGTGCGACATTACTCGCGTTTATTGCTTAAGTTTTTCGTTTTATATTGTTTACTAAAAGCTTCTCTTCGATGCTGCTTACTCACAGATACGCACCTATACACAAGACATTGAAAAGCTGCAAAAAGATGTCGAAACATTGCACAAGCAAAACGAACGTCTACAACAGGAACTTTCCATGGCAAAGGAACAAATTTTGGCCAACGAAAGTGCAGCGTTGAAGGCTAGCAACAACTGCAAACTAACAGAATTGCGTGAACGCATACGGCATATGGAGGAGCAGGAGCATCAATTGCAAACGGAGGCCAATGAGCTGCGCGAACAGAATGAACTGCTTGAATTTAGAATACTTGAGCTGGAGGAGAGCAATGATAAGGTAAGTTTTCACAAAATACACTTTTTAAGTAAATTGCCCAAAAGTATGCTTTGTTTTTTTGCCTGTTTGTATAGCTTTTGTATCTAGATACATTTGTATCTACATAACAAATAATGTATGTAACTCCAGCTGTGCCAAACTTGTTTTTGTGAGCGCAAGCTTTTGGCGAAAACAAAACAAACTCAAACTACGCGCCGCAAAAGTATCTCATGAATGAATTTGGCGCTTTATTATTTGTTTACTTCAGTTTGCTTAGAAACCTTTTGCACTGCGCATGCGCGGCATTCTTTTAACGCGACGTGACATTCGTTTGAATTCAGTTTTGCTGATCGTTCGGTTTGAATTTTAGTGTGCAAAAAAAAAACGCTTTTGGCGTTTGCTGTTTGGCATATATAGCACTTCTTGCCTCAAATAGTATCTATACACATTTTGTTGTAGTATATATATATATATATATATATATATATATATATATATATATATATATATATATATATATATGTATCTAGATACAAAATAAATAACTGTATAGACAATTGAAACGTTTCGGGAGTCTAGCTTTGCTAAACGTAAATGCTGAAAATGCGCAAGATTTTGGCATTTAGCAAAGTGGGAGTCAGTCAGATACTTGAGTACGAAAATCGTGATCGTGATCGGTTAACGAACGTGAAAGCAACTTGTTACTTTTTGTTCAAGATTGTGTGCTATTTCTTTGTAAATATAAAACAAAATAGCTGCAACTAAAGCAAATAATAAACAAATTAAACGAATTGTAATTCTAATTTCGCGTAGCTTACGTCAGTTTGAGTTCGAGATACAAAATTAGATGAGTGTAGCATCTTCTAACACCTACACATATAGTATTTGAAATATTTTGCTTTACAAAATTTATTTAAAATTAAATACGATACATCAAAAATGCTTTGTGATGATGATTTTATTTGTCTCGTAAGTGTTGCGTGTGGTAAATGTGTGTGTTTTTTTCTGTTTTATTTTTTTTTTCATAATTAGCTAAGAGTAATACAATTCCATATTGAAAAGTTAGTTGTTATTGAACTATTTTAGTTCACACCTACTTACTAATACAATCTAGATAATATGCTATGGTTTATTTTATATTTTTTTTGCTATAGTTTGCCCTAAATTGGTAATTGAATGGCGCTTTCGTGAACTGCTAGTGGACATGAAATTGTTTTACTTTAGGTTTGATTTGTCTATGCAAATGATTTTGTTCCGTTTTGCACATTGTTGGTTGGGTTCTTATACCCTTCGCATGGGTCGGGTGTTGGCTATTATCAGTTTGGCAGAAATTTTATAAAGCATTAAAGGCGGAGGCATCGAAGTGCCTGCAAAGTATACAGGTATCTAGGCACTAACATATATTCTAGGCGTGTCAATCTGTCGCTTTGTGTGTCTGGTGTTTTTTCGGTCAGCTTAAAAAATTTCATATAAAAACCCGGTATGGGTTGACTTGCTTTTGTGGCAAGCAAGAAGTAAGTTATAGGGCCACGATCACTATGGAGCATAGTTCATTAACATTAAACTCCTTCTATTTCTAAAGATTTGAAATGCATTTTCGCTAAAGTCGTTTTAGATCAACCAATATACAATATCAAACATAAACTTACATTCGATTCTTCCATTATATTGTATCCATACAAATGTTTTTCCAAATTTAAATAAGCTTTTGACATTTTTCAGCTTTCAAAGAAATGTTTTTTGGCATTTAGAAAACTTCTTAATTTATGCCAAAAATGTCTTTCAAATACTAATATTATTCTAAATATAAGACCGATTTCTTCTTAAAATCGTAAATCATGCGAGACGGGGGTAAATCATCTATAGAATACAATTTTCACTTTTGCAATTAAAAAATATAGTCAGTACATTGTTTCCCCCTAAAAGAAATTCCCAGATACGTCTATGTTCAAAGGGTATCTTCTACAGAAATATGAAAAAAAAACTATTCTTATTTTAAAGAAATTTTTTCGATAAATGTTCTAAATATCAGTAAGACTTCTTAACAAGAAAGAACGCTCCAATCGAGTGTGCTCGATTATAAAATACCCTGTATCTTGTTTATATGAAGCATATATTTGTATGGGGCTACATTATTTAGTGGTACAATCTGAACATTTTAATAGGTTTCACGAAAAATTATAAAAATTTCATACAAAAACTTACAAATGTGAGCCAGTTTTGTATGGGGGCTATTCCTGAAAGTCGAGTTGGCATGTTCATTTAAAAATCCTTATCTGGAGAGGGCAAATGAGAGTCTTAACATTTGAACTTGAAGTATCTTCATTGTCTCCGAGATATGTTCATTCAAAGAGACGTTCGAACAAACAGACGGACATCATTCGATACTGTTAAAACATATATGTATATACTTTATAGAATCTGCCTAGACTCTCTCCCTCTCTCTCCTTCTCTCTCTCTATGTCTGTTATATACATTTGCACAATTTTATTATACCCTCTCTCCCCAGGCACTCCAGCGCAGGGCATAAAAAATGTTCTCCTTATAGAGCATATGTATAGTGTATCAAGGTTTCATTCACACCCGATTTGAAGTTTTTCCTTGTTGTTTTTTTTTTTTGTTTTCCTCCCCAATTGAACGCGGCAGCTATTAATCATAGCCATATTTTGTAAGTCAGTACAACACAGTACACAAGGTGTCTATTCATAAGCGATACTTTTTTTTTTGTGCTGCACCCATTTTTATTTTTTCTCACATTGACTCAGTGTTTTGAATAGAGCTGCTTGGGCGTTTGTTTTTCTGCCACACGCCACACCATAACGACTACTACTACTACAACGACTAAAACGATGGCCAAGATGGAAATCATGCGCCATAGAAACCAATTCGTTGCAGTTTGCAGTTTGCAGTTTTCAATATGCAGCGTGCGCGTAAAACTTTCTTATTTGGCGCTTGGTGCAACAATATTCAGAGCCGAACGATGAACAACCTCTAAAATCAGTCAGCTTGAAAATAATTCAATCTACTAGTATACAAAACAATAAAATACTTACTACTAGCCGAGCTTAACTAATTACTATATGGCGTATTAATTGCTTTTTGGTGTGAATTCGAATGCACCAAGGCGAGATCGCGTCAAAAAGCATATGAAATTTGCTGTTGACCCTCAATACGGAATACGAATATCTAGTTTAGAATATCTTCTAAACTAAACTAAACAATATATTTACTTAACTTACAGTGGTCACTACAGCTGCCTTCCTCCACATCGACAATGTCATCCAATACAGATGTAGTGCAACAGCATGCATCAAAGGATGTCTGGTGCACCAAAGAAGATCCGCTACAATTGGTCTTTGGTAATGCTAGCTTAAATATGGATTCGGGCATTACATCGCCACATGGTGAGGAGGAGTTGAAGGTGCGTATTTTTTCTTTTTTTTTTTAAATTTATTTGTAATTAGTTAGTTAAAATCTTTCACCATATTACAGCAGCTTGAGGACTCACATGAGGAACTTTGTCGTCGTATAAATTGTTTGTTGCAGAAAAATATATTCGATGCTGCGGATAAACTTTTGCTGCAGCAATTGTTGCACTTCATGCAGCAGCTGGAGTTAGGTTCACTGCGCAGTGGACCAGAGTCATTAAATGCATTAAATTCTTCCGGAGATGAGCCAAGCAGCTTTGAATTGGTAAGTGTTTTATTGTGTATATAGTAAGTGTTTTGTTAGCTTGGAGAACAAAGAAGCCAAAACTGCTTTCTTAAAGTTCATTAATTGTTTTAAGCCGAGTTTAGATGATTGTCGAAAAAGCAACAATTTAGTTTAAATAATGTAGGCGGCTTTAGAAGTTATAGGAGAAAACTACTGTCTATCACTTTGAAAATAAAACTTTTCATATACATTTTGTTTACATGGGAAACTTTTGATGCAGTCCAACATATTTGCACTAAATTGACGCTTTTCCGTCAATCGTCTAAGCTCGGCATTACAAAATATTTTACAAACCAGTTTAAAATATTACCCGAACAAAGTTATTCTTTCTTAATCCGACTGATTACTTGCACTACTAAACACAAACCGTAGTAAAATAAAAAGTTCTTGAACTTTGAAATGATCATGAAAACTATTCTGAAGCGTTAAATTTATGATTTGATTGCTATGTTGGGTCTTTAACTTGTCTATCCGTACTCCTATAGTGCCAGCGAAGCAAGTGAGTACATCAATTTTGACGATGTAACATTTTTTTTTGTTTAGTTGTAAAAGCTAGCTCAACGTTTCAAGCGCCTAGTAAGCATTAAGCTTAAATTCTTTTTATAATCATGACAATTATTCTGAAGCAATAAAAAGAAACGATTTTTCACCTAATTCACCAGTTCGAAGCCTAAAATCGATCTTTAAGATCTTTTCTATAATAAGAGTAATGATTTACTGTGTTACATTAGATCATATTAGAATGCAACTAGCAAAAAATAGTAGTAACCTGCCACATATCGGTAGCTAGTAGTTCTAGTGGCCGGTAACAATCACTGTGGTGAGATTGAGATATTGGTGAAATAACTTGGTAACATTAGCAAAATTGTGTAAAGTGTTAGTATGGAACACTGTAATTTTATTAAATCAGAACACGCTTGACATGCTGGGCTAAAGCCAGTGCACGTTTCTCTTCGTCGTTGGCCATGCATTCAAGAATATTCCATGCTCTGTATTGCGCTATTGTAATTTATCCACTATTACTTAATATTTAGCAAAATTTTCAATATTTTCACAGCTTTGTTCATAATACAAAAATTAAATTAGTAAATAAAATCTGCTGTTCAGCTGTTCAGCAGTTCCGTTTTGTCTGCGACTTGCTTGTAACTTTTTGGGAAATGCTAGTTCCCTTGCTAGTAGTTCCTTTTAAGTTCTTTACATGTAAACGGTCTATTGTTAAAAAGAGATTGGGGTGTCTTGGGACAGCCGGATGTACTCCAAAATGTCCACTCAAATGTCTCATTCAGCTTTGCAATCAAGGCTAGAAACGGTTATAAATGTAAAAACGGATGATATTTCACGAATGTCGAATCTTAGACTTTTTATATAAAAAGTACATGAAATTCTTGCACTTGTTTTCTAGCCCTTAAGCGACAGGTGTGTATGTGCGATAAGGAACTTCGTTCAAAAAATTCAAAAACAAAACATCTTTGTTCTTATTCATAAACAATTTAATACAAAGCTGTATTTAAACTTTCAACGATTTTGGAAAATAGAAGAATAGATCTATCATTTTTGCAAATCATGTTAAAATTAAGTTTTTATACAAATTTTAACACTTTCAGCACCGTTTGATGAATACTTTTGTACAGCATGAAATTTGTTGGCCTAATATTTATAAAGAACTTTCAATTTTCAATCTAATAGCTTTTCATTTATCAAAATCGAATAAATATTGACCACATTATGAAACTTTTTCCTATGGAATTAAATTTTAGCTTAGCTTTGTATACCATTCTCACATAGTATGAAATGGTATTATCAGTTTGTCTAAAAGTCTGTAACGCATTAAAGGAGACATTGTGTGGACCCCATAGTGTATAAACATTTATTCTTGATCAGCTCGACAAGACGAGTGGATCTAGCTCTGTTCGTCTTTCTGTCGGTCTGTATGTTGTTGCGCAACCAATTTTTATGCTATCCACTTTTTTTATTGCAGTATAATAGAGTATCAAGATTGACGCGCCACGCCCATTTTTTTGGTGTAGCCCCCATACAAACCTACTGCCCACATTTGACTTTTTGTATGACAAACTTCTTTATTAAAGTCAATATTACGATTGAAATGCAATGTGGTGCCCTTGTATGGTTAGTCGCTTAACATATATAGACTGATGGGCGTGACCCACCCACTTTTTGGGGTAGTCCCCATACAAACCACCAATTCACTTTTATGCATTTGTATGGAGAACGTCAATATCAACTTGAAATTTGCTATGGTGGCATTTTATAGATGCTCGCTGCATACACATCTACCAGTGGGCGTGTGCCACCCCCTTTTTGGAGTAGCTTCTTTTTAAACCTCCCACTTTTATGCTTTACAATACGATTTAAAATTTCGTGTGTACAGTATTAGAGCTTCGGTTCTTCCGAAGTTAAAATTTTTTCTTGTTCTTGTTTTGTTCTGGAAAACGGCTATTGGCTAAACAAGAACTCGTTTGCAACGATGAAATATTATTGACGAACTCTTGCGTTTATAAAGTAAATCGTGTCTCTATTAAATGCCCAATAGTAATTAACTTTTCTCTTTTCTTCGAACCGCTTTTCTGCTGTCGATATTTTTTTCATGGAATTGTTTACCCTATTTGTCGCAGAGTTGACCGAGAATTTGTGGAATGTTTCTTAAATTTCAATGCAGAAAATTATTTTTCATAGATATGTTGCATCTCATTTTTCTATAAGCTACACGAAGTTCACTTAGCAGCTTCTCTTGTGAAACTCTACTTGATTAAAGTTTACCAAATAAAAAACTTATATCTCCCAAATATCCCTAAACGATGCCCGACTATAAAACTCTATTTTAGGCTAAGTTAGGTTAAAAAGAACGACTACCATTCTAGCTCTTAAAAAATTATAGAATTAGTTTCTAAAATTTTGTTTATTTATCAAGTCAAACATTTAGTATTTGTCGTATCGTCAAAATTGAATTATATAAAAAAAAAAAAAATTTAAAATTAAACAAAAAAATCAAATAAAATAAATAGGAAAAACACATCAAAATTATCCATTTTAATGTCGTAACTAATTTATTATATTTTATTTGTATACTTTTCGTCCGATTTATACAAGGTGAAATCACGTGTTTCCGACTACAGTACCGCGTCTTCAACATCGGCCACTTCATTGACCACAGACTCAAACAGTGCACCCCGTATAGCTGCACTAACAGAAGCCCTCCAAATACAAAACGATTGTAAGCAAAGTGCAACATCCAAGACATCATCTCCAGTTGCCAGTTCCCGCATCGTAGCTACAGTACAACCCTATAACAGTTGCGCACCCACAAATACGCCAACGGAATCACCACGTAAAACTGCACGTACCAGCTGGCAAAGCTCTACGAGCCTCAGCGAGAGTGGTGTCTTCGTTGAGTCCGATTTTCTTGCAGAAATTAACGAGGTTGAGAAGCACGCCTGCACACAGACCGAAGATTTCGAGGACGAATCACTTAGCGGTGCACAGCGTTTATTGCAACGGGTGCACAGTTCTCCGGCGGGCAAAGTAAACGTATTGAATACAACCACACTCTGCCATCAAACACTAGCACATGTCACCGAGCTAAAGCGGCTGCAATACTACAAGGAACGTCTGGAGCTGCTCGAGGGCAAGGTGCTAATCTACGAGAGTACGGGTGAGGTGCAAGCAAAGCATTTAGCAGATAGATTACAACGTGAAATCCGTTTGGAACAGCAACTTAAGGAACTGTATGATAAAGTCGAGCTATTGGAGTGTGAGAATTCAACGCTCGAAGAGGAAAAGTGCGAGTTCGAGGAGGCTGAGAACGATACACGTTTACGGCTGCAGCGTCTGGAAGTTGAATTGGAGATTCTAGCGCAGCGCAACGTTGAACTTGAATTGTCCAAAGAGGCACTGAGTGCCAAATACAAAGACTGCCGCTCGGAGAGTTTGATACTCAACGACGATCTAACCGCGTGTGAGACACAAATACACAATCTCGAAGCGGACAAACGCAACGTCAAACAGCAGTTGGAAGCGTTACGACGTGCACAGCCGTACTTGCTACTCTGTAGTATACTTGCAAACGTAGCGCCCCTATTACGCCAGAAAATGGGTAACGAACTGTCTATTCCGGATGAGAAGCGCTACGATGCCGGCTATTGTGGCACTGATGCCTGTGAACGTCCCGGTGCTTATGCGCCAACATATACGCCTAACTATGAGCAACAGCCCGAGAAGAGCGCCGAGAGTCACGATAAGGATATTAGTGATTTGAAAAATGCCTGTTCGACACACGATCGTGAGGTATGCTATCTCAAGGAAGAGGTCAAGAATTTGCGCTGTCAAATGAAAGATCTTAACTCGCGACACTATGAGGCTATGGAAACTGCCGATTCGCACTGGGTTGATCTGGAGCGTGAGTACAAGCAACGTGAAGAGGCTTATCGCGCAAAAGAGATGTGTCTGAAACAGAAGATTGCCAAATTGCAAGATTGTCTGCGCGATGATGCACGTGCTGCAAATGAGAAAATAGTGCAGCTGGAGGAGGCAGAGCAAGGCTTGAAGACCTGTCTGGTGCGCATCTCCAAGGAGCATCGTGAGCTGCTCGAGGAACATAATGCTGTGCTGCAGGATTTGGAGAACAACAAAGAAAAACAGCAATGTATTAAAGAGCAGCAGAAGCCTTTAATGGAGGCGCTCGAGTCGGAGAAACGACGCTGTCAGTGTTTAATTGATGAGCTGACATTTGTGGGTAAATTGCAGCAATCATCGGAGGATTCATTCAAAAAGGAGGCCGACGATTTGCGCAAACAGATATTCGATATGCGTAAACAATATTTGCATATTGAGGTGACAAATGGTGAATTGAAGGAAGAAGTGACCACGCTTGAGACAAAAATTTCGGAGCTGGAGACGCAGTTGAAGGAACAGGAAGAACGCGAGCGTGTGTTCGAAGATGAGTTGCGTACAAAGGATGAATTGGTGCAACAATTGGAGCAGAAACTTAGCGAACGCGATGTGGATAATTATAGCTTGGCCCAGGAGCTTTGCAGCGATAGTCCGAGTAAGCGTGCACGACGAGATGAGATACCAGACCTGAAGACAGCAACCAGAGGACTGGGACAAGTGTTGCGTAAATTGGAGGTAGGTCAATGTAGTTGCGCTACTTAGAAGCAATTGCATATACGATATATAATGTGATACAACGATATATCGATATTGTGAAACTTATGTATCGAAAAAATCAAGTTCAAAATATCGATGTATCGATATTTCATAAATATTCGTATTAATTTAAATTAGCTGTGTGAAGCCCGACTAAATTATTCAAATTCAAATTAAAGACTAAATCTTAACGATATAGCAAAAATCTTCAATTTTTAAGAATCTCACGATTCAGTAATCCGTTTGGAATTACATTTTTAGTATGAAAGATCCGAGTTTTGAAACTTTAAGTGTAGAGTTGTAGATCATTAACATAAAATGTTTTTACTCGACTCCATTTCTGAACCGAGTAAATCAATTAATTTGATATATTTTGTTGGGAGATTTGCTCCCAGCTCAATAGCTTCTAATATATCTAAAAAATATAACAGTTTTATGGGAAGGTAGTAGTAGATATGAAAGGCAAACCAGTAACTAGCAGTGAATTTATAGAATGATTTGAATGTCTCCATCTATTTAAGTCCTTGAAATACTGCCACTCCATATGGATCTTATATTCGAGATTTTATCTATTCTTCTTGGTATCTAATCTTCAACATATACTTAAATACTACTTACTATTACACTTTATAGCGTTTTCGCAGTGATTGACAATTCGCAGTCAAATTTTCCTAATATATTGAAACTTTTTGTTATAAACGATAATATCACGTGTGGACAATTTTGATCCGAAATAGAAGACTAGAAAGCCAAATAAAATTGTTCCCATTATTCTTAATCAATTTCGAAACCGGTTTTGCGAAGGTCGTCAGACTTTTGTTTTATACATTCGATACAGCTTAAAGCGTTTTGTCCTTAAAACGCTTACTATTAGTTTACAAAATTTAAACAATTATCAATTAAAAAATCCTGGAACTTGGCAAGGTATCTATAGGTATCTATATAGGGCATGTCAACTACTTTGAAAACATATCAGTATTTTGATATTGGTGATATAGTCATATAGTAAAATCAAGTTCTGACAACTCAAAAGGAACATCTATCCCCCCCCCCCTTCCCCAAGGAAAAACGATACGGCCGTATGGTAACGTATGCAGGAAGGTTTCTTTGCAGTAATCGAATGAAAGGTCGAAACCAGCATTTCCGCAGGAACTACATATGTTGTCATCATTTCGGCGGACCTGCAAAGCCAGATATAGGAGGGAGAGAAAGTAAGAGGGAGAAATCTGGAGTTAGATGTAGCAGTTGGTCTGACATCCTCCAACATGCGTCCAATGGCACAAAGTTTGACTATTTTTGCGGATCCAAGGTCATCATATCTACCACTGTCAAGTCAAAATAAGCAGACGTAATATGTACGGTGAATGACGAAATCTTCCGTCACATCGGTCTTCGCTTTTGAGCAAGGTGGTGACACAGCGAGTGATCTCTTCTTTTTTGACGATTCATGAGCTTGTTGAGTTCGTGGCGAAATTTGGATCACACACCGTTAAAAGACCCAAGTCACTCTCTACCTCGCGGACGACGATAAGGAGAGCCGTGATTCATATAGGCAGAGAAAACGATCACCGGCGCGTACAAGACGCTCTCTGTGCACGTCACCGGACCAGAATCGTTCCCCAGCACACAAGCAGCCTTGGCTGTCTGGTGCGTTTAAGGAGGTTGTTGGTTTGGCATTTCCACCTACTACAAACAATCCCACCTTCATCATTTTTAAGCTTCGGGCACAGCGACTTGACCTGGAAACAACAACGCTTGATGGTCCCGAGTAATTGATCGAGATGTGGCCCCAGCATTAATAACAACATCCAGGCGCAGGTCGAGCAAAGTGTGGTGTAATTGTGTGTAATTCTACTGTGTTAATTTCTTTCCACTACTTCTCTTTAGGGCGAACATTTTTAATTGCCAGCACTTAATTTTACTATATAATCATATATTGCCAATTTAAAAATACCGATATGTCGATGTTTGATATGTTTTTTATTTATCAAGCATCCTTAACCCTTGTCTATGTGTGAGCAATAATAATAATACATACATACTTTTCATTATGACAGCGCGAAGCAAAACCCTCCAATACCGAGTTCCAATGTGTTGCACGTGATGTGAAGAAACTGGCGGATACGCTGCTGCGCAACGAGGGCGAAGAGGTAAGCGAGAACGGTGAAGAAGAAGAAGAAGAAGATAAAAGTGCAGCCCCTACCCAAGTTCAAGAAACAGATTCGCAAGCTAATACACGTAGAATATCATTTCAAGATGAAATTGAGGCTGAACCCGAAACTGAAACTGAAGCTGAGGCAGAAGGACGCGCAAGTCAACGTAGCGCAGGCGGTGCTAGTGGTGTTCTTACTAATACTAACAGTAATAAAACTAAAGAACAAGTTAACAACAAACGTTCGACTGGTAGTCGTACATTAACTGTTGGTGGCATGGCGCTTATGCCACGCATGAATGTTGAACCAACTACGTTGCCATCTTGTTCTACAATACCAACACAGTTGGAGAGCATCAAGAATAAAAGAATCTGTGAAGTACCGTCCGAAATGCGTCAGATCTTGTCTAAGCCTAAAATTGATGAAGTGCCCAATGACACCGATACTACCATATCGAAGCGTAAGAAACGCTCCAGCAGCAAGCGTTTGCACTACAAACGCTTCTTCCGCGGACGTATGCAACGCATTGCCACCAACACCACGGGTATGGCACGCCATAAGGATTCATTCTACGATGTCTCCGAATTGGATCTCTATCAATCGGAGATGCTGCAGAATAGCTTATCATTTACTAGTTTTCATTCGGTGCCATCGGTGCCATCGGTACACTCAATGCATTTAATAAGTACTGTCGAAACACAGACGGAACGTTCGATGAATGCCGAATTTCTGGATATACCACGCATGGGTACACGTTATGTACATGCCTACAGTCAGACAGATTGTTTGTTAAAGCAGGATAAATGCATTGAGGCTATAGCAGAGATATGCAATCAGGAAACTGCTACCGAACCGAAGCCAATAGCTGTCGAATGCGCTGTACAGGTCGATGATGAAATGAATGTGGAACGCAGACTGGAATTATTGTCGGAACGTGTATTAGATTTTATAGATACACTGCAACAGCAAGTTTCCAAACCGGATTGGAGTGTTTCTGTTTTTCGTAATCGTTTAATCAAACATTGGGAATCAAACAAAGACTTTCGTGCAAATCTTGAATTACTCTCTGGCTGTTGGGCTAGCAATGTAAATTTGGAGGAATTAGATGGGTATGCAGATTTTGTTGCTACTTTATCATGTATTGACGAACTCAAAAAACTTTTCAAGTCCTGTAAATTAATGGTGTGTGTGTGTGTGAATAGTTGAAAATTTTTTAATAATTATAAAAATTTATACTTCGCAGCTTTTGAACGAACTTGAGGCACGCATACATGAGCGTCTCTTGATCTTTCACAATAATCAAATTGAATCGGAGTTCTATTGTACAATTTATTATCCTGTTGCGCGTCCTGTGCCCCTGAATATGTCCGATTAAATAACATGAACTTAGAGCTGGTGTGCAGATTGACAAAAAAAAATATATATATATATATATATATATATTTTTGATGGTTCTAGATTTTAACACAACACACAATTTTGCTCCAATTTATCAGATAGAGTGACAAATAGATACGATATAATATATTTTCGAAATAGTAAATAAATAAACTAAGTAGTCATGCAAATTGACGTCTTGCGTTCTTAATTCAGTGACTTATGAAATTAGTTCGATGCAGCATTCTCACTAAATTATTTGTTCGAAACATATATCAGTGAAATAAAAATTTTCTTCAGCTATGGACGAGGATAACCAATGTAAACGCCCAGATACGTGCAAACGTATGAAAAAGGAAGGAATAGTTTGTTGCGATGCACCACCGCCACGACGACCAACACCAACGATTGACAGCAGCGTCTCCAATTCCGATATGGAACCCGATGTATATAAAGCACAGTCGGGTAAACCATCAACTCAAGTGCTTTATAAGATAGGAAAATTTGAGCCGACACCGAGTGAGCAGGAACAATTCTTTGATTGTGAAAGCGAAAATGATATACCCAGGGAGGGTTCGAGTTTGCATGGCTCGTCAAAGCAACGCCAGCAGCAACAGCAGTTTCAGTTTCAGCAGCAACAGCAGCAGCAACAGCCTCCACCGCTGCCAAAATATGATGATCCTGAAGCTATACGCATAGCACTGCAACGGGCTGCAGATAATGCACAGGCTTTGCTAAAAAATTTCGATAATCGCGATTTGATGCGTGCCTCTGCACAGCGCCAACAGTGTACGGCTAATCTAGAGATATCGGCTAAACTGACCAGCCTGTCTGGTTCGCAAGAAAACGATATACAATGTCACCCGTATTGCGTGCGCATTGAACCGATTACCTTCAAGATACCCATATGTTTCGATGTAGCCGGCAGTGGAATGATGGCAACGGGTACAAGAATGCAGCCAAGTGAACCCATATTAACTGCGACTGTAGGAGCTATACAGACAGGTGATGGTGTTTACATTAATAAAAGTCAACAAACATATTTATCTCATTTGCAAAAAAAAGTGAAAACAACCGGCGCATGCCAAACATCGAACTGTAGTAAGTTAGGCTGTGTCCTCGTAGCCGGCATAGGACGAGAGCCAACACATCCGCTGCATCTAACCATAGTCGAAGAGAAAGTACCGCTGCGCCATGATGCCACGCAGCTTTCAATAAGGGCGAATCAGGATCTTATCGAGGCCGAGAGCGCTATAAGAATATCATTGACGCCTACGCCTTCACCGCCGCCTGCACCTTTGCCAAAAAGTGCGCCAAAAAGTGTGCCAAAAAGTCCGCCAAAAAGTGAGCCAGAAAGTGCGCCAGCAACTGCTCCATTGTCAAAACAGTCATCAAAACGTGAGTCAAAGGCTCGCCGTCGTTATCGTGCGTACCCGCAGCACAAAGATATCGATGTCTGTCGACCATGTCGTTATTCACCAAGTCCACTTATGGACTCCGATGGCAATGTGCACTGTCCTGGTAATTGTGGCTGTTGTCTTTGCCCCTGGGTGCGACGCGACGATCAAGAAAATGCTTCGCACAGTGCGGTGAAGGTGTGCAAGTGTACGACTCGCGCTCCGCTCTTCGATGATGAGCACGTTGTTCGTAGCGCATGCAGCCAGAAATCGTACTTTGACTTGTGTCCGTGTCGTGAAAAGGCTGAGGCTAAATATTTGGAAATGCATAATTGTGAAATGTGGACTGAAGATGCAGTAATGCATGGCTCAGAAGTTGAACTCAATCAAATCCGACAGATACGTGCGAAAAAAAGGCAAACATGAGCATAACAAAAGACTCTACTTGTTGGTTCCTCGTCCTATGCTTTAGACTGTGTAATACTGGCAACATGAATAAAGAACTGGTTTCATTTGATTTAATTTTTCGTTTCACTTTTTTTTTATTATTGTTTTTTTTTTTTTTTTATTGATTGTGCTCAATTTTTCTTCTTCTCTTGATTTCTGTCTTGCAGATCGCACTGCCACTTCCAAAACTAATTCTGACAGAAATATCCGAAATTTAGATTATGTAGACGATGAACGACCTTCAACATCAAAGGCTCCAAGAGCAAAACCATCCCAGACAGATCAATCATATTTAAGAGATAAATTGGAACCGGAACAAGCACCATCATCACAGTATACTCGAAAATCTGACTCCGATGGCTCACAACATGCAGCAGACGAAATAGCATCCAAATCCAGTACAGATGAAAGTTTAGATCCGCGTGCGAAGCGCTCGCAAACGGAAACATCGTTCTTACGTGACAAGAAGCGGGTACAACAGCAAAAAATGAGAGAGGAGCAGGCACGCCGGCATCAGGGTAAGCAATTAGATTCTGACGAAGGCACAGACGATTCAGACTACCCGAACGATAAGAGAATCCAATCAAATGATTCTGAACAAAACTTAAAAATGCAGGACTCTGAACCGTCGGCGGACCGTCCATCAGCAAGCGGCAAACGTAGCAGTATCTTAAAATCGGACAATATGAGCTACCCAACACAATTCCGCAAGAATGTCGCTACGAGCCCGCCATGCGTTTGCGATGAAACACCAGAACCAACAACAACAACAACGGCAACAACAACAGCTGAAAGCGATACCGAGAGTTCCGAATTATGTAAATGCAAACAATTATCAAGTACACACTCATCGACAGTGACAACAACATCGGGCAGCCGTAGTAAAAAATGTAAATGCTACAGCAAGGAGATGAATGAAACAAGTGAAATTGAAAGTACCAATACCGAGTATCCATACAGAAAAACTGATGAGACTGATGTGACTGATGTGACTGATGTAACTGATGTGACTGATGTGACTGATGTGACTGATGTGACTGATGTGACTAATGTGACTACTGATGTGCCAGATGATACCGAAAACGAAAGAACCTCACGCAGAACGAAAACTACCACAAGAGCCGAAGAAGAGAGTGAAGAAACGTCCTTGTGCCGTTGCGGAAAAAACGACATCTATTCAAGTCGTGATCGAACCTCATCCGATCAACCAGCATCAGAAGAAACGGATACAGCATCTTCTTATGACCACGATGGAAAGCGCAATTCAGATGTACTGATTTTAAGTGAAAGGGATATTAAAGAACGTGGCGGCTTCAAGCGTACAGAGGACGACAGTCATACTAAATCCTGGTTTCAATATGAACCCGGTGATAAGCCGCCAAGTGCATTGCGACCACCGTCACCGCGTAGTTCACAGCGCAGGGTGATGATACAACCAGGCGAGGAAGAGTATTTCTCGTGCGAATCCGATACAGACGTTGAATGCATTTGCACCAAGAAGCTTAGTTGTGATCGTGATAAAACATTGCCATGTGCTTTACATTCCTCTGATACCTGCTTCCGTTCGGCTGGTACAGTGGGTACTTCGGATCCGAAAATGAGTAGTGATAGACCGTCCACACGCTACGCATCAGCATGCTCTGAGCGTAGATCAACACAAACCATCACTACAATATTATATAGTAATGTGGGCAGCTTAATGCCGTGTGGCTGTCGTCGTCCAAAATCCGAAGAGATGAGCGGGACAACATCTCAATCACCTTGTGGCATCGGTAAGCAAGTGGGAATCGGTAAGCAAGGAGAAGTGGAAGGGGAAAAGGAAGAGGAGGGAGGGGAGGAGGGCGAGGAGTCGAGTACTACAAATTTCTGTGCATGCGAAACGTCATCGGATATATGCTCAAAAATGCAAACGACCAGCTCAGGCCTATGCTCAGAGTGTAACATGAAACATAAGAAGCAAAAATCAGCTGCTGATAAGCCCAGTAATGTATGTGGTGAAGATGCATCAAAACCGACTAAGTCAAGTGTATGCGATGCACCCAGCGATCCATGCAGCGCACCTAGTGATCCATGCAGCGCACCCAGCGATCCATGCAGTGCGCCTATCGATCCATGTGGCGCTGCACAATCCAAGCCCTCCGATTATGATCCATGTGACACTACACAATCCAAGCCCTCCGATTCCGGCCCATGTGGCATCTGTGTTGCCAAAGAAAGTGTTCCAAAACTACTAAGCTGTTATTGCTCGACACAAACAATGACCTGCAGAGATGATCCCGATGCTACATGCGAAACGCCACAAACGCGCAAGAAACGCGTTATACGGCTACTTAATGATCTGACCGATATCGCAGATGCCACTGGTCCTTTTGCTGCTGATCGTCCAGTGAAAATGCAACAGTTGTTCAAAGAAATGACCTTGCTATTTTCAGCCAATGCAAAGCCAAAGCCAAAGCCGGATGACAATGGTCCCGGCGAGGAGGATGAAGAGTGTGAAGAATGTGATGAACTCAAACGCAAAGCGCAACTCGAAACCTGTATGAAAAAAATGCAGGAATTAGTTGAAAATTGCTTTATGCGTGGTATGCCACAGCAGCGACGTGTCGGACCTGTCGATAAAGAACTTTATCGTATGGAGCGTGATCCTAATTTTGTTTATATACCGGATGAGGATACTTGTTGGCCTGGTGAGGAGGACTGTGACTGTGAAGATTTGGCCTTGCTGGAAACGGAATGTGGCTGTATGACATTGGAGGAGCATGGAGGACTTTGCAATTGCTGTCATTGTCGCGGCACGCGTCAAGGACTGTGTCAGGCAGTATGCAATGCAGGACAAGATCCTACAAGAGAAATGGTAAGGAATATTTTTTTTTTTTTTTTTTAATTAACACTGCAAATGCTGCATTTCTTTACAGAAATACTTCATAGACTCAATCATATTCGATCTGAGCGTAATGGAACAAGTATTGCACGCTAAAGATGCAAAACCAAAGGTAAGTTTTGGCATTTTAATTAAAATTATATTATTTCTTATTCTGCGCTTACAGAAAAACAAGCCATCGTCGGCAATTAGCAGAACCTTAGACAGTTTTCCTGTTCGAATATCTGATGTTACAAATCTTGGACCAACATCACTCTATGTAGTCTGGGAGTGTCTCGACTGCGCCGGCATTGCTGGCTATGAGGTGAGCAGCTGAATTTTAAAAGCTACTTACTACTTATTACTAATACTATGAATTACTATTTATAGATCTACGTTGACGGCCACTTGACCAATCGTCTGTACAGTTCACTGCATCAGGCCGCTGTCATTTGCGATGTCAATGTCAATTTACCGCATCAAATTGTGCTGCGTGCGCATCCTATGGGTGAAGATTATCCTGGAGATAGCTGCGCTTGTTCAAGTTTAGCTAAAAGAGGTGCAGATCGTTCACAACCGGAACCAGACAGAGGTCCAGGCTCTTCGCGTGCTTGGTCACCCTCTGTTTATCTCTATGATCCCTGTTAAAAGAGTAGTTTTCAATTTAATTTTCAAAAATAAAGTAGTGTGTTGAGGTTGTTGTCGTTCGTGAGTCTGCAAGAAATTACTGAATGTAAAAAAAAAATAGGTAACGATGACCTAACAAATAGAGATGCTAGTCAAAATCATCCTTTATCAAATAGGATGTATTACATATAATATTTCGAATGAAAATGCTCGGATATGAGTGCCAGTCAAGACAAGCTGGTAATCAATCCCAAGAGTTATATTACATATATAAACTACTTACAATATTTATTTGCAAAATCATAATGTAATCATGGAAAATTTGTCTAATGAAAAGTTAACATAAGTGCCTTAGAAACGATTTGCAAGTGTTTCGAATATTAGAACCAATACACACAGAGAACAATGATGAAGTGTTTGTATATTTTATAAATACTTAAATTCGAAAATATATATTTTATAAATTAAAATAAAGTTTAATAATGTAGCTTACTGACCGTTTACTGTTTCTTTAAGTTTAACATTTTATCACAGCTACATAAAAATGTATATAATATCTACATACATACACGTAGTATTCGTACATAAACACAACACATACACGTACTTGCATGTATTAAATGAATTTTTTAAAACAAAATAAAATAAGTTCTGTATGCGCATTTCTTACAGTGCAACACAAAATTAAATTTGTTTTCGTTAAAATTGCTTAAAGAAAATTGATATTAATAAGTCTATTTTGTGTGAAGATTTAGCTAAATAATAGATAATCCCGTGTTCGAATACGAATAAAATTGTTCGAAAATAACTTCATTAAAACACATTCACTTTCGGAACAATTTTGTAGTTCGAATTTACCTTGAGAATATAAATTTCATAGTGCAAATTCCAAGTGAGTTCAAATCGCTAAGAGAAACATGAACAAGAAAAAACGTTAACTTCGGTTGAACCGAAGCTCAAATACCATTCACACGAAACTTTAAATAGTATTGTAATACATAAAAGTAGGGGTTTAAATCGGGGCTACCCCAAAAAGTGGGTGCTAACGCTCATTATTAAATGTGTATGAAGCGATGTAGTAGATGTGTAGGATGCTGCCATATAAAAGTTCAAGTTGATATTGACGTTTTCCATACAAATGCATAAAAGTGAACTGTTTGTTTATATGGGATTACCTCAAAAAGTGGACGGGACACGCCCATTTGTATATGCATATGAAGAGGTTGTCCATTAAAATCCACAAAATCAAATTTCAAGCTAATATTGATCAAAATGAAGGATTTTTTTCTTAAAAAACACAAAATTGCACGGTGGGTTTGTATGGGGGCTAACACAAAAAGTTGGCGGGCCACGCCTAATTATCTATGTATGTTAAGCGGCTGTCTTTTAAAACTCACCATATCGCATTTCAACCCAATATTGACTTTCATAAAAAAGTTTTTTCTTACAAAAAGTCAAAAGTGGACCGTAGGTTTGTATGGGAGCTACCCCCAAATAGTGGGCGGGACAAGCCCGTTAGTCTAAGTATGTTAAGCGGCTGACCATAAAAAGGCACCACATTCAATTTCAACCTAATATTGACTTTAATAAAGAAATTTTCTTACAAAAAGTCAAAAGTGGGCAGTAGGTTTGTATGGGAGCTAGCCCAAATAATGGGCGGGTTCCACCCATTAATGTATATGTCAAGCATACGTCTACTTTAAGTTACTATATCAATTATTAAGTTGATATTGACTACGATAAAAATTTTTTTCGTACAAAAAGTCAAAAGTGGGCGGTGACTTTGTATGGGGGGCTACACCAAAAAGTGGGAGTGGCGGGTCAATCTTGATACACTATTAAACTGCATAAAAATTTGTCCCCAAAAAATGCGCAGCAACATACAGACAGACGGACAGACAGACAGACAGACAGACAAACATATTGGATCGACTCGTCTCGTCGAGCTGATCAAGAATATATATATACTTTATGGGGTCTACGATGGCTCATTTAATGCGTTACAAACTTTCAGACAAACTGATAATACCATTTCACACTAGTATGTGTGAACGGTATAAAAACGAACTATTGTATTTTAACGAAATCACTACCGAACATTTTATTCGGTTTTGAAACCCGGAACACGGCGATTAGTCTTGCCTTCGACTGTTAGTGTACGAGTCTCAATTACCAGTAAAAAAAAATTTGAAGAGTTTGTATCTTAGGCATGTCATGCCAGAATTTTGAACCAGACATAGATAGTCTTTATTTCTTATCTTTCCGGCGAGTTCTTTGAATACGAAAAAAAACTGTAAAACTAGTCTTGAGAACGAGTGAAGGCTACACACGCATATCAGCGTCTTTCTCAATTGCCAAGACATTACATGCAATTCAATGTGCTCAAGTTGGAGAACATCATGACAACCAGCGTAGTTCCATATAGACACTTAACTCTTCAAAACGATGCGTATCTTTTTTTTTTTATTTTTATTTCCCAATTGAATTATACCATTTTGGGAAGTCTACTGCTCGTATCCTTTTAAGACGTCGTCTAGTTGTCAGTTCCAAGAGGGGTATGTTGGTTATCTCGATGCTACAATGAGCCATGATTCGAGTGTGATGCTTTCAGCTTACTGATACTATTTCCTCTTTGACAGTGCGGATGTTAAGATCTCGATGTATATCTGCGTTGGAGATATACCATTCAGTTCCTGTTATTTGTCGTAGTATTTTTGACTGTTGCCGTTGGATAATGTTGATATTTGATATTTTTGATGTGCACCATATCTGAAGTCCGTAAGTCCAAATTGGTTTTATTATCTCTCTTTTGTTATCTCATTGTCAGTTACATATCGGATTGGAAGGTTGCAAAAGGAGCAGCTTAATGAATATGCTATATGGTCGTAATTTTGTGGATTGTTCACAAAAGTTTATTGATAAAAGTCAGCAAGGACTGAAGATTTTTCAAAATCTGTTTTGGCTCAAGTGCCATCTGGCTTCTTTAGTGGTGGGGTGTATGTGTGGTGGTTCTACTTAATTTACTAGTAGCCTTGCAAAGAGAGAAATTAGTGTCTATGGTTGGAGTCAGGTAAGTTAGATAGTTTTTTATACTTTTATTTGCATTTCGCTTCTTTAAGTTCTTTAGCTTTCTTTTTGCTTCAATTTGATGTCGAATGGATGCGGGTGTATACTTGGCAGCCTCTTTTTGAGTTAATATATTGGTAGAACTAAGAGCTGATTCAGCTACGGTGTCATTAACATATATTACAGAACTTTCAATAACATTTGGAGATTTTAAAGAAATATCCGATCGTAAATGTAGCTCTAGAAATTCTTTATATATATGCTTGCCAGTCGGTCTTAGAGTTATAGAGGATTGGCTTCGGGTTGTGTGTAGCCAGAGAAGTTAAGTAGTCAAGTTGAATTGGAGAGCGGTCAGAAGACAATTCAAAACGGGATTTGATGGAAATGTTTTTAATACTTATGTTTTCGTTAACAGAAAAGTCAATGAGATCTGGCACTTTACGTGGATCTGTTGGCCAGTAAGTAGGTTCCCCAGTTGATACATGCTTACTATTGTTGGTGTGAATTCGAGAAGTATTTCACCTTTTTAGTTTGTAAGCCGGGAGTCCCATGATCTATGCTTTGCATTGAAATCACCTGCAGCTATGAATCTAGGATCTAAAGATTTAAAGTAGCTGTTATATTGGGATAGAGTAACTTTGTGTTTTGGGGGAATATATAAGGCGGAAATAGTCAGGGGACCAAACAGATCAAATAAATAAATGGAAGTAGCTTGGATATAATCGAAGCTGTAATTTTTAGTTTCAGTAAATTTAATTTTATTTTTTACGATTATTGCTGAGCCCCCCGCTTTTCCGTTTTTATGTTAACTTTCTTGGATCTTACAAAACGTCCGGGAAGAAATTGCCACAATACCTGCTGGTTCGCTGGTAAGGATCATGATAGGTTTCTTCAGTGTATGGACAATGGGAGGCATCGCAGAAGGTAATGTAGAACACTTGAATACATCAATTAGAAGATTATTTCGCAGCTGTTCCCGACGATACCTGCAGAAAGTGTAGACTACCAGGCGTCTAAACAACGATTGAACTTATCTATACTTGTACTTATAGATAAGTTTATTGTCTCAGTAAATCCTGAGTCATGTAATTTGGACCAACAGCATTTTTAATGCATGAGGGTTTTTAAACAATCTTCTAAATCTTTTCAAATATGCTACTTACTAAGAATATCATTAAATTACTAGCACTTTTTGGTTTTGAAGTAAGATTCAACGGTAACTAGCATAAATCTTGTTTAAACTTTATTCATTTTCTCTAATTGTCGGCTTATAAGTAGTAGTTACTTCAGTGGACTTTGATTAATATCTGGGTCTAGATGGATATTGCAATTGCATCAGTAAGCTATTAATGCTAAAACGTATTGCATATATGACATTAAAAAGTACAGGTAGCCGTTGCTGTTTTATTTATTTTTTTCCTATCATTCTTATTTGTGCACCCTTTATAAGGAGTAGCGGTCTAATGTACGTCTATACTGTAAAGTGCGGTCATCATAACTTTTTAATAAGTAAAACTCAGTGGTGCGATGTGTATCACCAAAGATTTGTGTACTACACTTATCGAAGCTGCCAAATTTCGATCAATTGATGAGCCGCAGAAAGACTCACAAAGGGAAGTAACTAGTCCACTGAATGCACTTAAGATGTATACAGATGTACTAAACAAATTTCCTAATATGCCAAGCCTATATGGTTACTGTATGCCAGCCTTAAAAGGTATGAGGACTTACTATGGAGCAAAGAAGTGTGCTATAAAGTTATATTGCCGCCATTCACGCCATCAGTTTCTATAACGAATGGTCAAAAAAAAAATAAAAACAGTAATGCATTCTTCCAGATGCAGTATATTCCATCAAAATGGATTCTGTCCGATCCAGGATGATCACGAAGAATACCAGCACCATGTACTCAGACAGCCAGACGGATTTGAAGGTGCTGGCGTCAATCAGCAATAACATTAAGACAGTACAAACTGCAGCAGGCAAAGGAGTATGACATTAATTTCATCTAGGTACCAAGATATTTTGGATATGGAGATAGTAATTTCCGGCATAACAAAGATTTTTCAGCTTACATGCAAAGACCAAAGAGTAATGTTTGCAATCTACAAGCTAGCTCTAAAGAAGATGTTTATAAGTATATAAGACCAACAGGAGGTGGAGCCAGCTTGATACCTACATTAGTAGAACAAAGAAGCTCATAGCACTGCCAGGGAGCCTCTGCAAAAGCTTCCGAAACGAGGAAGAGTCCGAAACCAGCTCTTTAAGGAAGTATTTAAAAGGAAACTATACGTGCTGGGTCTTTTTAGAAATAAATTGGAGAAGCAACGTTAAGATTCGTGCACTACTCAGGGTCATGAACTCCATTAGCTGGCCGAATCAGTAGAAGAGATCAGATCAACGTGGTTTCACGATGGGCTCTTGTAGGTTAAGTGTTCTGGCTTGTTCGTTGCGTCTCCAACGTAAGCTAAGATGGAGATATCAAATTAAAGCAACCTATTGTACTAATCAATTTAGTAGAAATGTAAAAAACACCAGCATTTTATGAGAGTCACTTTACAAATAAAAATTTCTGAAGAAGATTTTGTGCAAAGTTCTAAGTCAACATTTTCTTAGAATATAAATTAAATTATTGTAAGATACTCAACTGATTGTTTACGCCAAGTTGACGACTGTCCTATTCATTCAAATTAAAGCTTACAACACTCAGAATGGGAAAAATTCTGTAGTTCAAGTTCTAAATAAAAAAAGTTCTCAATTGGTTTTTTAATATACATTTATTTTCTTAAAGAGCTACATGTTTTTATTACATCTTAAAAACAAATGATGGTGGTAGACGATTTCGTTCCAACTGTTTGTGTTATGTTGTAAAGGATAAGATATGTATGTGGATTCGTTGGCATGAGAGACGTCGGAAATAATGGAACTAAACAATATACATACACATAAATACATGCTAACTGATGCATGAAGACGGAATTGCACCAACTCTTCAAAAGTTGCCGCTTAAAATGCGGTTGTTTTTACTATATTTACAACTAAAATTCGTTCAACTCGAGGCAGTCTACTACCAGTTTAACATAGAATAAAAAATTTACACATTTATATTTACTAAAACAGAAGTAGAATGTGTTTCACTTTCACTTTTTGTTTTTTTTTTTTTTTTTTTTTACTTCAATTTGCCAATGAGGTTAATATAATACTAAAAGTGGCTAGCGCCATGGATGCCACATCTCTATCTGCGCAGACAAGGTTGACAGGTACCTGGTACAACATAGGACGGATGGCACTCCGGACACTTGGGATTCTCACCGAACCAATGTAGTTGCGCATCTTTGTCGCTATGATGTTCGGGTATCTTTAGCTGAAACGAGTTATATGTATCCGATGCTGCGTATCCTGTGCGTCCAATGGTCTCTAGCGGAAAGGCATATTCCGGCACCAGCAGTTCCTTGCGTATTTCGGTGATGTCAGCGGGTGCAGCATTATCCGAGCGTCTTTGTGCGTTAATCTCCTTTTGTGGTTTATCTATGCTATTTGGCTGTCCCGTCTCCTTGATGGAGCGCGATGTAGGCGTACGTGTAGTCAGAGAGCTTTCGTTGGGCGTAGTTTTAGCTGCAGCTAGCAAGAATGGATTTTGATATATGGGTTTGCTCTGTGTGACTGTTTTATCTGCACTGACTGCAGTTGAGGACAAAAAGCTGCCCGAAGCACTTATGGTATTATAATCGATTGAAGTCTCGGGATACTCGCGTCCATCAACACCAATTGGTGGATCTAACTTTGGTGGTTCAAGTCCATTTGAGGGCACCTTCCATTCGTAATATATGGGCGGACCTTGTGTTGTGGCAATATCGTGCAGCACCAGATCCATATACGGTGGCAGCAGATCATTGAAGGGTAAATCGGCAGCAACAGTAATAGGTGTTTTCAGTGTTTTTGTTGTTTTTGTTGTGGACACTGGTGGTCTTGGTGTGGGCGGTTTGAAGCCCTGTGCAGGGGTTGGTGTACGTGCATCCTTTGTTGTCTTCTGTGCATCGAAACGTGAATTTTGCTCGAGATTCGCTTGAAAGAGTTGATTGTGATTACGTGCTACACTGGGTGAAACGCCGGCAAATGCGGTTGCTGTGGTTGAGATGGGTGTAAAGGGTTTACCCGCCTGTGTCGTGGGACGCGCATTGCTAAAGGCACGTGGTGGTGTGGTGCTCGTTGCCTGAAACTGCTTCGCAGCGCTGGTAGTAGGCGTAGGCGATGCACGTGTAAATGGTGAAGCTGTAGAGATGCGTACTGGTGTTTCGGTCGAAGAGACTGCATCCTCTTGATTATAGATGGGATAAGCAAAAGGTGGCTCATAGATTTTGGAAGGCACCTTAACACTGGACTTGAATACTGATGGTGCAGCTGTGCTGTAGCTTGATACTGGTTTGCGTCCATTTGGTGGCTTTTGTGTCTTATGCGCTGGTATGGGCACTTCGGCAGAATTGAAATCAGCGGAGGTATTGTATCTGGTGCTGTGACTGGTGCCCAAATCATCGTGCTCGGCTAGAAAAACTTGTTGCTTGCGTGGATGTAATGCTGCGTTGCCAAAGCTGCTGAAGGAGTTTTTCTCAGTGGGTGTGAAGATCGGACTAATAGCTGGTCTGCGCGTTGTTGTTGTAGTGGTGGTGCTGCTGCTGGTGGTTGTAGTAGTTGTACTAAAAGTAACATGCCTAGTGGGTTTTGTAGCTGGTTGTGACGACTGACTTGCCGAAACCTCCTCAATTTGTGGCTCATAGGCTGGTGGTAGTATGGTGCGGCTAGGTGGTGGTATCTTCCAGCGTGTTTGTCCATTAATCTGATTGCCGTTGGAAGATTTATCGATGGACTGCTTTTGTGTATCATCGCGTATTTGATTTGGCGCAGCAGAAAGTTGCTGTAAGTAGAGAAAACTTGCTGTTTAAGCTTTAGTGTTCATTTGTACCATTTACTTGCCTTATACTGATTACGAAACGATTCACCAGAGTAATCGGGCGCATATGGCCTATCCAGTAGATCTGGGCGTGGTGTACGCAAATTATTCTCTTCATCGTTAACAAATGGCTTGTCACGTTGTCCTGAAATTGTTAGTAGTTACTAAGCATTCACAAACTATTTGGTAGAAGTGATCGACTTACCTATTAATAAGTTTGCTGCATAATTACTTTCCGCCTTTGAGCAGTTCACCATGTACCAATGATCGCAGATTAGCATGCGCTGTTGAAAGAGTGTGGTATTTGGACAGGAATAGCTAAATTGACGTCCCAAACCATCACACATATGATAAACCTATTTGAACATGAAGCAAAAATGTTTAATTTTTATGCTAGAATTAAGATATTTGTTGAACTTATTACCTGACAACCAGTCTCTACATCTGCATAGTAACCAGCCGGACGTCCTGCACAGGAGAATGAAGTCTTTTGGAAAACGCGATGTGCGCCAATTGCATTTTGGCTCTAAAAATGACGAAAGAAAACAGAAAACAAAAAAATAAATTTAATTGTATGTTTCAAATTTCTTTAATAAACAGTGCGTCCAATAGTGATTTAGAAATAAAATCCATTGGTCAAGTCTCCGATGTTTCGGTCTATTTACCTAAATGTCAAGAAGTTTAAAAATTGAATGAACTTAACAATTGAGCTTATCAGTATTTTCAATTATCGTATTATCAATATTATCAATATTTTCCAATAGTAAATAAAGTGCAGTCGATGATGCAGTAAGACTAGGAAAGCTGTCCCACTAACTTAAGATGGAGGAATGTAAATGTACTACTTAGAGCGTAGAAAATCATCAATTTGAGTAGAGGTACGAAGAAAAACTGCTTTGTAGAAGAACTGCATTGTATTTTTGAAAACTTCTTTCAGCACTAGTGACTCCATATTTCTTGAAAGGTTCGAAGGAAAGGTGTACTTTTATAACCCAGGAGAAGGAGCATCTCTGCGACTACTGGATCTCAGCAGTATGTTTTAGACAGAACTAGCTGAATTATGGAAGTTGTGGCTAGAATGTGGATTGCGGTGATATATAAAAAATTATAAACAAAAAAGCAACAAGCGCAACATGGTTTTTGAATCAAATTTGTGTGTTTTTTCACAAAAAAAAAAAAAAAAAATATTTCCAGAAAATGTTCTGTTTGTAGTTCGGTTCACATCATGTTTGGTTAAAAATTGGTTGGCATCTTTGAAGTTAAGGAGCCAAAAAATCTTTTAGCGTCGCTCTACTACTCTACTCCACTACTCCAATATATATGAGTGGGATACCGGATTCATGAGCATTCAAGGTCGAGAAAATAAAGATAGTCTCAACCATTAAACTGGTACGAGTCTGAGCAGAGTTGGGAAGAATACTTGCACCCTATTAGCTTACAACTCGAAAATGCATTCTATTGTTGGAAATGTGGTTTGAAGATGTTGATCCTTGTTGTACTTGAGCTCGTGTTCGTTTCTTGTGCGCTAGAACTTTGTACTACACAGTTTTACTAAAAACTCAAAATTATCCATAATGATTTCATAAACACAATCGCTGCACGGACTATCCAGTTGCATAGAACTAAATTCGTTCGTCTGGTGACTTATTTGCTTACCGACACATCAGAGATCTTCGAAATTAAGATGAGGAATATAACGAAGTTGTCAAATCTTCAAAATGGTTCTAGAAGGAAACGGCTTTTTCTATAATTTTATAAGATAGAAATGTGGTACCACAATATGCTGAAATTGGCTTAAAAGTTGGGTGAGCTTTGCGAAAGTTCGGCCACTACAACCGGAAGTAAACTTATCTAACTAGAGCGGATCAATTCATGGCTATAATATTTAATTTGCCGACTTCGCAAAATGGATAAACTACAATACAATAACTAGATTACATTGTGTCATAATTAGACCTAAGTAGAGCTTGAATTTTTCCGGGAATTCATGTACATTATTGTGAAATTTGTGTGAAATGTGCTCCGGAAAGAGTTCTAAAAACGCTCTACAGAGAGTTTCAATAATTTGTATAATCTTAGTTTAACCAAAATACATCATTTTCAATGTCATCTCCCAAATAATAAGCTGCCAGACCATGTAGAAACGAAATATTTGCGGAAGCCATACGCTAAGGTCTCAGTATGCTGGTATGCTGCCAGCAGCCATTTCAATACATACGTTACAACAACTAGCTATGATTTTCATAAACTATTTATTATTCAATTCACCCTTGTAACATACTAGCTACAAAGGGCAGCTGTGTTGCAACCGATCGGCAATCTGTCAACAGGTCCAAAGCTACATTGCGGAATGCTCCAATCATTTCCTAAGATCATGTTGCAGCATAAAATTATGATGTTGCATGCTGCAGATATTGATCAGAAATGCGCTGATCTTTACTCTGCTGCTCTATACTGCAGTGTCATCCCATGTGACAAGCGGCAGCGGCGCCGGCAATGTAGTATTCAAGATAACTTTGTAAACTGTTGAGAAAACGTTGCGGAAAAACGTGCGAACTCCAGAGTTAGACAGCAGCTAGCAGCTTTGATTTCTACGTACGTTTAATAGACAAAACTATAGCAAGAAATTGAATGTAATTCAATGACTCTACACAAAAGAAAAACGAAAAAAAAAAATCAAGAAAAAACGTTAACCTCGGTCGAACCGAAACGCTAATACCGTTCACACGAAATTTTAAATCGTATTGTAGAATATAAAAGTGGGTGATGTGTTTACATAGCTGCTACCCCAAGAAGCGGGCGGTACATGCCTATTAGTGTTTGTATGCGAAGCGACAGTTCATAAGAAACCATCATTTCGAATGTCAAATTGATATTGACTTAATTAATTAAGTTTTTCATACAAAAGTATAAAAGTGGGCGATGGGTTTGTATGGCGGCTACCTCAAAAAGTTGGCGAAACAACGTCTATTTGTATATGTATGTGAAACGGCCATCCATAAAAAGCCACCTTATTGAAAGTCAAACTAATTTTGACTTAAAAAAAGAAATTTGTCATACAAAAGCACAAAAGTGGACGATGGGTTTGTATGGGGTCTAATCCAAAAATTGGGGCGGGACAAGCCCATTTGTACCTGCATATGAATAATAAGTATTCATATCGAATTTGATGTTGATTTTGATTTTGATTTAAATAAAAAAGTTTTTCAAAGAAAAGTGGGCGTGTATGATGCCATCCCAAAATGTGGGCATGACACTCCCACTAGTATAAGTATATGTATATGCCGTATATAAAAAGTCACCACACGTAATTTCAAGTTTATTTTACTTAAATAAAGATGTTTTTCATACAAAAGCACACCGCAAAAATAAAGGTGGAACGCGCCCGTTGGAACATGCGTATGTATATAAACAAACCATATCGGAGTTCAAGCTGATTCTGATTTAATTAAAGAAGTTTATCATAAAAAAACATAAAAGTGTGCGGTGCGTCTGTATGGAGCTTTCCCAAAATGTGGGCGAGGCATATCAATATGGACTAAAAGTGCGCAGCAACTATTAGACGGACGGATAGACGGCAATTGCTAGTTCTATTCGGTATATACTTGGTGAGATCTCCAATTTGTTACAAACTCGATGACAAAATTATAATACTATTCACACTACGTGTGAAGAGTATAAATAGCGACGTTTTATATGTATGTAGCTACATCATTTGCAGCAATTATGCAAGTGAAACTCACTGTAAAGATACACAAAATATGTATCTTACTTTTGTATCTATTGATGCTATCTTGCTATTGCTTTATAACAATTTGTGTACTGGTAAAAGTGCAAATAATAGCTTTGTTCCATTGATTGGACAGTTTAGGGTTTTGCCGATTGATTTTGGTGACGTTTGTTTGTATGATTATTTTTCTGTACATTTGTGGAAGTCGGAAGACTTCGCTTTGGAAATCGCACATATTCAAAAGTGAAATTCATAGCATTTCGATGTCGTCATTGACGAGTATGCTACATTAGTGAATCTTTTCCGCAGCCATAGTTAGGAAGTTGATATCCAAGTGAGCATGAGTTGAGGCAGCATTCCGTGTGTGTTTTGTTAAATTAATTACTCAGCTCAGCTCGGCTCAGCTCGGCTCGGCTCAGTGCAGTACCAAGCCTCTTCGCTGTTTTGTGTTGCGCAGAAAAATGCTAAAACAATTTACATAAGTTTGCCTTGAACTTAAATTGCGAAAAAATGGCAAAACAAATCCAACTGACACAACTGACAGCTAAGTATGTGTGGGTTCTATTAATCAGCGCTTAGAACTTCAGCTGGTGGAAATGGTTGCCTAGATATACTAGATATACTATATATGTAGATAGAAAAAAATGGGTAAAGCCGCTGTTTGCACAGAAAAAAAATTATGCTTGAAATATAATAAAAGTTGTAGCTGAAACTAATTCGAAAAACTGAAAAATTCGCAATTGCCAACGTTTGGGATGAACATATTTACTTTAGCTTTCAAATAAAGTTAGACAAACAAAGCAAATTAGAATGCAATTATCATGCTTGCCCAACTTTAAAACACCTTGTACCAAATTTTTGCAATCACTCTCCCATTTGATCTTGGCGCGTTACGTTGTCTGATTGCACTGATATCTGTATGTATGTAGTACGCATGTATTTGTGTATAAATCACATAGACAGAGTTGGAGAGAGACCCAAAAGACACATAAACTGTGCCTTAAATGAGAGAAAGAAACGAGTATATGTGGCTTTGGGCGCCACTACATGGAGAAGGCTATATCGACTCGACACATGATGCTGATCAAGAATAAAAATATATGCATTGCAAGTTTATGTGTTAGGCGGAAGGAGGCACGGCAGACAACATACATATATATTGGGACCTTGAATTAATAATGAGCGTTTTTTTTTAGATTTACGGATTTGTGTTGTGCAAAAATGGTTACAAATATATTATTCAAAGCATTGTCCATCGTTGGCAACAACTTTTTCCCATCTTTCTGGCAATTTTCGGATACCAGCTCGGAAGAACGACTCGTCTTTTGAGGTAGTCCAATCATCGACCCTTTTTTTGCATTGTTCAATTGAAGTGAACTTGAAGTAGTAGTCCAGCGTTTCGAAGTAGGTCTTCACCGTTTTTGCAACATGTGGCCAAGCGTTGTCAAGTTGCAACATAACTTTGTCGTGCCTTTCTTTATATTCCGGCCGTTTTTGCTTCAGTTCGCTTCTCAAACGCATAAGATGTGTCCGATAGCGTTCCCCCGTGATCGTTTCATTCGGTTTGAGCAGCTCGTAGTAGTAGATCCCACCGCTCTGGTCCCACCAAATACAGAGCATAAGCTTCATGCCATGAATATATTCGGTTTTGCGAAGGATGTTGATGACTGTCCGGGCAAAACCTATGACTTTTTGCACTTGGGGTTGTCGTAATGGATTCACTTTTCATTGCCAATCACAATGCGATGCAAAAAACTCTTTCTTTTGAATTAATCCCATTATTAATCCCTTCTAGACGTTTGACTTTTAGACGGCTGACTTTCGGCTCATCCACTCCCAACGATTCTGAAAACTCTTGAAGCGTTTGGCATTGGTCCACATAGAGCAATGATGCCAATTCTTCGTTTTCAAACTTTTTGGGTTGACTGTTCCTTATCTACGAGCTCAAAATTAACACTTTTAAAGCGACTAAACTACCTGCGACACGATTGTTCAGATTGAGCATGCTTGCCCTCGGCTGCACTACTCTTTATATTAAAGTAATGAAGAAGAACTTCCCGCAAAAACACTTTAACTGGTACGAAATTCGACATGTTCGAGGCAATATTTAATATTGCTGTTTACGTTTCAAATAAATGACGCAAGCTGTCAAAGACGCTCATTGAAAATAGGTTTTAGTGGCAAGAAATTGGAAACTCGAATATTGGTTCATATACTAGTGGTGGCCTCTTGTGTGAATCTCTCGCCCGGACTTTTTTCGTCCTCCGTATTAAAATCACCACTTTTAAACCGACGAAACCAGTACCCACAATTTGAAATCAATGGAGCATAGTCCATGTAAGCCTCACAAAACGTACGCTGCGATTCAGCTGCTTTTTCTTCAAATGAACGCACAAAAGCAAACCTTCCCGCAAATTGCTTTTTGTTGGAACAAAAATAGACATGTGCACAGAGCGAAAAAAAATATGTTGTTTACACTTCAGTGACTGACACATACTGCAAATTGAAGCTTATGAAGTAGGCTTTCACATGAATATAGTCACAGGTTTACCCGATGCGATTTAGTGCTAGTTACGCCATCTCTTAAAACTAATTGCAACACTCAACATCCAACATTTTAAACTCACTATGGAAATTCGATTCTTATAGAAAATGCGGTAAATTCGACAATATTTTTCATCATTATCATTTGAACAAGTCGTAGAGAATTGGATTGAGATAGGCGTAATTTGTATGCCAAAAGTTTGAGTTTAAGTATCTTTTACTGCATATTTTAGAAAATTGTAATATAGCCCAAGTTTTTTAAGAACTTCAAGATTCGCTCGAAAACTATGTCACCCCAAACCAAGCAAAATTATCACGCATATTTTTACAAATTCTTACAAATATGGACTTTAATTATTTATTATTTCGAGGTCATTATTAAATATTTCGCGTATATGCAGTTCAAGTTTTAAAAAAAAACTGAAACTCCAAATTTGTTTGTGTTTACTACATACGCTTTAAAATCTAAGTTTATAATGGAAGATATTCACTTAAGGGTATATGTACATTTCTTTCGGTGTAGTTTAATATTGTGCGATTGAATCTGTCTGCTATTGTGGCTTGATTAATTTGCTTTGAGGTCAGAAATCAAGTTACAAATTCTAACTTATACTTATCGCTAGTAATCACATATATCTATAGTAAGTAAGTATCTCGTCGCACTATTTGCATTTGAAAGCACTTTACAATTTGCGTCTAACGATAACGATGATTGCTGCAAATTGATCGCAGTGTCTAAAATACTTTGATGAAAATTACAACATTGTACGTAGATACGTATATGTATTCTTGATGTGTCATCTTAATTGGCGTGCATCTATTAAAATCAAATTTTCATGTTACGCATAATTTAGAAACCATTAGAGTCACTAAGAGTATAGTAACTCCAAATGAAAAACTTGTCAGCCTAAAACTGCTTACAACATTTGGCATTTAAAGGCACATCAATTTAAAACGCAGATTTTTGCCGACTTTGAAGCAGATTTTGTTTTGTTTTGTTTAGTTTTATTTCATTTTATTTATCTTTTTTTGCGAAATGAGGCGTTAAGCCGCAATTTGTGGCATTTGCAGAGCGGGCAAAGATCGAGCGACCAAAATTCAGAAAATAAAACAAGATAGAATGCTGCAATTGGGTGTGCTCGACTTTGAGATACACTGTATCTTGTCTAAGGTTTTTTTATTTCAACTACAGATTTTTATGTGGTTCATATTCTTTAGTGGTGCGATCTGAAACTATGTAAGATATTTTAATAGACTTGACGAAAGTTACACGAAATTAGGCATAGCAAGCTTAATTAAGTACAAAAACAAAATAAAATTTGTACAAAAACTAAACAATGGAGTGCAAATTTTCATGCGGGCTACTTCTTATGATGGTCCGATCTCGACTAAGAATGTAAAACAAACAAATTTTTATACAAAATATCAAAAATGAGAGGCAGGTTTGTATGGTGTGTACCCTCCAAATTGGGGCTACCATATTCATCTAATACACTTTATCTGAAGAGAAAAAGAAGAGTCTAAATATTTAAAATCTGAAATCGCTATCTTTTATAGTCTCCGATCCGAGCCTTGCTCTTTAAAACAGACGGTCGGACGCACATCACAATATCGACTCAGCTTCCAATGCTGATCAAGAATACATATACATATGTATATTTTAATAGGCTAGCGGACTTTTGCTGACGGCTGTTATGTTCACAGTTTACCATCGATTTTGACAAAAAAAAATATACCATTTGAAACGTATTCATTTCTAAATGTGCACAATCTATATTTTATCAAAATCGTTTGAATGTTTTGTGTGTAAAAGGTTTAAACAAGCGTCTCTAACCCAACGAATCAAACGCACATAGACTTTACATGATATACAAACGCACACACACACACACATATATTTTAAACGTTTCATTTTATTTATGTTAATGAAAAGGCTCTGGTAGCTTGCAGATCACTCGTAAGAATGATGCTAAACACCCGAGGTCCCAAGCAAGGTCGAAGACTTCTTCTAATTGGCGTAACCAAGTCGATTATGCTGTACGGTGCACCTATCTGGGCTAATGCCATGAATGTGAGGAGTTACCGCAAGGGCCTAGAATCAACATATCGGTTGGGGGCTATCAGAAGCTATCGAAGCTAAAGCTACCTATGAGAATAGGCAGCAGATGGGCCCAGAAGGCAGAGAAGTCAGAGAATACCATATGCAGTCTAAGTTGCAGAGCATAGCGATGTGGCAAACACGTTGGAACAACACAGAGAAGGGTCAATGGACATACCGTCTCATACGCAACCTAAATGTGTGGCTTGGCAGGACACACGGAGATTGAAATTTCTATCTGACACAGCTACTAACTGGACATGGTTGCTTCAGAAAGTACGTATATCGGTTTAAGCATGAGGACTCTCCCCTATGCACCTTTTGCGTAGACGACCAACAAGAAGATGCAGAACATATCCTGCTCAAATGTGGCAGATTTGATCATGATCGACCGGGATCTGGCGAAAGTCCTTGGCGAGCTTCCTACCGTGGAAAATATTGTGGCACATATGTTAGATGATATCCACAAGTGGCGTGCGGTGTGCACCTTTGCAGCATCAGCGATGACATCACTTCGAACCCTTGAAAGACATCGAAGGATGCAAATAGTCGGCTAATGGTCAGCACCAACTCTACGACGCAATGCTTAACGGCGGTACCGTAGAGTACATGGTGCAAACACCCCAGATTAAGTAAACTTTATTGCATTATAGTATGTCTTATTTTTGTATTATATAAATTTTATTATATAAATTTTAGAAACTCTAAAATGCTTCTTTATTGCATTTTAGAGTTTCTAAAATTTATACAATGAATTAAAAAAAAAAAAAAATATATATATATATATGTTAACTGATAGCATGCGAGTAGCCAGTTATACGCTGATAAGACTCGTGAGTGCGAAAGAGACAAGAGATTACGTATTATTCTTAGTACGAGCTTCGCTATTGTTTTGGTGAATGTCTCTCTGTTTGCAGTTGTTGTGTGACTGACACATGCAGACCAGTATACTTTATGAGTTATATCATGCCTCCTTCTGCCTGTTACATACATTTGCACACACTTAATATACTCGTTTACCCTATGGTATAGTGTATAAAAATACTTTAAGCCATTTATGTAGTAAGGAGTGTAGCAAAAATGAATTTTTTTTTACAATTTATTTTACCTATAAGAACAATAAGCAATTTGGCATGAATTTATTAATTAGTTATACACTTTTTTGTTTGGTTCTGACAAGAACAAAGCAGGCGTTGAAGTTTTAAATACATGAAAAATGAGTTACGCACGTTTGTATTTATTATTTGGGGGTTATTGTGCGCTTGTCAATTGTTCGAGATTAATAGAAATAATTTGTTTTTGATGATTAAGCTGTCGTCGTCATTGTCAGCATTGTTGGTGTTGAAAACAATTCACCAGTGGGTGCAGATACGCGGGTAGTTCAAGGAGTTTGGAGAAAGTGCAGACACGTTTTTAGAAAAAAATTGATATGATTTAAGCTTGGAATATAGAATCTTGTTACTATTGGTCTAACGCTAACATACAGAAAATTTATTTTTGTTAAGAGTGGTCAGTAGTTAGCTTAAAAAGGAAAAATGTACTATTCACAGCAACCGTTTTTCTAATTCGGTGCATTGTATCTTATATGCAAATTAGAAAGCTTCAAAATTTTCGAATCTATGCAAGAAATCAGTTTGATGATGTAATTAAGATTGACTTTGAACTAATTTGTTGAATAGAAATCTTTACTTATTATCCTATTTTAACCAAATCTGGTACATAGACTCATAAGAACACTGGGAAGTTGCTAATATAGTACTGTACGACGCTGTCGATGAGATTTTACTAGCAACAAATTTTGAGGCATGGCGAAGTTCCCGTGCAACATTGTGTCTGTCTTGTGAATTTAAATTTATAAAAGAGTATTCCGACACACAGCCAGATATATTTAGTCCATTTAGGCAAAACTCTTGGAAAGTGGAAATTTCGACTAAAAACTTTGATATTCGAAGGTGGCAAAGATATCGCTTTTTCGTTCGTTCATTTCATGGTGTCCGACTTAGAAATTCTATTGCTGCGCGAAATTGCTAATTACACACATAAAATATATTAATAGTACAAACGGATAGGAAATTTTAGCTTTATTGAGGGGTTAAGTCAAAATCATGATATGATGGGTTATGCTAAATAGACCTCGGACACGGATTCAGTCCCCCCAAACACATATTAAACATGGTCAGACCCATAGATAAGAAAAAAAATTTGGTTTCTGTAAAATTTTTGATTTGAAGTTATTGTTAACAATTATCATTATTTGATTACGAGAGAGAGCCAATACCTAGCGTATCCGGTGTGCACTTCTACATGCTTTTTGGTTTTCTCTTGTATGTGGTGTGGCACCGCTTATTTCTTAGTGGTTTTCATTTCTACCGATGACCTTCACATATGCACTAAATTATACTAAATTATAAACAGGTGCGTGGAGAAGTTCGAACAATCAGCTTAAAGCAAAAATAGGCGAAGTCTAATTACTTCGACCGGCTTCTTATAAACACAAATGCTAACAAGAAGACAGGCTTCAATATTTGCAAGGCAACAAAATGTGTTAAGTAACAAACGATATGCACATGCCTATTCGTAATGCTTCTGAAGTCTGGTGCAGAACAAATAAGGAACAGTCGGATGCCTTTGATGACGAACTTGAGAGACTGTTCAAACCATTTAATATGACAGAGCATGAGGACGTGGCCGAGACTCATGATGTTTTAAATGACGCCCATTGCGACAACACCCACAACACCCACAACACCAAGAAAATCACGAAAACTCTTGGCTACGATAGAATGGACGGCCGAGCAGCCAAAGCACTTCCTGAAAATGCAGTGCTGTTTTCCTCAACTCTACCACCTCCCATCTCAGTGGAAGTGTACTGCTGTCGTTAGGATTCCTAAGCCTGGCATGCCGGATCACAACTTAAAACGTTATAAGCGTCTTATATGCCGTTAAGATTACTTCCGACCTTCTCAAAAATATTCGAAAGACAGGGAGTCGTAAAGTTCACCAACTTTACTTTAAGGCTCAGCATGTTTGTCCAGAGCAACTTCAACGTGTGATCCAATGTGCATTTGAGGCGATGCTTGCACTCGCAATACTACTCCGCTATATTCTTAGATGTGAAGCTGGCATTTGACCGAGAGGGGCTATTCTACTCCAAAAAATTAAGCTAATAGTACCGACAGCACTTTTCTAACGCTGAAATCGTATCTGACTGACCGTGCTTTATTTGTGTATGTACGTGATGCTAAATCTTCAGTACGTGTTCTTCATGCAGGCGTTCGCCAAGGCAGTGTTTTGTTGGTACCCGCGCTCTACTCGATATACTCAACTACGATTGATGATCGACGATTATTCATAATGATAACTACACATGCTGACGACACTGCTATTCTTGCAACTGATTCATCGCCTGTTTGCGCTGCGGACCGTTTGAACGTCGTTGTTGGAACGCTTTACTGCATGTTCAAAGTGATGGAACATCAAGCTTAAGCAATAACTGTGTCTTTTAGCATAGACGTCGCATTAGTCCCACCTATGCGCTGTAATGGATGTACCATTCCACAAGTAACCTAAGTACGCTATCTTGGCTTGGTACTCGACAAGTGACTTCGCCATGTGAGTCACATGTCCAGTGTCTTATGAACATGTTATGCAAAGCTGAAACGACTTAATTGGCTGTTACGCAGCGATAGTAAATTGTCTTTGGCAAATAAGTTACTACTTTATCATCAAATCGTTGTTCCTTCATGGAGATAAAGCATTGAAATTTAAACACGGTTCAAGCATTGCAGTGTAAAGCCCTTCGAATAATCCGTGTAACCGATTAGTTTCTGCGAAATAATATTATTCATAGAGATCTTGGTCTACGCACAGTGATGCAGGAAATCCATCCTCATTTATTGAGATGCAATGATTACCTTGCTCATCACCCCAACCCACTGGCCGCAGCTCTGAGGTTGAGCTTGTTTAGAAGAAGAGAAGAAAAAAAATCTCCAGTTTAATTAAAAATTACACTCACTTATTGTACTGCCCTCTTATAAAAACTCTGTTCTTTATTTTTTGTATGACAAGTATCAACGCCTTGATTTAAGTTCAACTCTCTACTCTTCACAGCGACACATGCACCATATTTATGGCGCGGAAATATTTATTTCAATTAACCCAAATCTGTCCGCATTAGGTTTTAATGTCTCTGTGTGTGTATGTGTGTGTGTGTGTGTGTGTGTAGCAATCTCGCTTATAATAAATCCGCGTTCACGAGCTAAATGAATCTGGGAAAATGGCAAATTTAGACCAACTACACTCAAAAGGGGGCGCTAAATCTATCACATGCTATTTATATAAAAGTATATTGCATAAGCACTTTAGCTTTTCTTATTTTATGCAAATTGATATAAAACGCACTCGAATGTACCTCAACGCTCAATCCCAAAAGGTCACTTGGTCAATGGAGACACACACAGCAAACAGCAATACTGAGAGACACATGCGAAAACTAAGTCAAAAGTTTTGAATTGAAAACGAAAAAAAAAAAAAAACGAAAAAAAAAGCAACGAGAAAATAAAAGATCTTCACCAAAGAATAAATTAAGCGCGAAACAAAGCGTAAACGAGTCAACATTACAAAATTTTCCGGCATTGCCGCAAGTCGACATCGTCGTCGTCTTAGTTGGCGGCGTCTTCATGAGAAAAGACTAATAGATACGACAGACAGACCTCCAGACCTATAGATAGACAGACAGACAGACATATACTTGTTGTATGCCGCAGACACGCAAACAATTCCAAAACCGAAAAAAAAACACACACACACACAAAATTTGCACCTTCACTGCCCGCTCCGACATGTAAAGTTTCTTATTGCTTATGAAAATGATAAACATTATTTTATGGTTTATTAAAGCACAATAGGCAGCATAGCTTAATCTACTACCCAACTACTCGTATCTGCTATATAAAATGAAAAATTGTCTGTATAACACTTAAATTAATTAGACAACACCACAGATTGACGCCACATTTGAACGTCCTTCACCTTAATTTTGCGCGCTGTACAATGCCTCCATGTAAAGGTGTGTACTCCATAGATACATCTACGTAGAACTGTTCTCATGCGCGCTTGTAATTTAAAAAAAAAACAAACAAATGAATTATCACATTAGCTTTTCCTAAATCTTTCTTAATGCTTATTTTTTGAATTTGGCGAAATAAAATGAAGCTTATTTCTACATATTGTGTTGCACAACACTTTCTAATCACGTTCTTCCGCATGTTTCTTGTATGATGTACAGGTTTTGAATGAAGATACTATCATGCCGTCATGTTCGTGCCGTAATATCTTAATAACTTTTCGCACAAGGTTGACGTCGTGCAGTATCAACTACTTTAAATTCTTACACTGTGAAAATTATTTCGACTTTAGAATAGCATGAGATACTTTGAATAGAGTTGAGTTTGTTTCTTGGAAGAAGTTTATTTTGACTTTTGTGGTTTTGAAGATATCAACCAATTTTTGGTAATTAGAATTAGGAAATTATTCTACTGTATTTGCTCAAGTTGCTGAAAACTGTATACGAACTTTGGTGTTCCTGAAAATTTTGTGCAACTGTATTTAGAATAGATTTTTAAAATGTCTCAGCATTTTAACTTTTGTCACATTCGCAATTCTGATCAACAATATTGGAGCTATTGTGGAAGACTGCAAATAAATGGATTTAAATTTGTGGCTGCATTATAAACCATTTGCGTATTAAAAGTGCATTGAAATTGCAATTGCAATGAACTTAAAAATTAACAGGGTATTCCAAATTAAACTTTTTTCCTTACTAAAAAGTTTTATTACTTTAATTAAAAAAATAATAATAATATAGTAAAAAAAAAACCCAAGGGAGTCTCGTCGATGAAACAGGTAAAGATGCCTGTTGGATCTCAATAGCGGGAAAGATTATCGAGCGAAAGCTCGTCTAGTCTTGAGCGAGAGGAGTTGAGACGCAAAGCCCCCGTTCGCAAAAAAATGTCACTCCTGACTACCGAAACCACGGCCAAAAACCACAACAGCATATATGCCATCAGATTCGCTATATTATCAGACGATAATGATGAATTGGACGAAAGAAAATACGAAAACATGGACACGGCTCCCACCGTAGCAGCGAAAAGCTTAATTAAGCTTAATTTAATTAAGCTGCCACCAATATTTATCCCGGACGTCGGTAACATTACAGGACGATATATCTTTGGCCATCGGAAATCATAATTATGACTAAAAATCTGGCAAGGATGGTCGTGTTAGAGTAAACTTAACCGATAAGGAGAACTTCTCCAAGTTCAAATGCTTCCTTGACACGAACGAAATGCGTTATCAGACCTTCCAAGCCAATAATGAGCGCTTACAGGATCGTGATAAAATGACTGCATCACTCCACCGATTCGAAAGTTAATCAGGGAAGCTTTAGCTGAGCATGGACATGTTGTACGGGGCCGTTAAATTAAAAACGTTATCAATCGTTTCAACAAAAAGCCGATGTCCATATTCTTAGTAAATCTGGAAGCGGCCAACAACAAAAAGGAGGTATATCTTTTAAAAACGCTGTACAGCTGCATGATCACGATTGTACCACCGCATAAGTCCAAGTACATTCTACATGGCTACCGCTTTCAGAAATTTAGGCATTCCCAGAAGTACAGACGTTTACCACTAAAATCTGTCAAGTGTGGTGCAGACCACAGCTCAACACAGTGCACCAAGCGTAAGGATGAACTATAAGAAATCGAAGGAGCAGCATATTCACCCAAGCATGAGACTCACTTTCGTGTCCCATGGCATAACTAACTCTGGCCGTCCAGCGCCCACAGTCTATCCTGATATCAGCTTTGGTAGTACAGTACGAGAAGGTCATACTGTATATCCAGGACATCAAACCTTGCAGAAGTCAACAGCGACGTTCTCTGCCTTGAGTCAACTAAATCGCAGAATGGACCGACTGGAAGCCATTCCATAGGAAATAACCCTTTATATATACAAATATAAAACCAACATATATTTTAATACGAAAAACTTACATATAACTTCAGCTATTAACTCGATACTTGGTATGGAGCCATTATGTGAATTGATGCATCATACAATATCTTCTAAACTGAAAATATTGTTCATATATAAATATATTGAATATTTAAGTAGGCAGCGTTTTTATTGCAACCTACTAATAAATCGTTGTTCAAATTTCTTCAAAAAAGACCATCAGAATACCAGTTGTACCGATGTACTTAGAACCCTTTACATAACAGCTTCCTTATCAATAGTATTGGTATCAAATAGAAACACTTTATTTTCAAAATTAGTTCAATATTCTTTTGCAATTTTTCGTTAAGTGTAGTAGTTCAACATCTCATAATCTCCAATTGGCGACTTCATTAGCGTGCAATTTGTTTGCATCGTTGTACAAAACTGAGTAGCTTGACAATGCAAGATGGGGTGGAGTTGGAGGCAAAGAGCTGTGCATAGGGCATAGACATAGATCACAGACAAGATTACCAGTTTGTGTCAGTGGGTGTTCACTTCACCTTGCAGAACGTGATTTAAAGTGTGTTCGTTGTTCTAAGCTATTTTTATGGACAGCTAAGTTTATGACAAGAAGTTCATTTCGTTTGCTACTTTCTGCTGTTGCTCTATTGTTTATAATTTTGATATTTTAATTAATTACAATATATGTATTCATAATACGATAGATGTGCAAATTTCTTGCATATAATTACGCAAATCTAAGCGTTTCGTTACTTATTGTTGTCGTTATTACCCACGCGAGTGTCTATAATACAATATAATCTATAATAATCTGTAATAATATTCTTAAAACGATATTGTCATTTGAATTAAATATTTTTAATCGCTTTTTATACCATTCACACAGAGTTTGAATAGTATAATCAGTTTGTCTGAAAGTTTGTAACGCATTAAAAGAGGCATCATATATCCCATAAAGTATATATATTCTTGATCAGCTTGACGAGACGAGTCCGCCTGTATGTTGTTGAGCACTTTTTGGGGACAAATTTTTATCCTATTCAGTTGAAAATTTACACATATACTTCTTTCTATTGTAATTAATAGAGTATCAAGATTGGCCCGCCACATCCCCTTTTTTTAAGGGTAGCACCCATACAAACCCACCGCTCACTTTTGACTTTTTGTATGAAAAACTTTTTCATTGTAGCCAATATCAACTTAATAATTGATATGCTGTGGAAGGTGGGGAGGACCACACAATTTCACATAAGCGCTAGCAAGCGAACTACATGTTGTTCAACACAACGCTAGATGTCGCACCAGCTGGTCATGAGCTAAAACGGTCAATGATCATGAGTTGGTGTTTTTAAAATGTTATTACTACTTTATTATATGTATTTAAAATTTATCTTTCTATATATATATAAAAATGTATGTATGTTCCCTAGACACTCCGAAACCGTTCAAGCGATTTTGATCAAATTTTGTGGGAATATTCGAAATAGTCCCGTGGCTGATCCTGTGAAATTTTAGATTTTTCTAATTTTAATAGAATTGAGGTTGAGTAAAGGAGCATGTGGACGGTTGCGAAGATGGAAGGAGTGGCAGGGGAAAGGGGAGGTCCGCGTACAACGTCGCGGGGACGATCTAGTATTATATAACTTTGGACCTTTTCAATTCGATAAGACAATTTTTTGTAAATAATATCTGGTATTTAACCGCCTCCAACACCTCTCTTTTCTGCGATTTCCATCACTTTTTGAATAGTTTTTTTGTAAAATTGCTGCAATTTCTTCGACTGTTGGCCTGAAGTTACGCGAGAGAATCAGCTTTGTTGACATAAACCGTGCTTTTCAAAAATTGCCAAAAGGAAGAGTTAAATATTGGAAATGAAATCAATCGATTAGCGAACATCAAAAAAAAATCAAGTCAATGACTCAGCGAACATTCTAACGGTAAAATGAATAGGGAGGCAAAACATGTGCAATAATATAATAAAATCAAAAGAGAATTAACAAATAAACGTTTCTGCATTAAAAGAGTAGTCATTTAGTGAGCACAATTGAAATTGTAGAGTAATTATTCGCACGCATCGACTTGTGCTATATCTATGAAACGCACCTTATGTGTTTTATACTGGTCCGATTTGAAAGTACGAAAAATAATTTTTCGGGATAAACAAGTTTTTTTGTTTTTCAAACCTTCGTTTGGGGCATTCATTAGAGTAGAAATGAATCGAAATTGGGAATGATTAACAAAATTTACGTGAATTACCATCATTTTGTACAAAGGAAATGTAAAAAAAGACCAGAGTTACTATCTTTTCCGCTCGTGATATAGGCAACCCTACTAAAACCAAATTTATCTGCCAAATAGTTGATACTTTTGATGTTCATTTTGTTCGAAATTTACATCAGTGAACAGACCAAACCTATTCGGTAAACTAAGTTCACAAAGTTTAATCAAATGAGAGAATACCCACAATGAGTATTTAAACAAGACAATTCAAGTAAATTAAAATTGTTGTCCCAACAACAGTGCACAATTTAATCAGACTGGGAAATCGTGGCACCAATAAATCGATTGTTTTATTAAACTACATGACGGCCAGATTCATACCGTCTAGTTGACGCCACACGAACTCCATTATCATATTCCTGTAACGAATGCCATTCACAAGCACTGCATTTGCAAAGAAGTATGGCCCAATCACGCTGCTTGATCAAAATCTGCACCAGATAGTTGCTCGTTGTTGATGCTCATGGATCCCGTTCGTATATTCTGAACACCAAATTCGACAATTTTATTTGTTGACGAACCCATACAGTTCAAAATGCGGCTAATCTGTGAAGATGATTTGTTTCGAAAAATGGGAACAATCGAAGATGTCAGCTGTCAAATTTCAGAGTTGCCACTTGTACAGAAAATAATTGCTCCAAATTTGAATCGTTGCGAGACCCTGTATATTGCAATTTTGGAAAAAATTTTCAGAATTAAATCTGTTCAGCTTGCTTTCACAGCACACAGGATCACAGTAGGATTTTTAAGTAAAGATGTAGTCGTTTGCTTGCAGGCAATTTCGAAAAATTATGTACTGTGATGGTTGGGATCAGGAACGATTATATCTTAACTAATTCTAATTTGAACAAGGTAGGATTCAAATAAAGATAGAATTAAAAACTTAAGTTTTCTTACTAAGCAGGTACTTATTTTTCTCAATACTCGTACCAAAGTTTAACCTCAAATACCCTCAAGTCCCCTATCCCCTTTCGACACACAGCTACTTGAACTATCGTGCAGTAAATGTACGTACTTATACGATGCTTAATTTCAATAATGTATTTTTAAATATGTTTTCATATTGTATTTTTCATATACCCGTACATAAAAGTGTCAATTTGCATGTTGTGCGCATATAAATATTCAGATACATTCCACTTCATGCAGTATTTTTTTTTTTCTGTTTCTGTTTTTGTTTCGTTTGTTTATTATTTGCCTAATGTTTTCACATTGTTTGTCACACAATGAGTGCCTAATAGACGCTACTAATTAATTATACGCTTAAGCAGTGTCTCATTGATTGATTAACAATTAATTATGCATAAATCACACCGTACAGTAAAGACTCACCTGTCCGCCGATGACCAAAACCAGTGTGCCGAACAACATTAACCGCAACAGCAGCCAAAGTGTGGAGATGCGCAGCATTTGCGGCAACATTTGCGGCAACATTTTATATGTCGGGGTGGGGCGGCTGGCTAAAAAGATGTATCGATGGCTCGAATGTCGTCTTCGAGGCGTGATCCACTGTCGTTTTAAACAAAATTTCGAGCTGTAAGTGTTAAATGACGTTTAGTTAGTGATTAAAGCAGATTTGTGCAGTTTTAAAAGATACAAATTACGCAGCATATTAAAGATAATTGAATTTATGCTTGAAGCTTATATGCTATGGAACTTCTTTTTTTTTTGGATTTGATGAAGATTATACACTGAGACATGTCAAAATATGCAAAAACAACTTGTTTTGCTGTCACTTAAACATGATGCTATTCACAGTCGTTTATAAAGAACAATTAACGGAAATTGTTAAAAAGAAATACCACAATTCAGCACAAAAATTTGTTGCCTCAAGTGCAATATTGCGTTGAATGTAGTTGAAATGTTGTTGTGTATTTTGTATCTTTAAGATACTTGTCGGTGTAGACAGTGGCAGATACTAAGATTTGTAATTGAAGGGGGGAGAGGGGTGTGTGTGGGTTGTTTTGTTTTTGTGTCTTATAAAATATACGAATACAGATTGTATATAGAAATTTTCTCTGACTTTTTTTGGCTAATTTTCTAATTCTATCATAACATTTTCATATTTTTTATCCAAAGTTTGTCTGCTAGGTCTTGAAATTTTTGTAATTGCATAAACTGTTGATTGAAAATAAGACAATTGGGTTATCTGTATATAAATAGGCAAGTGCAAAACGTTTACATGCTTTTTAACACACTTAAACACAACATATTCGCTTGATTTTTGTTCTTGGAAAGGTTGTGAAGTAGAGAAGAAACGAATGTCATTTTTTTCTAAACTATTGCGTATAAGTTACGTATAAACCAGGTAGCGCCACCGGCCAATCACAAAGAACTGAGCACTCTCCCCTCTCAGCTCTCTCAATGTGGTAAGAAATTACACCAAAAAATTCAATGTAAGTGATTCAACAGACGAAAATGTGTTGTTTTGGTTTGACGCCGCTGTTCACACAATATCAAAGAGGAATTGGTTTTGTCCTTTCTCTTCTCATTTGTATCTTTCTATGTACTTTAACGTTTAGCCCATGATAGAATAATATAATGTAGCGTATTCTGCATAGCTGCTTTCTTTTTTGGTCCTTTTGGTTTTTTGTTTACAGTTAGCAAAATAGAGAACAAAATTTTATGTATCTATGTCGCGTTCTAAACGGCGATTCACATTGTGAAGCATGCTGGTCGAGCAGCTTGCCGTTAGGCTTGAAACTGTGCAAAGAGGGCTTCAATCTATACATGTACAGGTAAAGACGAAATAGTTAATTTTACCCTGGATAAACACAAAAGATTCGTTTGAATTTTGTATGAAAAGTTTGTGAAGAGAAGTAGCGCACAATATTTTCTAAATCGGTTGAGAATTATGTACGATAATAGCTTTAACCGTCTTAACATATAAAGTGTATGTTATAATTTGCAAGTAGTTCATGCAGTTACACATAGTTAAAAAAGCTACAAATTGTTTCAAATTAATCGGGGTGTCGGTGAAAACGTTTTCACCTGAAAAATTTATGACGGAAATTTGGAAATTTAGTGCAGGGTGAGTCATTCATAGCACTCGCGTGTCGCGGTCAACATCCATCACATCGTAACTTGCTCACTCAATGCCGTTCTTTTTCTGAACGGCCTTGATTTGGTGACGAAAGCAATTTCCGTGACACTGCTCTGCTATTGATCTTCTTATTATTTAGTAGTTTTAAGACAAAATATTGAATTTCGGCCATTGTGGTAGAACTCTATAATTATAATTATTTGTTCTTTGAAAAAAAATATTCAAATGACAAAATCAATTTCTGATTAATTTACATCTAAACAATTAATAATTTAATATGTTTTAATTAATAAATTAGCATTTTACTAAATCAACTATGATTTCGCTAATTGAATTTGCCAGTCACAGCCGACAGACAAGCGATTTGCATTTCACTGTTGCCACTTTTTTTAAAAAGATTTTCGAACTTAGTTTTTAGTTCGGTTATATGGCAACGTCGCCATAGAAATGTCATACTAAATTATGAAGAGCGCAGCAAACGTTTATTAGCGTCTGCTTGCGAAAATGAGTCTGATGCGCATCTGCGGCGCTTGCGGTCTATCGCCTCCTTCCTGTGAGTTGCATCTTTCTTAACTCTTCGAACGCAATGAGTCTGACAAGCTACATTTTTTAGCATTATTTGTTTATTTTTCACAATTTGCCATTTTGTTTTCACTAGTTGATTGCAATTCACCGCGATTCATTTGTTTACACTGTGTGTTGCCACTCACATGCCACCGTAAAAGCTGATAGAGTTACCGGGTATACTTTTTAATTTGACGGACAATAAATTTAATTTTTTTTGCTTGCAAACTACATACATAAATAATGTCACACAAATGCAACTAATTTGCATTTAACTAAATATCGCTGTAAAATATCAATTTTTCAATTGAAAAATATCAATAATAAAGCGGAACTAAGACTAGACAAATTTATTCTTCCGTCTACCTGTCTAACCTATGCTGTTAAGTTCGAAAAGGTAATTGAAAATGCCAAAAAAAAAAAATCAAATCGCTCGAAGTTCTGTGGCATGGTGGAACTTTTTAAGCGAAATAGCAAGCAAATCACTAGTAGCCATTTCGCTAGTGTTTTCTATGGCACCACGGAATAATTAAATAAATAATATTTTGTCATTCATATAGATATTTCGTAACTACGTCTTTTAACCTCTCCTATAGAATATTGTATTAGCCTAATATTTCAGGGACCATAACAACCCCATCCGCTGGAACTGCCACTGGGTCTCGATACTTATATACAGCAACAAAATACCAATTACTATTGTTTTTGTTGTCGCTGTTGCACTTGTAAATGACGACAATAATTGCCAACAATTACATTTACAATTCTTAACTTGTCTACTCGATAAATTTGTCTTCGTCTTTGGTCGCAAACCAAGCCGAAAGCACTTTTCAGAACACAAAACAAATTATTTAAATACATAGTAAGGTAGTGAAGGGTTTCCGAAAAATTGACGCCAGTCATGTCAACAATTTCAACGGAAATTAACTTAAAACAATCGCAATTAGAAGCAGCAGTTTTTTTTTTATCTTATTTTCCAGTTGCATCTTCATGTTTTCTACCTCTTCTTCTACTTCTTCTATTGCATAAATCTGTATATTTATTTTAATTAATAAAATGCTAAATTAACATAAAACATTCTACAGCTCTGTGTTCATATAATTTAACTGAGAAATCTGCTGGGCGTACACAAACTGTTGCTATATGTGGGTGTGGCACGTACATATGTCGCTGCGGAGGTAATATATTGTACACAATATTAACAGGAACTTTATAAATAAAAACTGCAAGTCAGCGAAATGCATTTGGAGATTTTGAAAATCATTGAGTTTCACGTGTTGTGTTGCAGTTCATTTCAAACGCACCTACAAGTGTTTATGTGGCAATATTAAAGTATTAGCTAAAAAGTACTCTTGAAATTAACTGAGCGCTTTAAAAGAAGCTAAATTCAATAGACTTAAAAGAAGTACTCAACTCTTGTGACACTTGTTGTATTTGAAAATTTCATTTGTTTAGTAAATAAACGTTTGATTTTATGTTTAAAATAGTAACCAAATCAATGGTTACATTTTGTTAGCACGTTATGTTCCATTCACAAATAACTAGGGTTTAGAAAAACAGTCTCGGTATTCTGACTACAAAACTTTAATATACAATGCGGCATCTAGAGACTCTATACTGTGAGTTTAGTTTTTCTAGGTTTATTTCTAGTCAGAGAACTTTTCTCTCACACAGACGAACGGACGGACATGAGAAGATCAACACGCCTCGTCGTGCTGATCCAGAATATATGAATATAGTTTATTGGGTCTAATTATAAGATAAAATGAGTTATTAAAAACAAGTAAGAACGCTGCAGTCGAGTGTGCTCAACTTAGAAGTACACTGTACCTTGTCTAAGGCTTCTTTTTCGAACCATATTTTGGGGCTATATTTGATAGTGGTCCGATCTGAACTTACTTGTGAGTGATATTTTATAAGGATTGACTAAAGATACATTAATTTCGATGTTTCTAGCCTAATTCAGAATAAAAATAAAATAAATTTTAGACAGAAACTCAAAAATGGGGGCAGGTTTGTATGGTAGCTACCCCTTACAGTGGACCGACCTGAACCTATGTGGGATATTTTATTATGTTTGACGTAAGATCCACCAAATTGGGCGTTTGTAGCTTACTTAACAACATAAACAAAACAAGTTTAGTACAAATATTCCTAAATGGGGGCAGATTTATATAGTAACTACACTTTATACTAGTGTTAGCACGTTCCCTCTTAATGAAGATGGAAAAGGAGAGTCAAAATATCCAAACTTGAAGTCTCTACCTCTTATAGTCTCGAAGATCTCGATGTTCAAACAGACGAAGAGATGGACTTAGTTTCTTGCGTAATATAATTCTGGGTTTAAAAAATATTTGTTTTTAAAGGATTCAAACACAGAACGAAACAAGGAAACACCAAATCTTTTTCATTAAGTCGTCAAAAATTTCAAAAATTCATAGTTTTTGAACAGGTCGGTCGGTTCTTAAGCTAAAGCTCGTTTCGGAGCCAAACAGTAATAATAAATTGGTTTAGGATTCGATATATCCACCACGCCCTCCCCCCCCCATTGGGATGAGTGTTTTCAATCCCTTATATTTCAGACTGGGGTGATCCGATTTTGTATGTTTTAACATTATATGAATGTACCTTTAAAGACCTTTTAAATGGTACACGTTTCGATCGAACTTATCAGTAGGTACATCGTTACTAAGCGTATAATATGTATAGTGCTCCCGCAGCAGCCACACGCAGATGGGCTTCTATTACTTGCATGGACTATCGTCCACTATGGTATAACCTTTCAGACTTTACATCTGTTGGAATACACGGACGTACAGTATAATATAATTCCACCTAGTCGAATTGTAAAGCATTACACTAGTTTACAGCCACAGTGTACATTCGATGCCACTGGTTTTTTTTTCTTATGCGTTATGTATTCTTATGTAATATGAATACGATTCGGAGACATAATTTTTTTTTTTGAATTTTCTTCTTTTTTCGGAGTTAGTTTCACATTTTAAGTCGTATCTCGAGTTAAAAACAGAGCTCGCCAAATATGCTCAACCAAATATTTCTATGCTGGCTGCTCAACGAAAAGACAGAGAAAAATGAACTAAACTCGCTCACTCTCTCAGCAGAACACTTCTTTTTGATTATTTCGTGTCTTCTGTTTCATGCTTCTCGATGAACGAAACACACGAAGCTCTCTTACGATAATGGCTTGATGGGAACACTTTCATTCGACTCTCTGCAACTGAGCATCAGCAACTGAGCATCAGTAACTGAGCATCAGTAACTGACCAAACCGTGCCAATTGGGAGCTCTAAGTGTCTTTTTTGTTGTTGTTGCATTAGGTTGTGTTTGTTGCTTTAAATATTTCATCGCTGGCAAAGTGTGGAAAAGAGAGGGATAAAGAGGTAGGGCGCTAAATTGTGTGCATATGTTAAAATATAAGTGTGCAGTTTCTTATTTTCTACGTATAGACGAAATTTTACAAAGAAAACAAGGTATTTATGAATAATATCTTTGGATAAATACCGAAGTTATAATCAATTCAGTGAATGTGTGTGTGTGTGCGTGTGTGTATCAAAATTCAAATTTTTCTCTGTTTTGTAACTTAAATGTTGGAAACGAGACACCAACAATCCAAATCATACATGCCGTCAACACCAAAGAACATACGAGACAATGGTCGTTTGGCACGCCAGATTGACGCACTGTGCTCCTACTTACAGCCTGGGAGGTGATCCAAGCGGGCGTAATTACAAAAATAAAGAAAAAAGAAAGTTGCTAAATGAAATTTACAAATTTATTGAATAACGATTTATTAGTACAGAGTTTTTTACATAGTATAAGGAAGAGTTATAATAAAAATAAGGCGAAAACTTATTGTAGATAGAACAAAGAGCTCGGAGTGAATTATTGAGCGCGTAATTTGTCGTACAAAAAGGCAATTTTATTGGCACGAAGTGGCGAGTTGGCCGAATGGGAACATTTAGTACTATGGACTGAAGTAAGTAGGAAGAATCAATCTCCCCAATAAGAATTTTATGAAGAAAAGCAACTGAGATCATAGAACGTCTGACAGGAGGGTTGGGAGATCAATTAATTTTAACCTAACATGATAGGGTGGAAGATTTATATCGGGATGCCAATTGAGGCTGCTAAGAGCAAACAGAAGAAACTGTTTTTGGACTGACTCAATACGATCCCCGTGAATAGCATAATATGGGTTCCAAATTCCAAGAGCCAAATTCTAAAATCGGACGAACAAGAGAAGTATATAGCAGTTTAGTGGTATAAGGGTCATTAAATTCCTTAGACCAAAGCCTAACAAAGCCAAGGACACCTTTTGCTTTATTTACTATTGAACAAATGTGATTATTATAAATAAGTTTAGGTTTCATCATTAAAACAAAACTCTCTATCTAGGGTAATGTTATTTAAAGAATATCTTACTATAAATGGTTTTCTGCGATGAAACGACATACATTAGAATTACATTTGAAAAATTTAGATTTAGAAAATTTAGGCGACCCATGTATGTAGTGAGTTGAGGTTAGCCTGCAATAAACTGTGCTATGAAACATCAGAATATGACAAGCATAATTTAAAATCATTAAAGTATGAGCATGATTAATAGACAAAGGAAGATCATTAATAAAAATGTTGAACAATATTGGACCTATATGACAAGAGACTCCCTTGGGGAACACCAGAAGAAACAAAAATAGTTTTAGACAAACAATTGTTAAATAAAAAATTTTGTGTTCTATGGGAGACCCTATTGCTTTTAATTTGAATAAAAGCTGCCTATGACACACACTATCAAAAGCTTTACTGAAGTCTTTATAAATGACATCAGTTTGGCAAGCCGACTCAAAATCATTATTTACAAAAGTGTAAAATTCTAAAAGATTAGTTGTAATAGCTTTTCCTTTAACAAAACCATATTGGGAAGAACTGACAACAGACTTTAACGACTGTTGCAATTGGTCACAAATGATTTTTTCAAAGAGCTTTGGAATAGCACTCAGCTTAGCAATACTTCTATAATTCGATACATCAGACTTGCTACCCTTTTTATGTAAAGGGATAGTAAACGATTCTTTCCAAAGAGATGGAAACTTGCATAGCTTTGTGGATAGGTTGAAAAGAATTGATAAAGGGAAACAAATGAAGCTAGAACAATGTTTTAGTATGCAACTGGGAATATTATCCGTCCCAGGTAGGAAAGAGAATTTAATTGATAAAAGACATATTAATATATTTTGTATGGATATAGCGGGAGGAGATATAAAGTCATACGATGTGATGCTATAAGGATATTAGAAACTAGGATTAACAGAGCTGCAAGAATACGTACTTTGGAGAAAGTACTATCACTATTACTATTTTTTATGTTCCTGGCACAGCCGCGCTCGCACAATATTACACGAGAGAGATCTGCGCAGAAAGAGAAAACATCATTATGTGCTCGAACAACGTTGATGAATTAAAGTAAATTCCTCCACTATTACACATAAAACTTGTACTCTTCAAAAACTTTGTCAAAGCGTTATACAAAGAAGGTCAATTTCCCCTCCCCTGAGTGTCACTAAATGTAATTTAATTTCTATTTTAGTTTCAACAGGCTTTAATATGTCGCTCAAACTTAATTTTTTGCATGCCCACTTGGATTTTTCGATTTGTTTTTTTTTTTGTTTCGCCAAAAAAATCGATTTTTTTTTTATATATTTTGACCCGTAACACTTAAGCTACAAAACCGATTGGACAAAATTTTAAAAATGATTATTTCATTACTTTTTATATTATGTTTTTTTTTGCGACCTAATGGGGCAACTCGAGATATTAACTAAAATGTTAAAATATCTCCGACACAACATATCCATGGGAAAAGTATTCAAACGACTGAATTTTTTATGGAGTCCTTTGCACTTGCTGTAATGTCTTTTACTGTTGTAGATTTCGCAGCAGCACTAATGTCTGTATGATATATACACTTGATCGAAAGAGTCTACGTACACCACAAAAAAAATCTGAAATTTTAAATTTAATTGCAAATAGTATCTCAGCTAATGTTTTATGTTAGTGAATCACACACAAACTTTGTTTTGTTATATAATTTATTAATTTATCTTAAGTAATAATATGTTTACAAAATTTTAATGGTCTACTTAAACTATAGTTTCAAATAATTTTATGTTACAACATGTGAGAAATGTATAACCGCAAAAGTCTGCGTACAGGCTTCATTATTCTAAGAAAATGATGTGTTTATAACTGGTAGGATAAGCCTTTATCGCCAGTACCTTTGTAAGACGTCTTGTCATGGATTCTAGACATTTTTTTGTATCTTCAGTTGTCATTTTTTCCCATTCTTCCCTTATTATGTCTGTTTTCATATTTTTGTAGGTAATGATGTGTGAACGGATTCTGCGTTCGAGTAAGTCCCACAAATGCTCTATGAGCATTAGGTCCCGACATTGGCGAGGAGTCTTGAACTGATTTTTTTTTAATATATAAAGGAGTCGAAGCTTTACTTTATGCGCATTGTGCTTGCAGTGACAAGAAAAAAAAATGTACGTTACGTAATACGTGAACTGCGCCTAATGCCGAATGTCGCATCTTAAATTACTTCTAGTTTCTGTGTTTTGTACACTTTAAACAAAAGTGTTCATCAAATTTAGACTTTCTATTAAGACTATAATTTTACATAAATCCTTCACTGTGTAGTTGTAAAAAAATTAAACGTTCGAGTTCATTTAAAAGCCAACGTCAACACCAACTCTGCGCACTATAAAATTAGCTAATTAGCAACGAATGACGGCTGGGCTGTAATATATAAAAAGCACGTTCAACTAATTTCCGACAACACCACAAAAATTTTAAAGCTTATAATTCCAAATTATGCCATTACTTTATTATAGTGATTGGTGAGCGTTTTATGCGGCCACAAACAGATCAAGACACTGGAAAAAAGATCATCAAAGTCTCACACAATACGTCGCGAATTATATTGTAATAAAAATATTTAACAAAAAAAAAGAAAAAAATGGCCAATGGCAAATGGCCATATTCAAAAAGTTGAATGTATCTACGAAAAAAGTATCTGTCGGCAAGATAGATAGAAAAATAAAAGAAGCTGTGTTTTTGTTCGTACTACAATAAGGCATGAGCAAATATTTATTATTTTATTACAATGCTACAAAAGCTTATATAACTTTCATATGAAGCTATTTAGCTACTTGATAGCTTGTTATTTTATTATCGACAAACAATTCGCTTTGCAGCTCAATTAAAAATATCTTTACTGAGCGCATTGAATTTAAACAAATAACATTTTCATGTAGCGTACGATTTCGTTTGTTTATTATTGTACAATAAGTACATAGATGCAATATACCTATGCATAGATACAACAGCATATATAGATACTTAGCTACAATATAAATGTAATAATGAGTTTATAGCAGAAGAAAGTGTTCGAATCGGCGTATTATGTGCTACCAAAAGTAGTTTTTAACTATTATTTGCCCAGCAGCCAAAACAGACAAAGGCCAAATAAACAGTCTGGGGCCATCTTTGTCATATTTGAATGCTTGAATGCTTGAAGCGCTTAAAAATTTCTCGTTAATTGCAGAATTATTAATATGAAATTATTATATTGTTATATAATAAAAAGAAAAAATGTTAACTTTTTTGAAATCGAAGCTTTGATACGCTTCGCAAACGCTGACGTTTTCTTCTTCAGTTTTTAAATTTTTGAATGCATGCTTAGATTTAAAAATTATTATACTATAATCAAATTTATAGTAATTAGTAGATATTTTCATGATTTTCGCCTTATTATCGTTTGTTGATGGAATAGAGTGTTATCGATAATTTTGTTGCGCATGAAATTTTAGATCGAGCGGCAGTTGAACCAGAGTCGTCTGGAATGTTAGACAATTATAGCTATAGAGCCCTAAAATGCGCTGAACACCAAAAACATACCTTTTTTTCATATAGATAACGGTATATTTGTGTTTTTGGAAATATGATTTTACATAAAATAACGTCTGACCGGCAGAACCCGAACGAAATGAATTATAAATTATTAGAAAGATGTTAAATTACTCGTCCAACAATACCGAATTCATTTCGATCGAATGAAAAACAGCTGATGAAAGTTCAAATTTGTTACGATTTTTAACGAATTTCATACATTATTTCACATTGGAGTATCTGTTCTTGTACAATAAATAATTCCAATATCCAATTTTAAATCGATAGTCTAATCAATTCGAAATATTTTAAGCCTTACAGACCAAGACCGGATAAAAATGGAAAATGTTAAAATGTTATAGAAGAAGAAGAAAGAAGGAAAACCTAGTATTCAAATGTAATGCGAAAAGAGTTGGATACCGTTAGATGGCAAATTCAATTACTTTTCTAGCGATATATCGCTAATTTCGATCGGACTTGCCGTTCACTCTGGATGCTGCTTAAAGTAAAATCAATCAATGCAAAAAATACACATATACCGTTATCTAGTTCTACTATTAATAAATCACAGTCACTATTGAACTTAAAATGCTTTTGGTTATATAAAGTCTACATACCAACTTTCGAACAGTAACGCACGGACAGACAGAAGGCCATGTCAAAATCGATTCGTCTTATCATGCTGATCACGTATATATATATATATATATATATATATATATATATATATATATATATATATATATATATATATATATATATATATATATATATATATATATATATATATATATATATATATATATACTTTATGAGGTCTCCGATAACACTTCTAAGACTATCTAAGTCGAGGGGAATAAAGATACCTCGGAGATTTGTCAGAAACGTCTTCATACATGGACAAAGGGTGCATCTCTAATGTCCATGCTAAGAGACGAAATGACACAGTGGAACATATTTGATCCGAGTTTTATCATCAAATGGTCCGACAAAAAATCGTGGACGTCGGAAAATTCATACGTACCAAGAACGACACACCATCAAGTAGTATACGGCTGGATTCTTGACGGAAGATGGTGCAGGCCTAGGAGAAGTAGGCCCTAGGACTCACTACTGGGAGGCATTGGCAAACAACACCAGTATCTTCCAAGCAGAGATGTGCGCTATAATCAGATGTGCACAATTCAACCTAGACAGAGGATATCACAACTGTGATATCGCTATACTCTCAGATAGCCGGGCTGCGTTGAAAGCACTTAACTCCAACGTAGTTTTGACAAAGCTAGTGCTTGAAGCAAATGGTCTATTGGAAAAACTTGGCGAACATAACAGAGTTACTCTGCTGTGGGTGCCTGGTCACAACAATATTCCAGGAAATGAACAAGCGGACAAGCTTGCAAGTCAAGAAGCGGCAATGCTATTGATAGGACCTGAGCCGTATTGTGGCATCGGGAGACATACTATATCGGAAGTAAACCGCAAGGTGAAAAATATAGGAACGTTGGGCTAGGTAGCAGATTAAAGACTATGCTCCAACTAGGTAGGCACCAATTATGAATGCTAACAGAACTGCTAACAGGCCACTGTAGACTAAAGAGACATTTCTTTGTTTTGGGGATACATAACTCACCTGAATGCTGATTCTGTGACCACGAAGAGGAGACCTCTCTTCACATTCTTGCTGAATGTGAAACTGTAACTAGAAGCAGACTGCAGTTGCTAGGTAAACACTTTATTAGAAAGGAGCTACTGAAAAGTTTGGATCCTAGGAAATACTAAGATTCATTGATCTAATTCAGTAGGAGAAATAATAGACTTTTTAATTTGTTGCGAACTTCGTGCCTAAATCATAAAACTAAACACACTCTGTGCGTAGAGTATAAAAACGGATTTGTCACTTCACACACACATGACTTTCGATTGATCATCAAACTAAATGTTTCGGAAATTTATAAAAGTAAATATTACACACAAACGCCGGTCTTACGCTATACGCATTTATAATTTATGAGATATTAAATGCTAGCGCAACAAATTAGATGACTGCATACTGCATTACTCAAGATTTAGAGTGGTCAACTGGATGGAAATATGCAATATCATTTTGCAAAGAAAACATCAGAAAATTCGCAACACATTCGAATACATTGTCGACTGACCTCGAATCCAATTCAACTTGAGCATGACCTTCCATTGACCATAAAAGATTAAGTATCTTCTTTAGTCGGACGCACAACTGTGTTGATGTTGCTGTTGCTGTTGCTGTTGCGAGTATTATAGCTACTGCTGTTGCTGTTGCTGTTGCTGCTGCTGCTGTTGGGAAAACTTGTTCTATGTAATCAGCGAAAATTTGTTTAAATATTTTGATTAGAGTGTAAAATTAATGCATGCAAATTAAAAGCACATTAGACAGCTTTTGCGTAATGCATAGGCGCGCGTAAATCATGTGAGATACTTGTATCTTTAAGCGCCAGACAGGCAGACAGACGGACGGACGGACCGACAGTCAGACGGTGTGAGCGAGCAACAGTCTACTCTGATTCATTTGCTTACAAACTTTGCCATATATGGTCAGATCGTAACAGTTTGTTATGTGGTTGTCGTTGTCGGCAGATTTTGTCGAATGACGTGTTCACGCAGACATTTTTCTAGGCGACAGAACATGTGACAACTTGTACGAACTCCCACAATACTAAATGTATTACATGTACAGTGTGAATAAAAAGTAAGCGCATTTGTTTAAAATGAATTTGGTTTTGAAACTCTGCATGGCAAAAAAAGTCAAGATAAATTATAGCTGTGTTAGGCAACAAGTAAAGTATTTTAAATTATATTTATAATACGAAAATAATCTATCAGTGTCCGTCTCTCTGTGTGTTCTTGTGCATTTTTTTGTATAAATCTTTGAGTTTTCAACTGTTCCAGAGTACAACCAACGAACGTAAATGGTAAAATGAAAGAACACAGACGTCGAAGAATGACTCGTTGCCAAATGAATTGAAAGAGAAATAAGCTATCAAAGTTCGGACATACCTATTGAAAAACTGTTTATTTGTGTAAAAAGGAGATAGGTATGTGTGTCTATAGCTTGAAAAGTGAACAGTGGTTGTTTTGCATAAATTTATTTAAAAATGTGAAGTTTATCCACATTTATTTATGGTCATTCGCATGTATTCATTTAAATTTCTATATGAAGTAACCAAGTACTTTTACATTGGAGTGGCCGATTCTTGCGTTTACTATTTGAGACATTATATGGATTAAGGAAATACCTACACAAATGTTCGTTCAGTAGCTGAATGAGAATCCGTGCTCGGAATTCCGCCATCACCTTTAGTTTTCTTTCTAACCTCAAAAATGTATATAGTTTTTTTCGCCCAATTTTGAGTTGTTAAATTTGTAAAAAAAAGTATATTTTTTCTCTCGACAAAAAATTTGGGTTCAGCGACAAAAAATACAAAGAAATGCATTGTTTTGGTCCACTGGGCCCAATAATTTGTTGTGGAGAGAGGTTGTTAGCGTAAGGCTCATTAGCGTAAAACCTTACCAAACAAAAGGGTTGTTCCTGAAAAACCAGAATAGTCAATAGGCGTTAATTTTCCGGAACTGAGTCCGAATGCGAGGTCGGAAATTCATAACCTCAAAATGTTTTTAATTCTTTTTTTTTATAAAACATGTTCTTTGGCAATTCTGAATTGAAAATTCACATACAGCTATTCAAGCTCCATAAAAACGGACTATTTTCTTTCGCTTGACTGTATTACTTTGAGGAAAAAATATTTCGACGGTCCAGGCACGTCATCTATACAGATAAATACAATTGGAGTGTCTGTTTGTAATATTAAAATAACCGCTTTTTACTAAATGCATATGGATGTATACACTGTACATATACCAAAATAAATTTTTTTACAATTTTTGTCTGTCGACGGGACTTTCACTTTCACTTTCGACGGGACTTTCACTGGCAGATAGCTGATGTAATAAGAAGTAACTTAGCCTACTTTTATCTGAGAAATTTTATTTATTTTTATTAATTTTTCTAATTTTTATATATGTATGTACATTCCCTCACTTTTCTTTGGCGTTGCCGGAAACAAGAGCAACAATAACAGCAACAGCTATAGCAACAGCAGCCACAAGTACAACAACAACAAGAACGTATATGAAGATAGAGTACAGCAACAACAACAAAAATATCGTATATGACGATAGAGCAGTGTGGACGTACGAACCGTAGCACACAGAGGAGATAAGGGATAGCGAAACTATATAGAAACGCGTTTTATCTCTTTCTCTCGCAGCAATTTTGAAAAAAAGTCATCTTCAGTAATGAAGCACATTTCGGAAGAGTGTAACTCACAGCAGTTACAAGAGATAAATTAGCAACTGAGCTTTCCACGGCACAAGGTCATAATATGTCGTTGCTTTTACATGCTGCTAAAGTCTCGATCAAAAAGTCAAAAGATGATTACACCGGATTTTCTTTAAAGGAAAACAAATATAGCTCGGATGGAAAAAAGAATACTTCGAAGGGGCTGGTTCCAATTTCTCCAGATGAAGCATTCTCATTTTTACTTGAGAAATCGCTAAGCAAACAGCTGTACAATAACATACGAAGTTTATATCAAAAACATGGTTGCGATATATTTCCAAGTTATGATACAGTTTTCAATGCAAAGTCAAAATGCAGACCCAAGGATATCCAGGTGACTGAAATAGTGGCCCAAGTTTCCTTACAGAATTTGTTAAACCATACCGCACAACGAATTATTACTCTCCATAAGGAGGTTACATGTCAGTTTTCTAATATAACTGGCGTCAAGCTAATCGTTAGCTATGGGTTCGATGGATCGACTGGTCACTGCATGTATAAACAGCGATTTGAAGGGAATGAGCCGGATACATTTGACCAATAATTATTTGTCACAACTCTTATACCAATACAATTATTAGATACCTTGGGAAGAGTTATATGGATGAATTATACCACTCAGTGCGTTAGGTTTTGTAGAACACTTAAAATGGCATTTATAAAGGAAAGCAAAGAGCATATTTTAAAAGAGAAAAACAATTTAGTTGAACAAATCCGAAAATTGACGCCCTACATCTTTGATGATTTTGACAAACGGGTTTGTCAGTGTTTGCTTTGAACTGAACATGACTCTTATTGATGTTAAAGTTTTAAACATTCTGACGGGAACGAAATCTTCTTGATGAGAAGGAATATGAATGCGAAAATATTTAAGCCAAGACCTAAACGCTGCAATATGGAGTACATTCTTAGATACGATTCTTTGAATTTGTTCTCCACATTTCCTATCGAATTGGTCTTAACAAATGGCAAATAAGAGACACATATGATAAAACCGTTAAGCTTTTACGTAAAAAAAATATACAGAAAAGATTGTGTAAAGAAATGGGGCTTTATGTTGATAGACCAAAACAAAACGGAAGCGGTAATTCTAATGATGGGAGTACTGCAAGGAAGGCCTTCTCGCGAACATCAATTTATTTGCGAACATATTAGAGTTTGATGCTAGTATTCTTCAAAGCTTCCATATAATCTTAGTCGCCATTTCGTGTGAATTTCAAATAAATTCACGTAAATTTCAAGAATTCTGCACTAAAACTTGATCTCTATACATGACTAAGTATCTGTGGTATCCGATGTCGCCGACTGTTTTTTTTTGGTATTTGTAATGGTATTTTGGTACATGTAACTCAAATAAGTTCGACCTCAACAATTCCTGTTGGATGCTTAGAAGTAAATGGATCCGAGGCGCGAAACAAATTTTACAAACGCGATAGACTGTTGCATGCGTGACAAAACAGTCGGATTAACAATTTGACTGATATTTTCAAACGAGCAATAGATTCTTCGGATTCACTTCTGTCAAGTCTCTATATCAATGCATTGGTGAGATCATGCCCAATTTCACAACATAGTAGTATAGACTGTACTTTAATCCGTAATAAAGGTTTCCGTCACACACGCTTAATGGAAAACACTATAATGCATCTGAACAATATGAAGCTGTATAGACTAATTTCATTATAGAAGTTTAAGACTATAAAAAATCAAGCAGGGCTCGTAATTTCTACAATATAAATTTTATGGTTGCAGTATTAATTTTTTGGAAGCATTAAGAGGCACTTAAATTTGATTAACTTATACGAGTATATACTCTCAAACTCTTAGCTCACATGTCCCCTATACTACAATACTACACTACAATATCACTTACTTTTCAAACACAGTGTATGTAAGTTCAACTTATCTGCACTCTACGTAAACAACAACTGACAGCTAATTGAATTTTGGTTTTACATATAACATTTTTTTTGGGGCTAGACGAAATGTGCTAAGGTCAAGTTATGCAATGAGTTCACTGTTACAAGTATCTAAATTTGTATCTTATTTACACCAGTAAAGCAGTATATCTTCTAGTCATTTGTTTATTCTGCTGTTGTTGTTGTTGTTGTTGTTGTTGTTGTTTGTTTGTAGCGCACCGCATCGGAAACGGAAGTTGTTAAAGCCCCGCGTATGAATTAAAAATGAAATGAGCTGAACTTGAGTAACGATTGTTTGAAATTTCGGCAGTAAATGCATATTTTTTTTTTGTTTTTTTTGTTTTGTTTTTTTTTTTTTGTTTGCATGGGAAAAGCAAACAAACTATCTATTTTACAATATGTATTTAGATAAAGATAGTAAAAGTTTTGACAAAAAATCTATTTTTAAATATCAAGCAATAAACTTGTATAGCATGTAGCATATGTAGTAGAGTTCATGGAAATGCTGCATAAAAGATACATGCCTAAATAGATACGTGCATATAGTATAGAAGCGCATATTGCTGTTCGTTGGCTTCATTCTGATCGCATCGAATAAGGAAACTTGTTTGAATCAGTGTTTCAGCTCTAATAAATTAAGCGCTACTGTTTGTTACGAAGATCTCCCACCGCAATGCATCGATAGCACAGCGTGTGACTTTTGAACTTTGAGATGAGATGCAACAGATTTGGATAAAATTTCATGTAACTCGTTTCAGCTCATTTGTGGTCAAAACCACAACTAAAAATCAGCTTTGTTTTGATTGCATTTCATCGATTTGAATTGCGGCAACTACTTAATAAATAATGTTAAAATTTCTTTATTCACCAAATGCCATGAGTTTATACTAATAAGGCTTGTTATTTGGCTTATTTTATAGGTAGCAAAAGTCGACAGCAGACAATAGTTCTTAATTATTGCTGAAGCAAGTTGTTTGGCTGAGTCAATTGTTTTGTGCAAACGAGTAATCTAATATATATAAGTATATTTAATATACGCTTTACAAAGAAAATATTTAAAGCTATACTCAGTTGAATGAAGTTACGGTAATGCATTACGAAAGAAGTCAGATACTCTGTGAAGTATGCATTTTCTGTGTTGCATATGTCCGTCTTGATATAAGCTCTCTGTTTTTTATTTACTCGTAACTAAGTTATTAAACTATCTGTTAATGTTGAAATATGCTTTATTTTGTACCGGGCTAGAAATTTTGACCAAAGGTTTATCCAAAAACAACTGTGTTTGTATAGTAGAAGTAAACGTTGCACAATGAGTTACAAGCCCCAAATTAATGTCCCGGTTTAGGTGGAATACGCTTCGTTTAAATAATACTATTGAGCTCAATACAGACTAGACTCAGCATTTTCAATGAAAACCTATAAAATTCTTTGTAAAAACTTGAATGCTGAGCACAACTAGACATTTAAGAACATTAAAATTTCCTTATTACTGATAGACAATATTATGAGACTTTGAATAAATAATGAGCGTTTCACACAAGAGGCCACCACTAGTACATGAACCAATATTAAAGTTTCCAATTTCTTGCCGCTAAAACCTATTGTCAATGAGCGTCTTTGGCAGCTTGTGTCATTTGTTTTAAATGTAAAAAACAATACTAAATATTGCCTCGAACATGTCGAATTTCGTATCAGATAAAGTGTTTTTGCGTGGAGTTCTTCCTCATTACTTTAATATGAAGAGAAGTGCGGCCGAGGGTCATCGAATCTTAGTGGAAGTTTACGGCGATCATGCTCTATCTGTACAGCCTTGTCGGTGGTGGTTTGGTCGCTTTAAAAGTAGCCCAAAAAGTTTGAAAACGAAGAATTGGCATCATTGCTCTATGTGGACCAATGCCAAACGCTTCAAGAGTTTTCAGAATCATTGGGAGTGGATGAGCCGAAAGTCAGCCGTCTAAAAGTCAAACGTCTAGAAGCCATGGGATTAATTCAAAAGAAAGAGTTTTTTGCATCGCATTGTAATTGGCGATGAAAAGTGAATCCATTACGACAACCCCAAGTGCAAAAAGTCATAGGTTTTGCACGGACACTCATCAACATCCTTCGCAGAGCCGAATATATTCATGGCATGAAGCTTATGCTCTGTATTTGGTGGGACCAGCGCGGCGAGATTTACTACTACGTGCTGCTCAAACCGTATGAAACGATCACGGGAGACCGCTATCGGACTCAACTTATGCGTTTGAGCCGCGAACTGAAGCAAAAACGGCCGGAATATAAAGAAAGGCACGACAAAGTTATGTTGCAACTTGACAATGCTTGGCCACATGTTGCAAAAACGGTGAAGACCTAGTTGGAAACGCTGAACTGGCAAGTGCTACCCCACCCGCCGTATTCTCCAGACAACGCTCCTTCCGACTACTACTTGTTACGGTCGATGACACATGGCCCATTCCAGCAGAAGTTCACTTCATATGAACAATGCAAAAAATGGGTCGATGATTGGATTGCCTCAAAAGACGAGTCGTTCTTCCGAGCTGGCATCCGTAAATTGCCGAAAAGTTGCGAAAAAGTTGTGGCCAGCGATGGACAAAACTTTGTATAATATACAAATATATTATTCAAAGTATTGTCCATCGCAGGCCACAACTTTTTCCCATCATTGTGGCATTTTTGTACAATACATCCGTAAATTTGTAATAATAATCTCTCATCCCAGAACTTGAAAATTAGAGACTTTAAAAAAGCAAAAAAAAAAACCTCTCAAAATCGATTCTTTAGTATATAGATGGTTTTAGTTTTTAAGTATATAGAAACAACACTATGTGAAGCTGGCTTTTTTGGCGTAAGCTAGTGTAATCGGTAATGATTGAGTTTGGTTGCACCATTGAATCGACTATTTATTAAAATAGTCCATAAGTAGTCCATAAGTAGTCCGTTAGTAGTCCGTTAGTAGTCCGTTAGTAGTCCGTTAGTAGTCCGTTAGTAGTCCGTTAGTAGTCCGTTAGTAGTCCGTTAGTAGTCCGTTAGTAGTCCGTTAGTAGTCCGTTAGTAGTCCGTACAGTAGCGAATGTTGTAAATTGTTAAGATCAGGTTAGTTGATCAGCTGAGAGCTAGTGAAATTGTTGATATTACTGGCTTTAGATATGTTCAGTGTTCGGGGCGAGGGCACTGTTCTCAGCCAAGCCACACCACCCACACTTCAATTGGTTTGTTTAATAGAGTTGACCACAATAATATACCGAATCCACTTGTTTAACGATTCAACCGATGACAACGAATTACCAATTCAACAGTTTAAACGATTCAAACAAACTGAATCATTACCGATTGTTGAACATACAGTTCTATACTACTACTATAATATTTATAAGCTCAAAAATAGGTAATATCTTTAAAATGCTTGAGTGAAGAGTATCAAAGATACCGTTTCAACCGAACTACAGTTCTTATTATGCTTTGTTTTTTGTTTTTTGTATATAAAATAATTAATGAAACTATTACATAATGCATTTAGTTCACACACATCTAATTACCACGCAAGAACAAGTTTCAAGATACATCACACCAGACCAATTTCTGAAATATAATACAAATTAGTCACACATAGTCGCTGTGATAAAAAAAAAAAAAAACTGAAGCAGCAACAGATTAAAAAACAAAAAAATATTTTAATGAGCATTTTTATATATGCAGCAAATTCCGCAACTAATCAGAATACTTTTAAAATCAGTTTGGCATTCAAATTTTAGCAATCAAATAAATTTAAAATTGACTTCAGTCTTAATAAAATTTATGCCAAAAGTGCAAAATTACATATTTTAAAGAAAACCAATAAAATACCTTAAACAAAAAAATTTGCTGCAAAGAAATTTCATAATTTTCTACGCCAACTTATGATGAGTGTTTTCCATTTAATGAAGTTGTTGTTGTTAAAAGTGTGTTGCAAAATGACGAAATTTCTACTTAGTGTTGAAAAAAACAACATCCAAAATGAACCACCGCGTGCCAAAATTAAAAAGAGTAACATTAAGACAAAAAAAAAACAAAACAAAAACCAAAAAAAATGGATGGCCCCTTTTCTGCATTGTTTCATTTTTTTATTGCTGCTGGTGCAGCTTCAACTGCTGCAACATTTTGCTGCACAATGAATGGAAACTGACATTTTCCTACAAAAAACTAAATATGAAACCAGAAAGAGTCGAGATACTCGACTTTAGTACACACTGTACACGCCATATTTTATTCGTAGTAACAAATTTTTTCAGCTGGGCTACCTTCAAAAACATGAAATGTAAGGTTATAGTGGGCGTGGCATCTAAAATTTGTTTTAGATTTGATCTGCGTAATTATTAGTACTTAGCTTTCTACAAACAATTTTACAAAAAGTGTGCTGATCCATTTTTGAGGCAATACTAGGCTTACTATAAAATTTGAACAAATATTTGACAACTGAATATGTTAGTTTTTTACCACTAGTAGTACTCTTGAAGAAGTGCAATACCTAAAGAGCCTATACCGTGTGTATAGTTTGCCTAAGTTTTGTCTAGACTAGGAACTTTTCTCTCAGACACACATACGGACGAACGGAGGGTCGAACGGACATGACTATATCAACTTGTCCTGTCACATTATCATTATCATGTCCTGTCATATTATTTATGTGGTCTCAGAACAACAATCCCCAATATACGCAGTTATAAATACTTTTTTTTTTTTGTACAGGGTATAATCAGCAGCAGAGAAGTTTGCAGCGGCATATCAGACGCGGTTGGCAGACGTTACAAGTATTTAAGAGCGCTGCTTTGGTTGTTAAGATATTTTCGGTATTTAAGCGTGTGTCTGCGAATTTTTATCTGAGTATAGCGTGTATCTCAGTATGGTTTGTATGTATGCATGTATTTGTTAGCTGGTGCTCAGTGTTGTCTTCTTCAGTTGCCAGCAGCCGAGATCAAGACATCGTTGCACCCACATCTTCTACTTAAGTATTGTATCTACTGCAAGTGATGTTACAATTTATTTATGCTTTTAATTACCTATAGCCTAAAATTAGGTCAAATATGCAATAAACAAAAAAATTAAGTGCAACAACTACAAAATATGTACATTGACTTATAGCGCTATTTGAATCATTTAAATGGAAATGCTTTAATTAATTGATGTTCCCATAACGTAGTAAAATGTCTAAAATGTTTTAATTAAAAAACGCTATGGAAACACTTTCGTTTTTTTTTTTGTTAAACAAGTCTAAGTTATAAGCAACAGACAAAATTTGTAATTGTGAGACTACAATAGGCAGTTTTATGTACTATAGGTTTGCTATAATCACATTACCTAACTATGTACAACGCGTTGATGGCAAAAGTGATAAAAAAAAACCTGTAGGGCTTTTTCAGTGCTCTACGTTTCACTTTTCCGTTCAGTGTGTTATAGTACATCAAGGACGGATCCAGAACGTTCGTCAGTACCATCTGCCTGGATTCACCAATGCATAAATAATATTCTGTTATGGTGAAATATTTTCTTTAGCTAGAATAGAACTAATGATTTCATTTCTATAACAAATAAAAATATTTTACAGAAAAAATCTTACACTTTTTAACTTTGAAGACTTCGATATCTATATATAGGTACATGTAGTATGTATATGACCTTCTGTATGCCCTTTAGAATTTGACCGATCATTATGGAATTTATAGAATGTGTTATTATCAATCAAGGGAATGTTTCTATATCATTATTTTGAAACAAAAGTGTATGTAGCTATTCACACACGGCAGATGTGAAACTTCAGAAACGTAGCCTATAAGAAAAATGCATTTCACAAACACATGATCTATCAATACAATATTCTTTTCACAAACCATGAAATTTTCGTTTCATCGAATTCGATTAACCATGCCAAAGAACTTAGATCGATTTGATTTTCAGTATTTTTACAAACCTTTTCAAACTTAGTGTAGACATTATGAAATTTTTGATTTATTTATTTGACATTTAGATAATGCAGCTAACATATTTTATCAATGTTTTAAATCTTAATAATTTTTGAACTTATGGCCACGGAAATTCAAATTTCGATGAATTCGATTAAAGGGAAATTGAATTGAATTGAAAGATAGTCGGAATCATTGGGCTCAGGTAACAGTATATGGGCTCCTTACAAAAATCATGGGAATTGAGGCGGGAACAGGGTATTTTAGGTGCTCACCTGATTTGTATATATTCCTAGTGGCATATCCCCATTACAATTCTTTGAGACTAATTTCATACTTAAGGAAACCGCCACCAGTTTCTGGAATATCTTCTTTTTTGTGCCATTTTCTGGAGCGGATTAGCTTAAAAAAGGTACAAAAAACCATTAGAGAGTGTGGGAGATAGTCGGTATCATTGGGCTCCCGCAACAGGATATGGCCATCTATTAGCATTCCTTAACAGTAAAATATTTTCCGTTAGATGGCGCAACAAACGCAATCGTATTCATCGAATTCAATTTCCGGTTTCATCGAATTCATCGAATTTTTAATTTCCGTTGCTTAACTTCCGTAACTTTATTTCCGTAACACAAATTCACCGCATTTCCGTTACCTCAAATTCATCGAATTTTGTAATGACAACGATTCTAAAGAAGTTTCACTTCAAAATTAACGCCCACACCTGAAGATTTGGGTTAACGAAAGGTGTGTGCACGTTTTTTAGATCATCTTGTGTATATTTAAGACAACTAGAAAAACTAAATGACCGAACAATTTATCTGTCAAAATGTATTGAACTAGCTAGATTATTCAGTTGCATGCAGAGAGAGCACCGTACATAAATGTTGTTTCTTTGGTTTTCTTCTTTTTTTCTTTTCACAAAATTAAAAGTTGATACTCTTCTCCCCTAAAATAAAGTTTTGAAGTATATTTTAACTGTTAAATAATTCTAAGCGACGACTCCTATAAAAATGTAATATACACCCCAGTTCAGTTTTTTTTTTTTTGTGACCTCAATCTACTCATGACGCGTTCCCCGAGCGGATATTTAAGTTTCGGAAACAGAAAAAAGTCACAGGGTGCCAAATCTGGTGAATACGGTGGTTGTACGATGACGTTTGTTTCATGTTTGGCAAATAACTCCGTCACAATCAAAATATTTTGCAAAAAATTCAGTGCTTTTGGTACGAGTCTGGCGGCGACGAGTTTCCTACCCAAAACATCAATCAAAATGTGTTGATGTGTCGATCCATAAGAGATGTTGAGTGTCTCTGCTATCTTTCTAATGGCAACACAACGATTTGCGAGCACAATTTCCAACACTTCTTCGATGTTTTTGTCGTTCGCTGAGTTGGATGGACGACTTGCATGAGTCAGAGAAGTATTCTAGCTTGAGACTAACGATTGTTTTTTAACATATAACGAATGATTGAAAACAAGGTTAGTTCTCTTCTTCAGATCTATAAGGTGACACAAAATAAGAAGAAATTTTTATTAAACACAGTGTAAAACTGTACATAAATACTTATAAATGTTAAAAGGGAAATGTATTTCATTTCAACCATCATTTTGAGACAAATATTTAGTTCAGTAATTCCATAGAATATACTTCAAAATAAAATTTCATCAAAACTTACAACTTGTTGTGCTAAAATTTAAAAAAATAATTGAATTTGATATAGAATCTAACTATCGTTCTTCGAAGAACAGTTTTGGAACACAAAATATTGAACCATTACATTCCATTCATACTTTTTCTCAACTTCAAAGTCAAATTTATATTTTCAAAAACATTTTTTAGAGCAGTTACACTCTTTGTAGACTATTAAAAATAAAAATAAAAAAAAATAAAAAACTAAAAAAGCACCACAACAACTTGAAACTTCTTCCCGTTTTCCACCAAATTTTTTGGTTTTTCTTTCATTTCCTCAACTAAAGCTATTTTTAGTCATTTAGTTACGTTGACCTTTTGCCAAATGAAAAGATACTTTTCGACAACTCTGCCGAAAAATTTACTACAGCACTGCTACTATTGATGTTGTTGTTGTTGTTGTTGTTGTTGTTGTTGTTGTATTACTTGAAAATGTTGTTGAAGTTTAAGTTTTTCCTTTTTTTTTATTATTTTTTTGTTTTCGGCTGCATAGCTCAAAATTATTCGTCGTCAGCTGATTTGCTTGAAAAACTCGTGATTTTTTGGCTTTTAGTTTGTCCGACCGTCCGTCCGTCCATCCGTTCGTCCAACCCAACAGTTTAATAGACTTTTTAAAGAGCAGTTTCGCTGCATAAATGCTTTGGTTTCGCAGCATTTTGTTAGAAGAAATCATTACATTACCTAACAATTATTTCAATTTGTTGACATTACAGACAACAACAACAACAACAACAACAGAAGACGACGACGACGACAATGAAGATTGGGAAGACCGCTCAAAGATTGCAGTTGGCCCGTTCTGCAGATCGCAACAAATTGAGTCGACAATTGGGAAATTCATTAGTAATGATTATGAGGAAGTTATTAAATATCAATTACTATGATTACTTTGAATAGTTTCGGGTTGGTTTTGGTTTGTTTTGGTTTGCTTTTTGTGGGCGGGCGGTAGCAGCGTTTTTAGCCAAAAGGTCGAATAGCTGCGTTTTGCAATTTGACCCATCTGTTGATTATGATGACAGTTCTATTGAACTTACCTGATAATTATGGTGTTATATTTTCCAATTGCTCTTGCTTGTTTTTCTCAGCTTGTTATACAATTTACTTTTTTTCACGTTGTTGTCACTTGTAACCTTTAGAAATAAAATATAATAAAGCGCAACGTAACGATTCAATAAAAAAAAAATATATATATATATCTATAAGATTGCAAAGATCAAATTGCTTGGCAAATGAAAAAATACTATACTAAATAGGTGTATATAAAAAAACAAAAAACAAAAAATTAAATATATAGGGTGTTTCTTTTAGAGGTTCCATTTTCCGAGAGGTTCTTAGAACGGTCATAAGTTGATCAGATCTGGCAACACTATTGTCATTTGTGCACAGTTTGATTTGTCATTGTACGTGGGAAACCTGATAAGTCACTGATTTTTTTGAATTTTCCACTTAAGAACTTTGCTTCTGTCAACAACCAACTTGAAAGCATATATAAAAGCCAGACAGACGAACAGAAATTAGAACGATTTCGGCCCTTTCCACCAAGCAAAAACACTGTTTCATCTACTGCTTCGTAGCTGATATGATTTTATGGATTCATATTTTATTCACGTTTATGAAACAGTGCAAAAACTTGACAATGGTTCGAAGTTATCACACGTTTACGTTTGAGGTCAATTTTGGTACCGACCTGTCTGTTCGTCTGGCCGTCTGTCTGCCTTTCATGCCTGCGTTCAATGGCTGTGAAACAAAAACTTAATGATAACAGTTTGGCTACTTCAGGGACTACCCTCAAATCAATATAATTCGTAATGCAAAAGTTACTGAATTATCGAATCGCCATCGTTTTGTAAATAGGCTAATGCCAGCACAACGCTAGCGAATTGTGCTAATTTATTTCGTAAATCATGGTACAGTTCAGGAATGTCACCGTGCATAATGTCATTTTACGGATTAACCATGGATCGCCTTCACACCACATATACTCTAAATAAAAAGTGGTCGAAAATTACACCGAAATGCTAATGACATAAAATTATCTTTTAAATAAACCCAGTTTTAAGTTTGAAACTATGATTTCTCAATTTTGTTAATCAATTCAACGTTCTACATGTCTAACCAAAAAAAAAAAAACAAAAGAAAAAAAAACACCCTATATATATAGAGAGAAGAATTCTTTTTAAGAACGCATGCAGCTAAACGAAGTCAAGATCACGTTCGCAGTTAAGGCGCGCACACCGAGAACAACAACATCACGAGTTCATTTTCAATTGTGGAAAATGTGAAAAATCTGCGCACGTTTTCTCAATAATTCAATATTCCAATTCGCAGCCATAAACGCAGCGTTTTATGCAACAATCTTTTCCATAAAATTTACAGCCGCTAAAAAAATGTATCTTTTGGCGAGTCAGTTGCAAGTTGACAAAATTCTATCTAGCTATTCATATCTGTCTGCAATGCAGACGGTTAAAGTGCAAAAGATCAACAACAACAGTCTCAACAAAAAAAATGTAAAAGAAAAAAATAGTCGACACTTGCGCGTTTACAATAGTGTTTTAAAACATTGTGTATAGCTTTTTAACATTTGAGTAAGTTACACAAAATCACACCATCGCATATTGCAAATTTATGCAATTGCTTATCAATTTCATAGATATTGTATTTTTCATTATATGAGCCTTTTAAATAGGTAGGTAATATGTGAACTATCCGTACTTTTAACTTGATTGCATATGTATGCAAATGCATGCGTTCTTTTTCTTTCTCAATCACACACACTCTTATTTTTTTATTTATTTATTTTTTTGCTGCGCACGAGCGTCTGCGCGTCACGGAGTTTAAACAAGAACTGAGCCCGCCTGCATCCAACTTGGCTTAAAATTCACACCAGTCGACAGCGCTTGATGCTGCGTCGACTTTGCTGCTACTCAAAGCTACGGCAGATGCTGCAACAAAAGTTTACAGCGATCTTTAGCAACAAAATAAGCGCCTGACGTCGACTTGGACGTCGTCAAAACGTTCGCCGCTTGTTAGCTTTAAAGATGTTTTCATAGAGCGTAGAAAATCGAAAACAAAACAAAGAACCGCAAATGTTTCTGAGCAGCAAAGATGCGCTTCTAAACTTTACCGTAAGAAAACTTGTTGCAGATACAAATGCGTGTTGAGATACAAATGTATCTTATGAAGATGTTTCTGTCCAACAGCGCAAGTTTGTTGCTTAAGTCATTTGATTTGCGCAAAGTGACCATAAATCTTGGATTTGGCAAAAGAAAATCTCTTTAGTTTGTTTTGCTTTCTAAATGAACTAATGGTACTCAAAACATCAATACATCGTAGATAGGATGTAAAAAAGAGTAAATTACTTTCGAATCAAAAATATATAACTAAGAAAACGATAAATAATTTTTAAGGATATCGGATATATCGGTAGGATTTATTTTAAGAGTTTTCAAAAGGTTTTTCGATCCTGTCATTGTAGAACTAAACGCTCGTATTGAAAGGTACAATTTTATTACCTATTATAGTACAATACATACACGTAAATACACAAAAATCGGTTTCCTCCAAAGGCCAACCGGAAACTAAACAAGAAGATAGAAATATGATGTCGAAAATGATGCACATTTCATTGACGTTACTATTGGATGATGACATCAATGTAGCGAAATTAAAAAAAAAAAACGTTCTACATTTATTTGCAGTTTTTAAAATTCTTAGCTTAGCCTTAATACGCGCGAGCACACGAAGACATGGCCAATAGTTGATCCACTAACGCATGACCAATTCTTTATTTCCGCGTGAAAAAGTTACTTCCGTTAGAAAAAGATTTGATTGACTCGTTATACTGCGCCTAAAGAAGTTTTATTTAAAAAAAAAAATTGGTTGCTGAAGTACTTATCCACTGACTGAAAGTTGTAAGAAAATTAGTTGGTTGACCTCTTTCTAAAGCATCATATTAGTATGAAATTATATTATATACTAATAGCAGCAACTCGTCGTACCAATGTCTCCGTGTATATGTATATTAGGGGAAATTCAAACATACTCGTATCATTGAAAAGCTATTGTTAGTAGAGTTGGGCCAAAAAAAAGTTCTACACATAGACTCATTCTGATCAAAAATAGCCAGAATTTCTCATTTAAACTGTCAGACACTCTCACACGCGAAATAACTTAGTAAAGGAGTTAGTCTTTGATGCGTTTTGCGAATTTTGAATTTTTTTTTTTTTTTTTTGCGAAGTTTGTCTAAAATTGTGTGTTGCCCAGAAAGAGAAAACCGGAAAACTACATGGACTTTCAAGATTTTACAGTAATTCTACGGAGAGTCGACTCTTTTGAGTGTCTATTTTACCACTTCGACTGACCATAAACTGTCCACAAGTTACCAAGGTTTTCTAACCATTCATTCACATGAAGTTTGAAGATGTAAATTTAGCAGTGTAAAAAACAAATATTTGTAAAATCTAACAACCTAAACGTGGGATGTAAGTTTGTAGGAGCCTACCGCTAAAAGTGTGCGTGATACACCCCTTGCTAATTATGCGAAGCGTCCGTCCATATGAAACAACCATGTCAAATGTTAAGTTGATTTTGCTTGATGTACAAAGTTTTCCATGAAAAATCCCACAAGTAGGTGCATTTGAATAGGTGCTGCCCTTAAAATGAATAAATTACATGTTTTTCTCTATATGTGAGGCATTTGTCCATAAGAAGCTGCTATATTATATTTCACATTGATATTAACTGTAATAAGAAAGTTTTTTCATATAAAATTCCAAAATTGGGGGGTAAGTTTTCAAGCCCCCTAAAAAGGGCGTGACACACCTCTTGATATTATTTGAAGCATCCGTTCATAAGAAGCCGTCATGTTAAATTTCACGTCGATATTGTGTGCAATAAAAAAGTTTTTCAATCTAAAAAGTATGGGGGCTACCTCAAGAGTTCCTTCATAAGAAGCCACCATGACAATTTTTAAGTTGATATTGACAGCAATAAACAAAAATAGTTACAAAAAGTGGTTTGTATGGGGGCTACCCTAAAAAGTGGAAATGGCATGTCTATTTTGATACTATATTAAACTGCAATAAAAGTAAGTCAATATGCTTGCAAGTCTGCTTGCGACACACCGCTAAGAATGAAGTTTTTCAACACACTTTCTGAACTTGATATCCCAACAAAGATCGTTCGTCTTTGCATTATGACGATGTCACACACACAAAGCGTCGTTAGAAAAGAAACGCAACTATCCGAGCCCTATGAAACCAAATGTAGTATATTCTACGGTGATGCACATACGTAGAACGCACGGGCAGGATCTTCCATTAGGAAAGGAAGTGAAGTTACGCGCGTACCATCGGCACGAACGGATATTGAAAACCCGTCCCGTCTCATGGATCTAACGGTGAACGAGTACAAGACGAACTACTTGGACGGTGTGTAAGGATGCAGAATTTCAACTTCAATGTTATAGAAAACTTTATTGTCTTGGGACCTGGAGATTAGGCGAAAAAACACGCTTGCTATTCGATGCTACTTTGGGCTCAGCAAGCAACTTAGAAGTAGAGCACTCTCGAAAAGTACAAAGATAATAAACTATATGATGTTGATAATCCCCGGCTTTGTATGACGTGTGCAGCTTGACAACATAGAATACAGGAGTATTGGCGAAAACGATTCTTTCTAGGACTTTTAAACCTTTTAGGGTTGGCGATGAGTTTCGGATTGATAAGAACCACGAACTGTATGAGCTATATGTTGAAGTTGACATAGTCCAGTGCATAAAATTACAGCGGTGTACTATAAAACTAAAAAATATGCCACCAAAATGTATGGTCACTTTAAGCTCATCACTAATTCTCTGTTGAACTTAGTGCACTAAATGCTCGCTCGCTCATTGAGTGAACATCATAAAAACAGAATTCTATTAACTGTGTGGGCAATCACTTAGAACATGCCGCTTGTCTATTTTGCATATGAAGATATGCAGCTAAACACTACTAAATAGTATTAATAGAAAAATAACTAGTTTTGAAGTGAAGTATCTGTTAGATACTTATGTACTCGAGTATATAATATAACGAAATATATGCAAATATTTTCCCACAATCTAAATACGTTTGTTATACTTGTAGCAACAAAAATAAAAAATCAGTAAATACAAATCAATGCCAAAAATCTTCTGCAGCTGTTTTAAACATCAAAACTAACAAATATATTTAATAATAATAATAGACTAGGTCATAATAACAAACAAGAGCAACTGAAACAGCAGCAGCAGCAGCAACAGCAACAGCGACAGCATCCGTCTGAAGACTACTTTGTTCAAGAGTCATCAAACATAATTTTTTATATTTGTATCTTCGAATTTATTTCTTCTTTTTTTGTTTTGCGATTTGATGATGATTTTTTAATTAAAACGCCAACAACGAAATCCACAACGAATTCGAAATCGCAATGACCACAGCAATTAATCAAGTGCGCGAATTGAAAATGTCAAATACAGATCACTATCACTGTGGGCGGTAGTCCATGCAAGTGACGAAAACACAGCGCATTTTGACTGCAGCAGGAGCATTAACGTAGTTTTTACTGATAAGTCCGATCGAGATGTATAACATACCATTAAAAAGATCTTGAAACGTACTCGCCGAAAACACATAAAATCCGATCACCGCTGTGCTCAATATAGGTGTTAAATAATGGGCCCCGTAGAGCACGCTTCCGAATCGAAAGGTCCGGGTTGTCACGAACAGACTGAGTAACACTGTCAACGTTTTCGAACGTTCTCGAAGACCTTGGATACACGGATTTTGATTTTTCCAGCGTTGAAACGTTCTCTGCAAACTTCTCGATCCATTTTCCAATGAGTCGAGGGCTTGGCGCATCATTTAAATGACGAACATGTCGAATACTGCAGAATTTTCAACGCGCTACAGTCGCTGAATTACCGTTTTTGTAAAACTCACGGTCCGCTCCGGTCGAGAAACGCTGCATAGCGACTAAATTCCCAAAAGCTAGGCTACCGATTGACCCACGCTCCCGCGCCCCTCGGAATAGTTGCGTTCACGTAATCAGCAAATCAAATGTGAACTTTCTTTTGAGACACCCTGTATTTCGAGTAATAATACGTTTTGAAATTGAGCAATTTTTGATATACATATTTTGAATTGAATACAATTTTAATTATCGGACCGCTAAAGAATATAGCTCCATATAAATTTATAATTCATTTAGGAAGCCTTAAACAAGTACAGGCGTCATTTATTTATCTTCTCCATTAAAATGACTTATGTCAAATAAAAAAAAGGTAAAAATCAAATGACGAAAACTTAGTTGCAACGCCCAAAACGTCTCATCATTTTGTGGTAAAACATTTCTACTGCTGGGATTGTTTGTAAAATTTAAATGAACTTTTGTTATTTACAAGAAGAGAGAGATAGAGAGGCTTTCGTAACTTCGTTTTTACCTCGTCGAAACCTTTTTTTTTCTTCATTTTAATATGTAGATACACTGTAAGAGATGTACATTTCAGCTTGCAGCATCAAAAAGCCTACAGTACTCGTACTACAATATAATAATAAAAATAGTAAAAGTTCAAAGTCACTTGCAAATTGCTTTGTAAACAAACTCAAACTATTGTAAGTAAAAGATACATAGATACTTTTACATTATAGTTATTAAAAACGTTGTAGATACATATTTATAAGCTGCAAGCCGATCTAATTCGTAACTCATCATCAACGTCACAACTACTACTTATACGAGTACGTACCAAAAACATCGTCAGCATCATAAAAAGATTTTGTAATATTTGCATTTGTTATTTCGAGACCGCAATACAATTTTTATCGCTTACAAATCACATCATCACATGCCAAATGGAATTTACGCGTGTATCTATGTAGTTTAAAAAAAAAAAAAAAAAAATTATTTAAGTTAAGCAATTGAAACTGAAAGTGTTTGAAGGTGAAGTGCTATGTAGCACTCATTGAAGCAGCCGCTGCAGCACACTCCTTCACTTACTCACAACACATTGAGATACTTGCGCTGTGCCACAAGTAGCGCCGCGCTTTTTGACTATGTACGTAGTTGAATGAAATGCAATTGATAAACCTAATTTTGCTTCTAATTACATTTGGTGACTATCAAAATGTCGGCAGTTAATAAAAGAACGCAACTTGCATTGAAATTGTTGCAACATTGTTGAAGTATTAAAGCAGCCGAAGTTGCAGTTCTTTAGCTGCCGCTGCTGGTGCTGCTGCGATTGATATCTGTGGTAACTAGTGAAAATCGAGTTTGCCAAATGCATTTAATAATCTAGCGCAGCATCAATTGTAGTCTCAAGCAAAAGCTGCATCTTCTGAACAAAAAATACGCGGAATTTTGCATTTAAACGAACCTCGCTTGAGATAATGGGAAATAAATCTTTTGTCGCGGTTGTCACGTAAAGGCGTTTTCAATAGTCACATAACAATTTTGTTTTATAATATTAGCGCACCCTTAAATTCGGAGGTCGCAATTTTAGCACTGCTTACTCCAATATTCATTCGAAATATTCCTCCCACCAGACAGTCTGTGAGTGCTATAGTGGATAGTGAAGCTTCTTGATCATTAGAAGCGCCGAAACTTCTCCGAATATGCTCTGCAAAAGTTTTAAAAAAATTCTGAATTTCATCGAAAAAATCAGCTTCAGCGATGGACAATAATCAAAATATGAGTTATTGGAAAGCAACAGACTGCATTGCATACACAAAAAGTGACCGTGTGGTGTGGAATTCATGCCGGATGTGATCTCCCATGTTACGGTCAATGGAGTTTGCTATCATAGCATGTTAAAAGACATAAAAGTTGACTTCGGGGTCTTGTTTGGAACGATGCAGAGCATTATGCCCGATATTTAAGGCATGAGAAAAATCTTAAAGGACTTGTGCCTTGATTGCTTAGAAACAATCTTAAAGTCATCCGCAAGCTCCGTATTAATCTGACAAGGTCTCGTGTAACTTATTTCTGCTATAACGACTCAAATTACCACTCCGCTTAAAGTGTTTTGATTCCAAGAAAATTCGTGGAGGGCTCTGAAAGTTATTCCAAAAATCGACCTATAAATAGTGTTTCGAATATTGGTAGAAGCGAAGTTTGAATAGGTGTATTCCATCTAATGGGAATTAATTTGAATTAGTTAAAATAAAGTATAATTAAACCGTTTTCATTTTGTTGACAATTTCCTGATACTTTTTGATCAGAAGTAGTAAGTATCTAGTGCAATTTGGTGTAAGAGTTTTGCTGTATTGCTTTGATCCAGTAAAATTTCTGCTTACAGCACGATTTAGCTGCATAAGCGCTTACTTATTACGAAAGCAGCAAAGTCATCAACGTCGAATTTGGCAGCAACTTCTTTGCAGCATGGGCGGCTTTTAGTATATTGAAGCTGTTGATGCTTTGAACTATACATCATCCTTTAGACTCATTTCTGGTGATGTGCTTTTGTCTATAGAGTGGAATCTATGAATATTTGAAGCAGTGCACAGATATATGGAAAGCTTATTTGCATACATTGAAAGAGGAGTTTAAAAACTTTCACAAAATGATAAAAACATTCATTGAATTTCAAATAGGCTTCTTCGGAAAATACACTATCAGGAAGTACTAAATCGAATGAATTTTTGTTTTATTCAATAATAAATACTCAGCGTTGTAGTAGTTGCACTTCGCCATATATTCGATTACATCACATGTGTATGTCGTATAAACCCTCTAAATGGCTTGTACTCACTTTCCGTTTTAAAAAAGTAAGATCTATAGTAGGGTGACCAGTCATTTCCGTTTACGGGAACATGTTCTGTTTTTTTGCCGACAAGTCAAGCCGCTCTACGCCGCTTTTACGATGGTACGTGAATGGCAACAGTAGCGTAAACAAACGAATCGCGGTGAATTGCCACCTAGGTGAAATAAAAATGTTGCGGTTGTATCGCTAAATGCACAATAAATACGAGATTGCTTAAGGTTGCAATAATGAATACTCTCTCCATGAAGTTCTGCCACATTAAAGCAAAATGTGCTTACACTAATTACTTCTCGCTTGCATTCAATGCTTTTTGCATTGTATACTCATTTTACATTGGCCAAACTCCATGCTTCTCAATACAATTGAGTTAAGCATCACACATACCCGTTTGTGTGCGTTCAAGTCATCTGAGGATCATCTATTAAAATATATATTTGACATCATAACGATTCATATTTCTGTTTAACGTAAGTTTTTTGGTGCTTTCACTTACTGTTTTTAATGAAATACTCCTAGAGTCAAGATAGAAGTACTGAAATAAACGATTTGATATGTTTCGCACGAACAACAATTACTGCCAGTTTTGCACTTATGTAGTTAGATTTGCTCTCGATTAAGTATCTGACAAAAAAATTTCTTTTACTCACAAAATCATTTCAGAATTGAATACATTCACTCACCAACTTCCATCACTAATTCGGTTCATTGCCATCATTAGCAAGAGCTGCAACGTCATTTGCCGCTTCATTTTCGGCAGCATGCTCTGCTTTGCATCTATACGCCTTAGATAGGTCAGTGCGCATTCGTTGCGGTTCTCACTGGATTCATATTTCAAGCTTTTTATGCTTTTTATCTATGCCTCTCGATGTAAAATATTGATCATATCTTTCAGTAATCAAATAGCAATAGCAACATTTGTTGTTGCTATGATTGCTTTTGTTTTTGAGCAATGAGCTTTGTGAGGCTGCTAAGCTGGTATCGGCAGTGGCGGCGGCGGCGGTGGCGGCGTCGGTGTATCTATAAGATACTTTACATATTTCGAATATAATTTATAAAAATCAAGGCTTATGCAATCGGAAACGTTATCAGCATAATGCGCTGCAATGATATTGACCTCTTTATAGAACTAGACATGTTATATCGGCACGAAGCATATTTAGTTGTGCTATTAATATATCGTATTATATCGACGGAAGTATCTGTAGCTTTAAATATGTAACTTAACATACAAATGCAACTCTACATGATTACAGTAGTTGAAGTGTTCATAAAGATTTCGTGACCAGCGGTGCGAAAGCTTTCTATGCAAACAAAAGAGCCAAATTTGTTGTTGTTTTGGCAAAGCGAATTCGTGCAAATTATATCTACAGGATGTGCTACTTTGCTTGCCACCAGCATATTGATTATGCAAGATTCATAGATTCAAACGTCTTGGGCGAATAAAGCAGTACATTGAGACACAGCTGAGTGTATCTTCATTGAGTTTCACAATTTCTACCCACATACAGTTTTCAGAGAACTACGCCAGAGTCTGCCAGAGTCGTTTTCTTTATGACCCAATTCGTACGTCATTGTTTGCTGTCGCATTCAGCGTCACATAAATCCTTGTCTGACTTAATAGATTTGATTGTATGTTGTCTGTTTGGCGACGATGGCTTCTGGAGCAATAAGTGACGTTTCAATTTTATCGCATTGCAAATTGCTGGCAATTTTCGGTGTGAATGTGAAGTTCGAAAAGTATTAAGAGTATAGGATACTTTGCACTGTTTAGTTGAGGAAGAGTGAGGACTGGGATTATATATTTTCTCGAATAGATTACTAGCTAAGTCTTGGTTGGGCTTACGCTCTGACCATAACCCGAAGCGCACTCTGAAACTGATGTCAGTGCGGTTTGCATTAGGTTGCATAGTTTGTGGAAATTTTGATTCATGATTTGGCCTGGTGCCCTTCTACCCTGTGACCACCTACAGAAGCAGACAGAGTACTCCCTATGCAGAGATTCCTCTACTAAAATATCTTCTGGCCGCTGTCCCTCCTAAAGTCAAGCTCACCGTCCTGCTGGCATAGTGCGAATAAGTTGGATTAGGGAGGCGTCGACCTCAACATCTGACAGAGCGTTGTTGATACATCTGAGGAGAACGTTCTTAAAAGCAAAAAATGGTGCTAGTGAGTATTATTTAACTTCTGACGATTTTTTAATAGTCGAAACTAGTGAGTGCTCGGCTGTATCCATTAACCTAACCTTGCAATATGCATGTTCAGAATTAGAACGTTACAAGGAGTATATATCTATTTTTACTTCTGGCCTATTAATGAAAAAACGAATGTTTGTAGTTGAAAATGGTTTTATTTTTCAAAATATTCTCCGTGATGAACAATACGCTTTTACATGCGCGTGAACCAATCAATTCGATCACCCAACAATTCGATGTTTTGAGTGCTCAAAAACTCGCAGGTGTAATTCTTCTTTAGCGGTTCATTTTCCTAATTTCTTCGAATATTTGTGGCATACAATTGGTTGTATACCATACAGAACTGAACCATCTTGCGTTGCACTAACGCCACTATAGGCACATAACCACATTTCCATGCACAAATCGACAGGATAACTTTTTTTGGGCATTTGTCACATTAAGCGGGATCCAACGCGAACAGATCTTCTTAACGGACAAATTTTTATGCAAAATCTTATTGATACTTGTCATACTAATGCTCAAGAACGCCTCTATCTCACTATATGTCAAATGACGATCTTGCTTTATCAGTTCGCTCACAGTATCGATGTTCTCAACCGATTTTTGACTAAACACGTCGTATCATTTTTTTACCGTGGTTAAGGATGTTGTTTGCTCGCGGTAAACAGAATTAAGTTCATCGAAGCTCTCCTGCCATGATAGTCCACGTCCAAATTACGAAAAGTTATCGCACGAAAATGTTCACGGTTTAAGTTCAGATACACCTGTCATATATGTAAATAGCGCCCCTCGTACTATTTATAATATGAACATCTATTAATGTCCTCAGCGTTTTAAATAGAATGTATGGTAAGCTCTTTTCCTGAACTCATTCGGGTTAACATGTGTGACCTTGCCCACTATAGATATAAAAACACACTCAACTTCCTTCCATTTGAATGGAATATTAATTATGGCCGTATGACACACGAATACAATCAGCAAATTGTTTTCCCCTTCATTGATGTTAGAGCAGATCAGAACATAGACAAAGCAAAAATTCTATAGACGCGAGAGGTTTAAGTATAGTTTCATCAAAAAGTGAAACGAAAACCAACAGGAAAATAAACAGCAAAAATACCATATTAAAATGAAAATCTATGCGAAAGTAGAGACAACTCTGGACTCAAAAATGTCAAAGTACGAAAAGTTCGGCAGAAATAGTGTATTTATCTATATTTTTATGATGTTTTGTATTATTTCTTCATTCGGTCACTTTTTACACAAAATATTTATTAGTGCACAATAAAACTAGAAAAGAGAGCTACAATGAATAATGCACAGACAATTGCTTTGGCATGTCATGCGCAAATGGTGAATATACTCAATGCATGCATTTTTAAAATGCCCTCCTTTATCGATTCTGTACATTTTAACAGAAACATAAGTCAAGTTTGACCTATACGAGTCGATGTGAAAAATGTTGCTGTATGTATAAGCTATCTCTTTCGCAAGGTCTCTGTCGTGTTTAAACTCCCAGAGCATTGAAGGGGAAAACAATTTGCTGATTGTTTTATTCGTGTGTCATAAGGCTATTACAAAATAGATCGGAATACTTCAATAGTCCTTCATTTTAGACAAAAAAAAAAGCTTTTCTGGAAATATTACACTAAAATGAGAAGGAATGCTTGTTATTGAAGCATTATTAATTAATTGTTAATTTTGAAACTTAATAAAAGTAAACGTTATGTTCGAAATCTTATAAATTGTGCTTGTTCGCAACCATTTTTTTTTTTAATTCCACCCTCGTATCCAAATTGAAAACACTTTTAAGCTACATTTTCATTGCGCTCTTCTCAATTTTATTTAACTCGTTTCAATTGGTATAAATAAATAACTAAAATTAGGCAGAACGTCTAATGAGTGCTTGCGACTGTGCGCACATCTCTTGCGATTTAACATAAACAAGTTTCCTTTTTTTTTATATTTTTAAAAAAAAACTTTTCACTTTTTTTTTGCTGCTGTCGTCCGTAAGAATTCTGTTTTTACGGGTTACCATCCGAAATAGGGGCTTTTGAAGCCAATGTTTCCTTCGCAAAATCAGCGAGTATGCGGCTTTCGGGTAAATCAGTTTCGACGCGACTGCCGGCAATGCCCTTGACATCACATTCTCTGTCAAACTCAATATCGATTATTATGCGCACACCTGGAAGTTAAGAAAAAAAAAAACTTTTGGCTTTACAATCGAATAAAAATTAAGTAATATTTTTATAGCCTGTAAAAAAGGTATATATTAAGTCTATGACTTGTACATAACAGTCAAAAGAAGATGTGCTAGACCTCATAAAGTAGATAAACAAGTATATTCTAGATTAGCAATAAAAATCGAGAAGATGTTGTTATGCACGTCTGTCCGTCCGTATGAATGAATGGCAAGATATTGGAGAGACTATAAAAGATCGAACCAACAAATTTAGATTTAAAGACTCTCCTCAGACGAAAAGGCACGGTCTAACACGACAATATAATCACAAATTTTATAATCTCTGTAAATATTCGGCATCTACCAATCCAATAACTTTTACATCTATTTTCAGATCAACTAAGAAGCAACAGTTCAAGCGACTTGTACCATGGAAAACTACACGCCAGCGCAGCACGCTGTTATCGTACAATTTTCCATTTAAAATATCTTCTCAACTGTGAAAACTAAACTTGCGTGGCATGAGGCTACTTTTGCGCTGAATGGAGTAACCCAAATTGTCAGATTTTTCACCACTGCAAAATGTCTAGAAATTCACGAGGAATATCTTCACAACCAACGAGTTTGAGCAGGAGTTTGTGCGGAAAAAATATGATTTTGACTTCTTACGAATACGCACGAATTTCAAGTTTGGTGCACGAATACATCGTATGCAGGCGCGGCCCGCGCCCACTTCTAATACGAACGTTAAAATCAGGTGTAGCCTCAATATAGGTAAACCGATTTCACATTTTTTAGTTTTTGTTTGAATAGTTTTTTTTATTTTTCTATATATAATCGTGCCTGCGTATGTTAGAGATTGTGTAACTTCTGAACAACTTGACCGTTCGTTATGAAAATGATAGAAGCTTTTTGGAATCGATAAGAGGAAAGTTTATAGACTTATATTATTTGAAAATAATATTCAATTTCCCGCCCTTCGGTACAAGAAAAAGATCAAATAGAACTCAGTAACTGAGACACAGATGGATGAGATTTGCTACACACCAGAAGAGAAAAGTTCCACTTGAAGTGGATGGTGCCAAGCCTCCTATTTAAGAGAAAATAATGAATTTGTCATATTTCAACCACCACTGGAAAAATGGATGGTACCAAGCCTTTATATAAGCGAAAAAAAGAAATGGCGCAAGCAGCGCATACCGGATATGATAGTTATTTCTCATTTCTTCACATACAACGCCACGTGGGCCAAATAGTTTTAGCTAAAATCAATAGATCCTACGTCAATTTGGATTTAATATACTTTAGAAGTCTGAATCTGTAGAATGTACATCCGAGATAAATCCATATATAAAAAAAAGCACCTTGGTCCGGGTACAGAGTATGTTGCAAAACAAAAAAGTATCTTACCATTATCAGTCTTCTTGATGGTAGTTTTGCTTTCATATGTCATGTCATTTACCAGAGATCCATTGTCATTGATGGAATTGCGTACAAGCGAAGTTTGATTATCTGAATTTGTTATGCGAAAGCCGGAGCTTATGTGCTTTTTATCCTTGGTGTGCTGGCAGCTAAACGAGAACGTTGTTGTAAATATATAAAATTATATCGTACAATTAGTCTTACCCGCCCGTCTTGCCAGCATGGCACTGCGCTCTCATGGTAACACACTCATTGACGTAGTTATTGACGCTTGCCTTCCGCTCACAACCGCCATCGCTGGACTTCCGTTCACAACCGCCATCGTTCGACTTCCGCTTAAAACCGCCATCGTTCGACTTCCGCTTACAACCGCCATCGCTCGACTTCCGCTCACAAGCGCAACTCTTATTGCTGCTCTTGCTATTTGTCTTTTTGACATTGCCCTTTTTGATCAAACAATCCAGGCTAGATTCATTGACTTTCTCACTGAGTTCCATGCCAGAGCTAGAGCCTTTTGTAAATGTTACGCCACCACCATCAGCGCCCACTCCACGTGTGATGACGACATCAGAACCGTGTAGCTCCTCCATGCTATCGCCCTCTGTACCAATGCCGCCGCTCTCGGAACCTAAGCCACCTTCTTCTGAGCCTATGCCGCCGCTACCTTCCAGTTCCTGTTCCTCGCCACCGGTGTCACTTTGTTTAATATTAGTTTGCGAACCATTTTTACTCACACCAAAGAACACAGTCTTTGCCTGCGACAGCTCCTGGTTCTTCTCAGTTGCCAGATTGTACAGTTGTATCATGTCACGTACACGCAACTTTGATACACCCGCGCGCACAGTCTCACTCGATGGTATCGAAGGCATCGACGTCGACATCTGCTGCGGCATCTGATGCTGTGGTTTGCTACTCAACTCCGAAGCACAGCTAACTCCATCATCGGTAAGATCCATGTCTGCGCACACAGCATCCACCTGAAAGCCGTCACATGTAAGAATTTGGGTGGTCGAAGTGTGCGATGAATTACAACGCGGTGTGCCGTTCTTCTCTTTGGGAGAGGCCATTTAACTACGAAACTTTATTAAACGATTAACCGATTTGATATAGAAAATATATATTCGCGCTTTGATTCTTTTACTAGAATATTTTTCCTATTATACGATGCTTGTATAACTACGCAAAAACTTGCTAAAAAAATATATTTAGAAAATTTATTCACTAACAAGCGAGTTTATAGTTTGATATTTAACATAAAACTACTATGTTATGTCAAGAATTAGCGTGTGATATTTGAGAATATGATTTGTCTCGTTAGTATGGCAAGCTTTGTTAGAATAAATAAATTTTAGATTGCAAAAACCGTCAAAGCCTACTATGAAAAAATATGAAGTGCGCAGAGTATAATACTTACTCAATCAAATAAATTGAAGTGTATCATAATTGAGTTCGAGCATTAAAACTAAACAGATTCTCAACTTCACGCCACAGATTTATTTTTCAAACTTTATTGTAATTTCAAAATAAAATCGTTAAGGAGGTCTATGTATCTTTTGAGCGTTTATTCTCCAAAATCAAGAACCTTAAAACTGAACGACGGTCGGACATGGCTACGTTGAGCTGATCAAGAATATGAACAACTGTTTCATAGGATCTCTTTGAAGTTTCCGTCACTATGTTATAAAGACGCTACATGTTCAACAAAACTATTATACCTCTTCACACATACATAAGATCGAGGAAACGATAAGGAAATTTCTATAAGCACCTTAAAGGGGGCCAATGTTGGGACCCCGGATTTGTATATACTGCTCCTAAAATTGGTTCCATTTATAGTTTTTGTAGTTTCTTGAATTGTCAGAACATGTAAAAAACATTCAGAGCTAATTTTAAACCATGCAAGGGAGTGGTTGATTAATTTATTGAGTCACCTCCTTACTTAATCCTACTTAATCCTATATTTGACTTCGTTTGAGACGACTTCTTGCTCATCCCTCTAATGAAGAGTCTGAAAATCGATCAGAGAGTGGTAACCTCTCAACTTTTTTCATTTTTAACGCTTTAAAGAAATTGTAGACCTCATAAATTATACAACTGGTAATTCATTTAGAGGTTTTTGTTTTTTTTTTAATTTTAAATAAAACATTTAAAATACAATGGGATGTCGGAATCTTTATTATGACCCGAGAGAACCATCTCTGACATTTACTTACTAAAGATAATTTCATTCAAATTTTGGACGCGACTACGCTGTAGGTTGTCCATTCGGAAGCTTCAATTTTCCATCACTCTTTCCAGCATTGCTTCCGGTATCTCGCGAATTACGCGAGTTATGTTAGCTTCCAGATCATAAATCCTAGCTGGCTTATCGATAAAGACTTTTGACTTCACATAACCAAAAAAAATGCAGAGGTATGAGGTATCACAATACGGACCGGACCGATGATTCACCAGTCCATAAACCGCACCAAACATTGCATTTTTCTAGATGTAACGGTAGTTCGAGAATCTCTTCGGGTTGCTCATCAGCCCAAATGCGGCAATTTAGTTTATTGATTGAGTTTATTTATTGAGCCAGAAATGTGCCTCATCACGGAAACATCGGATCTTCATTAAGCTGTTTCAGAGCCCATTGACTGAAATTAAAACGTAAATTCAAGTCTGACGGCTTCAATTCTTGAACGAATTCGATTGTGTAAGCTTTCAAATGCAGAATTGGCCAAGTTGTTCCATACGAAAGGCCAAGATGCTGCGCATGGCTTCAAATCGATTGGTCATGGTCTTCAGTCACACTTTCCGCTTTAGCCGCAATATTCTCCTCACTACGGGTTGGATTTGGTCTATTCAAATGAGACTCAAATTTCTGTGAGATATTGGCAATAGTGGGCTCGGAAGGTCGATGATGCGCACCATATGTTGCTCGAAGTGCACGAAAAACAGTTTTCACACAAACGCTGATTTTCGTAATACAGCAGAATAATTTGGAGACGTTGTTGCAATATGAGTCTTTCCATGATGAATTGTGAAACAATACCGAACAAAAATAAGATGACAGTATGGCACCAGTCATGCGTTATCTGTGGGAAAAGGCACATGAAAAGAAAACCTCAAAATGAACCACCCGTTATAAACAATGTTGACTAGATGAGTCGATTTACCCATGTCCGTCCGTCTGTGTGGTACTTATTGCGAATTTTTTGGCATTCATTTTTAAGATATCCAGAGGTAACTCGACATTATTTTTATTGCAGTCAAATAGAGTATCCATACCATTAACTATCATAACCACGCCTACTATTTAAGTACAAACCAACCACCCACTTTTGAATTTTTGTAAGAAAAACTTATTTATTGAAGTCAATATCAACTTAAAAAGTGAATGATGGCTTACTAAGGTCGCATACTTTACATATACCTGTACCACGGTACGAATAGGTCATATAATGGAGATTACCATATTAAGTATTTTACAAATAAAACAATTTCTCCTTAGCTTTGAAACAATTCTTAAAAATATAAAGTCATACTCTGCTTAGAATAATGCTCTGCTGCTGCAATATGTTGCTGTATATTCTGCTAATCAAAATGAATTTATGACCCTGGAGCAGGCATTCGATTTAACCAAGTTCAAGCAATTTAAATGAATTCAAATCAAACTTGCATCAATTGATCGTGCGTCCTTGGCGTGAGAAATCAACGAAAGCTTGAATATAATATTGCGCCGCATAATTATTCAAAAGTCAATTTTGAAAATCCCGCATATCATGTTACACGATTTGAGTCTTAGAGCAATAGACAAGCAAACCCGCCCAGCCAATGAGTGTACTTAAACCGACAATTGAAGCAAAGTGTACAATATCAAACTTCATGCCGCACCAATGAATCTTAAATCATAGAGAGGCAACCAAGTATTTATAGAGATGAAAAGCCACAGCAGAGGCCACACATCAACACATCAACAGAGCAACATAGCATCAGAGTCAAAGTCAGGCCAGAGTTGGTTTGTAACCTGGCACCTCGCTGTAGTTGGATCAAATGCCTTATAATTATGTCGCTGTTGAAACCGACAATCAACACAGCATCAACGTATCTTGTTGTCTGAAGCTTCAATAAGCTTCTTTCATACCTTTGCGAAATGCTCAAGCCAAAAAGTGGGTGGGCACATGTAATCCTCACAAATTCGAGTCATGTAAGCTGCGCAGCATTTGCTGCAAACAAACAAACTTGACATTCACACAAAAAAAGAAAAATGAATGAAGTAATTTTAACAAATTTCAATGCACAGGAATTGGCTTCAAATAAAAGTTGCTAAAACAAAAAAAAAAACAAAAGAAGCATCTTATAATAACCACTAAACTTCGCTAAATGCTAATTAAATAATATTGTAGTCTATTACATAAGTTCAAATGCGAGAACTTGCTGCAAATTTGCCCTAAGCTGTTTCCTTGAATTTTTTTTTTGTAGTGTTGCACCTGTAGCAGCATCATTTAAAAAAAAACTTCAGCCTACAGCAAGTGATCTCTGAAGAAGCTACACATCTTGGCTTGGTTACACTTTAGGTGTGCCAAAATCGTATAAGCTCCGAAAAAACTATAAATCGGTTAGGCAAAAATACCGCATGAAGGTCGCAAGTCGCTCATTAAGTTGCTGTTGCTGTTGCTGTTGCTGCTGTACTTATACAGTTGTATAGAGTACGAGTTGCTGTTTATATTGTTTCTTCTATTGTTTGAGTTTGCGACTAATGACTAAAGTGGTGCAGTTTAAATTTGTTTACTTCAATTGTGGATGCTTGTTTTTTGTTTTGGTTGCTGCTATTTCGAGGCCGCTGTCTGTGCCACCAACGCCACACAACACCACCAGCCACGGGTTCTAACCTAAAGAAATACTCCGCCGCATAGCAAAACAATAAAAAACAAAAACATTTTTTAATTAAGAAGATCCAAAACACAAGCAGCTAACAAGACGAAACACTAGAATTGTTAGTAGCAGAGAGTTATATATATTTTGTATCTACGAGTATAAAAGAAGTTGATATTTCATTTCAGAATTTCGTTTTACAATTTAAAATGCATACTCAAAGTAACGCCAATTCAGAGTACGAAACTTCTTTAGTAAGTTTATCAGGTTTTATGCAAGTTACCTTTGCATTCTTATGCATTGTCACTGAAAGTGACTTTACACGCGAACCACTCGTACGGATGCACTAAATATCGTACAACACTGCATCTGTTTCCAATTGATTTTGCAAGTAAACTGTTGTAGTATAGGCGGCGTAACTTCTTTCAAAATGATGCCGGAAATGCAGTGACTGTGAATGGCATTCGTTACAGGAACATGATAACAGAGTTCTTGTGGCCTCAACTGAACGTTATGGATCTGTACGACATGTAGTTTCAGCAGAACGTCATCACCTGTCACACCACCCATGAAACAATCGATTTATTGGAGCAACATAACATTTTAAAAATTAAACCGTGAACTCTTGTTGAGACATCCAATATTTGTAAACATTTTTGCACAATAAAGCCTCAATTTTCGAAAAACTAAACTGCGATAGCAAAGTTGTATACCCAATAATATAGTTTGTAGAAAGCAAAACTTGGAAGCGAACCGAAAACTAAGATAATTGGAGTATAGCTCTTACTTGGTTTGTAATCTACTTATATACAAATAGGCAAGAACAAATCCTTCACACCCTTTTTAACCCTCTTAAACACAACATATTCGCTTGATTTTTTTGTTTTTGGGAAGAATATGAAGAGGAGCACTGACGAATGTAATTTTGTTCCTAAAATATTCTGCCAAATGTAGGTAAAAAGCAGGTAATGCCCTTGGCCAATCACAAAGACTCTCTCTCACATAGCCCTTTCTCTCTCTCTCTCTCTCTCTCTCTTCTGTTTTTTTCGGTTCCTTTTATTTTAGTTGGAAGAATAGAGAACAAATATTTTCTAACTCTCTCGCGCTGTATAGGACGATTCACATTGTAGAACATGTCGATCGAGCAACTCGACGTTAGCCTCGAAACTGTTGTGGGCGCACCAGCATCAGTTGATTGTGTTTTTAATGTTTTTGTTGTTTGTAAATTTTTAATTTCGATCACTGGAAGAACTCTAGTTGTTAATAAATGTAGTTCTTGTTGAAGTGTGTAGAACCAGTGCTGATTCTTGTCGCAGTAAAGTATTGAAACTTATATCATTAAAATACATTAGGACTATGCTTGATGATTAAAAATAACATTGTATTTAATGGAGAGCAATTACTAATATTCAACCTAAAGCACTCAGCCCTTATATTTCAGCTCACTCACTACACTACACACTTTAGCTCACTACACTGGTATATTTGACAGCGTTTCCGCATAGGCTCATTACTTTAAATATAATTGAATCTCGTACATATTAGTTTGCTTCATACTGAAATACAAATGGACTTCTAATAGTTAAAAAAAAAAAAAGAAATACAAACTGCGCACATTACGAGTATCTATAGTATTACATATATGAGTACAGTGTTAATCGCAGCCATATCCAAATACAAATCAAACAGCATGAAATATAAAACAAATTAATCATGAACTAATTGCTATACAAAATGCGATTCAATGCGATGCGGATGAATATGTATATATTATTATTTATGGCGCATGATGGTTTCCTTAATGAAGCAAAGCAAAGCAAAGTGTTAACGAACCTGTACAAATGTTTACACAAGTTAGACAAATGATGCTAAGGTTTTACTTACCTATAGATCTATAGATCTACAGATCTAGACGTTGGAATGCATGACCGAAGGAAGTTGACTACAATAGAAAAAAGTTAATCGTGCTGTATGAAACTGGAGTAAGACGCGTTTTGTTCTATTAAAGCTGAAGTGCTGTTTAGATATAAAATAAAAATAACTGATTGGAAAATAATATTGAAATGAAGGTTAAATTAAAATTATTGGGTGTTTGAATTAATTCGTTTCGTTTTATTGTGTAAAAGTAGATTATTCAAAGTGATGTCCAAAGCTTGCCACCACTTTATTTCAACTTGCTGGCAGATTACGGAATCGATAAAGATTTAGGTTTCTGCGTAATAAAATTATTCGTTCTGATATAAATGGTAATCGGAAGGAGTCTGGTGAATACAGCGGTAGGACTTTCCATTTGAGTGTTTCAAACTTAATTTTAAACGGTTTTGCAGCATGGTATCACCGCTCGAAATGCGTCATGTTTTTCAATGAGCGAATCAATTACATAAATTATAGTTGATAGAGATCTCTCGTGAGTTTGATTAGCTTAGTGTAGTACACTTACACACTGTTTGTTCGCAGGAAACTCTGTGAGTTATTCCAAAATCGAACTTTGATTAGTTTTTCGAAGCTTGGAAGAAGCGTTGGAATATGTGTATGTCTTCAAATTGAGATTATCTTGAAGGTGTTAAAATAAATATTAAAAATAATTGAAATGTTTTCGTTTTATTGTGAAATTCCGTGTACTTTTTGAGCAGAAGTTATTCCATGAAGTAGAAAGTGAAGCTATACCTCTACTAAAAACGATGACGCTCAATGACAGCAGGTTTATGGGAGAATACTGGAAATGAACTACGCACGCCATATTTTATTAAACGCTATGAACTAATTCAAACACCCAATATTATATTTCTTGTATTCGATTTGTAAAAATGTGATTAAATTTGAGGGAACTGAAAAAGAAAAAAAAAATGAATTCAATTGATGACTTTTTGCGCTGATGACAATCTCAGCTCAAGGTCTGCAAAAATTAAATATTGTATTGTACTCGTATATGATAAACGATGAAGATGCGCATAGCGCATACTGAACAGAAAAAGAAAAAAAAATTGTGAAGTTGAACTTATTCGAAGAGCAGCGGAAAACAATCGAATATGTGCATACATATATAAATATATTGTATTTAAAGATATTGTTTAACATTAAACGAAATGAGAATGTTTCCTACTTCAAGTTGTACAAGTTCGTGCCTTGAATCTTTCGATTTTGGTTTTTGCCATTTCGTTTGCTTGCGCCCACACCGAAGCCCATGGAGTACATGGAGTATTTAGAGTAAACTTGTATGTTGACAATTATCAATGTGGTTGGCTTCCTTTGCGCTGCTCAGCTAAAATGACCTTTATAGTATTCGTGTTAGCTTACAAATTACTCATAGTAGATATAATAAAATGTAGCGCAGCATACAATAATAAAATGCCGCAGGCTTGCTCTGCTCGACTGCAATTGAAGTTCAAACAAGTCAAGCAGAAGCGCAGTCATTTAGTTCGATTGGGATCAGCCAGCGAGGTGATAATCTCTTTCATTGTTCATAGTACTTAACATTTTGCTGTATTGAAGTGTTGCTATAGAGCATATGGAGCGCTTTATATACAAAATAATAATATAGTGCTGCGATACATGGCTAAGGTCAATGTTGCTGGCGCAGCTGCTGTCTGGCCTGCGGGCCTAAAACTATGCGCCATGTCCGCCAGTCAACCTTGCTCCAACCATTGTTTACCATTTGACAAATTTGTAGCACTTAAAGCTGAATGTGTTAAGTATCTCTGTGTGTGAAGAAAAAATATCAACGAGACGGCAATTGCCACTTGAAGTTGTCATGAGATCAGCGCGCTGTCAGCAATGAAAGCTCAGACAATTCAGTTCCGTTTGGTGGCCAGTCAGCTACATTTGAGATTTTATTTCATTTTATTTTCAAAACAAAAATATACATTTACAAACGACTTGAATCATTAAATGCTTGACTTTTGTTTTAATAAGCTGCAGCTTTGTTGTAGGCATAAATCTATGCCTCCAGGTTTGTTGCTTAAGTCTTTCGTTTTGTTGATTTAGTGTGAAAAACTTTACTTGGCTGCTGATGTTACTGCTGCTGCTGCGGCTATCTTTGGCTCATTAAAGGGATTTGCAACTAAGTAACTGACGGACTGTCAAGATGTTCACTGTTGCAATAACTAACTGCAACGTTAGAGCTGCTAGTATATGCAATCAAATAAAACAAGCTCTTGATGGGGTAAAAACCAAGTGACGAAAGGTTACTAGCTACTCCCAAAACTTCTTCACTACGTATATAAATGTCAAATTAGAATAACATGTTGTACGAGTAGAGTGACATTAATTTACTTTAGCTTAGAATTTACAAAAATAAACAAGGATTAATATCAATTTACAAGGATCGGTGCACGAAGTGTTACCAATTAAAAATGCTGTAATTTCATCAATTTTTATTTATTTTGTTTTTTCTATTTAAAAACTTGAGTAAATCGTAAAAACATTTCATATTTTAAGAAAAATATGTTATTGTTCTTTAGTGTGTATAATAGCATCGAGTTTGTCCGGGAAGGCTTCACACACTGCACGGCTGTAGTGTGATGGTATTTTGTCTCATTCTCGGCGCAGAGCAATCTTCTTTTTAGTTGATACTTTGTTCTCCAGAATGAACCATTTGGCAAAATACGTTCCGTTTAAGGTTGCGAAATATGGTCGCCATTGTTATGCAGAAATGAAGCTGGGAACGTTATCTTGTAAAAAACGTTGGGTTTCTCTTTATGGCTTTATGGGATGGCGCCGAGTCTTGTTGAAACTTCCAATGGTTTCTAACGAATTGTTTACGTACGCAAGGTAACAAAATATCGTTTTAAAATCTTTTCGCGGTATATTTGTTGATTTACCTTTACGCACTGTTCAATGAAAACGAGTGGTGAGCGTCCTATGACAGTTAGCGCGGTTAAAACCATCACTAATGCAGGCGCTTGCTTTCGCAGAGCAAATCGCTAATCTAAATTGTCATTTGATTTGCACTTTATAACCATACACGATCGTTTTGTTTGTTTACATATTGCTGAACCGTTCAAATTTCATGTCAATGTCATCAGAAAAGACGTGCAAGTAGTTTAACACCTTTGCTGTTACTAGACGAACTGCCTTCTGTGCAGGTGTTAAATCTTGCACTTTGTGTAGGGCTTCAATCGTAGTTCATTTCTTAATACTATGTGCCCCATGTCGTGGATTACGTTGAATTCTCGCCTTCACATTTCTAACCATTTCTCTAGATGTTGCTGTTTTTGAATGTTTTCCTCCATGATGCTACCAGTATCATTCTCACGTGTAATGGTTCGACACACAAACATTTTGTTCACATGTAAATGACGTAGCTCATTAACTATGGCTGGTTGCGATTTTGCAGCCAAATACAAAACAATAACACTGCTGCGTTTGAATTCCATTTCGATAACTTCTTTTAACTACGACGTAAAACGACATGCTTCCGTAGGCTTGTAAACAACATAATAGACTGACGCTTGACTAAACAGGAGCGCGCTGTCATTAGCCGTTTTACTGCTGCAGCAGCGTGAAGTTGGCAACACTTCGAGCGCCGACCCCTGGAGAATATGGTTCAGGTGAAATGTTTTGAACCGTTTACGACAGTTGTTAACGATCAGAGACACTGCCAGTTGGTATTCATTTAGTGACGAAAGATTTATTGTGAATTAATTGTTTGTAAGTTTATTTCGCCTTTTTTTTGACAGTTGTAAATGGAATAGAGGGCTGTGAATAAAAGAATTAATAATTTAAATAAATTTTGGATAATGCGGAATTTGATCCGTCATATTGACTGTCACTGTGATCTCATTTTTTTTTTTTAAAACTACGGCCAGTAATCCCAGCTGAGGCAATTGCACACCACACTGTGACTTTAGGTAAATGCAAAGGTCTTTAATGCAATTCTCGGGGATTCGTGTCAGTTAACGCATCCATTCAAGTGAAAATGCGCTCATTGCTGAAAAAAAAAAAATAACAATTGAAGCTGTAAAATAGGTCTGTCGATTGGTATTACTCCCGCCGCGCAACGATCCCGACAGCCTGATTGGCATATCAAAAAAGGAACAACTTAAAAATGGAGATCAAGTGAGGGATATTACTTATAGCGATCCGAACTGTTTGGTATAAGGTATATTTTATAATAATTTACGTAAGATATTTTATGAATTTGGCATTTTCAGCGTTATTAACAACAAAACTAAAAAAGTTTTTATATAAAATTTAAAAATGGAGACCAGGTTTGCGTGGGGTCTACCCCTTTGGCTGGGGTTTATTGGGTTTTATTTGAAGAGAAGGAACAGAAGTAGAGTCTAACTTTATAATTTTGAAGTTTCTAACTCTTAAAGTCTCTGAAATCTGCTCGTTTAAACAGACTGTCGGACGGACGGACAGATCTTGTGCTCGTTGAACTCGTCTCGGTGCCAATAATACCACTTGGGAGTTCGAATTTTCAACTTCATATATTTCCAACTGATGTGATCCAATTTTTACGTTTTAACATTTTCTGAATGTACATTTCAAGACCCAACTTTGCATAATATCAAGTGCATAGTATAGTACACGTGCTGCAGCCACACTTAAGTGTGCTTTCATCACTTGCGTGGACTACCGTCCACAGTGATACTTTCACGTTCAATTGGCCACACACACGTTCAATTGCGTTGGCGTATCAGCAAATGCACATCTATTCAACTACCAATCCAACCAACTAGGCATTATTACAATAAATCATATTCACAGCTTATATTTTTGTACGCATTTTAACTAAATTTAATAAACGTGTGAATTCGTAGTGCGCTTTGTTTTGGCACAGCAGTGATTGCCACCGACGCTGCGGGTTTCGCTTGAACACCCGCAATATATATATACATATATCTACTTACTTGTACTCGCAAGAGAGATCTGTTTGATTAACCTTCAGCAATTAACCGAATCAATTATTCAATGCGTTGCCAAAAATATAAATGAATAAAACAAAAACAGGAAAAAATAAACTTTAAGCAAAATAAACGTAAGCCTAAGAAGATACCTTGCGCTACTACGCACCACAATTAATAACTTTCAATTGCGTTGACCTTAGTTAGGGTTCAGTTGCGCTTCGATGAAGACGGTAGCTCTAGTATGTATAACCAAATTTTGAATGTGAAAGGGTCTGTTTTTCTTTTTGTCTGTAATTGTAATTGTGTACAAATGAAGTGGCAATGCAAATTAATTGGATGCATGGATGCATGGATACGGTGTAGCAGAGCAAGTAAACTTGTAAGAAATTAATTCAATTGGATTGTGGTTCATTTTTTGTATTTGTGAGCAAAGGCGGTTTCTTTGAAGTTTATATGTATTTTGGTATGGTTTTTTTGTGATGAAATGTTCTATACATGTTAATTTGATTTAAGGGGGCAGGGGAAAGAGGAATTGAGAAGAGGTGGTAAAGGAAGGGGAAGTAGGTGAAGTAGGGGAATGGGGGTAGGGAAAGGGGGCAACATAAGTGGTGGTTGGATAAGGGATGGAATTGACAGGAGAAGAGGGGTACGATAATTGGTGTTAGAGTAAAGGGGCAGGGGGAAGGTGTGGTAGTGGGAAGGAGTGGCAGGGGAAAGGAGAAGCAAGGGGAACGGCAGCAACGCGCAGGTACCATTTAAGATAGAGGGATGAAAGGTTGTACATATGTTAATGGGATCGAAGGCGGCATGGAGAAGTGGCGGTAAACTAGGTGGAGGCAGGGAAAGGGGCGGGAGAATAGGGTGAAAGGGTGGTAAAGGGTGGTATGCAAACTGGCGAAAGGGTGCAGGGAAAGATGGGTAGGGAAAGATGGGTACGGGAATGGGTGGTAGGGTAAGGAGGGACATGGACAAGGGGAAGGATTGGATGGGGAAGGAGTGGCAGTGGGAAGGAGATGTAGGTGGAACGGCAGAAACGCGCCGGGTACCAGCTAGTATGTATATAAAAGGGGAAAAGCATATATACATTGTCATTGGAAAGGTATTAATGTGTAAAGTTGTATAGAATTTTACACATACACGCTGTAATCTAAAAATAACCGAACTTTTTAGTTATAAAACAAAATAAGCATGGTATTATGTTTCAAAGCTAAAATTTATTCAAAATACGATCCATTTAACTGAATACAACGTTTGGAATGCTCAACCAATTTATCCATAGACTTTTTAAACTCGCTTTTTTGCATGTTTTTTAGCACCTGTGTCACGGCTGTTTGTATGGGTGAAATGTCATCGTAAAAAGCTCCTTTCATTGCAGTTGTCATTTTTGGGATCAATCACGGTGATAGATCAAGCGAATACGGAGGGTGATCGATGAGACAAATCTGTTTTTTTTTTTCATCAAGAAATCATTCACTTTTTTGGTCTTGGAAGGTGGTGCATTATCATGCAATAAAAACAGCTGCTTTCCTTTGAAATATTCGGGCCAAACACGTTAAACTCTCGACCACAAACGATGTAAAATTATATACTCCATTTGACCTTCTTGAATAAATTCCTTGTGAACAATACCCTTGGAATCATACAAAATTATCAACATTGTCTTGATTCTTAACTTCTGAAAATTCAATTTTTTTAGAAGACAAGCCTTTTGACTTCCATTCTGCAGATTGTCGCTTAGTTTCTGGGTCATATTTAAAACACCATGTTACATCACCAGCTATGATCGAATCAAGCAAATCTGCTTCGTTTTCTGATGTTGAAATGATGTCCTTGAAATCATTTAACTGATGTGGAACAAAAAGTGCACACACCTTTGTTTTAATCAAATCTTTTGTAGATTTTACAGTAAGATGAATTTAATTCTTCTGCCAGCATTCTCACAGTGAAATTTGCATCAAAGCGATTATTTCACTTACACTCTCCATTAACTCTCAGCACGATTAGATGCTTCGGATCGTCCAGGTATTGAATCATCATTTGAATCAGCATAACCGTTTTTAAATCGTGTAAACCACATGTAAACTTGAGTACGACTCATACAATCATCAGCATAAACTGCTGTTATTGAAACGTGTGTAATTTTGTAACCTGTCGAGCGATTAGCCTGAACTTAGCTCGTTTCGAAAGGTGAAAAATGTACCTTTCTAGCACTGTCATTATTTAATAGATGGCGCTACGTGTTCTATGATTTAAATTAAAAGTTCGGTTATTTTTAGATCTTAACTAACTTTAGCCTGATAAAATCATACATAAGCGAAAAAATACCTATTTATCACGTACAAAACGTGCATACGAATTAAAAAAGAAGAAGCATAAACGATGATACCGAACTGTGTGCATTCGAATTCAGTGTGATACGTATATATTATTATAAATAATACTACGTCCTACTTTATTTCAAACATATATTCAATGTGATATTTTCTATTGGTTGATATTTGACGCGCATTGCATTCCTTTGCTGGAAACTTCTATACCGCTGAAAAAAACAAAATGGTCAGCCGAAGCTGAAAAAATAGTTAGGGTTTCTGTGGAGCCAAATCTGTTAGGGAGACATACCTATTATTATATTATACGCAGCTTTATGTATTCAGTCTTGTATTCGATTTAAGTTCGAGTTGTTTATTGAACTGAAGGCTGAAAAAACCCATACATATTTATATATATCTTCTTTTTTTACCTGCAACATATCATTTGCCAAATAATATAAATATTGATAAATGAAAGATTGAGCAAACAAATAATGAATAAAATAAAATACTCAAGTATTAACAAATTTATGCCACACATTGAATTGTCATTGTTACCCACTTGTATCTGTTTTTTGTTATTTTTTGTAAGTTTAATGTTTCTGAGCACATTTTCAATTGAATTTCTTTGGTACATGAATGACATGGTACGAGTAGCTGAAGATTTTGGCATCAGTGATTGTTAGGCGTCAATCAAAGTTTTGTGTTAATTATATTGTAAATTCAGAAAGTCGCAACGCATCATAACGACTCACGTCACTAGTTGTCGAACAAAGCTGGCACACGTACAAAATATAAATAAATTATACAAAAATTACGCTGCAGTTGAAACTGATTGCTGTGTGGCGTTGCTGTCATAGATGCTGTGGCTGCTACTATTGTTGCTATTGGTGTTGTTGTTGTTGAAGGTGTTGAAGGTGTTGCAACAGTTGCAACCAGCCGCTCACTACATGCAACGCCACGCGCTGCGGTTAGCAACGCCTACGTTTTAACAAACACCACAAATCCGCTACACCACTACAACACCTTGAAGTGGTAAAATAATACGAGGGAGATTTGATAAGAGTCAGTGACTCTTTAAATTTTTCCACGTACTAGTAACTTTAAATGCAACACTGTTCATGTAAAATTTTTAGCAATCTGCATCATTAAGTATGTGTTGGACAGCCAACACATACTTACATTGAAAGTATATATGAACGCCAGACAGACGGACAGAAATCAAAAGGTGTCCGCGCCGATGCGACCAACAACGAAAACCACTGTTTCATCTAATCCTTGTTTGCTGATGTGCTCTAATGGATTCATATTTTATGGACGCGATTAACCAACGTCAAACACAACTTCAAATTTATCACACGCTTACGTTTGATGTCAATTTCGGCACCAACCTACTTTCTGTCCGTCTGTCTGCCTTTCAATGGCTATCAAACGCAAACCTCATTATGCAGATTGCGTACTTCGGGGACGACTACACTCAAATCAAAATATGTAATTCGTAATTCAAAAAGCCGCCGACTTATTAAATTGCCCTCGTGCTTGCATTATGAAGATAATTTTGTATTTTTTTGTATTAACGCGTATTTTTGTATTTCTGTATTTAACTTAGAATAGCCTGATAATTGGAACTGCAAACAATGGAAGAGGGAGTTATCGGAATTTAAATTACTAGTTGCCGTTGAGTGGTGTTCAGAGCGCCACCTCATCCACGCGCAATTTTGTCTTCAGTGGAATGTTTGTGTGGAAGATGTGCTGTGGAAGATTGAAAAAGAGAGATGTTATCAATTGGAGATTAGTAATAATAGTTTGTAATATAAATTATGGGTATTGCAGTAAGTATTCCTCTGCGCAATTTTTATGATGCATCAGCTGTTCGATGAAGCACGCAACTTAATCGGCAAATATCAATTAATTTATCATTAAATGTTATATACACTTGACTATATATATGACTATATCAATTAATTTATCATTAAATGTTATATACACTTGACTATATATATATAAAAACGGAGGTATGTATGTTTATTGCCTATAGACTCCGAAACCGCTTAACCGATTTTGATCAAATTTGCAATATTCAAAATAGTCCCGTGGGTAATCCTGTAAAGTTTCGTGGCGATTGGATAAACAGAAGATCTTAGATCTTCCTTCCATTTTTTTTTTTCAAATAATTTGAAGGTGGGGAAGGGGGAAGTAGTGGCAGGGGAAAGAGGATGGCCGCGTACAACGTCGCGGGGACCTACTAGTACTTGAATATAACTAAATATGAACTGTTTCGAATCGACACTGAACCTCTTCATGAACCGGTTCGAATCATCCATAAAGATGTGAATCCCGAATCCAAATCCCGAATAACCATCGACGTATAGAATGGCAGTGACGACACCAATACTTATAGCCGAATCGAATAGGTTTTCCTTTGATAAACATTTTTCACGAATGCCGACCATAGTAGGCAATCATTTGTTCATCTATGGAAAGGTCAGAGAAAGAGAATACACCGAATTGAAGAAATTGTTTGTTCAACAAATCTTTCAATGGTGCGACTTTTGCAAATTTGTTTTTGGGATCCAATTCTGAGTTGTTGCACACGTGGAACAATTTTTTGATTCGTCTGAATTTGTCCCTCGAAATGCATTGTTTTATGATTCCCAACGATTCCTTAATTGACCAATAACTATCTGTATGCGGCAAGGTGTGGTAACCGGTGATATACAACACACCCAAAAATGTTTTCATTTCAATTGTTAGTCGCAGCATATTGGTTGGTGTAGGTGACCAAAAGATCCAACACCTCGTCATCGATGAACTTTTCCCACAGCTGAATAGGATTCATGGCGCCAAACTTTTCATACAACGCTTTGTATGAAGTGGAAGTATCATCTTTTGGAATTTTAACGAATTTATATTTTTGCCTCCGAAACCATTTGGGTTTCATTCCTTCATCGATTCGGGGTCGCTTCTGTGCCTTCCTTGATGCTGATGTGCAGCCACGACCACTAGATGTTGAGGCCATATCACCTTCTTCGGCATCCATATCATCATCACAGACCGTTGGCATGTGTTCGTTCTTATCATCGTAAACACATTCAACTTCGAATTGCCCGGCAATCTCACGAGGCTGCTCCAGTTCATCGCGCCACAATTGAACATTGTCGTCCAATTCTTCATTATCACTAATAGCATCGACGACATCGGGTGGCGTTAAGATGATATCAGCGGCGTCTGCGTTTCGACCAAAGTGCTCTTCATCACTATCTCCATGAGCCCAATTATCAATAATAGCTTGCAGCTCTTTAGAAGTAAGAACTTTTGGTCGACGAATCATTTCGAATCCAAATGTGTAGTCCAAAATCACAAGCGAAATCATACAGTTTTTATTTATACCAATCAATTTCTATTGAATTCGTACATTCACATTTTGTGTGAATGGCGAGAACAAAGCAAAAACAGTACCGCGCAATCACTAGTGTTGGCGACACAGCGGCGGTTTTTTTTTCAAATTGAAAGTAAAATCATCACATTATTGCCTGTCGGGTATTTAAAGCAGGTACAATTTTTTTTTTTCTAACAACTTCTATGATCTTGCAGGCACACATTTCAAAATTTCATCAAAATTGTACGAGCCGATCTATGGGCAGCCTTTAATGGGTTAAATAGAGTAGGGAGAGTATTCTGTGGCTTATGCGTTTATACAGCATGATTATAGGTTATTACTAGCGTACACCGAAAGCGCTACTGCGTCCCATTTTTCCCCCACATATAAGAGCGTGAAATTTCACCACTCAAAAAACGGAAAGAATTTTGCGATTTTCTTGACGTTGACAAAATACCTTGGCGCAGTATTCTGCGAACGTTTCATCACTACAAATTTTCCTGAACTTGAAATCATTCTTCAACTCTGACGACAAACCTCCAGCATTCTCGAATCCTTTATTACGCAAGATTTTACAGATTTTACCATTCCGGAGCACAATGCAAACGGCAAGAAAATCTTTTCTTTCATCAAGTCACAGTAGACTGAAAGCAAGAAATCGAATGTCGATTCAAGCTACGCATGCTATAGTTTCAATTAAGGCGAATTTTATGTGCCCGTCTTTGTTCTGGTGGTTCTGAATCTAATATTGAGATTTGACTCTAAAAAAATTCTGAATCCAAAACAAGAATCGAAATGAATTTTAGCAAAGTTTGGCAAAGGTTTACAGCAAATTTACTTTTTGATCTTTAAATCCGGAGAATACTCTTCTTCTTTAGAGTGTGTAATCTCTAAGTTAATGGCGTCGAGTGTGTTAAAGATAAATTTTATTTCATTCAATAACTCAGCATACTCACATTCGTCTGTGTATTGTCATCTTCATCTACAAAAAACTTTCGTATACAGGGTGTCAGCAGTACAGGATCAATCTTTTTTGGATTGTTTGTACCAAAGACAAGTGAGAGCATTATAGCTATCGCCATTGTAAGTACAGCACCGAAGCAAGTGTACCACATATACGAAATGCGATACAGTGGAAAGATGTCACTAAAATATGCAATATAAATTTAAAAGAAAACGTTAGCAAATAAATAGGTACTAAATTGAAGTTTGAATACTCACTCAGCTGTTGGTGCTGCAGCCAAATTGCTCATATTCGTTACACTCGGCATGAACACTGATTCAAAACGATAATCACACTGTTCGGTGCTTAGCACTTTGGTTTGATAGCTTATGGCACCCGAAGCAATAGCCCATTGTGCATTCAGACTGATCCAAGACATGGCAATGACACCCAGTATGCCGCCGGTCAGTGCGCACTGCAAACAGAAACTGAAAGTTTAGCATATCATTTAAAAAAAAAAAAAAAAAAAAAACAGTAAATTATTTCACATACATTTCCATTTATCCAAGGCAGAAATATGCCCAAGGTGAAAATGCCAAAGAGCGGTCCATTGGTTATAGCCTCGAGACTCATAGTCAGCTGCAGTACGGTGCCCATGTGCTCAACTATATAGACCAGCGCTACACATAGCGCGCCAACACAGACCACCACCATACGCATAATCCAATTGATGGCACTCGAGGAGAGTGGCTGCTTGACATATGGCTTAACAAAATCTTCAAGTACCACAGCAGACATGGAATTCAAACAGGTCGAAAGCGAGCTCAGCGCAGCGCTAAAAACGCCTGCAATGAAGAGTCCCGTCAGACCAGGATATTCACCCAAAGTGTCCATAACGAAAAGTGGCAGCAATTGATCGCGTACCTTAGCCAGCTAAAATTTAAGAGAAATGAGTAGAGTCTCAAAATGAAATTATTAAGAAGTATTTTTTTTTTTTAAGTACTCTAATACCTTAGTTGTCAGCGGATCACAATGCTTATAAGTGGCATATATCAAGAGTCCATTATAACCACAAAGCGCCATGATTACCAAGACACCACCACAGAATACCCAGAGCGCCTTACGTGCATCGCGCAGCGTGGGCAGCGATAGATAACGTTGTATCATATTTTGTGAGACGGCATTGGTCTGTGTCCAATAGAAAACGCCACCGACGAAGAGACACCAAAGCGTATGACGCACCGTGGGATCTATGCGTAGACTGTAAAGTAATAGCTATAAATGTGTATTTCAACGCAGATTGTTTATTAAAAAAAAAAAAAAACTAACTCTGGTGCCTCTATGCGTCCTGAATCCCAACCGCTCTGCAGCACCACACCAGCACCACCAATATCCAAGCTACCTTTTATAGCCACCAATGCCAAAGCGCCCACCATGGAGATTGCCTGCACTACATCGGTCCAGACAACAGCTTTTAGACCGCCCTGCAAATAGTAAGTATATATGATATTATAAAATAGTAGTATACTAATTTGTAGCATACTCACCAGACTTGTATAGAATACACAGATGAGACATACTATCGGCGTTATTGTATGCACTCCGACACCGGTAACTTGATTGAATGCCAGCGCTGGCACATATATCACTATGGGCAGAAAGCTAATCTGATGATATATAAATAGTGAATGAATAATACTCATGACTATTCATAATTATTCATAAGTATTCATACTCACATTCATAATAGTAAACATGACAGATCCAAACATGCGCAATCGTCGATCGAAACGACACTCAAGATACTGCGAAGGTAAGATAATTTTATTTAACTATTTTATTTGTTTCAGAAGTTATGAAAATTAGCCAAATTCATTTAGTTCATTCATTCACTTCATTTAATTGATTTAATTTGTAAAATTTTAAAATAAGAACGAAAGAAATTCCCCTAGTATACTAATGACTGGTGGCATCAATTTGATAAGTGAAATGTGTTTGAGAATCTTTTTTAATTTAGAAGATTTTTGAATGAACTAAATTTAAACTGAACGATGCGAAAGTACAATATGCATATAGAGGCAGAATTTGCCAAAGCGGACGGACGGACTTCAGAGAAAAGCAAATATTTGAGATAAAGTATTTAGCTCATTGAGACGAATCGATCTAGCCATGTCCATCCGTCTGTCAGAGTGATTGTTTCTTAATAAATTACGAGTATAAGATTTAAAGACACCAGTATTCCGTATTTTTGTAGCCTTAATTAACTTTTTGTGAAAAACGTTAACAACATATGATTATGGAATATAGGGTGGATCATTTAAACTGTCCGACAATCAGACAATACTATAACTTTGAAAACTGTTGTCAGCTCTGCTTATAACTGCACGCGTTCGTGCTTTGGTCCAAGAAGATTTTTGTCAAGCGCTGAAGCATTTCACATGCACACAGCTTTACATTCAAAATTTTTTTCTCAACTGTGAAAATTCAATACAAACAAATTTGTCGGAATTATGCAACTGAAAATCGTCACTAAATTCATGATAAATCTATTCATTACAAAACAGTCACAGACATTGGTGCAGAGACTCAACGGAGCGTTCTTCTTCGAAGGTAATGTTTGACCAAACCATAAACGAATTTTTTTGTATCAATTGTGGCTGTTAATGGCAAGGTAAACATCTGTTTCCAGCAGCATGGTGCCGCAGCCCAAGCCACCATCGCAATATTTTTGAGGTTTTGTTTCCTTTCGAGACAAATGGTGTATGGCCACCGCGATCGTCGTTTTAGCTCCTCCAGTGAAGTTACTTGAAATTCTAGATCTACATCGAGAGGTCACAAACTTTTGCAGTACTCAATGCCAATATCTGACACGCAAAGTAGGCTGTATAGCGTCAAACATTTAGCAAAGGGCTGGAAAATGTCGAAAAACGTGCAGTCCTACCAGTTCTAGAGGCGACCGTTTACGCGATGTCATATGCAAAAAGTGATCAAAAAAAATGTACAGTGTCTAAAATGAAGGAATAATAACTTAACCTGCACAATACATGTGTGATTAATTAATTTTCCCAAAAAAAGTAAACAACCACATTCGGAAGATTCAATACTCTTCACACTCCTTCAATCCATTTTTGAGGTAGTTTTGTCATAACTATATGGAGCTTCCGTTCATTAGATACCATAATATCGAATCTCAAGGTAATATTGAAAAAGTTTTTCATAAAGAATCCGAAAAGTGGGAAAATAACATGGTGGAGAACTGGTTTCAACAGGAACTAGGAACTGCTCGCAAAAAAAGCGATTTTTTGAAGCAGATGTTTCTTATTCGGTTGTTTTCGAAAAGTGATGATTTCGATTCACCAGATTTGATTCCGCACGACTTTTTCTTTTAGGAATATTTGAGTAGCACGGTTTATGCCAACAAACATGATACTCTCGACAACACACCACAGGAAATTTCAGGAATTTCACCGGAAACTCTCCAAAAAGTGATAGAGAGCGTAATATTATTTTCTAAAAGTGACTGAAAAAATTGTACCGATCCAAATTTACATAAAATAAACGAGTCTAAAGCAGCAAGATTTTTCAAGGTCTCGCTGCCCAGAGCCAGCCAAATTCTTTGGTAGCAATTCTTAAACTCCGAAAAAAAAACGTCGTTCAGAATACAAAATTCCTAACTGCATAACATGGACAGTTATCCTTTCTAAACTACTATATCTGTATAATATAAAATCCATTAGTTCTGTTCGAACTTAAAAATCGCTCAAAGTGAGCAGGACACATTCTTTAATATACGAGTAAAGGTACATAAGTGAAGCTATTGCTAAAAATGGGCAGTACAATGCCTTTGATATAAGTGTGAAGTAGCCATCCATAAGAAGCTACCGTATACCATTTCAAGTTGATATGAACTATCATAAATAAGTTTTTCATACAAAAAACCATAAATATGATTTTTATAGGCGCTACCAGTAAAAGTAGGCGTGGCATATTTATATGAATATTCACTGGAGTTAATGCCAAAAGAAGCATCCATAACGGGTTTCAGATATCTCCAAAAATGTATACAAAAAAAAAACAGACATCCAGGCTGACAGACAGACGGACATTTCTACATCGACTAGTCAAGTCATGCTGATTAATATTGAAGAATATATTGTAATTTGTGGGATCAACGATGGCTCCTACATGGCGTTACAAACTTTCAGACAAATTGATAATACTCTTTAAATAAATATTATTTAGAAAATATTTAAATATTATTTAGAAATATCTTAATAGTACAAGTACCAAAACTGTTTCTACTTACCTCATACGTCGACGTTATATTCAAATCATAAAACACTGGTAAATAAAAAATGCCCATAACCAAGCCCATGCTCACAACGCTCAATGAAACATACAGATACTGTATGCCATACGAATAAACCTCCGTGGGTAAGCCCAGCAAGGTAATTCCCGATATAAAACTGGCAATCAATGAGAGCGCAATTGGAAAAAATGGCATTTTTCTGCCACCGAGCATATACTCCTCCTCCGACATGGCTTTCTTCATAAAACCAAAATAGATGCCAATGAAAATACACAGCAGAAACATGGCCACGAAGACAATATAATCCGGCGTAGAAAAACGCTGCAGTTCGGTGAGTATATTCTCTATATCCGACATGGCGGCGGCGACTTCTTTAGAGATCACCGATTACTAGTTTGTTCTATAAAATTTGTTGTTCGTATCCGTCTTCGAAGACGGTTTTGCGGCGTAAATTGGCGAAAGTTTTCCGTTTTCGCTTTTAAGAAGTTAGCAAATTTGCGGAACGAAGCGATTTCACTGAACTCTTATTCAGGAATTATGTATAAACCACACTTTATATTTTTACAAAATCAAGCCGAGCACATTTTTCAATGCGTTACGAGGTGCTCTGTTCACAATTTCCGCGTCGACTAAATCATATAAAATTTTGTTTTATTAAAGCTCCGGTTTCCAGTAAATACAGCATATTGTAGAGTTCCCGAACACACTTTTCTGTATACTTTTTATATAGGTATGTACATGTGTGGGAGACACAATTGCACAATGAGATCTCGCATACAGACACACACACACACAGTTCGAGTCAGTTCGAGCTAAGTCTGGGTGCCTCCTTGTGCACAATGAACAATAATAGAGCATTCAATTTACATACATATTAGATTTGATTTAGTCTCTTTTTTTTTTGGATTTTTTCGCAAAACCGACACTTTGCTCCAGATTTATAAATGGAACGTAATAAAGTCGTTCATAATAGGATGACGAATCGTAAGCTGACGAAATTGTCGCGTTGATCTGTGTAACCCAACTACACAATTGCATACAATGTGTTTTTGGTGACCAAGAACTCTATTCAACTAACTAATTCAATTGTCTCCCGCCTGCCACAATTACGGATAAGATGCCGGAATTACATTTATGCGCATATTTTTAGATAAACTGGAAAATTGTTTGCGACAAGTACACCGAATTGTTTTAGATAATCACATGCACAGCATATACTTGTACAAAGTATTACATATTACTATTTATCCGAACTAATCTAATCTGATCTGATCTATTTCTGCATTTGATTGTGCATTCCGTACGTAAACAGAGAGCCGAGACGTCATCGTCACTATTTGAATGAACCCAAAAAATCAACGCGATACAACGTAGAAATTATGTCACATAATCGATGCACAAAGTTATTTATCAATTAATAGTTTATCTTTAGAGTTACTACTGCAAAAAGGCATTATTGAAATATTTTTGCAATGCACAATAGTCACGAAATTTTTTCCGAATTTTGTAAATACGTTTTTCACGTTGAAATAGCTTTTTGGACTAATTTTGCAATGGTTCTTGAACGATTTGAAAAAAGGGTTCTGCCTCGGATGGCAGCGTTGATCAACTGCAACGTTGAGCAATAATCTAGGGGATTTTCCGTCATTCGAGTTTGCAAAGTAACAGTAGTGGATAAAAATATTGAACCACAGCATTTATTCTGAAATTGCTTTAAAATAAAGATTAGTTTTAACTCAGAGTCGCTGTAAACGTATAGTACTTTCAATCAACTGATGAGCAAAGTTTTTATACCTTTTGACTATAAACATCTTTAAATATTTTACTTTAAACTAAAAGGCCAGCCATACCAGGTCCAGCTGAAAACTAATAAAGCTTGTAGCTATCTATTGCAATAGTTTTAAATTGTTATAAAGAATTAAGCGGAGGTTAAACCCAGATCATCTGGATTGCTTTGAGTCATCAAATGTTTACTAATACAATTTATACAATATCAATATTATTAATTAGAATCACCGTTTGTACCAATGTAAAATCAATTATTTCAACATTAATAATTGCTTTAATTCAAACATGTTCGATACAACAAAATAAATGAGAACTGTGTTTGTATGGATAGATCGAACATGTTCGATACAACAAAATAAATACAAAATGTTTTTGTATGTTTTTTGAGCGTAAGTTGCTTCTGCTTATAAAAAGTCGCCTTACCAATTTTCAAACCAATATTTAAAAGATTGAGGGTATAGGGCGGGTTGGAACCCACAGACAGACAGACAGACGAACATGACTAGATCGACTCGTCTTGCCGGTCGGACGATTGGAGATTAAATGCGCTTGAGATTGCTGAAGCTGTAATCATTTTATGTGAACGTGTAGAAAATATTATTCAAGAATAATTGTGAGTTAATTGCAAGATGTGTGCCCCCATTTTCTTTCAGTAGAGATCAAATGATGTCTTCTAATCATGTTGCTCCACATCATACGTTTGGTGAAGTTTAACCGCGATGAATGAAGTTTTGCGTCGCTTTATAACCGTGAGTGATACGTAGATCTGTCAAAGAACACCGGAGACAAACAAAAACAGCAGCGGATTTCTACTGAATTGAAGCCAAAGAATATAAAAGTGGGTTTGTCGACCAACAAAGTAAAGATGGCCGCTTTTGAGGTTGTTGATTATTTCGAGAATTTTAAAAACTACTATTATACTCAAATGGTTTCTTAATATTAAAGGATTAAAGGAACTAAGTGTACCAAGGTAAAAAGAGCTGTATCAACTTCTCCTAACTTACAGTTTGTAAAAAAATAATATTCAAAATTTTATTAACTCGGCTTTCCAAAAGTTCAATAAATATAATATATATTTATAATAGTAAATATAAATTTCGTCGTACTATTTTAAGATGTTTGAAAAAAAAAATGTGAATATTTTTATATATATTGATGAAGGCATTAATGCGTAGGTGTGCACTAAAAAAAATGTGTGCCCAATTTCCGACTATTTCAGCTTGACACTTAATAATAAACTTCACTTAAAACTTAATCGCTCTTGTAATTCACAAATAGTTTTTGCATATTCTTTGTTATATATTTTTGAAAATTGAGTAGAAAATACTTGACAAAATTAAACGTGTATAATACGAGCATTATAAACGAAATGAAAAATTCGTTCGGTGCAAATGGTCCGATTTCGACCAAGTGTTGGATTTATCTTTATATATAAAAATCTTCTGTACGTGTGTACGTGACTGAACTCCTCCTAAAACGGTTGGACCAATTTTGATGAAAATTTTTCTGTGTGTTTATGGGGATTCGAGAATATTTTAGATTCACAATTTGATTAACTGTGAGAGCCCGCGAGTGTTCCAGGCCCAAACAATTTAAGATAAAGGGATGAAATGTAGTATATGGGATCGAAGAGGGAAAGGGAAGGGAAGGGGGAGTGTTGGGGAAGAGGTGGAAGGTAAAGTGTCGGAAGAAAAAGAGGTGGAAGGGGGAATGGGGGCAGAGATATAGGGATATAGGGGAATGGGAATTGGAATTGGAGGTAAGGGAAGGCGTGTTAGGGGAAGGGGGCAGGGGAAGAAGGGTATGGAAATGAGAGGTAGGGTAAAAGACATTGGGAAGGATGGATAGAGTTAGGTGAGGAGGGGTGAAAGATAGAGGAATGAAATGTTGTATACATGTTAATGGGATCGAAGGGGGCAGGGAGAACGGGAGATATGGGAAGGGGCTAGGGAATGAGTGCAGGGTAAAGGGTGGTAGGCGATGGGGTGAAAGGTGTCAGGAGAAGATGGGTATGAGAATGGGTGGTTACGGACGCATTGGGAAGAAGGGACAGGGGCAAGGAGTGGCTGGGAAGGAGTAGCAGAGGGAAGAAGAGGCAGGCGGTTTCTTATAAAACTATAACCATAGAGAGAACATCTGTACTCAGAAACATAAGCAGCCCACACAAACAAATCAAGGTTTTTCCTAGACCTTGACACCTGAGGTTGCATTTCGGTCTGTCTTTCTCTTACTTTCACAAATTGCTTTGCACTACTACATTCATTTCATATATAATAAATTGTGTATATATAATTTCCTGATACAGCTCACAAGCTGTTACAACAACAACAAAAACAACAGCAAATCAGGGAGAAACACTACTTTTTTCTCACGAAACCCACACCCCCTCCCTCTGTACTTATTTTTCAATTATTTATTACTTATTTTAACATATTTTGTTGATGTATACTTGATAGAGTCAAATATATTCGCTTCTCGTGTTTGTTGTTTCGAGAATATCGCAAAAATATTAATGATGACGAGTGCAGTTTAAGGCCATCAACGTCAAGAAGCTGTTTTTGAAGCTGTTCGTAACCGATGCTTGAACTATTTTTGAAGATATTAGGATTGAAATTAGAATTGCTTCATTGCAGAATATGAAACTTAGAGACGCACATGTGAGATAAACTAACTGCTTATTAAAATTCATTTTTCGGTTAAAAAAAAAAAATAGGAAATCTGCAGAGCTGAAAAAGAATGATTAAAATTTGAATGAATATGTGAATCATTCAGACATTGCATTAAACATTTTTGAATAACACTGTTTGAAAAAGAAAAAGGAATTGAAGTTAAATTTAATTCATTCAAAATGAATTGTATATTTTTCAATCATTGTTTCTGAAAACTTAATATAAAACGAATTTAATGAATGAATTGAATCATTCAATAAAAAAGTTAACCAAAGAAAACCAAATTTTTATTCAATTCAATCTATTTTTTTTTTCAAAAAGTTTTCAAAAGGAATGATTCCAAATATACAATTCATTTTGAATGATTCTAATTTCAATTCAATGAAGAGCTCTGGAAATTTGGTCAATTAACAAAAATTCGAGTTCATGCTTTCTATATTTCTATAATGCTATTTTTAAGCAACGTTTTAAGCACTACTACGTATTAACATGGTCTTTGAAATGCATGTTCGCAATATAGTTATCTGTTTGCATAATATCTGGATTTCTAAATCTTTTCTACTTGTAGAGTGTTCGAACTAGGAAACTTCCCAAAGGTGTACTTAAATGCCGCATTAGTTCAGCTAATTGCTAATGATTTAATAAATTTATCCACCAGTGTACTAAAGAAATCACAAACGATGCACTCACCCAACGCGACACACAATATAACAATTTGTTATTGAGTTAAACTAACAGATTTGCCTTGGTAAGTAAATGCATTGAGTACATCAAATGAGTACACGAGAGATCGACCGAGTGTGTGGGAGAGTCGGTGAAATGCTGACGCTATAAATTAAAGAAAATCAAGTGCAACCGTTGAAAGCAAACATTTCAATGGATCTCTATTATGGTTGTGCCTCTAGGTACTCTTGATCTCTTGCATTCAAGAGCATACTTGCCAATTCAATTCGGCGCCACCGAAAAAAAAAAAATTTTTTTTTAAATAAAAGCATGACGAGAGCGAAAAACGTTATTGAACTTGAACGCAATTACATCGAATGAGATATTAAATTTATCGTACATGAAAAGGGTGTTCCATTGAAATGTGTGGTATTTTAGTTTTTAAATACAAAGCAAACAAATACGAATCCATAGAATATAAATATTTATGGAAAATTGTTTCCCGGGTGTGTTCACCGCGACTGTTCCGTAAGAATTTGACTATTTTGGTCATATCTGCGATAACATTTAGAAGTATTGCGAACCGAACAGCACGAATAACCGTTGTTACGTTCCGTTTTAAGGCTGAAATCGTTTTTGGATCAGACTTTATGCTTTGTACAACCCCAAAGACACAGTAGACCCAGTTTGATAAGATTTTGTTTACAACATTGCCTTACTGGTGTGTTGATTGCGTCCAAATTTTTGCTGTATCGATCTTACCATTTTTCGCATCGATACGAAATTTAAGATCCAAAATTTCGATGCGTTGTTCTTTCGTTTTGTGTTGCATAACTAGAACCCTATAGTGTCACGATGACATTGACAAATAAAAAATGTCACACATCTAAATGGAACACCCTTTAAGTACATATGCATCTTAATTCGGAATAGTTTGCTTGGTGTTGTAATTTATAGCTTCTATCAGACTAGTGATTAATATAATATTATTTTCTATGTTAAACGGAAATATGGAAATTTCAATGAGTAATTACACTGCACAACAGATAGTTCCAATATGGGTTTACGAAAGAAAACTCGATCGATTGGGTTATAAATTTTAGTAGACTAGTGCAACTTTTTCTAAGAATATAAAACTTAACTTGTTTGTATTAAAAACTAATAAAGTGCTTAGATTAGAGTAGAGTAGCTGGGTACTTTTCCGTTATATGCCCCAACGACAAATCGTGCCTGCTTAATCACTTTTTTCACTTAGCTCATCTTGTAAAATCCATGAGGCAGCACGCAGTGCTATAGCAGCAATAATGGTATTGGGATTCCCCGAAATCGGTGCAGGTAATACACTGGCATCGACAATGCGCAGCTTGTGTACGCCATGTAATCTATGGAAATGGTGCAAAAAAATAAAGAATTTAATTTGAAAAGTATGTATGTATGCATACCTAAGACGTTGATCAACTACACTATGCGCTGGCTGTATACCCATAGCGCAACTACCACCCGGATGATGTGAGGTAAGTCCAATGTGCCGCATTACACACTCCAGATAAGCATCCGTTGGTTTATTGTGCTGAAAATCTTCCGGTGTGGGACCAAGCGTAGCACATTCACGTAGTCGAGGCCAATGTATTTGTGGCTTTAGTGCGGCAAATGCAGCTGAGGTAATCAGCTGTAATGTAAGTATAAGGAATAATAGCGTTTTTTTCTTTTAGCTACAATGAATATACTCGCATTAGGTGTATTTGAAAGTTTACGTCATTTTTTAATACTAGCTGAAAGTTTACAAAACGTAATTAGAGGGATCGCATGTACAACAGAACGTTACAAACATTTAACACTCATGGCACTAACTATTTCGCTTTTGGGCTTTTGTTAAAACACTTCTAAATATATAAACTTAATTAACAAACCCTAACTGGGATAGGAACACGGAATAATGTGCATTAAGTGATTTCGATGCTTTAAAAGTAGTGATTTTTATGAAAATTCGTAGGTTAGTTTTATAGCGTGTACGAATCTCACACTACCACCTGCACGGTGGCGTCTTTTGTAAGATTCTTTAAATGGAAGTAAAGTTTGTATGGGAGCCGCCCTTTTTCATGGCTCGATCTGAATCTACACTACAAAAAATGTTCATACAAAAACTTGAAGATGGGACTCAAGTTTTTATAGAGGATACTCCTTAAAGTAGGGTTTACATGTTCAATTAATACTAGTTATTTGAAGGGGAAGAGGGAGAGTCTAAATATCCAAAAATGACGTCTCTATCTCTTATAGTATCCTAGATCTGTTCGTTCAAACAGACTGCCATATCTATATCGACTCGTCTTCCGATGCTGATCAAGAATATATATACTTTACAGTGTCGTCCACGCATCCTTCTGCCTGTTACATACTTAATATACACAAATTTAATACACCCTTTTACCCTATTATACAGGGCAAAAAAAAAAAGATTTTTATGTGGAGCGTGTCCAATACATATAAGGCAATCAATGGAAAATGCAACCCCTTCATAGAAATCATTAAGCCTATGGGAAGTCCAAATTTATTGTAGGCACTCTTCATGATTTAGTTTTTATGTTCGTCTTCTTGTCATTACTTTGGGCGCTGGTGATATATGACCTCCTAACTGAGCTCAATTCACAAGGGTTCAACATTATTAGATATGCCGACGACCTGGCGATCTTGGTCTTGGAGAAGTTTGGTCATAGAGAAAAGTACTAGTACAAACTTCTGAAACCACAGAGTTAAAAATTGGAGCTGGGTCCAGTGTTAATCCAGAATGCTCTTTCAGGGTATTCAGACGAAGTAAAGACAAGAGTGTAACCTGGAATACCCATCTTAAGTACATTCTCAATAAGGGAACAATAGCCCTTTTGGACATGTAAACGGCTGTTTGGTCGGACATGGAGTTTTACACTGAAGATGATTCTCTTTCCCCATAGTTACCTACGTTACCCTTATCTGGTGGTCCAAACAGCTGATAGTCTGTTCTAAAAGGCAATGCGACGGCTAATTCGCCTGAGCATGTCAGGTGCCATGCGTACCTCTCCCACTGCTGTAATGGAGTCGATCAATTGAGTCTCTAGGTGAATTTTATCACTCTAGTATTCTCAAACATATTTCTACCAACGGTATTATGTTTCAGAAGTTTCTCAGTTCTTTCTCCCAGTCGCTGAGATTGGGATGAGGACATACCTGGTACTGGACCATCAACATTTAAATGATTCACACACCGATACAGGTACAACTGCGGATGTCTTCGGACGTAGCACCATGGTTAAAGAGACAGAGAAGATATTGGATAAAATCACCTACCATAACTGAGAAAGGGTACAAAAGATATTCGTTTATGTTGCAGTGCCCGTTTTCCGTTAGGATGGCCCTCCACGTCTCATTTCCGACTCTTAAGTATACGTAACTAGCTGCTCTAGCCTGTTTCGCAGTAACCATTTGCTTGTCATGCTGTGTAGAACAAAGGCTGAAACTTTCTATGACACTCAATGCATACCTACCTCAACTGCCTGTCTTATAGCATTTATAGTACACAGCACGTCCTCCGGCATCGCTAAATAGTTTGGATCAATCAGCGGATTCTTGCGCATGCTTTCACCAGCTACACGCACCGTTCCACGCGATTTAGGCTGTAGACAGCTGGAGATAAGCACAAACCCTTCCTGCGTTGCATTATGGTAGCGTGGAAAGAGCGCACGAAATGCAGCACGTTTAAAATTCGAAATGGTCATGAGTGAACTTTCGTCAATAGCGCCAGCGCCAAAGAGTGTTAGTGTAAACGGATGTGGTTGCATGTAATCGGTGACATGTCCCAACACCCCAAAATTGCCCAAATGTCCCGTACCGCTTGTTAGATAGTTAAACAAACTAATAGGATCAAGCAACGCGCGTTGATTCAGCGTAGGACCCACTTGAGCAATGGACGCAAAAAGTGGCAGATTCAAGTGATCATGCAAATTTCTGCCCACACGCGGCAGCTGCACACGCGGTACTATTTTCACTTTACGTAGCTGCTCCGCATCGCCTATGCCGGAAACCTGCAACAATTGCGGCGTCTGATAAGCACCCGCACAGATTAAAAGCTCACGCCGTACACCGATGCTGTATAGCTGCTCCTTACGTGTCTGTTCATGCTTGATGCCCACTAGCAGTGATTGCACTTGACTACCATCCGCTGTTAGAATGATTTTCTTTGCCAGCGTATTGGTCATTAGACGTAGATTACGTTTGTGCAACTCCGGCTGTAGAAAACGTTGCAATACGGAGTGTCTTAAGCCGTTCTTTATGTTATAACGACTACGTCGAAATAACCAAGTTTTTTGTATGAATTCCGACTTTGCTTCGTCAAATACCCGCGTTAGCTTGGAATAGCTGCGCGGTATTTCGTATAATTCATGGGGTTTGGCGCTTGCTGCTTGCATAAACGGCTGCATTTGTGTCCAGCGCCATTCGCTGAGATTATAGCTTTTATGCCAGGCATCAAAATCCGGTGCGTGTCCTTCAAAATGCAGCATAAAGTTTAGCAGTGCGGAGCCACCAAGTCCTTTGCCGCGTGGCAAACTTTGACGTTGTTTCTCCAGTCCTTTGGAGGAATGTGCTTGCGGCACTGAGAGAAAAGCCCAATCGTTGAGTCCCTGCTGTTGAAATGTCGTCAGCAGCGGAATTTTACTGAGAAACCCGAAGTTGCCGCCAGCTTCGATAAGTAATATGCTGCCATTGGAGTGCTTGGCAAGCATTGAGGTGAGCACACTGCCCGCGGTGCCAGCGCCAACTGTTATGTGGAAAAGAAGAAAAAAGGTTAACTCTCAGTTAAGTGTGCACGACTTCGAGATACACTGTACATAGTCTAAGAATTTGTATGGTGGCAGGGCAATTACTATATCAGTGGTGTACACATACCGATATCCCGTTAAACATAAGATTATTGATACAAAATATTAAAAAACATACTACAAATTTTATTATCATTAATGTCTATGTCCCCACCGACATGCAGAAATCCTACTCAAAGAGTTGAATGTGAGCGACTCTTGCATCTCTTCAATAAGAAAAGGAAGCTTTATCAAACTGGTCTAGTATTCCCCAGACACGGGCAAATAACATTCAAAATCTTTGCAACTATGTACCTTCACCACTATATCAAAGTAGGGATTCCGATGTAGAGCAAGAAAAGCTTCGTAGGCTATGTGGACACTTGTAGACCCAAGTAAATAAACAAAGCGGATGGATATGCTTCTGTATACCGTTACACATTATATTAAATCAATACGACACCTGTCTGAAGAGTAAATAAACATGGCAGAACAAGCGAAAGTTACAGCAAGAATGTGAGTTTTCAGAAAACTATTGCTTGTCAGCTCAGCGAAATCCGTATGAACAATCCAAAAGTAATCAGGAATAAACGTGGTAGTCTACTTGATGATGGTACTGAACAACAGTCTAGATGTGCGTCAATGAAAGTCTGCGTCGTGGAACTTTTTTCGGATATATGAAATTACTACCATCAAGAATGGTGAAACTAAGGTCACGACAACATTCATCAGAACTTCCTAAAAGCTAACGCAACAATCTGACTACCTACTAGTGTATAGCAAATTTGTGAAACATAAAAGATGCCGACTATAGGAAATGAGGGAATCTTTATTATGCTACCTAAAAACTGCGAAGTGCAAACATTTCCGTGGTATCAAGGCTGTCCCTATGACCAGCAAGATTTTTGCTTTAAATAGTGCTATGATGTGCAAGGAACTACGCGGTCTCCTGACCAGTTTCAAATCTCTTGATAAGCGCCTGAACGCGATACTTATCAAGGCTAAGTTCTTCAACATTAGCATTCGCTGCTATCATTGATTTCATAAAAGCCTTTGACAGCCTGAAAAAACTTTCGTGTTAAATGTGTGTGCAGAGTATATTATTTGGTTCCCAACATTTTAAATTAACACTTTACTCACCTACAACGTAGTCAAAGACGTAGCCATCTTGCGGTGGTAATTCATTCGGTAACTTCTCATACAACAGCACAGAGACTAACATCCATAAGATGGCTAGTAAACCAATAATTATGGCACCGACAATGAGCACTTCTGTAATTTGAAGGTAAAGGTTAATAAATGGAATAACAGCTTACGACGGCTTACAAACTTTGAAAACGCATTTCTACGTCTAATAATTCTTAAGCAGTCAACAGAAAAACTGATGAAATTCAACTGACGAATTCAATTGTAGCAGCAGAGTAGCATAAAAATTGTGCTTAGGGTGCACGGCTACAGAAAACTTGGTCTAATCCAATTAGCGTATGAACGCGCGCACAGTTTTTCGCCGTATACAATTCAATTCAATTGACTAACGCCCACAGCGGCGTGTGGGGCGTAAAAGAATATAAACCTATCTAAAAACATACATAAATTGAATAAAATATATCCGCCATATTAATTTACATTGAATTCTAGAATATATTCACATACAGCGTAAATAAAAATCCTAAAAAAAAACTATTTTACAAACTAATAAAAATCTAAGCCTAGTTCGGGGTTGTTGATATATACGATAATTTATGCCTTCAGCATTTCCATTTCGTCATCGCTAATCAGTCCCTCTTCGAGCTTCTTCTCTAGCTCGCGCGCATCGACATACGTAATCTCCTCCTCGGGCAAATCATCTTCTTCCATTGCTGCCGCTTCGGCGTCTTCCTTAGCGCGACGCTGCTTCAGCCCAGCTGCAGGTGAACGTATAAGCGACATATTACGCTGTACATTCTTAACATCCATTTGTATTTCAATTTCACGTCCCTTGCGTAAACGTTCCATAACGAATTGTCCCTGGCGGCGTTCCTTGATTACGGTCACCTTCTTAATGGCCTCCAGCGCCTTCGTCCAGGTTTCACGGCTATATTTGACGGGCACATTGCGACGCTTCTCAAATTCAAAGCTGGGATCGATGGCCAGCTCTTTGCCGGCCGCCTTGCGATGTGCCTTGGTCCAGCGCACCTTGCGTGGATTCTTCTTGCGTTTGAAGGCTTTGTGGCATTTGCCGCGACAGAATTTAAAGATCTGTAATAAAATTTTATGATTCAACAGTTTATAAGACACATGCTGCGTAGTTGCACAAATTTTCACATACCTTGCAGTCGTTGCGTACAAAATTTACACCATGCCCGGGATAGATTTTGCTAGAGCAAAAATAACACGTTTCAATACGCATTTTTGCTTAAATTATTCAAGAAATTTAAGCAAAAAATTGGCTCCACGTGTTGTTGCTCGTTTTCACTGGCTGTGTTGCTTTTGAATAGTGTTGTAAACTGCCTAAACAAATTCGCACTCGTTACTTTTTATAGTAATGTTTTTAATAGTTACTCGTTAGAGAAAGAGTAGTGTTTCTAAATGCCTGTGCACGGTAGTCCAAGCAAGTGACAAAAGCCCACGTCAGTGTACCTGCTGCACTTAGTTCGAGACGTGTAATATATATATATATATATATATATATATATATATATATATATATATATATATAATATATATATATATATATATATATATATATATATATATATATATATATATATATATATATATAATATATATATATATATATATATATATATATATATATATATATATATATATATATATATATATATATATATATATATATATATATATATATACACGTGGCTTGAAACGTGCATTCAGATAAATAAAGGGGTGTTTTTTTGAGGTGTAGAACATTGAATTAAAATACTGAGACCACATTACATCAAACTTAAAATTAGCTTTTTTCGAAAGATAATTTTATGCTATTAGTGTTTCCATTTAATTTTAAAAGTCCAATTTTTGTCCACTTTTTTCAAGCAATGGAGGGCGTATCTCGACAATAGTTGTCTTCTAAGCGCCGTTCTCATGACTTAGAAATACATTAGAGAATACGAATTGCCAAGATATGCTATTGGCGGAATAATATTATGTTATATGTTATCGGACACTTTTCTGTCAGTTCATTTTGAAATTCGAATTTTTTGGTCTTATTTACAGGCAGCTGCAAAATACTGAAGAGGTGGATAGTCCATACATTTGCATTAATACTATAAATTAGAAGAAAAAATGGGATGAGAGTGAGCGCCGCCGCTAAAGAAAAATACGAACCAATTCATGAATATAGTATGCACGTTTGTATTCCAAATTTTAATAAAAAATTTCCATTTTGTTGGTTTTCATTTTGCTTTGGTTTGTTGACAGGTATTTTTGAATTAAATTGATTGGTTAGCCGAACTCCGCAATACAATTGTAGCGCGAAAAATATGAACTATAAAGATATAGGCAAGTATATATAGGCAAAGTTGCTACTTTGTTTGCATAAACCAATGAATTCATGTAACCCCAGAGAAAATAATCCAAAGGCAATAAATCGAATATTGGCCACTTGACTAGTAAGTTCAGTAAGTCGGTTGGTTTTCGAACAGCATGAAAAAACTGGTCTTCAATAAGCATTCCATTTATTTGGGGCGAAATAATGGGTAATCATGGCTATATAGCGTTCGCCGTGAACGGCAACGTTTCTGCCATTTTTGAAGAAATAAGATCTAATGATAACACCGGCTTATAAAGTGCACTAAACAGTGATTTTTTGTAGATGTACCAGTGTCTCGTAAATTTTCTTCACTCCAAATGCGGCACTTTTGCGCCCATTGAGAGCGAAATGTAGTCTACTCACCGAATGGAATATTGCGATAAAACAGTGGGTTGACTTCCAATTGATTTTCAGCTCATTCTCCGTACGTAATACAGAAACGATGGTCATTCGGAATTAATTTTTGCACCAGCTGGATCTTAAAAGGTCGTAGACCGACATTTCATTTGGATTCTCTTCAATACTACGCTCTGTATCAGCAATTCTTTTTTCGGTGCGCACTCTATGATGTCTTTGCGAAAGCCATTCATGGTTAATCAAAGTAGTTGCTCGGATGGCTGATTATGTCGACCGTTAAATGTGCATTGCGCACAGTAACATTTCCGAACTGAACCACGATTTTCGAATTAAATTTATATAATTTGCAAGCGTTGTTCTGCCGTTACTCTACTCATGGTAAAATGGTAAACTAATAGTTTTCAAACTTATTTTTATACCATTTATTTTTTATTAACTTTTTGTATGAATTTTTTTTTTTTTTGCTTGCTTACATTTTTGATTAATTTACATTTTTCGTCATTTCTAATTGAAGAGCCCGCATATGTTCAGAAGGGACCACTAAAGAATACAGTTTCATAGAAATCCATGATTCAGCCTTAAACATGGTACAGGTTTCATTTATAGTTCTAGTCACATTTTCTGAATCTTTTCTAATAAAATGACTCATATCAAATAAAAACAACATTTTGACTAGCTAATTACTAAGTGACAAAAGCTTAGTTGCAACTCACAAATCTTCTGAAATCAATTTTGTGAAGAAAAATTTACATTTTTCATTTGTATTGTTGGAATTGATTGTAATATGTAGTTTTTATATGCTACACAATATTTTTTTCATCTAGGACATCAAATTCGTTTTTTTACTTAATTGAAAGCAACTTCTCGAAATTACATCGCAAAATAATGACAAATCACAATCAATTTCAACAATACAAACGAAAAATAGCAATATTTGGACACAAAATAAATATCAGAAGTTTTGCGAGTTGCAAGTTGGGGAATTTACGCTACCCGGTTCGATTATTTCTTATAGAACTCGTCAAATTAAAAGTAAAAAACTGATAAAATTTTTCAATATCTCGCTTTGACTTCCAGATATCGAACTTTGAAAATAAAAAATTTATTTTTTCAATGTTCCTAAACCATTTTTTGTGTACATTTTTTATCTTTAAAATTCAACATCTCAAAATTTAATCTAGATATTGAAAATTTGTAATCATATTCTTCGCCTTATTTTGACGTGTTCTACAAGAATCCAAAGTCAGATCTTAGCGCTCCGGGATTCATAATATTTTCCGCAAGTAGGCTTGCGGCACTTGGTATTTACCTCGCCAAGAGTTTTTTGTTTGATATTTTACAACACTATTTTTGCAAAAAATAAAACAGCTGTTCAAATAGTAAAAAAAAAAATTAGTTTTCCAAATGCAATCGGTTGTACTCGTTTTTTTTTTTTATATATAGATTACGTCTACTCAAATTAATAATATACGTAAATATGCGCAACATGAGTACAGCAGCAGCAGCCACCGCAACCAACAGCTAAATGAACTACAGCCAGCAGCAGAGCAGCGCGTTGGGCGGCTACAGCTACGCGTTACTACCTCAAGACCCTCCAACTTTAACCACGTCGTCGTCCTCCTCAGCAACGCCACGCAACACCATGTATACACGCGACTGGCGCTCTGCGCTGCGTACACCGCCCACTTATCGCATAGGCAATCGTACCGTGCGCTTTAATTATCATTTTGCGTTGCTTATCTTTGGCATTTGTATGCTCTTCATACTCTTCTTCTATGCGCGCACAGGTTCCAAGTCATCATCAGAAGCTGCCTGGCTGCGTAATGTCGCCAGTTCGAGCAGCATCAGCAGCACAAAAACACTTTTTGCCAATACATACTCAAACGCTGCATACAATGCTACGTATCCATTGACGCCGCCGCTAGTGTCACGTGGCGGCTACGTCAGCTATCGGATTGCCATGGTTGCCGATTTGGATACGAATTCCAAATATACCAAAGCCGATGGCAGCGTTGTGTGGCGTAGTTATTTACAAAAGGGACGCCTTACGTATGGCACAACAAACAGTGACATCAAAATCACCTGGGACGATGGGCCGCCTATAACGCTCGAATCGAGTTTTGCGCTTAAAGGACGCGGCATGGAATTGTCGGAGTTGGTTACGTTCGATGGCAAGCTGTTAACATTTGACGATCGTACGGGTTTGGTGTACGAGTTGATAAATGACAAACCCATACCTTGGGTAATACTACTCGATGGTAATGGACGCAGTTCGAAAGGTTTCAAATCGGAGTGGGCTACCGTGAAGCAACAAACGCTTTTTGTCGGTTCCATGGGCAAGGAGTGGACTACAAGCAGTGGCGACTATGAGAATGATAATCCTATGTACGTAAAACTAATAACAGACGCCGGCACAGTGCGTTCATTAAATTGGGCGGATAGCTTTAAGCTGTTGCGTCAGGAATCGGAGCAAATTATATGGCCGGGCTATATGATACATGAGAGTGGTGTATGGTCGGAAGTGCATCGTAGATGGTTCTTTTTGCCGCGACGCTGCTCGAAGGATAAGTGAGTATTTGTACTAAAATTACTATGACATTAATATGATGGGTAGGGTTTGAGGTGAAAATGCTTACGCACCGATACATGTTTCTATAACATATAGTGCTTCAAATAGATAATAACCATAGCATCATTCTGTGCAGGCCGTCTAAAATGCCAAGTTATACACCCGATAAAATTGTTAGCATCCGGTACAATTAATAGAACAGCTTTTTGAAAATTAATAAGGGAGACATCCAATCATATTTTGAAGCATTGGAATGGGGTCAGTTTGGTGGAGTAATACAAGAGCAATAGCTTTTTGAGTTGAAGGGTACAGAACCTATATCTGTATTTTATGATATTGTATATGTAACATGCAGAAAGAGGCGTGGCAGACTCCATAGAGTATATATGTATATTCTTGATTAGCATCGAAACATGAGTCGAAATAAACATGTCTCTCTGACTGTCTGTTTGAACAACGAGATCTTGGATTCTATAAGAGATATATACTTCAGCTAAAGTGTATTAAATAAACGTGCCAACTACGCTATAAGGGTTAGCCACATATAAACCTGCTTCCAATTTATGGTCGAATAACTATATAGCGTAGCCCCCATACATAATTTACCCATTTTTTATGTTTTTGTATGCAAATTTTTAGTTTTGATTGTTAATCATGCCAATCAAAACTAAGTTTGGTGTAACTTACGCCAATCGTACAAAAATATCATCGGTTTACATAAAACAACTAAAGAATATAGCACCGTATAGCCTTATATAAGGTACTGTGTATCTGGAAATAAAGATTGTTCTGAAGATAGAAAGATGGCAGAAAGACTACACATTGCAAATACTGAAATTGTGTGTCCATTTCGCTATCTCTCAGATACTTTATTACTCGAACTAAAGTATTAAACATTTTATATATTTTGTTTAGCTTCGAAATTATTTCGTATCAAATCGAATTCTTTATACAGAAAACTTGAATAAGTTTTTGATGTTTTATTGTTCAAATGTATGCTTTATTTTAAACAATTAGTAACCAGCATGTCATTGAAAGTACTGTCCGTAGCTTGATACAGTAGCAGCATATAAGTACCACGTCGAGAAAAGGTCTTGCTACCCAAGAACTTATTTATTTTTCGATATCTGCAAAACAATGGAAGTACTATTTAGCTATGCTATGTATATTTCCGGTGACGTATAACTTACCATTTCAGCATTTTCAAGTGAGTGGTAGTCCGTAGCCGTTGGTTTTAAGCGTCTCATATTATAGTACATCCAGCTGATACCACCAAATACAGCGCATGAGCTTGTAAATATGGGTTTTTGATTTTCCCGTGAACATTGATGCATGGACGTATATACCCCACGTTTCTTTTCTTTACGTTTGGAGATATCGTTTCTATACAGTTCACATCGACAGTCGTATTGTGATGCATAAAATCATTCCTCTTCTGCTTTCGAGCTGCTTCTCGGTTTCAATTCAAATCAATCCAAATCAAGCGAATTCGGGGAATGGTTAGTACTTGAAATGTATTTGTTAATCAAAAAGTCCGTAACAAGTGTGGATCGATGTTATGAAAAATGACTGTATATTGTATTAATATTTGTTATACCCTGCCCTGGAGGTGGAGATAGGTAACAGGTAAAAGGAGTAGTATACTCGTATGTAAATATACTTGATCAGCATCGGAAGCTCAGTCGATATCGGTCTGTTTTAATAAACAGATCTTGAAGATTTTAAGAGAAAGGAGCCTTCAAATTAGGCATTTAGACTCTTGATGTGGTGTTTAACAAAATCGGTGAATTATGCTTGAATACTAATCAAAGGAAAAAAATAATAATTAACCATATAACCCTTGAACCTCGTTTTCCAATAAGGGGTTATATTTCACATTAACTCTGAGCATAATTTACCATAAAAGAAAACTACTGCGGCCTGTGCATTGATGAATAGACGAATAATTCAATCCAGACAATGCTTCTTTTGTATATAGAAGATATATACGATCAATGCCACATCAAAACACTATAGCTCGTGTACCGGTTTTCGAATCCGAATAATTTGTTCGGATTCGCGGTCGGTAAAGTGCCCTTGGAAATAAGAATTCATATTCCCAAGGTCTAGTAAATTCAATTAGTGAAATTCTACTGAAATTGAAATACGAACCATTTTAACGAAATCGAATCCAAACATATTATTCGGATTCAGAAACAAGAACACGGGTTTATAACGCATTTCTTTAACATCCATACGCTTTCTGAAGGTTATACTATTTAAATGTTATGAATTCATTCATTTTTCTTCATCTATTCTACAGATACAACGAAACACGCGACGAGCAAATGGGCTGTAACGTTCTACTCTCTGCTGATGAGACTTTTGCTAAGATAACAACAGTTCCTCTCGATCTAGCGAATACAGCGCCAACACATGGCTTCTCCAGCTTCAAGTTCCTGCCCGACACTGAGGATCGCATCATTATAGCTATTAAATCAGAGGAGTTTAACGGCAAGACTTCTACATTTATAACCGCTTTTGATATTAATGGGAAAACGTTGCTGCCAGAGCAGCGTATCGAAACGGAGTACAAGTATGAAGGCTTCGAATTCATTTAGTGTGTACAAGGCTCCGTTGGAGTGCTCGTTCGTCTGTTTTAAAATTAGTTACCGCTTTTAAGCATACACAAAAAGAACTGAAACGGTTCTCAACGAAAATACTATATTTATATATATATATATAAATTGTTTTTAATGTTAAATTGTGTGAGATACGAAGTCATGTCATATATATATATATATATATATATATATATATATATATATATATATATATATATATATATATATATATATATATATATATATATATATATATATATATATATATAGATATACCTATGTTTTATGTTTAACCTCTTTCTATGTATACACACGCTTAGTTATGTTTAATTTAAAACTGGTGCTTTAAGCTACGCTTACATAAATGTAAATATTAACGTAGCATATAAACACACAATATCAGTTTTTTAGGCCAAAATTTTGTTCTTCGAAATAGTTTTTAAGTTTTGCTGTACGTACATTCTTATCATTCATTTGAAGCAATTTAGTTTTAATTTTTATAGTGCTAAGAAACCTTGCCACAACTCCGCTGCAATCAATCGATATAATAATACAGAGATTGTTATCTCAAAAATATTTATAATTAGTTAATTTTGTGTATGTTTCAATTTGTTTAGAGTGATGTTTGATGTTTTCTTGCTTTTTATTGTCATTTAGGTATGAAAGTTGAGCGTTATAAACGTGAAGAGCACATTTGTATATAAACATAAGATACGAGTATTGAAAAATGACGAAAATTTAAAAATATATGTACAACTACATTTAGAGCAGTGTTCTTGTTTTTCATTCGTGTTGCTATTGTGTCAGGCGGCGGAAGTCTCGACTGGCGAAGGTGGTTCAAGCCCAGCGACTTTAAGGTCCTCAGGATCAATGCGTCCTTCATTGGCGCGCACTTCCAGTCTGTAATTGTAAATGTAAGATTAGAATCTAATTAGGGATCTAATTATATGTATATGCAACAGGGCTGTAAAGAAATGATTCAATATAATGAATGTATCTGGGCATCATTCAGACATTGAATTTAATATTTATGAATAATTTCTTTTGAAAAAAAATAAAATGAATTGAGTTTAAATTCAAATCACTCAAAATGAATTATACATTTTTGAATAATTCTTTTTGAAACAAAAATGATACAAATTTCCATTCATCATTCAGAGATTGAATTAAACATATTTCAATCGATATCTTTTGAAAAAAAAAAAAATGGTTGTCTATAAAGTCGGTTTACGGACGATAATTTTACGTGATAACGTCATAAGAAAACATTGATGAAAAATTGCATACTTTTGTGAATTGAATTCTAATGTAATTCCAATAATTCAATCAGTACACAAACATCTTGTCGTATAAAAGAGTTTCGTTACCAACAACAAAGAGTAAAATACACGCTCTCTCTCTCTCTCTTCGACTGACCACCAGCAACTTTAAAAGCCTTTTGTTGTTATTTGGATTGGTACTCAAATGCACAAGTAACTGTTATTGGCGTCTTCATTGATCTACGGTGTGCGTGCTTTGTTTACTTTGTACATGTATTTTATTTGAAACAAACTTTATTATACACTTACAATGTTATTATTCATACATTCTACCATGTACATACCGCACCCCACCACGCGCTAGATAACACTAATTCGCAAACGGACACAAACACAAATAACTATAGCTTTCAACAAGCCAATGCACGCTGGTCTGTCTATAGCTTGCTTGTTCAGGCGGAACGACACAATAGTCACATGTATTCATATGCGTACGATTACATGTTCGTGTCGTAACGGTAAACGGAACGTCAGAAATGAGTCATGCTTCTGCGCTAAACCAACCGATTTAATAGACGTTTTCACGTCAAAAAATTTATTGAATTCAAATCATTCATTGCAAAATTGTACATATTTGAATCATTCTTTTTGAAACCATTAAAAAAAAAAATTAATAGAATAAAAATTAAATCATATCGTAATTCTTAGTAAAATAGATTTTTGCCTTAACAATTTAAATGATTCAAATATCTATTCAATTCAATTTTTTTCTTTAAAAAAGTTTTCAATAAAAAAATGATACAAAATGCACAATATATTTTGAATGATTCGAATTTCAATGGAATTCAATTATGTTTTAAAAGCAAAGATCGATCATTCTTTGTGAATTAAAAAGTTAAAATGTGAATTATCCCTTTTCAGCTCTGATATGCATGTGTAAATTATATGTCTTATACCTGTCCGCATTGTGATTTACACTCCATAGTGTAGGCATAAAACGTGGCGACATAGTATTCAAAAAGTGCTCGCGCCATAGTCTCTCCAGCTCGACTAATCCACCGTAGTCTGTAGAATATTTTTTTACTACTTTTTCACCGTGATCAGCATAGTTTTCATTTTCAACTCTGAAATATAAATGGAGAATCATTAGATTACTCTACTAGTCTACAACAATTTTGTCAACTACTATGGTTTTCGAATGCATTGGTCCACTAATACGTAGGTCAAATTTAAAAAAATTTAATAGACTTCGTCGGAACATGGTAATCAGTAGCACCAGATTTTCACAAGAGTACTTGGCTTAGTCCCGATCAAAGCAAACATCGAGCATGTTGAATGTGCAAACAGCATCGGCTCGGACCACTACCTTGTTGCAGCCAAGGTACGCCACAGGCTCAGCATGGTGCACGCCGCACGTCTCGACATTAAACTAAAACTAAACGTCGAAAAGTTGCAATCACAACAGACCACCGAAGCCTTTTCAGCCAGACTTTCTTCACTGTTCCGAGCATGCTCTCTGGCCTCTGAAGATATATATGGGCAGCGGAGACATATCTAGATGCGGCCTACAGAAGAGCTCTACAGTCGGGAGCAATGCGATCTGTTAGAAAGCGATAACGAGAGAAATGAATTATTTGATAGAAATGAACCTCTAAAGTTTTATGAAAAGTGCAAGCGTTTTAAGGTTTTAAGGCTGGAGTTTATTTTTGCTTAGAAGACTGCGTAGATGGAAGACTGGTTACAGATGCAATGCAGTCATTGAAATTATGATGAAGTTACTTCTGTAACCTACTTGCCTGCGATGAAGCGAAAAATGCCGCCGATAGAGAAGTATTTTTAGAATCCTTGTAGAGTGTGAACTACTGTGGAACTACTTTCAATCGGATATAAAATTATAAGGCTGCTTTCGATTAGAACGAATTTTTTACCGACCTATCTGTACCTAATATTCCAGCAATATTCTTTGCTATCACACACACACAGAGCGTCATTAAAGTAGGAAAGAACCTTTCCGAGCCCTATGATACCAAGGGACGTTTCAATAAGGGTGATGTTTTATCGTGGAAATTTTTTTAAACTTCTACGCCGGTGCCCATACGCAGAACATTCGGGCACAATCTTCCATAAGAAAGTGATACTATTCGCTTATGCTGATATTTACAGCATCGACACAATCGAACGGTGAGTTAGCAGGATGTTTTCGCCGGATCGGTCGGTTTATCTCTCTAATTTAAATAAAGTTGATTAAAAAGAACACCGCAAACCTCTATTAGATAACAATGAAAGCCTGGGCCTGACACTAATAAATTACATGGAAATATGAAAAGTATTTCACAAATACAATCCCATTGATACCGGGTTTCTAAAAATACCTGCACCCGGTTTAATTTACTCCCTCGAACCACCCAGTTCATATGCTTGCAGTTGTATATTTAAACATATTAGCACCATAACTCACTTGTAATCAATATCTGCAGCACGCTGCAACATTTCAACTGTTAGTTCTTCCTCCTCTAAGCAGTAATGCTCCATTATTAAACGTTTCATTTCCATAATCTTCACTTCTGGTATACGTTCTCCATTGTATAGCACAGCACGCGCAGCCGAGCGTACTTTCCTGCAAAATAAATATTAATCAATATAAATTTGTTGGAAGTATATTAACTCTTACTTGAGTTCCGGTAGGTCAATGTACTTCATAGCACCATCTTCAAACTTAAAAGGTGCATCACACGTTCTTGCCAATTTTATGCGTATGCTTAAATCCGATATATTACTGGCCCGATGACAAGCGGGACAGAGCAGTATGATATCGTGCGATGAATGCGTTTTCATGACACAAGGAAAATGTTTGCGATATTCGCGTGGCACCACATTCTTCCGTATATAGGCGTCCGTGCGGCCGCAAACAACGCATCTATTCTCCTTTGCAATCTGATAGAAACGACCCGTTTCGCCTACAGCACGTCCTGCTGGCTCAAAGTTCAGCCGCACTGTATACGGTTCCTTTTCAATTACATGTCCAAGATTTTGCTTCAAATACCAATTTGCCTTGCGCCGATCAATGGTGCAAAGCAAATCGCCATCAGGCGCTTCAAGAAAACAATTGTCATAGAATTTCTTGGATTGTGTAGTCAAATTGCGACATTGCTGTTTACGTAAGTAATTCGATTTTTTCAAAACAGACGACTGGGCTGGTGTTAGTCCTGTAGCTTGGTTGTGTTTAACGCTGCGGCTGCTCTGCAGATCTGCCACATATTTATTATGAAAGTTGACATCCAGATAAGGTAAAAGCATCTTTTGTATAACCCCGAATTTTACCTGACGCTGCCAGAAATATCTGTAATTGAAAGTGTTATTAATAGATATTTGCAAGGACGACTGAAGTATGTCATTATTGTATAGATGCAATTATTAAAGATTTTATTGCGGAAGTGTACCTTGATCCTGAAAAATGGGTACGACTAGGTTTTGATGGATGTGTTACAATGACTTAAAAAATTGGTGGTCCACACAAAATTTGAAAGTATTTTTTTGGATAATTATTGAAACATGGTTAAGAACTATGATGACACTATATCTCGTCTGAATTGTAATTAAAACTCCAAGATAACCGCATATTGTGACGACAGTAGCATAATTATCACGTGCAAATGTCGTTCGACTCTCATCCACTGGACCTCTCGTTAAAAGAGATTTTTGGATGGGCCACATAAGTCGGATAAGACGGACTTCATTTTCGCCATAGATGCTGAACATCACATGGGGCCTCTCACCAAAACTGATGCACTGGATCATTTCAGTAGTAAGAATGATACTATTTTATGGTGTATCTGGTATGATGGCACGCCTTGAAGAAGTCTGTATGACTTAAGGCGTTGAGGTTCACCCCGCAAGAGCACTGGAAAAACGACCATGAGTCTACTCCTGAACATCAACGCGCTTCTACTCACTCAAAAGTCTCTTCAACGCTACTGCGCGACAAACAACATGGCGCCACAAGGCTATGGACAGTTTGCAGGAAGTACAGCAGTAGAACTGACTGAGACTAGATGACTGGTACAAAGGACTGAACCAGCGCACAATACAAATATTTACAGACGGTACGCAAATGGAGTCAGGAGTTTGAGCAGCGGTAAATTGCGCAGAGCGCAATCTGAGGCTCTCGTATAAACTACTACTATATATCATGACACCATAGGGCTGGCGTCACTGGAAGCGGTGGCCAGAAGAACTCCTAACAGGGTTTTGGCAATTCCTAAAATCCCATATAACTTTATAAGCTCCTGAACGACCTACATCAGCGGGCTCTCTAAGGATCATATTGGTCTTCGTGATCAAGAAGGAAAATGTTTGCTCTTACGCCATTTACCTAAGTGGTACCATCTATGAGATGTGCGGGCATAAAAATTATAAATTACATCAGCGGGCTCACTAAGGATCATATTGGTTATCAAGAGGGAAAATGTTTGCTCTTACACCATTTACTTAAGTTTGTACCATTTTTAATGCATTGAGAAAATGTACGGAACACCATGTATACATATGTATACTAATAATGCTTACCGTGGTTGCAATTCCAGAGCCAATTTCTTGAATATCTCCACAGCAACAAATACATCATTGGCAGCATATTCCAACTGTTGAAGCGTCAGCTCTTTGGCTTCCCAGTCGGAGCATGAAAGACGCCAGCTTTTATCTAGTACCATGTTTAGGTGTGTCTTGGCCAGCTTACCCAAACCCTCCGCCTTATTACCCGTAATGGCAGCGAGAAAGCGTAAATCAAAGGTGCTCGCTACGCCTACGCCGTAGTCATGCGCCAATTTCGCAGCATCATCCTGTGCTGCAACGCCAACCTTAATGACATCGTCATCTTCCAGCAGCTCACGTAGATCTTTTGGTATTTGCTTCATGCAGCACAGCCGAAAGAGCGCACAGTGCCCCTCGTGTGAGCTGAGCTGTAGTAGCGCCAGCGGACGTCTATTGCCGCCCACGGTGACCCACTCACAATCGAAGCCGACAATCTTATTGCGCTGTAAATGCCTGTGGCGGCGGCGGCGACGGCGGCGACGTGGAAAGCAAAGTTTAGTTTAAATTAAATCTAATTTATTGATGTTCACTTACTTTTTGAGTATTTCCATTACTCGTGCACACTCATCCGGCGTCTCTACTACGATGATTTGTTTGTACTGCAATGGCTTCCCAAAACGGAGAAAGCGTTGCAGTCGCGCTGCAATTCGTGTACGCTGACTCATCGCCGCATAAAAAATTCCAACGCCGGCCGCAATAAGCGAGACACGCCAGGTCAGCATCTTTTTACTTTCGTTCAATTCATTCATCGACTTTAACTCGGAATGCTTTTGAGTCATTCAAGTGTTTCTTTTTCTTTTGTACTTAAATGGTGCAATCAATTCGGCCGAACGCAACAAATGTTCAACGCCGTGCAAGAGTTATGTTATTATTTTGTTTTTATGTCAGCTATGCTGGCAACAATTCACTGCCGGCTGTCAGCTGACACATGTTGATATCTCGCACATATGTTCAGGCCACCATCCAGCATTTCAATTAACGGCTAAATATTCAAATCTTCAAATAGACGTTTTAACTGCTTGTTTACTTTACTTAGTAACAAAATTTCAGAGCATAAAAAACTTACTGGAGAAAGTCCGCGAACGTAATTTAGTAAGATTTTGTTAGTTGTCAGAAATCGGCTGATACCAAGAAGAAAATAAAACCAAATTAAAGCAGACAAATTTTAATTGAATTTTAGAGTTCTTATTATTGACACAAGAAACAGAAATTAGCTGTTGGGTGCACACCATACAAATTTTGTAAAAATCCAAAAGATAAGCAAGAGTAAATATGCTAGCCTTAATAACAAACGGCAACATTGGCAAGAAATAAGAAATGAGCTTCCTGAAAATGACTACTCTTTCAATGCTGCGTAGGTGGAATCGAAGTTTTTTAGTATGGATCGGCAACACAAAAGAACTCAATTGCACAATTGCAAATAAATTAATAAATTATTAGTGAGTTAGAAGATCTATATCAAAATAGGCGGCCCATACATCCGGAGTATGTTTTTTGGATAACGAAGCGTATATACTGTCAGAAGTCCTGAACAGCAAAGAGCGGGGGAAAAGTAATGAATTACCAGTAACGCATGGACTATAACTAATTTATTATTTAAAGCTAACTTAGTTGTCACGCCTACACAATTTGAGCATCCAATATATTGCAAATTTAAAATTCTTAAAATATGTTACGACATACAAATTTGTTTTGAATAAAACCAAGCGTATAATACTAAAAACTCTGAAAAATGTATTAAATTGCATTAATTTGAATACAAAAAAGAATGTGCTCATTTTCTCAGTCCTCTGAGTCTTTTTTAATTAGGTCAGTTGGGTAACATGAAATCTTCGCTGCTCAGTAAAATGTTTATACGGCCTGTTTCGGTCTTAACTTTCGGGAAAAAAGTGAATTCATTAAAATGTTAAATATTTCTCTTTTACAATAATTTTGCAATTTTAATTAATTTTCATTGAGTAATTTTCAATGCTAAGTGATTACAAATCTCTAAATCTTCCCAAAAGTGAAAATGTAAACATTTTAATAAAATTACTTTTGTGGGAGTGAAAACCCGAACAAGCCAGTATATTTCTTGTTTGGTTTCTTTTCAAGCTGGTTAACAAAGCGTCTAATGGCTATAACAATCTATTTATTATGTTCGCATTACGGGCCTGCCTTATACACTCTATAGTTCATATAAGAAGCCTTAAACAAAGTAACTGGATATCTCGAAGTCGATAATACTCGACTATAGCGCTCTGCCTTGTTTTCTATTGTTTTGACAATGCACGGTCTACTGTCCCTATGGATCTAATTTTTCACGGTGCCGTTTACATATGTATTAAATTGCAACCATCTCCTTCAAATAGTTGCTGAGATATGACATATTTGGTTTTTCTCCTGTATGGGGCCGTGACAACGCTAATTTTTTCATGGGATCTCATTTCTCACGGTACATTTTTACATGTTTTCCAAATCCGAACCATCTTAGTCATATTGTTGCGGGTATAAAACAAATTTAATTTTTCCCTTATAGGTACGCAGAGGCGTGACACTGCCGACTTCTTATTTTTTCCAGTGCATTTTACATATTTACCAAATAGTTCGTCAAATAGTCAAATAGTTGCTGAGATATAACGAATTTGGTTTTTCTCTTATATTGGGGGCGTGGATGCAAACATTTTTCCTGTGCATATTTTTCACCCGTTGCCATTTATATATATATATTACATCTCATGCTTCTACTTCAAATTCTTGCACATATACAACGAAATTCATTTTTCTCTTATATGGAGCGGGCGTGGCACCACCTATTCTTCGAGTAGACCTCATAAAGTATACATATTTCTGATCAGCATGAAAATACGAGTCGATCTAGCCATGTCCGTCTATGAGTTTGTACACGCCCTATTCTGTCAATCTTTGAAATATTGGTTTGAAAGTTGGTATGAAGATTTATTATATAGCCAGAAGCAACACAAGTTTCAAAATAGCCGCGGCGTTTAGAAATAACAAAACGTAAATATGTCATACCAGAACTCCAATTTATTTGCGGGTGGGTTCTTCCAACACCTAATATTTCAGATTAAGGTGTTCCAATTAAATATATGACAACTTTTTCTGAATTTTCATCTCAAGACATTGTTAACGGTGTTTAACATAATTTGGTCGAAGTCATCATTAAAACTTCGCTAAAATACATATTATGGTTTTAATCGCAAATAATTAATGAAGATTACTGATTTTGACTTTTGTATTATAATATATGCCATGCAACTTTTTGATAGCTAATACCCAATGTCGTGGATAAAACATGAAAACGTATAACAACTTATGCAAAATAAAAATGGTACAAAATTTTTAGTTTAACAAATCAGAATAATAAATAATATGTGTATATTAAAAAAGTGAAAAAAAACATCATTTTTTTTTTTTATTCGCAGACGCTGTATAAAAATTATATACTATATGGCACTCCCACAATCAAGTCAAGCATAACAGTACCTCATGTATCAAAATCCATTAAGCCGTTTAAGCCACAGTAATATTAACAAAAATTAAAAGCCGCCTCTCTTTTTTATTATTTGGGGAGTTTATATAAAAATATTATACCTTCTAGCACTACCGGAATAAAGTAGAACCTTACAATACTATCTAATATGTTAAAATCAACCAAGCCGTTTAGGCATATATTTTTAATTTAGAAAGAAACTTCGTTTAAGTCGGGCGTTCACTAAAGTAGCCTTTGTTTTTTGTTGCAGTTGAGTTTTTTTTTAAATAAAAATAAAAATACGAACGTAAATAATTTTCTATAGAAAATATTTAATATAAATTCATACGTACTTAAATGGCTAATCGCGAAAAAGAAAACTGCACACCGGACTCGAACTCTTCGACCACTCGAATTGCTTCAAATGATGCTATGGAGACTATGGTTCGGATTTGGCTAGCGAGCCGCAGCAGCCGAAGCCAAAGCAACAGCTGCCGCCATCGACACCAATGCGTGAGAATGTGAGCCCGGAGTCATGTAAGTTGCGTCTCGGTATCGCCTTGCACTATTCCAGCCTACCAACCGAAGAGTATCAGGAGGTATTCCAGGCTGAGTACAAGATTAAACTCAATAGCTCCGATTGTGAAAAAGGAAGAATTAGCAGAGAGAATTGTCGACAATTTGCTAAAGCTTGATGTTCACTTAGAAGCTCAATAGATTTTGGAATAGATGGGATAACAGTCGTTGACATGTGTTTTCGTTTTCAAAATTTTTCATATTTTCGAAAATTTATCAATTTCATTACAAAATAAAATTATAACAAATTCGATTCAGTAGTTCCGAAATACAATTTTATTTGTTCGAAATATTTTCTACGATTTAAAACAATTGTATAAAATAACAGAATTCGGTTAGATTAGCTAAGTTTTGAGTTGGTTTCGTTAAGTTATTATTCATATGTATGTATTGTATTTATGTATGTGCGTTTACGCAACGAGTATCACGTTCAAAACAGCTACATAATTTTTATAAATAAATGATCAGCATGAAAATTTCCATTTATATTACGTACTTTTATAGATAATGTTTGATTTTATGATTATTTCAGACGACAATAACGACAACGAATGTGACCGATATGCCAGAATTAGAATTACACTTGAGTACTTATGTATGTATGTAAAATAAACAACATTTGAGGATTTATATTGTAAACACTAGATTATCATCATCATCATCATCATCATGTATAGGGGTTTTCAATGGCGACATAACAATTTTGTATTTTAATGCTAGCGCATCCATATTTTTTTTTCCAGTATCTGTCAACGTCATAACATCAGTCACGGTTTAAATTTTTAACATGGTGAAGTACACAAGCGACCAACGTTTGGAAATTATTAAAAATTACTATAAAAATACTGAGTTGGTGGTCGCAACTTTAAGAGCGCTTGCTCCACATTTCGGTCTTAATAAATTTCCTACCAGACATGCTGTGCATGCTATAGTTGATAAATCCGAATCAACATATTCACTATTTTATACGCCTGTGCCAGCGAGTCAGATCACCGGTTCAAGTTCCGAAAATATCACATTCGTAAGTGCTTCAGTTCACAATGAACCAAATCTTTCGATTCTAAGCCATTCACAGGAATTTGTAATCGTGGTTTTAGTGATTCCCAATTCCTGGGAACGGTAAACGTTGTGGCCAATTTTGTATAAAGATACAAGATCATACTAATTCAAGAACTGAAGCCTCTTGATCGTTTGAAGCGCCGAAAGTTTAAAGAAAATCTCGAATTTCATTCAGAAATTATTTTCAGCGATAAACTTCATTTTTTGCTTAACTTTTCCTTTGTCAATAAGCAAAATATGCAACAAAGCATAGCAAACGGACTCGCAAGTGCAACAGTAGACTCCATTGCATACACAAAAAGTGACCTTGTGGTAGAATTTCGCTAGTAATTTCTAATAATTTCCAAACGCTGCACGTTCGTAAACTTCACCATTGACAGCTCCTGAAAAAAAATTTAAGAATGCGTTAGTAGTAAAATACAAAATTGTGACGTTCCTATCGAAAAACCTTGTTTTATTGTAGTACAATTCGAGTAATAATTATCTTCAGTAACTGGTTTTATTTTGAGCATTTGCATAAATATTATATGTAAGTACTTTTATTATACCAGGCAAAAAATAAAACAGAACTAACGACGACGACGACGATACTTTTTCGATTCGTTTATGCTAAGCTTAGATAGTACTAGAACTAGAACTTTCAATACGTTTCGATATCATTCTTATACGGGTATGTGTATGTACTACTAAGTAAGTTTGACTAGAAGAAGATTACTACGAGAGAAACCACAACTGCCTGCCATTAAACTGGAGCACTGAAACGATGTACGAGATGTGACGACAACGATCGACTTATTCGATTAGTAAATAACGTAAACGTTTACGCGCGCTCGATTCACGTGGCAGCGACATGGCCCACTTTTTGAGCGCTGTCAGTACCACCGAACTGACAACCATTAGCGCACCGAGCAGCGAATATCCCGTTGGTGTTTCACCAAAGAACGCAATTTGCCAGATGAAAGCGAAAACAATATCCGCACAGCGTGCAATTGCTACAGGACCGGCCTGTTCCACCTGCAGCGAGAGTGTGAGTAGTATTTGACCCAAAAAACTAAAGATGCCGAGTATGATGACAAGCCAACGATCACGTCCGCATGCAGGCCAACATATGGCACCAATGGAACCACAGACAACAGCCGTATAGACAAGCGCAATAGCACCAAAATTAGTCATTATAACGGAGAAATGCAGACCCTTAAGCGCCCGCAGCAATATATAGACATTTGCACCGAATAGCGTCGATGAAATGGCCGCCACCGGACCCCAGATGTCATAACTCTTGCCTAAATAACGTTCACTTTCCAGCGATGGCGCTGCATCACCGAAAACGAATGGTGGACGTGTAATGAGCACAACACCGACGAGCGTTAGTATTATAGTTATTACATTAAAAATTGTACACTGCTCCTTCAGAAACACACGTGCGAATATGGCCACAAATACCGGTGTGGAGAATATAATAACACTGGCATCAGCAAGCGGCATATGACGGAAGGCATAAAAACTGAGCATCAGACCCGTGGTGCCCATAAAGCAACGTAGCAATAATATGACACGTTTACCCTCCGGAAACACCGGCTGCTTTGTATACACGAGTATGGGTATGGCGGGCAAGAGTACACCAATAAAACGAAATGATGCCAACTCCATGGGATTAACATCCACCAAACCCTTAACTATGACCGAACACAATGAGAAGAAGAGCGAGGAGAGTGTGGCGAGTACAATGCCCAGATAGGGACAATTCAATTTGGATTTCAAACGCGTTAGCCAACGTGATGTAGTTTCACCGGGCCGTAAGCCATCGGCGAACTGATGCAACTCAAGATTTTCCGGCATTGCTTTTAAGTATTCCGCTTTTCTGGCTTTTTTGGCTTAATTGGATTGTTCGATTTAAATTAATTTTTACGTTGTAAATGCGCGTTGCATGTTGTTAAAACGTTTTGGCATTAAATGATATGCTGCAAATGTACGTAGAACCACATTAATATCCGGTTTTTGTTTATTTAATAATAAGTTTTACCGTTTTCTAGTATTTTCATTTGCGTTGGCGCCTCCCTTGACGAAAAATCGATTTTATTTCACCGTTAATGCTTCTCTATATAAAATGTTCCGTTGTATTTATGTACTCCATGCCGATATGTTTATTGTAAATAATATGCCGTAGGAGTTAATCTATGCTTGCAGCGCTAAGCTAACAGAAGTTAAATGTCTTCTTTCAAATACATTACTTAAAATATTGTTATTTTACGGCGTGAGATGTATTTCATGTTCCGTTGCAATGAAAACAGCTGTTCGTCTACATACAGAGACCACCCCCTAAAAAACTGAAACTCACTGTGAACGAACATCTTTTCTATTCTATTGTGAACTCTGCCTAATTTTTTCGAAATTTTTTAAATGAAATATTTAAAAGTAGCCCATTAGTGTCCTGCTACCTTGTAGGCAACTTAATCTAATCCGAAATTGGAAACGATTATTTACAGCTATATACATAGGTTATATACAGATTTTAGGAGAGAGTAAGTAAGCAAGTAATTAATTAAGTTTTGTAGGGTGTTTGAATATTAACTATGGAAATATTTAAGCCAAGACCCGATCCAGCAGGTATTGAGGGTGGTGGCGTTTGAGTCTTCTTCTCGTTCTAGTACGGGGGCTAGCAGTTCTTGGGGATGTGATACCTAGTCGCCTAGCTAGGCTGTTTGGATGAGATTCTAGCCTCTCATTGTATTATTTGGCAACCTCCTGGAGTCTATCTTCAATTTTACACACCTTGAGTTCGAGTTCTACACGTATATATCTGGTTCTCATGTACCAAAGAGCCCCAGTGATATTCCTCAGCGTTTTTGCCTGGAGAACTCGCAGTAAAGTGTTTCAAAGCTTCGATTCTAACAAGCTTGACGTTTTATCTTGTTATACCCTACACTCGCGGGCCGAGGTTATACTAAGTTTGTGCAAAAGTATGTAATAGGCAGAAGGAGACCCCATCAAGTGTATATATTATTGATAAGCAACAGTATTGCTATGTTCGTCCGTTTGTCTGTCTTTCGTAACTATAAAAAAGAGAACCTCCAAACTTGGTTTTTAGTTTTATGTGATACGTACACAGATCAAGTTAACAAAAATAAAATTTGAATGCAATGCTCAGAACGCCCAAAATGCGGCTATATATCCTTAAAATTAATGTTTTACAAGGTAAATCAATTTTGTTTAAATTATTAAAATGAAATTAAATTATTATAATGACACTTTACTACGAATAGTTCGTCTAACTGAACTATTCAGAATTCGTAGAAATGAACCGGAACAAACGACTTTTGATGTATAATTACTTTTATTTACAAATGTTTTTGCTTAAATGCTATCAAATTTAGAACTAGGATATGGACTTACTTATATGTAATTTGAGATATGATTTTAAATACTTATGTTTTGTTAAAACATAAATTGTACTATCAACTGGCCTGTACGGGATACATTAGTGTGTTCGTGAATTTTATGACATCAGGCGATAACATTCAAGCCTTGAAAAATGTTTTCTCTTCGGTATCAGCGAATTGGACTTATGTTTAGCTAACCGTTATTTAAACGGTACCATCTAAAAATAAGCGAACTTTTCAGTTAAACAATAAAACAAGATAATATTTATTTAAAATACGATCCATTTAACTCAATACAACGTTTCAACCAATTTATCCATAGAATTTTTAAACTCGCTTTTTGGGATGTTCTTAAGGTCTGTGTCACGTCTGGTTGTATGGCTGGAATGTCATCGTAAAAAGCTCCTTTCATTGCATTTTTCAATTTTGGGATTGGGAAATTTGGGATTTTTCAATTATCTTGATTATTGACTTCTGAAAACGCAATTTTTTAGTTTTTAGCTCGTCTGCAGAATGTTGCTTTGTTTAAGGATCATATTTAAAACACCATGTTTCATCACAAGCTATGATCGAATCAAGAAAATCTGCATCGTCTTCAGGGGTTGAATTGATATCTTGGCAATTATCTATACGAGCGATTTTTTATCATCATTTAACTGATGTGGAACAAAACATGCACACACCTTTCTTTTACCTAAATCTTCAATTAAAATTTTGTAGATTGTACAGTAAGATGAATTCAATTATTCTGCTAGCATTCTCACAGTGAAATTTGCATCGATAGCGATTATTTCACTTACTTTTTCCACTAACTCAGCACGTTTATATGTTTCGGGTCGTCCAAGTCTTGTACCTTTCCAACACTGCCAAAATTTAATAAAAATTCTGTCATTTTTAGATTATACCTTGTATTTGACTCTCAAGAAATAACACATAAAACTCGCTAACGACACCTTTTTGTGAAATATAAACGAATAAGTGTATAATTTTCTGTTCGTTTTCGGGTCTGTTTGATATAGTTTTACCCGTTACAATTTCATTCAACTCGTGCTTAAAACAGCTTTTACTTTATGTATATCGAGTCACGACATCTTTTTTACTGTTTCAGCCCTGAAACTATAAACATTGTAGTGCAGCCTTTCAAAACAAACTAAAACAGCTGTTCGCGCAAATTGTCATAACAACGGCATTTCACAGTGAATGGCATCTGCCGGCACAAACAAGTAAACAAAATCAAACAAAAAAAAAAAGAAGAAATAAAATCCAAAAAAAGTAAATACAATACGTAGAAGCCTATCTAATTTCTGACAAATCATTTTATTCATTCATTAATTTAAAATTAGTTAGCTTTTAACAATCTACCGCAGTAATAATATTTTAAATAAATAGAAATAATAGCAAAACGTGTGTGTGTCTGTAGTGCGTCGTGTGTATTCCGTGTATAATGCCGCTCGTTGCTTAAACACCGCATATTGTAAAAGTAAAATTAAGTAACTATAAACCCAGATCCTGAATCACCGAATTCAACTCCGCCTGCAGATTGGCTGCCTTGGTGCGCACCTGCGTTATCTCATCTTGGAGATTATCCACATTGGCCTGCAGCAGCACATTGCACTTCTTCATTGCGGACAGGCGGCTCTCGTGTTTCTTGACGCGCGGCTCAAGATTGGTTTTCTTATCAGCGTTGCTGGCATCCTGCGTGCGCATAGTGTGGAAATAGTTTAGGTAAGTAATTTGCATTAAAAAAAAAAAAAAAAACACATGTACCTCTGCTTCCGATTCGCTTTCAGTTTCTGCTTCACTCTCCTCCGATTCGGATTCTTCGGAATCGGATTCACTTTCGGTTTCCTCGGCTTCTTCCTCAGCTTCAGCCTCCTCAGATTCAGACTTTTCAGCGGCATCTGCATCATCCTCGTCCTCATCATCGTCTAATTTTAGCGATGCAGCCATTTTGTGTACCTCCTTTTCCAGTTTCTTGAATTTTTTGTTCTCCTCTCTGTGTGTGAATAGAAGCATTTTAATAATGTTTGCTCTCTTTTGGACATTTAGATGCTACGCACTTGAGTATAACATGATTCTTCTTCATGGCCTGCTTCAGCGCATCCTTTTCCTTCTTTGCAGCCTCCTGTTTAACCTTTAGTTTGGTCAGTTTGCTGCGCAACACCTTAACCTCTTTGCCGAAACGTTTTTCACGGCGTTCGGTTTTCTTCTCTTCGGGTTCATCTGGATCACTTTCGCTAAGCTCGAGCTCCAGTTCAGGTGAACTGTCACGTCCTGTGAGCGCATCGCTGGGCCGTCGCGAACCATTCAGTGAGCCGCCGCCGCCCTGTTGGTATAGTTTTTTTTTTTGGGGTTTTAAGTTTGAATACTTCGGAGATACTCATGCAGCTTTTAGTTTAGTATTAGCTTTTTAATTTTCGAATGAACATTACCTTATGGTGTGCCATGTTCGTGCCGTTGTAGTAGTAGTCATCACTATCTTCATCGTAGGCAAAGCGGAAACTAATATGGTTAGTGCCTGGTGTTGTGTCAACCTTTTAATGCGGGTTTAGCATAAGCAATGTGTTAGAAGTTTCAGTAAAAGCAAAGCATTGTACATACTCTATTAGTTGGCATAAAAAGCGCTTAAACTTTAAGCTAAAAACAATCTATTTAAGCTGTTTAAAGTGTTGTCAGCAAGAGCAAATTTCTACTAATTTGTTATTGGTGTTTGTAACTGCTTGTGGGCGGTACCAGTATCATTATACATACAGTCAATTATATTGTGTATAACTTCCACCTTATTCGTCTCAAAATTCAAGGCTTTATTCTAAGAACTGAACATACATTTATGTCCATCGTTAGCCACTACTTTCTCCCATCTTTGTGGCCACATACCGATTCTGCGTCGGCAGAACCACTCGTATTTAGTAGCAATCCTAGAGTCCTTCTAATTACGAGTGTGCTGCACTGAACAGCTAGGCCGAATTGATTGTTCGAGCGGAAAAACTGTTAATCGAAATGAGCAATGTCTGTTGAATACAGCGTGTGGTATAGGACTTTCCATTTAAGCGTTTCCAACTTGATTTTAAAAAGGTTTGCAACATGGAACCTAAAATTTCTTTCTTCAATACTAGGCTCAAACGCAACAACAATTGTTGTTGGTGGCCATTTCCTGTGATGGTTTCATTGGGTTTGAAGAGCTTATAGTGAACTACACACAGCTTCTACTACAAAATACAGATATTATGCTTGAATCCATGCATATTTGGTTTCGCCGTTGATGGTAATAGTTAGCCATGACTTTTTCCATTTCGGATTGTCCTATCAGCATTTCTCACTCTCATCAATAGGTGGCGGCATGTCACCGAGCACAATATTGTTCCTGAGACTGTTTATTGAGTCTTCAACAGCATATTTGTGCTCCTCTATTTGGTCTTGAGCTGTGAATCTTGATGTACTCGTTTTATAACTTTTTATATCAACACGAATACGAGTTGGAATAACTCTGGTTGGTATGATTCTAACTATACGCACACGCTTGTTGTCGGCCATTTATTAGGAGCCCGGTATTATTTGCGATCACATTTGTTTGTTAATTTTGTTGAAATGCTTCCATGTCAAAATATAGGGGTCCCTAATTTTTAGTCCTGAGCCCGGATATTCGCTCGGCGGCCCTGCGCGCACCTAATAAAAACTGCTTCGAGAGCAATTTATTATGTTGGTGTACATAAAGTCCTTCATTGCTTCTCCATGCAGATGGTCTTCATGAATCATTTATAAACAACCAGTAGCAATCCTCAGAGCGCTATTTTGACCTCTTTGCTGCTATTGCCATTGAGTCTTAATGTGATAATGGCTCCACAAAGGCGCAGCATAATTTAGATTGTCCAATAGCTTTATTGGTGGTAATAATAACGCCTTCAGCGCTTCTATTCTCGACTTTATTCGTCTTGGTAGCAGAAGTCGAAAATATAAGCAGTGAATCGAATCGTGTACTGAATTGGTGGAATTCTCAAACCCCCAGCAAAGAAATTGCCCTACAAGAGGACCCAAGTTCAGATTCATTCCTAGGTTTCAGAATAGGTACAATTTTTGCTAGCTTCCATACGTCTGGAACAATTGGCACATAGAGCAGTTTAATACGTACATAAGATATTCTACTGTCATAGGTACAAAATGCTTCAGCATCACCATTGAATTATCGTCTGGGCCGATTGCTTTAGCTGCTAGCTAGCTGCTAGCTCTTCCAATAGCAGCAGAAACCTTCTCATATGAAAAAACTTTCTAAACCAACTAAATCCTATTCTGCTTCGGAGGGTGAATAGAGTGGTACATATATTTTCCGATCCCACTTGCATTACCTCGAATGTAATGGATGAGAGATCTGTACTCTGAGGAACACAACAAAGTTTTTTTAATTGTGTTCCACAGACAATATTAATACTAAAAAACCTTCTAGCATAAATATGCCTATTTGCTGCCTTAATGATTGTGTCTCTATCATATCTCTCACTCACCCTAACGTCATGGGGAGGCAAGACATCTTGGAGTTACGTTAAGCTGTTCTACTACGTTGTGTTTTGTTGTGTCTTTATAAGCATTAACTAAAAACGAAAGCACTAAACTAAAGTTCTACTAAAAACAAACTAAAATCTGCGGCTTATTTATATTTCTTTTTAGCGCCACCGGCTGCAGCTAAGGCGTTATTTAGACGTTGCTGCAAAAATGCATTTAAGATTTACATTACTAGTACTTCCACTGCCACAAAAACTACGGCTGACAACACTTTACGTCATTGCTATATCACTACTACTATCGTGCCGTGCACTTACCTGCAGTACTGCAGCCAATTTACGCTCAAGCAACTGTATTTGACGCTTTTGCTCCTCAATTTCTGCCTTGGCATCATCCAGCAATGAGCTTGCCTCATGATAGTTCTTCTCCACTTCTTTGCCAACGCGTCGCGCATCGTCAACCTCACGTATCAATGAATTGACATAGGCCTGCTCGGATGTTGGTGTTGGATCCATGGTAGCCACTATAACATTTGACCCATACTCAAGATTCTTTTCACGTGATTTTTCACGCGCCAATTCTGCGTCGAGTGTCTTGATCTTTGCCAGCAGTTTTTTATTTTCACGCTCTTGGGCTTCACGATTGCGCAGCTCAAGCGCTAGCATTTGTTTAGTGCTTTGAAGATCATCGCGTATCTTGTCAATGTCATCCAATTCATCTGCGCTGCCTTCGTCAATAGATAAAGCAGAGATTATGCTCTTTGAAGCGCTACTGACAATTGAAGTACTTGGTGCGCCGCTGCTGGCAGCAGCAGCAGTAGTTGGCTGTAAGAAATTAAAATTTTTAATAGTTGGGAACAGGGTTACCGCCTAAAATAATGCTCCCGTATTTGCTACAGCTCCAGCTTAAAGAGAGCAGTAGCAGGAGCAGGAACACAAAAGGCAAATTCTGTTGCTTTCCTACTGCTCGGTGCTCTGATTTTTTGTAGCACGAGCAAAAATGAAAAACTATTAAATAGCATAGCATTTTCAATGCAAATTAAAAAGACTTCTTAAAAAAAAAACCCACCTCTGCACCCAGCATATTAACTTTCGATTGTGACTTCTGCACCTGCTCCTCAATGGTCATTTGACGTCGGAACTTACGCAGACCCTCCAATATAGGCTTACTGCGATCGTTTGTACGTGTCGGTTTTAGTTTAATGCCGAATTGAATTTGCTTAAGTAGCTTGTTGTGCGAATTATCCTTCTCCGTTTCATAGATGAATTTATTATCCACTTTTGTCATCGATTTGCATGTGAGTATGGGCTGAGATCTGTTTCGAAACTTAATTAAAGTAATTGTTTATTTACACACCAGCTTTGCCTGCACTCACCTATCGTTACACTCGACATGGCGCAGCTTTCTGCCGCTTTCCACCTCCTTCATCATTTCTGACCAGTCGGGTCTTCGGCGTGGGCGTGCTCTAGAAACAAATTTTAAATGTTATATTCTACTTTAGCTAAATGTCTGACACAACACTTACTTAAGTTTGTCTATCGCTGCCTTCTGTACCTCGGTCAATGGACGTTTATCGTTTGGTGTACCAAATGGTGGCGGAGGTGGTGGGGGCGCCTTCGGCACCAGTGAGGGTAACGGCGGCGGTGCAGGAACTGCAAACGTTTGCACCGAAGTGGTTGCATGCCATGGTGTTTTGGTGTAGTGTTTAGTGCCGCCGCAGGACATGCAAAGAAAATGTATTGTGTAGAGAAATAGGGGAGAATCGTTTAGAAACTTTGCACATCCAAAAGAGAAATGGTATTTTTATATATATTTTTTTTTTTGTGAGTTATGAAATGAAATTTTAATTTAATGAGTTTTAAGCGTTTCGCATCAACTGTTGCTGCTATTGTTTTTGTAACCCACTTGAGTATTTTTTTTATATCAAGGAAGCTTAGGTTCGCTTGAGTTGAGTTGAGCACTTCGGATTCATAAACTGTGAGAAGAATTTGCATTAGTTTTTATAGTTTTTAATCGATTTGTTGGTATTGTTAGCTTCAAGCTATTATTTGTTTAGAGTATATTTTCTATTCTTCGCATATAAGCACTAATAGTATTGGTCGAAAGTTAAGCAGAACTAAAAATTCCACAAGTTCTTCAATGAATCTTGTTCTGTATCTGTATATGTATACTTCCAAATTCTTAGTTTTTAACTTAAAGCAGTAAACAATTAATTGCATAATTAGATACACGTCTTAACCATATATAAATCTGTATTTAAATTTTTTAGATTTAATTCTTAATAACTTTTACCGCCTAGATATTTAAGTATGGCTTGGATTTAATGCCTACTCGAAATCTGCTAATCCAAATACTTGCTTTTGAAGAACTTTATTTTGAATGTATTCTATTAGTACCTATTTATTCTGCACTTGATATTGTACCTACTATTGGCGTTCCTATAAAAATACGATGTTTCAATGCGGGTTATTATAAGAAGTATCTACTATGTATTGTGTTTTAATATGTGAGCTATGTGATTTCACGCCACTCCGACGACTTTTTTTGTTATCCCTTTAAACAATCGCAGCAGTGGCGGGGATGCGAGGACCTTTTGTGTCTCTGAATCACTCTCAATTTAGGCTCAAATAAATTTTCTATACCATAAATAATATTGAAACAGATTTTTGTATAAGAGCTTCATTTCCTAGTGGTCGTAGATCGGGCATTATCACTAATAATCTGCTTCTGCATACATCAAGTCTAACTGTCAAACCAATATTCCAAGCCACTAGTTTGCAAATGTACAGACAGGTGTATGAGATACTAGACACTCCACAGTCACGTGACAAACGGATATTGCTAGATTAAACTGAATCGAACCAGAAGTTCTATCGGAATTATAGGGATCCGACGGACTTTTATGTTCTCGCTCTTTTCTATGGCAAATGTTCCGCACATTTGTGTGACGTGAAATTATAAACAATCTAAATTGTTTCTTTGAAAAGCTCGTCGATCTTCCGTTTTTATACTATTCACACAGACGAGAAGTGTCGATCTAGCCATGTCCGTCTGAATGTTGTTGCGCAGTTTTTGGGGATTAATTTTTATACACACATACACTTCTTTTTATTTCAGTATCAAGATTGACCTGCCACGCCCACATTTTGGGGTAGCCCCCTTCCAAATCCACCGCCCACTTTTGACTTTTTGTATGAAAAACTTGTTTATTGTAGTCAATATCAACTTAAATGATATGGTAACTTCTAGTGGCCGGACACTTCACATATACATTAATGGCTAGGACCCGCCCACTTTTTGGGGTAGCCACCATTCAAACCCACTGCCCACTTTTGTGTTTTTGTATGAAAAACTTCTTCGTAAAAATCAATATTAGGTTAAAATGCGATTTAATGGACAGCCCCTTCATATACATATACAAATGGGCGTTTTCTGCCCATTTTTGGGGGTAGACCCTAATTTTGTAGCATGTTGAGTAAAAAATCTCCATAAAATATATATATTTCATCTCCGTCTATCTGTCTGTCTTGTGGGTGCATATTAATGGAAACTAGTTCCTTAGTTGTTAACGAGTCGTTCTACAAAGTTTTGGTATGTCCCGCCTACTTTTTGGGTCTTTATACGAATAGTTACTCAATGTTTATCGGACTGTTTTGAAAATGGGTATGAAGATTCTGTGGGCTAGGCGCTTATTCAGGATCCCAAAGTCGCTTTGCCATGCCAACTTTTTAAGTAGTCCCCATACAAACCCACTATGCAATTTTGATATCCATGAGCTTTGTATTGCAGCTTTCTAAAGCTCTTGTGCTACTTGAAAAAAGTAGTGTATTCGAAATTTTGAATTTGCAGGGTAGAATCACACGATTTGAAGGTAGATTTTTCACGCGTTTTTTCCGCTGTGTAAAAATTGCAAAATCGACCGTTTTATGGCATTGCATAGGTTTAGATGAGAACTACTGTGTCCGCTCTCTTTTAAACCTATGTTATGTCATAAACCGAAAAATCACATGCGATTTTTGCGCATCGTGTGACACCGTGCTTAGAAATCAGTGGCGCTGCTTACAAAATATATACACATATAAAAATTTATGTTTGGCAGTCGAAACTGCTGGGTAAATTTATTTGTCAGGCGCTCATTTGTTGTGCTTAAATTCCCAATTACCAAGTAAAAGAAATGTAATTGATCACCATTTAAGCGGATAGTTCGGTTCTTATATAAAAGTTTGTACTTACAATTTTTAACTATTGTAGCGCCATATTTTGAGATTTAATTCTCTTTGGTCACTAACTGGCTAAGCAGTGTATTTCATACCAAATATTTGATCGGTCTCTATTTTTATAAACAAATTCTATATTGAGTGAATGCGGCTGTGGCAATAGCCAATCAGTGCATCATGGTTGGTTTTCTATGCGTTTTTCTACTTGACAACTGCAATAAAGTTAAGCTAAGCAGATTGAAAAGTTAGTTTTTCTTGACTTTTCTATTGCATTTACTTCCGCCTCCATTAACCCAACGAAGCTTCTGCAAAAACTTTGTATACATCCAAGGAAGTCCTTCGGCTGGTTCGGTTTTGCTGCTGTTGCTGCTTCAGGGTTGCTGCTGCTGTTAAAGCATAGCCAATTAGTTCTTACAAATGTTGTTGCAAGTGCTACGAAAGTAGTTTTTAATAAAAATTGTTTGCGTTTAAATTTTTGTCTTAACAAAGTTTAGCAAAGAAATTAGTTTTTATAAGTTGCAGTTCAACACAGCAGCATGCTTTTGTTTTAAGTTCGACTTAACTTTGGTTTACTTTGATTTGATTTTTACTCTATGGTGTACTTCTAAAATACTTTACGAAGCTAATTAGATTTCTTTTGATGTGAACGCATCGATTGTAATATTAAAGAAAATAAAAACCACTGTGCAAAGAAAAGCAATAAATCCCACTCTGCGAAAAAAAAGTCAAGTAAGTCAAACATCGTACACTGTTCGTGACAATAAGCGTTGAAAAAGCTGACAAAGCTGCTAATTAGCTTCATTTGAATGCTCTTATGCTTCTGTGAATATGGCAGGATGCTTCTTTTATTTATTGCCTCTGACTGTGTAAGTTACCAGTGTGAAGAGCTTCGCTTATTCCTTTTTAGTCACATGACTCGGCGCAACTTTGAAAAGTTGTTTGTCTTTCTGCGAGATTCTTTTTTTTTTAATTGTGTATACCCTTCTTATAGAAAGTGCAATTGGGTTTAGTTACATTATCGAAGAGTTTGTAAGACAAAAAACAGCTACTGTTGCGTCTCTTATTCAACAACAAAAGGTCAAATCAAACATGACTTAAATCTTTTATGGTTAACAACTAATTATTTTGGGTTTTCATTTAAGCTTTTTAGGGTTACAGCTTCTAACAATGTCAAGATCTTTCTAAATATTTAAAGAAAATATTTGAAGTAAAATAAAAACGTGGTTCTAAGTTCACCAAATGCGAAAGTAAGGAGCAAAAAAAAGAAAAATGGTTGAAAATTTTGCTTCTGGATCCCTTTAATGCCAAAGTAATGAGGAAAATAGAAATTTTATTATTTATTTAAAGAAACACATGGTTCTGGCTTGGAGCCCCCAAACTCCAAAATGTCAAGAAAAAGGGTGAACCCAAAATGAACAATTTCATAGTTATACATGGTTCTAGGGGTACCCCTTAGGGTAAATTAAGGAGCAACAAAAAAAAAAAAAATTTAAAAATAAAAAAAAAAACAATGGGTGAGGTATGTACTAATATGCTTTCCATCCCTATTTCCGTAAACGTCTCCTCCGACTTATACAGCTTAGTATCATCTGTGTATATCCTTATGGAATCGGGTATCCCTTTTTGTTGGTTACACCTTTCAGATCTGGTGGTGATTTTGACGTTGCATACTTTGACGAAAACTAGTTTTCGAACATAATAGTCAGTGTGTTCTAGTAGATCCCTGTAGGAGTTTAGTATCGTTGAATGGTGGCCTACTCTATCATTTGTCCATGCGTCAGCGGAAGTAGTAGAATTTTGTTTAGTGCTTCCATCGGTGTCGTACTATACGCTTCATCTTGTTTTGACCGTGTCTAAAGCTGTCCACCATACTAAAACGCCATACATAAATATTAGTGTGACTACAACGGTATATATATATGTATATATATAATCGACCATTGTTTCAGAAAACCCCCATTTTCTGCTCATTGATTTTTTGCATGCGAAAAGCGCAATTGTGTATTTTCTCACACTTTTTTCAAAGTCTTCTTTCCACAGAAGTTTCCTATCAAGATGGCAGAGAAGTTTCTCCCCAAATTTTAGTTTTATACCGTTCAGTTTTGGGTGTTGCAGCTTTTGTTTTATTAGGTTTCTCTCTCAAACCACATCAGTTTGCGCACCTGAGTTCGTTGAGAGCTGTATCCATTAAATCGCAGATAGAAATATGCCTCTTCTTTTGCTTTTATTACTTGTAGGATGTTTCTTTTTTTCTAACATTAGACTTCTTTAGTACTTCGAGTATGCAGTGTGTAAAAACTTCATTACTGTTCAATCTAAAAGTATTTCCTATTGTTTTTGTATGATGTTGTTTTTTTTTTTTTTTTTTTTGTAGGCTGCCGCAGAAATTCGTGTTTTAGATTACGCGCCAGTGAAAACAACCTGCAGCTCATTTTAATCTTAAGAGCAGCCATATACGAGTATATATACAATCCCATCTAGAGTTTCCAGTAGCTCATTGGACGCCACTTCGGTGGCAGCGGTGGTTGCTGCTCTGTGCCTTTAAATGCTGTCGCCACAAATTCTCTGTTGCTGATTTGAATGAAGTTTTCTTAATTTTGAAAGCGTAACAAAAAGAAAAACAACAAAAAAAAAAACCATGACAACAACAAACATTTGTTTATACGCATTTTCCGCTTTTCTTGTGCTTTTCCTTCTATTTTCATTGTCGTTGTTGTTCTTTGTGGTTTATCTTTTGTTTTACTCAGCATTTCTGCTATTTTTATTTAGCAAAGTGTTGTGCAGGTTTTTTGTCATTCTTCTTCTCATAGACTAGACTGCTTTATACAACTTATTATTGTCGCATTTATGAAGGTAACGCTAAACGTTTTTATGATCTGTTAATTCTAACGAAACGAATTTAAAAAAAAAAACACCGACAGATTAAGTTTAAGCAAATCCTTTCGATTACCAGGTTGGGGTGTAGTGTTTCACGCAGAAAAATGATTGTGATCATGATCCAAGCGCTGAGAAACCACATCGGCTACTACTCGTAGAACAAAATTCTCACATTTACTATGTCTTTTTGAAGTCTCATACTCATGATGGACTGGACTGGACTGGACTGGAATAGATGCTTCAATTTGAAAAGAATTAACGAATTAAAAAGCATCAAGACGGAGGGTGACACTTGAATAAATAAATGTGGAGTAGCACCACATTGTCGGGCCATGGGGGATTCTGACTCAGGGCTTTTTCCCCCTTGTATATTTAGAAGCAAAAAAATCAAAAAGGTTCATAAACGTCCATAAATTATAAAAGTTCTGCATTTTGGAAAAATTTGGCAAAATTTTGAGGTTATTGGCACTATTTTTGGGGCACATTCTCAATTGTCATTCAAAAAGTGAAAGTTTTCAGTTGACTTTTCAGTAGACTGTTTAATGATTTTGCAAAGAAAAAGTATAGATCTTACATCTTTGTAGTTTCTCTTGTAAGTGAGGAAGAGAAATGAGCTAACATTCTTTTTTGAGATTTGCCTTGGAATTCGTTCACTTGATTCATCAATGAACTGATTAAGATTGTTCGAAATGAAATTCATATGACCGTTCAAAAAACTAATTTTCATAGACATTCTGCTTCCCAGATACGGCGATAACCCAAGTATTTGCAAATCTCAAGCAAACCCAAAATCGTAAAACATTTACTTTGTGACTTACTTGTTTTGTGATGGGAAGTAGCAATATGCTAGAACCACCTCCAGCAACATAAGGAATAAGAAAACTGCCCATCATTTTAAAATTTTTGAATGAAATTGTTTGTTTTTGTGTATCTTACGAAAATCCTAGTAATAAATTTCACACATTTACACATCGGATCACAATAGAATAGAGTCCCATACAAATCTTGGGTTCAAATGAAGACACTTAGATTGAGTATAGTGAATTTCGGAACTTTTAGTTGATGTAAGAACTATTTTTTGGTTTACCTCGATATTTTTTTCACTGAAATATTATAGGAAAAGATCTAATTGACTATTCACCTTGGTGAAAACTTTTGTTTAACTGAAATCGCTATTGAAACCTTCTAAATGCACTTCTTAGTTGAATAACGAAGCAGAATATTTGAAAGCAAAGATACATTTTCGAAAACCTTAACATTTAAAAAGTATTTAGGGTAATCCTCGTAAACGCATTTCTAGTAGTATAGTCTATCTTCTCACACTTGTACAACGTCTTCTATTCGAGTTGGTGGCGAAGATTACTGCCAGCGAAAACATCAGCTAAACTCGAAATTAATGAATTTCTGTATTCTATCTGCTGTTGTAGTACCAATAAAATGAAAAAAATCTATCTGGTTTTGCATTCATTTGCATTTGTGCGCTTTATATTTTTACTAAAATTTTTGTTGTTGTCATTTTTAAGCTTATTTTTCTTTTTATTTTGTGGAAATTTTCATTTTAGATTTTCATTTACTTTTGTAGGTGTTAATTTCCAAAAAAAAAAAAAAAGGCACACAAAGGATTTGATTTAATGTTGTATTTTACGTTCTTCAAATCTTTGTAGATTTTTAGAATTTTGTTCATGCTGTGCTAAAGCTTTTACATAAATTTATGTTGCTTATACTCGTAAAAGGTATATTGACAAGATTTTGTAAGTTATTTCAATAATTTTTATCTGCAGCATTTGTGGCATTCATTTTGAGCTAATCTTTAGTGAGTACATTTTGAGAGCTGCTACTGCAGCTCACTTTGCTGTGCTCATCTTGTTGTTTATTAGCTACTAAAATCATTTTGTCGTAATAAATTCAACTGCCATCAACCGTAAGCAGCTAAATCAAGCAGAGAGTGCCATAGCACGTCTCTGCGGATACATATTGGAGGTCAGCATGATGAAATTTACTGAATCAGAGTTCTAACATAATAACTACAAACATCGAAATAATTATAAGTTCAGTCTATATTCTATTAATTTGAAGGGTACTATAAACAAAATGGTGTTGCAGATTTGGAAAACATATTATAATATATTATATAGCCAAATAAATTCGATGCATAGGTTACGTTAGGGTTTCATGGCCAGCATTTGACTGCTTTAGTTTTGTCTAATTTGCGCATTTGTACTATCATACCATCTCATAGTACTCCTAGCCATCTCGTGGAGTGAATCATTTTGAGGATTTGACAAAACTTTAGAATGGTGGAGCACAGGTAGATTCTTGATAACTTTACTAGGTTGTGTGCAGAAAGAAGCTCCCCAGGCATGCAAGTCTTCTTCTACTTAAGACAACAACTTCTACTTTTTGATATTATCTTGTAAGTCGCCAGTATCATCCCTATCCAGCTCTTCCCTGAAAGTCTGCATAGCAAATCCATTTACTTTTTCGTTTCCTGTCATATCTACATGGCCGGGTACGCAGATGAGATGGATTCTGAAGTACTTAGTCATTTCATATAGTTATTGAGTTGAGAATGGGGCATCAGCTTGGCTCGAAGGACTGTTGAACGTTAACATTATATGAAGAGTCTCCTTCTACTACGCTTCCTTTCAGCTTGAAACGCTCCGTGTAGATATTGACTACATCCATTTGTCTGTGCTGCTTATTGACCTGACCCAGTTCTATCGAGTGAGTATTGTAACGGAGTATGTTTTGTCAAAGTTTAGACTGGGGACACAGTAGGCCATAGTTTTTGGTATCTTTATTAGTATAGTGGTATGCTGAGGTTTCATAGTATGAGGGCATATTTTACTGCGAATAGTTTGCCTTGTAAATCGACCGGAAGCAGATGCAGTATTGTACGATATTAAGTACATCCGAAGGAGTGGTTCGCAAAACATGATAATACATGACAATACATACAATTTTTTCGTCTTAAATCGAATGGAAAATTTATGGAAGGAAGTTCCACCTAGCATTAATAGCAGCACTTTTGCAAGTAAATAGAGCAATGCTCTTTTGTACTATGATACGTCTTCGTTCCATAATAATTTTTTATTTGGGGTGGTCCCCCGTGTTACTAAAATTAAGACGGATGTCGTTTAGTTTGGCAGATAATAGATTTGGAATCATCTATTTCGTTGTAAATAGTACTAGTTCCTCCAAACCACTAAACCACAGGATTAATTCCTAAATCACACGACGTTGCCCATGTGAATAGTTTCACTTAAGCCATTTGCGATATGACGCATATGGTTTGGGGAAACTTTCCATATATAAGGCGATCTTCCATGCCTCTTAACAGACATCACCCTATGCAGTGCCTTATGTGACAATCTCCGAATGGAAGATGATCCTAAATAAAAGCTTACTATTCTGCTGATAAGCATCTACAAGTGATTATTCCACCTCTAAAATCTGTTGTAGTCCCAATGATTGTCTCAGGGAGAATATTAATCCAGTAAGGCTATCAGCGAGTGTATCTTGTATTCCAGCGATACAATCTCTTCCAAGAGATTTATATTACTGTAAGCATGTTGTGGGAGGGGTTTACCGCTTTAGGATTAAAAGTGACTTTAACCTCTCTCCATTAATTGGGAATATAAAGGAGATTAAGACAGCATGACTGACAGCCATAGTTTAATGAATTCAAGTTTGTTTTGTAGCTGGGTTGTGATGATGCCCGGCGATTTGTAGAGCCAAAAGGAATTAAGTTTTATACTATTTTATAATTTGATCAATTAGTTGAGTAGAAATTTCTACAGTTTCGATTCATGGAGTTACAACGAAGGAGGTGGATGTCCATAAGGAGTTCAATGGTTTCCTTACTAGATTCGGTCCAAACTCGGAAAATGGCGCACTGAGTGTGACGAATTTGAGCCGTGATGCATCCGCTGTTGAGAAGTTGCTCCATGAAAGCTGTTCGGTGTTTCTTAGTGGTTTTTTGAGACACGTGAGCTTTATTTTATAAGCTGTCATCGCTTTAATTATTTGACATAAAGTAATTATGGATCAATAGGAAAATACGAGATTTTCTACGAATTTAATGAAAAACCAAGAACATTTTTATGCTATTCACCATTGATGCAAACCACTCGAACTATTCGTTTTTTTATATGAAACTTTTTAGTTCAAGTATTAAAAATGTTCTCCATAATTTCGAAATATTTTCTGCTTATTAAATTCAAGTGAACATCTATTCATTTCGTTGGCTGTACAAAACAATAGAGTAAATGTCTTCATTCATTCATAGCAGCGCAAAATTGTTTCTTATTGAAATGACCAAACCAAAAAAAAAAAAAAAAAAAAAAAATTCTTATGCTACTTGGCGTACAATAGCCACTTGCCGCGAAGGACAGCTGGAATTCGCTAACCCTCAAAGTTATCCTGCTGCTGCCCGCCCATTGTCATCTAATCATAAATTTTCCAGCGCCACTTGTATTATCAGCGAAATATTCTATGCATGCGAAATTTGCTACTAAAAGCTTATAAAAAAAAGAACGTTGATATCAGCGTGAACGTAGAGGGGAAGGGAGGATACTTTGATATTATACACGGTGTCTCAAAAGAAAGTTCACATTTAAAAATTCGATAAAAAAAAGTAAGTAGTTTATTGAAAAAATGTTTATTACATATTAAAATACACACTTTGGGAATTTATTTCTTAAAAATGATATTGTCCAAATGTAAACCGTTGCGTTCACGGCATTCATTTAATCGAGCACTAAAATTTCCTATGACGGCTTGGCAGGTATTCTCCGTGATGGCTGCCATTTCGTGACGGATATTTTCTTTTAATTGTGCCAGGGAAGTCGGTTTGTTGCCGTAAACTTTAGATTTGACGTAATCCCACAGGAAAAAGACCATAGGGGTTAAATCGGGACTTCGTGGATGCCAATTTATGTCATGTAAATTTATGTAAATAGGCTTGGCGCATCATTTAAATGACGAACATGTCGAATACTGCAGAATTTTCTACTCGCTACTGTCGCTGAATTATCGTTTTTGTAAAACTCACGTACGCACAACGCACGGTCCGCTGCTGAGAAACGCTGCATAGCGACTTAATTCCCAAAAGCTAGGCTACCGATTGCCTTACCCCCGCGCCCCTCGGAATAGTTGCGTTCACGCAATCAGCAAATCAAACGTGAACTTTCTTTTGAGACACCCAGTATTAAAATGTTCTAAATGTTTGAATCCTAAGAAGCTGTTACGAACTTGATCAACTTGTTATCAACATTGTCTTGATTCTTGACTTCTTTCTTCTTTTGAGACACCCTGTAGTACTATCGTAAAAGGCAGTACTCAGGCTGACTGTGCTTTTGTATTACAACATTTTGTGGCATCGGGCTGAGCTTTACTCTGTGCTGTGCTGGTCTGGTCGGTCTACAATATTTACTTAAATCTGTGGAGAATCTTGAAAAAATATTGTTTCACTGTGCTGCTGCTACAATTCTTCTTCTTCTTGTTGTTGTTAATAAAATTTAAAATACATTTTATATATAGCCTGGCGTGGTGGAGGGTAGCCAAGAAAAGGCTGGCGTCATTGGTGTATTTTATACAGGCTTAAAAAGCATTTTTTTTTTTTTTTGGTTTAAAAATTAATAAAGTCCTCTGCCAACATTCATTTATTTTATTCGATATTTTTTTTGAATTCATTTTTCTGGAGTGACTCGTTGGCAAAAATTTTTATCAATGAAAAGTGACATTTTGATTTTTGTGCTTTTTAATAGCATATAAAAACATTTTCACTCACATCGAATTTTTTATTTTAGCACTCTACGGGGGCGATATTGCGTTATTTATTAAAGTTGCTCTTCAATTATTTTTTAGTGTCCGATAAATTTTTTTTAATTTATTTCAATGTAAAACCTTTTCAGGTGTAAAATAGAGAAAATGTATCATTTTGTATCTATCTACTCGTATATGATGTTTTTCTACATAATAAATTGTTCTATATCATTTATACAAAAATTTTCAATCGGTTCATGTGATTCAGTTAAGTAATGAGCTAACTTGTGATAATCTAATCGCAGTCGAAACAGTGACTGTCATATTAAAATCGCTGTGAATTCCAAACTGTGTTTTAGCATTTAATTTCACTTCCAATTTTTAAATCAAACAAATAAATTAGTAAAATCAACGCAAGTAATCAAATCTTTTTCCCAATAAAATCTTGCATGAAATGAGCTTAAATTAAACAATTAAAAATATTAATTTCACAAGTGAGAATCGCATCAACCATAGTGAGCACTCATAACTGTGATCTAATAATCACAGTTCTTTGAAATATTTGATAATGGACTGATTTCCTTGACACAAAAAGCTATATAACTTCATCATCTCCCTTAACTTCTCCAAGGCGTTCGGCATGTTTGGAGTACACGCCGCTGTAAAACAATTCAAATATTGGCAAGTTGTGCCAAAAAAAGATTAATATGTAAGAAACTTTATGATTAACCCTTTGACGGCCACTGGTATGCCCTTGAGCCTTTGACATTCGAATTTTCCCTGGAAATACTACTGAATCGATTTTTCTCAACAAGTTATCATTCAATAGGGAATGAATGTGGTTGTCAAGAAGTACCTTATTTTTCAAGGACAGAGTCATCCAGATCACCTTAAGGTCGAAAAAACTTTTTCTCTTCCTTCTTCTACTACAATATTTGAAGGTAAGTGGAGCTATAGGTCCAACGAAAAAAACAAGAAAAAAAAAGTTAACTTCGGTTGAACCGAAGCTCAAATACCATTCACACGAAATTTTATATAGTATTGAAAAACATAAAAGTGGGGGTTTAAATAGGGGCTACCCCAAAAAGTGGGCGGTATACGCCCACTAGTAGATGTGTGTGAACCGATGTAGTAGATGTATAAGATGCCACCATATCGCATTTAAAGTTGGTATTGACGTTTTTCATACAAATGTATAAATGTGAGCTTTGTGTTTATATGGGACTAGGGAGACTAAGCGGGTGGGACAAGCCCATTTGTGTATGTATATGAAGCGGTTGTCCACTAAAATCCACCAAATCAAATTTCAAGGTAATATTGATTTCAATGAAGAATTTTTTTCATAAAAAACACACAATTCTACACTGGGTTTGTATGGGGGCTACCCCAAAAGTAGGCGGACCACGCCCATTAGGCTATGTATGTTAAGCGCCTGACCATCAAAAGGCACCAAATTGCATTTCAACCTTATATTGACTTTAATAGAGAAGTTTTTAATACAAAAAGTCAAAAGTGGGCAATATGTTTGTATGGGGGCTATCCCAAAAAAGCGTGGTCCACGCCCATTAGGCTATGTATGTTAAGCAGCTGATCATAAAAAGGCACCACATCGCATTTCAACCTAATATTCTGGTTCTTGGGATGTCTGCTTGTATGGCTGGAATACCATCGTAAAAAGTTCCTTTCATTGCAGTTTTCATTTTTGGGAACAGAAAATAATCGCACGGTGATAAATCAGGCGAATTCGGAGCGTGGTCGATGAGATAAATCTGTTTTTTCTTCAAAAATTCTTTGACTACACGAGCGATTTTTTGATCATCATTTAACTGATGTGGAACAAAACGTGCGCATACCTTTCTTTTACGCAAATCTTAAGTTAATTTTTTGTAGATTGTACAGTACGATGAATTTAATTCGTGTCTGCTAGCATACTCACATTTATTTCACTTACTTTTTCAACTAACTCAGCACTCAGATTAGATGCTTCTGGTCGTCCACGTCTTCTTCTTCATCATTTGAATCATCACGACCGCTTTTAAACCGTGTAAACCACGTGTAAACTTAAGTACGACTCATACAATCATCATCATAAACTGATGATGATTGTATGATGACGCTACATGTTCTATGATTTAAATTAAAAGTTCGGTTATTTTTAGATCAACCTTTGTATATATAGCAAAATATTTAACTCGATTAGCAATGAGAAATTAAAAGTAATCATATAGTAATCATATAAACAAGGTTTCAACACGGCTTTTGTTGCTTAAAAAATTACTTTCTTTCATTATCTTGAATTTCCTAAACTACGGTCGTTTAATCTCTTGCTTGTCACGTTCTGCATTTTTCATTTGATAAATTAATACGCTAATCATGAATTTCTACATTATGTAGAACGGTATAATAATTATGTAGTTTAATAATTGTATTTCAACTTTTTATAACTCATTCGCCTGCAGATGTATACCGTACTTAATCTCTCAGTTATCCTTGAGTCATTCAATAAATTATGCATACTTTTCGCACCATTTCTGCTACCATTCTGAAGTAACTCATAGTTTTTTGAGTGTAATCATCGAATATCAAAATGAATCGCATCAAATGATTATCGCTCCATTAATAAGCGACCACCATACACGAAATACAATAATGGCTAAATACATTTCCCTTCTGCTGAAGTGATGCTGAATGCCGGTGGCATAATAATTCAGACATCATCAATGGATGAATCTTTTTGGTCAATCCAGCAATACTACAGATAGATAGAGTGTGAGTTAATGCGCACATTTCCGTTTCCTTTTATTTTTCTTTATGTCCGAGTGTGTGTGTGTGTGTGTGTGTGTGTGTGTGTGTGTGTAATAATCTTTCATGCTTGAATGATATATATAGGCGTACATTTTTTCTCAAACACACATGAGGTTTTCCATGTTTTGTTTATATCGACTGTTGTGCTTGTTGTGTACGTTTGTATAGAAGTAGTATTTTAAAGGTAAAACTTGAACTATAAATAGTCTCTTTGGTTTCTATGTCGTAGGTAGTGATGTGCTGATACCTATATGTATCGGAGTAAAGCGTCGATGCTTTGAGTAAGTGTGAGTACTTTTATTAGAGAAATTGTAAAAACGATGCACTCCACTTTATTGTAACCTGCAGAAATAAAGGAAAAACTATTACAAAATGGGTGGGGGAGGAGTTTGGCGGTGGAGTCTATTAAATCTGGTAAAAAAAAATTGCTATCTTTATTGCAAAAGCGTATAATTTTGGTTCGGCAGTTCACGAACTAGTAAAATACAAACGGTAAAAAATTATTTCTTTCTTTGCGACAACAGTCGAAGAGGAGAGCCAAATCCAAATCCAAATCGACGTGTTCAGTGTATGTGAGCTGAAGTAGTAAATATTAGAAAAACAGTTGATGTAGTTTTTGAGTCACAAAGTATTTTACGTGACTCACAATAAATAACGCAAAACGCTCGTTAACGATACCTTTTGGCAGATGATTCACTTTTTGTCCGTTAAAGTTTCGAGTAACTTCTTCAAACGATATCGTTTGCGAAGACTTTGCCCGCTGGTAAGCTTTAACCGATTACTGTCTATATGTGTTAAAGTACTCCAACTTTATAGTATTTTTTGTATATGGAAGTAATTTTATCGTCGTTAGACAACAGACATTTAATTATATATTGTATACCAAACGATCTTCAGCAAACTTGGAAAATACTGTTTGCAAAGAAAATTTGCGAAGCTACGAAATGAAATGAAACACTATGGAATTCTCTTTCAGTTTAAACAATTTATTCGATGAATTTACCGTGCTACAACGGGTATTTTGGCTAGTTTTGTGTAAAATTACATTTTGGTTCTTCATTTAAATAAAAGAAAACACTTTGTTATATTTTATTTTATCCAAAGTCGTATCTTTGTTTTTTTTTGTTCCTATTCGTTGCTTCTTTTGTAAGCAAAGCAGCAAGGATATTTGAATATAAATGGCATATTTAGTCAAGCATATCGAAATATAGCTGAATCTCACACTTCGACGACTCTATCTCTTTAAGCGTTTTGCAACTTTATCTAGATTTTTTTTTGTTTTTTTTTTTTTTTTAGTGTAACTTGCCATAACAATGAATTTTTCTCTAAAAAAATAAAGTAAAGTCATAGTCTAAGAAAGGATGCTGGACACACTAACTGCCACCCATTAAATAAATGTCTTTATTTTTCTTTTTCTGTAAGTGAATTGTCAACTTTCGATGTCGCCACCAAATGGTCTTCTTCTTTTTTTCACTTTTTGTTGTATTTGTTTTTTCTGCTACAAAAGTATCTACAAAATTTCGTAACATTTATTTTGTGTGCGTATATTGTTTGGAATAGTAGTAGGAGTAACAATGGTCTAACGAACCCAACCAAACGCCATTAACCCTTTCCGCACCCGATACAAGCTGCGAGATTAGCCCGCACTTGCGGTCAGGTTAATAGCCACTGATTAGGCCAATTGAAACTTGGCTTTAAAAGTTTCTATAAATTTTGTTATTTCTGTTTTTGGTTTTTTTTTTGCGGTTATGGTTTGACCTTTTCGTGATCTCGGGAGCACTCCATATAGCCTTGTTACGAAAAATACACGAAAAAGTTTTCACTTCATTTCTGCGACAAAGTGTCTGCGATTAGGTCATTAACTTGTGTTTATTTCGATGTCGTCGAAATTGACTGTGCCCACTGATTAAGTATATATTTTGGTTCTAATTTTTCTTTGTCGCATTAATTTTTGTAGATATATTTATTTTTATTATTCTTAATTTTCGTGTTTTTATGATGCTTTGTGAGAATGTACCAATATAAACAACGCAAAACCATTCTGCATTATTAGCCATAGGTTTATTTTTAACTTGAGATATAGTGTACCCGGTAGTGGAAGGTGGAATGTTTAACTTCCTGTAGGTATTCCAAGTTTAATTGATATTTTAGTAATCCCTATTTGAGAATAGACTCTGTAGGAGGTTCGAGGATGGTGTATCTGTCTAGAGGAAGCCAATATTATGCTCTTAACTAAAATATAGAAGTTATCTACATTGCCACCGTCAAATTGAAAAACGTACTTCTTGCACCAAAATGCTCATGAAGTTCGTGGGAAGAATTATGGATGGTAAGCTACAATGAATATTCATTGCGAACAAAATTTAAAGAAAGCTAACGTCTAGATAAATGCTTGGGAGTATATAGACATAGACTCTACGCCATGTGGTGATGGTAACCTGCTCTGGCAAAATGGACATACTCGTATATTAAGATAATTAGAAGTGGTACTTTTCATAGCGAAGTCGTTAAGTTCAATTCCAAAGAACGAAAGATTATTTTGAAAATAAATAAAAGCTCAACTAATACTCATAGTTTAAAAGACTGCACATGCACTTCAATGAAAAGCTCGGAATACAGCATTTCGTAGTTTGAGAACTATGACCTTCTGTATAATCTTCAAAACAATTTTCAAAACGTATATTTCATGTTTTATAACTTTCCAAAAATGAATGCGCCAGACTTGGTGAACCATGCTAAGAGAACACTATTTTGCTACAGTTCATGCCATGGCCCTGGATAATACCAAATACGACCATATAAGGACCATCCTCACGGATCGTGTGTCTGCGACCCGGGACTAAGCTGGAGGGGAAAAATTCAAGTATTCAAGGAAGTGTACAGAAATTGCTTCTTAGTTTTGACAACTTATTTAATTTGCAAATAGCTATATTCAAAATCAAAAAGCCAAATCTGATGGCAACTTATAGTAAAAAATGGTAAAATACCAAAGTATAAATACGTTTTTGTAAAAAATAGTAAGGAAGCTGCTTACAACGTTCAAACAAACGAACGTAGAGGACAGGCTTGTAGGTTGAACATGTATGTAGGTTGAATACCTCCCGAAACTTCGTAATTGTGACAGCGGAAGTAACAACCTTCGTATAGTCTCATCATCATTAAAGACAGCAACATCAATTTTGATATGATTTTCGAGGAAAATGGATAATCATGATCCGTTGTGTTGTGGTGTTGCGAATTTTTTTAAATGCATTTTCATAAATATTTGAATGCATATCGTAGCATGACGCAGTTTTCTCACAGTTTGTATAGCGAAATGTCTGCAAAAATGTAGGTTGAACACTTGTTGGGCTTGTAGGTTGAACACTGCTTTATTGCGTGTGTTAGTTCCATTATTTAGAAACTCATTTAGAAATTTAGAAACTGTTACTGACTGTTTTTAAGATAATTATTTTGACATACATATAAGGTATCGTCAAATTCGTCTTGATTGCGTGATAAATATAAAAATATACCCTCTGACACTTCTGTAATCAAGACGAATCTAACGATGCTTTATATGTCGTCAAGCCGTTTAGGCTAGATAGCGTGTCAAAGAATATACACATATATACATATAAAAAAATATATTTTTTTTTCTTTATTGGCAGATCCTATATAAAAATGTTATACCCGCACACTGTAGCACTTCCATAATGCAGAAAAATATAACGGGTACCACATATATTAAATTCCATTAACCGTTTAGGGTACATGCCTGCGTGCCAGAGGCTATTCAGGCATGCATTTTGCGTGTAGAAACTTCGCTTCTGTCGGACAATCAACCCACTTTTTTTAAACACGGCCCTGAAGTGCCAAAAAAGAAAATTTATCTTTTGGCTAAGGCTGTAGAGTTTTAGGTCCTCTTACGACTAAAATTCTCAGATCTTAAATAACCTCAGTGTACGAAAAGTTATTGTCAAAAAGGTTAACTATACGAGTATATTCCAGTCCTTCTTCATAAGTAAATATAAGAACACTGTATTACAAGTAAACAGACTATATATGTATATATATTTTTTTGGTACTAAGAAAGATCTTTTAAGATGTACATACTTCTGGAACTGAAGACTGTCCATTTTTAAGTACTTATGATCCGAAACTCCATTCAAGAGTTTAGTAATTCGTTTTTTTTTCTTTTCTACGTACAAACGTGCATCAATAAATTTTGCACTCACAAAAATCTACGTCATAGAAAAATTATTTAAATATTGCGAACAACATTTTCACGTTCAATAACATCTCTACTGCTACATTCATTTCTACATATTCTTCTAATCTATTTTTGGGATGCTTGGCAAACAAAATACAAAAATATATCTAACAACAATTTAGTCAGAAAAGTTTAAAATATGCACGACATTTTTTTAACGTTCTAGGTTCTACAACGAATGCCTTTTATCTTTATTGTACCATGCAGTTACTCACTTTTATATTGGAGGCAAATTGCTTTACAAAAGATGCACGCTCTCACAGATTCGATTAATCGATCAAAGTATTAAAAAAAAATAAATTGGTATAAAAATGCCGAGCATGCAGCGCAGATTTTTTATAGCAACTGTGCTGCGTTATCGTTTTGCCCAGGCCGACTGGTTTTGCTGTTGCTGCTGCTGTTGCACTTCAAATGTATCTAGATACTTTTATTATAGTATTGTATATTATACTACATATATATGTAAATAACCTAAAGCGCATACAACGAACTGAGTGTGCGACTTTATATTCAAACTCTTGATAAATGCAGAATGAAAAGCATATTTTCGACTGTCTTTTTATTTATTTTTTTTTTTGATTTGTTTGTAGCCATGTGATGAGTGAATGAGTGAGTGAGTGTAAGTGTATTTTTTTAAAATGCATGAAATGTCTTTATTTATCCATTTTGCATATATCAAACTGGCAACAGTATACCATACCCTCCAAGTACTTTTGTTGTCGGTCGCGTAGGTTGAGATACATACGTGCATTTCTGTGCTACCTACACAGATACAGATACATTTATTTTTTCCGCTTGTATATTTTTTCATGCATGCGATTGTAATATGGGGAACGACATCTCAAACACAGAGAGTGAAACTTGCACATATATAGGAGATGCATACATACATAGTACATACATACAGAGTTATATATATGCTACTGTCACTTTTGTATCTGTGTGAGCATATGCAGCTCATCATTGTCGTCACCGTCATTGTACTGCTGTGTCATGTCACTGTTTTCATGTGCATTTGTGTGTATCTGTGTGGCCATAAAAACAACAGTGATGTGAACACATAATCAACATACGCAAAAATATGCGCAGGGTATTTCCTCTGAAGCGCGCTGTATTTTAAGTTTTTATATGCAAGTTTTGTTTTATCTGTAGTATTATCCTTGCATGCACTACATTGGTACTACGGTAGAGTTTATATAATGGTTAGCTGTTATCTTTATGGAAAGCATTCGTTGGACATTGTGATAGTACTACTATCCATATATCATTGGGTGAATTCGAAAGTTTCCGACTTTTTTATTACGAAATGTTGCTATTTTCAAGAATGATTCGATAACGCACGTATAAAAAAGCCCAAATTGCAATTTAAATATATATGTATCTGAGTGCTGAAACCCATCGATTAATTGTGGCAGCTTATATTGATTGTGTTTTACCGGAAATCATGATTTTGATGTGGAGAACCAACGGAAAAACTGTTGGAGGTATTGGTTAATGGGATCCCGTGTCAAATTCAAAAACAGCTAGCTCAAATCATTGCTAGTTTGTCAATTTCATATTTCCAGTAGTTTTGAACCATAAGAAAGGTTTACAAGGAAGACAGTTGCGTGATGGCTGTTTTATAAAATGTCGCCAAAGATAGCTGAACGACGTGAAACTATCTGTGAGCTGTTACTCGCTAAGTAAAAGAATTGCTTGGTAACTGATGATCAAAATTTTGTTTTGATAATCTCAAACGTAAAAAAAAATCATTTCTACTGCAAAAGACTAATGAAGTGCAGCGTCCCATAAGTTTTTGAGAAGAAATTTAGTAAAACAAACTTTAACCGTAACCTAGATGTACCGATTGAGTGTGTACCAGGGTACAGTGTATATTTTGATATTGCGTCACACTGTCAGATATCAAGCAACCTTTATACCTATTAAACAATTTGTTTTAACCAGTGAATCAAACCGTTAGGGTAACGTAGAAGAACCTATTGCATTTGGTAACCATAACCGAAATAGCAAATTAATATAAAACCGATAACCGTTAACCGTTATTAAAAAAACCGTATTATTTTTATTGTTTTTATCGTTTTTGTAGACTTCTATACGCAGGGTCCATAGGAGAAAGCATATTTTCTTGATCGGTATAATAAATCTAGTCAATGTAGCCATGTTCATCTGTATGACCGGCGACTATATGAGTTAGTGCCATAATACTTGGATAATAGAACCCTCCTATTCCCTTTACAGATAGTGTATTACATGTTAAAAGTCAACCCTATTTTAAGTTTTTATATGCAAGTTTTGTTTGTGTTGGTTTTAAATTAAGCTTCAAGCAGCAAATAAATTATTTCAAATTGTACCGCTAATTGGAGTATCTCGAAGTCTACTACAGCTTTCCTTCTCGTTTGTTTTATCATTTTGTGATTTAATTATTTGAAAATTGGGATCTTATTTCTTAGAGTTTATTTTTCTACTTATTTTTGAAGGCAAATCAATACTATAAAATGACTACAAGTTTGAAAAAGTATTAAATTTCGAATGGTATGTCTAGAAGGATTGCAAAAAAGGATTGAGAAAAAAATGTATAAACTTTTTATTAACAATTTACCATACACGCGGACAATAGATGATAAAGCTTGGCTATTAGTTGTATCTCTGTTAGTTTCAGAGATATAGGCCATAACATCTCTGCGGTCCCTTTCAAGTCTTCTCTGGCCTATATCTCGGAAAAGTATAACTCCTAACGGAAAAAATCTTAGGTGCTGTTGTTGGAAATTTTCAATAAACAGTTTCATAAAACGATAGAAAAGCTTCTCTGATTACCAACTAGTTCGATCAATGATTCACGTCTTTGCAGGTAGCTAGGGTAGGGGGAGGGGGTACGGCGTGGCGACGTCCAACCTGGAAAACTCATTGCTCCCCCTACAAAACAATCGACAGTTTACTGTTTTCATTCTTTCCAGTAAGCTGCTAGGTCCCTTAGGAAGAAGTCTTAGCTTTACCCCTGTACACGACAGTGGCGTAGATAACGTTTTGCATAGAGAGGGTTGACATTTGTAAAAATTTAATATTGGCAAGCTAAATAAGAAAAGGTCCACAAACATAATGAAGAGCAAACAAAAGTTATAAAAATTTGATATTACCTTGGTGGGAGAGGGGGTAGAGTGGATCATTTGCTCATGGTGATGTTGAAAGCAATGGGGGATTGTTCTGCTTAACTTACTTTCTTAAAAATTCAACATAAAAAAAAAAATGGAGACTACCCTTGGAACTGGGCAGAAGCGCCCCATGTAAATTTTTGATTTGTTATTGACTGAAATAAAAAAGTCTATAAAAAAAAACCTCAAAATTGGGCGTAGTATGTCACTATGGATACTCTATTAGACTGCAAGAAAAATAAGTCTAAGTGCCGCGTTACAGTTTGATATCTTAAACATTTTGAGACGGTTCAATTCGTCTCCACGTGCTGATCAAGAATAGTATATATACTTTATGGATTCTATGATGTCTTATTTAATGCGTTACAAACTTTTTGACAAACTGATATCATTTCATATAATGTGTGAATAGCATAAACAGAAACTTCTTTTGCATACATTTTTTGGTGACCCCATACATTATGCTCTAAAATAACTCAACATACGATATATGGCGGAACTGTGCGCCGAAACTGTTTTCACCAGTACAACGCATGCATTTATATGTACATCCTGCCGTCCATATGTCCGTGCATTATTCTCAGTGACTTCTTCCGTTGTCTATCTCTCACTTCCGCGCTGCATTTGCAGCTTCCGTCATGGTCTACATCAAAATCCTCGTTGTCCTCGTTGTTGTCACTTTGACATTACGACGACGCGGTCATTCGCAATTTTTTATTTATGTAAATTTCTTTTATAACTTGCATCTTTTTGCCGTACACCTTTATGCAACTGCAGATACATGTATCTATCTACCGTGCCCTGCCCTGTCATGCCAACCCAATCCAACCCAACCCGCTGCTGTAAATATATATATATATATATATATATATATATATATATATATATATATATATATATATATATATATATATATATATATATATATATATATATATATATATTTTTTTTTTAACAAAATATTAATAAATATTTTATACAACTGCAATATATGTTTCTGTAGCCGACACATTCCCTGATTTCTTTTGCAATTTTATTTTATTTTACACTTCAGCTGCATACAAGTTTTTTTCATCCTTTTTCCAATTGACTGCATAGTTTTCACATATTTGTATCTGTATCTTTCACTCTCACGGTTGTATTTAATGTACGAGAGAAATTTGAAAAGTAAGTGACTCTTTGAATTTATCGCGTAGAGTAACTTTAAAAGCAACACCGCTTCTTTCAACTACCATCTGTCAAATTTAAAGAATCTGCATTATTAAGTATGCATTTGACAGGCATTAAAAGTAGATGTGAAAGGCAGACAGACGGACAGACATCAGAATGTTGCTGCAGAAAAGCACTGATGTGCTGCAATGGATTCATATTTCAAACACGTTCATGCAACGGTGCAAAAACTTTATAATATTGAAGTTAACCAACGTCAAACACTACTTCGAAGTTATCACACAATTACGTTTGAGATCATTTTCAAAACCGAGCTGCTTTCTCTTTGTCTGTCTGCCTTTCATGTCTGCTGTCATTGAGGCTGTCAAACACAAACTTATTGTTGCACATTGTCTACTTCACTGACTTATCAAATTGCCCTCGTATCTGCTACATGTGTTTACATTTGTTTGTTTTTGTTTGCTTAATTTTGGGAAAATTTATTTACGAGTGTGTTTTTTTTCCTTTCAACCATTTAATAATTTTTTCTTTGCTATAATACACATTTCATTTCATTTTGAGATGTTTTGTGTGTGTCCCTGTGTCGTGTCAATTTGTTGTATAAATTTGGCTTCATACTATGATTATTTTGTAGCTCTTTTTATATATATCTATATGTTCAATATTTGTTCAAATATTTTTAATGTTTTCATACATATAGGAATATATATATATATATATTTTTTTTTTGCTTTCGTTCAGTTTTTGTTCTTGATATTGCTAACGAATTTGACCTTTTTGGCTTGTTAATGAATTTAATTTTCAAATTGTTTATATTTTCGCAATGATTTCATGCGTTTGCACACATTATTTCGCACAATTTTTGAAATTAATGTTAATAAAAATTAAATAAAAATAATAAATAAAAATTCGTTTCCCGAAATTTCGCTTTTTGACCTAAAGATGTTTTTTTTCTGAGTGGTGCTGAAACAGTTGAAAATGGAATTGTGTTAAAAAAATTTAGTTTTTATGCTAACTTCTTGCATATAAAGAAAAATTGCTAAATCGTAACGAATTTCGCCAGCTATCCGTTTCGCATACAGGTCTTCTTAGATGAAAAAGCTGATTTTTAACCGACTTTAAAGAAGGGATTCGTCTTAAGCTTTTTTGTTTGTTTTATATATGTTCAGCATTAATTCTTTACCAAATGGATTGACTTCGAAAATTCTTTTTTTTATTAGAAAAAGAATGTGTACCTTAGCGATGGTTTCATATAAATTTGACCAAGTTCTGAGAAAATCATCCAACTATTAAATTGGCATAAAAATGTTCATGATAAATGCGACAGTGAAGGTCCGGTTCATCGTATAATATCTTGGACTTTTGCATGCCATTTAAAAACCAGCACATTTCCTCTCATTCATACGAAACGAACGTTCATACGAAATAAACTAAATAGTAGATACATCTCTGTAAGACAAAGAAAAAGCTCACGAACAGAGGGTGTTTTTATCTACTGTGAAACGGATAGTGGAAAATTAATTGTTGTTTTTCCCTCTTTGCCATTAAAAACTTCTGCTGTAATCGTGAAAGCTAGATGTAGTTGCGTGTCCTTCTATAGGACAATGCTCCATAAACGTTCTTCGCAGAATGGAGATTTTGATGAAATTTTGTTGTCTAAAGTTATAAACGTTCTCGACAATAGCACTGATACTAGCTTCAGAAGCGGACCTCATGTTCTCCATATTGAAATTGTGTTCTCTAAGCTACTATAAAGTAGTAGTATCAGCTACTATAAAGTAGTAGTTGTTAGCTCGACTTTTGGGAAGTAACCACGTGGAAAATTAGGTGTCTGGGTATATAACAGTCTGGGTATATACAGTATATAACAGCCAAATGTAGTCGTAGCAGACTCCTTGCCGTTAATTAGGGCAGTGTTGTCACACTGTGATAACATTTGACGTCTCCTACTCCTTCCTGAAACACATTTATCTTTGGAAGATATCTCGGTAAGATTATTTAAGAAGGGACTTCCTTCCTACTGTGAGCTGGGCAGAGTCATAGCATATGCTCAACCGTTTTCTTCTCGGTGTTCCCAAAACTTCTGCAGAAGTTCTGAGCACCTAACACCTAGCCTAGAGGCGTATCTACTTATGAGACAATTTCCCGTAAAGGTTTCCACCAGAATAGAGAAGTGTATTCTTTTAAGGCTGTAGCTCGGCCAGATAAGTTTAGAAGTTTTACATGCGTTTATGGTTATTCTATATATGATCTGTAGCTGCTTGACTATACATGAAGTACACTTCGTCTTTGTTTAATGAGTATAGCTTGGATCGTTAACATTTATGCCTGGTAAACGCTACAATGACTCGGTTGTCTAAAGGATTCATTAATTCCATGGTCCTTGTTAAAGATACCTCCTCCGACTCACCCGTCAAGCTTTAAGCCATCAGTGAAGATTTTGATAATCTTTGAGATATAGTTCGCGTATGCTATAGCCCGGTGGCAGACCTAAAAAAGTATATACTTATATACATCTCCGTTTGTCCGTCTGTTTGAACAACGATATTTTGGAGATTATAAAAGATGTATATAAAAGAAACTTCAAGAGACTGCATGTTTGGATATGTATCCTTGCCTCTTTAACTAAAGTGTATTAAATGAACGTACCAACCTCGCTTTAATTTGTAGCTCCAATTCAAACCTGTCCTCCATTTTTAAGTTTTTGTATGAACATTTTACTGTTTTCGATGTTGATTCAGCTAATGATGCCGCATTTGGGGCGTCTCTCTTCAATGCTAATAAAATATCTCATATAGGTCCAGGTCAGACCACTATAAGGAGTGGCTGCATTAAAATCCGAATCATTAACAGGTTTTTGTACGACATTTCCATTGGTTGTTCTTGTTAATTAAACCAGAAACACCATCTAATGTAAAATCCTAATAAAGTAAAACACATACCTCCAGATCGGAATATAGTCATCATACAAATCTATGATTCAAATAATGAGTCTTACACACTGTACAGTGTAGCAATTCTCTTAAGTAATACTAAACATCTTCTGGATTTATCTTCTGAAAATCTTCTGGATGGCGAACAGTCTACCAAAAGAAGGCTAGACGGGCTAACTCGAGAAGTAAGAACTGACCTACAGACGCTACAAATGTCCACGATAATGTGCAAAGGACGAAACAAAAAAAAAAAAAACCCTCGTACCACCTGCTCCAGCTCCAGGTCCAGAGCAGAAACTACAGAGATAGAGATTGTTGGTAGGGGTTCTAACAGGGCATTGTGTAGCAGCCGCTCATGGGACAAAGCTAAGCATAACCAACATGGATGGATGTAGGAATTGCAAGGAACCGGGAGTCAAGTAAACTCTGGAACACCTCATATGCAGCTGCCCAACAAACACAAAATCAAAATCCTCGGGCTCGCGTCATTGGAAGAGGTGGCCAGAAGGAGTCTCAACAGGCCTTTTGCATTCGCCAAATACGCAAAAATTCCACTGGACTTTATAAGCTCCTAAAAGACCTCCATCATCGGCCGCACAAAGTATCAAAGAGATCTATGTGAGACCTCTATCAAGGGGTTAGCCGGCATATCCGAATCTATTACTAAACAATGTAATTATTTTCTATATTATTTGTGTATAGCAATCGTTAACTGGCATCGTTTAATTAAGTTCAAATTCGTTTGAATATTTATGACAGATTATCATCTCCTATTGCAAATGTATCTCAGCGCAGAACATTAGCACTTGAAAATTTATGTATCTAGAACGTTGCTCTTAATGCTAATTAAAATGAAATAAGCAAACAATTTTACAATTTTAATAGTCAATGTCGCTAGATTTTCCTTTCAGATGGTTCTCCCATTTGCAAAGCATTCGATTTCAAAATGATTTGCTAAAGCGTTTTTCTTTTTCAATTTTCTTGTTTTTCATACATTGCGACGCCTTCGCCTTTTCTTCAAGTGGGTGGCAAAGTACAAGCAAACTACAACAACAACAGCTATACGAGAAAAGCAAGGCGACCATTATGATAATGATGTTCATTTAATATGATAATGATGAGCACAAATGCTAAATGATTTATGATAATTGAAGAAAACCTTAAGCGATAGAAAGAGATAGATATATGAGAAAAAATTATTTGACTTTAAGTCAACTTCCTGCGTTCTTCACTCTTTCATTTTCATTTTCATCATCATCATCATCATCATCATCATCATCATCGTTTTTCTTGCTTTCTTTTTTTTGTTAAGTTTTTCCGCTTTTCTTTAAAACGCTTTTCGCTTTTCGCTTTGTTGTTGCTGTTAATTTGTTTGTGGTAAAAATTTGTAGCGAAAAGCGACCAAGCGCCAAAGCGTCCAAGTATGCGTGAGCAAAGAAGTGCAAGCGAGATAGAAAGAGCAAACGAGCAAAAGATTTTCCTGAGTTTTCCAATTGCGCGCGTCGCTTCTTCTTTTTCATTTAATACACAACACACAAAAATAAACATTTGTTGTTGTTGTTGTTGTTGTTGTTTTTGTTGCTGTTGTGGCAGTGCTGACCTCATTTTTCCTCAATTTTCTTCGCACGCCTGCTTAGCGGCGGCGACGGCGGCTGCTGTTGCATGTCTATTAGTTTTCCGAGGTTACACGGAATTGTAGCGTATTATGTGCAATAGTAAAGGATATTTCAATTGTGTGTATTCACGACGCTGATTTTGATAATTTAATTGAGTTTTATGTGGGGTGATGTACAACTAATTTGCACTGCATGGAATAAAGAACATCGTTTAAATGACCTCCATTAAAGCTCCATTTGAGTGACAATTAGAGAGAAAAACTCAATGATGAGTTCACATCATGGTTGAACAGTCTGTGAAGAGGTCATCTTACAATAAATTTCTCTGCTTCGTAGGCTTTAAAAGAGGTATATTTTGAATCCAGATAATAAATACTTAAATACTGTATTATAAACCCGAGGATCTGAAGATATATATTTTCCTCTAAAATACCTATAAAGAACATAAGCTCTGGAGGTAATATCTGAGCATTGTATACAGAAATCTTGAAAATCATCGATGGGATAATTTTCATTTTAAGTGTATAATTACTCACACATCATGTGCCATCTGATATCTTCAAATTCAACATTAATTTTGCCTTGATCTACAGTAATATGTCATGGAACGCTGCGCCGTAAAAACTATAAAACTGCAAGTGTTCGAAATTCTGTTTAAATTTCTGAGTGGAACTCATATCAAAGTTGAAGAAGAGAACACCTGTCATACCACTTAGATAGCAGGCACAGTAAAGAGTAGGGATGAAGTAAATATTTTAACCTTCTATTATGTAAAGCTATTCGATATTCCTGGTATTGCCAGCGACGAAATAATTTTAACCCATATAACCTTTCACCCCTTTTACTCCCTTTTTTCCTTTCGGTATAGTATTCTCCATTATCGAAAGAATATATTGATATCAACGGCGCAAAAAAGCGTTTGACATTGATATGGGACGATGGTGCTCTAGTATCATTATTTGTACATATTCTAGTTTATGTTGTATTAACTAATGTAAACAAGTACTTGGATCGAGTCGGATTGGAAATCCTTGGAAATCTGGGTCGGTCCCTCCCAATTACCATGAGCACTGATGATGTATGTTCACGATTATATATAGTTTAGAATATACAAAGATGTTGGCAGAAGTACCCAAACTTAAGTCGAATGGTGCTTGAAGTTTTTAGACATGTTTGTTTTTGACAAGTACCATCTATCATTACAAAACGGTAAAATTTTGAGCAGTCTGCATCATTAAATTTGCTATTGAGGCATATACGAGCACGTCAGTCAGGCGGACAGTAAGCAGGAAGGTGCTGAAATTTACCTTATGAAGTAATGTTTGGCGTTGATTAACCGCTATATGGTTAAATTTTAGCATCTTTCCATGACCGTGGTTTAAAACTGTACCCATTGCAACACATCAGAAGAAAACAGTAGTTGAGATAATGAATTTATATGGCCGTATTGGTGCGGCAACCTTTTTCAGTTCGTTTTAAACATTTCATTTTCGTAATGAATGGCTGTCAAACACAAATTTAATTATGCAAATTGCTCAAAATTTTACCGTATCTAATGATAGATAGTACTTGTCAAAAACAAACTAGTTTAAAACTAAAGCTAATAGACAAGCGCCATCCGACGTCCAGTCCGGGCATTTCTGTAGGTTTAAAAGTTTAGCATTTGATTATAAGAGAGATTCAAAATAGTCTCAAAGAAAATCTCGGAGCGTAATTATCCCATGATCTTATTGATAAATTAATGTAATTTTTCAAAATTATACAATCTGTACACATATCCTCCAGTGACTACATTATGACAACCGCCATGTAGAGTCTAAATGGATTAAGAGTAAGGAGAATCTCTTCGGGTTCAGATCAAATCGCCATAGTGTTGATTCTAAGAATTTCATAGATTTGCTTGTGGTATTCCAGTGTACCACGGTTGTGGATGTGCTCATGTGTACCAATGCACTATTTATAGTTCAAATTGGAATTTTTAAATGAAGCAACTAGTTCTATTTTTGTTTTAACTCGGACTATTTTTTCTTGAGTTGAAGGAGCATCAAGAGCTTCTATATTCGTCATTTTGAGAAAAAAAAAAATAACAAAAACAAAAACTCAATGTAAAACAAGTTAAATTAGTTCTGTTCACACCATTTAGTAGCACCTTTTAGGGCTTTTCATGGTGATTGAAGATTGAAGTTTATCCTTCGAAGCTAGTGAAATTTTGTGAAGAAGTTACATGACAGGAGACTACTTTGACCAAGACATTTAAACAACGAAACCCAAAATTTTTGGAACTGTCATACTTAAACGATTTTTCATTTGTCACTCAAAATTGTGCTACTGAAAGTCTATCAACATGGTGTTGCTTCAATATTGTCACGAAGAAGATGCTTCGAAATTGAAGATCTTTTGATAAATAGTGGAATTTGTGGAACTATAATTTTCCTATTATTTATATTCTCGATTTGTGTTGTCACTTCTAATCTCAATTAATTATCGAAATTCTGGCGTATCAATTGAAATATCCTTTTTATAGCACTGGCCTTGATATTTTAAACTGGATGCACCATTATTTGGTAAAAAATTTACTTACTTTGCATTAGTTATTTTCATTTTTTTTGTTTATAACTCCAAAGTTAATAGCTTCTGGCTAGTATTGGCTGGCATAAGTTAAGCGAAATTTTACAGCGCGCTGTTTTAATATATTATTAGCTGGGTTCTTTGTTGGGTTGGTTGGTGGTTTGGAGCCATTTGTTTTGGGATTAGTTTTTCTTCTTCATTTTTTTTTTTAGTTGCGTAGTTTATCCAACATCGAGCCTCACACGGGGTAAGGGCACTTTATCACTTACCATTCTTAATGCTCGCTTCACGCTTTATTGAGGGCGTTTTGCGTAGAGTTTTCGTTTTGAATTCGGGCTTCGGCTCCTCTTTGGGCTCTTTCAACAGCTCATCCACCTTAGAGACGCGGCGCAATGTGGGACGCATTTTCAAAATATTCTCAGTGCTTTTGGCTGGCAGCGGCTTTTCTTCACGTTTGACATGTCTCAGCTTGGGTTTTTCCAATTTAAAACGTAAACGTCGCTCATCTTCAGTTTCATCGGTTACTTCGGCATCGGCCGCGTCGTCGTCCTCATCGGCGCCGTCGAGTTTTTTCATTGATTTGTCACGCTTGACCGAGACCGGCCGCAATTTGGGTTTTTCGAGTGTGAAACGTTTTTCCAACTCACTTTTTTCCTCCGGCTTTGATTTGTTCGTCTGTGTTGGACGTAATTGCAGCAGACGCTTTTGATGTACGGTAAGATCAGGCTCAGGTTCGTCATCATCTTCCTCCGCAGATGCTTCCTCGGTTTCTTCTTCCTCAGATTCTTCCTCGGTTTCTTCTTCGGTTTCTTCTTCCTCCTCCTCTTCGGTTTCTTCTTCTTCGGATGATGATGATGGTGGAGGTGTTGGTTCCTTCTTCTTTATATTTTTGCTAGCGGCTACTGAGTTGGTTTTTGCAGCGCTTGCTGGTGTTGTTTTCTTAACTGGTTCTGGTATCTTCTTTGCAGCAGCAGCCGTCGTAGTGCTCTTTTTAGCTACGGTTTCCACTGGCTTCTTGACTGGTTCTGCATTCATTTTCTTTACCGGTTCGACAGTTTTCTTGGCTGCTGTTGTTGTTGCTGTTGTTGCTGTTGTTGGTGTAGTTTTCTTTGCCACTGTTGTCGTTGGTTTTTCACCATTCTCCTTTTCTTTTTCGGCTGTAGTTTTCTTAGCCCATGGCACTGTTGGTTTATTTACTGCCGTTGATTTACTTGCACCTGCATCATCCTTGACCCATGGTGGACGAAATGTTGTGCGTCCACCAGCGCCGGCACCGCTGCTGGGTCCATTACTTGTCGTCGTGCTCTTGGGCGCAACGAAGGGCATCTTTTCTTTTCACTTAATGATCTGTCTAAGCACTTTTGCACACTTAATAGGTTTTTCTTTTATTTTTTCGTTTTCTATTTTCTATTTTCTTTTTTTATTTCGTTTCTTTTCAACTTAAAACATTTTTCTGTAATTTTGGAGAAAATAAGAAACTTTACACATTAACACATTTTCACACTGGTTTTTTTTTTTATATTTTATTTCCAGAGCGCGTTCAGTCGTAACAATGGCAACTTGTTCCACGAATATCGTTTTGATTATGGCAAATTTTCTTTCTTTAGAAAATGTTTAAGACTTTTCACGTTGCTTCTTGTTATTGGCTTGGCGACGTACAACAGCTGTTTAAATTTTTCCTTCATATAAATATATACAAATTTATTCATCTTAGCAATGTTTTACATTGTTTTTTTTTTTCATTAAGTTTATTTATAAATGAATGTGCTCAGAGTAGCACAAAATATGCTATAGACAAGTGGAGGCAACATCTACGAGTGTCATACTGAAAGTTTTTACAGAAGCAGGTAGAGCAACCTTACGAAATATTAAAAAAAAAATAATATATTATTTGTTCTTAGTTCTGTGAGAAAATTTGAAATTTCAAATGATTTTTTGCGGAATTAATTTGATTCAATTCGAAAACAATTAATTCTATAAACTTTCTTCAGTAATGAGTTCTCTGAACAGCTGTTCTCGTCAATAACATTGAATGAGTTCAAATTATGAAAACCAAAGGTTTATCAATGTGCAAATTGAGCTAATTTAAAATGTTGTGTCTCTGTTTAAATACCGAAAACAGCTTGGTCTGCTAACTTTAGATAAAGTTAGCAGACCAATATTAAAAATATGGAAAAACAAACTGTTTCAAATGCAATTTTTTGAAGCTAATTTTGTGCTCTACTATTTAGATAATGTAATGTGTAGAGTTTGAAAGTACGATCGTCGGTTTATGTAGGTTAGCAATTTGACTGCTTCACATAGGGCTATTTTGGCCCATATGAACTTATAAATTTTACCTATCCAACGCAACCATTTTGAAGATTTGAGGAACTTCACAAATGATCCCAGTTTCATTTCTGATAATTCTACTGGGTCGTAAACAAAGTAGCTCCCCAGATAGGCAAGTCTTCATTAACTTAACGCCAGATGGGTGCACATGAGTTTCTGAAGTGATTGCTCTTCTCTTCGTTACAACAACTTCTACATATGTCGTTCGAGCTAATGCTAAGTCTTACATGCATATATGCCTATCAGATTGTGACCAGTTACTGTTCAGAGTTGATATTTCTATTATATTAATATTGATTAGGCGCTTCGTTCATTAAAGGTTATATGCAGGCCACATCAAGTGTTTAACCCCTCCAACCATATTTGGAGCTTGCAAGTTACCAGTGACATTCTTCCCTGGAAGAGCCTGCATAGTTGTTTCTAGTCGAGAAAATTTATCTGCTTTTCCGTTTGCCTGTTATATCTCCTGAGATAAGATGAATTCTGAAGTGCTTAGAAATACCATTTAAAACTGTGTGGTAGATGGTATTTACACCAAATGCACATCTACTTGGGCACACCATGACGTTCCTTCTCCAGGTTGGAACGGTCGGTGTAGACTACATCTACTGACTACATCTAGTTGTCTGTGTGGCTTATAGACCCAGCACATAATATTCTTAATTAAAGTTTAGAGTGGAGATACAGTAATCTGTTGTTTTTAGAAGCTTGGAGTAGTGTTGTCAGTTTATTCGCATGACTTCAGTTGGCAAGATGTCACGCTGAAGTCACTCAATGTCTGAGAGCGGATGTTAGGGCGAACTGTTTACCATGCACGTCGAAGGAAAGCGGATGCCGTCACATTATAAAACATGTGGAATTTTTATGCTGCGGTATGCGGAACCAGTTTACGACTAGTGAATCTCTAGACTCTTGGTACTACTATGCAATAGTTTCGCTTAAATCTCATTTACAACGGTTCGATTGACATGTTTAACATGGTTCTGACTGACTAGTTTCCTCGCTAGTAAAAATGAGCAAATGAGCCTAGAAAATACTAAACAAAATTTTATGTATAAATTATCATAGGTGGAGGAAACTTAATTTATAACCAAGGCCAAAGGTGCTGAGCATAAAGTCACAGTCTTAGTTACATTAGCTAACAAAAAAAATCTATATGTAGTCGACTTCTTCAAGTAAATTATAACTTGCACAGCGATAAGGAGTATTGACCACCAAAGTGAATGGGATCTGATGGCTTAAAATTCATGTTTTTAAGATGATAAATTATACTGTCTATTTTGAGATGTGCCCCAGTTCATGGCTCGACTCGACTCGTGTAATCGAGCTGTTTAAGAATATATATATGATGGGGTCTTTATGCTTCCATCTCCATGCAACCGACGATGCACGAGACATATGTGTAATGCAAAGAGAATGATGTTGCTTTTTTATTCAATGTAATGTTATGCCACAACGCTTTTCTTAGATTAGAAAGTTATCGCTCAATGTAACCTTAGACTCTCCTAGATAAATCGAACAAAACACCTTCAAATCTACATATGTGTATACATATATTTTTACTTAATGCAATTTCGGATATTGAAAGGACTTAAATACAAGTATGAAGTTTTTCATCATATTGAAGATTTTCTTCTTTTTTAAACTTTAGGAATTAACCTCGATTATAGGCTACACACAAAATATGCGCTGTTTTTCAATATAAATAGGCATTCGAATGACTAATTGAAATACTTTTGTATTGAATCTTTGTGCATGTTTTCAACGAAGTTCACTTTTGAGCTAAGCTTGTGCAAATTTTTAAATTTCTACAAAAAATAAAACCTCTTTTTGGAAGTCCCCTGGTGTTTTTGTTTTCGTATATTTTCTATTGTGCGCAGGTTTTTCGCTTGTAAATTTTTTAGCTTTTCCATTTCAATCGCCAGCTATTCTGTGCATGTGTGTGTGTGTGTGTGATTTTGTATTTGTGTAAAAAGTGGAGAATGTGAAAAAGTGAAAAAGGCGAAAATATTTTTAATTTTAGCCTCTTTGTGCCGCCGCTGTTGAAAAATCTGTCTCTGTTGTTGTTGTGTTTTTATTTGAATGAACAACTTTTTTTTTCTCCACATACACAGCGAGAAAATTCGTGAGCTTTTTTTTTGTATTTTATTTTTCGTATGTTCTTTGTCGTTGTCGTCGTCGTCGTCGTCGCCGTCGCCGTCACCGTCACCATCATCGGCATTTTCAATTTGAATTTTCAACACCGCACAAAGTACAAGGAAATTTTTCGTATAAAAATTTTTAATTTTTTTTTTTTTTTGGTTGTATTTAGTTGATTTTAATTTTATTTTGCTATTTTCTTGCTTGCGCTTTGTAGATTTTTGCAAAATTAAAGGTGCGGAGGCGTTCATATATGCATTTCAGCAAGAAAAAATGAAAAGTTACTCCTAAAAATTACATTTGAGAGCATATAAAAAGCTGAATAAATGAGAGCTGCATTCATTTGTAGATAAAAGGTGGACTCGTTTGTGTGTTTTCACAGAAGAGAGCTAGACAGAATAATAAATATATATATATTATTATATTGGAATATATAATGGAACCATAGGGTTCGGTGGAACACATCTAACAAAAGTAAAATTTAAAACCATTAGATCGTTCAAAAATACAAAATGCAGACACGAGATTAACTCTAGCGAGTGTACAAAAACAAAACAGTCTGCAATAATAATTTCACCTTTTAATTTTCATTCGCGTTACAGCATTTGTTACATTATGATACATAAATTGTTCATGCTGTAATTTATTGTGAAGCAAATCAGAAGTGTAAATGAGACACCCAACAAAAATTTGCTAAAGAGAACTTTGGCATGTTCGAAACGCTACTATCCAGTTTGTTTTGCCATTTTGCCATTTTGCATTGTGTTTTGTTGGTTGCTTTTTGTAAAATCTCAGGTATATTCCCGTCGTTACAACCTAACAACAATTTATAGCTCATATTTTTTTTAAGGTATTTTGAAGAAGATACATAAGATATACCAAAAACCACAAATATCCGTCGCAGATGGCGGCCATATTAATCCTGAGAGATCATTTGTTTTAATTTTGTTAGCTTCGGATAAAACTTTTCATATAATTGACTGATGATTTAGTTTTCTTGAGTGCTGAGCTGTGAGTGCTGTAATCTCAAAAGTCTCCATTTGAAAGGGTGAAATATGAATTTCTTAATGGTGTTTTAAGCGTGATGTAATACTATTACTTTTCTCCTAGGTGCTGCTTGTCTTCAATGGTCAGAATATTAAAATATTTACAAATAAAGTGCTTCTATTTTAAATTGAGCGCCGTACACTTTCTTCAATATTACAAAATTTTTTCATATTAAATTTTAAAGTACTTGCAATAATTAAGCAAGTCTTTTTAATCGTATAGGCAGGCACTTGTCACTTTACTTGCTTTTCAAAGGCTATATAGTTTCTAATATACGAGTACTTATGAATTTTCTCCACAAAGAGGCATAGGAAAACGTATAATAGCAGCTATGTGAATTTTTTTGAGGGAACTCCTTATTTTTTTGGCATTTAAACTCAAAGTTTGCGGTTTTCAAAAGTAATATTGAAGTACACTGTAGACTAGTTCACCATTTTCGGATTCAAAACGGTGGACCAATTTTTTTTTTAGGGCTATTAAGCGGATGGTGAAGAGTATAGTAATCAGCAACCCTAAATACTTCTAAACACCAGGTTCCAAAAAAATTCAATGACTTCTTCCATAATTTGTTCCCCATTTTCGCCATTTACAATATTTTTCTTTTTAAAAAAATGTAACATCACATTCGTAATCATCGATTCAATAACTTTTAAATAAGTAAATCAGCCACATTGGAGCCGCCGTTTTGTTTTTAGAAGTTTTCACCACAAATACATATGACAGTTTGGATTTTCAGACAGCTTTTTTAGATTTTGAACCACTGTGCGTCTGTATGAACGTTAATATCTTGAATCGTATAGCAGATAATACTCTCAAGTTTGTATATTTAGACTCGCCTATTCACCCTACAGATAAAGTACAATACATATATAAAATAAAGTATGAGTTAATCCCCATGCATAGCTGCACCTCATTATACGTTTTTGCATGAAATTTGTTGGTTTTTGTTCTTAATTAAGGTGGAAAAGCGAAATTTGGTGTTCATCAATCCTTACAAAATGTTCCAAATAGGCCAGATTGAACCACTTTTTTGGTTTTGTTGTTTATTACGCTAGAAAGGCCGAATTTGGTGTATCTTACGTAAATGCTAATACAAAAGCTTCAATTTTGTTTCTAGTTTCTAAAGCAATATAACATATTTACGGTAAATTAAGTCGTTTTCTTTTATTGAACGTGTCAACCCTGCAAAACATAGGTTCAGATCGGATCACTATTGAATATTGTTCCTAATAATATATGGTTAAAATAAGAACCTTTAGAAAAGGTACAGGGTATCGCTCTTTTTTCTTAAAATATTTCGAAGTATAACTTTTGAAGTAAAACTTCTCTAGGCGCAATGTGATGTGGGCAATTTAGATGTTTTTGTAACGGAAGTAACTTATTCATGCGGAAAAAACATTCAGTAAAATGACATGTGGTCATGTGGTTATGAGTTAATGGTCATCAGACTTGGTCATCAGCTGTGTAGATAATACATTTAGCGGTAAATAGTGAAGGGGATAGAATAAAGTGTTAACATAAAATATTAAAGTTTAGCGTTGCCTTTATTGATAATATAATTTACAGGTCCTGCAAGTACTCTTTTTAGTGGTTTATAATAAGGAGTTGCTTGTACTGTACAAGAGAGTTCAAAAAATTGTTTACTATGCATATTTGTTTCTTGAGTACTTATGTGTACTGTTTGTTTACAAGCTTTTACTGTGTGAGTACTTTTTTTTGTTTGTTTTGTCGCAAGTTCTTGTTTAAAACATTTTCAGAACCTGTCTGATATGTAATTAAAGAAGTTCCCTTGTGCTGGAACGGCCAATATAGCTAGTATATAAATATATCTTACTTAAATAGCCATGAGTTTCATAGCTACAAATTATACTACTGTTATATACTAAAATTTCTTGCAATAGTTTTTTATAGCTCTATGGAACTGAATTTTCAACTGGTGAGTGCCAAATAAATTGATTGTCATCTCTCGCATTTAAGATACAATATGTAAAATTGGCTTTCAATAATTACATAATTATATTTTGCTTTTCAATTTTAATTATGGCATTGTTTTCAAGCTGTGTGTGCTGGTGGTTTTGTGGGTGTGTAAAATATAAATTTGCTTATTTTCGAAATTAATTATGTATATGCCACTGGTTTCGTTTGGCAGGTAAAAATAAATAGGGTGTTTCTTTTGAGATGTGTAGAACTTTGATTTGAAATGAAATACTGTGGTTACATAATTTCAAACTGAAACTGAAAATTGGTTTTATTAGAAAGATAATTGTATGCCATCCCATCAGTGTTTTTAGATATGATTTTGGGCATGTGGATGTGGGCGTCGGATGTGGCGCTTCCATTTTTCCACCACTTTCTATTTATATACGTGGTGCAAAAATGAACCATGATGAATCGAATTAGTCCATTGGATGAACGTTTATGTCGACCGTATAATAACACCGTATAGTAACATTTCAGAACAGAAGCACGATTTTTCGAAATAAATTTGAACAATTCGCAAGCGTTGTTCTGGCATTAGTCTCTATTCATGATAAATTGAGCACAATAGCGTTGCAAGAACTGACCAATTTATGACAGTTTAATCACTGTCGGCAATTGGAACCTATAGAAAAAAAAAACAGCCTATACAATATTTTTAATCTCCAGATCTTGTCTTTAAACTTATTGCAATTGTGCATAAACGTTTTATATATGTATATATGTATATTAATACGATTAACTATTGTACATCGCCGCAGCCATTGTGCCATAATGAACATCGCAATATAATCGAGAATTATATTGTATATTCAATGCATATACTCATCGTATATTATATCGTAATGAAAGATAAATTATTCGGTTTAATTTTTTAAAACAAAATGTTTCTTTGTTTTATAAATTTGTTTCATTGTTTTAAATATTCATTTTCAGTTAAATGTTTTATTCATTCCATTTTTTCTTGATTAAATTTTTATATTTTATTATTAACCATTAATGTATAAAATTTCCGTGCACTTTTTTTCTACAAAATTTATTTCGATTGCAATTGAATAAAACGCGCACCACGTACACCGTACACAACACACTTGTTCGAGCAAAAAACTTTCAAAAACTAATTTGAATTTATTTTCGAAATATACTATTCAAAAAGCATCAAAAAAATGTTTTCGGCTACGCTGACGTTTACAGCTCTGCTGCAGATTCTACTCCGAATTCGATTTTGCTGCTGTTGCTGCCTTTTGGCGAAAATGTATATTTTTAGATAAATATTTGTATCTGAAGGCGTGCTCATGATGAGTGCGTTCTCTCTATACAGTGTGTTTTTCATTCATAGAGCTTTGATCGTTTGCTGGAACGAAGCATGAAATGGCAACCGTCTGCTCCGGCTCTTGGCCAATTCTGTAAGCGAAACTGTAGTCACCGGGCGCTGGCTGTGCCTCTACATCAGCCTACATTGCCTTCATACATAGGTATTATTGCCCAAGTAATAATCATAAGAATATTCACATAATTGTTTGCCCAAATGAATTTCTGACACTTGCTGAGGCATATAGCATAACGTAGCATCATGTTCCTTTCCGGTTTTTAATTTTCTTTTTATCGAGCGTGACCATGTCTACAATATGTGCGCGTACTTTGTGCAGCAGGTTTATAAGTTAGTTAGCAGTATAAGCTATAAATGAATAAAATTTTATAGAAAGTGCAGCAGCTATTTTTAAGTACCTTACTTAAACAAAAAGTAATACTTGCAGAAAAATTTAAGGAACATTTTTTTATTCAATACTTAATAATGCTTAAACAAATAGGCTGATTAAAAAGTGTTGTATAGATGTTTGATACGATATCTTATTATCTAACAAGAAAAGTAAACTTCGCTAAAATCTATTAGGTAAAAAAAGAGATATGACCATTTCTTTGAAGTCACTCTTAAAGAATTTTTTTTTCATTTATCTCATAAAGCTGATAGAAAGAAACAGACAACGGATTCGAATTCAGTGCGCAAAAATAGTTTAAGAAACGCTATCGTCTGTCACCGTCAAAAATTTGACCTAAATTTCGTATTTTTTTTTTTTTTTGGGAACACAGTAAATGTAAATTTTTGGGGAAGTCTGACCCCAAAAAGGCGCGTTGTAGTTGGCGCAAAGCGAATACATCCCAGTAATGTAGTGTTAAAAGGAAAATAAAATGCAACCCACTAACCAAACAGGCTGAGGAAAAAATATCTTTACAATAATTAAACCAGCAGAGCAGGAGAAGAGTTCATTTGTAGAAATAAATGATTCACTGCTTCCTAGTGCGTATCGTCTGTACATCAGTTTAGATGCGACTTCAACGGTAGAATTGGAGAAAAGTTTCCACTCAGATTAAGCGGCTGCAAAAGGTGCTTTTTATCAATGTGCCGAGCGACCGAAACAAAAGTAAACCTGGTCACTCAAAACGGACGTAGCAACTATTAGCTCCATCGTTGGACTTATAACCCACTGTTCGGAATGCTGAAAACGGTATTCACATGTGTTCTAGCCCAATACAAATGTCATCTCCAAGTGGTAACCACACTGGCAATCCATCTACCCACCCAGGCAACATACCTACTTCGGCAGCATGTACATCGGATTGGGAGATGCAAAACCATGTTCATTTTGGAATGTCATTTCTATAAATCAAACCAATGTGAATTTTTTCCAACCATCTTTACAATGAAGCACCGGATTAATATCGGCGCCTGCAATGTGTGCATTCTTTACAAAACATGCAAGTCGGCATAAGCCGTTAGAGAAATGTATATCTTTAATATAGAAATCCTGGTAACTCAATTGGCTGACACAAAATTTCTCTACACCGGCAGAGATGAAACAGGACTTTTGCTAAGCAAGAAAGCAGCAAGGTGCATAGTAAGTTGGGATCTAGTGAATGAGCGAATATTCGTACACAGATTCAACACACATCACGTTGATAGTAGCCTAAACCTCAAGAGGAACATCTGATTCATATATGAAAGAACTTTTTTACCGAGAACTAATGGCAACTTATTACACCATTTACAAAAAAGAACAACGCAGTTATTCAGCATCAAGGGCTCATTCGTGCAGCTCAATTAACTGATTTCGAAAAAACACCAATCTTCGAAAATTTGTTCTTTATGGCCTCAATACATGGCTTAGAACAGACGTCATAATAGAAATGTATTGTTCATTCCAAACAGCTGCATATGAAAAACCTGGAAGATTTTTTGGTTTAACATCATTTTAAACGAAGATATACCGACGCTCCAATTGCCGTTGAAATGCAGACCAACAAATGACATTGGATTGGTCATACATTACGCAAACATGCTAGTGTCATATGCCGATAGGCGCTGGACTCGAAACCACAAGACGTACAGGAAGACCTCAGAATTTGACAGCAGAGGAGAAACCTGCATAGAACTGAAAGACCTTGCTGAAAATCGTTCACAGAGATCCTATCCACTCCTATACATTCCACTAGAAGTGACAGTACATAATATTAAGTTATGTTATTTACGAGCATTATAGGCTTCTACGTTGATTCAACTTTTCATAACAGAAAAAACGCTCTATAATACGCAACATATCTTTATATATAAAAACCGCTTTTTTTTTAAATCGGTAAAGAAGTTATTACATCGTTATACTGCAGGAATATTAATTTTCATTGATATGCTCCAGAATTTTGATAAAGGAGATATGAAACTAAATTATTTTGCGCCCTCCACAAAATATTGCGTCATTTCTAATCTGACCAGGTTCCACTAAACTTTTAGTGTTTTCCCAACAATTTATGTTTTATAAGACAACTGGGACTTGTCCACAAGTCAACTTGAAGATTTACATTCTCCACAATTATTGTTCAAGTCAATTTTAACTACTTCTTTACCGTACCATACGTTTTACTCGATTCACTGGTTTTTGGTTCTTGATCAGAATTTTCCGACATTTTGCCATTTTTAGATGGACTTTTTTTTTCTATTGCAGGGAAAACAATACAAAAATATGTGCTCTATTTCACATATTTAAATTCTTTATACAAGTATAGACCTGAGTATATATTACACTTCATTAAGTTAAGCATTTATTCCACATTTAAGTTCGTAAAAAGTTTTATTTAATGCTGTTCAAATATAGCAATCATCTATAAAGGAATTAAATTGTCTACGCTCTGCTGCTCACCTTCCAAAAAAAAAATAAAAAAAAAAACAATTCAATCCAGCATGAAATTTTTGTTGCTCCAACTAACATAGCAGCTGGCTTTAATGCTAGAACTTCATTCACCATGCCATCAAAATGCATCAGTTGTAGGAATTATGCAAATTTTGCATAAATTGATTTGCTGCAGCAAGTTGCAACTTCAGAATTAAAACAACTTCTCCTCGGGGCAGTAAAACAATTTTCTAAATTTTTATTGCATTTTCTCTATATCTGGCTGTGAGAGGTTTGTTTTTCTTAGCTCTTTTCCTGCATTTTAGTTTAGTTTTCTTTTGGTTTTTTGCGTACGTAAACAAATTGAGTTGTCAAACTTCAACTTGTCAAGTAATTAGTGAAAATGTCAAATTATTGTAGAACAGAGGCGCTGTTTCTAATTTGCAGAGAGAAAGAAAACGAAAGAAAGATACAGTAAGCGGCGTTAAGAGAAGCAATAAAAAATGTCAAAGCAATGCAAATAGCTGAAGGTGTTAGGATGAGAATATACAGCAAAAGAACAAACAGCTGAAAATAGAGGAGAAAGAATAGAAGGGTCTGATTTAAAAGTTAAAATTATTTAGCTACAGGGTAACTTGAAATCGAGCAGACTTGCCTATAGCGTTTTTATTGTTAGTGCAACTAATAGCAAATAGGTTCAACTTGGCTGCATGTTAACAAATAGTATGCTGTGAACACTGTACACTCAACATTTTTAAAGTAGGCTATAATCACAAAAAGACGGTTTTTATTTAATTTCGTACTAAAAAATAAAAACGTTTTACTGTCGACTTTTTGAAATGATTGACAATAATTTAAATAGCAACCGCAGCTGTTACACATTTGATCACATTTGATCACTGCTCAGTGATAGACTGATAACTGATCAGTAATTATCGTGCGAGGCGTGACAGCTACCTTAAAGTAGTATATATATTCTTGATAAGCATTTGAAACTGCTGTCGATATAAACATGTTCGTCTGCCGTCCGTCCGTTCAACCGTCTGTTTGAACATCGATATTTTGGAGATTGTCCAAGACAGGGCCCTCAGTTTTGTATATTTAGACTCTATATGAACAATAAGGGGTAGCCCGGTCAAACCTGATCACCAGTTTTTTAAATTTTGATTCAAAAATTTTTGGTTTTTGTGGCGCACTTGATGACTAAACGTAGAAAATCGTTATCAAATCGTCAGATCGGCAAGAACAAAGATGAAAAGATAGAAAGGGAAATAGAGGCCACATCATACGTAGCAGCAGACAACAGCAAACATATGCGCATGTATTATGTACATAATTTGTTTACTGTCTCCCCCTGTGTATACTTGTATACAGTGAGTTGCATAGAAATGTAGTGAGGTAGCGTGCATTGTTGTTCGATTAGTATGTGGTATTAGGTTGAGGGTACTCCAGGGTTTTATGTTTCTTTCTCAGTCGTTTACGTTGTTAATTATACGAATGAAAATTAGTTTTTTAAGTGGCTTATGTGTGTGTAGAATGTTTAATCATTGTTGCAAAATTAAGTAGCAAAATGCGCACGAATTGCCAATACTTATATGTAAAACTCTTCACTATTAGAGTGTACTATGAAGCTATCAAATCATCGTGTCCAATGGATCCAATGGTCCAAATCCATTGAACATGAGGATTTGATAGCTTCATAGTGCACTTTAATAGTGAAGAGTTTTACATATAAGGGTTCGTTCAAGCATCGTATTACGACCGTCAATTCGTGGGCATTTTTTTTACCACTACCCCTATTGATAGTAATTATGCTAATTGTTCACAACATATTATTTCAAATATTTGATTATTTTGAAAATTGTCACTAATAAAATAGGTAGAGATATTTTACGTAACAAACTGAATCAAAACTCCTCCTCCATTGCAGCACTTTGTACCAAATCGAGAACTCCCACTCTTAGCATTACGTAATAGTTGAACTGCCCCTAAGCAATGTAATATTTAACAAAATTTAATTGAAAAGTCATAAAATACGTAAAGTGCTTCGCAGTTGCACCTCACCTTTTTAAACTCTGTACCCAAAAGAACATAGGTATAATAGGTTTATGCGAATGTATGTACCACAGTAAGTAGGACGCGTGACATATAAATCCATAACGTGTATACGGTGTGTCTTAAAAAGAAGTTGAACGAAAATTTCGCGGGATTATGTACATTCGATTTAAATTTTTTTTATGTTCCCAATAAATGTTTGACATGATCAGCCATTTTGCATGTTTAGTTTGTTTTTGAAATATATAAAGGTTAGACATGTTTTGGTGTGCTTAGTGGTTTTTTTTGGATATCGAAAATAAATGGATCAAAGAATCGCTATTAGAGGCATGTCGGTTGGCTGATGCCATGCAATGATTTGGGGATGAAATGTGTCCAGACAAAGTTTGCTCTAAAATTGCTATATTTTGACCTTGCTTGTTCGTAATTTTTTTTGTCCAACGGTGGTTATGGCTCAGCCACCGTAATCATCAAACTTGGGCCCCTGCTACTTTTTCCTTTTCCCAAAACTGAAAAGACCCAGACAAAAACTTCGTTTTGGGATTATTGGGCAAAGCGCTGGCCCATATCTAAGGGGGATTACTTTGAAGGGGACAAACTAGATATTGATGAATAAATAAATATTTTTCAATTAAAATAATAAAGTCACCAGTTTTTTGAACACACCGCGTATATTCTTGATCAGCATCGGAGGCTTAGTCAATATAGCCATGTCCGTCCGTTTGTGTATATGAATAAAATATTTATGAGACTGTAAGAGCTAGAGACACCAAACTTGAATATTCAGATTATATTATTCATACGCAGAACAAGTTTAAATTTTGAAAGTTTTTTGTTTTTTAAATATTAAAACTTTATGCTATCGCAGCATACATAATGCTAGCAGCTACAAAACTAACAAAAAGTAAAACACAGAACAGCTGATCATAAGTAATTTGGAACAAAATTAAATTTGAAATTGGCATATTTATTAAGAAGTTTCTCCAATGACGACAAATACAGATTCAGCTAAGTGCGGCTTCGGGGTTTCTTTACCCGAAGAGTCAAAACTTATATATAAACTTATTTTAAGTTTGTTTAACTTTTGAATCAGTTCTTGTTTTTCAAAAAGAAACGAACAGTAGATAGAAAGGTAAGAGGAGCTGCAGTATAAGGCGTCCGTCTGACAACTTGCAACAGCAAAAAAGTGAAATGCAAATTACGCAATTTGCAGTTTTTACCATAGTATTTTCCTTCTAGTTGCCTTAAATCGATTGTGTAGGCGATTTATTTTTTGTTTCTTTGTAGATTGATTGCCCCTTTTTTATTTTGGTCTTATTCTGTTGCTATTTTGTACACAATAGTTCAATCAAAAGGCGGCATTCATGTAGTATTTGACTGACTTACCTTGTGATAGGAACCACTCATCGAGAAAATCCCAACCCATGAGCACAGATTACTTTTGTGAAGTTCAGTTTGATGTTGTTTCTTTTTTTACAATAGGTTTTTGTATTTTAGACTGTTCAATGGAACATTGCCGCTTTTGAGAAAGAAGTATTTAATTAGCTATCGAACTTTCACTTGCTTCTCACATTTGTAGCTAATGCGATTGTTTTGACAATTGAGCGTAGTATTGCGTATATTGTGTATCTGTGTTGCAACTAAATTTAATCACAGCTGTTTGTGCGAACAATCGACTAGCGAGAAGATCTTCAATCGAACTATAAAAGAACAATCGATACACTGTAAGAAATTGTGTATTTGGCTTTAGACATTTGATAGCTAACGAAAATATTAAAGATATCAAAGCTACATTGTAGTAAGTTAAAATTTGTAGTACATAAAGGGGTTTCTATTTAATTTTTGTAATAATTGTCTTCAATATGTGCATTCAACAGTGCGCTTTGATCACTAAAGAAAGATCGGAGGTCACTTCTTTAGGAACACCATGATCAATGATTCCTTGAAGTGATCATTATCACGTCAGCTGTTTTGTTTTCTGTCAACTGAATATAGGGTTTCGAATGCTGAGTACTAAAGGTATAGAATACTTCTACTCTTCCTTTCAACTTTAACGCTCAAACAAAAACAAGCTTTTGAATGATAATGCTCAACATAATGTATTTGTATAGGAAATGACGAATTCTTAAATCCAACATGTTTAACTTAAAAACTATACACCAGCTATTTATGCAACAAAAATCATTTAGATTTTCAAAGTAAAATGAAGGCTTTTTTTATTTTTTTACTTAGCTGCATTTTATCTGTCTACTAGTAGGTCCCCCTCGGCCCTCCACTTCCCCCTGCCACTCCTTCCCTCACTCCAAAATCGGTTGAGCGGTTTCGGAGTCTATAGGGAATCTACATACATACATCCATTTTTATATATCTATCTATATACAATAAATTGTATCTGTATATTTACACGTAGTCATTTGGTTGTACATACTTTATTTTCCTACCGATCTGAATAAATCTTTGCAAATAGAATCTTTGGAAGTATGGTGCCACCCATTTTATTCAGTATCTTAGCAACTTTTCGATGCAGTTGTATGAGATTTGAGAAATGAAATACACTAAAAAAATAGGCGGTACCGTAGCCCCCAAAGTAAAGTTTGCGTATTACTAAAACTATTTATGATAGAATAATGAGAAATGTTACATATATATTGAAGGCACACGGAGATAAAGTTTCAACCAAATACATAAAAACTTAACAAAGCGTTAAACATATTATGCAGTCCTCAATATTTGTTTTCACCACATATTCTTCTATTGCAAATACGGATTAACCATGCAATTACTCTAGATTTTACATTTTCTGTATTATTTACTGTCTGCGGAGCATCAGAAGCCATTATATTACCTAAACTATTCCTTAGGGGAAAAAACTTATTATGCAAATAGTCACGCGCTTCGTTAAATTGTTCTTAAAAGATCAAAAGATTGTTTTATTACAGGTGATACCTTGCGGCAATTGTTTCCATATGTAAAAACTATTTGTGAATTATAAGTGCTATTAAGTGTAAGTGAAGTTTTATATCATGTTTAAAGCTAAAAGCGCTGAACATTGGTCAACATTTTTTTTTTTAATACATACCTTAAAATGTTACGACAAAATATATATTTGAGAATTGAAAGCTCTAAGAGTGAAAGCTTGGAAAGTGGTTAATATTAGAGTTGAACTAGTCAGAGATTTTTGGGTAGCAGTGATTATCGTGACTGTTACTTTCAAATCACCGTGATTTTGAACTGCTCCTGCGATCGCTGTAAAAATGAAAAGTAAGAAAAAACCTATTTTAACTATTTATTATATTAACACGAAACTAATTTCTCGTGAAATTTTACTGTAATATAACTTTATATATAACGTTTAAAAAAAAATGTGTATATAAATGACGTTTTCTGGAGAGGATTCGCCTAAAATGGCACAAAAAAACCATTCGAGAATGTGGGAGATAGTCGGAGTCATTCATCTCCATGAATAGAATATAGACTTCTTTCAAAAATCATGGGAATTGAGGCGGGAACAGGGTATATTAGGTAGTCATCTGATTTGTAGATATTCTAGTGCCAACTATTGTTGATTGCAGCGCCCATTCCAAAAACCCATTGAAACATGTATTATATCCCACATTAACGTTCCCAGGATTGATCATGTTGCATATCTTCATTACAATTCTTTGAGACTAATTCCATACTTTAGGAAACCGCCATCAGTTTCTGGAATATCCTTTTTTTTGTGCCCTTTTCTGGAGAGGATTGCCTTAAAATGGCATATAAAAACCAGAGTAGAGTGTTGGTTATAGTCTCAAGCATTGGGCTCTCGTAACAGAAGAAGTATTCCTTAACAATATCTTCGGAGTTGAGGCGGGAAGATGGTATTTCAGAAAATCATCGGTTTTGGATTTATTTCAGTGCCAAATATTGCTGATTTTATTCGCGATTAAAAACTTGACTGGGTCACCTATTTTTTGACATAGTCCTCCCAGGATTGATCAAGTGTTATATCTTCACTACAACTTGTAAGGATTAAGGCAATACTACGTGAAACCGTAATTGTATGCTAAAAGTATTCAAGTTTTCAAGTTATTTTCTTGAGACGATTGGATATAAAATGGAAAGAAACATTTAATTTTCCACTCCAGTGAAATAAACCAGATGCTAGCAGTGATAAAAGCCAACCAAGATTGAATTCAAAACAAGTGCCTTAATAGCTTTATAAAATATGCCTGTAAACACTACGTATATGATACAATATATGTATCAATTGAGTGATAGTCAACTGCCTGTGATTCAATCACGGCAACTGAAAATCAGTAATATCAGTTACCGCTTGATATTGTAAATCACGGCGTATCAGTAATATATCAACTTGATACGTTGATACATTTTGAGCTGCTAACTCTACATGCATGATATATTACTCATACGCCGTGAATCACAGTGTCAGTAGTAAGAAACAAATGATATTCAATCACTGACATTTAGAATATCGAGTAGCAACTGATATTAGTGATTATTCAGTCGCCGTGCTTGAATCACAGGTAGTTAAATATATGATTTTCCTTCACTGCCACACAATATTTACTATGTACATATTCATAGTTATTAATAAAATAAAGCAATCGAATAAGTTCAATACAGAAAAGCGTTTCTCAAAAGTTATTACATTTTTGTTAATAGTTTTGATTGGTTAACACCATTCTCAATTAGTATTATATTTTTAAATCCCTTTCACACTTAAGCCTACAGCTCTCTTAAAATCACTTGTCGAAAATTTAATTTGTTTCAATTGTCATTGAGCTTTAATTTCCATTGAAAAATCAAATTGTTTCCCAGAATGAGTAAAAACGACTACGAGAGTTCAATAACATTTGTGCTTGCAATGAATTGCATACATAGTTAAGCGTCTACAACAATTGACAATTTCGAAATGACAATTTCCATTTGCAATGCTATTTGTAGAGAGAGAGAGAGAGAGAGACAGAGAGAGAGAGAGAGGGAGAGAGTAAAATACATAAAAGCCAAGCTGCTGAAATATCAACAGGGGATTTAATGCAAGGCACGAGGCAAAGGCGGTGTCAACAGTTGATAGCCTTGTTATCCTTGTTGCAATTGTGTTATTTTTGTTGTATTTTTGTTGTTGTATTTTTTGTTGCTTGTACACTTAAACTGTCAATACAAAATAGAAAGACGGACAGACGAATAGAAAGATAGATATTGTATACAGTTAGATACATCTAGAGCGTAAAATGAAACAAATACTTAAAAATTTATGCAACAAAAAAAAAAAAAAAAAAACCGAGCGGAAAAATGATCCAATTTTTTGCAAATTTTTGTTGACAATTTCACTTAACTTCTGTGATTGTTGTTGTTGCTGGCATTGTTTTTGTAGCTAACGAAGTTGAATACATTCGATTAGCATGGAAATTTTAAAATAACACTGTACAACAAGTTTTTGTTTGATAAGAAATAGAATCATATGCGTAAAATCATATAGTATATTTTAGTCAAAGAGTAGCTATAACGGTTGCATTTTGTCTCTATACTGTATAATCAAGAAGCGAACTATAATAAAAAACTTGAAAGTCCTTAAAAAAATGATAAAAATTACGAAAAAAAAAAATTTAATTAAATCTCTATTGCGTATATATCTGCTGTGTCTGTATCTCTTGTATCTATATCTGTTCAATATGCATCTGTTCCATTTGTATCTGTTATATCTGTATCTTTAGTATTGTGTCTGTTTTATCTATATCTGTTGAATCTGTATCTGTTCTATCTGTATCTGTTGTATCTGTATCTATTGTGCCTATATCTGTTGTGTCTATATCTATTCTATGCGTATATTTTCTACGCGTATCTGTTCATTCTGTATCTGTTATATCTGTATCTGTTATATCTGAATCTGTTCTATCTGTATCTATTGTGTCCGTTTCAATTGTGTCTGTATCAGTTGAGTCTGTATATGTCTATTTTGTATTTGTATCTTTTGTATTTGTATCTGTTGTATCTGTATCTGTTCTATATGTATATGTTGAATCTGTATCTGTTGAATCTGTATCTGTTCTATCTGTATCTGTTGTATCTGTATCTATTGTGTCTATATCTGTTGTGTCTGGATCTGTTCTATGCGTATCTGTTCTATCTGTATCTGTTCTATCTGTATCTGTTATATCTGTATGTGCTATATTTGTATCTGTTATATCTGTATCTGTTATATATGTATCTATTGTGCCCGTTTCTATTGTGTCTGTATCTGTATCTGTTGAGTCTGTTTATGTTGTATCTGTTGTATCTGTATCTGTTCTATCTGTATCTGTTATATATGCATCTGTTGCAACTGTATCTGTTATATCTGTTTCTGTTGTATATGTTCTATCTGTATCTTTTGCGTCTGTATCTGTTCTATCTGTATCTGTTCTATCTGTATCAGTTGTGTCTTTATCTTTTACGCCTATATCTGTTGTGTCTGCATCTGTTCTGTATGCATCTTTTAAGTCTATATCTATTGTGTATGTATCTGTTGTGTATGTTTCTATTATGTCTGGATCTGATGTAACTGTATCTTTTATGTCTATATCTGCTGTATTTGTATCTCTTCTGTCTGTATCTTTTGCGTCTATCTCTATATATCAGTTGTGTGTGTGACTGTTCTGTGTTTGTCGAATGCAACCTGATCTTTTGTGTCTCGTGTTTGTATCTGTTACCGTCTGTTCAGTTATGATCAAAAGCTTCTTGTTCTAAACACGATTCGTGTTTCAAAAAATGTCTTCCATGATAACCAGTTTAATTCACTTGCTAAAATTGAAGCTATACAGATGTATGTATATTTATCTATGTGACGTTTCATGCATTAAATTCATTTTCATTTCAATTGCCGTCGAAATTAGTTTGCTCGACCATACTAATTCGTACAATACTATTAATTAGAAAGCTCTGCTGCCTAAAAGTGCCAACAATGCAAATTTTCGCAAAGCTAAATTGCAATTTGAACAAAATGATGATGATGATGGGAGAATTTAAGCTTTTCATTGCTGCAAAAATTTTTCAATTAAAAATGTATAAAATAACATTTGCGATTTAGTTTTTTTTTTTTTTAGTTTTATATACGCTGCTGGCAGGTAACTAAACTTTTTAGTACACACGTTTCGTTGCTCATGAAAGTATTCATTTTATGTTCCACACTACGCATTGAAGTGCCTGCAAAACCGAAATGCACCAAACGAAGTGCAGTGGTTGTCGCTTTTGTTATTTTCAACTTTATTTCGCATATTAGCAATTGTGTAAACATTTAACAATTTGAGTGATGTAATAATTTATGTTATCCCTTTTTTATGGAACCCTTTTTTATTTCACTACTGCACTCTGTGCTTGCTCAAGTATGCTTTAAACTGGTGCGTACTCATTTCACTTGTGCCAACCTCAAGACTTGAACATACGCATATGCATATGTATATGGGTTTTTCTATGTTACAGTGACACGGCAAAAATAGGACGGACTGGTAGAGCGAGGAAATAGCTTGAGCCCTGCATGCTAAGCAATAATATCAGCAATCTTACGGGGAAGATAGGCTTTATCAAATGCAGACTCTGTATAGTTTTAGATGCAGGAGTATGAAGGCCGTCTTTATACTCCTGCATGGAAAGTCACGCCGCCGTTACTTTCCATGGTTCTTGGGAAAGTACTTTCAGACTGGTCGTAAATAAAATGAAAGTTCGAATGCCCATATGCTGCATATCGGGTGTACCTTATTTTCACAGAAGTCAAAAGTATTACAGACCTACATTAATAACAACAATGCAAGAACAAACGTATACACACAGTCACTCAGTTTGAGGGACAAAGGATGGTCCCGATACAATTCGAATTCGGTTCTTTAAATTATCAATTGCACTTCACAAAGAGAAATTTGCTAGGCTGTACAGTTAGTGTCTACATAAAGAAGTCTTTCCAGCTATGCGGAATATGCAGAGATTAGTGCTCACTCCCAAACCAGACAATGACATTGGATACCCATCATCCTACCGGCCCATTTGCATTTTGGATACTGCTGGAAAAATTCTAGAATTTAGTTGAGAAGGCTTGCGGTCTTTTGAGGCTGCAGTTCGGGTTTTCAAAGGCTAAGTCAACCACTGATGCTAAAAACAGCCTCCGATATGATACGTGCTACGTGATGGAAAGTTGAGTCAAAGAAATACAGCCTTGACACGATTGATATTGAGCAGATTCCACGAAGCACTTTGCTCGTTCGAAATCCCAAACTACCTGTTGGAAACAATACACAGTTATTTCCAAAAACTCGAGAGCTTTTCTACAGCACTAAAGATGTCATGTCATTTCTACATGCCCCAGTGATTCGTCCTAGAACCTGTTCTTGGAATGTCATGGTATTCAAAGTGGTGTCAAGATCATTGGCCTCGCAGATGACACAGACATTGTGGGGTTAGGCAAAGCTATCCAGGAAGCCGAGAGTATTTGCAATACGGCTATATAGAGAGTCTACGTATGGCTCAAATCGTAGAGAGCTATTAAGTATTTAGGTATAATGATTATGATAGATAGTCGGCTATGCTACAAGAAGCACCAAAACAAAAAGCCTCAAGCTAAGTCGCAGATTGTTCGGCCCCACATCTACGAAGTAATGCTTGACGGTGATGCCGTAGAGTTGCTAAATTTATTTTTTGTGGTTTAATAAAATGAATAAAACAAAAAAGTATCGACTCAGCTTCCGATTTTTTTCAAAAATATACGTATATATTTTATGGGGTTCGCCATATTTCCTTCGTCCTGTTGCATATATTTGCACAAATTTATTATACCCTTGTATCTTTGATTACAGTGGTATCAGTGAATTCAAATCTCCCGAAGGTAAATACCGAACCAATTTTTACTCTTGTTTACTGGGTATCGTTGCGTGTTATCTTGCCTTTGTCATCTCTTTCTCAAAAAAAAAAAAAAACAAAACAAGCATTTGGAATCACCCATATGTAAATTGTTACAGCTGGTACACCACATAAAAGCTTGATGCATTACTTAACTTCAAACCTGCATCCTTCGTCCTATTGCCACGCCGGCACTTGTTTTTGTGTTTGTAATACGCTTTTAAGTAGTTGTAACAGTCGTCGGTCGGTTTGTTTGTTATTCACTCACATTTTCACAATTGGAGTTTTTTGTAGGTAGGTAATCAAAAAAAGGCAAATGAATTTGCGGTCTGCGGTCGGATTACAAACTCAATGAGTAGAATTTTTCGGGCGGCAGGCAGGTGGATGTCAGCTCAGCTCAGCTAAGTTCAGTTCAGTTCAGTTCAGCTTAGTTTGGTTTGGCTTTTTCGTGCAACTTTTTCATTTAATTGTTGCAACACTAAACGCGATGATTTTTCGAGTGCGCTGCCACTAACCCTAATGCTGGCAAAAGTTATTTCCGCTGCAGCAAACTGAACGACGACCACGACGTCGCAGCTCTTGTGGCAAACGTTTTGGGATTTGAAATGAATATTTAACACTTCTTTTAATGAGTATTTGGGGAGCAGCAGCAGCAGCGCATTTAGTGATTGCGCATCTTCGTGTATGTGTAAAATTTCATTTAGCATGCGTTTACACACATATGTAAGTATATAGACCCCACGCATTCATGAAGCGACTCCTGTGTGTTCTAGGGATTTGTAATATCGCACTTATTTGCTTGTTGCAATTTAATAGCATTTAAGGATTTTGTCGCCACTTTTGTGAGTGAGTGTGTACTTGAGGAGTACTAAAGGGGCTTTCAATAAGGACATAACCATTTTTTCTTAAAAAAAAAAAACATAGAAGAATGAAGATATTGCTGCTAAAACTTATTCAATGTTAGTATGGTAACTCGAACTCGAACCACCGCGAACACATTTGACGATTCTTTCTTCTTTGCAGCCAATCGATCGATTCTTTGTAGCCAATTTCTCACCACTCTTCCGCACTTATTGGCCGAAACATTAACAATTCGCGTTCGTTATGGTTTCTGAGCGTCTCTCAAGTAGTTGGCATAAATCAACGTAACCCAATAAAAAGAAATCCAAAGGCTTTAAATCGCATTTGCAAGGTGGCCATTTGTCCGAACCATTTCTTGAGAACACGGCTACCGAATTTCCTCTTCAATAGATCAGTTGTGGCATGTGGCACCTTCTAGGAACCCTGATTTCAAGTTCATCCAATTCTGCGAACTCCATTTACTGTAAAATGGCGATCACACCCCTGGCATTAAATCCACATCACACACATCAAAAAATATTTATTTTTTTCATTTGGCCCATTCACCTATATAACGGTATATTTATGTTTTTCAGCATTTATAGTGAGTGGCATTTCTGATTGAAATGAATGAAAAATCGTTAGAATGGTGGTTAAATTTACACGTCCAATGGTGCAAAGTTTCAAATGAAAAATTACTGAGTTATGGTTATGCAATTTTTAACGAATTTCATTTATTTTTTATAATTTTTGTTATTTTCCAACAAGAACACACTGCAATATCCCCTGTTTCACATTTGTTTTAATCGCTAATTTATTCAATTCCTTAAAATCAAATTTCAAAATCGTACGTCGAAATTCAGACATACCTATATCGTTAGCTAGGTGAATGACTCAAATGAAGGATACACAGTATATTTTTCGAGTTCAGCGCACTCAAATTTCGCTAAAAAAGCTTTAACCTTCCATCGCAAAGTTGTGTGAGCACTGTTACAAAGTATATCCATATACACTCATTGAAGTTTTTGCGGAAGATATTAAAATACGTTTTTCGTAGACCTAAAGAATGATTTTTAGAACGTTACAATGTTATCATGAGTGGAACGAAGAAGAGCAACCATTGAAATTAAGATTTTTCTTCCCTTTATTTTACAGAGATCCTCCAAATATTGAGTTCTGAAGCCACTCTTGTCTACATACAACGAATAGTATAGGTATCCTCTTCCTTTTTTTTTTGTAGTAGAATTTCACCCGCGCACGTTTTGCTATCCGGTCTCAATTTTCCGGGTACGCTAGGTATTTGTTGCTCATTCGCAAACTTCATCATAATGTAGAACTTGCCTGACGTTCTGAAATTGACAGATCCTGAGAAAAAAACTTCAAGGTGCATTAATATATAAGCTCAATACTGAAATCGATGGAAATTTTTGCTGCCGAATTAAATTATTGAAATTGTAAATTATTAACTATGTCAAATAAACATAAAATCATGTTCCCAAATCAACATAAAATACTAAAATCAGATATTTATTATGTGAAAAGTCCATACATTTTGATTTTTCTTTGTTTTTTTTTTCTGACGGAAATGAAAAAAAGTCACTCTTTATCAACTGTTTTTTGAGTACATGAAGTATTTTCGGTAGCAAATATTTTTGTTATCTGAGTACTCGATGAAAAACAGTTCGTAGCGAAAATTTTTGATTGTTGTTTGACATCGTTTTTTTATATGAAGTTTTTTCGGTTCAAATTCGGTTTTTTCAAAAATTTTCCTCGATCTCAGTATTGAGTTTCAAATACAAAAAATTGCATATCCCTATTGAAAAACCCTTTACTATTTTGCTGTGACTTTAATTATACTTGAACCGAACGATTCGTTGAGTTTGAAAATCAAATCATCTTGTAAGCAACTCGACGTTCAGTTGAATTGCTTTTGCAACTTATTAAGTGCAATTTGGAAAGCGACAATGGCACAAAAGTTAAGTGAACTCGCTTAGAACTCTTTCTCGCTTAACGCACTCAGAAGAGCGTGCTTAAAACTCAATTACAACGTTGTTTAAATCGCTCTTGTTGCAAGAAACTTAAATAATAAGAATAAAAAAAAAAATGAAAAATAGAAATACCAACTGAAATAATAAATCATATTTCCGGTTTCCTGCTGCTGTTGGTGCCACAGCAACTCAGAAAGAAGGACCGACCAGTTAAACTGTGTGCAACAATGAACTATAAACTAGAAGTGTTTTGGAATATAATTTCACAAATATTTCCGTTAAATTTAAATGCGAAAAAAAGAAGAATGATGCACGGTGGTCTGGCGGTGGGTCGACGTTGAAATAGAATGAAATAGTTATGAAAATTATGTCCTGTTGCTGCTGTTGCTGCTTTTGCAAATAACTAAAGAACACTTGCTGTGAGTGCGCTGCAGGCGTAAAATATTGAAGCATTAGTATAAACAAGAACAATAATAATACAAAAAAACTTTACGCAATCCCTGTGCACATTGCGCAATTTACACTATTATTTACACTATTATTTATACCCTACATTCAGATGATGAAGATGATCTTAAGACGGATGAACTTACAACCGTTTAAGGAAATTGGCTGCATGTAGCAGCTGCCCGTCCGCCGTTCTCTGCATTTTAGATTTGCTAAGCTGTTCACATACTGTATGGAAACATCTTGAGTTATGGATGAGATTTTCTGTTCAAGGGCTTCTGCGGCACATCATAAACGGTACCATCAGCATCTTAATCGTTGTCCTTAGCGAAAAAGTTCTGCTTCTGATGTATCCAGTGGGATCAAAGTAGCACCGATAAGTAGGGTTGCACTGGTACCTGGCATCGATATTTGTATCGAACGGCGCCTTAACGGTTTATCATATTCATATAGTCAAGTTTAAACCGATTGACTGGTTCACTATAGTCCGTCAATATTTATTGTACAGACAAGATACGATGAGCATCTACCCAAAAAGTACTCACTTATGGAAAAAAAATATCGATACTTATCGGAATACATACTTGTATCATTGAAGCTCTTAGCCACTTAGTATGTCTTTACATTGTTATTATCATGCCTTTACATTGTGCAATTTTAACTGCAACTTTAAATTTTTGAAGTTAATTAAGAAATTCATTCCAACTGAATCGACCAGCACATTCGATGGTGGCATGATCAACTGTAAGCATAAACACTTAAAATTTCTTTTTTTAATTTAAGAACGCAACGAATTATTTTCAGTAATTTTAAGTTAAATTTACGTTTATGGTGGGAAATCAGTTTTCGAAACGCCCTTAACATTTAATGATGAGAGATACCAAAGTCTCCGTGGGTGACGCTTCATATCTGCCTACTTGAAACTCTGCTTTACAATTCCAATTACTCTTCCAAGCGAGTAGAGATAAGAGAAACGTTTTTTAATATCTTTTTCTTACAATACAACATATTTGTCAGCGTGAGTGCAAGAACATTTACTCCAATACTCCAATACACTAAATCCAATAAATATCCACTCAATTCACTCGGATTTTTTTCAGCACTTCACAAGAGAACTGTATTCTCCGCAAAGTTTCCAGTGAAAATTATGGTTTCTACTTTGTTGACTATTCTCTTGAAGAGTGCCTCTCGTTCTCACTCATAAAATGATTGCTGATGTGTGAGATTGCTGAGCTATAATTATTTGAAACTACGTTAATTTTTACAAAATACAAGACATCGAGGAAAAATATTGACCAGTGGATATATGCTTTCACTGGTCACCCTCTGACAAATAACTTCATATGTTATATCCTGTACTAATAGGATATATAAGTATATTAAGTTTGTGCAAATGTTTGTAACAGGCAGAGGGAGGTGTGGTGAACTCCATAAAGTATATATTCTTGAGCAGCATCGGAAGACAGATCGATATAGACATGACCGTCTAAACGTTCGACCGTCTATTTGATCAAGATCTTAATTTCTGGGTTTGTTTTTTTTTTTAAATGTGGGACCTAATCAGACCTAAAGCCATGGTCAGACAGGACAAAATTTAATACCTTTGTAATTTACTTTCAAACTAAATAATGTTTTTCTACTGACGGTGAAAGAATACTCAAGAAGCGTGCCTTAAAAAATTGAAACTAATAAATACCCTGCAACAACTTTTTGACGGGGAGGTTTTAAATGTTATTATGTATAATATAACCCCGTTGAAATCTCTTTTCTGTCGCATTCTTATCTTTCTTCGGAAAGAAATGAGCACAGAAAGCGAGTTGCATAAGGGATGAGAAGGCGATGCACCTTTGCTTGTTCTTGTCGATAGTAGTATTATCGCCAAACTATGAACTGGAAGTTAAAACGGTGATACCAATGTATTTTGTTTTTGTTTTTGCATTGTATTTGCCTTCCTACTCTCTTCTAAAGTATCGCCAAATTTTCTTCCTAACGATAGAGCTAAGGTGGGTAAAAGTAACTTTTAGGCACTATGTTGTCATGAAAGGGTTTTCAAAGTTCTCTGCGATTGCGTTTATTTTTTAATCCACTAGGTGTAAGTTCCCATACTGGTTAAATTGAAAACTTAAAATGCTTAAATTAAGAATATACGAGTATGTCATGTTTTTCGAACAACTTACCTAATGATATGATAATATCTAAGTTTGTAGCTATGATTTAGGAGAACTGGTTCAGCTGGATTACTGCATTGTTTTAGGAATTTCCACTTATAGTAGTATACAAGTAGTTCTGAGTGTACGAACCAAGTTTTCTAAAAAAGGGTGTATTGAAGTTAAACAACTTGTTTTATATTGTTTATTTTTTGTTGGTTGCACATTTTTTTTATGCACGCCAACAAAATAAATCGCAATAAAAAATATGCACTAAAAATGTGCATTAAAAATATTTTCTGCATGCATTTCGCGAAACTGTTTGAATTCGTCACGGAAAACTAAAACTTGCAAAATAAAAATAATAAGAAAACTTTGCTGAATTCTTGTTTGGTTTGTTTGTTTTTTTTTTTGTTTTTTTTTTTTGTACTTTTTTAGAAAAATATTTTTCTGCTGTTTTCAGTTAGTTCTCGAAAAGTTTATTGTGCGCTCATTAAATGCATTTTTGTGTTATTATACTGCGTTCCTATTAAAACATAAATAGTTACGTCTTATGCATGGAATGCTCTAAATCCGTTTAAATCGGTTTAATACTCTGATTACAATTGTAAGTTGGTTCAACACTTTACGCTGAAGTCCGTCCCTGATGTATACAGCAGTACGAGTATTGTCTTGTATGTAATTTCGCGTCGCACAAGTAGAAAAGAGCGAACATTTAAGTATCCACCGGTTACCAATAATTTACATAGAGCTGCCGTTCAGTACGACCAAATAAAACCATCTATCCATGGTGTTGTCTATAGTGTGGTTTATATCTAATATAAACTTTGTCTTTTGATCTACCTGCTGTATATGAGATCGAGAACCATACAAATCCTTGTGATATTGTTTTGAGACTTGGTACGATAAATTTCTGTATTTTTTCAGGGACAATCTTTTAAGTTTTCGAGCCATTAATTTCTAATTTGCTGTTGATACATCGGAACCAATAGTAAAAAATCGGGTTTCTATTGAAAATACATTGGCGGATCCAAGGGGGAAACGTTGAAATTTATTGTTGCTTTTTTTTTTTAGTAGTGTTCCAAAACTCCAAAACACCCCGGAGTAGTAGAGTCCCCCACCCCCAAGAGTGCGTTCTGGATCTTCCCCTGAAAAATATATACTCGTATACGTTCAACTACGGAGGTTGCCTTGGCAACCAACCCTAAGCGTTTTTAGTTCTCAGCTCACATTTTCATTGGAAAGTTTGGACATCCTTTAACAGAAACGTACGCAGAACGTTTTGATGCACGGGCACTATTACCTTCTGATAAAAAGTTACAAGGATATCTTCAATAAAACGTAAACGGTTAAGCTATTCTTTGATATATATTTTGCCTCCTTCAAAGTAATTCCCATTATATGATATACAAATGCTCCAACGTTTCTTCCAATCTTCGAAACACTATTCATAGGCCGATTTTTTAAATATCCTTTAGAGCCCTCCGAGAAATTTCTACTTTCTACCCAATCGGGTCAAAACGGTTTCCAGAGAGAATCGTTTAAAAAATAAATTCCAGTAATTTTTTGATCAGAAGGTATGTTGTGACTTGATTCAATTCATTTCCTAGAATGATTTATATTGACTTTCGATATGGATCATCGAGACAAAAGTGTATCGATAAACTTATTTTCACTTTTTTCGATCAAGTTCCATCCTTTACCACTATGACACGCTGGTTAACGAGTTTAATCTGGGACATTCTGCGCGCAAGGCTGAATTTTGAGAAGTTCATACAAGAACGGTTCTTGTGCAAGGAACAGTTGATGCTGTATGTGAACTGATGGTGAGATTGAGACATCCTTAGGCATTAGTAATACCAGCATTCATACGTTATCGTATGATTAGTGCAGAGACATGTTAAAGAAATACAGGCGCGATGGTTCAAAACACATTTATGACATCTTAATAGGTGACGAAGCATGGAAACAAAACAGCAATCGAATATACGGGTGTTCCGAACAAAATTTGTTCGCGGACGAAGTACTTCGAAGCAAATGTTGCAACTGTTTCATTAGAGCAGCGTGTGAAGTCAATTCTGAATGGTATACAACCATTTGTTTGCCACAAGTTTTTGTAGAATTGATGAAAACCAATCGCTGAAGTCTGAAATCATCATCATTAACAACAACACAATACGAGCTCTCACAGATTAGTTCACATAAGAGAGTTTTTGAGCACTCAAAACATTGAATTGATGTGTCATCCGGCTTACAGCCCTGACTTTGGTACAGAATGGCTTCTTTTTGTTCTCGGACATCAAAAATAAATGGCGAGTTCAACGTTTTTCGACGCCTGAAGAAGCCTTTAAACAATTTAGTTTTTAGAGGTACTCACTGCTGAGTGACAAAAGTGTTTCGAAAATTGCTCCTACATGAAAATGTTCTGCGTACGTTTGTGCTACAAAATTTCTAACTTTCCAATATAAATGTCAGCTGGCACCGAAAAACGCTTAGGGCTGCCAAGGAATGCCTTGCCTCGTATTAGTTTTATTTTAAAATGTTATTCACTACAAATAATTAAAATGTTATTTGATTCGCATTAACTTCAGAAATGGAATTTTTTTTTCTTGCTTTACATTTTTAGTTAGAACGTTAGTAAATACAACTAAATTAACTAATTTATTAAAATCGATAAAAAAAAACATAAAAGAAAAATGACAAAAAAAAATAATAAAATTTTTTCTTTCAGGCTTCATTCAACGTCGTTCTAACAAGATCTGCTGGCGACAGCCCAGACTTCTCTCTACTCTGCAAAGAGGTGCATCTACCTAAATAAAACTCAATATATTCGCAAATATCTTTGAGGCAAATAAAGTAAGTTAACATTGCAACGAGACAACGCTGAATGCTAAATAAATAAATACAGTAAATTAAATGTTCAAGAAGCCGCAGGTAGTAGCGTATTCTACGAGTATCTGCCTGCCAAGTCAAGTCAACTCAAGTCACTTACAAACTTGGCGCTGATTTCACTTTGCTTGCAGAATGTTCTTATACAGGAGTATATATCGTATATATATATATGTATATATATATTTTTCTTTTTGTTCGAGTTTTTTGTTGATTTTTCATCATGATTTTTTACTACTATTTCATTTGTATATATCGTACTTCAGATTTTCTTACTCACTTTTTGAATGCGGCAATTTTCCGTCAAAGCCAAAAAGTATGCAATGCGAAGAAAAAAAATAGAATTATTTCATATAGAAAGTTGAACGCGTACATAAAACTGAATATAACCGTACTGTACTACTACGGGTATATAGTACTGTGCTCTTCTCACTCACGCTCTTTGCATACATAGTGGATCTGAGTTAAAAGTTCTCAAAATGTTAAAATATCTTATAAACAGCAGGGGAGAGTATCGTGTGTTTCGTTTTTTGAAACCAGTTTCGAAACATTTGTGAGTATGAAACGAATACATTCAAATGCATTCGTGCAAGGCACACTAATAAATTACGCATAAGATATTCAATTGTCTGACTCAAGCCTCAGTAGATTATTTGTACATGGCACAAATCTGCAAATTTCATTCAAATTGATTTTAATTTTTGACCATTTTCCATTGATGAGTTTCCAAGAAAGTTTTTCAATTTTAAAATTTTATTTTGAAACTTCGCATGGCAATCTATAAGTTTTCTTCAAATTTGTTTTGAGTAATCTAATGAAAAAGTGTAGTCTACAGAAAATTTTCTTTGTGAACCTTGAGCTTGAATGGAGCAAATGAACTATATTAGTCGAACTAATTGTAGTATTGAATATTAAATAGGTTGAATAAATAAATTTTACAAATTAAATCTGTTAATCCATTGCATGTAATAATCTACAGCCTCACAGCCTCAAAAAATTGTAGAGTTACTCAACGTTGACATACTGAAGATCTATAATGGCGCACCCTGTACATACAAGTTTAGTCTGAGAGGCACCAAGTACTTTTCCTGATTAAAATTTAAAGGCACATACCATCAGCTTCAGATGCATGAGGTGTGTTGGGAAATAAGAGTTTGAATTCGGCTCCAGAGATTTTCTAGCGTAGGCTCGAAGAATTATTAGCGCTGTTTGGTGGTGGCCTCTAATGAATGGAGAAGTGGAAAAGTTTGTCAATTCTTGTTTCGGTTTCACAGACTTCGTAACCGGCACTTATGGATAGACATTTATTCACAACTGTTCCGGAGATCCGCGTTGATTCGAACTTCTTAGGTCCATTACCAATCAATGAATGTGATTTCGTGTTAATACACTATTATTATAGTTACATGGAGTTTAATTTATTACGTTCGATTTCTTTTCCAACATTAATTGACGAGGCATTTTTGTTAGACTGGCTTTCCTGAAATTGTTGAGAACTGATAACGATTGATAATATGGTTGATAATACAAAGGAAACGAGAGTTTTGTTCCGATGTATAACGTCACTCTACATAGTAGCACGGGTTCTGCTCCAATAGAGCTAATATTCAACTGAGTGACTAGGGCTAAAAATCAATGGGTCAATTACCAGATTCTGTTAAAAAGATCCAATACATTATAACCCAAACATAGGGAAAAAGAATAAGTCAACAAAAGGAGTGGTTTTGGATTTTGAATTCAGATTTAGGGAATGAAGTGCTATTACAAAAATTGTTTTTTCGCATAAGTTGACGGCAAACTTTTCCATAACAAAAACGGAAGTGATAGGTAAGAAGGGAAGTATAGTGTTGGTTTTTTACTGACCACAAATTTCAGAAATTTCATTTAAAGAAGATTCCTGTGATTTCGTTATCTTTCACGGAAACCGAGACTGCGTTGAATGTTCATGTTAGTTCCAAACGCCAGTCATGATCTTGAATCCATCACCGTAGCACTTCTATAAACACTTCTTGAGATGCACTTAGTTAGTTTTCCAGAATTTCTAACCACAAATGAAGACATCCATAGAGAGACTGAATTATTCGGGTACTTTTGAAGCCGACCGCGTACATTTCCCTCTTTATTTATTTATATATATATATTTTTTTTTTGTGTGGCAAAACGACATTAAACTTATTTCTCGGTACGTCCTTGAACGCAAATGTCAACATATTTACAGTTGCCTTGCATATTTGAATAAAAATGAAATGAACGGAAAGAATGTTTCACAAGCTGCGTTCAGCCTGCCTGCTACCACGCTACCACTTAGCGCTGGTACTCACTTGCTACGAATACTCTTTAAAACAGTTAGCATAGTTTGTTTCTATTTAATTTTAACAGCGCGACGAACGCACTTTAGAAGTCCTTGCTCTAGTAACGTATACATGGCTCAAGATCCTTTCGGCAATGTCTTCGTTATCACATATACTGTCTTTTAAAAGACAATCTTGACTGCAGGTGTCAGCGCGTTGTATCTCTAATAGCGCACCTCTTTATTGCATTGAAACAAAACAGAAAGCATGAAATGCGCAAAGTTTGTTTTAAACACTCAGAAACAACTTTTTGTGTGCCATTTTCTGTTGGCAGAACTTTCAATGTAGCCATTTCTGTGCTAGCGTGTATGCAGACTGCTTTTAAAAGTTCATAGTGTAATTTTATTAAAAAGCTTTAATAATTGTGTAAGTTTAGAGGCTAATTTTTGTTTTACTGAAAGTTTTTTATGCATTGAATGCTTGAAAGAAATATGCCACAGCAGCGTGTACTTACAATGTCGCTTAATTAACAGCATTGAGGCATGTTAAAACTAATTATGAATTATAAATGATAATGAAATATAAACGATTATAGTATTAAACTAATTTTCAATAATTGCAAACCTTTATAACTGTACTTCAGCTTGCTCACTAGCATTACTGCAAGTACTCAAGCAGTAAATTTACACCAGAGTTGGGCTCGGATGCCCGCTGTAGCAAAATACTCTTCGTGTACTCACATATACACGTATTTCTGATTGGCAAAGTCAGCTCAATAGAGAGAAAAGAAATATAAATTGAAATCAGTATATGCTGAATGCTTACAACGAAATAGTTTCACGTTGCTTTATTTTAGCACACTAAAGCAAATCTCTTACAAACTTTTGCTGGCAGACATCAAATAACCGGACGGGTCAGCAAGTTTCTCAAACCAACTGACTTAATCAGTCCCTCGACTAGCTTGCTCTGTTCAATCGTTTCTTTCTAACAAAACGATTTTCAACTAATATCAAATGGATTTCAACCAAACCAAACAGTGACTAGCTTGCAAACAGCTTGATCGCTTGTTTGGTGTGACCTGCTATGCTGCATGTATGGATGCATATTCATACATATGTATGTACATTGTACTCCTCTTGTTAACTAGCCGATAAAATGGAGCTAATTGAAATATTTTCGTTTGTTTGGTTTTTTTAGTTAGTCGTAGCGGTGTCGGAGTCAGTTTGGTTTCGAATGAAATGCTCAATCGAATCGAAAGCATTAAAATCATACGAAATCGCTGAGTGACTAATTTTGAGTCTTGAACAGAGTTCGATTGAACAAGAAACTGATTTCAATCAGTCATCGCTTACATTTTGCTTGTTCTCTTTGTGCTCAACTCTGCATTACACTCTTGTGAATGCTCTCCGCTTCTATTTTTATACCATTCACACACAGTGTGTTATGGTATTATCATTTTGTCTGAAAGTTAGTAACACATTAAAGGAGACATTGTAAAATATATATATTCTTGATCAGCGCGACGAGAAGAGTCGATCTAGCCATGTCCGTCTGTCCGTCTGGATGTTGCTCTGCATTTTTTTGGCAACAATTTTTACGCTATCTAGTTGAAAATTGGCACATACTTTTCTTTTTATTGCAGTTTAATAGAGTATCAAGATTGACCCGCCACACCCATTTTTTGGGGTAGCCCCCATACAAATTCACCGCCCACTTTTGACTTTTTATATGAAAAACTTTTTTATTCTAGTCAATATCAGCTTATTAATATCAGCTTATAGTGGACAGACATTTCACATATACATTAATGGGTGGGACCCGTTCACTTTTTGGGGTAGCCCCCATACAAAGCTGTTTTTGTATGAGAAACTACTTTATTAAAGTCAATAATAGGTTGAAATACTATGTGGTGCCTTTTTATGGACCGCCACTTAACATACATAGACTAATGGGCGTGTCCCGCCCACTTTTTGAGGTGGCCGCATACAAACCCACCACCTATTTTTATGTTTTTTATGAAAAAAATTCTTTATTCAAATCAATATTGGCTTGATTATTTGATTTGATGGATTTTAGCGGACAGCCGCTTCATATACATATGCAAATGGCTGGGTCCCGCCCACTTTTTGAGGTGGTCCCCTACAAACCCACAGTTACTTTTATGCATTTGTATGAAAAACGTCAACTTTGAAAATCTTAAAGATGGTCGCTTCATACACATCTACATGTGGGCTTGTACCGCCTACTTTTTGGGGTGACCCTTATTTATACCCACCTTCATCCGTGTGAATGGTATTAGAGCTTCGGTTCACTGTACTAAAACTTCAGTTTTACTGATTTAATTTTTACTTCATATACTTTTTTTGTTTTGTTTTATTATTTAAGACAAAATTTGCTAAAATTTTTATTAATTAAAAAAAAGCATTAGAAGTACTTAAAGTCTAGTTTAATCTATAAACTATGCGGCATATATACTCGTATCATAGGCTTCAACTTCTTCGCCTTCATTCTGGTTGCTTCGTGATGCTTGAAACTAGCTTCTCTAAGTAGCGCAGTAGTAATATGATCTTAAATTAATAGTGAACTTTGTTGTGCAAAAGATACTTATGTTTAAAAATGATAATATATATATATATATAAATTAATTGAAAATTGCTCTAGTGTATTTCATTGTCCGTAGCATTCTGTAGCGTTGTAAAATGTGGCCATGTGGAAATCTCTTTAAAGAGACGTCCACCAGGACATTCAGTATCGCGTACTTGACGATGTCCCAGCAGTTTAAAATCATGATGAATATAGCCCTTGTCAACACCAAAGTGTATGAGATCCTTGGCAGCCTGCAGCATTTGTCGTGGTGGTAGTTCAGCTAGAAACAACAAGAAGATTCAATTAAAATTTATGTTCAAATGTATTATGTATTCTCTTGGCTTACTTCTCCAGTCTCCAATCAATACAATGCCCACACTCTTGTCATTGTAGCGGGGTGCATGTGCTCCGACCACATTAAAACCGCGACCCGTATAGATCATGCCATCACCGCCGACACCAAAACTATAGCCAATATCATTCCAGCCACGTTCCAATTGATGAAAATCCTGCATGCTGCGCATTGCCTGCTTACAGTCCGGTGTCGTAAAGCATGCACTCGGTATATACGAATGATGTATGATCACATATGGCGCAGGACCTTTAAAATGTTCGACCAGCTTGGAGTCACGTGCACCCCAGTCGGCGCGTGATAGGAGCTGCGATTCGCTGCCCAGTTCTGGCGCCATACTTTGGCTGTAGCCTGTTTAAATGAAATAAATGAAAATGAATTATTAAGCATAATTTTAATAAATGTCCTTTGTATACGCATATGTGTCTGTGTTTGAGCGCGTGTCCTTTAATTATTATTATTTTTATTTCCGTGCACACAGCAGCTGACAGCTGTCACAAATAACATTCAATTAGATACTATATGCGCTATATGTGTTATTATCCTTGCTACGTGTATCTTGTTTTTGCCTGGTCGGCTTTTTGGTTTTGATGCTGTCAGTTTGCTGTCGTTTTTGTTTTTAACATGCTAATTTATAATTTATATTGTTTTATATACATTGCTGTTGACCGGCATATATCAACTCGTCTATTAGCGTCTAAATTATGCCATAAAATGCCACTAAAAATGAATTTTACGCGTATACATTATTTAAATTACAAATTGTGTGCATTTGTTGCAGTGTTGTGCACAGGCGTGAAGTGAGAGTGAAGATTTTGTAGGCGCTGAACTTTCAAAAAAAAGGGGCGCTTTCCAACGAAATCGTTTTGAACGAAGAACTTTTAGTTATTCTTTTTAAAGCCTATTCACAATGTTATCTTATCGTCTTATCGTTTGAAAATTGCAAAACTGTATTGTGAACGCACAGTTTTACATTTGTTCTGCTTAACGTTTTAAAATCAGCTGTTGATGGGCTCATATAATTATGTTACGAGGGTAATTGCAGAAGTACAGGACCTGAAAGACAAACAGGCGAAGTAATGTTTGGCGTTGGTTTACCGCACTATGGAAATTATTTTTTCGATGTTTCATGACTTTGGATGAAACATCAATCAATCGGAACACGTTAAAAGCCAAGCAGTACTTTAGAGACTATCCTGAAATTAATATAATGTGCAAAGAGTGGTACAATTTTTAACTATACATGAGATCTGTGTTTTCGAACTCAATAAACCACAAAAATACCAAATCTTATACTAGGGCTGATGAATGTGTAATGATGTTCTGTAATCCTCTATATGCCCGGCAATTTTTCACCAAATGTGATTAATTAAAAATCAGATTAAAGAAAATCTTGACTTTCTCTTTTCCCTTCACACAAAAAGTTACCAGAGTTGTAGAATCTTTAAAAATTTTATAATGAAATTGAATTTTGTAGTATTTTGTTGATATTTTCCACCAAAAAATCCAAAAACCAAATGTAAAAAAATATGAATATTTTAAGGTTTAAAAATTTGCTAGCAATCACATGCAAAAAAATTGTACATTTAATCGAAATTCTTCATTGTTCTTTATAACCGCATTGAAAGGGGCGAAATCCCACAGATAGAGCATCTTGTACTCAAAGTATGACCAACGGCGCTAAACGCAAAGTTTTAGCGTCTTAGCTACTTTAGCTACCAGGCATCTAACTCGTCGACGGTTGATCTTTCTCCTTGACTGGCCTACGACTTAGGATATAAGGACCTTTTAGCTTCCAAATTGAATGTACTTTAATTTTGTATTGCATATGGGTACTTTTTCAAAGTGAATAAGCATCAGTGATCAGTGATTTTACTAGTTCTTAGGGGTTCACTCACCACCAGCTTAACTAAAGGTGCAATGTATATGCTTTAAGCGCACTGTAGGTGCAAGTCAAAACACACGGGTACAAACAATGGTTAATCTCTGATAAATAGCTCTCTTTCTTTTACCCTGCTTCTTTATCTCCCTACCTCTCTCTCTCTCTCTCTCTCTCTCTGTATACTACTTTATTAGTGCTTTCGGTCGGTAAAGATATCGCAGTGTAATTTGCTTTTCTTTTTTTGCCAAAAATAACAGTTACTACTAGTTGTTACATAAAAACAACAGTTACTACTAGTTGTTACCTAAAAATAACAGTTACTTCTAGTTGTTACTTTTTTGGCTAAATGTCAAAACTTTGTCCATTCACTAGATAATACCTTGTGTGATCTATGATCAGTCTCAACTTTCATTCTGTTAAAATTAATGAGGTTTAATAATACGAGTACGTTAACTAGCTAAGGTCTGGTTGAGTCATGTGAGTTATGCAATCAATAGCAGCGATTTTATGATTTTTGTAAAATTAAAATAGCCTAGCGCCCAAGTTTAACTGCGCTCTTGATTTGCATTCAAATAATCATGTTTCACAATCCTTACCGCATTTCGGTTAAAACTAATGCTGACAGCTGCTGTAAGCTTTAAAACATTAGCTTTCTGCCTCATTCCATCATAAATTTTCATATGTCGCAATGTAATTCAATTATCACATCAATTTAATTTTGTTCTACGTCATTTTTTGCCTTATAAATGTTAAAATGCATCAATAATTAAAATTTTCACGCATTATGAATGTGATACTAATCAATCTACTTCAACAACAATCACATCATCAACGATAATGACAATAATAACAACAACAAAAAGCACACGTGACTTAAATTGTATATATTAAAGATATTGTATCTTGTAGATACTTTGAGTTGCAGTTGATGCCATATATATCAATAATGCTACGCTCACACTCTCTCGTTGTAGTTGCATGAATGAAATTGTTTATAAGAACCGGATTTACCGCTTGTTTTTGGTTTAAATGCCAATCACAGCTGTTTGCAAAAACAAAAAATACCGAAATTTTTAAACCGGCAGAGTGACAACGAACGACAACATTCGAGACGAGTTGAAATAGTTAACTAAATTTTTTATACGAACCGAAACGATCTGAACCAAACCGCTCTGACTTAAAAAATTCCCCGTTTTAAGCATTGAACTCACATAATTTGATTGATTCATACCTGCTGAGCGTTTGTTTGAGCGCAAGATTTTGAGTGAAAGAGTATTTCTGTGATAACCAGGTAAATCACTCGCTCTGAGCATTAAACAGAAAAAAAAACTTTAAACTTGTATTTCCGTTTTTGAAATTAGAGCACCTACGCAATTATTTCTAAATTCGCGCTTTGGCCTCCTCGACTGTTGCTGTTACTAATTTTAGTCGCTATTATTTGCTTTTTGCTCTCTCTCTTTTTAAGCGTAGATACTATAAGTTCGTAATTGTTTTGAACACCGGGTGATTTTATTTGTGCTTTATTGTTCAAATAAGATTTTTTTTTTTAACGATCTTTGATTTCGGTGTGATTTTTTCTCATTGTAGCTCAGTCAGTCACAGTGTTGTGTGCAATTTAAAATGTTGTATTAATTTAATCGTTACCAAAGTGTTAACGGATAAAGTGTCAATATTATATATTGTATAAATTTCACATTAAACATTTAATTTTTACGGGGAATACCGGATGCATGCTTTAAAGCTGGCATGTGTATCTTTTAATAAGTATGTAGATACTTATATCACATTTAAAGATTGATTTTATTGTATTGTATTTCCGTTGCTAACTTCTATTTATTGTTTACACTTGAGCTTGAGACTATGGATTGCAAGAAAATCATTTTGAAATTATTTATAATATTTAATGATGACTCGAATTGTATGCACACGTGCTGCTGACTTTGCAGTCGCTCAGTAGATAGTAGCGTGTGGGAGAAATAGTAATGACGTTCTCTCATGCTCATTTCCACTCTCGTTTAGCAGTTTCTATCTTGTGCATATAGTATACTGACACACGCTTTCGTTGTATCTGATTTTCCAGCGCATTTTTTTATGAAATTTTTGCAAAATTATTGCTGATGTGTGAGTATTGTTATGTGTGAGAGTGCTAATGTTTGAGCTTTCTCATATGATACGCTGAACGGAAAAGTTAAATATAAAACACTCATATGCCATAAAACACTCATATGCTGTTTAACTTTTGCCATTAGTGTGTCATATTATGGAGTATGCTGATGTGTGACTGTGGTGCTATGTGCGTCTACTGATGTGTTAGCTGGCTGATGAGTGCCGTAGTAATAATGAAAAGATCCACTTTTTTCTGCAATTTCGTCCTGTATCCCGGCTATAAGAGCTCTATAGTCTAAGAATTGTCCATATAAACAGTCTTTTTCGTAGCTCCACAAAATAATAGTTCAACGGTGTCAAATTACATTATCTCGGCGGTCAATTGACGTCGGCAAAACATAAAGTTATTTTTCATGAAAACTTCTCACACAATGAAGCCAAAATAAGTCATGTTATGTAACTTATTACGCCATTTTGTTGAAAACACATATCGTTCAAGTCAAAATCTTCAATTGCAGACTATAAAAAGTCAGCTATAATTCGACCGCATATATGATAATCCTACAAATGTGACAATTATTCTTATTTACGTATCCATCGAGTCAGAATTGCGCCTCAACGCTGAAGAAAGTTGTGTTCGAATAATATCGAAAAGTGTCCATGCTGTAATATGTTTTAACAATTTTAATCCATCCGGTGGTTAAATGATCCATTGTTGTAAAATTTTTAGTTAAACTTAATAGTGCAAGGTGTCTCAACAGAAAGCTTACATTTATATTTGACGTAACCCCGCAGGAAAAAGTCCATAGGGGTTAAATCGGGACTTCGCGGAGGCCAATTTATGTCACCTCTCCTGGAGATCAATTTGCCAGGAAAAATTTCATGAACTTGTGGTAGAGACCTGTTGGACGTGTGTGAAGTTTCTAAAAATGAAGAACAATGATGATCTATGCATGTTTAAAGCAACAGCACGCTTCCGAATCGATAGGTCCGGGTTGTCACAAACAGACTGTGTAACACGCTCTACGTTTTCGAACGTTCTCGAAGACCTTGGACACCCGGATTTTGATTTTTCCAGCGTTGAACTTCTCGACCCATTTTCCAATGAGTCGAGGGCTTGGCGCGTCATTTAAATGACGAACATATCGAATACTGCACGGCCCGCTCCCGAGAAACTCTCCATAGCGACTAAATATCCAAAAGCTAGGCTACCGATTGTCATACCACCCGCGCCCCTCAGAATAGTTGCGTTCACACAATCAGCAAATCAAATGTGAACTTTCTTTGGAGACACCCTGTCTAACGCTTGGAATAACATATGTGTTTGACAGTTTACAGCCCTTCGGTTTTTAAGCCATCAAATGGATAATCCTATACAAATACAAAATCAAATGGAATACATATGCACTTACACAAATATTTAACTTCTCCTCTCTTTCAACACTTTCAACACTCCTTGAATGCTAACCTTTAGGTGAGATACATGCGTTTATAATAGAAGGCAGTAGCAGGCAAGCAGCCTGTTACCAGCTGATAAGATACTGTGAGCACATAAGATATATTAAGAGTGTTCGTTTGACTTTGTTTGTGATTTGGTTTGATAAGTGTGACAGATATATTGCGTGTTTTGTTTTGAATGACCTTCGCATGTAACCACCTTATTTTATTACTTTACATTTTTACACTATATAACTGACACGATGTACCGTGCAATTATTACTATATAACATAAATACAAACTTAAATGAGCAGAATTAGCTGTTTTTGGTTTATTTTAAAATGATTAATGTGGATTGACTTCGTACATTTTTAAGAACATATTATACATTTAAAGTTTCAAAATTCAGAGTAACAGCTTTGAATAATTGATGAAGTCGTGGTAGTTTCTTTATATTTTTTAAAATGTTTTATTTAGCCTCGAATTATGCAATGAGTATGTACGAGTATTAAGCAGAATTGATAAGCTGAACGCAAAAGCGAAATGACTGAATGGCTTTTGAGTGTTATACTTATGTTTCACATTTACGTTTAGAAGCTCTGTGGCATATTATGCTTTTTAGAGCGTTGAAAGACTATAACTATCATGGTCAGTCCGAGTTTTCTACAAGAGTTGCAAAGAATTGGCAATTTTTTCGTGTGTGTTCACATACTCGCAAAATTGGGAAGTACTGCATCACACGGCTGACAAATCACATTCTTGATTTGGTTATTTAGAGCTTAGTTCCTACAAAATGAAATGATTTTAAAAAAATGTTTGGTTCACACTCTTGCTCTTCATTGATTTAGATTGTTAAAAAACTTCTTCTGACTATATAACATTTCGAGAATGTGTATTTATATGATGAAGATATAATCCTACTCAGATTAGTCTAACAATAGTAATAAATGCCACAATAAATTAAATATAAATATCTTTTATGTTTTATTTCATTTAAATAATTTTTAATGAGTTTTATCGTACATCAAATCTTTTTAAATCTTTTCTGTGCTTCCCAAATCCAATTTCACTGTAGTAACCTTTAGTAAACCGCTATGCGCACGAGCTCATCTGGTTTCTATTATATTATTATTACGAGTACATGTTGTATAAGATCTCGTATATCTCTCTAGTACATATTTTATAATATATATATATATATATATAGTCAGTCGTCGTGTGTGTTTGTTGATTTATGACTAAAACTGTCGATCAAATTATGATTAAGCAATTAAAGCGTAATTTTTTGCGTGATTTTGCGATTTAGTTTTTCTGTGAGACGTTGTTATTAGCGAATTGAAGTCGGAAATGAAACCCGTACAAAATTTTTCATTAGTATTTTTATTTTATATGCGGATTTTTGCTATAAAAATTTCCATAGGAACAAGCAAAACGAATGTATCTATTAACTATTCAACAGTTTTGCAAATTGAGTATGATTTGTCTATATAGATATGTAGATACTCGTAGATGCGTACGCTAAACTGAACTTAACAACATACAACGACCTCGCAAGTCATTTGGCATTCATGTGTTGTTGTATCTAAATATAAACGTTGGGTTACTCTCGGATTGTATGTTTTAATGTCTACACTCTTCTTTGGTATTTTTGAATTTTATAGGTCGTGCCAACAGGTGTGTGCTATAATCTTGCGCTCTATTTAACAGTTTTATATGCTATATCCTGTAAAGGTGTATATTAAGTTTGTGCAAATGTATGTAACAGGCAGAAGCAGGCGTAGCAGACCCTATAAAGTATATATATTCTTGAATAGTATTGGAAGACGAGTTGATATAGAAAACCGTCTATCTGTCTGTATGTCCGTCTGTCTGTCTGTCTGTCTGCCTGTCCGTCTGTCCGCCGTCTGTTTGAACGAGCAGATCTAGGAGGCTATAAGAGATAGAGACTTCAGATTTGAACATTTAGATTCATCTCTTCTCTTGTCAGCTAAGTATTATTAAATGAACATGCTAACGGCACTTTAGAGTGTAGCTGTCGTAAAAACTTGAACCCAATTTAAAATTTTGTTTACTACGCTAGAAACGCGAAATTTAGTAATAAATACTAATAGAATATAGCGCATAGGTCCAGATCGGATCACCATACAAAGTTGACCACTATTTTTATGTTTTTGTATGAAATGTGTTTTTTTTTTGTTCTTAATTTAGCTAGAATTGTGAAATTTGGTGTATTTGACGTAAATCAATCCTTATAGGCCCAGATCGGACCTTTGAGTTTTTGTAAGAAAATTTGTTATTTTGTTTTTATTTTTAACTAAATCTAATTTTCCATCAATTCTAATAAAATATATGTCGCAAGTGTCCAGATCGAAGCATGGTTTATCTAAGACGCCTTAAACAAGATACAGGGTATCTCGATGTCTAGCAATCTCGTCTGTAGCGTTCTTTTCGGTTTTAAACTGTTTTACTGACGTATTTTATTTTTGAACTGTAATGACTAAGCGATTTTTATTTGTATCGGCGTCTGTCAAAAAGCCATATTTGTTTATATGCTGAAATAACATATATCTATATATTTTTTGTTTTATCAGCCAACTAATTTCCATATATATCGTTTATAATAACGTCAATTATGTGTTGAAATGTAACTTTTTCATTTTTTTTTTTTTTTTGTGAGTTTTTTCGACTCTTTTGCATATTCGCATAAATTTTTGTTTTTGCACAAAAGTTTTTATCGCTAGAAGTGAGGAAAAAATAGTGTCTGTTAATTACTCTTTTAAACAAATTTACGCGGTCCTTTTTTATTTGTTTCGATAGCAAGTTTTTTGCTGTTACTGTTTGCCGAATTAATTTTAATTGAAATGTTTACGTATACAAAAATTGTTTGGTTGTTTGTTTGTATATAAAATATAACAAAATTTACTTTTGATCGTTTGGAAGTTGTTTTGTTTTTGTTTCAGATAGTTTGTGAAAATATGCAAATGACAACCTTGAGAGCACAAAAAAAGACAGAAAGATTCTTTGCTTTTTTAGTATCTGCAGTGCCAAAAATTCAAATTAGTAGCGAAAGTGAAAAACTTAGAGTATAAATTTGAAGAAATTGTGGTTTGAAACAGTGAAGGTTGATTTGGATGGAAACAGTAATTTCAAGAATTTCCTTATTATATTTTGTACTGTCGAACTGAAGTCCAATAATAACAACAAAGATATATACTGTATTACCTACTTACTACAAACTAAAGTGAGCCTCCTCATCATAAAAGTAGCATAGCACAATGCAGCAATTGCCAAAAATACGGTCATACTCGTAATTACTATACCAGAGACCCGGTTTGCGTTAAGCGCGCTGGAAGTCACAAAAATTTGGACTGTAAAACTCAAATTGACAACAACACTATTAAATGTGCACTATGTGGAGGTAATCACATCGCAAATTATAAAGCATGCGAAATCTATAAAAAATTTAAAAATACAGCGCTTTCCGCCTCTAAGAGAGAAAGATCCCCCTAAGACCACTTTTAGTTCAGAAGACAATCAAACTACCCAATCAGGTTTAAGCTACGCTCAAGCGGCAAAATCTGCCTTTCCTTCTCAAATGTCCCTTCAGACATCGTCAACAGCTCATTAGAAATTGCACCGTCAAGCAACGACATGGCAGAGCCAAAAAGCATGATGAAAGACCTAATTCAGCAAATGACGAACATTATAAACATTATTACACTTTTAGTAACAAAAGTTGATAGTCACCGTGGACGTTAACTTGAATATAATAAACTGGAACACAAATGGTCTTTACCAATACATTCTAGAGCTAACAAAGTTTCTACAAGACAACAAGATTGACATAGTATAAATATCCGAAACACACTCTACAGTTAAACATTCATTTAAAATCATAGGATACTCGATTATATACACCAATCACCCAGACGGAACAGCCCACGGCGGTACTGCAATAATAATAAAAAAGACTATCAAGTATGCAGAGCTAACACACTTTGTCAAAGAATGTATACAATCTACCACACTGCTATTATCGAACAATTATGGGCCCTTCACTATATCAGCATTGTATAACTTTGGTACTCTTACATGATACAGATACATTGTAGCAGGGGACTTTAATGCAAAAACACACACATTGGGTATCTCGCCTAACGAACACAAAAGGCAAAAATTTGTTTAAGGCGATTCAAAAAATGAAAAGTATGCATTTAAGCACGGGAGAACCTACATACTGGCCGTCAGACTTAAATAAATTACCAGACCTCATTGACTTCTGTATATTAAGAAACTTTAATAAAAAAGACTTTCAGTTAAAGTCAAGTTTCGAACTGATTCGTCTGACCACTCACCAATCGAGATAAAATATTTGTTAACAGCACAACACTTAGCTGCTCCATCTCACATAACTAACAGCAAGACTGATTGCGATGCTTTTCGCGAGCATTTAAATTTACATCTTGACATGTATATACCTCTCAATACTCCAGACAATATAGAAAGCTCAATAATATATCTAAATGACATTATTAACGAGGCTGCTTTCAAATCAACTCCTAGCCTAAACCAAAACATCAACACACAACTTACGCCCCCATATATCCGATGCCAGATAGAACAGAAAAGAAAACTTCGCAAGTCATGGCAAGCGACAAGTTTACCGCGCATTAAGAAAAAACTGAATAAGGCAGCGAAAGAACTAAAAGAAGCTTTACAAAAACTTAAAAACGAGGCTGTCACAAAGTATTTACGTAATCTAACTCCCACTTTTGAAACAAACCACTCGCCATGGAGAGCAACAAGAAACCTCACCAATAAAGTTATTCATCAACCTCCAATAAAAAAAGGTAGATGGTACCTGGGCAAGAGCCCACCTCGACAAAGCCAATGTTCTCGCGAATCACTTTGAGAACATATTCAGCAATTCACACAACAGCTGTACTGATAATCTTCAACAAAGCTTCCGAGAATTCCAACAATATAAAATAAAAAAGTAACATTCAATGAAATAAAAGAACAATTTAACAAAACAGACAACAACAAATCTCCAGGCTACGACGACATGCTGAGAGGACGCATTATCAAAGAACTACCAAAAAGGCTGTCCAATTCATATGTCTAATGTTTAACTCAGTTTTAAGAATGGAACATTTCCCAAAATTGTGGAAAATATCGGTTATTATACCTTTAGCGAAACACGGCAAAGATGCTACACAATCATCATCCTACAGACCAATTAGCCTTCTACCAATACTCTCCAAAATATTCGAAAAAATATTACTAGTTCGTCTTGAACCAATCGTAGCATTCGACAAGGTATGGCACAATGGCTTAAAAAAACTTTACCAAACCAACTCTATAATACAGTAAAGAGCTACTTAAACGAAATATAATGACGAATATTCATCGCTGCGACCTTTCAAAGCTGGAGTTCCACAAGGAAGTATCTTGGCAACCTTGGCAATCCTTTTTGGCCCATCACGTCAGTGTTTTTTATTTTTGTAACTTCAAGAAAACAGCTTGAAACTATAAAACTCAATATTAACAACCTTTAAGCCATATAACACTATATCTTCATACCTCAATAACAAAACCCATAACCTCAAAATCTATAAACTCAAAACTCAGAAATCTTAAATCCCAATAAACTAAACATTTTTGTTTATGGTCCTGTGTAAATTTGTGCTATCATTTTGCACTGATTGACCCTATCGCTCACATTGTAATTGACAGTGAAAAAATTCGGTTAGTGTCGCAAAATAGCTGCTCGTATGTTGGCTTCGAGGTCATTCCCCTAATCCACACTAAACTGGTATCCTTCGTGTATATAAAGGCTACTTATAAACAATAAGTGGATATTCAGCACTCCAATAACAGCAGTTTTGTTTATTTACGAAGCCTTTCAGCCAGATTTTTCGATGAAATTCAAGGCTTAATCTCTATTGTACCAACGCACAAGCAGCAAACTCTCGCAGCAAGCGATGGTCGCTAAGCTACAGATCTTGTACAAATCAAATCTTATACTGCTGCATAGCCAAGGGAGAAATGGCGAGTTCTGCGGAACTGCAAGAAATGTATACATTTTGTTTGACATCTACACTGGCCATATATTCATTTTGAAAACCAGGTTAGAGTTGCTTATTGTACAGAGTTTGGCATTGCTTACAGCCAACAGTGAGTACTTCCTATTGTGTTGATTTCTGTACGTTTATGCTCGACTAACATTTTTCAAACTATTACTTCAATAATTACAAGGTTATGAATAAATCTACTTAAGTCTCTGTTTTGAAATCAATCTTTATGTTGTGTTGGCCTTTATCTCTGTTAGCGTCTTGTTTCTTACATGGATAGGGAAACGGAGTTAGAACTTTAGGAGATAGCTCTGCGCTAGGGAAAAGCGGTTTGCCGTTTGTTAGGACCTAAAAAGTTAGCTCTTCGCTAGGGGAATAGAGGTTATAGGCAATCGCATAAAAAAAAAAAACAACAAATCTATGAGCAATGCCGCTGAGTGTAATGTCTCACCATCTTAGCTACTTCGGCTAACAGATACCCAACAAGCCGACTTGCCGAATCACAAACAATTGGTTTCTCATTCATTGTCGCTGCAAATACAAAAATATTTGTTTTGAAATTTCTATATTTAAACTGCTGGGTACCACTTGTATACTGGCGGGTACTATTCAAGTCTGTTCGAAGTTTCAACGAACGAATTATACTGATATAAGTTTCTGTTATTACTATTTTAGCTTGTGTACGGCGCTCCAAATTTTCTCTCTAGTCTTTAAATAACGAGCAGTAGTTAGCTAAATCGTTAACACTAACGACCACTAGTTAGCGAGTCGTTAGAAAATATTCTGTTTCTATTATTTCGCACAACACTATGAGCAAAAGTTTACAACTATTTTGTGACTTGCTCAAGTATTTGAAAAATTTCTTTTTGCCGATGAACGCTTGAAGAATGAGGTCATAAATATATCAACTACAACAGCTTGTGGTTTACTTTAATACTTTTATTGCGTCTGTCATTGTATAACTTCGACATGTATCGAAACTAATTAAATCTACAGAGAACAAGTGGAAAAAAAATTGTAAATTATTTGCTAACAATTTGCACGCGCGCCTCAAGGAATTACAAGCCAATTCAAACCAATAGTGCGTTAAACACTTTGATAGCGTTTTTAATTAAATTGCTGTCGTTGTCGTCATCATCATCATCATCATCTAGTTGGTTGCCATCAACGACAACGATAACATTGTATGTGTATATTATTTTGTTATAGCATGTGTGGGGAAGTCCTTGCCTTACTGACTTGACTGACTGACTGACTGACTGCGTGTGTATGCATAATAATTAGAGCAAAGGAGCTGTTGACTACAAAATTCATTTGCGTTAATTTATGCAAGTTTTTGTAATCAAAACGAAACAAAACAAAACAAGGCTACACACACAAATACACCCATACACCCATCCACACACTCAATCAACACGTATTAAATAGATAAACTAAGCGAGAAAATGAATATATTGTATATAAATATATATGTATATAGTACGATGTGGCAATGAGTTACGCCCTCCGGCACCGCCTACTTGTCGTCTATACTTAATTACGCTTAATAGAGTAAATATTAAACTTCGCTAATCAATGTTCAAAATGTTGTGCAGGTGAAAGTTTAGAGAAAATATTTTCATGGTAGATATATGACAACTATGTATCTATGAGATAGCTACGGTGAAGTTTCAATAAGTAATGTCAAGTCAAATGAAGTAAAATCAGTTAAGTAATAATATTTGTCTATAAGATCAAGCGATTACAATTTTCTTACACTTTTGAATGGTGTGTATCACTGTACTTTTCGTACGTTTTAAACTGCAGCTTATAATTCGCAAACAGTTTATGTTCCATTTTATTAATGTGCACTAAAATTTCCCATTTTATTGGGTTTTATTGTTACTTAGTTTTAATTATACTAATACTCTTTTGTTTTATACTTTTCTTTAAATTTATTTAAAATAAAATTAGTTGCCGTTCTTCACTTGAGAGGTTAGTATCGGTTTATATAAGTAATAAAGTTGTTGGTCGTGTAATTGAAGAACATTTTTTGTGGTTCTTTCCTCAATCACATTTTTTTTTTTTTTTTTTGGCTTAAAATCTACTTTGCACGACACCATCCATTGAACAAACAATTTTTTTGCGACAGTGCAAAAATAGTGCTTTGGTATATATTTGGTATAACACTGAGACTGAAAAGCTAACAATGCACAAAGAAGATGAAATAACACTTCGAAACAAACAAACAAACAAACCACAGTCTCAAACAGCAGTCTGTGCAGAGTTGCATCACTTTACGTGTGTGCACTTTTGCAATTTTGCACTATTACCAGATCTTGTGAACACTATAAATACAGATATAATTATGTATTTCAACGTTCTAAGCGTTGTTTGTTACTTGTTTCTTTCGTTATATTATTCAGAAAATACACAAAACTATTTCTTACTCTTACTAAACATACCTCGTATTTTCGCTGTAGCGCGTATCACGATTATCACGTGCAGTTGTGGAAGAAATAGATTTTTATGCAATAAGTATCTACATATATATAGTATAGGTGTTGTGTTACTACCATGTTTTGACATCATCTACATATGTGTACATATTTTACTAACATGCCTTGTTGTCGAGAGTTTCTAACCACATATATGTATATATATCTATCTATATATTTATACAATCTGCGTATAATTAATATTTCATGATAAAATTTCTGAAAACTAATTAGTACGCGAATTAAATTGAATTTTGCAAAGAGTTCCAGCCAAGAGGGGGGGGGGGGTAGGGGAATATACAACCAACCACACAATTTCAGTGGAGTCTGTTCGTGGGTGCGAAATATTGTAGTTGATTATTTAGTGTTATCGCTTGTCGGTTTTAATTGTCGCTTAATTGTAGCAATTAGTTTTTCATTGATTGCTGTTGCTGCTGCAAATAAGTATCTCAACATAATTTTACATACGGGGAAATAGCATCCTGACTTCAACGTCATTTTAATTTTATGCTATGAATTTATATTTGCTTTTGTTGTTTTCGAATATTTTTGTTTCATCAAGCAATGCAAATTTGAATGCATAAATTAAATGAGAGATAGAAACATATATAGGGTGCTTTGTTATGTGTAGCACATTGAAATCAATTATAAAACTGCGATTATATAATTTCAAACTGAGAACTGGCTTCATTTGAAAGATAATTTTATGCCATTAGTATTGAAATATGATTTCGGGCATGTTTAGAGCATATTTAGAGTATACACGGTCTGATCTAAAAATAACCTAACTTCTTAGTTATAAAATAAAACAAGCATAGTGTATTATGTTTCAAAGCTAATATTTATTCAAAATACGAACCATTTAACTCAGTACAACGTTTGGAACGCTCAACCAATTTATGCATAGACTTGTTCTGTTTGTATGGCTGGAAAGTCATCGTAAAAAGCTCATTTCAATGCAGTTTTCATTATTGGCAAGAGACAATAATCGCACTGTGATATAGATCAGGCGAATACGCGAGGCTGGTCGATGAGACAAATCTGTTTTTTCAGCAAAAATGCATTGACTGGTTTGGTCTTGTGAGGTGGTACAATACCTTGCAATAAAAACAACTGCTTTCCTTTCGAATATTCGGGCATAACACATTGAACTCTCGAGCACAAACGATGTAAAACCATTGACAGTTTGAACTTTTGCAACAAATTCCTTGAGAACAATACCCTTGGAATCATAGAATGTTATCAACATTGTCTTGATTCTTGCCTTCTGAAAACGCATTTTTTTTTTGGTTTTGGCTCGTCTTTTAACTACCATTCTGCATGATTGTCGCTTAGTTTCAGGATCATATTTAAAACAACATGTTTCATCACCAGCTACGATCGAATGAAGAAAATCTGTATAGTTTTCAGCTATTGAAATGATGTCTTTGCAATACTCTACACGAGCGATTTTTTGATCATCATTTAACTGATGTGTGACAAAACGTGCACACACATCTTTTTACCCAAATCTTCAGTTAATATTTTATAGCTTGTATAAGATGAATTTAATTCTTCTGCCAACATTCTGACAGTGAAATTTGCATCGATAGCGATTATTTCACTTACTTTTTGCACTAACTCACGCACGATTAGATGCTTCGGGCCCTCCAGGTAATGGATCATCATTTAAATCATCACAACCGTTTTTAAATTGTGTAAACCACATGCAAACTTGAGTACGACTCATACAATCATCAATATAAACTGCTCGAAAGAAGCACAATGTACATTTCTATCACTGCCAACATTTAATAGATGGCGAGACGTACGATTCTATGATTTAAATTAAAAGTTCGGTTATTTTTAGATCAACCTTGTATGACGATTGAAAACGATCCATGGTTTATCGAATTAATCGCTCTAATGGATGACTATGTCGACGACGAATCACGCACGGTAACCACGATTTTCTAAATAAATTTGTTCAAGTTGGCGTTAATAGTCGTCTAATCATGATAAAATGATAAACCAAGCACTGAACACAAATGACATTGTCAGATCTGACCAATTTATGACAGTCTAATCCCAGTCGGAAAATGGAACCACACAAAAAAAAAAAAAAAAAAAAAAAACAACAAGAGCACCCTATACCTAGAGAAATAGTTTTTATGCAAAACCACTGAAAGTTGATTGAGTAAAATTACATGAAAATAATTTTTTTAAGTAGTAAAATTTTGCATATTTAATATTGATAAAATATTTACTTTTATTTGTATTAATGGTGTGTGCAGTAAACCAATATGAAAATTAATTTAGTTTTATTATGTTTTTTTTTTGTTTGTTTTGTGGGTGTGTGTGTGTGTGTGTGTGTGTGTATCTGTTTACAAGGTTCACTAGCTGCTCATTCACTGAGTCGTTCAATAAATATTAACATCATTAAGCACATTTAATTAAATGATATAAAAAATAATACAAAAAATGTACAATAATACATATAAATAAAAACTGAGAATATGAATCAATTGTTTTTTTATCATTATGCTAATGAGTTTTGATTAAAAATATACAAAATATTTCAGTTTTGTATTACTCGTACAATATGAAGGGTGTTCCATGGTATTGTGAACCTATAGAATTTTATGCAGCAGTAGTTTAGCAATGGGAGACGGGGTATGGTGTTCAGCCTCCGGGTCCGCAACTATTTTTTGTGCGTTCTGCAATTAATTTTGGCCTTAGGGTCCCAGACCCTGAAATTCAGTTTTATTTGAAATTGTTCATTTATTTTTTTTTTATCCTCACTTTGGTCTCCAGAACCATAAGTTTCTTGTCTTTGAAATTCTAAATATTTTTTTTTTCTTGATCTTAACTTTGGCTTTGGCCTTATTTGCCTCCATGACCATGTGTTTGTCTTTTTTAAAATTGCCCAATTTTTTTCTGCTCACTTTGCCCTCCAGTGCCCCAGAACCATAAGATTCTTTACTTTGAAATTTTTATTTGGAATTTTTTTTCTCTTCACTTTGGCTTTAGGAGACCGAAGACGACTAGTGTTCGTCATGTGTTCGTTTTCTGTGATATTGGAATTTTTTTTTGCTCCTCAGTGAAATCTTAGTTAATTAAATCTTATTCGAAGTTGTCCAACTTTTGTTTTCATTACTTTTTTTTTGCTCCTCCTCCTCCTTTGAGTTTGAGTTTCTCTTCTTTAAAAACAATTTTTTGAGCTTGTGAGGTTGTAGGGGGTAATCTCTGGATCCACTGAACCGATTTTGAAAATTCTTTTACCAATAGAAAGCCACGTTATTTGTGAGTGTTATAGGATATACATGAAAAGACTTTTTCGTGATAGTCGGATTTGCAAAGTAAGTTGGAGAAACAACGGTCGAACGAAAACGTTTCTTACGAACGCTGCCTTAACGATAAGAGATATATGATTGAGTTCTAGAGAAAAGTTGTAGAACTGATAATGCCTACAAAAAAGTCAGCATATGTCTAACTTTTATATTTAAGTCAAAAAAAAAAAGTTTTTTATATTACAAAAATAATATTAAAATTAATAGTAAAATGCATATACGAGTTAATGGGGTCATGTAGGTCATGGGAGGCGGCAGCGGAAGGGGGAGGGAAAGAAGTGTTACGTGAAAGGGGCTGGCGAAGGAGACGTAGGGGAAAGGGCAGCAACGCGCCGGTTACCAGCTAGTATATACACAAAAAAAATGGTTGTCTGTAAAGTTGGTTTACGGACGATAATTTTACGTGATAACGTCACAAATCTTTTATTGAAATTCGTTTTCCATATTTTGAAATTGAAGTTCTGTGCACTTATTGGTTAATTCATGATTATTTTATATAGAGAGTTTCTTTGTGAGTAGAAATTCATGCAAAATAATGTTTAAGTTTTTTGGAACGTGTTAAATTTTTAATTCTTTCACTCAGAAGGACTATTCAACCGAAAGTTATGCAGTTATATCGATAATTGAAAGATCAAAAAATAATGTGGAGACCACTTCAAAGGGCAAAAAAGCCTCATTAAGTGCGTAAAATGCTTAAAATTTGTTCAAATTTGACAAAGTTAACTGTCAAAAAAAAAAAAAAAATTTAGGTCACGTAGGCCGCACGTAGCCAGTCGCTGGCAATCCGGAGCTTCTTCAGCTCATCATAGACCTGATCTTGCCATCTTAAGCTCGGACGTCCTCTCTGACGCCGTCCACCAATCAAGTTCAGGTTTCCGTCGTAAACCTTTAGAGCTGGAGCTTCAGTGTTCCTCCGGATGAGGTGACCAGCCCAGTGCCGCCGTTGGAATATAATGCGCTGCACTATGTCAACCTCATCATACAGCTCATATAGCTCATGGTTTATACGGGTCCTAAGCTCGACGCCAACTCTAAGGGGACCAAAAATCCTACGAAGAATCTTTCACTCGAACACTCCTAAAGACGCTGTATCCGTTGATGTCAGTGTCCATGCTTCTGCGCCATACAGCAGGACCGGGATTATCAGTGTCTTATAGAGTTTTATCTTCGTAGTTCGAGTGGGGGCTCTACTTCTAATTAGCAGCGATTAGCAAGCGTGATTCTTCGTCTGATCTCTCTGCTAACATTATTGTCGCTGGTAATTTCTGTTCCCAGATAGACGAAGTTTTCTACTAGCATCACTTCCTTATGAAAGATCGTGCCCGATCGTTCTACTTATGGGCATTGGCGTAGGATATACTCCATCAGGAGATTAAAAAAAAAAAAACCCAAAACTTCAAAATACATACATGACATGTGTATGTAAGTAGTTACATACTACATATATTGATAAGAACTCAAGTATAAACAATAAATAAATCAAATACAATAAACTTGCGCGCAAAATATTGTATATAAATGCAAAAAACAATGTCACTGATATCAAGAACAAAATTCGACATACGACTCGACTCACCCATCATAGATAAGACTATTAATCCAAGTGCTGTCATGATTTGTTTTATTCAAATTTATTTTTTTTAATTAATTATTTTAATTTTTATTTGCTTAGTTGTAGGAACTTTTTGATTTTGTTTTTTTTTTTTGGAGGAAATTTTTTTTTGTTTGTATGTTGTATACAAATAATTGGCAAGATTGTGCGTTTAAATAGATAAAAATTTTGCGTATTCTTTTTTACATAGTTTGCTGTTTTTATTTTGCGTTTAAAAAAGAAAATGTTATATTGTTCTTAAGTTAAAAACGCGCCACTGATTTAGCGAGAGTCTTCAGTACCACCGCATTCGTTCGTGTACAGAACTCGAATGTTTGGCACAGCTCGGACGTTTCTACGTTTATAGACGCCGATTTTGGAAATTGTATGCGCCAAATGAAGAAAAACAAGCAACTTCAACTGAACTGACACACATGCATACACATGTCGATAGAGATAGTCGATGTTAATAATATAAAAAAAAAATCACATACCAATACAAAAGAGCCGCAATTTGTTTAAATAATTCAAATAAATCGTATGAAATTAATTTTTTTAATGCCACACACTCGTTGCTGCCGATTGAGTTGAGTTGAAGATGAAGCGAGCGACTAGTAGTAGTACTCTTTCAAAAATTTTTGCTCATTAACACATTAAAACAACATTCACTACACTCGCTCAGCAGTGCTCATTTTGATCGTGCGTGCTCTTCTCGCTCAGTAAATGCGCATTTGCTCTCTCAATCAGTTAATTTGATAAATCACTGCTTCTGTTTCTGCTGCTGCGGCTGCGAAACCGTTATCAATGAACTGTAAATTATTGGCAAGTGTGGAATTCGATTTGTGTTATTAACTGGGATTCTCTCCTAGCGTGTGTTTGGTTTGGTGATAATGCATGTTTTTTTTGATAAGAGAGACATTGATATCGCTCCTGTGTAAGTTAATTATTTTAATAATTTGTCGAGTCATCTATGTTTTAACAAGGACTGATGCAGTAGTCTAACGACATACTTCAAAAGTAAACAGTGACATTTTGAACTCTGTTAAAACTTAACTAAATCTTGTAATTATACTTCCTTATATGTTATAATTTTTGTTTTTATCTCTCACTTCTTTAAGTATAACGGCACATTCTTTTTCGAAATGCAATTTTTGTAGTTGCAAATAATCGGTTTACATTGTTGCTTCGTTGATCTTCATCCTTAATATCGTTATCATAAATTTTGTTTAGATACTCATTCTTAGTAATGGTAAATTAAATGTACAGACATAGTACGGATTTTTGGGTGGGTGAACCACATTGAAAAAGTGATAAAGCTCTGGTAGGGCCGACTAAGATCTTCTAGCGGTTCCAAAGCACATATCTTGCATGGAGATCAAACGCCATTAAGATCTTAATATATATCGAGCAGACGTGTCCATCAAATTTTAGTCGAGAGTGAAATTGTTTCAAGTGAAACCACGTTTTGGATCTTTGATGATTTGTGCTACATTTTAATATGCGGGAAAGTTGCTGCTTTGCTTAATGTGACCATTTCTGCGCCTACTACAGCAGATTTTCTGACATCAAGACATATACACCGGTATTGGAGTTACCTTAATACGATCGGCTAGATGTAGGGAATTCTTTCAGACGGAGTTTATAGGCATGGTTGGCAGTTCGAGACCATATAGTAGCATGTGTATTGATTTAATATTGATGTAAATATTTCTATTAATCTACCTATATGTATATAGATATGAAAGTAAGATATTTAAATTAACTATATTCAGTAGTTTGGAAACTTTTGAATTATATCTTGTACTTAGCAGTTCTGTTTAATAATAACACTTAAGGCTACCCATCAATATTCGCATTGCAATAAAGTATTGTACGCTGAAGATTATTAGGGAATTTCTGTTTGGTTCGCATAGGGAGTTCCCCTTTGGAAAGAAAAAAAAAGAAAAAACTGTTGATGTGCGGCAGCACGCAAACAATCTGGTAAAAGTTGTTTTTGAAGTACAATACTTATGCACGTACGTATGTATATATATATATGGTTCATATACGAATGCCTGTGTATGTAAGTGCGGTATTCTTGATGCGGTGAAATGAATTTCTTCGAGCGATATTATGACAGCTGTGTGGGTATTTATTAAGTTGCACTTCCTGTTGCTTGGTCTTACTGCTTTGGGGATTAATATATTTTAAATTTCGATAAATATGATAAAAATGCTATAATTTCCTTAACAGCACAACTGCTGACTGTTATCAATACAAAAAAAAGAAGATTTTTTACAGGTGCATTTGTAATAACTGTTGAAATTGTTTCAACAGTTAGCATAAAACGAGTTGGCAGATATGCTTGCAGGTTGCCACCACTGCTATATTTCAACATTCTAGCCGATTCGGACTGACATCGGCGTCAAAAGAGCAAAATATGCTTCTGGGGCGAATTTTTCATGCTAGTTTGCACTAATTTGTTTAAGTTTTCTTTCAGAATCAGTATTCTATATTTTCAGTAATTTTTCAAGGCATGCCAACATGCAAGACAAAATTTCAGGTAGTCAATGTTAGATACTTAAGAATGCATTGATTTTGAAACGAGTTATTATCTTGAAAGCAATGAGACAGACAACTGCAAACTAATTCCCAACGATATTTCTGTGATGTTTCATTCGAAGTTGGTATTGTCGGCCCTGAAATCAGTTCATTGGATAAATAATTTTGTACGTTTGTCTCCACTTTTCTGTTTGAGTAAGATGCAATATGTCAGGAACTTTTCCAAACTCATCCATTACTATAAAATGTAACTCCAATTGATATTTTTTTAAGTCAGAACAAATCAAGTATCAAAATCAGCTGTTTAACTGCTAACAGCTGAGCAATGTAAATACATTTTGTAATTGTTTTCTGCTAACTGCTGCCTATTAAATGCGACATTTCTTCTTAGTTTTTAGATTAACGGATTAACTAGTCTAAGTACTGGAATTATAACTGTTTACATCGATACGGGCACAATTTAAGATACAAGGTGAGTCATTTTTATTTGGATCAAATATTATTGTAATGAAAATTGATGTCAATATAAACGCCAACAAAAACAGAAATTAGAAAAACTTTAACGAAAAAGTTAAAATGATAATTGGATTGAGAAAGAAGTAGAGCGAAAGTCTTTTTACACTGACGTATTAGCTATAATTGTAATAGGTTTGTTCGAATTTATATTAAAAAAAAAAACATAAAAGAAAGCAGTGAAATTTTGCTGAAGATATGACTACATGGTTAAGAGTTCCTTTCTGTATCAAGTATTCATAGTGTAAATGTGTATATTAAGCTTGTGGAAATGTATGTAACAGTCAAAAAATCGTGTAGCAGACCCCATAAAGTATGTAATCTTGATCAAAATGAACGAGTATATATACTATGTACGTCTGTCTGTTCGCCTGCTTGAACAGCGAGTCTTGGGGACCATAAGATATTGATGATTTAATTTTGACTATTTAGACTGAAGGTGCAATAAAAATTAAAATGTCAGCACCACAATAATGCGTAGTCCCCATACATAGTACACGCCCACTTTTGGCTTTTTGTGTAAAAAACTATTTTATTGCAGTCAATTTTAAACTTTACATGTTGTCTTCTAATAGAACGACGGTTCACATATAAATATATCAATGGGTGTGATTCCCTCTCTTTTGAAGGTAGCTCCCATTCAAACCACCGGCCCAGTTTTGCCATTTTTTATGAACATTTTGTTAATGTAGGCAATAACAACTTATACTTTGACATGGTGGCACGTGTACGTACAGTACATTAAGGTAAAAAAGTACCGAGAAATTGTACTTCTAAAAGGCCGCCCTAATTATTTTTTTTAACACTTTTTTATTCCAAGTTGGTAGTACTGCCTCTTATTACTATACCAATGCCAACTAGTTTGTTTACATCAGCTGCTTTACCTCGTATTTCCCAGTAGTCCGTCATGATTTTTACAATAATTATACTTAATAGTGTTTGCCTTAAATTTTTTATTGCGAACGAATTTTGAGTTCCGATTCGCTAACAATGTATTAAATGTATAAACCATTTTTATCAACAAAAAAGAAATTTAGGTACAGGTGCTACAAAGCGTTAAAGGCGGGCCAAGAGATCGTCGAAGACAAATCTCATTCCGATCGAGAAGTGAAGGAAATTGTAATTAAGATTTCATTTCATCTGAGAATTTCTCACCGTTAGCCGTTTGTTCGATTTCGTTGGATAATTTGGGCATGACTCGACTTATTCTAAAACCACTGAATTTTCTACGAAAATCGGTATAGAATGTAAACGAATTTAAGGCCATTAATGCAAGATATAATATTGATCAAGCACGGTACTCATCTGACTTCTTTTTGTTCTTAAAACTAAAATTGATGCTTTGTGGAACCCGTTTTAGGTCGATTAGAAAATTCGTAAAATGAGTTGAAGTCTACAGCAGAAAGCACCTATGAAAGGTGTTTTGAAGACTGGGAAATGTATGTACAAGTATACATTGAAGACAGCAAAAAAAAAATTTTTTTTTTTTGATTTCGATGTATTTAACAATTTGCGGTATTTTTTCGATTTAATGGGTGTGATCTTCACCGCCCTCTTTTCGGAGTAGCACCCATACGAACTTATTCATTCATTTATTAAGTTCATTCAATTCATAAGAAAAGAGATGTACGTATATCTGTTGTTGCATATACGAGAAGTTTTTGTGTGTAGTTCAGCAGTCACACATATTTATGGATTTGTTGAAGCCCTGCATGCATGAAAGCTTCATTATTTTGCTATCTTAATACATAAAAACGTTCATGCAGGGTGAGAAATCCAAAAACTCAAAAACCGCTGCACCAAATGACACCACATTCTGGTCTTCAGGAAAGTTTCTCTTCAGTTTCCGTTTGATAGATACCGCAGAAGTCGAAATATCCACGAAAATGTGTTTCTTCAGTACAATATATTGTTATAGTGATTAACAGCATTGTACGGCGAGAAGTTGGTAAAAGCGTGCAAAGTAAGGGGAGGTATGAGAAGGGGCAGGGGAATGTGTGCAGGATAAATGGTAGTTGGGGAGGGGGTGAATGGAGGCAAGGGAAGATGGGTAGGGGAATGTGTGGTAGGGTAAGTGTGCATTAGGAAGGAGTGGCAGAGGGAATGGTGAGGCAGAAACGCGCCGGGTACCAGCTAGTTTCCTAAATTTTGCTATCAATTAAGATTTTTTTTCTTGAAATACTTAACTTAAAATAGTATTAGTGTCGCGATTCGAAACTGAAAGAAACCAGAATTACTCAAATATTACAAAATGGCGCGAATATGCTTATAAATAATTAATACCACATTATGCACTAAACATTAATATATAATCAAACGGTAAAAATTTGAGTAATACGAAGTAATATATATGTAGTTTTTAATCAAAAAGCATAATAATTTTTAGTTTAATTGTAGGTTTAAGCTCATTTGAGGAATAAAATTTGTCAATAACTCCAATTAAATCATTTGCTACTATTCGAAACAGTTCTACCTCCCAATTTTATTTAAGCTATTTAAGCACTAAAAATGCCTTTGTTGATTTAAATGTGTTTTGTGATGGGTGGCAACTCGTTTCATGAAGCTCTTGAACTTTTATTTAATCTCACAAACTTACAATCTTATAACTGTATTGAACAATGCGTGGTTTAATTAAATTTCGAGCATTAGTTAGCACTTCTGCTTCACTGTGCAATACACTACAGCTTAGGCGTTCAACATAGCTAGATGCCACTGTATTCATTTGTATTGTTTGTAATTAATTTCTTTTTTTTTTCCATGTCAACAACTTGTGAATTACATTTTAGTTGCTGCTTATTATTGGATTTTTTTTTTTTTTTTTTTTTTGATTACCCGGTACTGCTTGCTGCCGGCTTGTGCTGCAGTGAAATGCAAATGAGCCACTGACCTTGTTTGACCCGTCAACAATTCAATTTTTTTGTATGCCATAAACTCACAATTGACACTTCGATGGCGCTAAATCGTTAAATTCTGCGTCTGCGGTGGTTTTTCTGCACGAATGCAAGTGGGAATTTTTTCAATGGATGGAATGAAAAAAAAAAAAACATTTATTTGTTTTTATGAATGGAACCACATATAAATATGACTATATACGTAACTTCTTATGAAATATGTTTATATTGTTTTTGTTTATGCCAATTTGGCACTATGTATTTACATATATAAACGGTGGGGGGAAGTACACAAAACACACACTCACACACACACACCAAAATGTTAGAAAAATTAAACCATTAGCAGCAAAAATATTCTCAAAATTAATGTCGACAATTTGAAAATAGTCTTCAATTTATTTTCCAGTTTTTTTTTGTGTACTGTTATTTAGACATTTTCGGGGGGTTCACCGTCATTAAGATGAATAGATGATGATGATGCTGTGCATGCTTGAAGAAAATTTGTTATGCGCTTATTTGTATTTGATGTTCATTGTGTGATGTGGTTAATGTAGCCCTTGCGGTTTCATGCTACTTTTAGCCACAAGTTGGCAGTTGGCTTATAACTAGTTACCTTTAAAGCATACATATATGTAACTAGCTTGAAACTTGTCGGGGATTTACCTTTAGAATTTCGGCTTATGCACGCACACAAATAAATATTTTTACTAATTTAAAGGATGTCCCATAAATTTTTGTGGCTTGAACAAGTTTTACTTACCAATATATTGCTGTGCAACTTGATTCATGTTCTTTACCACAACAATTAAGCCGAAATTTTATTTGTAATACTTGTATATTGTATTTAAAAAGACGAGACCTCTTTCCTAAGCAAACAACAGCGTATGAATGAATGAGTCGTTCTCGTCTTTCAATTCTGTCGCCGTGCTTTCTGCGCATTTCAACGTTTTATATACTATATACGATACACTATATATGGTGGTTCAGCTAATCTTAAATCTTATCGTACCTCAATAGTATTGTTGGCAGCAGTCATTGTATTGGTTGCCGGTGCTTTGATATTTGCTACGAAGTTTAGTCATTCGATTGCTAATACATTTATTGAAGCTTGTTGCTATAAATATTTGGATATTTTTTTGTTTTATTATATCACTCTTTTTTTTAAGTGTCTATCTGATTTGATTTAAATTTTTATTATTTTTTATACAAGAAAGTTTTATAATAAGCGCCCGTAGAGATGCAATTGATAAGCACTGTAATTCCAATAAGTACGCGGCGAAGAGGCTCACAGTTGATATTAAATAAGATATGTAGAATTATGCGTTCCGACGAGGATCGTTTGAAATTTGTATATCTGGGTGAGCTGAATATCGTAGAAGAAAATTAATATTGAAATCAGAGTGCTAGAGCCAAGCTGTCCGATTGTATGATAATACTCTGCACAGTCTCATTGTGAAGGCTATATTAAGCAAGAGAAAATGCTAGCTTTGTTAGAATATAAGTTTCGATACTCGATATAGGTTTGTATGGGGGCTAACTTCAAACATTGGCGGGGTACGCTCATTCATATATATATGAAAGGGGTCAGTCCATAAGAAGTTATCATATATTATAATGAAACAGTTAACCATAAAAAATCGAAAATGTTTTATATGTTGGCACTTTTCAGTGGGCGTCGCAAGGTACTTGTTATATATTTTGAGTCTAGAAACATAGGAAGTCTTCATACCATAGTTCCAAATACATACATATATCTTAAAAAGTAAGGTATAAGTTTTGATGCATTCATATTCATACAGGAGTTAAACGGACAGGCAGAAATATGGACATATAGAGAGACACAGGTGTGGCTAGTTCAATTTGTTTGTATTTTATATGGTGTCCGAAGCTTTCTTGAATGCGTTACAAACGACGCGTGAAGAGTATAAAAAAGAGTGTGTTTAAAACATTTTCTCTATCTAAATTACTTTTTGGTGGATGGGCAAACGAAGTTTATCCTTGTATTGGGACCTTGAGTTAATAATGAGCGTTGTTTTTTGTATCTTTCTGGCAATTTTCGGATACCAGCTCGGAAGAACGACTCGTCTTTTTAGGTAATCCAATCATTGACCCATTTTTTGCATTGTTCATATGAAGTGAACTTCTGCTGGGACGGGCCATGTGTCACCGACCGGAACAAGTAGTAGTCGGAAGGAGCGATGTCTAGAGAATCTGGCGGGTAAGGTAGGACTTGCCATCACTTTGTCGTGCCTTTCTTCGTATTCCAGCTGTTTTTGATTCAGTTCGCGGCTCAAACGCATAAGTTGAGTCCGACAGCGTTCCACCGTGATCGTTTCATTCGGCTTGAGCGGCTTGTAGTAGATCACGCCGCGCTGGTCCCACCAAATACAGATTATAAGCTTCATGCCATGAATATTCGGTTTTACGAAGGATGTTGATGAGTGTCCGTGCAAAACCCATGACTTTTTGAGCTTTTGGTTGTCGTAATGGTTCCACTTTTCATCGCCGGTCAGAATGCATGGCAAAAAACCCTTTCTTTTCTGGCGTTCGAGTCGCTGTTCACAAGCGAAAAATCGCCATTCGACGTCGCGCGGCTTCAACTCGTATGGCACCCAGTTTCCTTGCTTTTGAATCAATCCCATGGCTTTTAGACGTTTGCTGACTGTCGACTGATCCACTCCCAATGATTCTGATAAATCCTGAAGCGTTTGGCATTGGTCCACATAGAGCAATGATGCCAACTCTTCGTCTTTAAGCTTTTTGGGTTGACCCGGTCGTTCCTTATCTACGAGCTCAAAATTACCACTTTTAAAGCGACCAAACACGATTGTTCAGATAGAGCATGCTCGCCGTAAACTTCCACTAAGATTCGATGACCTTCGGCCGCACTTTTCTTCATATTAAAGTAATGAAGAAGAACTCCCTACAAAAACACTTTATCTGGTTCGAAATTCAACATGTTCGAAGCAATATTTTGATTTGTTGTTTACGTTTGAAACAAATGACACAAGCTGCCAAAGACGCTAATTGACAATAGATTTTAGCGGCAACAAATTAGAAACTCGAATATTGGTTCATATACTAGTGGCGACCTCTTGCAGCAAATCAATTGAAAGACACAGAATAAATTGTACTGATACGGTCACTATTTCAATTTCAATCATGTCTCCGGCGTATTGGTACGAAAGTTGGAGTCGCAACTTACAAATTCTTATTCTTTACGAATTTTTAAAGCACCTTACTTTCACGTAACTGCTTATGTGGCGCTACAACCGTTTAACGGTCATGGCTGCACGTAGGAAGGTTCACTAGCCGCTATAGTCTAGCGCTGTTATTAATACCAACTCTGTCGTTTCAGACTTTGTCTTTCCAACACATACTCGGTCGTCCACTTTACAAATAATCGTTTTTTGCCATTCCTAAGTGATTGACAATCAATAACTTACTAATGTGGACTTCTGCAAACGACACCATCCCCAATCTTTCAAGCACCACATTTTTCAAAAGTGATTAGCAATAGATTGTTCTAGCTGTTGCACTATAACTGTTTTAAAACTACCAAACTGTTATTCTTCTCTGTAACAGTTATTAGAAAAAAAGTTACCGTTAGTATTTGTTGTACATAGAATAACTGTTACTTTTAGACTACTAGTTATTACTATTTCAATATAATTGCACTTTTTCGCTCTCTCCTCTCTTTGCCGTTTTAGCTTCAGTACGTTTTACCGTTGCCGATGTGTGAGTGTACTATTGTTATACCTAAGGTGAAGCATATTTTGAATATCGCTAAGTAAACAGCCTTATGTGATTATTTAGTGTGTCATTTAACACTTTTTAATAAACCTTTTCATGAATTTCCGTGCGACCTTTATGTGAGTTTGCTATTAATGAGTAACTACGCAGGTTCTTTTTTTTTATTAAATCATTTTTATAGGAAATACATATTTATACATATCAAGAAAATACATAGCGACCAACATATTTAATTAGTGACACCTATTTATCTCCCTCTCTCTCTCTCTCTCTCTCTCTCTCTCACACTAATTTTGTTGTGCCTCCTGCCAATGTGGCCAGTTTTGTTTGATCCCATAAAGTGCATATCCAGGACACTCTGTCTGTCGCACTTGTCGATGTCCATGCAGTATATAATCCTGACGAAGTTTTCCTCCTGCTACTGAATAGCGTATAAAATCCTGTGCCACTTGCAGCATACGTAATGGTGCCGCTTCAACTGCAATGAAATCAAATGTCAACGTTTAATTTGTCGTGGGAATACTAGGTACTATTTACCTGTAAAATCACCAATCAACAGCAAACCGATGCTGCGTGCATTATATTTGGGTGCATGTGCACCAATAACATTATAACCGCGTCCCTCATAAACATTACCATCATTGCCGATGGCAAAACTGTAACCAATATCAAACCAATTATGTCCGTCCATATGAAAATTCTGCATGGAACGCATAGCACGTTCACAGGCAACTGTGCTCTGGCAGACATGTGGCCGATGTGAGTGGTGTACTATGACATATGGTGCCACACCATCAAAATGTTCAATGGAGCGTGGTGCACGAGCTTGCCACTCCGATCGGTTAATGAGGCGCCATGTTGTATTAGTAGTGGATGCATTGGTTACACTGACGTCCAAGGGTATCGCTGCAGCTGCTGCAATGTATGCAAAAGAAATCAAATGCGTTTCGTTATTTCAAAAACAACAAAACAACCTTGGGGTGGTATGTATGTACACGGAAAAGAAGAAAAACATTGGGCTAAATCTTCATAAAAGCTTTGATAAAAAGGCGAAATATGCAAACTATAAAACGTGTAGGTTGTAGGTTGCCACCCCATAGCATTTTTGATCATAACTTTTCATAAAATCAACACATTGTTGTATAACATATGTACGTTAGGAAGTAAAAGTCATAATACGGAGCTAGCAATCATTTGACAATTCTCCAAGAATAAAAACTATAAACAAAATTATAAAATTATAAAATTATACAGCAAATTTTCAAAAGTATCAAAAATCAACCTTGAAATTTTGCTTTGCAAGTTGCCACTCCTTGAAAAATGGCTTCAAAATATAGAAAAACTCAAGTAAAAATACCTGATTAAGAAAGTTTATTGAATTTTAATTGCACTCAGAAAATAAGAAAATAAGTGCAAATTGGCATGAAAAATCAATTTTGTAAAATAGTACAGAATCATTCAAAAGCGTCATTGTAATCACAATTCGGACATGGACTAACATTGAAGGACATAAAAATCTCACAATCATGAAAACTGGCATATAAGTGTACACAAGCGAAAAATATAGAGAGAGGTGGCATTCTGCAAGCTAACAACGGAGCCAACCTGTATTTTGACGCCATTTTGATCAGTTCGCCAGTTTGTCCAAAAGTTTGTAACGCATTAAAGGAGGCATCTTTGACCCCATAAAGTATATATATATTCTTGATCAGCTTGACGAGACGAGTTGATCTTGCTATGTTCGTCTGTCTGTCGATTTGTATGGTGACCGCTTTTAAGATATTCAGTTGATAATCGGCAAGTTACGCTCACTTTTTGCGGAAGCCTACATACAAACCACCCGTCCACTTTTGTCTTTTTGTATGAAAATCTTTTTTTATTCTAGTCAATATCAACTAAAAATTTGATTTAAAGGATTCTTATGGATGAAAGCTTTACATATACATATATCAATGGAGTAGTACCGTCCCGTCCACTTATGTCTGTATTTTTGCAGTTCATGGTTTTCCAGTCCATGCTTTTAGGTTTTTCTATGAAAAAAAAAATATTTATTATATCCAATATCAACTTTAAGTTCGATATTGAAGCTATTGGTGGATGGACGCTTCACGCATACTTAGATTTTGTACATAAAACATGTTCACTACATGCAAAATCAGTTCGGTGGTAAAAAAGAAAGACAAACGTTTGCGTCTGGGTAGTGGTACCCCTCTACAAAATGTTGTGTACAGCATTCCACGTGCAATGGTGGCAGAGCGCCTGAGCTTAAAACGGAGGGTCACGGGTTCGATTCCCGTGCGGGAAAAATGACTAGTTTCCACTGGAGTCCGACTTTCTCTGTCGGCGTTTTATTCAGCAACCACAGGATAGTTGCTATCTTCCTCGTGAGATGGACTTTTACACAGATTTGAAGTGAGTGCGTAAATTTCATTGGATGAAAATAAACAGACTCAAGAGACCGAAACGTTATCAATTCTGATGGTTGTGGAGGGCAATCTTTAGAGGAAAAATATAAGAAGCAAAAATAACGAAGATACTGACCAGATGTTTATGTGAAATCTATGAATGTCTCACAAAATTCAGCTTAACCTCTGAAAGTCATTTTTCGAAACATCATCGCATTAGAGTACGAAGATTTTAGTGATTATCTTATGCGTTTAAGATAGTAAATTATTAAATGTTCATACCGTTCAACTAAGACTGAAATTAAAGAAATCTGCATACTGGACAAAATAAACGACGTTCTTTCAACTCCTTTTGGTAAAGGAATTGACTTTAGATGCAGTGATTGCCAAATTCATCAGCAGTCAATGCTGATGAAGTTCTACCCAAAACCAGTTATTATTCCGCCCACTTTTAGGGGTAGCCGCAGTAAACTAGCTGCCCACGTTTAGGCTCTTATTATTTGTTTGCTTTATACCTGTTAAGTACAGAACATGAAATTTTGTGTGAATGGTATTAAAGCTTCGTTGTCATCGAATTAACTTTTTTTATTGTACGTAATTATTTTTATTTACCTACAAAAATTGTCCAGTTAGTAATACTAAATTGTATTTTGCAAAAAAAAAAAAAAGATGGCAAATTTGTGTAGATAAATTTTAAACATTTAAACGGTTAAACATACGAAATTTTTCACTGTGTATCTAACCAGTGCTCTAAATGCGAATGTATGCAGGTATGGGATTAGTATATGTATTTTGTGTTGCCAATTAACTTACAACAAACAGTTGAACCAGTTAGCAGCAATATCAGCAGCAGCCACAGAACGCAACCAGTTGACAGCATCCAAACCGGCCACATTGATTTGTGCGCGTACGATGCAGTAAGGGACTTCCCCATTTGTTGTGGTGCCTTGTTTATTTTGCAAATCGAACGTTGCGCTCTTTTGTCTGTGTATCTCATCACTGCGAGTTTTAATAACAACTAAAATTGTATAGTTTGCTGTACTACAATTTACGTTAAATTTTTAAATAATTTTTTGGTTTTTTTTTTAGCATCTGCTCGCAAAATTTATTCATAATTAAGTTTATAAAATGTTAGCTCTTTGCTGCCACTGATTTTCTCGCAGTTTTATTTACGCTGCACATTAACAACTCAACACATCACTGTCGTTGAGTATTAATTTTGCTATCAGACAGCCGATTATTTAGCACTTTTTATATACGCATATCAGACAGGGTCTGATTTATTTGATGTGTTTTGTTTTTCTTTTATTCTATTACAAATTGGGCAAAGCGCTACTTCAAAATTTTGAACAAAGTTCAAACAAAAGTTAGCAGCATGCTAACGGTTGATGTCACGTATATGTTGCACTTGTGTATTTAACCGATGACTAAAACCGCAGCTGATAAACGGCTCAGTTAGCACAGCTGACCAACAAGGCACGCTTTGAGGTTTGTTGGAAATATATCATCAAGTTATAATACTAGGTATATTTGGGTTGTTTTGTGTGCTCTTGATTTCTGTCTTTGTTTGTTAGTTGTTGATTGTGTGAGATTAGTTAGTAGTTTAATAATAATATTTGACTTCGCCTAGTCTACTTGATTAGGGTGACTGCTGTTGATAATTGTTTAGTTTTGATGTGGTTTGTATATAATTTTGCAACTTTATTAAATAGTTTAAAGGTTTGTCAAGAAAATTAAGTCACTTAGCTGTACCAGAAATATAGTATTTGTTATACAAATCAGCTGTTTCAATGAATGACTCATTTTAGTTTTAGTAATGTGGCAACACACAAAGTTTATCGTTTATCGAAAAGCTGATAGCATATTTTCATACATAATTTTTTCTTTTTGGCAAATCATCATGCAAATATCAATTATGAATAATTTAGTGATTGTGTGCGCTTCAACGTTGGGAAGTCGATCCATTATTTTAGCACAATATTTTGTTCAGTAATATGGTTCACTTCCGCCTCAATAGCTTTGTCAATAAGCTAAATTGTTGTATTTAGTGCAGAACACAGCTACCGACACATCGAACATAGGTTTATGTGCTGGTAGCATAATCGAGCTAATACAGTCTTCGTCAATATCGCCCGATATCGAGCCATGTTGAACGATTTTTAGTTTCTAAAAGTAATTGAACATAGTCTAGAAGACTTTTGGTTTCCGGAGTAAACATCGAATTATTTGAGGGAATAATTTGACGATAACATAATCTCCAGCAATGGACTCATTGTGTGGCACGCAGGATCGATACTTAAATACTTAAGTAGTTGGGAATACTTAAAATCATTTTTCTATGCGGACAAGCTTGAATCGATTTTAGCCCTGGAAGCCAATATTGAGCGCACTATTCATGAAATACGACCTCAAGTGATTGAAAAATTAGTGGAAAATTGAAACTCCAGCATGCAGTTTGTTAGTCATTCTTGGGAGATAATTTTAATTCGGTTTGAATGGAGATTTATTCTACGGAAATTCTCGCAGATAGCGTCCTCTACTTTCTACACTGAGACAAAGTCAATCGCTGGGCATACATTCTTCGGACTATATATTGCAGAAGAGTTGGTACAACTCTTCGCCACCGGTCTTAAATTACTGTAGCCATATCTATCTGCTAGTCTGTCCGTCTGTCTGTATATGTGTTTGTCTGCGATCTATTACCTCCATCTTTGAATATTCATTTGAAAGTTGGTAAGGAGTCTTTTATAAACATAAGCAACATACTTATTACAATGGCAAATTAAGGTAACTCCCATACAAACCACCCGCACACTTTTGACTTTTTGTATGAAAAACTTTTTTATTTCAGTCAATATCAATTTAAAAATTAACATGAAAGCTTTTTATTGATGGACGCTTCACAATGGGTGTGATTCCGCTTGACATTTGTGGTAGAACCATACAAACCACTTTTGACTTTCTGTATGAAAAAATTCATTATTTAGCTCATTTATCAGTTTAAAATTTGATATGGTGGATTCTAATGGACATTCGCTTAACACACATATATTAATGGGCGTGTCCCGCTCACTTATTGTGGTAGCACCCATATAAACCCACTGACCACTTTTCTGCTGTTGAATGAACAACTTTTTTATTTAACCAAATATCAGTTTAAAATTCGATATGGTACGTGGACACATATACTAACGTTCTTGCTTCTTTTTTGTGTTGTAAAATTTTTGTAGTTAAAGCCCAATACTGAGATCGATGAAAATTTTTGCTAACGAAATTGTAAATTATTACTGCTATGTCAAGCAAACAAAAAAAAAAACAGTGTATCCAAGTCAACATGAAATATTAAAATCAGATATTTATTAGGTGAAAAGTCCACACATATCGATTTTTCTTTTGTTTTTTTTTCATCGATCACAGTATTGAGTTTTATGTAGTTCTATATTAGCTAGAGTGTAGTGTATTAGGTACTCGTGAATACACGACTGTTGCATTCTTGTTTTTCAACTGAACATATTGCGATTTAATTTTAAAAGATATCGGTACATATTGTGTATCCACCTGAACTACTACAATTTAAACTTCGTTTATCTGCTACGCTTTAGTTAGCTATATTCTAGCATTCTAAATTAACATTTGTATGAGTTACATTTGTATACCAATCACACATAGTGATTGCAGTTTAGTAGAGTATCCGTATTGAAATGCCACGCTTACTTTTTAGGGTAGCCCCCCACACAAACTTACACGTCCACTTTTGAGTTTTAGTATGGAAAAGTTTTTTATTACAGAAAATATGAACTTAAAAATTGACAATGGTGGCTTCTTATGATGGCACATGTCCCGCTCAGTTTTACAGATAGCCCCATACAAAACTAGAGTAGGTTATTTGATTTTCCAAATATTCTAAATACTTAAAAGCTGCTAATTACACAATTTCAAGATTTGTGTGAAGATTATTAAAACTTTCGTTTGAGGCAAGTCAAGGCATACTATAATCTGAGTATGTGAAATAATTGTGCACACAGCATAGCCACCAATCGCGGCCTAACTTCAAAGAATCAATCACTCTATGTCCAATACCTAAGATTGCCTAAAAATTTGAGCTCAGTCGGTTTGGTGGTTTCGGAGTCCATAGCAAAGAAACGACAATCAAACGACTGAAGGCTCTCGCCAATTGTCCTCAAGAACAATACATCGCTTTGGGAGCAATTTTCCTATGGTAGGCTATTAAGGGAATAAGCAAACCAGCCAAGCGAACTTCTCTTATTGCTTCACAGTTGGCAAAATGGTCGCTAATGATATTGCTAACGAAAAGTTTACGATGTTTTTTTCAATACTGTACACTAGGGACGCCCAAATAAATGTTTATGCTGCCACCACACAGAATTGTAGAGAATGGAAAAAAGAGACCCCTATTTTTTTATTTTTTAATAGTTTTATGGGAAGTTTCCCATTTATTTAAGATAAACAAATATGTTTTTATTATCATCATTTAAAACATTAATATTTTTGTAGTCGAAACATCAGCTAAATGATGTAAATTTATTAAAGGAACCATTAGAGTTGAACTTAATAAACGGGGTGCCAAAGAAATCGCTTTCCAATTCATCATGCCACAGACCTCATTTTCTAGCGAATTACAAATCGTCTGCAATTCAGCTAGTGAATTGACTAAATATTCTTCTAAAATACATTTAATAAATTAAAAAAGCCTATTGCTGCAGATAAGGCGTACAATATTTGATTAATCTACATCAAAATAATTAATCATTTCATATGTATAATTAATATATAATTAATAAATTAAAAAAAAATTAGCATTTTCCTAAACCATCTTGTAAATCGCTAGTTGGATTTGCCATTCACTACCCACAGCCAAAACTTTCTGCATTTCTGCACTGGTGCCATTTTTTGTAAAAAAAACATAATTTCGAGCTTAGTTTTTAAGCAAGCAGTTTGTGTTAAAAGAAAGCTAAAAATAATTCATTTTAATCGCAATTATTGTAATATCAAGCAATCGCGTATATATTTATTATGGTTGTAATTCACAGCGATTCGTTTGTTTAGGTTTTGTGCTGCCTTTCACTTACCACCGCAAAAGTGGCGCACAGCTGAGCACAGTTATAATTTGCAAGTAGTTTATGCAGTTTGAAATGAAATTTGGACATTTAGAGAAGAAATTGTTTTCTGTGATCGACTGCATTCGACATAGGTATACTAGTAGAATAAATATTTAAATTGGAACGTTTTGAATCGCTTACGCAAGTAAGATATCGATTCTTTTTTTGATATCTAGAAATGTTAGTTAATGATACTATCGTGTGACCTATCGAGTTTTACCGCTATAAACTGTGCGACACATAAATCGTTAACTGACCATTTGCGATAGCTGCCCACGACAGTTTTTATCGAACAAGTATCTTAGGAATTTCGTTAGCGATTTTTTTGCTCACTATGTACATTCCTCTTTTTTTATATATATAGGTAGATATTTGTAGTGCCATGTTTTCAAGTATCTGTTGAAAAGATATTGTTTGTCATAAAAAGCTGTAGGTGAGTGGGGAATCCCACATTACATTTACACTTTTTCGTTTGCTGTATTCAACTGGCATGCAATTTTTTTTTTGCTGTCAATCGTTTTCGTGTGTCCAATATTTGACTATTAAAATGCTTTACAGGGGAACTACCAGATGTCGGCGAATTGGCTTTGTACATTGTTTGTTTACACTAATGTTCCATAGTACTACTTTGTTTATACGAAGTATATTAAGTGATTAAATTGAAATAGCAAATTGACAAATTGATTGGAGACGACGATGATGAAGTGATAGTAAATTTTAGAGCTCATAAACATTGCATACTTTTGAGCGGGTTGCGAGTGAAATTTGATGTTTCGATTTAATAGATTGATGATGTGTACTGTGGGAAATGTGTTTCATAAACTTTACACACTGCTGCTGCTCTTGCTGCTGCTGCTGCTGCTGCTGCAAGTGTGTATCATAAAATAGCAAATAATAGTAATAAAAAACTTTTAGCATTCAATCATAACACACGCATTCGCAAAAGTTCCCCGTCTATATTTACTATGTATGCGCATTAAAGTCCTTAGTTTTGAACTCTTAATGTGTGCGATGATAATAAACGAGTCTATAATATTTGTGAATTCATTCATTTAAATTGCAGCTTAATGACAATGACTGCAAAACAACCAGTGTTGATTACGATTTCCTGGAAATGCGTATTAAACCGGAAAATAAAAAAAAATTCCCACAAATTGTTGCTAAAAAGAACGATTTTGTCGCTTTTGTTATTCTTTAATTAAATAAGAATTGTCCGCAGAATATATATTTGAGCTTTAACTTATTTCCAACGATAGGAAACGGCATGGTGTTACACCATAAACTTTTGCACAACTTTTATTTAGTCGTGTAAATCGAAAGCAAGTAAAACACATTGGCCAAAACTTCCGAAACAAGTTATGAACAAGTAATTAATACTACTTTTTGTCAATTTTGTTCCGTTGTGAAGAACAACTCACATCTCCCAAGCAGAAAAGTTGCAGAAGCAAAAATTCATCTGTAGATGAAAATTATTGGGAAAGAAGTTTTTTTTTTGTTTTGTGGAAAAAATAGAACAATCAAAGTTATATTGAGAAAGATATTGAAGAGAATTTGATGTGCCTGCTCATCTCTTGTCTATTACACTCGTCGTTTATTTTGTCTGTGTTAATGTCTCTCTCTCTCTCTCTCTCTCTCTCTCTCTCTCTCTCTCTCTGTGTGTGTAGGTGTAGTATGATGGTTCCGTTTCCTTTCAATTTGATGTATGTCTTCATTGCTCTTCTGTCTGTCTGTATGTCTATCTCACTGCCGTATATTCGTTATGGTCGGCGCTCTATTATTGCGCCCAAAAATGACAAACGACTTTTTGCAACGTCATAGTACACTGCATCATTGGGCGTTTTGGTATGCGACAGAATCTAAATCGACTGAGTTGACAACTTTTGCTTCGCTACTGGCAATGAAAGCGGTTTATTAAACATAGAGTTACACTCAACGTCATGCAAATTGTTTCAATGCTCTTAACGTAAAACAAGCTTACCATTCTACATTGTACTCAATTTGTACTCAATTAGTTTTAAGTAAAGTAAAACATGTCATCGATTTAAAAATCAAATGTAAATGTACTTAGTATAAGACTAAAATTCTATACCTAAGTCAAGTTCAAAAGTCGCAGAATAAAAACAAAAAGATCTTTCTGACTTTCAACTAAGTCGAAAATTCTTATATCAATCTCTAAGCACAAATAAAACAGCAATACAAAATTTATTTTCTTAGCTGCTCGCAGGAATTTCGGCTCATGGTAGAATAATATAAGATGCAGCAAATATTTTTGTGGTTGCGGCGACAATCAATGAGAGAAGCAATTGCTTGTTATACGGCAAGTCAATGAGTTAGGTGCCTGTTACCCGAAGTAGCTAAGATTGTTACCTTTGCGTTAATTGCTATTGTTGGTAATGGTTTCTCCAGCAAAGAACATTTTTATAAACTGTATAACCTTGAATTAATAATGAGCGTTTCACACAAGAGGCCGCCATTAGTATATGAAGCAATATTCGAGTTTCCAATTTCTTGCCGCTAAAACCTATTTTCAATGAGTGTCTTTGACAGCTTGTGTCATTTGTTTGAAACGTAAACAGCAATATTAAATATTGCATCGAACAGGTCGAATTTCGTACCAGTTAAAGTGTTCTTGCGGGAAGTTCTTCTTCATTACTTTAATATGAAGAAAAGTGCGACCGAAGGTTATCGCATCTTAGTTGAAGTTTACGGCGAGCATGCTCTATCTGAACAATCGTGTTGGAGGTTGTTTGGACACTTTAAAAGTGGTAATTTTCAAAGATAAGGAACGGCAGGGTCAACCCAAAAAGTTTGAAAACGATGAATTGGCATCGTTGCTCTATGTGGACCAATGCCAATTGCTTCAGCAGTTGTTAGAATCATTGGGAGTGGATGAGTCCACAGTCAGCAAACGTCGAAATGCCATGGGATTGATTCAAAAGCAAGAAAACTGGGTGCCATACGAGTTGAAGCCGCACGATGTCGAAAGTCAATTTTTCGCTTGTGAACAGCTTCTCGAACGACAGAAAAGACAGGGATTTTTGCATCGCATTGTGACTGGCGATGAAAAGTGAATCGATTACGACAGCCCCAAGCGCAAATAGTCATGGCTTTTGCCCGGACAGTCATCAACATCCTTCGCAAAGCTGAATATATTCATGGCATGAAGCTTATGCTCTGTATTTGGTGGGACCAGCGCGGCGTGATCTACTACTACGAGCTGCTCAAACCGTATGAAACGATCACGGTGGAACGCTATCGGACTCAACTTATGCGTTTGAGCCGCGAACTGAAGCAAAAACGGCTGGAATACGAAGAAAGACACGACAAAGTGATTTTGCAGCATGACAATGCTTGGCCACATGTTGCCAAACCGGTCAAGGCCTACTTGGAAACGCTGAAATGGCAAGTTCTACCCTACCCACCGAATTCTCCAGACATCGCTCCTTCCGACTACTACTTCTTCCGGTCGGTGTCACATGGCGCGTCCCAGCAGAAGTTCACTTAGTCGTTCTTCCGAGCTGGTATCCGAAAATTGCCAGAAAGTTGGGAAATAGTTGTGGCCAGCGATGGACAATACTTTGAACAATATATTTGTAACCATTTTTGCACACTAATTCCGTAAATTTCGAATAAGAAAAAAAAAACGCTCATTATTAATGCAAGGTCCCAATACAACAAAACTGAATTAGAGTTTTCTAAAAATAGAACTTCAAACACCAAAAAAAAAAGAAGAAAAAAAAAAGACAGGTAGAAAGTAATACTCTTCACTCGCCTTCACTCCATTTTTAAGATGGTAAGTTCATAAATATGTGAATTTTTTGCACATTAGAGGCCACCATATTGAATGTCAATTTAATATTGACTGAAAAAAAAAAATGGGGCTACCCCACATAGTGGCCCGATCTGGGCCTATATAAAATATTTTGTAAGTATTGACGTAAGATAAATCAATTATGACATTTCTAGCTTAATTAAGAAAATGTGAAAAAACTTCAAAATGATGGTCAAGTTTGTATGAGGGCTTATCCCTTATAATGGTCCGATCTGGAACTGTACGGTATATTTTATTGAAACTTACGTTAGATACACCATAATTGGCATTTCTAGCGAAATAAACAACAAAACCAAAAAAATGTTCCTACAGAAATTTAAAAATGGGGTCAGATTTGTATTAGGAACAGCATTGTATGTGGCTTTTTCTTAAAGTGTAGTTCTAATGTTCTCATTTTCTCTCTTCTAAATATGCAAATTTAAAGTCTGCATATTTTATACTCTCCGAGAACTGTTCGTTCATATAGATGGTCGGACGAACATGCCTGTATCGACTCAGCTTCCGATGCTGATAAGGCATATATATATACTCGTACGGGGTACGACTCCTTCTGCCTGTAACATACATTTGCACAAACTTAGTGTACCCCGTTACACTAAGGCCCTTTTACACTTGAGTCCTGTTTGTTCCATCCATTTCCATCGCAGTTTCATTTTAATTCAATCGAGTTTTTTTTTTTTAAGTAAGCGTATTTTTAGTTTAAATTCAGGCTTACTTCAGCTAATTAGTGCTAAAAATCTGGCATTGAAAATACCATTCTTGAATCAAGCATTTTATATTTCAATTAACAAAACCCGTACTGACCATACTTTAAATACCGCCACGGATCAATTCAAGTACGGAATGGAGCGTTGTTTCTTTGTATAAGAATATGTTGCGTGGCATGTTTCTTCGATGTCGGAAATCACAATAAAGTCACTAGTTCTTTCAGCAGTGTAAACTTGCATATGGTTAATATAGTGACGTAGTTACATTTTCTTTTTGCGGTTTTCTAACATGACATTTAATCCAAGTTAAATAACTATCGTTTCTTGTGTCATTCGTGTATCTTCGTCAAATTTAGCCTTTACCAGGCCCACATTTTTATTGTCGCTCGAAGATTTGGCCGACCTAATCGCGGTTCGTACTCTGTCCAGCGTGGAATCTTCAAAACCAATTGGAAACAGTTTTTAAAGATGGTGCATTGCTTTCATATGCAGTTTGCCATTTATTGAACGTTTGCACTGGCTTAAGTTAACGCTGAAGCCGTAAAGATTTGTTTAACGAATTTCTTGCTGTGTTGGTGGTGGAGCTTGAATCAGTAATTTTACGTTTTCTCGTCTACATGCAAATCGACCTTGTTTTTAAACAAAAATTACCCGCAACTAACCGGACTTTTATTGGTTCTCCGTAAACGGACCATGAACCATACTATCATAGCTTACTATTTAAACGTGGACTATCCGAGCGGACTATATTTGCTGACTCTTTTTGGATTAAACTAGCGGATAATTCATACATAAATGGTTGGAAAATGTAGTCAAGAAGTTCAAATCTATTCGAAATATTATTTTTTATAGCATTTGGGGGCTACTGCCATATATGTATATCCCTAAAATTTATATACAATTCTTTAACATTGTAAAATGTCTTAAAAATAGATTTACTGGGAACATTTTTATGACACTGAGTGTACGCACATACAGCAAATCTTCTGAAGTTTTGTGTGTGTGTGTGTGTGTGTGTGTGTGTGTGCGGGTATCTTTCTAAAGGCACGAGTAGCTACCTACACATACTATAAAAAGAAAAACTTTGCCAAAAGTATTCAAATTAAAATTTCAATTAAGAAAGTGAATTCTCTGTGCCTGAAGTAAGTCTATTAAGGCATCAACGTACAACATATATCTACCTCCTGTGCGTTATCCTGTGCATTTGCCAACATTTGTGCAGCATTTGGGTGTGTGGAATGTTTCACTTTTGTGCTGTGTGTCCTCCGTCTATGGAGAATGTGTGTGTTTTTCTTGTCTTGTCTTTGCTTGTAAGTTTTTTTTTTGTTTTTTTTTTTTGTTGATCAGTAAATAGGCGCGTGTTTACTTAGTTTTTCTTTTCATGTATTGCAAAAAAAATTCTCCTCGAGTCAACAAACGCCTCTTCGAATTTGTTTCTGATACTTGGTTGGTTGGTTGGTTGGTTTTTGTGCGTGTAAAAATGTTGATTTATTGCAAAAGTTTCGTTTTGTCATGTGACATAAGTATTTTGTTGTCGAATATCTTACACGCCTCCACATTTGAGAGTTTTTATTGTGCTTGGTTGTTGTGTGTGACAGATTTGATGAGGCATAACATGCTAGGAACGATATAATGTTTTGTAAAGCACGGATACATTGATATAAATTGTATTATGGGAAGTCAGGAAGTACAAAGGTTCGAGAATGAAAGAATTTAAACTCAAAATAAAAGAAAAGAAAAATCATAAATCAAGTTTAAGCGTGAATAATCGGAAGAGATAATAGAATTTTGAACTGAATTCGAATATCAGAAAAAAAATAAAAACAAGTTGAAATCAATTGAAAAGTAAAGATTGACAATAAGAGAGTGAGAGAGACGGAGAGAGTGAGAGGGACAGAGAGAGAGAGAGAGAGAGAGAGAGAAATTTAATTGAAAATTGAATATGGAAAGAAAAATTTTAAAAATCTAAGAAATCAAATAAATAGTCGGATGAAAAATCAAGGTCACTTGAAGAATTACAGAAAAAACTTCATGCGAGAAATAAGAGTAACTCTTTTACTAGTCAAATTTCTTTAGTTGTCTCATTTCGGCTCTATCAATTTCTCTCTCAAAACAAAACAATTTTTAAGTGCCTATCATAAATATGCAATCTACAGCTGATATAAATTGCTGATTGAATCTAGAAACAAATGTTTATAGCGTTGTTACAACTCAAGTGCTCAAAAAATCCCCGTCGTGAAACAAAACAAAGCAGAGCAAAACCAAATAAATAACGTCAATCGCATTCAGTAACTGATATACAATGATAACCAACATGAAAAATAGCAACAAAATACTAAACAAAGGTTAGTAACTCGTGGGAATTAATGTACATAGTACTACAGAAACCTGAGTGGCAGAGTCAAGTGCACTTTAATGCACGCAGCAATATTATATAAACCACCGAAACTGATATTTGACAGTATGACGCAGCAGTTAGTGGCGCCTGTGTAGTTGAACAGAGGCGGCGAGAAGAAATTGTTACTTCATTTGGCGCTCCTTGACATTAACCAGATATAAATTAAGTTAGCTCACTACAATTTAGTTAGATCTTTGAACTACTAAGCAGAACCGATAACTAAATATTAATCAAGAAAATTATAGATTGGTGGCACAATTTTTTTAACTAATAAGCTTCTTTTGCCTACATAAAGTCACCATACCAAGTTTCAAACCAATATACCAAAAAGCTGTCAGATAGAATTAGGCAAATGAAAATACTAAATGTTTATAAGATACTAAGCACACCACAGATACGAGACAGACGGAGATAGAAACATTAATTCGACGAGCAGAACTAAAGCGGTAATTTTAAGTTGATTTTAAGGATCTAGCGGATAAAAACGTTCATGTTTTTTTTCTTACTGTTGTCAAGAACATATTTTATTTCACCCAGCTGTGAGACGCGAAATTATGTAGAAGCTAATTGTAGAAAAGCCCATTTTCTATTCTTCCCGGCTGAGGCTCTTCAAATGTTTCATATGTATTTAAAACAGTCTGTCTTTCTGCTTCTTCTTCCATTGATAGTTGGATTTGAACAGGCGTTTCATAGGCTATTAATATGGCTATACTATTCTCTCTCTCTCTCTCTCTCTCTCTCTCTGTGTTCATATTGTTAGTATGGTGTCTATCGGTAGAAGTTTTGAATTTGGGTAGCAGCTCTTCAAATAGCTTGCTGTTGGGTGTTGCTCTTGTCTTCTAGGTTCGACATGTTCTGGAACCTCGTGCGATTGAGTTAATCTATTAGCTTACTCTTGAAAGATGGAATTTTATATATATTTTTTCATGTACTCGTATACTTGTATATGTATATATATATTTTTTTATTTTTTTTTTTTTTTTGTGACCTGGGCGTATATAAAATATTTATGCTTTAACTCCGAGTTTAACCAAAATGTCTGTATTGTTTTCGGCTTCGGCCAAAATATTGATTGCGCCGTTGAGAGTTACGTAATAAATTAATGTCACCGGGTTGACACGTGAATTTCAAATTTCAGCTCAATCAAAAAAGTTGAAGTGGTTCAATATTTACGTTCCTCGATTTGAACATAGCGTATAAAATTACATTGCATGGTAAATAAAAGCTTTTAATAAGACCATATAAATTTGTACTCTCGACATACTTGTTTGTAAAGGGTGCGCCATCTATATGTTGAATTATAAATTAGCAATGAGAATAAGAAAAATTAACATTTTTCCGACGAATTTTTGTTTTATTTGATACAATGCTTCTTCTGATGATTCAGTATGAAAAAAGATATAATTGCAGTGGCCACCTCGGTAGTAGCCCATCCTGGAACACAAATTTTAGACCACTTTGTAAGTAGTCTGTAGTGTGCTCTATTTGGTTAATGTGAACTTGAATATTTTGTTTCATGTTTTGTCAGCTGTTTGGACGAGTCTTCGCATTATCCTTATACTTCAATACATCCCAAACAAATAATTCGAGTGGTGTTCAATCAAAAAAGATTGATGGTGTGCGTTGCATATTGATACCAGAGATCGAGATCGATAGCTTCCAATTCCTGTCACAAAAAGTCAGCTATCATATTACAAAAGCAGATGCCGTTGGCCATAACGGCGCGGATAGTCTCATTTTCGAAGAATAAGGGTCCTCCAAGGATAAGATGCGATTCATTCTCAAGCGAAATATTCCTACCGAATTCATTCGGCAAGTAAGTTTTGAGTATGTCCAAACGCTGATTGAAGAGGCCCTCAGCCCCGCGCCGTCACTGTAGTTAACGATAGATTCAAGATGGTGTATGTAATGCAAACACTCACCAAACATATTGTCTTCGTTATGGTTCAGAATACAATGTGGCATAAAATCTTAGACAGTGTTGCAAGGCGCTGCACTTTTAAGCAAATTAAAAGAAAATGCTGTAAGTAAAACTGAAAAGTGAAAATAACGCAGCAACACGTACGTCTGAATATACCGTTACATACGTGCTTACATCCCGTTAGGTAGTTGGCGAAAATATTTGAAACTGCAGCTCACTTTCATGTCACGAAACTAAAGCTGACAAAGCATTCAGCTTAGCAGCGAAATCGCATTCGATTGCAACATGCAGCGCCGGAGTCAGGCAGAGTATAGCCTGAAGCTCACGTGTCACTTAGCAACTTTCTTGAGTCGTCACAGAATGTGTTTTCCTCTTCTACAACAAAAGTATCTGCAACGTAAGCTAAAATTGACAACAAGCTCAGGGATAAGCAGTTTCAATTGAATTCTGATATTACACCATGAAGCATATGCAGCAAGCAGGTGAAGCGTATCTATTTTTATGAGCAAACATAAGCGAAATGCGTTGCCAGAAGAGCTGCAGAACATATGTCAGGAAACTGAAATCGAGAATCACTTTACGGAAAAAAAAAAATATATATATGTAAAAAAAACTGCAGCAACAATTTGCATATAAACTGCGTGCAGCAGCAGCAGTAACAGCAGTTGTGGTTGCAACAAAAGGTGATTCCTTGAATCAAACGCTAGCAGAGCCAGTTCTAGTAAAAACAAGAAAGAACACTGTACTCGAGTGTGCTCGACTTTGAGATATCCTGTAGCTTGTTTAAGGCTTCTTATATGAGCCATAAGTTCTCCAATGTGGACATATATGCGGCATATTTTATTCCAATTTAGGCTACATACATCGCATTTGACTTTTCTACTGTAATAAACATCAAAACCATAAAAACGTTCATACAAATACTTACAAATGTGTGCAGATTTGTATTTAATACTAGTTATCTGAAGAGCGAAAAGAAGACGCTAAATATCCAGACTTGAAGTCTTTATTCAAACAGACGGACAGACGGACAGACTAACATGTCTATATCAACTCGTCTTCCGATGCTGATCAGAAGTATATATATACTTTTTAGTGTCCCTGCCACACCTCCTCCTACGTGTTGCATACAAACTTAATATACCCTTTTACTCTATGTGTACAGGGTATAAAAAACCACAATAATAGAATTTGTGTCAATATCTGTAGCAGTATAAAAATAGAAGCAAAGCGCATACACAGCTCAAGTAACAACGACTATATTGAGAATGACAAGGATGCTGTTTCGTCTTGGCAGATTTCCTGTGCTCAGCATGGCTTGGAAATCATTTAAATAGCTGCAAGAACATAAAAATGGGCGCATGACACGAAGAAATTCAAATTGCATTGGCATTTTCAATCTGTTTGTATAGAAATGTATAACGGAGTTGTTCACTGAAATTCTTGAAAGATATAAACTAATGTAGACACCAAGCGCCGGTTTTTCTATGTCGCTGCATAGTAAAATTTCAAATGACTTTTCACATTAGAAAATCAATGAGAAATCGTATAGAATGCGTAATCTTTGATTTAATAAAGTTATGTGTATGAGTAGGTTGGCTCATAACCATATAAAGTATACAAAAGCCATTATCAAGTGTTGCAGATCTCTTGAATGAGATAGCTGATCACTACGTAATCCACATCATCTGAGTGCGTGGACAGCGGAGGGAAATCGTGTAGCAGTTAAGTTGGTCAGAGAGAGAAAGAGAGAGAGAGAGAGAGAGAGAGAGTAAAACTACCGACATCCTTCCCGGAAAGACCACGGTGGGAATTTCTATGTCTAATTGTAATTTACGGAACACATTAAGATCGAACAGTTTAGCTAACAATAGATGGCGTTAACAATAGATGGTTAAATACTTGTGAACACTCTTAAAAGAATAATCGCACTACTACATCTCTATTTCGGTAGGAGCATTTAGGGGTCACTGCCGCATAGGAAAACACGACAATAGGCATTCCAGAAGTTGTGGAAATGCCGAAGAGCAGAAAACGGTTGATCATATTCTATGCCATTGCCTAGCTCATAGTGGAAAGATACTTGCTCTACTCGGTATTATTTTATAATTTAGATAATCTTACAGAATTATCTATAAAAGAGACCTAGTTTATGTGGTACAGACAAACCGATTCACGTGAGAGCTGCAAACGGAATTGGAGGTATCATATAGTATCACAATGGGCATAATTGGCGACGCGGGCTCATCCCATTCCGGCCCTCGCAACCTATTTAGTTTGATGAGACGATGTGACCAAGACGTCCCTCTGTCTAAGTGTTAGTGCGCATTTTTATATACTGCCATGGAAGTTTCACTCAGCTAGTACAAATGTGCGCAATAGCAGAAATGAAATGCGTAACAGATTCTATAAAGTATAAATATTCGCAGCATCAACATCAAAAGTCAAGTCGATAGAGCTATGAGCTATGTCCGTCCGTCCGCCCGTCTTTCTATATATAATGAAACCCGTATCTTTGATACTATAAAATATTGAGCCACTATATTTGGCGTTTACATTCGGCTGATATGTACGTTGCTCTAGATTAAAAAAAAAAAAAATTGGATTAAGCTACTCAGGTGTTTTGTGTCATCAACCGATTCGAGGAACTCGATCATAAAGCTAATCTTTCAGAGAGCGACAAAAAGCGTACTGTTAAAACTCCTAAGGTCATTTAAATTTTAAACATAAGTTGATCGAAATCTCGAGAAAAAAAAAGTCAATAAAAAGAGGTGTAACATCACTACCTTCTCAATGCGGTTCTCCTTTTCTGTGGTCTATAGTACTTTAAAGAAAAAAAATTTAGATTCTAGCAAGATTCTGAGCTTGTTCATAGGGGCAGAAACATACTTGAATGGTGCAGGAAACAATTTCTGTCTATCATCTCGTAAGAGTGGCCTCCACACACGCCGGAACTCAATCCAATTTAATCACACAGAGTTTAGTTAGAGTTTGTTCTTAGCTTCATCAAATTGTGGAGAACCTAAAAATGTAGCAAGAATGCAATCGATCTATAGCTGAACATTTTACAAAGTTTTTGTAGCTCTGTATTTGTATCGTAACTGCAAAGTCGAAACGCGAAACAATTGAATAATACTCTAGCATTATATTATCTATGATAGTTTACTGGTTCCTTTTATAATGAATCAGTTATTGTAAAAGGATGGCGCTGCTTTGAGCCAGGAAGTCCAGTGAGGAGCAACAATTGAACGGTAAACATTCAAACTGAGTTTGCTTGACGCTCTCAGAAACCAGTTCCGCTTTCGCTATTTAGTTACACAGGCAGCTACTAAGTGCACCATATGAGCTTCCGAGCCAGCTACATAACCAGAAAGCGAACACAGTTTACCTGAGGTATCACCAATTTGTTAAGCGGGAAATTAGGCAAGCCTTCCGATCCGATCTTTTTCATACATCATCTTGTTGTCAGTTCCCGGATGAATATGATATTAATCTTAGTGTTGAAATGAGCCATAATTGGTAGGCTTGTTGGTAGGAATCTTAAGACTTAGGTTGGTGTCCTTATTACGAATACACCATTCAACTCGTTATTTGTCAAAATATGTTTGACTGTTTCATAATTTTTATGGCTTTATTTTGCTTTTTTTTTTTTCAAATAACATGTGGAGATTTTAAAGCGCACCCCTTTTACTGCGACACATTCGATAATAGGTTTGTTATACATACACTGATTAAAAGAAATCAGGATTTCCGTACTTGAATTGAACCATAGCTGTATCAATTGTATGTTAAGTACTGATTTTCCTAAACGAAGTACAAAATTCTTGGTTCAATAACTTTTTTTTCAAACCCGAAATTCTTAAATTTAGCCACCTTCAAGCTCTACTGAGCTTGATTTAGGAAAAAAATTAGATTGATTTGAGTACAAAAGGGTGGAGGCAACTGGTATCGAACCATGACACATGCGAACTGCGGTGAGAAGTGACATCGTCTTAGCTACCTCGGCTAACGGGCACCCGATACATAGAGTTGCTGAATGCTTTTCGCATTTACTGTCGTTGCAAAGAAATTGGAGCAGCTGAGAGAGTAAATTTAATTTTATTTTTCCCCCAGAGATTCACTTAACAATTTTTTACTTCAAATCGAAAAGGACTTATTTTGTATGCTGAGAATTTTGCACATAACCAGAGTGGCAAACCATTATTTAGAAAAAAAAAAAAAAAAAAAAGTTCCTCTTTTTCGTTGATTTCTCCGAGCTGCTTTCGACACAATAAATAGAGTATCACTGATATACAAGCTCAGCAACCTCGGTTTATCCACTAAAGATTTGAATATTATACGTAGCTTATATGATAATAATGACACGGCGGTGTGAGATGGAAACAACTTATCCAATTGGTTCGAAACAATACCGGAGTGAGTCTCTGAGGCCTCCTATATTTTCGCTTTTCATCGATGACATAATGGGGCAACTGTCAGGGGGAGTACGATATGGTTGTTCTGGCTGAAATGCCGCAATCAATGCAGTGAATGATCAAGAGCCTGCATGCATATTGTGAGCTTTGAAATGTCGAAATAGGCAGCGATAAATCCAAAATACTGATTATAAGTACAGAATCGTAGACTCTAAATGGTGAACAGCTAGAATTTATTCGAGTATACTTATAAATACTAGTTGGCAGCAATTATAATCTCGAATTTGATTGAGTCAAAGAGAAATCCAATTCTCAAATGAAAACACATAAACGCAAACACGAAATACAAATTGTATGAATCAACAGCAAGGGCTATGCGTCACAAATTTTGGGGTATATGACTTCATGAAGAAGAGGAGGAGAAAGGGATCGATTTCACTTCCATATACCTGTGCACATTGTAGACACAACTTTATATACTATACTATAAACAAATCGAAGGCGATGGCAGACCACAGACTACCCAAAATAGTAGCAAGTCAGTTGCTAATTAATTGAAAGCAGTTCTTTGGTGAATGGCAAATATTGCCTGAACAAATTAATACGACACTCAACCTGGATGACCGCAATTCGTGGCAAGTCTTAGAAATTTAGACGAGTTAATTAGAGAGAACTTTAAGAGTCAAGCACGAAATAGCAACAGAAGACAGCTCTATAGATGTCTGTCATATAAATAACTTAGGAACATGAGACTATTTTGACGATAAAAACAGCTACAAGATGATACAAATATGCAGAGCATGCGGTGAAATGCTTAAACTCAATTATATACCTCATAGATATAATAAATGTATAAGTAAATGAATTTTGTTTGCTGTACTTAATGCAAAATTTGTTACAGAAATGAATATACAAATTTCAATATTCACAAACTCCAGAAATTAGTTTGTATAATTACAAACAAATTGGCAGCACTACAAAAATTACCAGCTGTCATTCGTTGTGGTTACGTAAACCGACCTAGTCGGTTTTCAGCAAATAAGTACACAGTCTTATAAATTTAAATTAATGAAAAAAAATGTGATAAATGTTTAAATTCTAAAACGCAGATACGAAGAAAATTTATACAACTTGCAAATAAAGAAGATTTTACCTTCTGATTTGATGAGTTTAAATACTCAAGAAACTATTTCAGCTAGCAGGAGGCTGGTGGTTTCAAACGGTCTAAAAGAGATTTCTCTCACCGCTACGAAATTGATTTATTTTCGAATTGGGGTGAACGAAGTTTCTGTGAGACACTCCAGAGTATTTTGATTTCAAGTCAGTTGAAGCCTAAAAGCATGCAATAAAAACTTGTATTAAGTTTTAAGGAATCGCTCCCAAATCGCTTTGAAATCGCGCGCGTTTCTCAAAATCATTTATTAAACTATGCAAATTGTTTTCAATTTTGGTAATTCTATCGCGAATAATTTGAATGTTTTCTCTATGCAAAACAAACTATATGCGCGCTGCCGTTGTTGTCGTTTTTATATTCCAATCATTTGAAATTTCGTTGTTGCATGTTTCCTGTTACCGGTTTTCACACGGCATTTGGCATAACAAAACAAGTACGCATCAATAAATTTTGATTTTAGATAAACTACCAGTGGCCACGGCGACTGTTCACTGTTGGTATTCTGTACCAGTAAACTGATATTTTATGCAACACTTGAACTGCGAACGAGATTCAGTGAAGCGTTGTCGTATAAACCGTCGTATAAACAGTACAGATACGATACGCACATGTACGGCGGCGTTATCACTGCAGTACGCCGGAATTTATGACACGTTGTCTGAATTTACGTACATCCGCCAATGTTGGAGGCAGTCAGGCGCCATAATTTTTGCGCTTTTCTGCCGCCATCATAAACCACAAAGTGCCAAACGAACGTATTTTTAATTGAATTGGTACTGAGCGCGAAAGCGAGTTAAATTAAAATAATAGTTTAATAATTTAAAAATTATACAGAGTATTGTGTAGTATGGCTATTTTCTTTTTTAAATAAATAGCAGCAGCATCGCTTTCAATAAAAATAAATGCAAACGCGCTGTATAGCATGCAGATCCCCGGGCGTGCCTGCATATTAAGTGACCACAGCAGCGGTGGCGTGGCATGCAACTTTAACTGCTGTTCGTCGTTGGTCCATAGTGCGTCCATTGTTTGATTTCCTTGAAGAGTCGTGCCCCCGGACACTCAGTAGCCTTCACTTGCCTGTGACCAAGCAGCGTATAGTTGCGTTGTATATAACCCATTTGTTGTCCATAACTTATGAGCTGCTGCAGCTTGTCCAGCATGCTGCGCGTAGGCAAGGCATCTGTGTGTAAAATAAAGAAATAACTAACGAATATGTAAAATTTAATTGTAAACACAAAGACTGCAAAATAGTAAAGGAGTTACACTAGATTACATGGTTTTTGTTTTTTATGTGTTATCGAGGGAATTTTATGAGTGCTCAATGCGTATTATATATATATATATATATATATATATATATATATATATATATATAATATATATATAATAGTTACACTGATACATTATGATATCCTTAAAAAATGTATTATGCTCTAAATTAAAATTAAGTATTTGAATTACTTATTTTGTAAAAATGTAACATCTTTTTAAAATTATGAGACCACCGTAGCTAAGAATAGTTTATTTTACCATATGGAAAATAAAAAAATCTACTGTAACTGCCTAAAAATATGCTACGATTTTACTTTTATGCATACTTTTTATAGCATACTTTCATTGAGTCCTAAGTATTTTGGTTAAACTCCGTTTTTTTTTTTTTTTGCAATAATTTATACATATTTTTTACTCCCATAATTAAATCAAATCTAACGACGTCTCATATATTAAAATTCATGAAGCCCTTTAGGCGAAATGTACAAGCAAACATTAACTTTCCTTAATCAGTCGAAAAAAAGCGCAAAAATGGACCGTTCCGATGTGTAAACTACTTTTTACGAATCGCAAATTTTCAATTCTAAATAAAAACTGACATCTCAGTTTTTATTTAGAATTGAAAATTTGCGATTCGTAAAAAGTAGTTTACACATCGGAACGGCTTTGAGTCTAAAAATTTGAATGAATCTTATACGAGCTGTATGACTTAACTTCCCTATACATCACTTGTTCGCCCGATTTTAGATTTAAGCTTCTGTGTTAGAAATTCTTACTACGCTTTGAAATCTTAATAGCAATCCCGAAGTAAATCTTGCGCTCTACATTGACAGATTAAAATTAAGTGCTTGTTCTTCAAAAATTCTTATAAAGTAAATCTATTTTCTCCAACTGTCTTCAATGTATATCACTAAATCTGCTCATAAACGAACTCGTTACTATGTGCCAATAAAATAATGCAATAATAGTACTAAATACAAACATACACACAAATATTAAACGATAGCACACGAGCAGTCAGTTACAAGTTAATACGACTCTGCGAGTGTGAAAGAGAAGGGTGATGCTTTTTTTACTTTGTATGTGCATCGTTATTATTTTGGTGACTGTCTCGCTGTTTGTAGTTGCTTGTGATTCGCGCGGTGAAACAACAAATGTAACAAATAGGCGCTAAAATATACAGTTATACTAGTTAATTTTAATTATTGAATACATTTTTATTCTATGTTTTAAAGGGACTGATTTAAATATGTAGCTGCAATTTGAAATAGCCAAGAAGAACCATCATATCAAATTTTTAATAAATAACATTTAGAACGCATAGCAAAAGACACACACAGTCGAGAACAACATGTGTCGATGAGCTGATCAAGAATATATATGCTTTATAACTGGTCTACGATGCCTCCAAAACGAATATTTAATTTTTAATTTAATTTCCAATTGTTTCTAATTATTTCATACGCAACAAAATCATGCATAGCCCTCTATTATATACACAACTAAACCAAAACGGCGAAATTCATGCCAAATAGGTATATGTGAATAAGTTTTATTATATTAAAACTGTTTAAATCACAGCATCCTTTTAAAAGAATTTAGCCTCTCTCCTACTATAAGGAATATTTATTTGGCGTCGCAAAGTTATAGATTAATATAGATTTTAAAAGACAAACTTTGTCTATTTGCCGAAAGGTTGAGATATAGTTTCAACAAAAAGTGAAACGCAAACCAGGTGGACAAAAGTGAGGAAAAATATCATATGAGCAAATATGCGAAAGATAAGGCAACATAATAAAAAAACATAAGGCAACAAAATAAAAGGTCAAAGTACCAACAGTTCGGGAAAAATAGTACATATATTTATCTATATTTTTTACGGTGTTTTAAATTATTTGTTCATTCGGTCACTATTTACAAAGCAAAAGTGTCCTATAAAACTAAAAAAAAGAACAATTATGAATAATGCAAGACAATTGCTTTGGCATGTCATGCACAAATGGTGAATATACTCAATGCATGCAGTTTTAAAATGCTTTTCTACTTATATTGATTCTGTATATTTTAATGAAAACATAAACAAAAGTCAAGTGTGACCTATACGACTCAACGTAAAATTTGTTGCTGTAGGTATATAGCTATCTCTTTCGTACACTCTGTCGTTTTTCAAATTCCAAATTCGTATGTCATACGGTTATTTTACAAAAACAAGGGTCAAAGCTTTTAGAAATCAGCAAAAATAATGTTGGAGTTGGAGATTTTTTATTTAATTTAATCTGTTTTTCAAGTTTTAAAATTTTCCTTTTTGAAAATTTATTTCTGAGCACTTTTCCTTTAATGCGTATATCCTATGTAGTCCCTCTCTTTGGTTTTAATTTTAAATCTGTATTTTGTATATAAAATTACCTAAAATTTTTCAATGAAATAACTTTAAGAGCTTATTTACTTTAAACTTTCACACAAAAATGGAATGTGTAAACGTTGCGACAGAAAAACCGCAATGACTTATGGTATAATTTAGCCACTGACTCAATCACTTTCCACAAATTGCACACACTGCGACTCACCTGCCCAATTGCCAATTAGTGCAATGCCTACACTCCGCTGATTGTAGCCGGGCGCGTGTGCACCGCTGACTTGAAAGCCACGCCCCTCATAAATCTCTGCATCGTTAGCAGCGCCACCGATTAGAAAGTTGTAGCCTATATCATCCCAACCGCGTTCCAGTTGATGTGAACGTTGCATACCACGCACTGTTGCACGACATTGTGCGGCATTGTGGCATGGCGCAGTGGCTGTATGATGTATGATCACATACGGCGCTATTGCCGATGCGGAGGGTAGTGGCGTCACATGACGCGCGGTTGCAGCCTGCCACTGTTCACGGCGTGTCCAAGTTAAATTGAAAGATGAGGATACTGCAGTGTTGGAGTTGGTTGTGGTTACGGAAACAGCTGGCGTTAGTCTATCTGTTGCTATTGCTGCGGGTGCTGAAAACGAATGGGAGAACATTGAAAAAGCGGTTACAAATTGAAAGTTTGTTCTGTCAAAATGGCGTATATATTTTTTTTTAATTTTTTAAAATTCACTGAATTTGCCTAGCCCCTTGTGTGTGTGTGTGCGTGTGTGTGTGTGTCTGTGAGTGAGCGAAATTGTGCGTGGCATCATGCAATGCTGCATGAAATTTTTATTCCACCCATGCCATCCATTTTTTTGTGGTTTCTTCAACATGTTTGCCTTGAAGATTGATTGCTGAAGCTGCCAACTTTGGCACATGGCGAAATTGAAAGCGCGAAAATTTATGTTAGCGCGCCCAATTCTATGCTATACAATCTATTTGGGCATTTTATACGCTTCACAGAAGGTTGCGTGTATATCATTATCATTTTAACGCGGAGTTTGTAACGGACTACTGCGCGTTGCGACAAATCGATTTAGCAATGTTCGCTTTTTGAGATATCCTAGACTACTATCTCCATTCATTTTTCTGTCACAAATATTTTATATCTGTTGACTGATTAATGTCGAAATAGGAAGATTCGCTTAATATAAAATCACCACAGACCACTTTGTGTGGAACAATTTTAAACTCGAACTAGACGACGTATTTTATAATTTGAACCTCCGCATATGTCAATATGAATCTAAATTAAAAAAAAAAATCGGATGGAACATTCACAAACGATGAGAGGGAGAACTCCAATAACTGAAGTAAATATGCTTGAACAGTATCAGCAGTGCAATCTCAGGAAGGCAAACTGGAAAGTTGTTTGCGACATATGTTCTGGAGACAGGGTAAGATGGTCTATAACTATCTTTAAACCGTGCAAGTCCGCCGGCATAGGCAGAATATTTTCTGTCCTTCTAGAAAAGGATACGATCATCTTAGTAGATTTTTTAACAAAAGTCGAATCGAACCGAACTGCTGAAGGGAAGCAAGGTAGTCTTCATTCCAAAGGCGGGTAAGAAAGATCCCTTTTCTTCTAAGTCCTTCAGACCGAAAATTCTCACATCGTTTATGCTCAAAACATTGGTGAAGTTGGTGTATAACTATATCATTAAAATTAACTACATTAAAATTAACATGTGCTCTACGGATATTACATTATATCAATTAAAATTCTACAGTTCAAGATGCTTTGAACGGCATGGAGACAGTTCTATGCGCTTTTCTGTATATTGAACGTGCTCTTGACAACACATTCCATCAGCAGATTGCTAGAGTATTTTTCTATAAAGGGGTAGAACCTACCCTAGCCGGTTGACTTGGCTTCTCGAAAGGTGATAACCACAAATACAACAAAAGCAGCACCGTCAAAACAGCAAAGGACTGTCCACAGGTACTATTTGCACCTCTGTGTGGTCTGGTTTTTGGTGATCTATTGAATACGCTGACAGACAAGGGTTGTGAATGCTAATTCTATGGAAGTCCTTCAGGACTATGCACCTATGAGTGCAACAATAGGCATTAGGAAACGATACCTACTGACAGCCGAAGAACCCTAGCGATAATCTGGGCGTGATGCAAAACTTCATCAACAGGTTTAACACAAAACACGGGAAGAAGAAGAAGGAACATAATCCTCAACTACAATATTAACCAGGGAGCAAGAAACTGGTGCACAGGGGGCTCCCTACTGGATGAAGGAGCAGGTGCTGGTGTCTTCGGACCTCGTATGAACTACTTTGAGCCGTTTTGGGAAACTAGTCAGTGTATTTCAGCCACAAATTTATGCAATAGAAAGATGTGTACACTTCAGCGTAAGCAAAGAGTATAGATAGGAAGATAAAATAGAACAGATTCGTTATACTGGGTATCCGGTCATATGGATATACCAGATAATGAGAAAGCGGACACATTTGTGAGAAAAGGCTCGCAATCGTGCTGGAAAAGGAAGAACATGAAATGAAAATGTGATGAATTCTGGAAATACTGTGAGGGAATTAGACTGGGTGAGATGCCTGCATTGGTTTGCAGGAAAGCACTTTCAAAATGGAATCTGGGCTTTTAACTGGACATTGGAGACTCTAAAAACACATCTTCGAAATAGGTATTGAAAGTGACAGTACATGTAGATTCTATCTAGAACGTATTATGGAAGATTGCCCAGCTTTGGCTAATGCGACGAGAATACCTGCGGCAGTATCAGCTTACAGGGAGGAATGTACGGATACTACACTTTACCATATTTGGGTAAAGGCACAGTGCCAACTTTCGTATAGTCATAACATAATTCGCAAGACACATTGTTGAACAAGTATATTAAATTGGTTTACAGACAGCAACAGTATGAAATGTATATATTTAGCTGCATTTAGAGAAAGCATGAGTAAAATTTAGTATTTTTCCCATCGCAGTGATAACAGCTATTGTAAATTCCTGCTGTTAACTGTTAAAATCATTGTGTTTACTTTTCAAATTGCTGCTATTTTATGTTAAAATTACTGCTGTAATCTGTTACAATGCTATTTAATGTTAAGACACTGGTATATTCTGTTAAAATCACTGTTATTATTGTTAAAATCACTGCTGTATTGCTGTTGTGTTCAAATGACTGCTGTTGTATTGTTAAAACACTGCTATTTTCTGTTAAAATCGCAGCTATTTTTCTTAAAATCATTGTTTTAATTTTTTTTTTTTATAAAAATCACTCTAAAAATTACTGCTAGATTATGTTAAAATCAATGCCATTCACTGATATTTCTGTTAAAATAGCTGTTATTTTGTTGTTGTTAAAATCACTGCTGTTATCAACGCATTTCAAAAATAAATAAATTTCTCAAAACTATTCAGCAGAGTATTAAAGCTTCGGTTCGATCGAATTTAACGTTTTCTCTTGTTTTTTGTTTCTGCATATTTATAGTGATGCATGCACGTCGTAAGGATATCAAACCTGCATTGCTGTTTGCTGATAGCAGTAGAAATGTTGCTGTGGCTAAAATTGAAATTGAGCACATTTTGCTGCTGCCTCTCCTGCCGATTTTCCAATTTTGAATTTATTTACACTACACTGTTCTTTATTTTTCACGAGAAAGTGTTACTTTAGTTAGAGAGACTTTGGCGTGCTGCGTTACTTCTTTGATTAATGAATTTTGTTAGCAGTATTTATTGGCTTTTATAGTCTTTATACGCATCAAAATCATTGTACTTCCCACATATTCAAACAATAAAAAGTTGTACTTAATTCTGTAGTTAATCTGTAATTTAAATAAAACCACCGATAATAGCTCATTGTCTTATCAGTGCAGAACAGCACAGCACAGCACAGCACAGCTTCACGGTACCGAATTGAAATTGATTCGAGGCTTATCTGTGATTGCGTACTTTACCGTGCTATTGAACATGTTTGTTTATTTTAGCGCATTCTGGCGTAATGTGTCATCAATAAAGCTGCTTTGAGCTGTTTATATTAAAAACACGTTTCAATAAATTACTAAAGGGTTATTTTGATCTTTTGATTAAATTTTTGAATGAATCATAGTTTTTTTCATTGACATTGTTCTCGGGAAAATTTCCGGCAAATCAAACTCAAACGCTAACATTCACCGATTTTGTACGTAGCGCTGTCTTGATTTATTGTTTCGTACAAAAACACCTAAAGTGATAGCTGATACTAACAAAAGTCGACTTTATCTTTCGGTTATTAGTAAGACTGAATAAGTCACATTTGGGAGACGCCACCAGAAAATGCCCTGTTTTAAAATTCCTGGATTTTGGTTATTTGGACTCTCCTAATTCGTTTTTAGTTGAAGTTGAAATCGGTGCCTATTCTGATTTTAGAACAAAGCATCATTGCCATCATAAAGTGCATATACAATAATTTTTTTTTTTGTCAAAAAATATTTATTTATTCATCAATATCTATTTTGTCCCCTTTAAAGTAATCCCCCTGTGCCTGCGCTTTTTCCAATCCTTGAAGCATTTGTGATATGCAATTTTTGGTATGGTCTTGAGCTCTTCCACCGAGACGGTCTTTTTGTCCAAAATCGTTGTGAAACACCATCCTTTTAATAGGTCTGTTAAGTTTTGGGAACAGAAAAAAGTCGCAGGGTGCCAAATTTACTGAATATGGTGGCTGAGGCATGATTACGGTGTAGTTTTTGATCAAAATATGCGGACAAGCAATGATGTGTGAAGCAAAAGCTATGAATTGTTGCGCCACAAATCCGGGCGTTTCCTTCGTATGGCTTCAAGCAAAGGGCGCATAACTTCAAGTCAATATTTGTTAGTAAACGTATGACCTTCTGACAAGACCTCTCGATGCACCACGCCATTGTAATCAGGGAAAACAGTGTGCAAAACATTCACATTTGACCGAACTTGTCATGCTTTTTTCGGTCTTGCCTTTTCTGACCGTTTCCATTGGGCTGGTTGGGCTTTCGTGTCGACGTCATAACCATATACCAATGTTTCGTCATCAGTTATGACACTTTTGAGCAATTCTAGACGGTCGTTGACGTCATACATAAAAATTGCATGGCATGAGAAAACCGATATGCCGACATTCTCAGCAACTTCTTTACTAGTGATTCGACGTGCTGGAGCGACCAGCGCGGGCATCGAAATTCACTTCTTTTCGGCTAAACATGTTTTTTGTTTGCTCAACGTAGATTCGCTGTACATGTGTTCCAACATAAAACAATATCTGACATCAAAAGTACATAGCTCGCTACATTTGAAAAGTCACCTTTTTTTTGTACACACCCCGTATATACTCCCATATGCGAGCTAAGCTTTTCATGTTTGTCCAGCTCTCCATCTTTCAGACAGATTCATTCTTAAAGACTATACGTCTATAGTCCCGGTATAGATACTCTAGGTATTGCGCTCTTATAATTTTAGGTCAAAATTTAATTCATAGTAACCCCGCTTACAGTGAGAAATCTTTTTTCCCCATAATTGCAGTTAATTAATTTTACTTTTGCTTTCACAAAGAAGGCTGTTTATACTGAATGATGTGCGTGCAGGGTATAATATACCAGGAAACCACAGAAAACACTAGCGAAGTGGCTACTAGTGATTTGCCATTTCGCTAAAAATATTCCACCATGCCGAACCACCACGAACTTAGCTGCATAGGGTAGACATCACGGAAGAATAAATTAGTCTAGTGTTAGTTCCGCTTTATTATTGATATTTTTCAATTTGAAAAATTTATATTTTACAGTGATATTTAGTTAAATGCAAATTAGTTGCATTTATGTGACATTATTTTTGTAATTTCCAAGCAAAAAAAATTGAAATTTATTGCCCGCCAAACTAAAAAGTATACCCGGTAACTCTACCAGCTGTGGGCTACTTTTACGGTGGCATGTGAGTGGCAACACACAATGTAAACAAATGAATTGCAATCAACTAGTGAAAACAAAATTGCAAATTGTGAAAAATAAACAATTATTGCTAAAAAATGCCGCTTGTCAGACTCATTGCGCTCGAAGAGTTAAGGAAGAGGCAACTCAGGAAGACCGCAAGCGCCTCAAATGCGCATCGGACGCATTTTCGCAAACAGACGCTATAAATGTTTGCTGCGTTCGTCATAATTTATGGCATTTCTATGGCCACGTTGCCGTATAACCGAACTAAAACCTAAGTTCGAAAATCTTTTTGAAAAAAGTGGCACCAGTGAAATGCAAATTGCTTGTCTGTGGGCTGTGACTGGCAAATTCAACTAGCCAAATCATAGTTGGTTTAGTAAAATGCTAATTTATAAATTAAAACATATTAAATTATTAATTGTTTAGAAGTAAATTAATCAGAAATTCTACCCCCTATCTGTAACGATAGGCCTTTTTATTTACAAAATATATTTTAGAGGCGTATTTAGTCAAATCGCTAGCTCAATTACAGGCGAATTACATTAGTTAATGAGGTCTGTGGCATGGTGGATTGAAATTGAAGTGAAATTCGAGCGGAATGGTTTCCTGTGGCAACCCTGATAGTCAAGCAAAATGGCTAGCGACATGGTGATGGAAAGTAATGGAACTACATACAAAGTATTTTTATTTCACATTAAGTTATTCGCAAAACTGTGAAGAGCAATGACAGTTTTGCTAATCACTGTAATTCGCCAATCACAGTGAAAAAAAATCAACGATTGCGAAATATTGCTAATCACTACTCGTTTGCAGATTTTGAGTTAGAAATTTGTTTAGTTAGTCACAGAATTTGGATACCTCTTGAGGAGTATATTGATTGAGGTAATCAACGATTGTTGTTACTCGTACAGTGCATTTTATAAGTTTCATTAGAGCTAGTTTGTTTTAAACCGAACCAAATATAATTTCTGTTAATTAAGAAGATTTGCTTTTCGAATCTTCGAATCTTGCTGTGTACTTCCATTAAGAAGCAACCAAAATCCAGCAACCATTAGCAATGAAGTGCAGGAGTAGTAAAGGCGGCTAGTGAACTGATGAAAATTTGCGGTTGTCGCATAAGAATCACTTAACAAGATTAGAATCGTTTTCCATGACGAAGTGGGGTGCTCAATGGAAGGAGTGATGGTGGTATGGTTTGTTTGATTGTAGAGGCGAAGCGAAGGAAGACAGCATTAAAACAATGACTGCCTGAGCCAATTAAATAAAGCTGAATGTCACATTATCATGTTTGCGCCGGGTTTTTAACACAATTGAAGTCGTTAATTTGCACACGCAATGATGATGAGGATGACGATGATGGTGATGACGCCCAAGGTGTCCTTCGGCATTGTCTTGCACCATGCTTTGTTTTAATTATGCAGCAATAACGCGGTTGAGCATTCTGATGATGGGCTAATTAAAGTGGCTAGCACGGAGAGGCAAACAAAAATATTTTCAAAATAATTTTTTTTTTTTTTTTTTTTGGTAATGAAGTAGGAACCTTGATTTTAGTTTCAATTAAAGTAATTCTATAGTCTATATAAAGAACAAAACAAAAAATAAATAAAAAAAAGTATTTACAAGATAAATAAAATAAAAATAAAAAAAGTTATAATTTCTTCTTTTTCTTGCATGCACCTCCAACTCGCGCTCCTTTGTAATGTACAATAGTATGGTTGTACGTCTAAATCAATTGCACGCACAATATGCGCATCGCCGTGAAGCCGAAAATCATCGCATCGAACGCAAAAATGAGGTCAATCGGTACTACGATCACTGGGGCAAGGTGAACACACGCTTCAACAACTGGACCAATTCCGAATACTATGAAAATGCTGAGAAAAACATGCAGAGTCGCAAGGATAAAGAGGAGAAGGAGAAGAGCATCGCAGAGCGACGAGGAAGATTGCGTACACTTTTGGCTGCGGAACAGCGTGAATTGGAACGGGAGGCCGAGTTGCGGCGACGTCCACGTCCACGCCAGCAAACCAATGATGTAGATCTGTTAAATGAAGTCAGTCAATCGGTTAAGAACCGTGAGCAGTTGAAACGTAAGCTTGAATTGGAGGCTAAACTCTATGGACGCTGGCGCCACGGCGTAGACGATGATCGTTTGCTTTTCGAGAACCAATCCGATAATCAGGTGCTGGCCAAGCTTAATTGGCTGGACAGAAAGGTCGAAGATCAGATGCAACGTGCACACGATATGGCAGCGGATGAGGAGCGTAGACTGCGTTTGCAACAGGAGATTAATAAGACGCAAGAGGCACAGCGGGAACGTCATGTGCTGCGTGAGCAACAGATTAAGGCAATTGATGAGCAACAGGAGCATCATGTGAATGAAGTGAAAAAGCAGCAGGAACAAACGGAAAAACTAAAACAGGAGGAAAATTGTTTGCACATGTTTCGCGATGAAATTGATAAAGAACGCGAACTGCTGGACGAGAGCGCACTTGTCATGCAGCAGCAACCGAATCTGAAACAGGCATTCAACTTGAAGCGCATCAAGCTGTTTATACGCGATCGCTCGGCCATCTATTGCAAGGACATAAAGATCTGCATCGAAATATTGGAACGTATGTCGGCGTATTGTTTGAGTGCCAGCAGTCAGGGCAAGATTAAAGCCATGCAAAAGAAGTTTGAAGAACAGTTGGAGGCCGAACATTTTGCCTATGAACAGTTAGATACGATGTACGAATCGGAGGCCAAGTACAATTTACAGTGCTGTGAGCAGGCATGGCAGGAACAGCATAAGGGACGATATATGGAGCTTAAAGAGTTGCTGCAGCAAGAGGCGCAACAAATGTCGAAATTAATTGAGGAGAATGTGCGTCAACAGCAAGAAATGGTAGAGCTACGTGGCACACATTTGGCTGCGATTGAGTTTTCAAATGATAAATTGAAGCAATTATTTAAAGAGCAAGAGCAGGATTCACCATTAGCAGCAGCAAATGTAGCAGAAGATGGTGTAGTTGGTGCCGATGGTATGCTTGTTGGCGGCATAAATGATGCTGCTGCTTCCATTGCTGGTGATGGAACCACACCAGCCATGGCAGCAACATCATCTATATCGCTTAACAACAATGTCAACAATATTACTGGTGGTGGCTCCACATGCTCGTTCAGTGCTGCCGGCTCTAGGTATGCTGACACTGTTGATGGTAAACGTGGTGTTACACCCAAAATAACTGGCTTTCCGAATTCCGCTGCTGGTACACGCTCTACAGCTTCAAACAATGCTGGTGCTGCTGGAGATGCGCGTAGTGTGACACCCAAAATTACTGACTTGTACTCAAAACCGACTTTTGCCGTACAGAATACTAATGATTCGTATTCCAATTATAATGCTGCCTCCTGTTCTAATATCTTTGGTAATTCACGCAGCGCTAACTCGCAAACAAATCTCATTGGCACTACACGCAGTGCTACTTCAATTCCTCGTTCGCACAATACACGTTCCATCGGATCTGCTGTGTCCTTTAATGCTGCCGCTGCTGGAGGAGATGCACGTAGTGTTACACCCAAAATTACTGACTCGTTTTCTAATGCAAAAGCCATTGCACGCACTGCTGCTACATTGCCTTCACCTTCACGTTCAATGGCCTCGATTAACGCTGGCGCTGCCGGCGATCCGCATTGTGTCACGCCTAAAATTACAGACTCCTACGCAAATTCTGGTGCCAATTCACGCCGTGTTGCTATGAATTCTTATGCTATACGCAATAATGGTTCTTCTACTTCCATTACTGCTGGCGCTGGTGGAGATGCGCGTATAATTACGCCCAAAATTACTAATAATCCGATTACCGGAGAACGCGCGACCTCCATTAGAGCTGGCGCGGGATCACATTATATTGCACCCAAAATTACCGGTGGTGCAGATATGCAAAACCTTGTGCCTAAAACTACCGATTCTTTCTCCAATCTTAATCTCGGCTGCTATGACAAGTTACCCTCCGTACGCGGTGGCATCGATTCGCCGACATTGGAGAAGACACGCTCCATGAATGTTGTTACTGCTCAGAATGTTGAGCGTTCAAAATTCGCACGCAAGCGTATTGCTTGGGACTAAGTTTCGAAATGAAATGTATGCAAGTTCAGACTTTAAGTTTAACTGAACTACAATTTTAACACAATGTGTAAGACAATCGCAATCGCATCCCGTACAAATGATTTAGATCAGAAGAGTTTATTTTTTATAACGTTTACTCAATTAATTATATTGTCTTTAATAAAGTTTAGTAATGTACGAACTTTTCTTTAAATTAATATTGGTGAAAGTAGTTATACAGAATTGCAGTAGATAAACAAGATTTTGTGAGAAAGTGCTCATGGTGTCTTATAGATCCAGTTGATAAAACAAGTATGGAACGTTAAAACGCTAAAAAAAAAATATTACGCCGCTGGAATTCGCTCCCGATTTATGGTAGATAAGTTAAATCGATACCCAGGGAACACCACAAAGAGGTCACTGCAAATACAGTGGGTCACATATATTTCAGTAACGTATGAGTCGCCTTGAGTTACCTAAATTGTTCCCAAAAAAACAAAAAAAAAAGAAAAACAAGAAAAAACGTTAACTTCGGTTGAACCGAAGCTCTAATACCATTCACACGAAACTTTAAATAGTATTGTAATCCATAAAAGTGGCGGTTTAAATAGGGGGTGGTACACGCTCACTAGTAGATGTATATGAAGCGATGTAGTAGATCTGTAAGATGCCGCCATATCGAATTTCAAGTTGATATTGACGTTTTCCATACAAATGCATAAAAGTGAGATGTGGGTTTATATGGGACTACCTCAATAAGTGGGCGGGACACGCCCCTTTGTATATGTATATGAAGCGGTTATGCATTAAAATCCACAAAATCAAATTGCAAGCTAATATTGATCTAAATGAAGGATTTTTTCATAAAAAACACAAAATTGCACGTTGGGTTTGTATGGGGGCTACCTCAAAAAGTGGGCGGGCCACGCCCAATTATCTATGTATGTTTAGCGGCTGTCTCTTAAAAGGCACCATATCACATTTCAACCTAATATTGACTTTAAAAAAAAAGTTTTTCTTACAAAAAGTCAAAAGTGGACCATAGGCTAGGTCTATGTATGTTAAGCTGCTGACCATAAAAAGGCACCACATTGCATTTCAACCTAATATAGACTTTAATAAAGAAGTTTTCTTACAAAAAGTCAAAAGTGGGCAGTAGATTTGTATGGGAGCTACCCCAAATAGTGGGCGTGGCAGATCAATCTTGATACTCTATTAAACTACAATAAAAAGAAGTATATGTGCAAAATTTCAACTGGATAGCATAAAAATTGGTCCCAAAAAAATGCGACATACAGACGGACAGACAGACAGACGGATAGACAGACAGACGGACATGGCTAGATCGATTCGTCTCGCCGAACTGATCAGAATATATATACTTTATGGGGTCTACGATGGCTTCTTTAATGCGATACAAACTTTCAGACAAACTGATAATACCATTTCACACTATGTGTGAATGGTATAAAAAAACCGAATGAATTAACGAAGCGAATTAATAAACTGTCAAAAGACGTGGAAAAAAAATTCAACTTTTGTTCTATGGATAGGGAGGGGTGTGGGTTGGCATTGAGAGCGGTTTAATGACTTTCCTATTTTGTTTGGCTCTCTATCTCTATCTCTGTCTCGCTCTAACGCTCTCATCACTGTAGGAACAGAGCGAATACGTCACACACATACCATGGGCGAGGTATTTATACCATTGTCTGTTTTTTTAACGATGGGGCTGTTAGAGCACGAGAGACATTGAGAAACTGCCAACCGTTAACATATGAACATAAAACAAAGCAGCCAAGCAAATTGCGGCACCTTTTGATACATGTTTATGTATTAACCAGTTATTCTCAGGGAGAAAAACATTCGAAACCAAAAATAAATTCATAAGTTAGTTGTAGCGCATTGTAATCATTTAATATTAAAAAAAGGCTAAGAAGAAGGTTAAAAAAGTCACAAAAATGTACATCCTATTTGCATGTATATTTTTAAAGATATAAAAACCGAAGTAGACGTGGCATCCACAAAATTTAATATAACAAGTCTTCTTATGCTCAAGGAGTATCTAAATGTTCAAGTTTGAAGTCTAGCTCATACTGTACCTGTACCTGAGATCTGTTGTCTCATACATGCAGACGGACATGGCTAATTCCACTCAGTGTTCGATGGTGAACAAGAATATTTATACTTAATATGGAGTCTACCACGCCTTCTTTTAAATGTAGCATAAATACGCAAAAACTTATTATAGCCTTGTTGCTTTAGGTACAGGGTATAAAAACTAGTAATTCCTAAATTCTGATTCATGGATACATACGTATACTTCAATTTGGCTCGATATACTCGAGTCTAGAATTCAATCTAGATTCAAAATCTGACTGGAAAGCAGATTTCAAGTTCGTATATGTATGAAACTATCACTCTTTCAATTTAACGGACTTACCATTTTTCGTAAGAGTCGTATTATTATTTGTCATTTTTTTTTTTTAAGGATAATAGGACATTTAACTTAAATATGGAATAACATTCGCGAATTATTGAAGACAATATAAACACAACGGTGGGACTAGTGTTGGAAAACAATCGATAATTGGCCCAATCGATAGCTTTTCGAACGATAGTCAGAGAGTATCGATAGTTTTGTGTTTATTTTTTTTTAAATGTCAGAATATCTACGTATGTACCCTTTATTTATATACTCTCTACCTATATGGCAATAGGGTAACTAGCTTTCTGAAAATGTAAGTTAAGGAATAATAATAAGTTGATCGTATGATCAAGTAGTATTGTATTCTGAACAACAATAAATATTAAGATCAAAGGCGTCAGGTGATCTAGCCATCGAATCGGTCGTCGCTATCGCAAACATTGGCGATAAGATGTAACGGTAGACACGCAGCAGCAGAGACATCAACGGTAGATTTAGGTTTAGAGTATTATTAAGAAGTTGTAATAAGTTAGTCTTTAAACAGAGCTCAATAAATAAATACCAAATATATTAAAACTTGTATAGAACAGCCAGAAGGTGGCTTGGTGTAAATATAAACATGTATGTTCATCCACCTGGATGAACGTCAAGATCTGCTAGACTATAAGAAGTAGAGCATATTATCATTTTATATACATATAAGTGTATAAAATTTGAGTTTACCTGTTTTATTGGTGGTTGCATTTTTACCGACCTGTAATCTGTAGTTTTACGTTTTCCTCTCTTCATGCCGATTGATCTTCCCGAAGTAAAAAAATGAATGATTTTTCAAAAACGAACAAAATAACAGCAACTCAGCGGACTTTGGTTAGACTTAACGTATATCGTCCTCCAGTCGATTTTAATTCGGCGCAAGAGCACAAAAAATTGTTGCAGTTTAGTTTTTGTTATGTTTTTGCTTTTCAATATGAAATTGTCGATGTATGGATATAGCGCAGTATTGGAACCAATGAGAAAATAAATGAATAGAAATTAGCAGATCTGAGAACGACGAAAAAATTGACGATATTGGAACTATGTTTGCTACTTGAATACAGATACACAATCTCGTTTATTCCTCGAAAAAACTGAATTCGATATTTCTGTTTCATTTCATCAATTACCCAACTACTTATAACGGGATGTATGACTTCAATGTACCGCTAGGCAACCAGCTACACAACCATGCTGCAAGTTGCTCCAGAAAATTCGCGTCATTACTGTTACATGTGGCACTGATTTGTGGCACGCAGCGTTGCAACATGTTTAATTACAAGCGCACAAATAAGCGCCACATGTGCAAACTCTGCACAAAAACTTCAAAAAACAAAAACAAAAAACTTCAAAAAAACCATGTACAAAATGTCAGCACATGCAACAGAGAAAGAGTGTAGTGCAACAAAAAAGCGTATTAATTCACTTTCTCAAACTTTTTGCACTTGCCTGCAACATGCTGCACGAAGGAGCAGCTGAAACCGGCAACAGAAATAATGCAGCGTGAAATGAGTTTCGCATTATTTGCGCCAGCTTAAGCACGTGATGTGCGATAGTTCCTGGAATTTGTTAATTCGCCAATTTAAATTGTAACTACTTAAAACACCCGCTGCCGCATACATAAGTGGTTGAGTGAGTGAGTGAAGAGCTTGCTTGCTTGCTTGCGTGTGAGCATGCGTTGCCCAGTCGTGCATTTCTTTGGGCGCCTCACTTTTTGTACGCAGTTTAATTGCTTAACTTGCCGCAGAGCATGCATGCCGTCGTTCCTGTATAAAACTTATAAACTAGTTAAGCGGCGTGTTGTTTTACAAGACATGCACAAAGGTGTCAGAACCAAGCAATTGAAAGGACACCGGACATAGAAGCACTACGTTGCGGCGAATTATGAAGCTAAATCTAAACTTATAAACAGGCCTGTTCTCGTACTCACTTTCGTGAAAATTTTGCGAAAGTGTGAGATGATTTGAATTCACTTGTCTTGAGTAATATAAATTGGTCTATATGTGAAACATTTTATCGAATTCACTTTCGTAAAATTTTCCCGGAACATGCCTTATTTTCTTAAATCTGAGTTTTAATGCGGCTTGTTTTGTTTCGCATTGCATGAAAAGTTGTACGAAGAAGCATTTTTTCAAGCAATCAACGTAATTGATGAAAGGAACAAATCAAATCAACACTAAATCCATGTCACAGTGAAGTTACGGATAAGCTTACTCAACAACAACAACAATAACTTTCGGCACAGCCGTAAACGAAACGACAACCACACACGATTTTCGTTGCGACGCGGACCGTCACAAAAGTGTTCATTTTGCTGTGCTGAACTACATTTCCTCCGCTGAACTATAGCATCAATATTATGTCATTGTGAATGATTTTTATGTGAATGTTTTATGTACATCTATGGACTTGCTCGATCATAAATTTGTTTGAAGGCTACAACCCAAAGTGGTCCAATCCGGGCATATGTTGTAAAGGGTCACCCAAAAGATAAGTTCGACAGCTCCACGCGACCAATTTGTTTATCAATATTTGACATCTAGTGTCATTTGTGTTCTGTAGGGTTGGTCGTTTCAACTGGAATGAATTTACGTTGCCTCCAAATTAAAATTCGAATTCCATTGTAATGTACTCTATACGTCCCGAAGCCATCAACCCATATAAGAAACTTGCGTAAAGCCAACTAAAATGTATCCGTTTCACACCGTTACTATGCTATTGCTATGCTATCTGGCTATTTCTTTGCACATTTGATATAAATGGTTACATCGACATTACTTTTGATACTGGTCACAAATAAATGTTCTGTCAGTTACGCCTCCTTCTGCTGCTACTTACATTTCTACAAACATTGTACACCCTTTTATTCTATTTTCATGTTATTTAGTGCTTTTTTTGTATGCGCGTGCGCGCATGTTGCTTATGTTGCCCAAATTTGATCGTGCATGCGCGTGCATTATTGTCAATACAAACCGCGGGTTCGTGTTGGGCCGTGCTTAAAAAATAAGACACTCTAAACGCCATAAAAGTTTTAAAATAATACATTAAGCAGTTTAGATTAAAATAGAATTTTTTAGTGTGCACGGAATTCTGCTGGCCGCTGCTTGTTAAAAAAATATTTGGAATTAGTGGCTGTTCAGCTCTGAAAGGAGAAGGGTTACGTCGTTTCGTTGCACACTACATATTGTAAAAGCAAAACCTTGATTCAAATGTTGTGCAGTGCAAAGCAAGAACACAATTAAAGTCAAACATCGGGATGCCTTTTTGAATTGTTTTTATAGAGTTTGTACTCGTATGTAATGAATCAAAGTACGGTTAGGGGTTTCTGATTTGCAAAGAACGCCAGATTAATGTAGGTAGAGGGATTAAGGACAAGAGTTATGAAGTCTATCTAGTAGTGGTTCATCTGATCTGCAAAGGAAACCACATTTCTGGTCCACCAAGAACGCCGGATATCAGTTAACTTCGGTGGAGAGATTAAGGAAAAGAGTGGCGGAGGCAGTAATACGGCAGTCCTCTTGGAAAACTTCGTCTATTTAGTTAGAGTAGTGGTTCATCTGGTCCGCAAAGGGAACCAAATTACGTTGAGGCGTTTATGGTCCGCAAAGAACGCTGGGCTACGGGTAGTATAGTACAGCGCAAGGAGAGTAACACCTACGGGGACTCGCTTGACAATTATGGTAGAAGTAAGCATTGTCACATATAATCCTATATTATAATTCTTTATATAGAGTAGTCCTTCTTTTATAATCAAAAAAAGCATTTCAATATATTTATTATTCCTCTGATTTGGAGATTCGGTCTTACTCTTGGTATCAAACAAATTTCAGTCGCGACTAACTCTGGACACACCCTGTGCTTCCCGGACTTGATCTTACCAACGCATACTCGGCCGCCCCAACGGCATCCGTTGACCACCAATTACGTTTGGGTTCCACATGTAAGCCCTCTGTGCTAAAGCTCTATTGTTCATCCGTATAAGATGAGCAGCCCAGTGCAGCTGCTGAAATATAACGCGCTGGACTATGTCAACCTCATTATACAGTTCATACAGCCAAAGTTTCCACCGAAGTTGTTTTTCCTTATTTTTTTTTTTTTATTTTACTTAAATTGCTTGTATTTAAAAAGCTCAAATTTAGTCTCACCACATAAATTGTAACAATATGAATGCCTACATTTTAAGTTCCTTTTAGGTTTTAATGCTATTCTTCAGTGTGCAAATAAATTGTTCAAATTTTTTTTTTTTTTTTGGTTACTCGTATTTGATCATTTCTAATTTTCTTTATTTGTCGACAACATAGTTTCATAGTGGTTGGAATCGCATAGCCAATTTCCTAAGTGCAAGGCAAACAAATGTGCAATTTACACGCCATTTTCTGTTCTTGCCACTTTTCGCAGAGGAAATAATTTCAATCTGTGCACACTTTGAGAGGCAAAAACTTCACCCTAAATACTCTCTCCAATTACAAAATGTCGAAAACATGCGTTCCAAAGTAGAGTAAGAAAGAATTTGTGCAGGGCATGAGCACTCTTCATACTGAAATTGTTTCATGCAAAGGCGCACTCACTCAAACAAACTGCCTGCCGCCAATACGATTGAGTGGATGTGGCATGCAATTTATGAAAATTCAGTATTTACGAGTATGTGCTTCTTATCCTATATATGTAATTTATATGTATAGTATATGTACATAAAGATAATTGTCCTGAGTGAGTAAGAAATCAAGAAACGCTGAAAGTGAAAGTGAAAGTAGATGATTAAAAACTAACTTCCGCAAAATATGGTAGATGCGTAATGCAATTCATATAACGTTGCAAAGTGTATTAACACTCTTCTTTGCTATAAGCTTTCGATTTTGCTTCAAATCAGCATAATTTTGGTTAAAAAGATCTGAATAAAATTTTATAGTGCCAACAACTTTCAGCGCATGAATTGAAAGATTCAATGAATCTCCTTAAAAAAAAAGTAAACGATCCGTTTGATTTGATTTTTATGCAGAATACCTCGGCTGTGACTGTCAGCTTGATTTCGCGGTGTGCTGCGAACATGTTTTGTAGCGCACATTTTCTATCGCGGTTAAATACTGTCAAATCTAATGATTTACTTCACAATGATTTACAATCACTGAGACTATGTAGAAGTAACTTCTCTAATCTACTTGGGGGCGATGAAGACAATAATACCGCCGATAGAGAAGCACACCTAGAACCACCAATTGATGATAGCTCTCTTGTAGAGCCACCGGATTATAACGAGGTCGACTCAGTAAAAAAAAAAGCTGAAGAATCACAAAGCGGCAGTCTCCGATGAGCTGCCAGCTGAGTTATTCTAGACCGGTGGCGAAGAGTAGGTAAGGCGTATGCAACAAGTCTTATGCAAAATATGGTCAGATGAATGCATGCCCAACGATTGGAATCTCAGTGTTCTTTGACCCCGCGGTCTGCGCGAACTACCAGGGAATAAGTCTTCTTTCAATATGATACAAAATTCTGTCCCGCCTACTGTGTAGGCCAGTATCAGTGTAGCTTCAGACCAAAGTCAGACCAAACGTCGACCAGTGTCCAAATTTTCACATTGCGCCAAATCCTGAAGAAGACCCATGAGTACAATAAAGACAGACACCACCTATTTGTCGATTATAAGGCCGCTTTCGACACGCCGGTAAGAACGAAGTTCTTCAATGCCCTATCTGAACTTGGTATCCCAGCAAAGATCGTTCGGCTTTGCATGATGACGCTCTCACACACCCAAAGCGTCGTCAGAGTAGTAAAGAACCTCTCCGAACCCTTTGATACCAAGAGAAGTTTCAGGCAGGGTGATGCTTTATCGTGCGACTTTTTTAATCTCTTGGAGTACATCCTACACCAATGCCCATACGTAGAACGATCGTGCACGATCTTCCATAAGGAAGTGTTGCTACTCGTATACGCTGATGATATAGACATCATAGGCACCAATCAACGGCGAGTTAGCAGGGCGTTCTCGGAGATAGAGAAACAGTCACGTCTCTTGGGCCTAGCGGTGAACGAGGACAAGACGAAGTACTTGGTGTCCACTCGCAGACCATCAGCGCGTTTTGGACGGTCTGATTTACATATTAATTATTTAATCTACAAACATACAATATTTACCAAACCTTTTCTGCGTACAAAGTCGCGGGTTTATAATTGCTAAAGCGCTTAAAATGCCTTCAAGTGAAATCGAAAGGGAACTGTGCGCTTTTGCAACTGGTGTGGAAATTGCAAGATATATTTTTTGATAAAAATTGATAAAACTCGAAAAGAAAAATGCGTATCGATGAGAAAAACTGGTAAAAAGTAAAAGTTCGAAATGCACACTTTGTGAACATGGAAAGGCATCGTGCAACATCTACGCATACTACATCATGGTACTACGAGTTCGACTGGTTTGAATATTCTCCTAATGGAATTTTACTCTTTTTTCTTTCTTTCGAAAGCACACAGTAAAATAAATAAGAATAGAGCAATTGCGTATACACGACTACAAAATACTCTGCATCCTTGCTAATTTTAATCAGATACTCAATACTTGGATACTCGTTTATTACTCGTAATTTAGCTATTTCCTTCACTACAAACATTATTTAGATGAGACTTTGTGCTACAATTTTCAAATAAAATTTACCCAGGTTATTATTTGTTAACAATTTCATTAACAATTAACAATTATTTGTTTAAAATTCTCGAAAATTTCCGAAATTGTTCCTTTGTTTCGTTTTAGTACATTACAAAATCTTTCTTTTTTTGAAAATTTGTTATTTTTTTGTACCAATTTTAGGCAATTTAGTGTGTAGGACGGAAAATGGAACCTATATGTGAGATAGTGCGTTGGAAAGTTAAATGTTTTCACCATCAAAAGTTATATAACCCCGTGTTCTGCATATTTCAATACACGAAAATGGGTGGATAGAGTGCATGGAGCGACAAACTTCTACTAGACGTAAAGCTATCTATACAAATACCAACACGATGTCAGACCCTAGTGTACTTGGTGGAAGACAACAAGAAGCGCACTAAAGGTCTTAGTTGGAGACTCACTCACTGAATCGATTCTAGTTTCGATGATGATTAAGCGGGAGGAGGTTTGGAGCGCTGTGAGACACTATGTGGCGATTACCATACTTGAGCTCTGTAGGCTTGAGAGCTGGATAGCTGTTTGTTTCTAAGCTGGTCTGGCTCTTGTTTTATACAACCAGGCAGACAGATAGACAAAGGAACCTAGCCAAATCGACACAGTTTCCGATGCTGTTCAAGAAGTTGCATAAACTTTACAAGGTTTTTATTTTTTATATTTTTGAAACGTTTATTTACTGGTCGTCCTGTTATCTTTATCAAGGATAGCGGTGTCGTTAGCGAATGTAGCAGTTAGGAAGTCCTGAGGTTCTTCCATCGTGATAATATGCCCAGTGGGTATATCCCAATTGGAAAGAGTGTACAAAGTTGGACCTAGTATGCTTCCCTGAGAAACACATGCGCAGATCATTTTCGTGCTTGATTCCACACCATTTAGAATCACTGAGAAGGTGCTGTCGGACAGAAAGCTGCGCACTAGCGAGAACAACAGAGTTGGGAGGAGATCTTTTAATTAATCAAATGCCTAATGTATGCCCAGGTAAACCTCCATTGTGTATTCCTTCGCCTGTAACACATCTATTGTAAAGTTAACCAACCTATTTAGCTGATCAGTTCTTCCGAATGCTTTTCTGAAGCCAAACTGAAAGGGTGGTATACTTAGATTAACTTCAGACTGATAGCTCGATAGGAATCCACGATCGACCGGATCTTCCCAATTTAATGAATCATAACGATTTGAGCCTTTTTTTTAACCTGCCTTAGTCTAAGTGCCGCGCTGAAAAACAACACCAGAAAAAGTACTGCCTTCACCGTAAGCGATTTTAGTGGCCTGTTGTCGAGACCATCTTCACATGAAGCCTTTCTATTCTTCAAAAATTTCATGCATAACTGGATTTCCACTTCTGACTGTTACAAACATTTGCACAAACCTAATATACCCTTTCACCCAATACGTACAGGGTATAACAACAAATATTTAAAGAAAATTATTTTTGGCTCTAGGGAATTTTCGTTGCATTTATTATTTTTACTTCTACTGCTTATTATTTTTGTGCATAAATTTAATTTAAGTAAAATCATCATCAGCAGCAGCATCAGCAGCGTGAAATGCAATAATCAAGAGCAACAGCAGCAAGTTTTAATTTCCCTAAAATGAAAATTCTTAATTGCTGGAAAATCATGAACAGCATCTAAGAAAATTAACAACAAATGTCAGCAAAGCGAAAAATTTTATAACAATTTGCGTTGCTTTTATTGTATCTAGTTGGTAAGGGATGTTATTTTTAGATGTGTAGAACTTTGAATTAAAAAACAAATTTTATTCCATTTGTGTTTGAATATGACTCGGATGTGGCGCCTTTTGGATGTTCAATTTTCAACCACTTTATCATACAATGGTGGCCGTACCTCGGCTATGGTTGACAAAGTGGTTGCTTAGTAATCGGAATCTGCTTCATGATCGCAGAATCTGCATTGTTCTGTTAGTATTCCGGTCAATGTTCTTAACTGGTTTTTTCCTAGTTGGATCATTGTTTCGCTCTTTTCGGATCGAAACACCCTAGGAATATTTTTATTTGCCTAGGTCCTTGGCTCATGGCCCAGTGCTGCTTCGTTGTGGTATTTGTTTCGCTGCAAATTAGTTCCAATGCCAAAAAAGTCCCCAGTCTTATCATCGGCTAGCTTATTTCCTACTATATTGGTGTGTCCTGCCATCCACTGCAGATAGACCTTGTTGTGTTTGCAGATTATTGCGTATATTTTAAGTGCTTCTTATACTAGTTTGGACTTGAAGGACTTAATAGCCACTAATTATAGCGCACAGTTCTGCTTGAAATAACTAGTATATCTGCACAAGAATACTCAGTGGTTCAGCCTGAGGCCTACCACTCCTAGAACAGTTCCTTCTATCTTTAAAGATCCATCCGTTTACCACTTAATACTGTGTGATTTGGGATAATGCTGAAGTTCCAATTGAAAACGATCCATCTTGTCATTTCGTCGCTTGGCATGTACACTATTGGTACTCCCTATGTCCACGTAGAGAGACGTTTTTGACATTTGTCTGAAGGTTCTTTATTTATTTCGATTAGAACCCTCATTAGTGTTTCCTTAGTTTTATGATGAATTCCTAGATGTAGTGGTTTTAGATCTATTATCGCTTCCAACGCTTTGGTTGGGCATGTGCGCATTGTTCCGTGGTGTATATTCATAGAATTGTATAGCCCTCGTGACTGTGAACTGTTTCGCCATCTATGTCATTTAGTACCATCGGTTTTACTACATTATAAATAGCCAGAGCATAGTTCTCGCATTCATTCCCAAGATACTCTTTACTCTGTGTGCATATTACAGTCTAATGTTATTCTTAAATATTGAATTTTCTTGCTAATCTGCACTACTAACACTCCGAGTTTGTGCTTTCAAGTAATTGGGGTTCATGTTGAGTTTCACCTCCCATCACCAATCCTGTGTAATTTTAAGTCCCCTGTTGATTGTCTCACAGAGTGTTCTTCAAACTTCACCGTTGACGTTACGACGTCTTTGCGGATGTGTATTATCATTTAGAGTATACGTGCTGCGAAAACGATGCATGGTTAACCGAATTAGTCGCTCGAATGGATGGTTGAATTATGCTCACCGTAAAACGGTAACATTCCCGAACTAATGGACGACTTTCGAAATAAATTTGCAGAATTTATAAGCGTTGTTCTGGCTTTAGTCTATTCATGACCATGGCCATTTTAGGCCAACCAAACTGAGCACAAATTACAATAGCGTTGCCAGATCTGACACATTTATGACAGTTTAATGCCTGTCGGAAAATAGATTCTCTAAAAAAACACGCTGTATCAACAGTAGCAAAAACAAAGTCTTCAGTAAGTGCAGATGTTACCACTATTCAAAGTTTATAAATTTGTATTTAGTTCTAAAGCAAATATTACGCATACGCAGCATGTTTGGTGCTTTGAGTTGCCCTTGGTAAATAATTATTTTATACTAACTATAGTACGATCTACATATTAGGTATATAAATATATATACAGACGTATTTGTTGCAAGGTTGCAACTGCCTCCTCGGTCTAATTGTTGCAATTATGTCGGCGTGTAATGGAAAAGCGTTTATGTATCGTACATGCCCACTGAGTGTGACAACTATAATGCATAAATAGGGCAAACATGTACGTAAAAGTTTAAGCAAGCAAAGTTCTTAAATAGTTTTATAGAGTTTCTTAAATGCTCTGTGTGACACATGAAAACAATTTATGAACATACGCAAGCCTCGTTCGTTCACACATAAGTGAACACCTTGACATTTTAACGCTTAACATAAACATGGGAGCATTTACGAAACTATGAAGTTTGTTAGAATTTTTCACTTTAGTAGCACAGCTTTGAAAAAGAAGCCTGTTGTTGGGCTTTTCAGCATCGTTCGGTCTTAGATTTATAGTTAGGTCCAGTTTTTGTGTCATACTGGTTCATCCGGAATGGAAAGTAATGTCAATGATTACATTGTGAAGCAACTATTCGTTGCATCTAGTTCGGTCCAATTCGGATTGATGAAGGGAGAAATTATGTTAAGAACACACAATAAACATTTTTTTATGAATAGGTTTAATAGTATAGGTTTAACATCATATTAAAGGTAATATCAGACTCTTAACGTCCGTGTATATCGTCATAATCGAGCTAAGCAAGTAGCATCACATATTGTCCCCAAGAACGACTGGGTTTGCGCCATGTGCTGATCAGCCAAAGGTTGTTCACACCAGCTCAAGTAAAGTCTGATGTTTTTGTATCGCTCTTAGTGATCTCTTGCTTCACAATTACTTTAGTGTTGGTGAAAGAATTCTTAGCATTTTTCCTAGAATACTGCAAATTTCTGCTGGAATGTTTTTTATATGCGCAACATCAAGCTGTCAACCCACAAGTCGTCGGCGTCCATCTGCACCTTCTGGACTAGGGCGTTAGAATGGAATGCTGGGGGCTTGAGTATTCCGGCAGTTCAGTACTTGACAATACTTGGTAGAACAATTACCCTGTTTAGATTCTCTGCTCACACAATCAATCGGATAATCAGCTAAAGTCGAGAGTCACGTTAAGTTTCGTCGGTACATTCAGTAAAAAAAGGAGAATTTATCATTTGAAAAACCTGTTTAAAAGCCATGGTTCAAATGTTTGTTGTCACTAAGATGGCAGAATTTTTCTCTATATTGACCTGGAGTTTGAGCGCCGGCTGTAATTTAGATTGTTTACAGTGCTCGATTTTGTCAGTTCATCTCAATTGTGTTTTGAGATTTTTACGAATTTTGGCGAATTTTCTACAAAAACTCAGTTGCGTAAAGATCCCTGAAGACATGGTAGAACGAGTCACTTCTGACTCCACATTCATAAAACGCGTTGTAACTGGAACAACCTAGTCAAGAAGCTTCGGTATGACGTCTTAAAACTGAGCCGAAACGGAAAAACCACGTCAAAGTCGATCAAAAGTCAAGGCAGAAGTCTTCTTTATTTACCATCTGATCTTCTTGCCAGGTCAGGTCAGGTAAATAAAAATTATTATCTGAGCGTTTTGCGATGTTTGAGAGAGAAGATTGGCCAAAAAAGTCCAGATTTGTGGAAAGACAACTCTTGGATTGTGTACCACCACCATCTCGCAAGGCTATCTTTGTAAACGAATTTCTGATATGACTTAGACCGATATTTTTCTGTTTTCAAGTCTCAAAATTTCACATTCGAGGCACCCGTTCTTAGTCGATAGAAGTCTGAAACGAGAATTAACGGCGAGAACCGAAGTCGATTCCGAAAAATGCATTTAAAAAGTCTTTTGATGATTGGACTATTCGTTGCCATCAGTGTATGGTTTCGGAAGAGGCCCACTTTGAAGGCGACACAATAAAACTTCATAAAAAAATAATCATTTTGTGTAATATTGACCGATTTCCGGTACTTTTTTAATAGAGTGTATGTCAAACTGGGATAGAATGATTTGTTTTACTTTGCACTTGACAACTCTGAATTCACTTTGGAAATTCCATTTATGTTTAAAATCGTTTACTTTTTAGGCAATCCACGGTTAAATCAATAAGGGAATGGGATCGGTTGCCGAAATGCACATTAGTGGGGAAAATTAATGAACACCAGTCACTTGGGAATAAAAACGATTATTTTGCAAGACGCCCAAACAGCTCAGAAACGTTCGCTAGTCACGTATCCTCAGCCTTTGAATATCCCTACCGGAGTAAGCAAGTTGTGATAAGCCAATCACTAGAATGGTGAATATCATTCAACATTCTCTCCCTCAATAAATGGTTTGTGTGCTGGGTTTGGTTCCAGCCACCTTAAGAAAACTTTTCACCAGTGAAGGCACAGAGGAAGCCTCGTATAATATTCCCCTCTGATGAATGATTTTTTATTAAAGCATGTAACTGAGTCTATAGAAAAATAAAATCAAGGAGACTTGTTTGTTTCGATACCAAATATTGTAGTAACTGAAATAATTAAGTAACATAAAACAAATCCGCTAAAGTTTTTAAACGACAGCTTTACTTGTGCAAATATGTCTTATAATAGTATTGTTGTTGAGTGTTGGTTCCAATGCACTCAGTTCGTTGGTTGATTGGTTTTCCCCTTTATTTGCCACACTGTGCTGTGTAAGTCCATTGGTTGTATAAACAGTGATTAAAGCAAATAAGAAAATAGGAACGAAAATTTCGATGGCAGTAGTCGATTTTTTCCGCAAAATGTTCTTCTCTTTCGACGCTAGAGAACAGTGTCCAAAAACTGAATTTATATTTGACAAAGTCAAACACACGCAATACAAATAGCCGCCACATGTAGAATAAGAGAGGGTTCTCCCTAAAACTATCCAATCAGAAGCACATATACATATATGCACATATATTGCATATGTATAAGTTTGTTTAAATAGGTATGTGTGTATGTTTGGTTGTGTGTATGTGTGTGTGTATGCGAAAAGTGAAATAAAATGCATTTCCGCTTGTCAAGTGCGAAAGCAAAGTAGCTTAAGTCGGCAAAAATTGTAACGGATGGCAACTCGGGTGCGCCACAGGAAGTAACATGCTCCATATGCCGGATAGTCAAAACTGAACTGCAAACTATGTACGACTATGTATATAAACCGAACTAGTACAATTCAACACTGTACTCTACTCGACACCATTTTATTTTCATATGGAAACCATTCGACGTCATTGCAATGTCCGTCCGGCCGGGCGTTCAGATAGCGCATCCGAAACGTTTCGCTGCATCGACGGCTGACCAAAATTATTACCTCAATATATGCGCAGTCAGTGCCCGAAAGCGAAGTAGCAACACTCCGCCGCCGACGCCACAACACTCCGTATTGCTATGCTTTAAATTTATGCCTTGCAGTCTTTTTTCAATGGTGACTCTTCCCGCCTTGGCCAATATGCACATTGTTACTTTTTACTTGACGTGTTCCATTCGAGCGAACAGTGTACCAACCAACTCTGTGGATACCCAACTCCAAAGCGCTGACTTATGTTTGTTTGTGGCCAAAAAAGCGATAAAGAAAATAAAGCGCACGGATAAAAACTTCGCCAGAAATGCAGTCGAAATGGATGAAATGAATTTACGTACGCGGGAACACATTTTGTCTGTCGGAGTACTAGTTCTATTTGCTACAAAGTTGTTCTTTGTGAGGTGCTCAATAAAACCTAAGCTCGACGTCAAGTCAAGCAATTAATTTCAGTTCGGTTGAGCGGATTTTACTTTACGCTAAAATGTATTACAAACAAAGTAAGCCAGCGATGTATTCAAAATAACTTACCAAACCACAAAAGTAATTAAATGACAAGTTGAGAAATTGTGTATTTCGTTAAGTTTTTAAGACTTAAAAAAAAAAAAACGTTAAATGAGTTTGAAAATGGCTTTAAATTCTCATTTTACATATTTTATACGTAATCTCCTTTACATTTTAAAGTTCACTTTGCATTCTTTAAAATAGATAGCCGTGTTGTATATAATCTGTAAAAAATATAATTTCTAAATTAGCTGGAACTGTACCTGAAGATCAGCAGCATTATATAATATGTGACTTTCATTTCTCTTACTTTTATTGAAAAGGTGTAGAGAATGAAGCTAAAACAATTCATCTAATATATATATAAGTAGTTTTTGAAGTGAATTACAATGACAATGGGAGATCAATGTGTGAATGGCAAAATGACTCGCAATGAAGAATATACGAACTAAGTGGTAGCATTGCATCTACAGGTGACACGGCATTCAAGTACCTTCGTACTTCGAGGGAGGGCTTTACTTTTAAATTGCTTGCTGAGCCCAAAGTAGCAGCGGTTAGCAGACGTTATTCCTCGCCTGATCACCATGCTAACGTTTTTGTTGATGTTGCCCAAAGTTTTCTGCAATATTGATTTTGAAATTCTCCATCCTCACAGACCGTCCAATACGCGATGAAGGTTTGCGTGTGGAGACCAAGTACTTCGTTTTATTCTCGTTCATCGTTAGGCCCATGAGACGTGACTATTTCACAATCTCCGAGAACGACCTGCTAGCTCTCCGTTCGTTCATGCCAATGATGTCAATGTTGAGTAGCATCACTTCCTTATGGAATTTGATGTCCGACCGTTCTAAGTATTTGCGTAGGATGTACTCCATAAAGAAATTACAAAAGTCGCACGACAAAACATTACCCTGTCTGACACTTCTCTTGCTATCCAAGAGTTCTGAGAGGTTCTTTCTAACTCTGATGACGCTTTGGGTGTTTGATACCAATTGCAGACAGGGCGTCGTACAACTTCGTTCTTATCGGCGTGTCGAAAGCAGCCTTATAATCGACAAATAGGTGGTATGTCTCCTTGTTGTACGCGCGAGTCTTCTTTAGCTTTATTCGTGGATTGAAAATTAGGACACTGGTCGACTTCTTTGGTCTGAAGTCACACTGATAGTGTTCTATCAGCACATTCGTGTATCGCCCTAGACATTTACACTGTACTCGGGTTACTTTTGTCGTCAACTGCTGCTACTAAAAATACTTCTCTATCGATATCATTGTTCCCTTCATAGTCTCAGTGTTTCCTGCGTATCTGTAACCAGCCCTCTAATTTCATCACTGAAGAATGAATCTCTGAGCTGTTGGTCCTATCTTCATTTCACATAACACCTAATCCTCATTTTCACAACATTCCTGTTCGTTTTTTGCTTCTGAAAAGTTATTACTTCTCTCTATTTCCTCTCGATATCGCTCTCTAACAGCTCACCTTGCTCTCGACTACAGTGTTCCTGTAGGCGGCGTCCTAGCCCGCAGTGTATTCGCGACATTCCATACTAAGTGTGCGTCAATGGTCTGGTGTAACCAATGAGAGAATGTGTCCACAATTCACACATTTCATCAGAAGACGGAGAGGATTCTCGACGCACAGTTGTCAGAGTCTGGCTTAAAGGCTCTTGCAGTCTGCTATGACAGCAGCTTTCCGACGTCTGAGCCCTGTGCATATTTTAATGACGTGTCTCATCAAATGCTTAAAATGGGAACTTTCAGCGGACAGCCTTGCCTCCAAAACAATAAAATACTTACATGATGTAGGTAAGCAGCTGCAATTTTTGAAATCACCATTACAAAATCTATTATAAGAATAAATAAATGCTGCTATTGAATTTTCTATTAGAGCTTTTAAGAATTTGGCCAATCCAGTGCTACTTTGCAAAGCTTAAAACTAAATCCCTTAGTGAATTACATCTCATATATTGTGCAAATGAAATCAGCTTACAACAAGCACCATGTTAATGTGTGACTTAAATCTCGTATATCATTCTCTTTCAACCAATATCCAACAGTTTTGTGTAGTATTACAATTAATCAAAATTCTGTAGCATTAAATCCTTTGCCATTGGCTAATGATTTAATCAACTCATATTGATTGCATTCGATTATTGGCCAAAATGATCTCCTGTGTAAACTAAAACTACATAAAATACATAATGCAATAAAGTGCTTATGATTGCTTGCCAAATGGATTACATTGCTTTCTGCCATAACACGACTAATAGATACATAAGCTGGTTGAAGAAGCTGGTTGAGAGGGCACTGAAGATGGAGCAAGAAAATGGTGAAACTACCCAAAGCTAAAAATGTTGCTAGCAATTATTAATAAAGCCAGAGCAAAGCAGCAGCAATGGTAGGTATCATCGACGAAAAAGCATTTTGCAACACTGGCAGCAAAATGAATTGGCTGGCTGACTGGCAGGCAGGGCTCGGAACGATGAAATGGAATGGACAGTTAGCAAGTCCTGCCACGAGCGGAAATATGCTGCTGTTGCTACTCGGTTTTGCTTGCTGCATTTACTGTGGATGCAGACTAATTTACTGCTACTTAGAATGCCTGATACGAGCGTAAATAAATAATAAGCGAATCAACAAAGCAAAGAACCAACGAGTAAATGAATAAATGAAGTGAAGTTCTACATCTCTTCGAAACAAATGCTGTCATAATTATTCAACAGCAGTCAACAGCGCTAAGCAAGAGCATTGTACTCTGTGCCAGTGAATTTCTTTCACTACTAACTGCTGCCAGCTTAATGTACCACCATGTATATTAAGTGTGTGTGTGTGTAGCTATGTGTAGTAATATAAATTATTTATATAATATAGTTCAGAGATTTACTGTAAAAACGTAGATATTTATGGGAGATTCTATATTACCTTTGTTAGTTAAAATTAGTATGTGCTTATATTGGTTTGAAATGACTTGCTGGAATATTGTCAATAAGTATACATAGTATATTGTTTTAGGTTTATTTAACAAAAAAATTCACCATGGTGTGGTAAAATAAACAAGTAGTATTCACTTGTCTGTGCTGCTTTGCCTGTTTGATTTGGAAAGTTCTTTGGTTTTCTTTATTCAATTTTAAAATGAAGCTATGCTGACGAAATTTGTGTGTCGTCATAGGATACTCACCATATTTCTCTCTCTCTCTCTCTATGCCTCTCCATGTGGCTTTTACACACATACATACAAGTATATACATATATCAGTGTGTACCAAGGTGCGTGAAAGAACAAATTGGTACAGCCTATTTATCAAATTATCAATGCTTAAAACTACCATACAGCCAGCCAGCCAACTTTTCAACTTGAGTGACTGCCAACCCGCAAATCTGGTAGCTCACTGACCTGTCAACCTGCCAATCTTCCTTTGTCAACCTAAAAAATATGTTCTGTACATTGTGTCTTGTCAGTTTGACAATATATAATAAATATTTGCAATAAGCTGTCTACCATTTAGTATAAGCAGTAATCTGTAAACTTGTTTATCCACAACTATTCAATTTGACACCATTTTAAGATATGAAGCAGTTTATTGTTAATAAAATGTTCCACTGTCGTACAGATGGTTCATAAACTTTTAACCTCATGCTACTTCAATTTGGAATCACCCATACACTTACTTGTATGTGCATTCTATGCTCTTTAAATGTGTTGAAGTCGTTTGCCAAGTACACCAATGATCGATGCGCCACAATTACTCACTCACATAAACGTCATACATCATGCAATCAGTCAGCTATTTCGTCAGTCAATGCGTCAGTCATGCACTTATACACACTGCATGCTCGATAAAATTTTTACTATAGACAAGAAGCCAAACGTTGCCACATGCCAGACAGTCTGCTGCCGGCATTAAGTATACAATATACGTGTATGTATGTATATAAAATATTTAGTTCATAAATAAATATAATAAGTACATACTACTAGTCTATCAAATACTTATCAACTTTGGCGGCATTGCTGGATCAAGTGGCTACTGCTACTGATGAGTTCAATGAACTTATTAGATGTATTTATTTACTTGTAATGGATTTTTCAATAGGGTTATAAGAATTTTTTATTTTACTGTAATACTAATGCACCCAATTACAATTTTTCAGGATCAACGTCAAAACGTCAGTGAAGGTTTACATTTATATCAAAACAATTGGTCTATTGAAGAGAAAGTTCGGTAACCGTGTAATCTCTTGATAAATATTCAGATCGAATACTTGGAGCTAGAATAAATTTCAGCTCAACCTCTCAATAATGCTGTGTTTTATTGAAATACAAAATTTGTTATTGAGAAACCCTTTATAAGATGCATGCACAAGATTTTATCTAACGTCAAAAATGCATGATTGAACGAAGCTAGACAGCAGCCAAACTATTATTTGCCTCATGCTGTCATGTACTACTTATCGCTTGTAGAAAATTGAATGCTTGCTACGTGCTGCCAAGTTAAAATTGCTTTACATCAAGACAGTGTAGCCAGTCTAGAAATATAGCCACTGGCAAGAGCATTATTTAAAGCTGGTAATTAATTTTTATTGCCACAATCAGTTATTGTTAAACATAAATTCTTAAACCTTTAATCGACTTGAAAACATTTTAATTTAATTTTGACCAAATTGAAATATTTTCTTTGTTTGTTTGTGAATATAGTAAATAATTGCAAACCTTTAAAATATTTTAAGTATTCGCAAGCATTTTCGTCTTTTGATTGAATGCACTCATTCGTTTGTGCACTCGTTTGTTCGTTCTTTCATTTCGCTCAGACTTTGAGTGTTGAGGCGAATGCAATTTCATTTCCGTTAATGGTTTTGGCGCAGCTTCCGGTTCGATGCAGCGAACTACAAAAGAAAATGGCGGTGTGTAGGGGGCGAGAAAGTTGTGTTACTCGCTCACACAACAAGCGTTAAAAGAAAAACAAACGCAAAAATAAAAACAGTAAAAACTGTAAATCGAGTAACAAAAATGGTGCGGTAACTATTTAAATAAAAATCATATACTGTACGTTTGAACGCACGACAAGAGAGCCAAACTGTAACAATGGCATTTACAAGTATCGCATAACAAGCCAAGTTAAAGCGACTGCTTAAGCTGCGGATATATTAAATAAATCTAAGCTAATTTTCGAACAGCTAAGTGTGATTTATTTTAAGGGCTATAGAACCTTATTAATAGTAACAACAAGCACTAAATTTGTATATAGTAGAAAAAACAGTTAAACCGAAGCTCTAATACCATTCACACGAAAATTCAAATCATCTTGTAAAATGTATACATGAGTGACGGGTTTGTATAGAGGCTAAATAGAAAAGGGCGGGACACGCCCATTGGTATATATGTGTGAAGCGGCTGTCCATAAGAATGCATCTTATCAAATTTCAAGCTGATATTGACTTAATTAAAGAAGTTTTGCATATAAAAGTATTGTATAAGAGTGTGCGGTGTGTTTGCATCGGAGCTACCCGAAAAGTGGCGAGACACACCCATTGGTACAAGCCACCATATTAAATTGCAAGCTGTTGGATCTAAAAAATAAAGTTTTACATACAAAAAGTTAAAAGTGGTAGGGTGGTTTGAATGGCGTCTACTCCAAATGGGGGGGGGAGGGAATAACACCCATTGTGAAACGTTCGTCAATTTGAAGCCACGCTGTCTATTTTTAAGCTGACATTGATTGAAATAAAAAAGTTTTTCATACAAAACGTCAAAATTGAGCGGGTGGTTTATATGGGGACTAACCTAAAAAGTGAGCTGGATATCTTAAATATTAATCCATAAAAATGCCCAACAATTACCAAACCGCAAATAATGTGCGTGATTTAATACCTAATTTTCCTTCGTGTTTTTGGTTGAGAGGTATAGAACTTTAAATTGAATTAAAACACGGATTGTGTAATTTTTGTTTTTTTTTGGTTAAATAATTTTATGGCTTAAATGATGGTAAATGATTTCGGAAATATGACCGTTACTGGAAATTTTGACGAACTGTATTCTGGAAGCTTAACTTTTCACGATTTTTTTTTAATAGGCTGGCTTGTCCGCATAGAACAATGATTTTAAGTATGCCTACAACAAGTAGTCTAGCCGTACCAAATCGCACGATCTTGCAAGCCACAAAGTGGGTCCATTTCTTGGGATTTTGTCGTCAAACTCTTCCCTCAATAAGTCGATGGTTGCTCCAGAAACAAAAAGTCTTCACGTACTTTTGGATATAAAAAATCGTTCAATCAAGCTCGGTGACTGTTGCATTTTCCTTGTTTTTGAAGAAGTATTGCCCGATGATGTCTCCAGTCTATAAACTGCAGCAAACCGTGCATTCTTCGGTGTGTGTTGGTAGCTGAGAGATCAGCATAAGATTTTTCTCGCACCAAATGCAACAGGTTTGCTTAAGGTCTAGTCATGTGTGTGTAATGTTATATTAAAATATTACTTTGCGACAGAAGAATCGCATTTACAACACTCGTAGTTTAAAAATTTAGTCAGAAAATAAAAAAAATCAAATAGAAGTACAACTTAAAGTTGAAGAGAAAAGGCGCAACAGTGGCATTTGGGATCGGTAATGGTTGCTGCAGCCAACAAGTGCAGAGAAATAATTAAAACAGTTGATTTTTAATGTGCGTGTTTAAAAACACTAATTACTACTCTTGGTAATAATTCACAACACTGTTGTTAAAATAACTTGGAAATCTAATACGAAATAGAAACTGCGCTATTTCCAAAAATATAGAATATATTAGATATATTTTTTCATGGTCACACGCGGTGGTGCGACAATCCTAGCAATCTGACACGTAAATATAAGACCCTCTGCCCAGGGCTTTATTGACAAAGCGATTGAGGCAGAAATAAGCCTCATCAGAGAACAAAATCTTTTGGTGAAAAAATGGATTCCGGCCATTCAAACACCAAATGGGCTTTTCTAATAACGATAAATGTTTTGAGTGTTGAAGCATTAAAAAACATATCTGCTAAAAACCACCCTTTATGACGTCCATATTTTCAATATTATTGTCACTTATTAGTGTCCGCTAACATTCACTACTGCACTACTATACTCCAAACGTATAGTTTTTTGGCATAAACTAAAAATATTAAGATATTTTCATATTTACCGGCGCATAAATAGGAAATAAGGATCAAAACGATTTCAATACGCAGTATCCCAATCGTAATAGGCATAATACCTTTGTGTAACTTTGTGTGTCAGCCAAACAGCATCAATAGTTGAATTGATGCTCAGTCCGCCTAACCGTCTGTATGGACGTCGAGATCGCGGAGCCTGCAAAATCCATCAGATTTGAATATTTTTAAAGTCTATAAAATGTACTCCACTATAATGGGTAGCCTTTATTTATAACTGGCGCAATTTTTACTTTTGTATTAACAGAGTAGAACCCCTCCTTTGTCTAACCGACATTATAAACTTTGTATAATTTTTGCAATTAGACTTTTTATATGGAGTGCTTTATAATTTCTGCGATGTTCCCGAGCAACGTCAGGTATTTCTTCTAGTGGTATCTTTTTTAAACAATCGTTAGATATATGCTCAATAGAGAACTTGTATGCGCCTAAGAAATTTTAAGCTATAATACCAAGTTTATCTGGGGCCAGAATGCCTAACTCGAGCGCACTATTTACTATACAAATTTATAGTTTGAGTCACAAACTTTGATAAAGACAATCGAACAACATTTCTAAAATCGTTGAATACACTTATTTGTAAGTGATTTAAAAGAAATGCATTAAGAAAATCTGATCTAAGACGGGTATTACATTATAAAGTAGTTATCGTAATAAAAAAAAAAAAAAAATATTAAAAAAATTTAGTTACTGCTGCTAAAAAAGGATTGTTAAATTGAATTAAAATCAACATGAAGAAGAAAATATTATGGTGGAAAAATGATGAAAATGAATCATGCAACAAAATTTCTGCATGAGAGCACTTTTCAGGAGCATAAAGTGCAAAGCACAAACATTTCAGTGTAGAATGTTGCAGCAAAGTTATTTTAAATGAAATTGAAATAAAAATATTTTAGATTTGTTGCTCTTTTGGATAGCAATCGAGTTTCTCTATCAAATCAATTCAATTTAATTAAAAATCATTTTCGATTTGATGCAAACTCAAACTAAGTAAGTACAACATTTTTGAAATATTTTAAATCGAATGGGGTCTAACAACATATTGGCATGAGCGATTTTATAGTCAATTTCAAGTCTTTATTTTGAAAAAAATGGTTGCAAATGACCTTCTAACTTGTCCCACAACTTTTTCCCAAGTTTCGAGCAGCATATGGATTCCATATCGATAGGAAAGCTCTTCCTGAGTGGCATGAATCAATCCAATTGGTGTATTCACCGTAATTTCGAAAGTACAGGTCAGCCATTCCATGAGTCATCGTTCTGAATAGATTCAAAGCAGAATGAGCAATGTCTGGAGTAGAACTACTCATTTCAGCGTTTCAAATTGGGTTTTTAGCACTTGTGCAACATGAGGTCGAGTACTGTCGTACTACAAAATCGTGCTTCTGAGCGTTTATTCTTCAATGCCCTGCTGAAAAGTATCAATTGTAGTCGGTAGTGACACCCTGTAATTTGTTCGTTAGGTTTTCGTTAGGTTGGTTTTTAATTAATCGATCCTAGCCGATCTCACCACATGCAGAGTAAGAGCTTAGAACCGTGGACATTAGGCTACGCGACTTTCGACGTCTTGCTTTGAGTTGAGTATGTCATCAAACTTCCTTGGCTTTGCATCATACCAAATGCATGTAAACGATGTAATTTCCAATTTTGTGAGTTCATCTTGAGTTTGGTATGAATCTTCGTTAAACAATGTCTTTAAATCTTCATCTTCAAAGTTTTTTGGTGAGCCTAAATGCTGCTTGTCTGCCAGCAGTAGCTTGCTTCATATAGTGCTTCTCTCTCATATATATATGTTTTCATATCTGTCTACTTTTTTGTTGTTTCTCTTTACAATACCCGTTTCTCTCACTATTCCTCTCACACATTCCCTCTCATTTCTTATTGAACAACTGCATCTATTAGAAAGTGATAGCAATATTAAATATTTTATTAGCTCTTCGCTTACAATACGCTCTCTGTGTGCGGGGTATTGAAAGCTCACCATAAGTTTGCTGCGGGTAACTCAAGGTTCTACATAAACATAGTGAAAACATGGTCGAAAACTTTTTTCTACACCCTATAATAAAAGTAATTAATATCAAATAGCTTTTAAACTATAAACTAAAATTTTTGGATTTGTGTAATACCTACTTATCTTATATCAGAAATTTACAGAATTTTTGTAAGACCGCTTCTAACTACAACAATGACAGCATATGAAGCAGCAATATGTGCAACAAAATTCAATATGAATGTACAATGTATGTCACTCATATGCAGCAACAGTGGGTGAAAACCGTTTGCTGGTTGGATGGTAGGATTGGTTGGCTGCCAGTCTGTCTGTCTATCAAGCAGTGCAGTGCTGCAGTTCAAAGTCATTGCTGTCTTTTAACTAGACAGGGTCGGGCTACCACTGCAACTTGAAACTACGTGCCTGCTTTAAATGCCAAACGAAGTACAGCAATGCAAAGAATAGAGTAGAAGTAGTAGTAGGCATGGCAGTCGACGGAAGCTGACACTGGCGCTGCCAACCGCATTGACTGACATTTACGTAGACAATTTAACAAACAAATGGCAACTGAGTCCGTGAAGCGCGTGACTGCCGCATTGGTGACGAAGGCGATGGTGATGGTAATGCTGATGACGATGGTGATGACGACAAGGACGATGACGTTGACTGTAGTGCGTGCACTTTAACATTTGGTGCCTCCACAACAGCAACAGCAGCAACAACAACCACAAGAACAACAACAACAACAACAAGAGCAACAACAACAACAACAATTGTCGCGACACTTATTCATTGCTTGGAACTTGGAAATGCATAAAACGGATGCTGTTCCGGAAACGGAAGCGGAAATACATGCATGCGTGTGTCTTTGTGCCGCCATGTTGTGCATTTGACTTACCCAGGCACGTTTGCTGCTTGCGTGTTGCTTTTGCGGCCATGCTCTTCGCTTATTGCAGTAGGTGACGGTGTAGGTGGTGGTGGCAGCAACATTTCATTGTTGCTCGTGTTGTCGACAGAGGCCGTAAACCGCAACAGCAAAAGCAAGAGGAGCAGCAGCAGCTGCAACGACAGAAATGTCGACAACAGCATCAGTTGCATACAAGTGCATGAAAGGGCAACGTCGCAGATACACATATATATGTACATAGAACATTGGTTGCAACTGGACATATTGTATGCATGTAGAGGGTGTTTTTTTTTCTGTTTAAATAGTATAGAATTTTGAATTTCATTATAATACTGAGAGAACATTATTTCAAACTGAAAATTGGCTTCATTAGATAGATAGTTTTATATCATTAATGTTTAAATATGATTTCGAGCATGTTACGTGAGTGTGGCGCACTCTGGAAGTCCTATTTTTCAAGCAATGGGTGCAGTATCTCGGCAATGGTTCGCACAATGTGGTCTATCAAGTCGTTCAAAGTTGCTGGTTTGCTCACATAATAAATTCTGGAAGTTCCAACTTTGTGATCATGCTTGTTTGGCCATCGATCTTCCACCTTGGTCCAAGAATTGGTTGGAGACTATCTTAAATTCCTTCTGTTTGTTTGCAATTATATAGACAAGATTATTGGTTGCTATGCAACTCCACATCGAGTATCCTATCTCCGCAATGCATGGAAACCACAGCCACCATGTTGCACGCAACAGGTTCACTTCTTGATGCATCGTTACACCATCTTTCGAAATACACCAATGAATATTAGGAATATGCGTACAGCCATATATTCCTTCATAAACGGGTCATAAGAACCAACATCGAATTTCTTCATTATACATCAAACTGGCTGGTTTCGATAACAATTGCACTAATTGCAAGGAATCGTTAAAAAAAAAAAAAAAAAAATTTACGTAATTGAAAAACGAAGCCCAACCAGTCACAGACATTATCTGTGCTAGGAGGCGCCCATTACAATTTCATTGTGCTGATCTAGAGACTATAGTGTAACTAACAGTCTAGGTACACAAAGTTACGGCATGCAACCCAACGTGCCAGATTGGGCGTATATGTTATTCCCCTGTACGCCCTATTGGAGATAAAGATTTAATTTTATGGAGTTTATTCTCTTCGTTGGGTTACTATTCGGCAAACTGCAATATTTTTTCGGACTTAAAAGTATGTTTCCATCTAGCTCTGAGTGGAAGAAATAACCTTTGCTCCTAAAGACTGGGGGTGTGATACCTACGTCTGCCTTGCCAGTCTGAAAAGTCTGATAACAAAATGAAATTTACTCTATCAGCTGCTCCAATTTTGCAAGCGTTGCTTTGGCGTTAGTCGATTCATGATAAAATGGCAAACCAAACTTAGCCAAAATGACAATAGCGTTGATAGATCTGACCAGACCCTGTCGGAAAATGGAGCCACTAAAAACAAACAGCCTGTATTTAATTTTTGATCGTCGATGCAACTGCTGCAGCAGCAGGAGCAGCAGCAGCAGCACAAATCGTACTTGAAGCAGCTAAAGCAATTTGGCTATTTATGTCATTTCCGTGTCGCTGGCTAAAGTACATAGGAACAAACAGTCAGTTGAGTGGGTCGTGTCATCTGAGCATGAATGAATGAATGATGGCTTGAATGAACGAATGAATGAACAAATGTATGAGCAAATGCAGCCATGACTATCTATCTATCTATCTATCTGTCTGGACGGGTCTAGTCTTCAACATTATGCTCAGTGCGCAATGCTTAGCAATTGTTGCTGTCAACGTCATTAACATCATCAAAGTTGTGCCAAACTGCAACACTGTTGCATACACACACATAGAGAGAGAGAGAGAGAGAGAGAGAGAGAGAGAGAGAGAGAGAGAGAGAGAGAGTTGCGTGCTTTAAAGTGTAAGCATACAAATTGAATTGCTTTGCATTTTTTATGCCTTACAATTTAAATGGATAGATGTAACTGGTAGACCAGTGTCAAGGGTTTAGGCTAGAAAGGTAGACTAATGAACAAATTTTCACACTGGGATAATTGCTGGAAAAGACTCTTGAGTACAACAAAGACACACAGTACATATTAATCGAATATATGGCTACTTCAGGCTACTTTAGAGTAGGAGAAAACCTCCCTGAGCCATTTGATACCAAGAAAAATTTCAGGCAAGCTGATCCGCAATATCATGACTTTTTCAATCTCCTGGAATTCGCGGAGATTAAGAAACAGTCATGTCACATGGAGCTTTTATAGAAGCGTGTCTTGTACGGTCTGTGAGTATTGAGAATTTCAACTTCAATGTTGTAGAAAACTACTATGTCTATCTAAAAACAGAGATGAGCAGCAAAAACAGCCTGGAGATCGGACAATGAATTGCGCTTGCTAATCGAAGTACGAAGATAATACTCTATAAAACACATAATCCGATTCTTTGAGATTGTACAAGAAAAAGAATCTCCGTAGGATTTTTGGACATATTAGAATTAGTGATGTGTTTCGAATCCGCTTTAACTACGAGCTGCATGGGCTGTAGATGAGATTGGCATAGTCCAGCGTATTAAATACCAGTGACTCCAAATAGAGAGCGGTGGTCAAACACGGAGATTTTACGAGGGGAACCTTTTGGTGGATAACGACAGAGAGGGTGACAGAGCCTACATTCAACTACTAGTAGTTGCATCCCGGAGACACTGATGTCTCATCGGCTAGTTCGAAAAAAGACTCATGAACTGCGGCCAGAACTCAGCAATCTTAAAGGCGTAGTATTGCGCCATGCTAGAACTCACACAAGTTTGGTTACTTGCCAGAAATTTCTCAAGCTTTGGTGGAAAGTTTTGCTTCATTCTTCTAATTACCGGACTTTGTCTCAATATGTTACCATTTCTTTCGCTCTTTACAAAACGACTTAAATGGTGTGTAGTTCGATTGTGAAGAGGCCATCAAAGAGCATCTCTAGTCATTTTAATAGTCAAGTATTACATTATGAAAGTATTACATCAGTATAACCAAGTATACTATTCTGATAACGTCATACCAGCGTACTTACCGGTCGGAATTGCTCCATCCAATTACTTTATTTCAACGCGAATTAAAAGCAGTGTAAGGCGATGATATGGAAAAGTAAAATGTTTACAAACACTAAGTAAAGCCTTTGGCAGATTCTACTTCACACACTTCGTGAATGTTTGAAAACTAAATAATTTTTCTGTCACTACCAACTTTTTTTCTCCTTCATTTTCTCCTTCATTTTGTTTACAAAACATGCATTCTATAGTGTTTCGATTGGGCTTATCATTGTCAACATTCACAGCTCTTTCCACTGGCAATGTTCATTGTCGTTAACATGTGAGTAACAAAATGACGTTCGCTTTATTTAAATATCAGCTGTTTGTGGTTATGATAATAATATGGTATGATATCGATACTTTCATTGAAAGACACGTAATTCGTTCGGCGCATTCTTCTTGAATATTGAGAAGGTACATTAAACTTTGTGCTTTGTGCTATTATGCAGCGTTTATATACCAAAGAATACAAAACATTTGGATCGATCAAAATGTATGTTTACACTGGTTTTTATAGTTTCCGTGCGAAATATTTTTGCATCGCTGTATGCAAATTTTTTGCTATTTTATCAATATTTGTATATATAGAATATAGTTCAATAAAATGTTCAAATAAAGTAATTGAAATTACCTACAATAGCTTTTGTTTGCATAGCGAAAAATTATTGCTGCATCATTGAGCCATACAACTTTTCACAGTACGCAGAAATTCATGAAAGTGTTTTCCATAATTTTCCAGGATTTTTTTTTTCAATTTGAGTGCTTCATTCTGTCTGTCCAAGTGTATGTGTGTGTGTGTGTGTTTGTTTGTTTGTGTTTTCCATGTTTTGTTGCTAAAAATAGTTTTGGAAAGTAAAACAAAAAACAGATACATATTTACGTACATGTACGACTACGAGTACGAGTACTAGTACTAGTTGTGAGTGCGTTTGTGTTTATAGATACATTTTTGTATGTATGGCTCTGGTCTCGTTTCAAATTTTCAAACAAAATTAATATTGTCTGTTTGTTTTTGTTAGTTTCTTGTTGTTGTGGTTGTTGCGGCGTTTGCTGTTCGCATGTTGACCATCATTCGGTTAGGTTTGGGTATGCGGCATTTAACTGTAACTGAATCCTTGCAACCGCTGTGCAAAGGACTCCCACACAGACACCCAACAGAACTCGACGTTTGTCGTTCGCCATTTGCAGCGATTTGCCGCATAAACTAGTTTTAATTTTTGTGTGTTGTGGAAATAATTTTGTTTTCTAAACTATGTGTATACATATTCGTGTATGTATATACATATACATATACATATGTGCGTATGATTATAGATGTTTATTTGTATAGTTATTGACAGAAAAAAATATACACTAGCTTAGCTTCATGAAGCTATGGTTAGTTGAATCAGTGTTGCTTAAATGGAGAAGTACAGTGCCGTTGACATATACGGAACTGTACTAAGGACCCTAAAAATTCTTCATCTTATAACTTCGGAATCGCAGATTGTGCTTTGTGGCCTTAAATTCATGACATGAAAATCATTAACCATAAAGCCATAAAGACAAACAGCTCAACTACATACAAAATGCTAAACCAATTAATAATTGCCCTATTTGGCTGTCGTATTGAACACGGCAATGTCATTGGGAAGCGTTGAGCGGTTTCAAAGACACCCACCAGTCTCAAAAGACTGCCTACTTTTTTTTGTTGTATTTACACTGTTTATAAACACTTTGTTCAAATTGATATGCGAACCATGAAAAAGAACAAAACTACGCAGAATCGCAAAATTTTAACATCTTAGCTATTTCGACTAACAGCTACCTGTCAACATATAGACCTGCCGAATTAATGTGTATTGTTTTTTCATTGAATGTCGCTGCAAAAACAAACAAAAAAAAGAAAACGTTTTTTCTATTTTTAAACTGGCACTGTGCTTCACTACCGGTGGCTGGTAAAGTGGCTAGTCTTTTGGAACTGGAACGTGGCTGAGAAAAGAGGCTGGTACGTTGTACCGCTCTAACTGAAGTAAACACCAGTATTGCTGAGCCAAAAGAGCAAGTGCGAAGAGTATTTAAGCTTAATAAGTCAGTCAGTTTTATAAGCAGGGGTGCAGGTAAAGTCCAGACTGTTGCATTCATACTTCTTTTTGTTTTGGGATTCTGCCAAGTATCAAATTTCTGCCGATAAACTTAAGCCTCTTTTTACCACTTATGGGTTATCATAATGTCCGAACTACAGCTCGATTTATGCACAGAAGTAATTTATAGAAGTAAGTTATAGAATATCTCCACACTAACTCTCAAAACAATATTTCAAAAATTGTGGCAATATGGCGCATAGCAACGCACAGACATACATGTAGATCGACATGGCAAGTTGGTTTATTTAATTGCAATGCGTTATAACTAAACTATAATATTATTCACAAATTATTTATAGAAAAATTTGGCAACCGAAGATTTAATATATTTAACAAGTAAAGTTTAATAACGTATATTGAACAAACTTATTTTGCAAATTATAATTATCCACAATGAAAATGACACTGAAAATCAAAAATTTGAGGGAGCGCCATTCCGCGAACTTCAGAGTTGCCAACAACAGATAAGCCGAGAAATAATGCAAACACAAAAACTGCACGGAAAGTTAATGATATAATTACATTGGTTACACTTATAAATTAATCTGGGAATTTTTTAAATATCCGTTTCATTTGGTTGCCACAATCTAGAATGCAATTAAAGATTACAAATGTCAAAATACTACAAATAATTTAATTTTTCTAAAAACTAAAATTATGCTTTAAACTTTTAATGTTCTCAATGTAGCGAAGTTTTGTCTTTCTCGAATTGTAATAACACATCAGCTATTATAACGGTAGAATCATAACTAAGAACAATGCAATTGTGTGTGTAAAGTTTATGCAAAGAACTGTGTGTGTGTGTGTGCGTGTGTTCTGTCCATAGACAAAAATAAATCGGGCAAGTGAGAGTCGGTCTCGCGCACGAAGGGTTCCGTACCATTATCTATAAAAATAAATATTTAAGTGGGCCTCCCATACCACAGACATGATTTTTTTTATAGATAATGGTACGGAACCCTTCGTGCGCGAGTCCGACTTTTTACACATTTCTCAAATTCAGCGTTTCATTTTTCGTCATTTGACTCAGAGAGGTTTTAGTATAGCATAAGAAAGGTGCATGTATGCAGTAAACATGGGTTTCAGCGTCGAATAATATTTGATATTACTTCAAGTAGACACTAAATACAGAAGGCTTCTATAAATATGCAGCATTGCATTTATCACTCTTGCACATACAGACTTTGATTGGTATGTGCGAGAGAGAGAGAGAGAGAGAGAGAGAGAGACAGCGAAATATCCGCTAAAATATAACGTTTGTTGTATTAGAGCCCCCTTAAATATTTATTTTATTCTGTTTTTTAGTATTTGTTGTTATAGAGGCAACAGAAATACATCATCTGTGAAAATTTCAACTGTCTAACTATCACGGTTCATGAGATACAGACTGTTGACATGCGGACAGACAGACGGACGGACTGCGGAGCCTTAGTAATAGGGTTCCGTTTTACCCTTTGGTACGGAACCCTAAAAATAAACAAAGAAACTACGTAGCATCTGTTGTTTTGCACTTTGGTATGGTATACTTAGGTGATATCTACTTTGCTATAGGAAGACATACAACGAAGAACGAAGAAATTGTTTGTGTTATTTACACTGTTAATGCGAAGAGTTTCGTATGTCTACGTAAATGCATAGCATATACTGAAGTGCATTACAAAACAATATAAAAAAATGTGCATGAGCATATAGTTTGGGCACCTCTGGTCTATAACTTTGTATTCTCTACAGTCAAGTGTAAAGTGCGCTGTTAGAGAGCGATTTCGAGAGAAACGGAGAGAAAGGAAACGTTTTTTTAAACACCATAAAAAGAGCAAGAAAGTCATAAGCTTGAGAATGTTGAAATGTTAAGTGCTATATATGAAGCTCGGAAAATTTATCCAAAAGTAAAGCGTCTGAGCGACTATTTTAAGCCCGGAGTTTCTTTCTGCAAAAACGATAATATATATGCATAGGAATTACCAAGAATATGGAGAAGTATCTTCTCTAATCTATTTTTAATAGATGAAGGGAACAATGCCACCGATAAAGAAGTATTTCTAGTACTACCAGTTGATAATGCTTCTCTTCTAGAGGCACCGATCTATAACTAAAACGAATTGTAATTAAAAAGTTGAAGAATAACAAAGTGGCAGGATAGGATGAGCTGCCACCTGCGTTATTCAAGACCTGTGAGCTAGAGTTGATAAGGCGTATGCAACAGAGCTGTCGAAATATTGCTATTTTTCTATGTTTCCATGGGATAACAGGGTAAGTTTGTATGAACTATCAAAAGAAACGTCTGCTCTTGACGTAACATAAATAATAAAAAAAAAAAACTTAATATACGCTGTTACTCTACCATAGAATAACTTCACATCACTATGTCCTCATAGAGGTGTGCTTTCATCGGCAAATGAAGTTTTTCCAAATTGATAAATGTCACACGGAGTCAAATCAGGCGAGTACGTTGAATGATTGATGGTTAAAATGCCATTTTTGATGAGAAAATCGCTGATAAGTGTCGACCGATGAGACGGCGCATTATCGCATTTTTGGTCGTCAGTCAATTTGTGCGGAACAAACCTTGAACACACGTCCCGTTGACCCAATATCTCCGTCAAAATGCAATGAATCGAATCTTTGGCAATATTTAATTCCATTTCCATATAACGCAACGAAGATTTCGGCTCATTTTGTATGAATTCACGCACTTTTTCAATGTTCTTTTCGATCACCACTGATTTTGGCCGGCCTGACTTTTCATCGTCACAGAGGTCTTCACGACCTTCTTGAAAACGTTTAAACCACTCGTGAACATTGCTACGTGATGGACAATTATCACCATAAACTTGTTTCATCATTTGAAACGTTTCGGTGAATGTTTTACCAAGTTTAGAACAGAACTTAATATTTATTCTTTATTCGAGATTCATTTTTCGACCGATGCCCAAAAGAGACTCTCACTTTTAGCGCAATAACTTCGCTTGTCGTGGTCCGATTGTCATAAAATGTTTCCAAGATGTCAGTGAAGGATGTACCTTTCCAACGCATGGTACCTACCAATAGGTAGCGCCACCAGAAGCAGCTATTTTTAAAAAGTCCTGTTTCTTTTGCAACAACCTTGTAAAATTCTATCCCGCAAACTGTGTAGACGGTCGGAGCCATACACAGATAAACTGAGAGGACAGTATGAGTGTGGCGTCAGATCAAAAAGGCCGCCTTTTTAATATACCAATGGAGTACATCCTACCCTGATGTACATACATAGAATGGTCGAGTACAATATTATACTAATGATGGCGAGATAGCCAGGCGTTCTCTGAAATTGAAAAACAGTCGCGGAACTAAACTCGGTCTATGTGAATGGAGAATTTCAATTTCAATATTGTAGAATACTTTGTTTTCCTGGGAACACAGTTTACAAGCAACAACAATGTCAGCCAGAAGATCAGGTGAAGACTCATCCCGGTACTGCTATATAAAGCAGAATCGTGAACGCCAACCACATCGGATACCTAATTTTTGGCAGTGTTCGAGAGAATGATTCTTAGTAGGATTTTTTTTTACTGATTAGAGTTGGCGATGAGTTTCGGATTGATATTGTACAGCGCATAAAATTGCAGCGCTACACTGGGCTAGTCATCTTAACCGAATGAACAGCGAAACTCTAGCACGGAGGGTTTACGAGGGGAACCCAAACATAATTAGTGGACAACTAAGCATACTTTTGACAGACCAAATTCTGGATAGACCTACGCAATTTTTGTATTGGAAAGGACAGTGCGGCTTTAATCCATTAACGGATATGGCGCCACATAAGTATGTATGCATTTTTATTAATATTCAAACGTGATGGTTATATTTCCATGTATTTTACTATTTTTATTTTGTATAGAAAGAACTCAGCGTGTGTGGTCGCGGGCGTTTTTCCAGCCGCTTATTTTGCATACATTTCCAACTTTATCTTATTTGGTTTTGCAGTGGTGTTTCTTGTTGTTATTTTTGAATTTATTACGCATACATTTATGTATTATATGTACATATGTCTATAAGTAGTTGTTGTTTTTGTTGTTTTCCTTGCTTTTCAGTTACATAATTAAAAACCATAAAGTGAAAATTATAAACAAATTTATATGCCACAGGAAGTTGTTGTTTGTTCAGAAACTAGTTGAGCGCCATTTTTGTTGATACTTTTTTAGTGGCTTTGCTTTTATAGTTATTAATTTTACACATACTTATGTATGTAGTATAGTACTTGTATATTAAGTATACATATAAAAGCGTATGCGTGCATATGTTCCTTTTAAAGCACTTCAGTTTAATTAAAAACTTAAAAATTAAATAATGCAAAATGCGCAAAAATGTAATTAGTTGCAAAAATATACACTCAGTAAATAGCAGAATTTATGTGTTTACATATATATATATATATATATATATATATATATATTTGTTTTAGAGCCTTTGTATTTTATATTTCAAGTCGTAGGCTTGCCACGACTATTGCCCTGCAGATACAGGTAATTAACGCGCGACCAATCCTTTTTGTAAAATTTTAGTACTCTATTAGAAGATGTAAAAAGGGTATATTAAGTTTGTGGAAAGTTTTGCAACATTCAAAGGAAGGCGTAGTACAGCATATGTAGTTTAGCAATCTTTATTATCGCTATGTCTTTAGAAACGCCGTAGTTTCAGCGTCTATAAAAGTTCCAGTCAGTTTGATTTTTTAGACTCTTCTGAGCACTTATCTAAAAAGGATATGAAACAACCTTGCCATAAGCGAAATTATTCACGTCAGTTTTTCGAACAAAACTATTGATAACGGCGATTGCTAACGAATCTTTTTCGAATAGCATTTCCCACTACTAGTCCATTAGTAGGCGTCGAGTTTAGGACCCGTATGAACCACGAGCTGTATGAGCTGTATGATGAGGTAGACATAGTCCAGCGCATTAAATTCCAGCGGCTGCACTGGTCTGGTCACCTCATCCGAATGAACACTGAAGCTCCAGTACTAAAGGTTTACGACGGAAAGCTGAACTTGATTGTTCGACGGCGTCAGAGAGGACGTCCGAGCTTAAGATGGCAAGATCTGGTCTAAGATGGCCTGAAGAAGCTCTGGATTGCACTTTTCTACGTGCGGCCTTGGCCCATAGACGGTTGTAGAGCCACCTAAGTAAGTAAGTAAGTAAGTCCTCCAATTACAGTCTCGTATCACTCTTTCTAGTAACCAATTGCAAAACTGTGCCCTATACACAGTTTCGAGTAAACGCTTAACAAACTAGGACCCAACGACAGTTTCGAAACACTGTAATTCGAAAAGAGTAACGACAGCTTATATTGGAATTGATTAATCACGGTTATGCGCATCACTATAATGTATCTATATACTGGAGATTATGTTTGAAAGATTTTTAAGCTATTGAAACAAGAATAAGCATATTGCATACATGTAGTGTATCTCGTAGTTGTGTACACTTGACTGCAGCGATATTTCTCAAAAGCTTTTGCAGCTTTTCTTGTTTTGGCATTTTTGGGGGTGGCCTTTATTTAAATTATTATCATTATCAAAAGCCTTCTTTGCAGCTATTTTCATAAAATATAAAGCAACCCTTGCCTGCGCTTTTCACGTGCCATACCACGGTTTCACCTACAGTGGGTACACGTTGTAGTTAATGCTTTGTGCCATAATTTCCACCAGGCGCATTATCACCATCATTATCATCATCATCATCTCCATCATTTGCTATTGAAACTTATACGCGTAAATGCAACGCGCTGCGGTTGGGTGATGTTAATGACGGTAATGGCGGCACACTGGCAGCAATGGCGGCGTTGTTAGCGCAGTAATTAACGTCATTCAGCGGAAGTGCTGTCAACATTGACGTCGACGTCTGTCACCTGCCAGCAGCAGAGGCTGATACTACTACTGCTGCCTCGAAACTAAAGTAAACCAAACCTTTATATACTACAATAGAAGAAAAAAAGTATCTTTTGCAAAATAAAAGCGCAATGCAGTTCGCTCGTTGAAAGCAGTGAAAGTAGTTAAATAATGAGGTTAGAGACTCGTTAAACTCATTTAGCTGGCGCAAGAAAAGTAACACCTGCAAAGTGAAACAAAGAAGTTGAAAAAAAAAAATTGGAATTAAAGGAATTTGTCAAAATGTAGTAAAATTGTAAGCTTAGGTACAACCGAAGCGTTTGTATGCTATAGAAACAAATGTATTTTAATAGGTGGGCAAATACAAATCCGCCATTTTGTTTTCGGAAATTTTGATATCAGAATCGTACGTACCAGATTTTTTCTGCACTTGTTACTGAACCTACAGATAAGAGAGGTATTAATAAGATTTCCATTAGGGAAAAGTGATTCTAGTCTCAAACCTCTCTTATGGGTTTTTGAGGTTTCTGATTGTGAATCTGATATCAAAATATCCAAAAACATAATGGCGAATTTTTTAAATTATTGACTCAAAACGTAATTTAGTATTAGGGATTTTATGAGATCGCTGTTTAGAAAGTAGCCGTCAAAAGTTTCGAAAGCAAAATGGCGATCCATATATATATATTTTTTTAAAAGTTATTCAATCGAAACAAAATTTTCTACTTACGTTTTTAAACTCTGATTACGCTACTTTCGAATATTTGATGTCAATTTTTCTAAAATCTGATAGCAAATTTGGAATGAGCGACTCGAAAAACATTGAATCTGACTATTTTTCTTTTTTTTTCTGTCATGGAGTTTGTAATGCATTGAAGAAAGCATCGGAGACTTCATAAAATATATATTCTTGATCAGCTCGATCTGTCTGTCTGTCCGTCTGTCTTTCTGTCTGTCTATCTATATGAATCAGAAATAGTCTCCCAGTTTTTAAGATATCGATCTGAAATCGGGTTTGGAGACTTCCTATGTTGCCATGCTTAAACATTTATCCCAACTACCATGCCACGACCACTTTTAGAGGTTGGCACCCATACAATTTTACCTGCTACTTTTCGAATTTTATATGAAAAACTTTTATTCACAGTCAATATTAATTTCAAACTGGATATTGTGGCTTCTAACGGTCGGAAGTTTCACATAGTTATGAGCTAACTACCTGAAAAATGCAATGAACTCGAATGAAAAGTATTAAAGAGTATTAAAGGTTCCGATTATTCAGTTCCGATTCTCCGGTTTCGATTTTTCTTGTGTTTCTATATTTTTGACCGCCTAAAATTAATCTAGATCAGTGTGTGCTGGAAGAACTAAAATACAAAAGAAAAACCGCAGAAGGGGTAACAGCTCACGCCGGGTACTCTAGATTTTATATTTGTTTATGTGGCGCTACAATCGCCTATGGCTGATTCCGCACGAAATTAATCGTACCAGCCACTGTAGTCTGTTGTGCGCTGTCGCCAATCGTTGCCAATACCTTATTTGAGTCGTTCTTTCCAGACTTGCTCATTCAAACTTTTGCTCGGTCGTCTTCTGCGACTCTGTTTAGATTCACGTTTCATTAGGATAGTGCAGTCGATAGAATTCGATCCGCAGCACTATGTTAACCTCATCATGGAGCACATAGAACTCGTAGGGATCATAAGGAGACTCAACTCAACTCTTATAGGTCCAAAAATTCTACAAAATATCTCTCTCTCTCTCTCTCTCTCTCTCTCATACTAATGTATATTGTCAGAGTCCACGCTTCTGCAGGACTATGACCATCAGAGTTTTATAGAAGTATTTTTTCATTCGTACTTGGCCTTTACTTATAATCTGTTAACTGAGCGCAAAGTAGCATTAATTTGCAAGTGTGATGCTTCGTCTGATCTTTAAGTTTACATTAATCTTGTTGGTTATCACTCTTCCAGGTAGACAGAGTTTTCTACAAAACTGAAGTTGAAATTCTCTATTCTCACAGACCGATGACACGTCGATAATTTGCGAGTGGACAGCAAGTACTTCGTCTTGTCCTCGCTCACCGCTACATCCATGAATTGTGACTGTTTGTCAATTTTCGAGAGCTCCTTGCTGCATTGGCGAAAGTAAAAAAAATCTACACTATAAAGCATCACCCAGCTTGAAACCAGTCATGGTATCTAAGGGTTTAGAGATGTTTTTTTCTACCCAGACTACGATTCGCGTATAATTGTTTCATTTATATAAATGTAGGGCATATATAACGCAAGGAAAAAGGCAGTAAATGTAACATTTATTCCTGCTAATTACAAGTCAATGCAATGGTTGCAGTGCAGTGCAGCGAAAAATGAAACAGCAACGCACCATTTTAGGACAAGAACACCTAAGGGTGACGTTGTCAGGAGAGCAATGAAGAATGCTGCATTGTCGTCTTCAACTTGGCTGCTTTTGTCTAAAGGTGTGGCTTGGCTGGCTAAAATTAGTTTTGCTTCGTGAAAACTAAACCGAGAAAGAATTGAATGAGTTAGAAGGAAGAGAATTAAAGCAAGGGAGACAAAATGTAATGGCTGTAAGCAGTGCTTTCGAATGGTCTCGAATGGGTTTTCTAGGGCTCCGGAGTTACGCAATACCAGTAACTTTTTTTTTGTGCTTGCTAGTTTTTGATATTTAATAAAGCATATTGTTTTTTTGTTGATTTAAAAATTTGTTTCTGTTTTGAGATGGAATTTTATGCCTACGTCTCTGTTGTCTATAAGAGTGCTGCATCTAGTGAGTAACTTTAATGATAGGCGTTGAACTATAACCAAAAAAAGGACGCTGGTTTTCTGCACAAAAGTTTAATTGATAAAGTTTGAATAAACTGGCGCGGCAAAAAAAATAAGTGTGTACAACAACAATAAGAATAGCAGCATAATAAACAACAACAGCTGTCAATTAATGTCGCAGCAGCAGCAGAAGCAGCAACAACAACAAAAAGTTCCCAGTAAATGTCGCTTCAAGGACAATTGCTGCCTGCATTCACGTTGCGACAGTATGCGACATTTTACGTGCGACCATTTTGTATTTCAATTTTTGTTTTTGTTTTTTTCTTGCCGCCATCGCCGCTTAATCAATGCAAAGCAATTTGAAATTCAGTTTGAACGTTTTATATATTATATACGGATATATCTATAGACTGGACGTAATAAAATACGTAACGAATTGTGCGCTTTGTCTGTATTGAAGTAAGCAAGTATATACGCTGTCGTATGTAGAAGCCAGGGCCAACAAAATTTCGCAAAGTTGTGCTGATATTTGCTTATTATTTTGTATATAAATTCAAGAAACTGAGTCTATAAATTGATTTCATGCAAAACTTGATAAGTTACTTTTAAAATAAATGTACAATATTAAAATATGAAATTTGGTTCGAGAGAAGGCTTCGTAAAAAAACTTAAATTATTAAATTTTGCCAAAATTTATCTTAATCTGTTATGTTGAAGTGTTTTTAAATTAATATTTAATTTAATTTTAATTTAACATAGCATCGAGCGGGGAACCTTCTATTTGGCATGATCTTACCTTCGAGTACTTGAGAATACTTCAAGTCAAAGATTCCCCCGGAAGTGTATCCAGATCAGTTTAAAAATTGTCTGTCGAATCCAGAAGTGCATACGAATTTTGAATCGAATCCAGTTTCGTGTAAATAAATGATGGCCAAATAGATTTATTTATTTTTCAAATAGGGGTATATCTGCAACTGTCAGCCATATTTAATCCATCCAAATGCCAAAACAATTAGTTTCACGTTTGGAAATAATTTAAAAATATTAACCAAATTTCGGCTTAGTTGAAACTGATCAACGTGAATTTTGCCGTGAACTAGGTCGCCAACATCGTTTCACTGAGCATATAAAAAAATAATATACCCAATGACACTCCCGCAATCTAGACAAATCTATAGTGTATGGACGGACAATTGACTTGGACGATCCAATTTAAGACACAAGTTTAAATAAAGCAATATTTTCAGTAGTCATCTATAAGCCGACACTTAGACCCATTGTTTTTTATAGAAGTAACATCAAATAACGTTTTCCCCACTTACCAAAATTATCGAAGAGGTACTTGTCCCTATGTGCGCCATCAGTTCCAAGTGAGCGTGTGTTTTCTACCGCAGAGAGGTTGATATTAAAAAAACGTAGTAGATTAAGCTGCAAAAATAGTGAAAATTTGATAAATTACTTCGCTGGAATAGTAATTTAAGAATGGTTCTGTAAATTTATAACCGATTTTGATGATGCATGCTCACCCTGCGTGTTGTTTTAAACTTCAAGTCCTGTCAAAATAAAACTGAAAAAAAAACACACACAGGGTGTGCACGCATAATATTAATCGGCACAAAGAAAGTGAATCATGATGGAAGTGGCGCATTCAGATTTGCCCAAATATTATTATTATTATGCGTAAATTTCAAACAATTTGAATTCGCACATTACTACTGTGTAAATGGGCACTTTATAAATGAGGGTTGACAACACTGCCGATATTCTTTCAGAAAAAAACGGTTGGGATACTGGCACTCACTAATCACGAACTGCTTAGACAGTAATCGTAACTATACGTATAAGCGAACAACTGGCACTAGAAAATAGCAGATATCTCCGTTCTGATAGGAGCACGTGTTGAACATTAATTTATAGAAAGATACGCCGTAAAACTCGATGTCAGTGCCCTTAGTTTCTGAAGAACTTATAGAAATACTGAAAATGAAAAAAAAAACTGTTGAGCATCAATTAGAGAGATTAGATCCTTGCTCTGTACTCACTCTGGAGTTTCCTATTACGATATTCTTACAGAGATGCTTTAGAAGTTAAACAGCTCATATGATGCCAAAAAGGAGCCATCTATGGCTTAAGTGGTAATGTGAAGCAGCACACATTTGCCATTACAGCTAAAACTAGCCATACAAAGCAACTTACTCAATAAAAGCTTTAAAAATTGATGAAGATTAAAACTATGAAGCTTATAATGTTCATATTATATTTTCACCGGCCAAGATTCTTCATATGAGTCAATTTATCGAATAATGTTGTCATTCGCTTCAAACGAATTACTTGTTTTTCAATGAAATGTCTGATTTATTATTGCTAGCATATCATATTTATTATCATCACCACCATCAGTTGATATTTAAATAAAGCGAACGTAATTTTGCCACTCACATGTTAACGACATCGAACATTTGGCAGTGGAAAACGTTGCTATGTTGAGAATGTTGGGTTCAATGAAAAAGCCTTATAACACTCCACATTTTTGTTAGCCCTCTTGTATATCCATAGACTGGACCAATCCGATAAGTATCGTACTTTTGTGTTAGTTAAAATAAGCGTGCATGTGCATGAATTTCCTTTACTGCATGAGATTTTTTCCGCTTATTGGCATTGATCACGTCTCACATTGTACTTATTAAAAATGCTACGCAGCATATTACAAGTTAATAATTCTACGTATTGAATGAATGCTATAAACGCCAGGATATAGTAGATAGACATACGTAGACAGATATTCATTTAGCAATGTCATCAGTAGGTTGTGCATGCAATAGTGCGTAACGTTTTCACGCTTTACATGTTTGATAAAAAAAAAAAAAAAAAAATTATATCCTGCGGCGAAATACAAACGTATAATTTTTATTATGCACAAAACGAAATACGAGATTGTATGCTGTGCGACAGAGAGCAGCAGAGGAGAGAGAGAGAGCGTGCACATACTCATCATACACTACAGATTGAAATAAACAATTGACTGGGTGCTGTAGATACATTTATACTGTCTGCTTCCATATGACGCGTGTTATTGCTCACTCTCGAATAGTTGACACAAATTGTCAGTTCATCAACGCCTATCAGCGAATGGCGGCACGCCCATGCTACATGCCTCAGCAAACTGGTGGACACGATGCTGCTGCCACCATTGCGTTTTTTTTTTTACCACCATTTTGCTATTCACGCCGCAGGGGGCGTGTGTGTGCGCTATTCTTTTTTGTTTTATGGACTGCGTGCGTTTTATGTGCAATAGCACAGATACAGCTACTGTATAAAGCTTTAATATAAAGGGTATTTCAATGGGGACATAACACTTTTGCATTTTAATAGTCTACGTCAAGAATGATGCACAGGATGTTCATTTCGGTAGTACGATATGATGACATAAAGCAGTTTAGTTCAGCAAGAGAATGGAGTACATGACTCCCAAACCCAACTTTGTACAAACACCAATTTTACTGGGACCAGAAGACTGACACAAAGCACTAGAGAAAATATTTACAGACGGCTCCAAAATAGAGTTAGGAGTTGGAGCGGCGGCCTATTGCGCAAAGCCCGATCTGAGGCTCTCGTACAAACCTCCCGATTACCCGATTATTCCACGCGAAAGTATTTGCAATAGCATGAATAAACATATTCGTCGAAAGCTAAGCTGTAATAAAAACCCTCAAGGTGGTCTCCATCTTTTTCAGAAATATTCTGGCGCGCACGAATGCAGTAGATGGTCTCAGCACTTCAAAAAAGGTGCACATTGTCTGGATTCCTAGCCACTGGGGCATACAAGGTATTAAAATGGCGGACAGTTTAGCAAAAGAAGGCATTGGGCTACCGCGAGAAGTTACAACAGACGTAAGGATCTCCCTATAGACGCTATATAGCAAACCCAAGAAGAACGTCTGGATCATAGCTAGGGAGAGGTGGAGGAACACTTCTAGCTGTAAAATATCCAAGACAATGTATAAAGAACACAACAGAAAACTTTAGCACTACTTGCTGCAGCTCCAGAGGAGATACACCAGATCGCCAAATACACAAGAATTGTACAGGACTTTATAAGCTTCTGAATGCTCTCCATCATCGAACTCACTAAGAATCATATTGGTCTATGTGTGACCTCAAACACGGTGTTCGTTTATCCAACGTTAGTCCAGGTTTGCCCAAGGTTAAACTTCGTTTGTCCAACCTTCAAAAAATAAATTTATATTCTGTGAAGTTGGCTCCTAGAATGGTAAGGTTCATAGATGCAGTTCGTTTTTGTGTAACGTTGTTCCAAGCTCGTCCTAGTCAGAACTTCGTTTGTCAAACCTTCAAAAAAAAGAGGACTAACGTTAGATAAACGAACTGCATTCAAAAAAATGAAAATTTTAAACTTCGGGATACCATCTTCACATGGCTCTAACCTACGGTCTGTAGAGTTCGCTATCGTGCCATTTTGGAAGACTATTTTTGGATGGACTCGACATCCAAGCCACTCAGCTGGTTAAACAATTGATCTATTGAAGGGGAAGTTCGGTAACAGTTCTCGAAATATTCCGGTCGCATGGCCACCTCGCTCATTGGATTTAAAGCCGTATGATTTATTTTTATTGTGCAACGTTAACCAACGTTAGTTGGTTTATGCCAACTAGCCAATAACATTAGTGGAGCTCAGGAACATTATCACGCGAAATTACCAACGTTTCGGCCAAAGTATATCGATCGATTCCTCTTACTTAAATGTCACATCTACGGGTATACTTGCATTCAGAATGAATTTCAACCCAATATCTCAATTATTCTCTGTTTTATTTAAATACAAAATTGTTCTGTCCTTATTGAAAAATGCTTTATAATGTATCTATAGCAATACGCAAACGACATGTGACTCAATTTCGATTTATTGGCTTCAATTAAAATTTTACATTAATTAATTTCGTTGCTCGACGTCAACGTGAACATCCTGACTCGCAATAAACCAAAATTATGCACAAATTTCTGATTTTGTGCTCATTAAATTGTGCTGATAAACATCAAAGCTTATGCGACAAATGACTCCGACTCGTCGTCCATAGTAGCAAGCAAATCACAAACGTTACAAGATTCACTCAAGTTTCGTGACAACAATGTTATTGGACATCGAGTATTATTGTATGTACAACAAGATACAATATACAAGATACAAGACGACGACGACGACAACGACATCATGGTCTAAATTGTGCTCTGGTGGCTGGAAAACTAAGTAACTGCTGCACATAATCGTAAATTGCTGGAAATGAAAATGAAAATGAGATACGTAGAACGCATACTAAAGGATTTATAAGTAGAACATAGCTGATTAGCTTCTGGCATAGCTCTATGAGTGTGAATATTGTTCTGTATGGAGAAGCGGAGTGGAACGTAGCCAAGTATTTTTTGATGATGAGGCAATAGATGTTGCAATTGGAAGGGAAGGAAGTATACGTATATATAAAGACGATGTTGAGCTTGAGGTTGAGCACTACGACAACGACAATGTTGATGATGTCCGTGTGCTCCACTACTCGTACATGCTGCACGCTACTAATCAGCGTTTGATATGGTGCTGGCGTTGGTGACTACAGCTCTCTGCATATATTAAATTATGGCTAGAGTGACCACCATCGGAAGCAATAAAAAAATATCAGTTAGTGTAAGTTTTGCTTTACACATAGTTGGAAGATATGTATACCTAGTATATGGTATGTTTTTATTCATATATGCTTTGCGGTTGGCAATAATCTTCTGGCCGATAATGTGCTTCAAATGAAGTTTTAAAAAAAAAACCCGATGCAACGCCATATGATTTGTAGTTTTAAAAAAAAAATTTTGATTTCTGAGAGGTTGTTTTAGTATCATATTGACTACGGTTAAGGTTTGAATACTCTTCATCATAAAGTTTGAGCTGAACAGTCTATGAAATCAAACATGAAATGCAGACAGATGAACGGAAATCAGTTTATTGCCGCGCCTATCTGGATAGAAAAAGAAGACTTTTATCCAATAGCTAAGATTTTTCTATATTCTCTTATTCCAAATAAGAAAAGAATAAATCACAATCGTGAAATAGTAATGATATCCACTGAAGACTAACTGAAGACTACAGTCGGAGAAATGCACTAATTTCGTATTGAAGAACTAGCAATCATAATATAAAAATGGTACTATTCACTTCGTGAAGATTTGGCGAATATCGATAAAATAGTAATTTTTTCACGCTTGAAAGATTTTCGCGATTTTAATTTACTTGAGATTGAGCATGCGAATTTCATGTTACTCAATGCAAGTGAATAAAAATCGCAAAATCCTCCTAAATGTCAAAAGTTTACCATTTTATCGATTAAGTTTCTTCGTTGTTTTTTTGTTGTAAATCATATCTTAAAGTAAATATATGCGCCTCATGAAGCAAAATGAACCTTTTTAATTCGATTTAGTCGAACTGTTAACACTTAATTATGTTGTACATTAATATGTAACTGGTGATTCATTTAGAGGTGTTTTCTTCAGCGTGGAATATCTTCTTTCAATGCTTGACGTGTCGTGGGCTTATTCACATAAACCTGTGACTTCAAAAAACAATATACAATATACAAACAATATATCACAAGAATTCGGCGGCCAATTCTGTTCACCAAAACATGAGAGGACACGTCCGGGAAATGACTGAATTGAACTGTTTCTCGTGCTGTATGGCATGTGGCACAGTCTTGTTGAAAACACATGACCTCCACATCAATACCTTCAAGTTTCGACAAAAAAACAAACTGGTTAACATATCACGATAACGAACACTATTCACGGTTTGTGTTTGACCTGCCTCATTTTCGAAGAATAAATGGACTGATGATGCCTCCAGCCCATTTGTTTCTCATAAATCACTCGATTCACTGGATTTTCTGAGCCCAAATGCGATAATTTTCCCTGTTAACGAAGTCATCGAGATGAAAATTAGCCTCGTCACTAAAGATGATTTTGTCTTCAAAACCGAGGCGGCCATTTGCCCGATGTGCTATTCCATACATAACTTCATGATGTCTACTTTATGTTTCAATAAAAGTTTCATATATTTTCAACAAAATACAGTGTTTTATATAAACTTGGGACACCCGGCTATTTTGGCTTAAAACTTAAAAAGAAACTTCACTTAGAACTTAATAGCGCACTTATAATACACAAATAACTTTTACATATTCTTTGTTAAGTTCGCGGTATAATTTGTTCTTCATTTCTGTTATTATTTGTTACTTGTGTTTGAAAATGCAGTTAGCAGATGGCCGAATTTCGACAGTAAATCGGGTACTAGACCCTTATAAGTATATATCTAGATATATATTAGTAACTTAAATTGTAGATAGTACTCTACGCACAATGTATACAATTGATTTCGCCATAAACTAGATAAAGTTTTCACAAACTTCACTGCAGCTGAAATAGAATTTCACACAATTCCAAAGCAAAATGGCCACTTTCAGCTAAATTATCTACAGCAAACGCAATTGGCAACAGTTTCTCATTGCAGGCAGCCAACACTCGACACTGATTTTCGCTACATGGTGCGGTGCGGTGCGATGCGGCTTGTTGAGCATAGTGCGGGTGTATTTAGCTGTTCGAAATCGATGGTTTGGGATGTGTTGCGTTGTGGTCGGGAACGAGGCGTCTCTAATTGAAGCTGCTGCCAAAGTATTAAAGTTGCTGTTGCGGAAATGTTTGTCTCGCTTTTCGATGCCATGCTGTAGATATCGAGGCAACGTATCCACATACACACACACACACACTCCCATACACACACAAAATGAATTCCAAACATAGATGACGCACACTAAATGCTCAAGTGCTTAGTTCGGTTCGGTTTTTTGGTTATGTGTTGGTTTCGGTTTTGGCTGATAGCATGTGTATATGCATCGCTACGTAAGTATATCTATAGCTCTAGTTCCTACAGCTGCTACTGTTGCTGGTATTAGTGTGACTTAAGTGTATTTGTTACATTGGCTTGAATCTTAATGATGGGAAAATTTGTGAATTGCGCATGGGGATTCTTGTAGTTTACTTATTTGGCTCCATTTTTTTTTTCTTTGTTTTTGTTTTTTGTCAGCTTCAGTTCAAATGCTAATGACGAACAAAATACTTGAGAATGAAATGGCACAATGGCAACGCATAATGAGAAAACTGACTTAAGTTAATTGAAGTTGTTACTAAATGTATCTAGAGTTAGTTATCGTAGTCAAGCGTGTACGAGTGCCTTTTTATAATGATTTTCGTGCGGTTGGTTTTAGTTTTTTTTTATTTATTGCATAAATTTAACATTGTTCTGCAATCTCATGTTAAATGGTTATGCTAAGCGTTTAGCTAACTAGCAATTAAATATTAGAGCATTTAGATTTTCGGAAATATTTGCATTCACTTTATAATGCCAATGATTCGCTTGAAATATTTTGTTTATTAATTCGACATGAACTGCATTCAAAATGCAAATGATTTTGTAAATAGTAAATTTTTCAATTGTACTATTTGAATTTGTTATTTAATTTGGCAAAAATCTGATTTGTTTCGCATTGGTGCACGATTTGACTTCATGGTTTGTCAGGAAAAAATATCTATTGAATTTTAATATATGTACATACTAAATATATTCAGCATGTTTTTAAAGAGTCTTTCTATTGTTATTATTCAGTAAAATAAAATAGTATTTAAATAGTTTCCTTATTCTGCTGGAATGGAAATTTATGTCTATGAATGCATAAAATAGTAATAACTAAACAATAAATATAGCTAGTGCAATAAAAGCTCATATATAAAACGGATATTGAATATACGCTGCACACAAAATATTTGTAAGCAGGTTATATTGGGTCTGTTGAAGTGCCAAAATATATGGAACACTGCGAAGAAATCATTGTACTCTTTACACAGTACGGATATTGTGCTTTAGGAACTACTCTCAAACAAATATAGTTCGAAATTCAAAAAGTCACTCACTTAGCAAATTGCTCTCCAATATACAGTGTGCTTTTTAAGAGAGGTTGAAATAAAACACATACAAATATTGTACATATAATGCGTCAATTTTTCTTTTATTTGGAAGACAATTTAAAAGATTTCGGGCATATGCTAGCCACTGGAAGATCTGACGAACTTCAACCTGTAGGTCCAATTTTCCACCACTTTTTCAATCATTTGAAGCAGTATCTTACGAAAAGTGCGCTCGTCGTTGCCTTTCAAGATTGAAATCGATGAAACGAAAGTAGTCGCACGACAGATACAAAAGACAACACCTTATGTCGCAGTGCCCGTTTCCGTTAGGATGGCCCTTAAACGTTCTAGCTCTGACACTATGTCTTAGGTAGCGTTACTGGCTGATTCAGCCTGTTTCGTTGTGACCACTACGTCACGCACTGGTTATGGTTATGGTTTAAGTAGTCGCACGATATTGTCCGTCAAACTTTCCCGTCAATAAGTTAATGGTTGCTCCAGAAGTATGGCATGTGGCATCATCCCGCTGATGATCATCAGTCGAAAAAAACTCATTCAACATGGTTCAATATTGGGAGCCATTGACGGTGATCGTTGCATTTTCTTTGTTTTTGACAAAGTATGGCGGTATCATGGAGCCAGCATCCCATAGACTGCATCAAATCCTGCATTTTTCGGGATGCAACTGTGGCTGATGTAACACCATTGGATTTTTCTTGCACCAAATGTAACAATTGATATTGATACAGAAGTGAGTCTCACTGATGAACAACATTTTGCGGTAGAACAGTGTATAGCGTTGTATGCGAATAACAAATCACTATATTTTATTTAAAATATTTCTATTTATTATATGAATTGTAATTTTTCTATTTTATATAAAAGACGAATATCAATCGTTGCTGAAGAAGCCATGTTTTTGTTACCACAGACAGATATCGATAAGAAGTTTCGGTGTGAGACCGATGTGTGATATCAAAACCGATATTATCGTTACATGGACGAAACTGCCGCCATAAGTGGATTGACTTCTCAACGTTTAAACGTTTAAGTCTCTATAGTCACGTTTGTAAGGACCTAAGCCAAGATCTTTGCGTAAAATCATCCACAGAGTCGTTTAGCATGATATTGAGGTTCATTACGAGAGAAAAATACTAAGGAGTCCTTTGCGCCATCCACTTTCCTGGTGGGTAAAAACATTTTTCCTTAAAAATTGGTGATGGAAACCAGTGTTAACATTGATTCATCTAACTGAATTTTAGTACAAAGTAATTTTGGAGCTCAAAGTGGAAGAAAGGACTGAAGTTGAGTAGCTCTTGGTAGCCTTTTTTGTATGGCTAAGAATGTCCCACGGGCAGGTGTCAGTACAGCAAGTTTCATCCACACCGTTTCCAAACAAACAAGCAAAGAAGAACGTGGAAAAATATTTACAAATAGCAAAATCTGCTTTTGCATTTAATTTTGAGCATAGTGGCACGAGAGGTGATGGTTGCTCTTATAAACACATCATTATGTATTTTTTAGTCTCTAAAATAATTGTGAATCGCATACAAGTAAAACACATAATCTGTTTATCTTTCGCACTCACCGAACAAGCTACACGAAAAAATCTCCCTATCTCTTTCGCGCTCACAGTTTATTATCAACTGGCAATTGTCTGCTTGTATGCTGTCGCTTTTCATTATTTCACCACGGGTCTCAATCTGCATTTGTTGAGTTTTGCCAGAGTAATAACAAGGAGGAATAGGTTTAATATTTCTGTAAGTGCGTTTGCATTTCATGTAAAGCCTGTGCGTGTTATTTTTGTTTCGTTGGGAGAGTCGTTCGTCACTTCAATGTAATCAAGAATATATTTACTTTTTGGCAATGCTTTCTTTAATGCGCTACAAGCTCTATGTCAAAATTATTATACTCTTTATTCATACTATATCTGAAGAGTATAAAAATAAAAAAGACGTCTAGTTTGCACAGATTTACAATTCAGTTTATTATTTCAATAAAGTTAGTATAAAATTTATTTTTCGTGAATCGTTACAAAGCATGTCGAAAAAATTTAAAATTAAAATTCCCGAAACTCACACTTCCGGCGAAGTGCAGGCTGCGCATGAAGCGGAGTATGTCGTTATGGTTTCGACTGTATTTGATCATATAATTAGCGTATTAAATAAAAGTCGATTGCCATCAACTGATAAGGGACGTCAAACCCCTAAGGAGACAGGACAACTCGAGGGTGCGGATTTTAATGACAAAAGCGTGAATGAACATAGCGAAGAATTTGGCGCGACTTCACTTTTAGCGACATCGGCAAAGTCAATGTCGACCGGTGGCAATCAGCTAAAAGATGGTGAGTTAAAGCGCTTATTCCTTGTGGTAGATAAACGATCGCAGCCAATGATGGTGCAAGGAATGGAGCATATTACAAATGATGAAACGGCGGCGATACCGCTAATAAAACCGGATAATGCTTTTGACCAGAAAGAGTCGCAGCCATTGTTGTCAAAACAGAGCAGTATAGTATTAAATTCTCGTCCAGCATCGATTAATTTAACGGAAGATGTGAAGAAGGAAATCGGCAATGACTTATTGAAGACCGATGATTTGCAAAAAGTTTTAGAGCCGTTTAAGTGGGTTGCATTACCCAAAGACGAGCAGAGTCTTCTGAATAAGGAACAATTACAAGGTGCAGAAAAGTTGAAATTGAATTATTTTGCTAAGACAGAAAAATTCATTAAGAAAAATGAATGTGTTTTGGAGTCAAACACTCAATCGAAAAGTAGCAACAATGCAGATGCAAGTCAAATAACAATGTGTCAGCAAGAAACTGAAGCAATTTGCAGTGAAACAGAGAGGCAAACTAAATCGTTGAAACCGGACTCTGTTGAGCTGGCATTTGCACAGACAGAAATTAAACGGAATGTAGAAAAATTTAGATACCAGAAAACTCAACAGCGCGCCGCAACGTTTTCATTGGCCAAGACTCCATCATTGTCCAAGACTCCATCATTCTTCAAGATTCCATCATTGTCCAACACTAAATTCAAACTAAGACAGTATGGCAACCCATTCCATTCCAGCAAAACTACTTTAACTAAAGCTAAACTCAAAGTGGATCACGGTGCCTCAAACTACCTAGATAAAAACTGTAAAAAAGCGCTTAATGCTCAAGCTAAGTGTCCAGTAAAGGGGTCGGATGAAAATCTATTGAAAAAGTCTTTGGGCAAATGTTCCTTGATATCAGCTGAAAAGAAACATGAAATGCAACCACGCAAATTGCCAGGAACTCAGTCTAAAACCAATTTGCATGTCGGTTCATCAAATTACCAGGAAAACAAAAAGAGTTTAGTGCTTTAACGCAACGTCAATTAAAAGCGTCTGATAAATATCTGAAAAAAAGTCGGGTACCCAGCGAACATCCTATGACATCAGTTAAGCAGAACCAGCAAAAACAACCGTTGCCAAGAGTTCAGTGTAAGTCCAAAGTGGATCAGGCTTCCTCAAATTACAAGAAAGCGCAACATAAAGATATGAGTGCTTCACCGAAGTTTCCAGCAGAACTCTCGTTTGACGACTTGGATTTCTTATTGAACGGAAATCGAGTGAAACAATCGTCGAAAGAAGTTTCGGCAATTAGGGCAACAAAGAATCTCGTTAAAAAAATGGCACATACTGACATTACCCTATTCTCAGAGACACCGCGGCGAGCAGTGTCCATCAGTGTAGAGAATGAAATTGCAGACGTAACTTCAATTACAAATCCAAAAAAGAATTGCGATGTCAAAGAGCCAAAACTAGAACATTATGTAACATATTATGAAGCAGTCATGCGCGAAGATGCTGCACTTCCTATGCGTGACTTAGATGTGGAAATCAATTGGTGTGAATTACTAAAAAGGGATACAAATAAGCCGCCAACTACATTTGCAATGAATTCTATAAAGCAACGTATGCAGAAGACAAGCAGTATACCGCAACCAACATCAAAGCCGTGCGTGGTACCGCCTGGATTGGTTGGGGTGTTCTTGCCGTTGGTAGGTGATGAGAAGTCGCGTATTCAGAAATTATCGACAATTAATTAAATATAAAATTATGTATTTTTTTATATTTTGTTATATATATGTAAATAAATTCTGTTCAATATTTTATTGAGATTGTTAAATTGTTAAATTAAAGGAAAATACAATAAATGGGAATGTATCCCGCAATAAGTTCGTTTTGAATAACATAGACAAACAGAGATAAAAAGTAAGTTTACACATTTCCTTCCAGAAAATATCTTTGAAGTGTTTTTAAACTAAATTTGAGCTTAAATCGCCAATCAGTTTGCTATTTATTAGCAAGAAAGGGGAACGATCCCCCGACAGCATTTTTGTAAATAGAGTAACACCAACATCCCAGAGGGTTGTGCATCCGCCCCTGCTTATAAGTAGTACTCCGGTTGTGCAAACTATTCGAGACCAATTTCGATCGGAATGCAAAAACATTCCAGTTTCAAGATCGGGAGACTGTGGCATTTTAGAGGAACAATATGATACATGCGTATATAACTATGCTCTATTTGAAGCACCTCCTTTTCTGAAATACGAAATGAAGCCGCGCAAATTGACTGGAAATTTAATTAGTTCGATGAAGCAAAATAAATATTGAACCAAGAATTCTCTACTGATGATATTCTTGATGACAGTCAAATGCTGGAAGTCTTTTAGAGATGCAGAGCGATAAACCAGTGAAGCAGAAACAAAAAACAAATACGCCTGGTTGAAATATTGGGAATTGAGCAATGAGAATTGGAGTTACTCAAAAAAAAAAGTGAACAGTCAAACGGTGTGAGATGATGACCAAGAATTTTCAATAGTTTGCTACCATATTGTGGAAATATGAGTCATTCCGCTACAGGTTCCACAAATTTACAATTCACGACGAACCGTGCACCTCGCTTGTTTCTCTAATTTCTGAAGAACATAATACATTCAATGATCAATAAACTCAAATAATATAAGAACTAAATATATCGACATTAAAATATATTGCATAAATATGTAGTTACCTCCAAGTTTTTATTAGTCTTTCGCATGTCAGTATTGCGTTTTTGACAAGTCTGTTTTCCACTAGTCTGTTCACAGGGCTGTGTAATCTATTTCTCATTTTTCGTCGACTAGTTGTTAATAGCTTATTAGGTTGTTTTTACACGAATAAAAGCATTGTTTAGTATGCTATTTCTTCAAGCATGCAATGTATGAGACAACTAAAATGACGAAAACGACGTCGATTTACTTATTCCGTCGTGTTAAGATGACTCATTGTATATTGGCTAAGAGTAAACAGTTTAAAAATGAGTGCATGCGATTTATGGAGTGTATAACTTGCTTCCAGCAAAATTTAGACGGGAATAGAGAATTAGCCCGAAAACACTGCAGCGGCAATACCCAGACAAATGAGAATGGCAAGATCGATTTGTCTAGTCATCTACAATGTCTTCTTTGATTTATGAAAAACTTGTGGGAAGGGAGAGACTAAATACTCCTTGTGGTAAATCATATGGTTAAACAAATGCATGATGAGCACACTTTATGCTAGCTTCAAAACAGTTGTTGCTGTACTCATCACATTCATACTCATCTACTAGTGGGCGTGTACCGCCCACTTTTTAGGGTAGTCTCAATTTAAGCACCCACTTTTATGTTTTACAATACTATTTAAAATTTCGTGTGAATGGTATTAGAGCTTCGGTTCAACCGAAGTTAACGTTTTTTCTTGTTTTTAATTAATGTTAGGGCATAAGGAGGCGGGATCTGTCACGCCTTGATCAGCATCGGAAGCGCAGAGTCGATATAGTTTTGTCTATTTGCCCGTCTTTAAAGTCAGTGGCAGTGCTAGACAACATTGGTTGAATTCCACGTTGGATTGCTTATATTGCAATATGACAATCTCTCAACAAAAGGTTCGTGTCGATTCATACTACTCGTGGTTTAAATAGACGTTTTTAATCTTTATTTGTATCTAAGCTCGGTGCACCGAAACGAAACGGATATTAAAATACTTACAAACCGAAACCAAACCGTTTAATTAAATTAATATTTCGTCTAGATTCCCAGATTAATTCATAAGTGTAACCAATCTAATTATAGTATTAACTTTTTATTTGCTCATATATTTACAATCGCTTTGTGTTTATTTGTAACTAATAAAATATGCAATTTCGATTTTCAATGGTTTTTGTGCTTGCACTATTTCTCGGCTAAAGTTTCCGGGATGCCGATTCAAGTCCTATTAAATGTTGAATGCTATTTTTGTTGTGGAAAGTAATTGTAATTTGCATAATCAATTTTTCCAATTTATGAATAAATTTGCTGATGTTAAAGTTTTTCTTTTCCTATAGTCTTTACGCAAAGGGTGAATAGCATTATAATTTAGACATTACGTTTGCACTGCCTTTCCGCCCGTCTGCATATCTGTGCATTTGTATGTGCCCTATGTGGTGAAAAACATGTAGAGTATTTTCATGTTCACTTGTCACACTGTTTTCTTTACTCTATTTAATTTAGTGCCAAGCTAACTTTTCACTTAAGCATTCTCACTTTGCGTTTCCAGTAAAGGTTCAACAGGCGTTTTTTAGAGTTAATTGAGTTTGTTGTCACTTTTAGTGGAAGTTTATTTAATTTTGAAGTGAGATTCAATGGTAATGTGATAGACAGACTTGCTCATGAAATTTCAAAACGCAAAATTAAGTGAAAATGGGAGCACGGCTGTTAGTGAATTAAAGTTTGTACGTCCGGCTTTCTCTCTCTCTCTCTCTCTCTCACTCTCTCTCCTGTTCGATGTGTTCTACATGCAATCAAACGCCTGTGCAAGATATTTAACTGTCGGACAAAGAACGTTAAAAGCGTTCTTAATTGTTCAAACCTGCTGTAAAGATAGGACCATTTTTTATACCATACACACATTGTTGTGTGATATTGTATTATCAGTTTGTCCGAAAGTTTGTATCGCATTAAAGCAGGTATCGTAGACCCCATTCATCAGTTCGACGAGACGATCTAGCTATGTCTGTCTGTTCGTCTGGATCTTGTTGCGCAACTTTTAGGGACTAATGATATCCAGTTGTAAATTATAAACGTATTCAATGCGGATATGTCTATTATAACGGGAGATTCATTTGTTTTATTTTTTTTTTCACAGATTAGGCGTAACAGGTGTTACACTATCATCTCAGTTTTATTCAGTATTCAGCATAATTGTCTGAAATTGAAGACCGTTATGCCGGCAAAACGTTTCTCGTTTCGCACCTGTTAGCTGGATGCCTAGATCGTGTGATATCACACCTCTGAATTTTTTTCTTTGAGGTTATGTGCATTCGAAGGTCTTCTAGCCGAAGGTAAGCCAGCTATGTTTCAAGACTTGGAAGCCAACATTACTCGCGTAACTCGCTAAATACCAGTAGCAATGCTGAAAAGAGTGATCAGAAATTGGACCTTCCGAATGGACCACCAGCATTTGAATGAAATTTTCTTTAAAAAATAAATATCAAAGATTGTTCTTTTGGGTCATAATAAAGACTCTGACATCCAATTATATTTCAGACCGGTATGTTAACATGTTGGATGAATTATTTTTCCTACGATTTTATGAATTGGACTTAGGTGACATTTGGTGCCAACAGGACAGAGTGACGGCTCACACTTCAAGACCATCAATGGTTGTTTTGAGGAAACACTTCCCAGGGCACATCACTTCAATAAAAGGTGATTTGGAGTGGCTAGCACGCACCTCCGATTTGGGCCGTGTGACTGATTTTGTGGTGTTTTTTGAAATCACGAGTTTATGTCGAACACCCAAGGAACGTAAAAGACGTGAAGTCCAACGTCCGGACATAAATAGCCAACAGCAGCAGCTGATAAACGTCAGAAATCGACTTCTTTTATTCATTGTAAAACAAAACTTTAGATTTTGAACCTAAATTAAGGAAGTTATGTCGCCGCACCCTGCATAAAGAAACTTATTTGAAGCTGAGCAACTTCAGTGGAATAAATGATTTATTTTTGTCACTTGCCTAGCCAGACGTTTTCTTTTTAGGAAAAAGAAAACGTCTGGCTAGGCAAGTGACAAAAATAAATCATTTATTCCACTTAAGTTGCTCTTCCCTCCTAAACTCAATCTTCTACGCAGTAGTCTAATATTTAATTATTCTTGATATTTGGCTAGAATCTGTTTTTAAAGTCAAATACTTATGCGGAATTTAAAGTCAATTAGTTAATAAAACAGAATTATGAACAATTCACATTGGTTCAGTCCACGATTCATTTTACAACGGACTTTTCATTATGCTAAAGTGAATTGAGCCAAAATACTTTTTGCTACAAATATTCAAAATTTGTCAATTTAAAAATTCAATATGTCTATAATGCCAAATCCCAATGATCATCTGCATTGCATGCTGGTAGATATATTTTATGTAACTGATTTAGTGTCGCATAAATGCGGATTATGCGCAGCTTTTGGAAATTATGTCCAATGGTAAGACTCAAACAAATATTTGGCAAATGATTACGCTGAATAATTTAAACGAAATATTCTAATTGGAAAACCTCATCACTGCACAAAGTGGTTATAGATATATATATACATTTACAATACTTGTATACTATAAGTAGTACATATGCAGGTCATTAGCATTGCATTGATTAATTTATATGCATGTGAATATTTCAATTTGGTGTATTTAATTTTATGTGTCTGCTCTAATTACTTATAATCCGGCGACGCCTCCAGTGCCGCATCGAGTAGGCTTATTTCAACACAAATGAATTTATTTCACTGTGAATTTATTACACTAAATAAATGAATGAATGAACAAAATGGCGGCCCGCTGTGCGCCATTTTAACTACAGCAAGCGACTTCCGTTCTGATTTACACACACACATACACATGCCGCACACTGTTTTCTGATTATTGTCTGCTGTGAAAGAGCAGTGACGGTTGCTTGTGGATGTGGCAGCGGCCATTAAGTTGTGCTATAGGGTCAAGGATGCTTTTGCATCATTGCTTTTGGACATTGCGTAGGACATGGCAGCCATTAATATGTGAACGTATTTTAATTAGTGAAATAAATATGCAATGTGTATAACCTGCGAAGAAATTGAAGGAGTAGCCGCCGCATAAGAGAGCCTATGAGAGCCTACTACAGCTGCAGAAATGTATAGTGCCTCCTTGCCTTGCCGCCAAAAAGTATGAAATGCACGATTTTTTCTTTTGTTTTTATTTTCATTTTATATAATTTCCGAGCAAAAATTTATTTTATATCCATTTGGTTATTATTTTTTACTTTCTGTCTTTAATGGATGCCTCACATTAATTGAGCGCAATTAATGTTGGCCAATTTTAAGCACATAACAACGAATCAAGGCGACAGTCAAAGCGATAAGCACACGCACACACACAGAGTTTGAGGAGAAGTGAGAATATTAATATTGGTTAAACCGAATTATGTATACACTTTTAAGAATTTCTAATTATACTAGTGTGTATGGCCAGCAGTCGACTCAATCGCCCGCTATCTAGAAATAATTTTGTATATTATTTTGTTTATTAGTCACAAAAATAATAGCGAAGAGCATACAAAGTAAAAACCAGCATCACTTATCGCTTTCGTTCACGCAGTCTTACTTTTAACTGGCTGTTCACATGCTATCGTTTAACATGTGTGTGTGGGTGTGTGTGTGTGTGGGGGGGGGGTTTGTATTTCATATAAAGCCTATGGGTGTTTGATTTGTTATAAGAGTGATAATTGTTTAAGCCTTTATGCTAAAAATATTGCTCCAATTTTGACAAAAATTAATAATCTTTAAACTTTGGGAGCCCTGAGCTTAGCCTTGTGGCCAATGAAATAATTTGGCATCGAAATAATCATTCAGTTCTTATGTGACCTTTAATGACACTGACAGCAATTATCAAAGAATGATGCGAGTAGTTTTTTAACAAACTACGAATATTTTGTTCATATTGAAATAAAGTGTACGATAAGACATCTTCGTAAGACATGGAGTCAAACAAACGAAAGAGTGCGGCAAGTGAGCACGAATGTACTGCTTGTATTCCACCACATGTTGAGTTTATACAGTTGGATCTCACGGAAAATGGAACTATTTCAAAGAATTCAACTCTAGTAGCACCACCCATATGTGCCCTAGTACGTTCGAATGTATTACACTTTCCATTACTTTTAGGCTAAGCTTTATGAAATTTTGCTTATTGGAAGTAGAAATATCGCGATCAAAGTGACAGTATGTTCAGGATATCGGTACAAGCTATTTGGATAGCATCTACAACCACAACATGCTTTCCTTTCGACGCAAATGCATTTTTCCAAAGAACACGCTCAAATTTCCGCTTGCTTCACTCGATGACCGCACAATAATACTTTTCTTTCTGAATACTTGGTTTTTTAAAAGTAAGTCCCTGCTCGGGCGCCGCTATATGTTCTGCGGTTTATTCTTTGAATCCATTTCCTCAACGGATTCTGGCTGTAATATGCAAATTGAGCTACACTGGCTTCACGGCTTTCTTTATTTATTACAAATGCATTCAATAACGAATGAAATTCAATAAAAGTGCCTTCATGATTGTTTTATTCGCTGACGTATTTATTGCGAAATACTTACAAAACTTATGTAGTCTACGTTTCCTTCCGCCTGTTATATACATTCGCACATATTTATTGATATTATACCCTTGTCATTTTGGGTACAGTGTATAAAAGTAACACTCACTCCATTTCCTTGGAAACGTTTTGTTCATCTCTCTCTCCCTTTTTCTTTCGTGACATATAATGAACTATGTATGTATAGCATAGTGGATCTGCTATGCTAAGCCTCGAATGTTCGTATGTCTTTGATATATACAAGAGATAGGTTTGTATTTTGTATAGAACTAAAGCTAGATTTTTTCCAGAAAGACAAATTATGAGACAAATCTTACTTCTAGTGCTCACTTTTTGCGATGAATATTAAAAAGAGTTCTTTGTACCACTATTGAAAAAATATTGCCCTAATATTAATGTGTTATATTAATGTGTTATTCAACTGTCAAATACACAAAAAAATGTTCTAACATATAATATCTTACAATATCCGCCTTTCGTACATACAGCCAATTGTTGATATGCTGGAGAAGACCTAACATCGGTTTTATGTGCGTCTCATTATTTACAAAACGTAGCGATATCATACAATGCCGGTTTTTGCGGTAAAACTATTCGGCACTATTTCCCACGTCAGCTTCTTCTGCGCTTAGAATATGGCGTCCGATTTTTTGTTCTCAAGAAGGGTTTTATGCTCTTTTTTACATATACATAAAATTAATTAAACACAAGTTTAACACACACAAAATTATCTCTGCGATAAAGTTATCTTTGATATAGTAAAATAGAATTTTATACAAAAGATGAGAAAACGAACCTAAGTCTCTTATCTCTAACGTAAATCAATGTTCTCCAAAACTTCCAAAAAACTGTTAAGACCTCTCTACTCACTATGTGTGCAGGGTATAGGGAAATAGATAGACGAATATATATTAAACCGTAAAAGGCAACTTTAATTAGCAACAATGAAAAGCCATCTGTAAGCGCGTTGAAAGCGTTTGCCATCATCGCATTGGATCAGCGCTTTAGGCGCAATGTCAGCAAATTCTCTGTTGCATACTTAGCGGCGTATATAAAATTTGTTTTGTTGTTATTCACTTGTAGTTAACATTTACACTATTTCTCTCTCTTCCTTTCTCTCTCTCTCACACACTCATACACTCTCTTACTTTTGCTCCATTATCCATTCCCTAAACACCCTTTGGACTTGATAAATAGCCAATAATTCATGAGTGTTTTGTGTGCGCCTACAAAATGGCCACGTTCCGCTCCGCTTACATTCATTGCTTATTTCTATGCTTTGTGAGCCTGCCAACTCATTGCAAAAGCAATATAAATTTTAACCTTGAGCGTGTGTTTTGGCTATTATCATTTGTAATTTGCTGCAATTAGTAACGTTCAAAATTCTAAAGCAAACTTTGAACAAAAAACAACAAACAACAATAACAATTACAACAACCATATGGAAAAATATTGCATGTAGTTAGTACGCCTAATGATGTGCTTTCACTTTTACATGCTTTCAGCTTCAGCGTCAGCCTCTGCTCGTGCGCCGGCTCGTATGTTGAATGAGAAATTATTTGTGCGAGTAAACATTTTGAATATTTATAAGTAACATTAAATTAAATTAGGCACATTTTTGCTCTGCAGGCATATGAGAAAGTCCTTATACAAACAAAGCATAGTAATAAGTGTTCATATTATTAACGTGTGCTCGCGTTTAATGGATCATGTGGCTACGTTCAGTGCTGCTTTTTGAGTACTTACGACGTAAACAAAATAAAATTTATAAGTTTTTAAGTGTTTGCATATTTGGTTGGTATTTTTGTTGTGCATATTAGTTACTACTAAAGCGCGTGACTATGCCGCATATTTAATCATAAATAGCTGTGTCCGCTTACAATGCTTCAGTACGGTTCTATACAAGTCTTGTCGGATATGCGCATTCAGAGCAAAATCGCGGAAAACAGGTGCAAACAGCGTAGTATTTTTCCTGTTGCCAACTGTCGACAATGTCGGCGACTTATGTGAAAAAATGTGAATAGAAATGAGAGCAATATAAAAAACTAGCTTACGTAGTATACACTGAAAGAAAAACTAGTAAAGTAAGTATATAGTTGTTCGTGTGAGAAATGTGAGGTTCGCACAAATGTTCAGATGTTAATGAATATTTGCTCAGCTTTATTATAGTATCCTTGAAATATTATCGAAAAATTTAATTCAGTTATTGCTCGACCTACTTTCACCCAGATATTTCAACGAATTTTTTTTTGATAGAATGATATGCGGTGTGCCATTTCTGACCATCAGTTCGGTTTTGGTAAAACCGTGGTACTCTTGACTACAGATGGGCGCTTGCCTAAAAAAATTTGATCGAAGGAGTTCTATACAAACACTCACGCGCACGCACGTTCAATTTTTGGCAACAACAAAATATAAGAAATAAAATTATACATACTTTAAACGTAGGGTATACTAAGTTTATAGAGATGTATTTAACAGCAAAACAAGGTGTAACAGAATAAGTTCCTATAACTTTCATATCGGTTTTCTGATCGGGTCATGACAGCCCGAGTCTGTCCAAGCGAATTTGTACCATGAAACAGTACGCGCCAATACAAGGTGACAAGTTTTGTTACTAACAGGAACCCGAATCACGAAAATTTATCCGATATCATATTCAAAAAGTAATTAGAAAAAAAAAAAAAAATTGCAAGGTTCAAAATAAACGAAAAATCGCTACACAAAAATATTCCAAAGGAATAGGTGGCTTGCTCGTTATTTATCGCGATTGTGAAATTGTTTCGTGATTGTCTTTCTTTTTCGTGTCACGGAACTCTTGACTTGTACGCACGATACACACACAAGTCTTTCCTGACTCTGCACTAAACACGAACACGCACGGTACACGCACGAAATGAAACAGTGGTGCACGAACACTACGTGTACATGCGTGACACGCTGTGAAACGAAAAAAAAAGTACGGATCGCACCCATCTCTACTCTGGACCAAGTCCAACAATTCGTTTACAGAAGCTTTGAAAAAAAAGCATTACAACTCTGATTTCCCTTTTTATGTTCAGCAAGCCATTGCTCACGACGCATGATGGGTGGCTCTACAAGTGTCTCTCCTCCCAGCAGCTCATTACCTTCTGCTTAAGTCGTATTCGTTTCGACGTTAATAAATGTACCAAGTTCGAGAAGATCGTTCGAACATTCGTTGCGTAGGAGGGGGTGCCTCAGGGTAGTGTTATTGGACGTGTCCTGTAAAGTTATGGCATGATTTTTTCGATGACCTGAGCAGATGTGTCAATTATTGCAATGCAGTCACTAATGACAGCATAGCATGCTACGTAGGGCAAATTGTCCTGACGTCACGCTTAAAACTTAATGATACCACAGATAAACTATGTTGCAATCTGGGTACGCAAAGAGGGACAGCCTATACAACTAAACTGGGATACTGTTGAATAAGTTCAGTTTAAGCAATGAGGTAACTGTTTACCGGTCAATAAGTAAATAAATTGTCTGGTGATTTGAGCCACCTTAATACATCTAATAAAACAACGTAAGCATTGCAAAATTAAGGAAACACACAAATTATTAATAAAAAATTAACGACTTATATATTTGAATAGCCCAAAAAACAAATAGCATGATTAGTCATGATTTGATTCTTTATCTAAATCAGCGTCGATTTATTCACAGCTCGATTCATCGCACTTGCGTTTCCTTTTCTCCAAATCTGAAATAGTTTCCAATGAAGTCAAGGCTGTTCTCTTCATTCGATTTTTTAACTGGTGTACATGCCCGAACTAGAACAGTTTCGCTTAAAATGCAAGAGAAGGTAAAACGCACGAGACATAGATGGAGCTAATCTCTTCATGACAGGGACATCGGACGGCATATCAGCTATAATACGCCTTTGATATTCGCCATCAATCATATATGCTTCAAACGCTGCAGTAGCTGAATTATCATTACTGACTACGGCCTGTACAAAGTCAGCCTCGACGAAAATGGGATTAAATGGCAACATTCCCGTCGATTGAAAACCGTAAATAAAGTTCTGAGGCAGAAGATCGAACATCAGATTGACCAAGTCAGGAATGTGATGAAGTTCAAGGCTCGAATTACCCAACTTTGCTGGCACAAATGAACCGAATGAAGCAATAAAGTGAACGGACTCACAATATCTTAATTTTAATGACTCTTGTCAAAAAAAAAAAACTATAAAATACCAGTGGCTCAAATCAGCCGACACGACGCTAGTAGGAAACAACGAAAGATTATGAGGACTGTCACAAAAGAATTTCGACGTTTCGCTTGGTAAGAATTTGATATTAGCCAACGGTGAATGCTACGAATTTAGAAATGAGTTAGAAAGCGGTGCTATATGCTTGACTTTCAGATAGCCTGTACATAGTCTAAAAATCTCTATTCGAACCATGGATACATGGATGGTATAGCGGTACGATAAATACCTACCTATGTGTGATAATTTATTATGATTGTCATAAAATCATTCCATACAATATTCTGGGGTTCTAGCTTAACTATACTAACAGATAGTATGTCTTTATAGGACTCCATATAACCGTCGTAACCTGAGGTGTCGTTGTACCCTTTTATTTGAAGAAGTATCTCATCTGCACTTTTTGTGTTCAGAATAACTTACCACAAAAGACGTCAAGCTGCGTTGTAAAGAATGGATGGTGAATGGTGATGCACCTGAGAGGTTGCTATTTAAAAAGAGGCATGGTCGTAAATAGATTGCATCCCTGGTAATGATATTAGCATCGCAGTGTAAGATTTAAGTTGAAAATTTCGCATAAATATTCAATTTTGTCTTCTTAAAATATAATCTTTTACCAGAGATCCATCGTTGGCTGGTTTCATTGTGAGAAAAGCTGCAATTTCTTTGTCAAATCTCAAAATAATTTCTGTGTCTTAAATTCAACTATAAACTAACAAATGCAAATGAAAAATTATATTTTTCTTAGTGCATCGGCATTTCAAAAATATAAAAAAAAAATTTCCAGAGAATCCCAAAAAAAAAAAAAAAAAAACATTAGAAAAATTGCAAATTGTGCGCAGAAGACTTACACAGATGAAGATAGAAATGCCATATGAGTTGCTATGCAAAATAATAAATAAAATGACAGCGAAAAAAAAACAAGAATTTAAATCTAGAAAAATATCCACACGCCCAAAGGACGTTTTTTGTGTTGCCGCAATTTGCTAGGAAGCTTATAAAAAAATAAAAAAATAAATGGAAAGAAAAATCGCATGCTCTGTAAATATGAGGCTACTTAGTGTTAGTGTAGATTGGGTGCGCAAATTTGTAGTTGTGCTTATATATAAAAGGTCCTTATGAATTAGAATGTTTGTATGTCTGAGTCTGTACAGTGAGTAGCTTCATGAATAATTTAGAATGGCGGCGCAGCAACTCAAAATATATACAGAAAAACAAATAAGAAAAAAAAAAATAGGATATTTTAACACAAACTGGCAAAAACATATGCAAAGGACATTTATGCCGATTGCGAACTGCTGCTCTTGCTGCTACTATTATGGCGGCTACTGTTTCTATTTCATATACCGGAAATGATGTACAAACGTATACAAACAGATAGACAGTCAGACATACAGACATACAGACAGCTATACAAACTATTCAAGTGAAGTAGTGACGCTGCGTGTGTGGTTGAACTTGCCCTCAAATTTGTATCTACAAAACATATATTTAGAACTGTCTGCCTGCGGCTGGCTGGCTGGCTGGCTTGCTGCCTGGCTGGAAGGCTACACTTAACGCTGAAGGACTGCAGCCACTACCCACTCCGAACTACGAATGACTGTCATGATCATATATATGTAAATTCGCTCTGACTGTCGCTTGTCTTGAAGCTGGTTTTCTTGTTTAGTTTATTTGCTTCATTTGTAGCCTGTGTGTGTGATTTTGTTTTTATTTTTCGCTGAAATGAGCGCAATTTTTCATTTTCAAAGCGCCTGTCGCAAAAATGAAATATAAAAATAAATAAAAAAAAAACAGAAATATAGTCAGCAGTCATGCTAGCGATAAGCCGCTGCTGTGCCAGTAATGAAAGCAAAATGAGTTGACTGGTATATGTTTTTTTTTGTGTCCTTAGCAGCAACTGAACATTTTATCTGTAAAGCGTTTGCTTCATAGAATAAGTTGAAGTATTTGACAGCATTATTCAGTAAAGCAGTTGAGCTTTGACGAATAAACTACAATAAACAGGCTGCTTAAAATCTGAAAGAGAAAAGGTGCTAATGGCGTTTAGAGGCAAGAGTCAGATGGCATAAGTCTTCTTACAGATATTAAATTCTAGACTCATAGAACAGTTGAGTGAGAAGGATCAAATAATTGCTCGTGTAGAGCATTGCAAAGACATCATTTCAACAGCTAAAAACGACTTAGATTTTCTTGATTCGATCATAGCTGGTGATGAAACATGGTGTTTTAATATGATCCTGAAACTAAGTGACAATCTGCAGAATGGAAGTAAAAATATGAGCCAAAAACTGAAAATTGTGTTTTCAGAAGTCAAGAATCAAGACACTGTTGATAACTTTCTATGATTCCAAGGGTATTTTTCACAAGAGATTACAATATTCAAATTCTATTATTGCATGATACCACCTCATAGGATAAAAAAATCAATGATTTTTTTATAAAAAAAAACCGATTTGTCTCATCGACCACCCTCCGTATTTGCCTGATCTATCACCATGCGATTATTTTCTCTTACCAAAAATGAAAACTGCAATGAAAGGAGCTGTCTACGATGACATTCCAGCCATACAATCAGCCGTGACACAGGTGCTAAAGAATATCTCAAAAAGCGAGTTTAAAAAGTCTATGGATAAATTGGTTGAGCGTTCCAAACGTTGTATTGAGTTAAGTGGATCGCATTTTGAATAATATAAACCGTGTATGTATTTTTTATAGAGTCTGCGACGAATCCTTCATGCCATGAAAGGTATACGTTAACAACAACCGAGCTATGTATTTGATGTAGGTTACGAAACGACTGCGGCAGGGACTAATGCGTGTGGAATGAAGTTATTCTAATCTTTGTTATATGTTAAAGTTATAACACGAGTAGTAATTCTAAAGTGGTACACGGAAGTTAGATTCGGTTAAGTAGGTAATTGTGCAAGTACACATAATCGATTTGAAACTGTAAGTTTTGGATTGGAGTAGTGCATGGTCGAGATGTTCTTGTCGGGATTGGGTACGTCGTCGATTGGCGAAATACCTCTAGATCTAAAAAATGTTTAAAGAAAAGTTGTATAGAATTTTATCCTCTACAATATTTATAATAATTTTTTGACCGTTGACCTTGGAATATCTGTAGTCTCGGACACCCTACGATATGTAGGTTTTGAGACAAGTTTTAGGGTGCCAAAATAAAGGTTTATACAAGTTTATAGCTGATTCTATCTCTCATTCCGAGATACTTGCCCTTATTTGACTAATATTCCTGGACTATAACGACAAAAACATCGAACAAGTTATGTAAATTGTGCTCGAACATAGTTGTGTGGCCGTTAGAAAGATAGCAGAGACACTCAACATCTCTTATGGATTGACTCAACACATTTTGATTGATGTTTTGGGTATGAAACGCGTCGCCGCCAGACTTGTACCAAACGAACTGAATTTTTCGCAAAAAGTCATCGCACAACCACCCTATACACCAGATTTGACACCCTGTGATTTTTTTCTGTTTCCGAAATTTAAATATCCGCTCCGTGGAACGCGTCATGAGTCGATTGAGGACATAAAAAAAAAAGAATTCGCTGAAGGAACTAAAGGCTATCCCGGCCGTGGCGTATAACAAGTGTATGGAAAGTTGAATTAACCGTTGGTATGCTTGTATTGACTCAAAAGGAGAATATTTTGAAGGCGATAATAAAGATTTGTATTACTATGCATAAAAATTTTGTTTTTTACCAATTCCCGGGTCAATTTTGATCAGATGATATTGACAACGAGTCGATTCGTCAGACTTAATATCACATAGCGGTCAAACGTTACAAATTGTTACATCCTTTGGTTTCTGCGATTCAATGAGATAAGTGAAAATAGGACTCCATGATCATTTTTATCGACGTTATGTCAGTTTAAATATGAAAAATATTAAAAACCGAATGGAGCAATTTGTTTATTTTTTCCAATTTTTTTCGACATCAAAAAGAATTTTCAACTGTTTTCCGTACAAAATTTAGAAATCATGAAAAATTATGCGTTAATTTTTTTTTGGGGCACCTCGAGTTTGATGATGTCTTTTGAAATCTATTGCCGAGTTAAGATGATTGATAATGTACCGTCAATTGGTTGATACTAAATTGATATAATTTTGATATGAGCGTCAAACGATTGATACAAATGTACTTCAATATAAATATGAACGAAATTTATGTCCGAATATTGGTCGTTTACACTTTTGGCATCGATTGAGCTCGAAAGCGGCATAGTTTGACGATTTTAGAGAATAGATATAACATTTTTTTTCTACAATTTTTTTTTCATCTTTCCCCTTTCCAACATATCCCACTGGCTGCGCTTTCATTCAATTTATAAAATTGAAGGCTCGGTACGATTTATCGATGTTAATTAAGTAATTTAGATTGGGAAAAAGCGGACATTCTCCATATGTTACAATTTTATACTTTTCATACTTGGTGTATATACATACAGGGTGTCTCAAAAGAAAATTCACATTTAAAAAATCGATAAAAGAAAGTAAGTAGTTTATTGAAAAATTGTTTATTACATATTAAAATACACACTTTGGGAATTTATTTCTTAAAAATGATATTGTCCAAATGTAAACCGTTGCGTTCACGGCATTCATTTAATCGAGCAAATAAAATTTCCTATGACGGCTCGGCAGGTATTCTCCGTGATGGCTGCCATTTTCTTTTAATTATGCCAGAGAAGTCGGTTTATTGACGTTCCTGGCACAATTAAAAGGAAATATCCGTCACGAATTGGCAGCCATCACGGAGAAAACCTGCCGAGCCGCCGTGGGAAATTGTAGATTTGACGTAACCCAACAGGAAAAAGTCCATAGGGGTTAAATCGGGACTTTGTGGAGGCCAATTTATGTCACCTCTCCTGGAGATCAATTCGCCAGGAAAAATTTCATGAAGTCAAGGTAGACGTGTGTGAAGTTGCTAAAAATGCGGAACAATGATGATCTATGCACGTTTAAAGCAACGGCACGCTTCCGAATCGAAAGATTCGGGTTGTCACGAACAGACTGAGTAGCACTGTCTACGTTTTCGAACGTTTCGAAGACCTTAAGCACCCGGATTTTTATTTTTCCAGCGTTGAACCGGTCTCTTCAAACTTCTCGACCCATTTTCCAATGAGTCGGGGACTTGGAGCATCATTTAAATGACGAACATGCCGAATACTGCAGAATGTTCTACGCGCTACAGTCGCTGAATGACCGTTTGTGTAAAACTCACGTACACACAATGCACGGTCCGCTGCTGAGAAACGCTCCATAGCGACTAAATTCCCAAAAGCTTGGGTACCGATTGACATATCCCCCGCGCCCCTCGGAATAGTTGCGTTCACGCAATCAGCAAATCAAATGTAAACTTTCTTTTGAAACACCCTGTATAATGTAAATCAATTCAACGAGATGAATTAATCTAGCTACGTCCGTCTGTCTAATAATCTGTCTGAACGTCTGTCTATCTGTAGGTCTGTCGGTCTAGCTGTTAGTCAGTTGCCCTTGGTGATACAATTTTGACTATAAGCTTTTAGAAACGGATCTGATATTGACTATGGACACTTCCCGTAATCCTAAATATATGCTATTTTTTAATTACCATGCCACTTCAACCGGCAAGTACAATTCAAAATAAATTTATTTTTTTTCTTTGGCGTACGATTTTTAATTCGAACTGAAAGTTAGATCCTAGCGGAATAAGCCCACCACGCCCATCATGTACACCCATTGCACACGTTAGGTGCATATGAATATTATTGAATTTTCCGTTCCACCGAAAACATTTTTTCGTTAGATTTTTTTTTGTGCTTCACAATCTATCAATTCAATCGATTAATCGCAAAAATCGATTTTTGTTAAAAGCGATTAATATCAATGTTTCGAAGTGTTGCACAGATATTGCTGTAGATAGAGTTCAATTCTAGGAAAAATTAACTGTTCCATATTTCATACAATATCTAAAAAAATCTACTCTGTCAAAAAACAGAGTCACTAGACTTAGAGATAGTATGGTAAGTATGGTATGGTATGTTTCAAGTAGCTAAGTGGTTGCTCTTAGAATCTTAAATACTTTAAAGAAACAATATTTTAAAAATACTACTGCAAGATATATTCATCTTTGTGTTTTTTTCCTCAAAATAAAAACGCGTTTGTTTCAAAAAACCAAAAAAAAAAGTTGTTTATTTTAGTACTTAAGTCAAGCAGAATATTGTATATTGTACAATAGATTGAGTCATCATAATACATTTGCATACATCAAATACAATGCCAGGGATAAGTAAAGAAAATGAATACACTAAACCTGAATGGAATTTCAAAGTAGTGAAAACAAAGGATTTCGTTTTTATGCTAAAGATACAAAAATGCACAGATACATTTTGTGTTTTAGTTGTTCTATTTGCTGTTTTTTGTCCCTCAATTTAAGCTAATACTTTTATACATTTATTTATTTATTTAGTTTTGCACTGCATATTTGAAGCTGAGCTAGAAAAATTGCCACAATCTTTTGAGCAACATTTGCGTAATACGTATTAGAATGCACGTCCTTTGGTACGAGTGTTGGAAGCGTATGAGAGATGCAAATTTGCTGCTTGTTTTTACAGAGTTTTCTTATTTATATATGCATTAGAAAGATGGGTGTTGGAGGAGGCGAAGTGCGTTTGGGGATCGATGTTTATAAAGTATGTTCTTTTTTAAGATGTAGAAGTTTGAATTGAATTAAAATATTGATATTACATAATTTTAAACTGAAAATTGGCTTTATTAGAATGGTAATTTTTCACAATTAGAGTTCAATTTCAATCAATTTCATTCGATCTTCACTGGTTTATTTTGCGTTCGCAAATGTTTACTTGAGTAAGTTGATTGTTTAAGGCAGAAAATAATCAGGACTCTACAGCGCTTGCCGTTGACGGTAACGTTTAAGCCAGGTTCATTTTTAAAGAAGTAAGTTTCAATGATTCCACCGGTCCATAAACTCCACAGTGAACAGTGATTTTTTTGTGGATGTAACGAAGTTTCGAGACTGTTTCGTATATATACTTGACATGCCTATTAAGGCACAAATTAAACTCGTCACTGAACAGAGTATTGCGATTAAAACAGTGGGCTGACTTCCAGTTGATGTTCAGCCCAATGACCGTACGTACGGCGCAAAACGATGGTTATTCGGCTTTGATTCATGCATCAGCTGGATCTTATAAGGTCGCAGGCCGAAATCTTTCCGTAGAATGTTCAATAAAGTGGATGCACACAGCTCTATGTGTTGCATGCAATGACGGATGGACTCATTTGTGTCCTTCTCAATACTACTCAATTATATATTGTTGTCAATCGACAGTGAAGAAGAACGATTAAGCAAGTACAATGACCTGAGAATTAGTCCCACATGTTTCCGTTTGTTGAAAATATGGAATTGTCAAGTAAGTCTGCGACCGTGGCTTATGCAAAGATATTTTGCCTGGTTTGATTGCGGAATTGGGTACCCCTTGAGGTACACAGGATAGCAAGAGGCTCTTCGTAGCATAAATTTTGTTTGCACTGATTTTGTCTAGTTACCTCGTATGCTGCATTTATCTAGCTAAGCATTTGTCTGGTTTAGATACTCTTGTATTTTTTGTGTTGCCAAATTTGCTTGATCCCATTACAACTGTGTCATCCGCGAAAGTTTCAGTGGATGTGTGTTCGCTAGTTGGTAGATCAGTGGTGTAAATGATGTAGAATGATGTACACTACCCTGCGGAACTCCGACGTTAATCTGCTTAAGATTGGTAACCTCATTATTAACCTTTACCACAATGTGTATCTCTTCAATATACAATTTAAGTATCGAATAAAATGCATGTGGAAGATGCATTTTTAGCTTGTATAATAAACCTGTTGCCAGACCTTATCGCAGGCTTGGGAGATGTCAAGACAGGCAGCTGTGCGAGGTTTTTTATTTTTGAGTGTATTTCTAGCAAAAGAGTACAAGCGATTCACCTGCTCGATTGTAGAATGATGCTTTTTAAACGCGAACGTATGCCTATGTATTATTTGTTTCTGCTTTATAATGGGTAGAAGCCTTGATAGTAGCAGTTTTTCGAAGATCTTTGACAGTATTGGAAGCAAGCTAATGAGTCTATACGAATATGCAGAGTTTGGTGGTTTCCTAGGTTTTGAAATAAGTAAGGTTTTCGCTACTTTCCATTGTATAGGGAAGTATTCACAACGGAACATTGCATTGAATATTTGAATTATGGCCTTGTATCTACAATCCGGTAGTTCTTTTAAAACTTTGGGTGAGTTCAAAACATACCCACGTGTTACTTTGATATCTGCTTGGATTTTAATGACCCATTTAACATCGAATTTGCTGAAATGTTTACGGAGATTCAAGATAGTTTCTGAGTTTTCCTCTTCCGGTAAATTTTTTCTTGCTCCAAAATAAATATCAACTGAAATGAATTCGCTTTATCTTTATCGAAACTGAGCCACGTTAGTATTTCTGATTGACTGAGCATGCAAAGCTGGTAAATTGAACTTCTTTGTAGCTTTCCAAAGTGAAAAGTCTGTGGCTTTCGTAGGGACTTCGTTGAGACAGATACATCCGTAATTCCTAGTTTTTGTTGTTATTTTAACACTACCTTCAATTATTTTATTGCTTGATTAAAGCGCTGCTTATCACGAGGGTTTCGAGTTAACTAAGCTATATTTTACGTAGCCTACGCTTTTCTTGAAGATACACTTTCACTCTACTATTTGTTAACTCTGGCCTTGTATAACTTTAATTTTTTTGGCATAGATGTACAGGCTGCCGGTTGTATAGAAGTGTTAAGCAAATCAAAAGCGTCTTTTATATCACTTTTAATTTTTAGCGGAATATATTCAGTTACAGCTTCTATCAGTTGACTTTTAAAAAGAAAAAAAAGTTGGTCGGGAGCTCTATTAAAGTCGTTTCTCCTGATGATATGTGCCTTGCGTTTATTAACTGCATCCGTTTTATAAGTTCTCGGCCTTTAGTTGGAAAAATCTCTGAATAAAAAAACACCCTTTATATAGAATGTCTTTGTATCATAAAAAGCAAGTACAACACTCAACTTTACACGTCTACTTGGCAACTATTTTACTCATGCTTATCCCTGGCATCTATCTTCGATGCTAAGGATACCCCAAAAATGCATGGCTGTCCTTAATAAATATGTATGCAGCTTTATCTTTGTGCGTGTTGCAATTTCAACGCATATAGCTATAAGTATCTACGTGTTTTTGTTGCTTTTTTCGAAGCAAATAATTTGTTTACCCCCAAAAGAGACGCACAGATTTATGCTGTTTACTTGGCAAATAAAATTACTTGCAAATTGAAATGAATACGAATGTATCTGAATAGCTCTTCTGCTCTATTTCCCTTGTGCTTTATTATTATTATTTTATTATACGTCGTGTAATTATTCTTTGAGTATTTACTTTCAAATTAAATACAATTAGTTTTAGTTACATGTGCAAAGTTGCGTGTGATTGATATAATATCTCAAAATCTAATAAACACTTTAGTTGAATAATTTCAATGAATTTGTTTACTTCAAGCAATTATTTAATTGAAAAATTAACTTTTGCCCAAAAATTTATTTAACAATGCATAAATATGTATAATAAATATTTGCAGATACATACTCGAACCATACAGCCATGAAAGGCTTAATTAAGCCGCTGTGGTAAGTGGGTTTAAAAGGACATACTATACTATAAATACTATATATATATATATATATATATATATATATATATCTCACGAAAAGCTGAAAACACAATTAAACACATTCCGAGTGACATTAATTGCTACTGTCATGTTGACATTCTTGTAATTTGTTGAACTTTTAACTATGAACCTTTTAGTGGGAAAAAGGTTAAACTTCAATTTGCGCAGCTATACAAACAAATATTTACAGACAGATAAACAGACAGACAAACATATATGCCACAAGGACAATTTATTAGTGTATGAATGACATTTCTGTGGCTCTTCAACTGTAATTAAAACAAATATTTACAGAATGACGCAAATCATTCAAGCGAAGTGAAATCGAGACAAATGTGAATAATGCACAACAATTGAATTATGAATTTAAACAATTTAATGTTCAAAAATACTCGATTTCAATTGCTTTAAATAATAAGAGTAAATTTTGAATTGTGTAAGCATTGAACTGGAAATCGTTTTCTCTAAAAATTAATCTTAGTTGAGAAGTATCTTAATACGCAAATACCTACTGCATCGAAAGTTACTTTGTTGCAAATGTTTAATGTTCTTAGCAGGGTTTGAAATGCAACGAAATTCTTTTATTTTAAATTTTATTTTGCAATGCTACTTTTTAGTTATAGATTTAGAAATATTTGTAGCACGGCATAAAATCGAAATGTATTTTGGTTTTGGTTCCGGTTTGAGATTCTGTACCGGTTCCAATTTATTTCGGTAGTAGGTTTCGGTACGGTCCTTCGCTTTTTGTTTCGGCATCACTCAATATAAAATTGTTGAAAAAAAGAGAGAATAACTAAAAAGAAAAGGCGACGCTGATTTATACCAATGTTCCAGCGTTTGCACACTGTAAAAAATTGTGAAGACATTGTTGGAGTACATCAGTAGCATTATAGAGACACTTGTCCCTCTCCAGAATGGCTATATCGTCAGCAAACGTAGCAATTATGAAGTTCTGCAGGGCATACATAAGAATAGAAGAGCATGTGGGCATATCGCTAGTGAATAGCAAGTAAAGTCCCAGTACGCTTCCTTGTGACACACCAGCATTGATTGCTATGATTGTTCACTCCGCTCCATTCAGAACAACATAGAAGGTACTGTCAGTCAGAAAACTCCGCGCCAACAACAACAATTGAGGCGGCAAAAGATTCTTGAGTTTGTACAGATGGCCATCATGCCACACTCTATCAAAGGCTTGCATTATATCCAGATAAGCTGCAACCAAGTACTCCTTGATCTGATATCCGTCAATGATGAAGTTCTCCATCCTGTTCCACTGTTCCGGCATTCAGCGCGACTTGCGGAAGCCAAACTGAAAGAGTGGTATCCTTCTCATTACCTTCGATACGGTGGACAACAGACTGATTGGTGTGTACGATTCCAATGCCGAGAGGCTTCTTCCAGTCTTATGAATCATACAGATCCCTGCCTTCTTCCAATGTGATGGGATGTGACCTATTTTCAGCATATCGTTGAAGTTAGGAACCAGGAAGAGTACCGATTTGGCCGGCAAAGCATTCAACGTGATATTATGAAGCTCATCCTCGCCTGGGGCCTTCCTGGTCTTTAGATTTTTTATATGCGCCGTAATTACTTGGGCAGTGATGAAGGCGACTGGAAGGCATAACTAGCTAGAACTGTCCAACTTCTCTGAGCTGTAGTCGAATGGCCGGAAGAGGGCCTCCAAATCCTATTTCTATACGCCGATAAGAACGAAGTTCTCGAATTACCTATCTGAAATTAGTATCCCAGCAAAGATCATTCGTATTTGCATGATGACGCTATCACACACCCAAAGCGTTGTGAGAGTACGAAAAATCATCTCCGAAGGCTTTGATACCAAGAGAGGTTTCAGGTAGGGTGATGCTTTATCTTGCGACTTTTTTAATCTCTTCATGGAGTACATCCTAAGCCAATGCCCATACTTAGAACGGTTGGGCACGATCTTATATAAGAAAGTAATACTACTCGCGTATAATGATGAAGCAAATTAGAATTAGAGCCCTATCTCAAAGTACGCAGATAAGAATCTATAGGACTCGAATAATCGCGGTCCTGCTGTATGGCGTAGAAGCATGGATACTGACATCAACGGATACAGCGTCTTTAGGAGTGTTCGGGAGAAAGATTCATCGTAGGATTTTTGGTTCCCTTAGAGTTGGCGTCAAGTGTAGGACCGGTGTGAACCACGAGCTGTATGAGCTATATGATAAGGTTGACATACTCCAGCGCATAAAATTCCAGTATCTGCACTGGGCTGGTCATTTCGTTTGGATGAGCCCCGAATCTCCAGCACTAAAGGTTTACGACGGAAATCTGAACTTGATTGGTGGACGGCGTCAGTGACGACTTCCGAACTGAAGATGGCAAGATTAGTTCTATGATGGCAGAGCCAACTAAGTAAGCCAACTAAGTAAGTAAGTTATCTTATCTACGTAGTGAAATATTCGCATCAGTTTGCATCTTGGCCATTGCGCAATAAATTTTAGCAGCTATTGCTGTAGATTTTATGCTCTCGCATAATGATTCGAAATTTCAGCGTTTGGCTTTCCTTATCTAATTGTTATATAGAGTGAGTTCTTTGGTGTAACTTAACAATTTGGTTATATCTTCTAGATTCACAGTAGAGTCTTCTCACTTATTGACTTAAATGTACACCGCAGTAATTTGTTATCACAGAAATAAAATCCACATTTGATAGAGAGGTGCAGTTATCATTTGTACGCACAAAAAAAAAAAAAACAAAAAAACAAAAAAAAAAAGAACAAGGGAAAGAATTTCATTTAATTAATTACCAAGTCAAAGCCACTGTTGGCCTTCTAATCATTTATGCATTGACTTTGACATACTCTCCAGTGCTTGCTGCTCTTATCAGCGATGACTTTACGCTTCAAACTCACCTGTTGACCCATTTGCAACTACAGGATACATGTACGTAGCCCACAAATGCTACCTAAACCCAATTCACCTCGCATGATGACAACAGCACCTTGAAGCAAAGCACACTAATGCAGCAAAAACACAGTCGGCTGGTGTATACCTTGACAAATGATAGTTTTTTATCTGCTGTTGTTTTGTGTACGAAGTGCTTCTGAATGAATTATGATGCTCATAGCATCAAAAAAGGCTTTCGCAAAAGGTACGAGTGTCCTGATCAGAGATGCTGTATGTAGTAGTTTGCTGGCGTTGATGTTGTTGAAGTCAGCACAGTGCGATGAGATGTGTTGCGAAGTGGAGAACGAGTACTGTCAACTTGAATCTTACTCTTATCGTTGTTGCGACGAATGAGCGTCGCTCTTGCTGAAGGATAACGTGTGAATCATCCATCACATGCTGTCATTCCGTGTGCCGTATGAACTATGCTAACAATTGGAGAGCAAATGTGCCAAAGGGGGCATTTTGAGCGAGTTGGCAGCGCTGATTGGCGTTTGTGATAATGTTTGTCGTTTCAGCACTTATAACAACACAAATGCAGATACTTTCTTAACTTAAGCTTAACTTAAGCAGTTTGATATAGTGATGCTCAAGAATTTCAGCCTTAAAGTGGATTTTGTGCTTAATACTAAATTATTGAAAAGATAAATGCAGCTTTAATAGACTTAGTTGGATTAGATTTGCGCCAATTTAATTTACTATTTGTACAAGTAAAATTGATTGAAATTATCTTGCTAGATAGACAGATGGACAGTCAGTGAGTCAGCCTGCTATACATTCATGCATCTATCGGTTCACCTTCATGTTGAATTTATATTCAATTTATTTAATTAAAAATATTAAAATTCATAAAGATATATTTCTGCATATATTGCTGCAGAATAGTTTTCACAGATAAAACGCTTGAATGGCATTATCAATGCACAAGCTCTGGATACAAACTCAATAAATTATTTTATTTATATTTATTTGCATGTCTCAAAGTTTGTGGCACAATTTTAAATATTTGAATATAAAGGATTATGCCACAAATATGCAGTGTAAGAGTAGAAACCTTGTTCGCATCGCTTGTTTTTATGCAGAAATGCCAAAAGTAGAATTTTTGGAAAGTTACCAATGGATGCAGCGGTTAGTGAGTATTTTAAGAGGGGTTCATATCTACAGTTCGTTTCATGAAAATATGCATTGTTTTGTTTTATTCTTCTTTTAATTTTACAAATTATTTTAGTATGAGAGGCAATGAGTGCGAGCGAGACTTTAGTTTGGCATTTTACTGAACAGATTTTCGTAAATTGACTTCATTTTATATAATTTTATGGTTAAAACTATTTATGTATACATATTTTTATAGTTGTCTACAATTTCATTGCAGTAGATACGTAATATTTTGTATAAGATTTAAACTGTTTATGATACACTCCAAATAGAAATTTCCACGAATTTTATTGCACATTGAACTATAGATCTATGGTGCGTTCCATAACTGTAGCACAAGTAGATGCGTTCGAATAATTACTCTACAATTTCAATTGTGGTCACTAAATGACTACTCTTTTAATGTTGAAATATTTATTTGTTAATTATGTTTTGATTTTGTTCTACTATTTCACATGTTTCGCCTCTCTATTATATTTATCGTTATCAAATTCAATTGCGGTCAGGGATCGTGAGGATGAGATTTAGGTATGTGATTTATAGCGCTTCCCGATTTCAATGCCAAAATTGGAAAGTAAGGAATCTTTGACCCAAAAAATTTGGCTTTCACGATGTTAGCTTCAGCAATGGAGAGAAGCTAATCGACTTTGCTGCAGGTCAGTAGCAGCAACTTTCCACACCTTAACATCTACAAGGCTACTTGGCATAGCTCCGATCAAACCATACGTAATAAAATAAAAAACATGTTGTGATCGTCGCAACGCGAGTTTTTAAAAAGCGATATCGTGAGAAGAAACACCTTTTCAGACGAAAAGAGAAAGATGTGAGATTGAGGATGTCCAGAGTTCCTTTCTGTAAAAAAGAAATTAGAAGGCTGGTTAAAGATGCACAGGAATTAATGATACTGAAAAGAAGCCATTTCTCTAAACTACTTGGAGGCGATGAAGTAAACAATGGCGCCGATAGAGAAGTACTTCCAGTTGATGCTGGCTCTTTTGTGGTTACTGGTCTGTTACAAAGTCCACTCAGTAATTAAGAAGCTCAAGAATAAGAAAGCAGAAGGTTCCGATGCGCCGCCAGCTGAACTATTCGATCCGGTGGTGAAGAGTTGGTAAGGCGTATGCAGAAACTCTTATGCATAATATGGTCCGATGAATGCATGCTCAACGATGTGAATCACAGTGTTCATTGGCCTGTTTTCAAGAAAGGAGACCCCACAGTTTCTACTTGGAAACAGAGATAACAATTAACAACAATGTCAGCATGTAGATCAGGCGAAGCATTACTTTTGCTAATCGATACTACTTTAGATTCACCAAGCTAGTTAGAAGTAGAGCCCGCTCTTAAAGTACGAAATTAAAAAAAATTGATGTTTGTCCTTCTGTATAGCACATAAGCGTGTATTCTGACACCATTTAATGCAGCGTCTTTGGAATTGCTCAAGAGAAAGATGCTTCGTATGAATTTTGGATATATCAGAGTTGGCGACGAGTTTCGGATACATACGAACTATGAACTGCATGAGCTGTGATGAGGTTCACATGATACACCGTATAGAATTTCAGATATTCGGCTGCACTGTGCTGGTCATTTTATATGGATGTACATTGGAGCTCCAGCACGGAAGGTTTTAAAAAAAGACAAAAAGTAGTTGTTCTACAAATAAAAATAAAATGCCATCCACATTTTTATTGAACTTGCTGTACGTGGCAATGTGTATGTGTGAATGACAATTTGGACAGACAAAAAAACTAATATGTATAATTAAAAAAAAAAAAAAAAAAACCAATCAAAAAAACGAGTCAAAACCAATTCATGCAATTCAGCTCAAATGATATTCAAAAATAAATATTAGACAGATAAAATGCTAAGTCAAGAAAACACAAATTGGTTATACACTACGATATAACTAGTACGATGGAGTGAATTGTTTTGGCAACGGCTTTATATACACTCCAACTTATCCAGCTGAATGTTAGAAACTTTTCAACAATCTGTCAACCGCTCACTTAGACATATTATAAAGTGTACTAATATCAAACAAGAAACAAGGAGGAAGACACTTTCCAACGAAACCGAAAAAAAATCAAAAACTAAGTAAGCGACACTGCTCAGAGCAATTGAGAAAGGGTGAAGTGTAGAAGCACAACACTTCAATCCTTTTTGAAGGTAAATTTTTGACGAGTTTTTTTTTTTTTATTTTTTGTATAGAATTGACTGGAACTGAATAGTGTTCAAGTGTTCTTCCTACTTTCGTTTTTCGAATTTCAGACTGCTGCGGTAGTTGTGTAACATAAAAAATCTTCTTTACTCATATACAAGAGTACTACTATCGCAATACTTGCAGTAAGCGGCTAGAACTGCGCTACGAGTGTATGTGAAGGCAGCACGTAAGGATGTAAGAGAATACCGCAGCTTTTGCAAATTACTGCGCCGCGCAAGTGGCTTTAATATCGCACGTGCAGCACCGGAAATGCCAAACGGCAGCGGAAGTTGAATTGGGGTTCGCCAAGTGACTCACTCGCAGCACAAAAGCAAATCAAATGAAGGATGCAAAAACTGTATACGGCGGAGGCTCTAAGGAGGCAGTTGCTGCGGCAGGATATGAGCAATAAGTGCGCACATTGTTTGTCAGCATAAAAGCGTGCAACACTATGCTTAATACTCGTATATATATATATAAATATTTTTTTCAGAGCAACAATAAATAAAGCAAAAAATAAAAACAGCTCAAAATACACGTAATTCATTTACAGCATAAGGAGTCGCAAGTTGAGCAGTAAAGGAAGCGCAAGTGCACTTCAAAAGTGTAATACATGCGCGTTCAGAAAGGTGCGCCCTGAGTGAACCTTCAACTGTGCCACGTGAAAACAGTTGAATACTCTGAAACTGGTTTTTAAATTTGGGTCAAGATACGCTTAATTACAGACAAACACTTACCGCTCCATTCGACTACGGTAACAGCTTACTGCTTCGCGGAATTATACAGTGGTTCAATTGAGGTTGAACTGGTTTACAAATTGTTTACCGCGGATGGAAGTTTAAGTGCTGGTATGGAGGACAGTACGCTACACGGATGCAGTTCATTAGGACTTTCCTCAAATTTCTTATTGGATGCACTGCTAAGCAGAATTTCGGTAAGTGCGCAGGAAACAATAGATTACTTGAATGAACTTCGCTTCGATTTTTTCGAAGCGCTTCTCACATACTCTATTTAGTAGATCTGCGGTTGTATTAAATTGTTGATGGATTTTTTGATATCTGGAGAGGGCGAGGAAAGATGCTAGTTTAGACACATATGATTGGAGTCACATAATAGAGGTTACGAGACACGAATAAAATTTGGAGAGATCACCTAAATTCCTTAGTTAAGTGTTATATGTCTGTACATTCTGTAAAAAAGTACAAGGAATTGATCATTTAAACAACTCGTTTAAAGGCATTGTCAAAATTCTTTTCGTCACTAAGGTGCCACAACTGAACTCTAAAAATAATAAGATAAAAGACCCAATAGGTCCTTGATTTATTTAGGAATTTCCCGTTTTTATGAGGAATGCTTCGCTCTTTTGCGGGGCACGTGGCTATTACATGGTTCTCTCTCCCTTATATTGACGTGGCGTTTAGTTTGCTTACAGTGCTAAAATTTGTCAATTCATTTCAATTGTGTTTTGCGATTTTTACGAATTTTCTTCGAAAACTCAATTGCTTAAAGGTCTCTGAGGACTTGGTAGAATGAGTCAATTCTGATAAAACAATCGGCGATCAAAGCCCAGAAAGTACTTCTAAATTTCATTCGAAAAATATTTTTGGCTCATATTTTCAAGTTTTGGAATCATTGCTTTTAGAAAACTTTTTCTATAGATATAATATCTATATTTGTCGGAGAGTAAATTACTCAGTTTAAATAAAACTTAAAGAAACTAAATTTTAATTATAAACTCTCCAGTTTATTATTTATACTATTAAAAAACTGAATGAAATATTTTCATGAAATTTCTTAACATATTCAACCACTGTGCCTCGTCGTCATTGTTGCCAGCATCATCGTCATAGTCATCGCCTTTTGTGCAGCAAGTTTTTTAATTAATTTCTTAAAAAATCTGTAAAAAGTACAAGTTTGTCTTTAGCGGCTACGACTGCCATTGAGATTGGCTCACGTTTCGTTTACATCAGCGGCAAATGACAACGTCTGGCTGAGAGCATCAGCACGACCCGTAGCTGTAACTTGTATGAGTGTCTTGGGTCAGGTGAGACACGGTGAACGACAGGATACGTACAAAGTTTCGTTTGAGAGGTCCAAGACAGTGTGCAATATCCACTCTGCTAACTTCGTTGTGACCACCGCCATGTAATTGGCTCACGTTTGCACAATAACGAAAAATTGCAACCAGCCAGACAGGCAGATGGACAGACAGACGGACGGACGGACGGACATACAGGCGTTCAACAGCATATCCTACCGTACATCCTTGTGCAATTCGCTTACTTGTCTTAAGACTGCTTGGCCTTATACACAGCATTGCTTGTCAGGTTCTTTACTTTTTTTTTGCAACTCAAGAACTCTTATTTAGTATATCCTTGCAATTTATGCTGCAACGAAATTAGTTCAATGTTCAACCGTGCAGTACAACACTTTTTTTTACGCTTTGCATTTTAACTACTTGAAAAACACATTCGAATAAAATTGAATTAAAAAATATTTTATTGCCACTATTCGATGGTTCTTTTTTTTCTCAGAGATTTTTTATTGTATTTGGTGCTAACCAATATTTTTCATTGCAGGAACATATAAAAATAATAAAATCAAATTGTATAGCAGCATTTGCGGCGTTCTGACATGATTTTTTTTTCGTTCTTAATTTTTTATTTTTATTTTCATGTTCTTTTTTCTTTTTTTGTGTTCAGTTGAATGCGGCGTCCAATAAAATATAAAAGGATATAGCCTCAGCCAAAGAAGAAATTTTCAAACCAATGATGCATGAGTCCTTCGGCAGAATTATTGCTTGTATACAACAACAACAACAAAAACAAAACGAAGCACGCAGCTTACATACGAGTATATAAAAGAAAAATAAATAGAAAAAAAAAACAAGAAAAATGCCATCTTGGAACCGAATTGTTAATGCACTTTTTACAATCTACACGTAATGTCAATGATTTTTTTCGAGAAGCGAGTTGTGGGTGGAGATGAGTGGAGAGGAATTAGAGGAATTGAGCGCATACACAAGTAGTCACCTCCAAGTAGCTCGATAATTCGGACAGGGTTTTGCGTTAAACTTATTTCGGTCACACTGTGCATGCTGGAGCGTTCGCTTTAACAATGGATAGCGATCAAGTCTTGCTTTAAAGCTGGCAAGACCGCAGCACACTTTTTATTTCAATGATGAATATGGACTTTGACAATGAAGTGTACCGGTGGCACAAGATCTTTGTTGAAGGCCGTGAGGCGGTGTGCGATAAACCACATGCTGAACCACCATAAACGATCAGAACCGACGAATATGTGATATTTTGAACCGAACCGATTGTTTAAATATTTGTTGACTGACAGACACATTGCACTTTTGAAAACATTATCGTTCACGAAATTGTGACAAACAGTTTGGAGATGCGGAAAGTGTGCACAAAGGTGGTGACCAAAGTGTTAACGGACCACGAGTTGAAATTTACCAGAAGCTTTTGGATCTGTGTAAATAAGACCACCACTTTTTGACAACGTGATCTTCGGAGTCGAGTCATCGCTGTGCGAGTACGACTCCGAGAAAAAGAGGCATGCGTCCCCGTGCACCAAGAAGTTCAAAATGAACAAAGTAAAAGTCAGAACGTTGCTCATTGCGTTTTTTTGTCAGTAACTTGTCCACTATGAACACGTACCGCAGGGTACAGTTGTGACTGAAACGTTTTAAGTGAAAGTTCTCAAGAAGCTGTTTGTTTGTTTATTTACAAGTACACCATTGGTTCAGATTATGTCACTTAAGCTCATATGATTATCAGATAAGGTATTTCTTTGGTACATATAAAAAACATTCTGGCTGCACACGAAACCACTCCAACGCTGGAGAATAACCAATCCTTTTACAACCAGCATTAGTTCCACTTGTATCTCTTTTATATGTGTTCGACTGGCAAATAGAACACGGTGATCTTCTTGCAAGAGCTCAATTGACATGCGTTGCAGTATTATGTACTGGCCACTTCATAAGTTCCGACGGACTAGTTACTTCACTAGTGAAAGGGGATAATAATTTCACCAAACCTGACTGAATATCTTAAAAATTTAAAACAAAGGATTTTTTTATGTACGAGGCCTATTTGATAAGTCAGTGACAGTATTTATTTGAGGTAGTCCCCGTATTTTCGAATTATATTGATTTGGCGGTAATCCCTAAAGTACCCAATCTGGATCATTAAGTTTTTATTTGACAGACATTGAAAGCAGACATGAAATCAGATTGGTACCGAAATTAACCACAAATTTAATCATGTGATGATAACTTCGAAGTAGGGTTTGACGTTGTTTATTGTCAAGTTTTTGTGTAGTTTCAAGCACGTCAATTAAATATGAATCCATTACAGTACATCAACAACCAAGCAGTATATGAAACATTGGTTTTCTTTGGTCAGATCGGTGAGACAACCTTCTGACTTATGTTCGTCTGTCTGCCTTTCATGTCTGCGCCTAATAGCTCTTAGACACAAACTAAAGAACGCAATTGCACAACTCTTTTATAGTAGTCTATTTACAGATGTTAGATAACAGGAGCAGTGTTGCATTTAAAGTTACTACGCGAGAAATTCAAAAAGGTTTCAATTTTTGTGTGTTTGTAGTTCTATTTGTATAAAATTGTATTTGAATTAAATTTTTTATTTTGAAGTTTATATTTGCGGCTTGTGAAAACTAGAATTCGTATCACAACCAATTGCTCTGACCACCCAACTTATCGTTTTGCTGATTATTGCGCAGTTGGCGCTTCGCTTTGCCTGTCGCTGGAAAGAGAAAAATATTTTTTTCCCTCTATTCTATTACATTACTGAATGCTACTGAATTCACTAGTACTTGGTTATGAAAGCACAGTTTTTATACACTATCTGCTTGCAATAAATGACATTTCCATACTTTCTGCTTTCAGCTAGAAATGAAAAACTGAACAACTTTAAGACAGAACAACAGGCAATATGACTGACAGTAGGATATGGACAGATAGACTCATATCGTCGTGCTGTTATAATTTGTAGTGTCTGCAAGGCCTACTTAAATGCATTACAAACTTTCCAACAAACTGAATGAACCCGTTTCACAGTATGTGTGTGTAGTGTATAAAAACTACAACAAAACTAAATGGTACAAGTACAAAAATAATAAAAGCGGCAGCAACTCGAAAACAAAAACGCTTTGCATTGCTATAAAAATCAAAAGATTTTTTGCATGAAAGCAGCCTAGCCCAACTACGAATACGACAATGTCGACTACGGACGGACTATTGACTATTACGACAGTGAGGATGTCGAGGACGCGCCAAAGGCTCGCCATACCGGAATCGGACGTGGCATATACGGAATAAGCTTCGTGCTCCATTCGCCACATAGTCAAGGCCGTGCTGTGCCTGTGACTTGTTCTGCTTTTGGATTTAACATGAATGCTGTGTAGCAAATATGTAGAAAACCGTGTAGCGAGGGCTGCAGGCTGTACTCTTATTTAAGGCAGTGTTCCGTTCCTGTGCCAGCAGTGAATGACATCAGCATTTGTGTCAAATTCTCTGGCTACCGCTCATATGCTTCGTTTTTGTGTGTAATTGTTTCTGTATGTGTGTGTTTATATCTGTGTGAATGTGCTTTGAAGCGTGTTTTGGGTCACTGCTGCGTGCACATTAAATTTTGGTAGCTGACAACTTTAAATTTAAAGCAGCAGCAGTAGCACCACGTAACCGCAAAGGACTTAAAATTTATTGCAGGATATACTTGGTATATACTTGGATGTATAAATATATTATTACGTAGATCCAAGCATTAAAATATATAACAATTGAAGTGTATCGATTCTATTGCGCTTGAAATTTGATTGAGAATTTAATACATGATGCTTCCACAAATTGTATTTTAGCTACTAAGGCTACATTAATAAGTTTTTTATGCTGCAAATAAATTTTGATAAGAACTATTTGTATATATAAAATATTAGTTCCAATGTGAACAGAACTTTTGAAATAGAGCATTTTCTCGTGGTACATGTTTTTCCAATAAACACCTCACATTCCATCAAAACTCTGCGTGATTAAAATCTTCATTGAAATTAATGGATTTGTAATTGTGCGTTTCTAAAACATAAATTTTTTTCATTTTTACCGAGCATTTTGGCTACTGAAATATGTGTGCACGCAGGAGGAAAATGACGTTAGTTCCACCATTATGCGCGAACCTCATCGATCGACATTTCTGATCGATTTCTAGACTAGAAGTCACATTTTTACCATCAACCGATTCAAAAATTCGCCTGATTTGTCACTCTGAGACTTTTAACTTTCGGAAAAATACATTTGCCAATTAAAGGAAAGCGTTGTGAGGTCGTAGAAATCATCCAAAAGGCTTCTAGTGATATACAGAAGTACATCCCGGCCGACACCAACGGTCCAATTTAATTTTTTTCTCCTCAAAAAAGGCGAAAGTAAGACTCGATGAGGCATTGTCACGATGCAAGGATATCTTTCATTGTGCATTATTTTTCCTCCATTTACTTTAGACTTCTGGCAAACATAAAGTTAGATACCACTCAGAATTAATTAATTAATTTCGATTCTCTAATGCTATTGTAGCCATATGTCCAATTCTTCTGAAAAAAGCTACCATTTGCTTAGCAATGCTCTGAGCACGTACAACTTTCATTGGCTTTGGCTAGTCTTCGAAGCACCAACACTTCTGGCTCATACGCGTATATCTAAGACTCGTTACATATCACGATATTAAAAGCCATCCATTGCCACTGTATTGTATAATGAGTTTAATGGCGATTTTCCGGCAAAGACGGATCAGTCTCCACCACGACAATAGAAGCTCTTACACAAGAGAATTTTTCAGTATTCAATTTGATGAGTAATCCGCCTTATAGTTCTGATTCGGCACCCAATGGCTACTTTTAGTTTCGTACATCAAATAAAAATTGGGAGGTGAACGTTTCTCAACGCTTGACGAAGCTGTTGAAACCGTTAAATAGCTCGTTGTGGAGATACCAACTACTGAGTGGAAAAGTGCTTCGAAAATTACTCTTACATCCAAACTTGCTGCGTTGTTTGGTGCTAAAAAATGTCAAACCATCCAATGGAACTGTCAGCTGGCCCCTAGCAACACTTAGGCGCGCAATATATAAGGCAACCTTCGTATGTATATGCTGGTCAAAAATATTGAGTATTTGAATTAGAGTTTCCTGAGAGATGCGTGTCTAGTGCATTTTCAATATTCCACTTAACAAAGTGTATTATCGGATAAAGTGTTTTTGCGGGGAGTTCTACTTCATTATTTGAGCTGATCAAGAAAATATATACTTTTTGCGCTTTACGATGCCTGCTTTAAGGCGATTTAAACTTTCAAACAAACTGACAATACCATTTCACACTATGTGTGAATGGCATAAAAACGATATGAATTAATTCAAACACGCAATACAATATGTGAAACAAATTTCTTACTACTCAATATATACAAACTACTTAAAAAGATTTTATCGATTTGGTCGCTAGTTAGTATAAAGATAAACAAGCTGTTGCATTTAAGATTATAAAATGTTTAATTTATTTTTTCTATTTTTAACATTAATTAAATCGTGCACCATAACTACTACTACTACTACTACCTAACATCGTTATACCCCTAACATCATTATAGCCCCTACAGCTATACCAAGTGGCATTAAATATATCAACTCAAATTCATTTAAACGCGCACAATTTGCCACGATCTCGAGCGTTTCTTTTTTCTAGTACATTCCGTGCACAGATTGACATTTTAATTATAGAACCAACGGAGACCAAGACCAAGCATAAACGAGTTAAGTTTAGTTGAGTTCAGTTGAGTTGGGGAGACCCTGTCACTCTTATTGTTGCTGTCATTGTACTGTGTAGTGGCCACTGCAATGCCTGGGAATTGTTGAATATTATTGCTGTTGTTTTTGTTTTGCACTGCTTACTATAGTTGTTTTGTTTGCAATTGTTGTTGTTGTTGTTGTTATTATGGTCAACAAGATACACAGAGCAAAGATATACAAATGCAGTTAATTTCAGTTTAGACACAAATACACACACACACACACACACACACATACACACTCACTCACTTTTAGAATGAAATGCCAGCTTTCTTCTTGTAGCGTGTGCGTTGCAGTTCATCGTCAACGGATTGTCATGCATGCACGGCGTATACGTGATTTGCATACATGTTTTGCTTAACCCACTCTTGACCTGCTGGGCTTGACTTGCTTAATGCATAAAAGCTTTTGTTGTTTTTAATGTTATTATTGTTTAGCTTCATTGTTGTTGCTTTTGTTATTGTTTCTGGTTCTACTTCTCTTTTTTTTTATTTTTTGTATTTTTTTTTTGCTACTACGATACTTCTACTGCTTGACCTGAAGTCCTTTCAATTTATCCTTGTACGTATTAAATGTGCTTGCATTTTACTCATCCGTATTTTTTTCGTTCCAATGGCTCACAGCAAACAATTCAACCAAAAAATATTTACAAACGAAAAAGCCATAAACTTAAAAAACTTTGATGAAAACTTTTATTTTTTGGTTTTGTTTTAGTTTTTGTTTTGTTGTTGTTGTAATACAATTGAATTTTATTTTCAAAAGCAAACATTCTATATAGTTTAGTCACTGTTACAACGTGTGGCTAACAGAAGTTTGCCCAAATAGGTGAATAGTGTGCTGCTTAGCTAAGAGATTGACCGATTTAGACAGGAGTCCAGCGCTTTTATAGCTGCTTGGCTGTCTGAGTATACAAGTAGTTGAACTTGTTTCACTCTAATCCTAGACGTTTCTAGGTAAAACATTGGCTCCTGAATGGCAGCGACTTTCTCTTGGTAAGCGCTGCAGTAATCAGGCAATTTAGAAGAGACATTACTGGGGTGTAACCCCATCACCGACTCTGTTTTCCAGTTTCGAGCCGTCTGTGAAGATCCTCAATGATTTTTCTATTTATATTTTATGTTTCTGTCCCTGTCAATTTTGTCGGTTGCGAACATCGAAATTCTTCTTGAAGTTCAGTGTAGGTACACAATAATCTGTTTCATCCTTTTAGGATTGTTGAGTGCTCCATTCTTCCGTTCATCCAATAAGCACATTCTACAAGTCTGATGGTCGTTATTGTGGCAGTTTTCCTTCTTATTAAGTGTTTAGTGCTTCTGTTGGTGTAATGAGCAACGCTCCATTGTCATCTGTCTATATATATTTTAGTGACATATCTGTCACTATATATATTAGTTTTACTTTTATTCGTACAATTGTTCCAAAATTGAATGAACAACAAAGGATTGCATACGATTCTTTGATAGGAGCTGTGAACAATGGAACTGGTGGAATTTACTTCCTCGATGCTCCTGGAGAGACTGGATAAACGTTCCTAATTGCATTGCTTTTGGCGAGGATCAGCATAAGTGAAGTTGCCCTAGCATTGGCTTCATCTGGAAGAGCTTGGACTTTGTTAGAAGGTGGACGAACTGCACATTCTGCCTTGAAATTCCCACTAAACATGCAAGTCACCGAAGCACCATCTTGCCACATTGCCAAAAACAGTGCAATGCCAAAGATTCTCCAGGTATGCGAATTGATTGTTTGGGACGAATGCACGATGGCCCAGAAGAGGTCACTGGAGGCACTGGACAGAACGCTGAAAGATCTTCGGGACAACTAAAACAAATGAGTATTCGAAGCAGACATTGGAAATGTGAAAGTCGCAGTTGACACCTCGACCGGACTTACTACATTACTCACAGGTTTCTGTCACTTCACAGACTCGAAAAAGGAGCTTATTGAGCGTGTTTTTCCAGACAATCCCTAATCCAAATCCCTAATTGGCTAAGTAAATGAGCAATATTGGCGGCGAAAAACAAAGATGTCGATGATGTCAATGCGAATTTTTTTCCGGGTCAGTTATTTTCCTCCAAATCAGTCGACACAGCTATCAACGAGTATGACGTAGTCACTGGAATTGCCTGGACTACCACCTCACAATTTGCTAATAAAAGTAAATTCAGTTGTCATCATGTTGCGTAACATTAATCAACCTCGACTCTGCAATGGAACGAGACTGGCTGTGAAAAAGATAATGAATAACGTCATCGAGACAACGATCATCAAGGGAAAATACAAAGGAGAGGATGTCTTGATTCCGCGTATACCGATGTTTTCAACTGCGACTGGCTTTTGCGATGACAATAAATAAATCACAAGCCCAGTCGTTGGAAGTTTGCGGAACCAACTTGGATTTTCCGTTTTTCGCTCACGGACAACTATATGTCGCGTGTCCGCGCGTCGGAAAGCAATCATCTTTGTATATTTACGCACCGCAAAACAAAACAAAAAATATACTTCATCAGAAAGCATTACATTGATTAACTGCATTTATATTTCAGGTACATAAAAGACATTAAATTCATTGAAAATTAAAAAAAAAAAAACAAAAAACAAGAAAAAACCTTAACATCGGTTGAACCGAAGCTCTAATACCATTCACAGGAAACTTTAAATAGTATTGTAATACATAAAAGTGGCGGTTTAAATAGGGGCTACCCCAAAAAGTGGGTCGTACACGCTCACTAGTAGATGTGTATGAAGCGATGTTGTAGATTTGTAAGATGCCGCCATGTCGAATTTCAAGTTGATATTGACGTTTTCCATACAAATGCATAAAAGTGAACTGTGGGTTTATATGGGACTACCTCAAAAAGTGGGCGGGCCACGCCCAATTGTCCATGTATGTTTAGCGGCTGTCTCTTAAAAGGCACCATATCGCATTTCAACCTAATATTGACTTTAATAAAAAAAGTTTTTCTTACAAAAAGTCAAAAGTGGACCATAGGTTTGTATGAGAGCTACCCCAAACAACATATAGACGGGCAGGCGGACATGGCTAGATCGATTCTTCTCGTCGAGCTGATCAAGAATATATATATATATATATATACTTTATGGGGTCTACGATGGCTCCTTTAATGCGTTACAAACTTTCAGACAAACTGATAATACCATAGTGTGACTATGTGTGAATGGTATAAAAATATTACAATAAGTAAAAAGTTTTCGAGTTTAAGCGAGATTAACTAACCCCGATTCTAGGTGATACGAAGTTCACCGGATCAGCTAGTAATTTGTAAATATTGATAGAAAGATGTTAAATTTCGATTCAAATAATTTGAAGTGGTAAAATACTTCTGAAAGCAAAGCATTTTTCTGCTCGATTTAAGATGGAAAATTAAGTTGAAGATGAAAAGGAAACAGATTATCGTGGAGGGAAACGATTTTGTCGTGTTTATCGCCATATTCTGAAAATTTTTCCTTGAATTCGGAATTTATTTTCCACTAGCATTTAATGCTTTAAATAATAAATTCACTGAATTTTTACAAAAATTTCAAACAAAGATGTACGCGCAACGCTTATATACAAGTATAGAAAATAATGGAAGATATGTTGAGTGCCATGAGAAAGATATTTGTAACAGGTGAGCGACATGTTGCGTATTAACATTAACTTCAATATTAACTTCACTTTAATCTTTGATTGAAAATTGTTTTGAATTTTTTTTTTTGGAATCAACTGGAAAGCACATGACTTCCTAGAAGATCCGGGAAAGCGTTGCTTGCAATTTGAGCAGTGCTAGTATTATCGTTATGTACAAAATTACGACACGGTTGTTCTTCTTTATTCCCTCTTTGGGTACTACTCGACATAAGTAGAATAAGTCCAGATTGCTTAATAAGACAGCTAACAATAAATTCATCAGCAACCAGTCAGCCAACAGGCTTAGTTTTCGATCTGTGTCAGTTTTAGTCATCACCAGTGATACATTTGTAACGAATAAGTATAGCATGTATGTTGAGATTTTCATGAGGTTCTTCCTCCGCAGAAAAATTTGTGTATAGCATCAGTATTACCACTTGAAATCAGTCTTTAAGAAAGACACATTAAACTCATATGTATTTTGGTAATTACCCATTTCCAACGACTTTAGTTGAATCCAATAATAGTTTGAATTTCTCGCTGCTGCGCTATATATATATGCGATAGGTAACTTTATAGCTAATTTTTTCTCAACTCCAGTTTTAAACGATCTTATTGAAATTTAATACGAAATTGAAATTTAAACTACTTTATCTTGTCTTATTTAATTATATTTCATCCGGTACTTTTACATATGTACCAAATCTCATCAATAAACGTCAAATAGTTCGAAATATATGACGTTTTCTTTCTGGGAGCGTGACATCGCCCAGTTTTGCCTGTGGTACTTGTTCCTTCCGTTGCCTTTTGCCTACACGTATGTACCAAATCTTATTCAACTTCGTCAAAGGAATATTTCCTAAGATATGGCTTGTGTTTCTCTTATAAAGGAACTTGGACGTGCCACCGTCCAAGTCCAATGCCATATAGCCAGAAACATTCTCCCAAACGATAGTAGTAATTCATTGTAAGGTGCATTTTATAATTATAGCACAAATCGGTGCATTCGAATAATTACTCTAGACTTTCAATTGTGCTCACTAAATGACTACTCTTTTAATGCAGAAACGTTTATTTGTTAATTCTCTTTTGATTTTGTTCTATTATTAAGCATGTTATGTCTCTAGATTCTATTTACCATAATCAAATTTAAATGCATTAAAAAAATGCGCTTGTTTCTACGTTTCATAACTTCAGCACAACAAGCAAAACATGCTGTTTTTTTCTGTAATTTGAACCGAAACAGGTGTTGAGATATGTTGTATTGTGTTTTTGTCTTTTAAATGGGGTAGGAAACCGCCTATAGTAATATAGTATAGTAATATTGATAACAATCATAGAAAAATAACACTCTGTTTTTCCCGGATTTTACGCTGTTTTTCTGTGTAACATTTCCAATTTATTCTTTTCTTTAAAGAACAATATGCTGACTGTCTGTAATGAACATTTAACGAAACAAAAAAGAGTGCGCCCGACTTCGAGAGACCAATATTTAAGACTCCTCATATGAACAGTAGATTATTTTCATTACTGGTTCGATCGGGACATATTTTTGATTTTTTATTTTAGTTAATGAAAAATTTGAATTAATTAAAATTAAAAACAAAAAATGTTCAAACAAAAACTTCAAAATGTGTGCGTGTTTGCATGGGGCTATCCCTTAAAGTGGTCCGATCTGGGCTTTTATGAAATATTTGGTAAAGATTGACTTAACATACACCATATTTGGCATTTTGTAGCCTATAATTAAGAACGTAAACAAAATAATTACATACAAGATCTCAATAATGGAGGAAACTTTGTATGGGTGATACCCGTTATAGTGGGTCGATGTGGTCATATGGGGCACATTTTATTTTTATGTAATATGCACCAAATTTGACGTTTCTAGTGTAATTAATAACAAAACTAAATAAAAATTGGCATACAGAAACTTAAAAATGGGAGCCAGGATTGTATGTGCGCTTCCCCTTTAAGTGAGGTTAACAATTTCCTTTAATACTAGTTAGCTGAAGAAGGAAGACTAGAGTCTAAATATCCAAGTTTAAAGTGTATATATCTCATTGTCCCCGCGATCTATTTTGTTCAAACAGTATGTCTGAATCGACTTATCTTTCAATGCTGATGAAGTATATATCGATATATATACTTTATATGATCTGTCACGCCTTTTTCTGCGTGTTACATACACTTGTACAAACTTAATATACTCTAAGCGTACAGAGTTCAAAAATGCAAAACCGGTCCAGGCGTTTTCAAGCGTTGCGCTTACCAACGTAAATAATTTATCTTTTATTTAAATAGATCTAACGAACATTTGTTGAAAGTTTAGATTCTTACCACAATATTACAAGGACAATTTCTACCACTTTGGTTTTCCTCGTAAATAAATGTTAATATCTGAATTATATATCTATAATATAAGCTTTTGTATGTTTGTTTTATAGACATGAAGTATAAAAAGGCAGTTTCAATATTTCTAAACCGCAATGAATATTGTTTTAAATTAGACAAAAATTGGAAAAAAGATAGAAAAGGTCCTGCAGCCTTTTTGTTGAGTGCGCCTTCAGCTTTGCTATACATTATTTTGTATGGTCGGTTTGTTCGTGCATATGCATAATATTATTTTAAGTGCCACAATGAGGCTGCACTTTCGTTTTTCTGTCAATTAGTGCTGTAATTGTGTGTGTGTGTGTGTTTGACAACTTCTTCTTCTTCTTCGGCAGACAAATACACAAATACGACTTCCGCCTTGTGAGCAGCCTCGTAAGTTGTCTGACCCACTGACTTGCTGACTGAATTCATGCGTGGCTCTGTTAACCCAAGTACTGGCGAACGGAAACATTGTTGCTCGGCAGCAGCAACAGCACAGCAACGGCGCACGAAGTTCTTGTGCTTCGTATTTGGTCGTGTGCCGTGAGTATTGTATCCTGTTTGTAATGAAGCGAGAGAGCGTGAGAGCGAGCTTTTAATTTTTCGGAGTCACGCTGTATTTTAGGTTGATGTAGGTCCTTCGTAGTTGAAACTACACATATGCAACATGTTGCTGCAACATGCTGCATGCGTAAATTCATTAATCAAATCTTTTGTGTGTCTGTCTGTCTGTCTGTCTGTATATTTCTAGGCGCTTCCTTTGTGATACACATTGCGTATGCTTAATGTTGCATTTTAATTTTAGCACACACTTTGACATTATTCCTACTCCCTTAGCAAAGTACAATATATAAGAAACATACATCACTTTTCACTGTCTAATTTCTAATTTCTAATGCAAAAGTACTTCTACTTAATGTATCTCGTAGGTCTTGCTGCAATATGAACTTTATTTTGCCAAACTTTCCGCTTGTATAATTTGCAACAGTTTGCAGAAACTTAGTATTTTTGGCATTTCAATTTTAATTTATATAAATAACTTTTGCCACTTGCTGCAGTAAATCTATAAAGGGGTTTTCAATAAGGACATAATAATTTTATATTTAAATAAAACGCAGTATAATTGAGATACTAAGCAGAAATTTATACCAAATACAGTATACGAGTAGATTTTTCATTTAAGTCGGTATGAAAAACGAACTCATTTATATGTTCACCGCGAACACTTTTGGAGTAATAGATTCATTGGAGCCAATTTTCCAACACTCTTCCACACATATCGGCCGAAACGTTGGCAATTTCGCGTTCGACATTGTTCCTGAAATGCTCTAATGTTTTTGGCTTGTTGGCTTAAACCAACGACTTAAAGTAAACTTCATAAAAATAAACCCTACGGCGTTAAATCATCTGAGCGAGGTGGTCATTCAACGGAATCATTTACACAGCTACTGAACCACTCCTACAATAGTTCAATTGTTTAACCAACTTGCTGGAACCACATATCACTGATGCCAAGTATACACAATTCTGACCAAAAATGTTCTTCCGACATGGCACGATAGCGAACTCCATTGACCGTAACACATCGTTCATTTTCATTGACGGTAAAAAATGGCCCAATTATACCTCCGTCATGAAATCCACACCACACAGTCACTTTTGGCGAATGCAATTTAGTCGCTTGAAGCATATGTGGTTCCGTTGCTCTCCAAAAATTCATATTTTGTTTATTGACAAAGTCATTCAGCGAAAAATGCTGTAGTTCATTTGACGATGGAATTCAGGATATGCTTCAAAGCTTAGCAGCGCTCAATCGATGAAGTTTCGCCGCTACAACAGAGGCTTTAGTTGTTGAGTTGGTTTGAGTAAGATCTTTAAGCTAAGATCTTTAAGGCTAAGATCTTTAAGGCTAAGATCTTTAAGCAAATTGTGCCACAATGTGGTTTCAGAGATTTAAATTTCTGTAAACGACATGGAATCGACAAATTTTGCACATTGTGAACTGAAGTATTTACAGAAGCGATATTTTTGTTCACTATAGCATGCACAGCATATTTAGTGGAACGATTATAATGACCGAAAATTCGAAGAAGTACTTCAAAAGTCACGACCACGGACTCAAAGCTTCAGTAGTAATTTTTTATAATTTCAAAACGTCCCCCGTTCGAGAACTTGGCCTTAAAAAAAATTTATGTTTCGACGTTGACAGATCATGAAATAAATGTATATTAGCGTTAATATTAAAATAAAAAATTGTTGTTCCTATTGAAAAACCCTTTTTATATATATATGTATATACTTTCATGATAGGAAAATAATTTCAAATTGAGCATACAGTATAACCAGGATGTGAACTAACCCAACTGCAGCCATAAGTTGTGCATATTTGTATTGAAAAATAAATAAAATAAAGTTAAACAAGCAAATTGCATGAGAAAATGTTGATTTTTTCGGTCTGAATAACGTTTTACTCGTAGTACGCTATTAGAAGTTTTAAAAACAAATGGATAATAAAGCATTTCAGTCAAATAATTCAACAAATAAACAACTATCTGTACTAAAAAAACGAGACATCTAAATATCAAAACGATTTGCAGTCTTTTTTTTTGCGCATAATTTACAAAATTTCATGACATGTTTGTTATAGTAGTTTAGATATATAAAAAATATGTCAGCACCGTGAATTTTGTTCTTTGCTGACCTCAATTTTGTTTGTTTTGAGTGTAAAATTTGTCCACTTTTTGACAGTGTGACAATTGATAATTTTATAAACGAATAAATATATAAAATATATGTCACGTAGTACGAGGTATGCAAAATAACCAGTCAAACGATTAGCATGAACTTAGCTATTTTCGAAAGAAGAAAAACACACCTTTCTAACACTGCCAACATTTAATAGATGGCGCTACGTGTTCTATAATTTAGATTAAAAGTTCGGTTAATTTTAGATCCAACCTTGTAAAACAAATGTACACATTAGTTTTTGTTTATAATATTTTGTCGTAATTTTGTTTAAGCAATCCTGTATTCAAAGTAGTTTTAACTCCCGGTTTTCACTTTCGGGAAGCTTCTCTATCAGAGAATTCGATAAAATGGTAAACAATTCACGTATTTCAACAGTTTCGTGATTTGGAATCACTTGCCATTGATATAGTGCAATTTACTTTTGGAACGAAATTGACCCGGACTGGTGAATTTAAACCGAACTGGTAAACCGAATCGGTAATTTACCTTATTCTTAAGTTGGCTGTCACTGTCATTGAGACGGCTAGTTAATAATTAATAAAAAGTGCGTATAAACGTAGTCTATAACTAATACCTTAATATGTATCGAATAGAAGAAAGTCTGGAGAATATATAAACTATGTGACAAAACCCAACTTGCAACTCATTAAACTGCTGATATTAATTTTGTGTCGAAAGATATGTAGTATGTTTCATTCCTTTCATTTGATTTTAATATGTTACTCCTAAATGAAAACTAATAATCTTTCGACATCAGAAGCTTTGTGAGTTGCAGTTGACATCAGTCATTTTAGTAAAGCAGATGAATGCAGTGTTTGGCTCGAACTGTAAGTGAGGGTAATTGTATATTACGTAGTCTATTATCAATTGTGAAACTCCCAGCAGCCACCTTTGTGTAGTTAGTGCTATATTGAGAATAAAAATAGAGAGTTAAAAGATTGTATAACAATATTAAATTGTAGAAACTCTATCAGAGGTGCCACAGAAAATGCTTTCGCCTCTAATTCGCCAAATTTCATTCATAAAACAAAATTTTATGAATGAGATTTAAAGATTTTGAGGCGCATGTTATTTCTTAAGAAAAAATATAAATTTTTCCAATTTGTCTGGCTAAATTCCAGTAAGTGCACTATACACACAAAACTATACAATTCTTAAAGAACTCCGTCGGCTTTGTAATGATCACATGATGTAACGGCCACGGCCTAGTTTCGTCATGTTGCCAAACGTAGAAAAAATTGTAGAAAATTTATAAATTTTTTTTCTTATGGATTGAAATACACACACAGACAAACAAACAACTTATTTTTCTAACTTGTCTAAAATCTATAATATCATTTTGAATCGAGAGAATAGTTTTCTTAATCTTGGACTTGTCTCGGAGCCAAGAATAATAGTCCCAAAGTGCCTCAATATCACTTTCAAGTTTGATGGTTCTATAGGCTCCAAGTGCTCGACGTTCATATAGACTAGCAATCACATTTACTCTCTCAGCTGCTCCAATTTCTTCGCACCGACAATAAAAATGGAAAAATCAATAAGTTGCGATTCAGTAACTCCATTTGCCGTGTGCCGAGGTAGTTAAGATGACGACACTTCACTTCTTCCACCAAAACAAATTTTTATAAACCATGTAAGTGAAAAAATGAAATTAGAATTTTCTAAAAATCTAAAAAAAAACAAAACAAAAAAAAACCAAGAAAAAACGTTAACTTCGGTTGAACCGAAGCTCTAATACCATTCACAGGAGGGGGAATGGGTTTTAGACAGGGGTTACCCTAAAAAGTGAGCGGTACACATGTGTACATGTGTATGAAGCGACCATCTAATTTCATCGAATTTCAAGTTAAGTTTTTCATACAAATGCATAAAAGTGAGCTGTGGGTTTTTTATGGGACTACCTCAAAAAATGGGCGGAACATACCCATTTGTATATGTATATGAAGCGGCTGTCCACTAAGATCCACCAAATCGAATTTCGAGCTAATATTGACTTAAATAAATGAAAACACAGAAGTGGGCGGTGGGTTTGTATGGGAAAAAGTGGGCAGGACACACCTATTAGTCAATGTGTGTTAAGCGGCTGTCCACTTCGCATTTCAACCTAATATTGATTTTACCTAATATTGACTTTAATAAAATGAACTTCTATTTTACAAAAACACAAAAGTTGGCGGAAGGTTTGTATGGGGGCTACCACAAAAAGTGGTCGGGGCTGATCAATCTTGATATCTTACTTACGTACTCAAATCAATTACATTTTTATCTTAAAATCAAGCTCAGTGTAGAGCTTGAAAAGGGCTCCATTTAAGAATTTCATTTCCGTTCTTGAACCAGGAATTTATACTTGGTTTAATCCGTACTCACCATACTTTTTCTAACGCTATGATTAATTCAAGTACGGAAATACTGATTCTTTTTTTATATCAGTGTGGAAGCTTCCACTCCTCAGCAGCAAGAGGCTAAAATAAAACTCAATATTTCTGATATAGCTAATATTACGCTGATATGTTCAAGACACCGACTTTTTTTGTGTGACAATAAGTCCAGTACATTTTTCACACTATATCAAATTCCTTTAAGCCATTGTTTGACATAAACCATGCGCGTAGGGTATAGCCAAAACACACGACTCAACCAAAAGTAATTGTAAAATGTTACAGACAACAGATTTGTTTTTTTTTTATTGCACTCAGTTCTTGCTCTCTCATGCGAATTTCATTGCCGAGCATCAGCATCATAGATAAATGCTACAGAACCCATATGAACATCAGGTGTTTAGTATAATTTTCCATATTACTTTGAAAAGCAACCAAATGGGCAGTGGTGAGTAAAAATAAGAAGGAAGATTTGCTCTTGCTCCTTTACAGCTTTCAGCTGCTCAAATTGCAATTTGTTAAATTTTGAAGCAATTGTGAATTATTTAAAACTTTGTATAAAGATGAGTGCTGCTTAAAGTGTACTTTGACTGTATTGTAATAATTCTTCATTTCTTTAGAGCGTAAGGATTTGCTGCTTTTCGTTTTCGTTTTCTTTTATTTTTCTGATTCAACGCCGTGCGTGCTGTTTTGTGTATAAATCCTTAGAGAACATTGTGTAACTTGGCTTACTTTACTTTGTCTGAAATGGATTTTTTCTTTTTTTATTTCTGTTTTTGATATGTGCAAATTTCTTTGTAGTATTCAAATAATATTATTAGAAGTCAGCGTCTAAAAGGGATAAAGTATAGCAAACTTTAATGTTTGCATTTGGGAAAACAGATTTCGTTATATAGAATTTACAATTTAACAATAGATTGAAGCTGAGAGCATACTAAGAAATTTATATATTTGAGCTGCAGTGCAACATTACAGCTAAACAGGACATTCTTTCTATATAGACGAATTCGAACAGCAGCAGTCTTCGTATAGCGCATGATTCTCAAATCGTTATTTGCATTTAGCTTTGAAGTAAGTTATAGATACGTTTTTTTGGTTACTGCTCTTAAGACGCCCACTTGGCGCGCAGAGTTACGTATGCATAAAATATGGCTTTTGCCTTTTGTGCCATTAACATTTTATATCATTTAATATGCTCACTTAATATCCTTTAGCACACACAGACTTTAATGTCAGTCCTAAAACGCAAAATAAGCCAAAATTGAACTATATTGTGGCGAAGGCGTTCTAATGCGTCTAAATGTAGACTACGGTTTACTGTCTGTCCGTCTGTATGTCCGTCTGTCTGTCTGTCTGTCCGCCTGTCTCTCCGTCTGTCTGTCTGTCCGTTCGTCTCTCTGACAGTTGTTATACGGTCTGTGCAACAGCAACTGCCGCGTCTAACATTATTTAATCAAGCGTAGAAATTGAATAGACTCTTCAAAAAAAAGTTTTCAGCCTGCAGGCACTTAACCCAAAATTGACGACGGCATCGGAACGCTGCAAAGGCTGATGCCAAGCGGTATTTGAGGTGTAAAGAATAACTCCCTAAATAACATTTCACACAACAACAATACTCAGAAAGCATCAAATGTCTGACTATAGTACGGCTGTCAGTGTTCTATCAAGCAAAATGATAAGGGATTATCGTGCAAAGAGGTTCTTTTTTATTATTTTTTTTTTTTTTTTTTTTGTGGTAGTTAACCCTAAGTAAGAAAGCAATGAATGTGAAAAACAAAAATACCTAAGCAAAAATTAACTTCGGTTTAGTCGAAATTTTTATATGCTTTTGTTTACTTTCTACATATTTAATAGTTTCAAATGATTGTTAAGTGTTCGCTGTACAGAAAGAGACTAACAAACAGTGGGTCACATAGACAGAATCGACTCGGCTATATATAGAACTCAAGTTTCTAAATTTTATTACTTCAGACACGATCAAAAGTGCAATGAAAGAGAGACTTACTGGAACCAATACTGCACTAGGGCCTTGCACAAATGCTTTCGTTTTTTAAACCAAATTAATTCGTGTAATTTTAAAATATGTACTGGTATGTATCTCTGTCACTCGCAGCAGTATTCTACACTGACATGAGAATATCTTATGCGTAGTTTATTAGTGCGCCTTGCACGAATGTATTCGGTTGGTATTCGTTTTATACTTCAATATTCACTTAAAAAAATATATCTGATAGAATAAAACCTTATCGTATTTTTTAACAGAACCCGTTCAAGTTCTACACCTAAGCTGTGACAATACATAGTACAAACCACAAATATTAGACTCTATCAAAAATTGCGTTTTCCTTTCTAATTTAAACCACTTGCAAATCATATCGTAACAACTTTAGGTTATATTAAAATTTTAGGTAGAGAACATTACAGTTTGATGTATTTCTAATGAATTTATATTACTACTAGTTTGATATTAACAAAAAAAAAAAAAAATTCTACCTCTAAAACGGTACATTTGTGCCACAGTGCAATGTTACAAATGGAAGGAATAGAGCAAATTACAACTCCACCGTATTGAACGAAGGCTAATGGAGCAGTAATAATTTGGAATAGGTTACACAGGACAACATGGTTTAGTTGTTGGAAAGCTAAGTGTCATTTCCGAAGTAATTTGCTGCGTAGAATCCGAATCCGGGGTCACGAATGACGTCGAAGGGATATATTTCGTAGCTACGAATAGACATAACTTTGCGAAAAAAAAAATCGTAATTGATCTGTTGAACTCTTTAATTAAAGGGTAAGAGTGGTACTAAATGATGTAACTGGAGAGACAGAGCACAGCCACACCCTGTACATAACCTTAAAAGTAGAAAAAACCGCCGTTTTTCGGGTACATATCCTCAAATATCTCAAAATCCTGATCGTAATGAGCCAATTCTGACCCGGCTACGAATTCTACGCAGCAAATTACTTCGGAAATGACCCTCAGCTTTCCAAAAACTGACATGACCTCGGTATTTGTAGTCCTGGACTGGACCTGGACTGTCCACCTGTTCAGCAATACCATATCTTGGAAATACATATCTAATATATTTCTAAGGGCCATTTTCACGACTTGCCGATATCTTTATAGTACATTTTTTCACACTATATCCTAGCTTTCAATTTCATATCTGTTATTAAGCCTATAAACGTATTGCCTACTTCGACGAACCTATATATATATTTCAAAGACTTGACTTCTCAATATATATATTTCGTCGAAGTAGGCATTGTGTTTATAGGCTTAATAACAGATAGGGCATTGAAAGCTAGGATTTAGTGTGAAAAAAATGTACTATAAAGATATAGGCAAGTCGTGAAATTGACCCTAAGTCGTGATCATAAATAAATGTAGCATCTCATGATACTTTTGAAGTGGTTCACATAGAATTGTTTTTTAACCGAGTCATTGGGGTTAAGATACCTGGGTTAAGATATTTGACTGACAAGTTGACACCGACTTATGACAGTGGAATATGAAGTTATCGGAAGTGAGGGAATTATTGGAGAGGTATCAAATGACAAAAAAAAATTACTCGAAATAAAAGCCATGTGGAAAAGACTTCTGAACCAACCGATTCAGTGCTGCCACCTAAGGTTGACTCGGATTAGTGTCTGGGTCGACTAAATTTTGAGACGATACAGTTCAATAACTGCTTAAGTCTCTACTGCGGGATATCCAGATAAAGAACATATGCCAATCGTCCCTAAAAACTTAAACCTGCAACTAGAAAATAATCCTGACGAATCAAGACGACAGCAATAGCTTTTAATTAGATATCAGAGTGAGTAGTATTCAGTTATAAGCGACATATAGAGCTATGAGAGAAATAATTATATTGAAATTAATCAATGTAAAAATAATATTTGTAATGTAATATGTTACTTTTGTTTCTTAAGTACTTGATAAAGCTTTACGCTGTTTTTCTATCGAGTATGATGCTTTCGAGATTATTTAGCTATATAAGTACGGTGGTATGTACAGAATTACTTGGCTTGGCGTCGGATGGAATAGTTATAAAAAATTAGACTTTGCTGAAATTATCACCAATCTGCTTCAATAAATGTGTTTTTGACAGCCATTGCAAAGAGACATGAAAGACAGACAGACGAACTGAAAGCAGGTAGTTGTCAATTGCGAACAATATGTTGGTGAATTGGTATCAGTTATACAGAAAATAAATAAACGAACTCATTATTCTAATAATTTATAATTATATTATTGCGTTACAAACTTTCCAACAAAAAAACTAATTTTACTTATTTTCAGACAAATTATGCAGCGCATAAAAAAAAACCGACCGCTGAATGAATGAAACGCTGAATCGAAGGAATTGCAAAAAAACAAAAATAAGCTTCAAACGAGTAGACAACCTCATAAAACATTAGCAGAAATTTACTACTTCATTTGTTTGGTGTGAAAATACAAACTCAGTCAGAGCTGCCCCAAATAAAAATAGAAAAGGGACCAATGGGTTGATGAGTAGTTCATATCCTATTTAAATATATATATTATACTCGTAGATACATAATATAGCTTTAAGGATATTTTGTGCAGCCTAACACAGACAACGCGCTTGCCCTACACTTATGCTTGAAATCATTCATCAATAAGTTATCGGATTTGGTTTATACAATAGCATTGCTTATGGGGCTGGTATATCGACATCCTGTTGCTGTCCCAAACGATGCTGTTGGTTAACCGACAATTGCTGGTCAACGAAGCAAATCCTGTGAATCCTTCGAGTATTCAGCTTGCGTCAGCTTGCGTTTTGGCGTTCTATGTGCTTTTAGCGTCAGCTGCTGCATCATATTATTAAATGTTGTATATGAATTTGGCTGTGGTCACATTTTGTGGTTATTTTGGATGGCTTGTTTGGTTTTTGATGTATATAGGACGTTTTTTTTATAGGTGTAGAACTTTGAATTGTATTAAAATGCTGAAATTATACAATTTTAAAATGATAATTGGCTTCTTTAGAAAGATAATTTTATGCAATTTGTGTTTAAATATGGTTTCAGATATTTAGGCACCGCATGTGGTGGCTCGGATGTGGTGCATTCGGGAACGCCAATTTTCGACCACTTCTTATTTATGGTATACGTGTCGTGAAAACGATCCATAGTTGGCTAAATTAGTTGCTCGGATGGACGATTATGTCGAACGCAAAATGGATGTCGCACACGGTAACAATTTGAACAATTTGTATGCCTTGTTTTGGCGTTAGTATTCCATTCATAACAAAATAGCAAGCCAAACTGAGTACAAATGACAATAGCGTTGTAAGTTCTGAATAATTTATGACAGTTTTCAATTCAATTCAGGAAAATAGAAAAAAAAACACCCTATACATATGAATTTTATATGTTTTATGCATAAGCGCCATCAATTTGAACGATCTTTGTGTGTGCCTGAGTGTGTGTGTGTGTCTGTGTGTGTGTGTTATGGCGTTTAATATTATTCATATGCTCAGTTTACTATCTTTAGTTTTGTTAAGTTTATTTTCGAGTGTGGCATTTTATCTACTTTTCGACTGACCACCGCAGGACATTGCGCAATCGAGCGTATTCAAGTGGTAATTGGACACTTGTGACGACCACTAAAATAGTTGCAGATACTTATGGCAATGTATCTGAAGCATCTTTCTGTATATAAGTATGTGTCTGTGCTTTGCACCATTAAAATTTTAATGATGCATAACTTTACTTATATAGGTAGATATTTTTTTTTTTAACCCAACTCAAAGTCGAAGCGCAACTCGTTTTTCCAATTTCAAATATATTTTTTTCAGTTCAAGCATGCCGATTGCAATCAGTAGCTTCAATTCCGGCACAATTCACCTGCCAGTTGAAGCAGCCGGCTCCTTTGCTGCCCATGGAAAAGGACTTCTATTTGATTTGAACATTGATTTATGGCGCTGACCATTTTGCATTTACTCGCTGCTCCTTTCTACACAAATTTTATACTGAGAATTTTGTGCCGAGCTGTTTTTTTTTTTTTTTGCTACATTTTGCCATCTGATTTACTTGATTCGTGTGCTGATTGCCAAAAGTCAGTAAATTAAAGTCCAAACTATGCGGGAAATTCATTTGTAATATTTTTCTACATATTTGCTTGTGAATTTAGGCTACATTCTTTTTTTATTTTTGGTGTTCAATATTCACACTATTACTTTAGTGTAGCTAGTACATAAAGTTATGAGAGTCTATAAATTTTCGCTTATGGTGGTCTAAAATATTCGCAAATCTGAGCTTTGTGAAACGGCTTGATTAAGTATGTGGTTGCATGGTTGTGAATAGTTTTTACAGTCTCTGAGACCTGTTGTTGAATACTAAAGTATATTTTCAAAGCAGTCTCTTTGAGAATGGTTTCCTTTTTGTTAAGTTAGTTAATACCATCTATTCTAGAGTCACGATTTTGAACATAGTCAAGGGACAGAGTCTCCAATTCAATACCTGGAAAACTTATTAATGCTTCATGTCACAAAGAAGTTCTGTACTCTAGAATTATATACTCTCGATATAAGTGTTTCAATGTCCGAAAATTTGAGAAATCTGAGAAACTCAGATCGAATTGTGTTAACCAGCAGAATAACGGAATATTTAATTCAACAGGATATTGAAAAACTTGCCCTTGCAAAATAGTGCTAAACTGGGGCTTATCAATTTCTGCAATCGATCTGCAATTTGATCTTGGTGCGTTACGGTGTCTGATTGTACTAATATTTCTGTGTATGTCTGAAATAACGACGTATAGAGATAGCAAACAAGACGAAATTATAAATATTAGGACTTTATTTTAAACATTTGATCATATAAACAAAAGATTAATCAAATCAAATAGGGGAAATAAGTAAGCATGAGAATACAACTTGTATGGCTCCACACACAATGGTGAAATTATATGATGTATTATATATAAGTTCATTAGGATTGTCTATTTACCAAATTTGGTGTCACTGTAGATACAGACTGTCAGACAGGCGGACGAAAGGACGCTTCACTTTTGACTTATTATATGAAAAAATTCTTTATTTAAGTCAGTAACAGCTTGATATAAATATATATATTTGATATAAAGGCTTCTTATGGATAGCCTCTTCACATAAATATACTAATGAGGGTGGTTCCGTCTATTTTCTGGGCTAGCCCCCAAATAAATCCACCGACAACTTTTGTGCTGTTGTATAAAAACTTATTTATTTAAGCCACTATCAGCTTTAAATCCGAAATTTTCTACAATTATTATTATTGCTTTCAATAAACGACCAACTTTAAAATATCCTTTCTCTTCTCTCTAATTTTAACGGCATCGATTCCTAGAAGCTCTTTTAACGATATACGAGTATAATAGCATGCATGGTAATTAATTGCCACACCTATAAGTACAAATATATATTGTATTATCTATCCTTCTTTCAATAGATCCTTTAAATTTTGTTACGAGTTTTTAATGACACTTTCCGCTCCAAATAAATGTCACTAAACCAATTTGCTAATTGTCATTAACAATTGTTTCCATATCGTTTTCACCATTTTACGTTTTCTATTTACGTCGCTTTTCACATCCTTTCCTCTCTCTCTCTCTCTCTCTCTCTCTCTCTCTCTCTCTCTCTCTCTCTCTCTCTCTCTCTCTCTCTTTCTCTATGGATTTCTGTCTATTTTCTTGCAATTGTACTAGCGTCCATGTTTGATTCTATGCGCAACGCTAATGATTCGTCATTTAAGCTTGAACATTAGACAAATGATGGCAGCGAGGACGCCATTGAGGATGCTGATGAGCTGTAAAGAGCAGCCTGGCAACATTGGAGTGAAATAGAGTGAATTTAAGTCGCATTTAAAAAAAAAAAAACCAAATTCGTTTGTGTTTTGTAGGCAATGGAGGCGTCGCAGTTAACTGAACTAACAAACTATTTGACAATTAAGCGCAAATATTTGCGAAACGTTCTTGAAGCAAATGAATTTTCTGTTTGTCTCTGCCGAGTAGCAGAGCAGCATCAACAAAACCCTACCAGTAAAGCCAGCGCACAAAAATTCGGTAAAGTAAGCAAAGTCAGTGGCGTAGGTAGGGAGCGATGAAGGGTATAATTCTCACAGATAGCCAGACAAACTACGCATGCACATTATTTGATATAATCAGCGGGGTTCAGTGTATGTAAAAGCAGCTCAAACCCAGTGCCACAAACTAAGATTTATTCATTTAGGACGAACATTAAAAAAAAAACCGGAACTATATGCAAAAGAATGTGAAACACTTATTTTTCAGCAGGATAACGCTCGATCACTTGCTTGAAAACAACTCAAGGAACTTTGCAAGAATTTGGGTGGGACATATGTACTACACATCAGATTTAATGAATACCTTCAAGATGAGTGGAGAATAAGTAGTATATAGCGATGTATACTCTATTGTACAACGTCTCGATTTGTCCCACATTAATAAAAAACAATTGATACAACATACTCAAAAGAAGGAAATCGAACGGTGTTCAATCGTACTTGGCGGTCAGTTGACATCGAAATTTTGGGAGATGAGTCGATACTTCAATAAATCGACTGTTTCATGCACGGTGTGTCAGGTGGCACCGTCCAGCTGAGACCACATATCGTTCAGATCCATACCGTTCAGTTGAGGCGACAAGAACTCCATTATCATGTTCCTGTTACGAATGCCATTTACCGTCACTGCATTTCTGGCTTCATTTTAAAAGAAGTAAGCCCCAATCACGCCGTCTGACCAAAATCCGCACCAGATTGTTGCTCGTTGTGGATGCATTTGATACTCATGGATCACGTGCCGTGATTCTCGGAAGAGTAAATTCTACAATTTTGTTTGATGTCGCACCCATTCAGATGAAAATGTGATTTATCGGTGAAGATTATTCCTTTCGCAAAATCGTCATTCACTAAATTTTGCTTCATCACCGATTGACGTTGTTCAATTGTGGAGCGCTTAATTTTTAATTATAGGAACAATCGTTGATGCCAGGTCGCAAATTTTAGAGTTGCGACCTGCACAGAAAATGAATCGTGCACTCTTACTCGTACACCCTATATGTTTGGTTTATTTCTTGTAGCCGCTTCATTCACTTCACAGTTTCCTTCACTTCCCCCATTATCCATACACTGAAGAAGCCGATTTTTGGAGTTTATCATGACCCTTAAATGCATATCAGCGGGTATGTTGGCAATTTATGCCCGGATGTTGACTTTCAGATTTTGAAGGTTCTTATAAATGACGGTTGACATAAATGCGGAACTTTAACAAAAAAAACAAAAAAAAAACGAAAGGGTCCAAATCTTGAGAGTGGACTGGTCCCTCCAAATCGCCCTTTATTGATATGAGTCGCTCCGGGAAGTGTTTCCTAAAAAAGGAGACATCGATGCTCTTGAATTGTGAGTAGTTGCTCTGTTCTGGTACCAAATATCTTTTAACTTAAAGGTTTTCGTACAATTCGAGAGGATTGGTGTCAGCCCACATGTTCTGTTTGTTAACGCATCTGGACCTGGATGCAAATAAATCTTTAGAGCCACGCCTGTCGTTATCTTCAGTCTGAATACCGCGCATTTCGAAAAAGATATGCTGCCGCACCCTGTAAATACGTTAAGCTAAGTATTACTTCTTATTTTTGCTAGCCGCTAGTGCCAATGATTTTGATCATTCATTATTTGTCCACTCACAGTGAGTACGAACAGCTCTCAGTCTATACAGAAATTTGTAAGCTCGCATAGACACGTGAATTGCAATAGCTGAAAACATATCAATACGTTTCAAATATTTTAAGTTGTGTGGCTCAATTTACCATACTAAAGTCAGCTATTAAAAGCAACCATTAATATTATACAAGAATATAAATAAAGAACCCCCTCTTAAATCCATGAACAAAACCTAACAGTGCCACTGCACAGAGTATAGTAATGATAATTTCAATCGCAACAGCAACAAATGAATCCTGTTGAATCCTTTTTCCAAACACGCCATTGCTGCCTGTCTGCATGCCTGCTTTACCATAAATTTTTTTCCGAGAAACATTTGACGGGCGCTATTATTTTTGTTGCTACGATTCACGTTGTTGTGAATCCACTTTCAGTATACAAACGCATAAGGTTTTTATATTTGTATTTTTTTTACACAGTGTTTACAAATTTTGCGTTTGAAGTGGCGCATACGATAGAGTGGGTGACGCATACTGTCACCGGACAGTCGCCATTTTCGAAATACTTCGTTTTTTTTTTTGTCCTTTTAACATATCCGGTTTTTCCAAGTTTTTACGCGCTGGTTTCGTTGGTTCGTTTAAGTTTTGTTTACACTGATGACGCTCTTGATAACACGCTTCATTCAGCAACACAAATTGAAATTTAATTAATTGAAAGCTGATGCTTGTAACGCCATTTTCATAGCGGGTGGCCATAGCAACTGCGCTGGCAGCCAGGCAGCAGCATGGCTTCAAATGGAGCAAACAAACTGATGGATTGCTGTCGGCCTATACTGGCCTCTGTAACTCTGAAATGGCTGAAATGTTTCCTAGTTTGTTGCTGGGTTCATGAATTGCTGAGGGCTCTACATACCTACCATATGTATGTATGTACCAGTTTCTTTATGCAAATATCAGGCACTCAGTGCTTTTGTATTTTACTTCTTTTTTTTTCTTCTTGTGTGTTTGCCATGAAAATCCATTTCGCTTTGATGTAGCGTATTATTTTTCGCTTTATGAGAAATTGGCTTAAAATTTCGAGAGATTTTAAACTTAAATTTATGTGAAATTCAAATTCTTAACAGATTAAATATTAAAGCAATGCCAAACGCGTTGCTTTTTTTCTCTTCGATTTTTGGTGTGGCACCCGCTGATTTTCACACTTTTTGCCAAGCGCTTGCAGCGATTCATTTACAGATTAAAGAGCACTGTGAGACTATAAGGCAAGTCCTGCGACTAGGACATGTCATTGTGTGTGTGTAGATGCTGGGTGTGTATTTGTGCGACAAAATAGTTTCGCCTGTCACATAAATCGGATCAATAAATGATGATATTATGCTACCGCAGGGACACATTTAAAACACACGCAAACGAGCACAAACAGCTACCAATATACGAGTAGAGCATTATATATATAAATACGTGTCTTAAGGGGAGGGTGGTTTTGTACGATTTTATACTAGTTCTATACATTTTATTGAAAAAATTAACAGAAACATCGCTCAGACTCAGCAAAATCTAGTCCAAGTCTGCCTCATGCACAGACCCCAGACAAAATACTCACTAAGTCTGATCTAGAATTCTTGAAACTCCGAAAAAACATCGAGATGATGTCGCATGACTATTTTTCTAGAGTAAATTCGAGAATCTCCCAATACATTTGATGTATAATGGATCTCTATTTTGCTGAATCGCTATAAAATCAGGGACAATCTGTGTGACAAATGCAAATCCCATGGTGAATTACTGTCGCCGTTGCCATGGTAGTGTATAAAGCCAAACAAGGCATTTGTAAACTTGCATAACGTCTTTTTCATATGTTTTCGTTTGACCAAACAAACCAAAGCAAGCATTGTGCGCATATATCAAAAACCAAATGGTTATGAAGATTTTAAGTTAAAATGAGTACAAACGGAAGTAAACTAACGCGAAATGCTTTCGCCTGGCTTTCCCTTTTTTGTTCTCTTCGACAAATATGTATGCAAAATTTGACAGTTTGTGCTCTAGCATGTATGAATGATGCAGTTGTCTGTACATAAAATGTGTATAGAGGTAGAGAATACATTTTTCGTTATTCTGCTTTAGAGCCGCTTGGCTTGAAACGTCAGGATTTTAAACATAAATTTAGTGAAAGACGAACGACTGCTCCGTTTACTTTGTTCATTCGCATTTTATCGGATTGATCGTATAGAACAAATACACTACAAGTTACTTGTTGGAACTTGTTAGATTCGTTTGCAACATTTTATAAAGAACCAAGTGAAATGAAGTATATAATTTATTTAAGGCATTTCCCAAATTAGTGTGCTTGCGTGTTTTGTATATGCACATATTAACCGATAATGGTATTTAGTGCTTTCCGTGATCAGTAATCTGAAGCGCTAGCAGAACGCATAATTCTTACAAAAATATTAAGTTAGTGGAAATGTAAGTAACAATGTAAGTAGCAGAGGGATATATAAGGGTTTATATAAGGACCCTCAATGTACAGGGTATCTCGAAGTCGAATGCACCTCGGCTGCAGCGTTCTTTCCAGTTTTATTTTAGAAAGATGGACAAAATAATGGCTTATAAGAAATGTTTTCAGTTTCCTATTTTTACTATAATAATTTTTATATTAAAAATATGACACAAAATTTATATCTTATTTAAAAATCGTGAAAAAGAACTGATACATGCGCCCTGGTCTCTGTCATTACTTTTCATACGCATGGGCTGTATACGCAATATTGAAACAACACACGTACACAGAGAGAGAGAGAGAGAGAGAGAGAGAGAGAGAGAGAGAGAGAGCGAGAGAAAGAGAGAGGCTGGTTTAATTCTGCCTCTCTTTCCCTTTCTCTCTTTCTCAATTGTTTTTCTTTCCATTCATTTTAATAATTGAGATCTACAAACTGGTTGTAAGACCTATTTTGACATAAGGCGCTCTCATATAGTGACTATCTAACTAAAACTACAGTATGACAAAACTAATCAGAATTAAATGAGACGCGGGATGAGAGCCAGTTATACAATAATCCAGGCAATAGCAAGCCAAAGTACATAAAGGCTTAGATAATAAAATTTTTCAGTAGAGCTAAAACCAATAATGGTTTTAACATCAAAAAGAAAATCTCTATGGCGCTTCCATCGAGACAGAACCGGGACAAAAGTCATCACCAGAAAGAGATTTTCGTGAAATGGCCACAGAAATATTATTGTGAATGAAAATGCAGATGAACAGGCATGTTTAGGATCAGCAATATCTTCATTAAAACTCCATTCCCGGTCAATTTTAGAAATTTCCTATACAAACTGCCAAGTACTCTAAAGCTATACCAGTGATAAACGTACCTATCGAAGAATTGTACAAGTAGTTAAACCGCCATACATAACATCTTCACAATATCTGTTGGGGAAGAACATTCCCCAGTGCCCTTCTTCTGGATCTGCCAAGAATTTGAGGCAGCGTTCGATACCATCGATAGACGAAGACTCTTATTCTAAAAATATCGGCATAGCCTTGGGAGATGGTAAACACCATGCATCATTACTGTCAAATCTAGAGTCTGCAAATAAACAGCCAATAATTCAAAGTCATGGTGATAAGGGAAAGACAAGGTCAATGGGTTAGAGAAGAAACATGGAAGCTCAATAGAGTAGAGGTGGAAGTCGTTATAGACTTAATATATCTGGGCTCACTACTAATCCAAGATATGCAAGGCGAAAATAATATTTGCAGCAGAAACTTACCAAAATGCAACTGTGCCATAGTTTGGAGGACAAAAATTACTTTCGCGAATAGTTAGAATCTTTTTTCATAGCAGTTTTTTAAGGCAACAGCTGAGATACTTCTACTTGACTATGTTTTACATAGATCAGGCTAAAGTGTTGTATGCATTTTATACAATATTCGCGAGTGAGAAGACACAATAAATTGGCGAGCCCTGACCTCTTTTCTGAGAGAAGCCTTGAAACTACCGTCATTTCATAATGATTGACCAATTCTAATGTAAGGATTGAATAGAAACGGCCAAAAATTTCGCTCCAAAATGAGAGATGCAGTACCAAGCCACAGTGTTCATTGAACTTTTCAATTCACCCTCGCACAACTACATATGCTAAACGCCAGCGCTTCATCTAGTGTCGCATTGTTTGTCTCCGCACGTGTCTGCCCGTCTATCTGTCTGTCCGTCACTGTGTGCTATGCTGTCCGCCTACATACAACTCATTCCAAGTCGTTTCAACATATTAAGATAAACGTGTGCACGCCCCTCAATCCAAACGGCCCAACTAAACTTTCTTTCATTCAATGCACCCTTCTCTCCAGTAGAATTTATCAAGTACTAGTTATGCAAAAGATAAAAAGAACAGCAAGCGGAATCAAGCGTTTACTGTGGCGTTCACTCGTTCGTTGATTTGCTGTTGTCCGTCTATCTGTCTGTCTGTGTGTGTGTTTGTATAAGTTGAAGTGTGTAGTTGTGTATGTGTCTTGTATTTCTAAGTATCTTGTATATCTGTGTATGTGCATATTTATTTAGTTCTCAATGTATGTGTCGCTCTATGTTTAGTGTCCTTTGAATGCTTTCACTTTCGCGTGGCATTCCAGACTCATTTCACAAGCACCAAAAACAACAGCATCCTGTATGCATCCATCCAGCCATCTATACGATGCTATTGCCGCTTTAAGCGTTTAGTTGTAGCTACTACTAACCGCACGATAATATTTAACTTTGCTACATTGTCAACAGCAACAAAGAAAATAAGATAAAATGCTGCAGTCGAGTTTGTTCGACAAAGAGATACCTTCCAAATAGTGTACGCGTCTGAACAGATTTATATGTAACTTAGCAGAGCTCAAATAATGCAGTTTTATAGTTTTGGAGATCTAGGTGTTCGTACAGACAGACGATGCTAGGAGCTGTTCAGGAATATAAACTTTATGAAGTCTGCCACGCCTCCTTCTGCCTATTACATACATGTGCGCGAACTTATTAGACCCATTTTTCCAATGAGTACAGCGTACAGCAATAAAAATAACAATGACAGCGCACAGTGGGACCTTCTGTCTTTATTGGTTCCAAAAATCATAATTTCTAAAGCAGCACTGCCTTTTAGCCTATTTTTTTTTTCATATAGTAAAGATAATGTAGCATATTCCGCATAGCTGGCCTCTTTTTTGTTTCTTTAGGTTCCCTTGCTTTATAGCAGAGCTCTAAATCAGATATTAAATGCAAATCTTTCTGAGTCATAATTTGAACAGTGTGCCAAAATACTACACCAATGCTACTAATTCAAATTTTTGTTTCTCTTTAGCACCAATCAACCGACCTCGGGATACGTTCGTTCGTATGTGTGTGAAAATACGAAGGTGTTCATCCTTCTGGGGTTATGGCTGGACAGCGTTGAATTAGAAGCGAAAGCGTTTTCAGTCGCACTCCTGCATTATTATTATTTTTAAGAACTTTTAATGCAAAAGTTCGAATTTCGACCACTGGGAGAACTCCAGTATACTCGTATATAATTAAGTTTATTCTCTTCGAAATTATGACCAACATTGGAATTGGAAAGAATATCTAATGATGCTAATATTTGTGAACTATAACCATTCGATTCTAAATCCGTTAGTGATCTCACGTGTACGAGTTTGAGATAAAATTAATACATCAGAAGTCGCACCCAACATTTGTTTGTAATCTTTGTTTCTTCATTATTGGCTTTCTTCTGACAACTCTCCGAGTGGTTGGCAATTGTATTCAATTAAATTTGGACCATGTGCCAAACTTTTATGTCCCGTTGGAGTTAGTTCTTCTAAGGATATATTTGAGGCAACAGTTCTGCAGTTTTTGAGGCACATTCATAAAAATTCTGGCTATTGACCTTTTCTTACAGTTTAAAATACGCTGCATTATTGAATCCAGTAATTTGGTCTATACCTGCGCAGATCTTGGCAGCCAATTTTCATTAAAATTGACAAACTGTCTTTTGGTTATAACTATTGAAAATATTTGTCAATTCTTTAACTCTACTCTACGAAAGTTGAAAAACTGCTAATAAAATGAACACCCAAGGATCCCACATTTTGTTTGATTACATTCGAAATTGATCTAAATTTTAATGATATACAAAATTTGAACGTACGGTTGCCGACTGAAACTGTGAATTTAATTTTTTTTTTTTGAGATACTTAATTTTTGGTTAATTTTCTATCCTAGACACACAAAATTTTGAACTTTTGCAATGTTTTTCAGCCCGACGCCCCACTGTGCGGCACCAGAAGTAACATCCTAGCCCAACAACAAACACAATTATGCATACATGCATGAACGCGCATCCACCTACCGCAAGTTTATATCTAAACACGTATGTATGTACATACATACATACGTGTGTATCTGGAATTTTGCGTTGACTTTAACTATTTTTGCTACTGGGTTCATTGAAATTATATTATCCTGATCGGTACGCGCGCGAGTGTGTGTGTGTGTGTGCTTGTGCTTCATTGAAGAATTTACTTCAGCTACTGCCTGAGGTTATAAAATTCACTACGCTGAACGTGATGAGCAGCCGCAAACGCTCATGGGGTGCCATGCAAAGATTCTTTACCAGACTATACCTTGCACCAATGGAGATCAGAACACACTCCTACTGCCAATAAACAAATGCCTGGCAAGTAGATTATTTTATGCTTGAAATTTAGTAGCTTTTCGATAGTGTGTGTTGCCTGCCGACGCCGTCGCCGTCGCCGTTGTCGCTTGAGACTTCATGTTGCTGCAATTTGTTACACTTAATGGGCTGCAAAGACGTTCTGCGCGTCCTGTGCTTCTTCGCGTACTGTTTTATAGTTACTAATGGTGACACAAGTAAGAAGCACCAGCACGATTTGGAGTGTGGGGCACTGTAGGAATAGTCGTTCGAGTGAAATGTCATTCCATCGTAATGATAACCCTTAAAGCGTTTAAACGAAATACGTGCAACTCGTTCTCATCGTCATCATCGACATCGTCCTTTGCAGTACGCGTATAAAGGAGCAAAGGAGCATGCGACGCTTGGGTGTGATATTTAGCCGCAAGAGTCAATAATTACAGTCCTGACAACGTAATATATGACGCCAACATACAATTTTGTGCAATTCATGTGAATACTTTGGTATAGGTTATCGTTCGTAGGTATTTGAATGTTAGTTTGCATAGTAGAGTAGGTAAGTATTTAATATGGTGAATGGCAAAAAATAGGTTTATAAAAGTGATTTTAATAAAAGAATTTGATTGTGAAGAATTTGAAATTCTGTCACGATACAGAAAAAAAAAATGGCATGGATGACTACAAATATAGAAGACAAAAAATGAAAAGAAATACTGAATTATCTCTGGAACTTTTATGTGTAATTTTCACTTATTCTCTGAAGCATGTAGAAGTCCTTAGATCTCTGAATATAAAAATATATTGTATGAGAAATATTTTTGACTCTTTATTTTTACACACAAAAACCACAAATCTGCCATCTAGGTCAAGAGTTGAAAAATAAATTTAGTACCAAGTTTAAAGTAAAAAGTTAAAAAAATAGAAAAAAGTGCCATAAAATGTAAACTGGGTGGGTTTCCATGTGGGTTTCCTTTAGTACGACGGCTGCCTTTTATATTGTGCACCCCTAATATTAATAATAAACTGGTAATTTATTAATAAAAAGAGCTTTACTGTTTTTCAAATAGTCTCCATGAAGATCAATACACTTTTGCATGTGTTTGAACCAATTTTCGAAGCTCTTTAGACACTCAGAAAATACGATATTTTAAGGCTTCAACAGCTTCTTCAGGCGTCGAAAAACGTTCACTTTTCAATTTATTTCAATGAGTGCTAAGTCAGGCCTGTATTTTATGAGCGCTCAAAAACTGTGTATAAAGATGTGTGAGAGCTCGTATTGTCATGGTGGAGAATGAGCAGACTTCGGCGGTTGTTTTTCTCAATTTTCTGAAAACTTCTGTATACCATTCACAATTGACCGTCTCAATCGTACGGTATGTCACATGACGATCTTATAATATCAATTCACGTACAGCGTTGATTCTTTCTGTCAGAATAACTATTTTTGGTGAACTTCATGGAAATCGTCCTTGTACGAAAGACGTCCGCGAATAAACTCGTTGTATCAGCATTTCACAGTGGGAAAGAATGGGGCTTCATCGCCAAAGGTGGAAGGAAGTTTGCATTGATAATAGTATATATCGAAGTTGTAATAAATCATCGTGATATATTATTATTTCTGGCCGTACATCATTTTAATCGGTGCTACAGCGCCATATAAGACAAAGACTAAATTCGTCATATCTTAATTGGAAGAGGTTCAGTATATATTTATGTAAAAATCACCGTTAGATATATGATCCAATGGAAAAATGTGTGGAGATACGACCCCCGATTAATAGAAAAACTAAATTCGTCATATTTCAGAAACTATTTAACGTTTATGGATGAGATTTGGTACATAGATAAAAGAATCCTGGAAAAAATAAGATACGCTGGAAAAAGGGATTACACTCCTCACATAACAGAAAAACCAAACTCACCAAAATCATCGTTAGAACTAATTGACACTGAAGGATGCCTTATGATATATATGGAAATCGTATGTTTCCTTTTAATATTATGAGCAAATTTCAATAGCAAGAAATTCTTAGCAGGATAACAATAACAAATTGACAGCAAAGTTGGCGGGTTGCGTGCTCAGGTCGAATCGTCAGTCGTTGCATTCGGTGATGAATTTAAAATATGCGGTGCTGCGCCCCATTTAAGAGAATATCCAATGGGAGCACAGCTGCGCACGCTATGAATGCTGAGTGGATGAGATTTTGTACATCTGTACGACACTGGGAAAAACACGATTCACTGGTAAAATAGGCTGAGCCTCGCTCCATATAAAAGCACTACTAAAAGTATATTTTTGAAGCGTATATTTAATATAAACTAGTTTTGGCATACATAAGCTTCAAAATAGGATTTTAAGCATAGTGTAAGGAACAGGTAATAACATTCTCAATCTACCACAATGTAGAGGTAAATGAAATAATGATTTTTTTGTTAGTTTATTAAACACGCGCCAATACAATTAGATCGCTCGAACACAACAAAATGCTATGCATGCATATTGGGCACATTTGTGAATGACAACATTTCAAATGGTATATTTTTCATCGACATCTCAATGGAATGTTGGACTTAGAGAGTCCCTATACAGATTTTTATAGCCATGAAAACCACGAAACTAGTTCCCGTATTAACTGAGATGGGACAGACAGGCACGTGGGGATGGCTAGAATATATATACTTTATAGGGTCTACGATGCCTTCTTTCCTGCGTTACAAACTTTCGGACAAACTGATAATACCATTTCACACTATATGTGTGAATGGTATAAAAAATGGTCTACAACTTCCAAAAAAACTAAGAATGTGTGAAACATGTAAGCTAAAAAATATAATAATATTGTTTTCGTGATTAATTCAATGTACTTTAATTTTTAGTGAGCCAAAAATCCGACTGCTAGTAATCTCATGGACTACAAATTGACTACCGGCATGGAAAATCTTCTAATAGATAACTTGGAAGAGAATATTGCAGATTTGCGAGGTGCTCGTGACCGCATTTGTATTGAGATGCTTGAAAGCATGAAGGAATCCGGGTTCGTAGGCGGTTGGACTGACATACGAAAAAACATCATTGAGGTATATATTTTTGAAACTACTGCATTTATACAGTTTCCATGGAACATATACGACACACTGAATTTGCTGTTTGTTCGATTGTATTTTGAATCTTGAACAATTTTAAACGCCTTTAAAAAAAAAAGAAATAGAATATCATTTAGAGAAATTGAGCGCAGTATTCTATTGTATCTGTACGGGTTCATCTTTATGCGTTTGCTTTGTATCTTTTATTCTTGGCAGTGACAGCGATTCAACAAATAGCGAAACGCATTCTAAAGAACTTCTGTGGGAGAACGTGAAAAAAATACCACATAATTTTATAACATAATGAGCATCATCAAAAATAATGCGCCATAAGCAAATGTCAATAAAACTGGTTTGCATGCAACAGCAGCCAATAAAAATGGAGTGGTTGAATGAATGAATGAATGGTCTGGGCATTGGGACTGGGGACTGAGTAGACGCTGAGCAATGGCGTTGCATGCCAACGACATTTGTGAACATTATCATTATGCGGCACCAGTCAGTCAGCCAGCGAGTCAGCCAACCATTCAAGCAGACCTACATGGTGGATTGTATTAAAAATAAAAAAAAAAGGTTAACGTTACAGCGACTGATAAAAATGGTCATTGTCGGAACATCTGTTTCCATGACGTTCCCACGACATACAACCAACAGAACTAAAGGTTCTGCCACCCAACCGCCAAGTAACTCATTGTCCGAACAAATGATGTGGAAATGTAAAATAGATTTGAAGCGTATGCTTGACGAGGCAGCGCAGTTCAATGTGAGACGACAAAAAAATTGTCTACAATGATTTCAAATGTGAAAAAACAAAAACGTATAGAAAGTAGAAAAAATTCTTAAGTAGCATCGCAAAAAAGGATAATGACAGGAATATCAAATATCTTTGTGTCTTTTGCTTAAAAGCCAGAAGTGTGCACTGGCATAGAAACAAAACAATAAAGAAGACAACAAGAAAACCAATAAAAATAAACTTTGCGTGCACTTAGGTTGGTTTTTGTATGCCCTACACTAGTGACTTAAAAGAAAATTTATAAGGGAATGATCAATAAATCGATTTAAATCGTTTTCATCGTTTTGAGTAACTGTAGAGACAATCAATGATGTGGAAATGTAAAATAGATTTGAAACGACAAAAAAATTGTCTCCAATTTAATTTACACTTGTCTGTGGAAATAGTTTTGTCTTTGGTTCAATGAATACAAAAGTCAGATCGTCGTTTTGGCTGTCAGATTTTTTGGAAATAATCGATATTTTTACCGATTATAAGGAATCGATTGTTTTCAAAAAAGGTCGAATTGTAGTCTGTACAATTTGCTTGCAATCAGAGTATAATATTCATTTCTTAATGGGTCGAAATATTCGAAACTACCGGGAGACCGTAATAAAGATGGCTGCATTTTATACAAAATCCTTTTCAGTTAGGGTTGTTGATATAGTATCATTATATCGATATTTCTCAGAAGATGATACGTTTTATAAATATGATATTATTGTAGGGGCGATATTAGTATCGGAATTTTATGATATTTTTTTTAGCTATATTATCAATATCGATATTTTATGACCTTTAATATGTATGATCGACAATATTTAAATCGAAACTTATCAAAACGAGTATTTTAAATTATTTTCTTTACAAATTTCAAACCTTTCACAAAGTTTGTGCATTGTCTATATAAATAAAAATTAAATGCGTAATAGTCCGGATACGATTTTTAGGTATAGAAAAATTGGAAAAGCTGTCCGAATAATTGGAAAACTCTGGAAAAACTGATAAATATGCGTGATTTAGTTTTTTATTTTGTTCTAAAAAAAAAAACTCTTGGCAATTACAAAGGAATATCGGAAAATTCGGACAATGTGCAAAATTCATTAGTTTTGTATGCAGATCGTTACGTAATTTACAGATTTTTATATAGTCCATCAGAAGAAGATTTATATCTATATATCATTTGGAAGATATGGGCTGCATCACGCCCTTGAAAAATAAGAGCACCAAGAGAAATAAGATACACTGCAAAAGTGGATGTCACGACACCATAAAAGCGAAAAACCAAAATTTGAATAAAAATAATTTTTTGAACTATTCAATAATGAAATATCATGTAGACATGTCTTGATTTTATTTTTATAGAGTGTACGCAAATCTTCACACTTTATGTCTCTCTCTTTGAGGAGATGCTTGAAGTAAAAGTACAGAGCAAATGAAGAGACGTAACGTCACCGTTTAAACTATACGTTTTGAATGTCGATTTATTACCGACACAAAAAATTGCAACTCACAGTTACGCGTACACCAAGTATTGTCTTGCAGCACAGCTTAACATGTAGCTCTAGAACGAATTGTTTACTGTGTTACAATATTTTTCAACAAACTGATTATACTCTCTATACCGACATTGTAGTGTATCGAAATGAAAGAAACTTTGCACCAACTTCACAAACTCGTTCTCCAATGTTATTCGAGCGCAAAAAGTCTTTCAGTCTGTGAAGTTTTTTCATTTCTTTTTGTAGTGGCTACTTTTAGGCGACAAAGAAAATGCTAATTTCATTAACCTTATTTTTGTTGTTGTTGTTCGTATACGAGTATCAGCGCTAATGTTGTCCTTTTTTGTTTTGGTTAATGCGACAAGCATTGCATTTTTATATTTATATTTAGAATTTTTTTTCCATTCTTTTGTCTAAACGAACAAACGCACAACTTTCACTCAAGTTTCTAATGTCCTGCACGACTGCAGTTAGGCAGTTAGGCAGTGAGGCAGTGAGGCGCTGGCAAGGACACGGTAATGACAGCTACAATATTCGTTTTTCAAATTTTTGAAGTTGGTTGGACTTTTACGTTGTCTTTTTACACAAAGCATTATTTCAATTTTATGCTCATGTTTCACTCTTTTCGACATCATTAATGTTCTATCCGTCCGTCCGTATGTCCGTTCTTGCTCCCCAGACGCACATAGAATATGCACATTGTAGTCCTTAATGTTGCATAGCATAAATGGCCATTTTGACAGCTTCATTACCTTCAGCGAATGGCATGGTGATTCAATTTTATAAGCTTTTTCATATACATAACCACAAATGCATACAAAAAAGTTTGAGATAGCGTCAAAATTTGTTCGAATTCTGGAAGACGATAAAATTTTCATTTATATAAAGAGTTAAATTGCTGCGGAACCAATTTAAAAAAGCATTCCATTCCATAATGGAGCCGTACGGCTGTATTCGACAGCAAGCAATTAGAAATTTCTAATTGGAAAATGGTTATTTTTACAATATTGACTGTAGGTACATGTAGGATAATTGGTTTCGGTTTTGACTACGATTTCTGGCAATTTGCTTTTTCTCTGAAATTTTACGTTTCAACGCATATTCAAAGCGTAATTGATTAGGTTTATAGTCATTAAAATTTAGATTTCCACAAAATTTTCATATTATTTGTCCATAATAAACACCAATTATATTGTGCTTAAATCTATATATCTTATATATAAGAAACAGTGTCCTGATTGACTGACTAGCTGATTCATACATTCGTTCATCATCAACGGGCAACGGAAACTGTTTGTGCTAAGTAGAGAGATGATTACTAGATTGATTGAAGTAGGGTGGATTGGGTTGGTTAGGGAGGGAGTTGATGTTGCCTTAAAGGTTTGAATAATCTACATAACAAATAATTTAACACAAATAATGTAGGTTTTGAAAAGTTTTCCATCCAAGGCGGAGGGGTAAATGGGGCTGAAAAGTTATGTGGTTTGCATTACATCGTCGTTAAATTTGATTTGTTACTCAACAAATAATAAAGCCTGCCGCTTTACTAAAATTTCAACTAAAGGGCGATGAGAGGGGAAGCGTTAGTGAAACATTTTGGTTTTCATCCGATCGTCTTCAAATTAAGTTTATATACTAGACACAACAAATAATTAAGCACATGTTTTACCGATTTTGTAAATTTAATTTTAAAAAATATCACCATAAGTGGGGAATTAAGTCCAGCAAATTTGTTTTCTTTTACCTGACTGAGTTTGTTTACTCTACACATCAAATCATAAAACACCTGTTTCGCCCCTTTTTTAAAAATTTCACCTATAAAAGAGGGGATGGTTGGATGGAAAATTAGTAGTATAATTTTTTTGTTCATTCAATCGTCGCTACTCCTATTTTGTAAATTTCAACACGCAGGGTAGATTTGTTGGAATTGAGGATAAAATGATTGGTTTGTTCTTTTTATTCAAACATTTTCGAATTCAATTTGTATAAATGGATTGAATGGAATAATTGAAACCCGGGCAACGCCGTGTATAATTGCTTGTTAAATTCATAAACCCACTCCTCCTATTGCAGGCATTCTGTACTGTAGCTGTGCTTTTTGCAGCTCTCCAATGCCCCTTTCAAGTAGGTATTATTAATTTATCTGCTTATTTTGTTATACATTTCCACGTTGCCTTAATAATTTGCATAATATCGCTCTGTATTTTTATTTTTATGTAGCCGCAGGCAAAGTCAACGCATAGCTTTTGAGTATTTTAAATAAATTTACTGAGCTTCAAAAGATGGTGGAAAAAAATATGGAATATATTCCATTTTGCCATTCAATCTACAGTGATGACAAATTAAATGTCAACACATTTAAGTTTTTCCATTAAAACTTTAAATCCATACTCGTTGATGTGGAACATACCACAAATTTAATATACTTTTTAATAGATCTTTATAAATGGAAAGCGTGGTGAAAAAAATTAGAATAGTTGGCTTCAGTTGAGTTATTGCAATGATATTGATTTAAAAATTAGCATTGAATACATTTATAGCTGTGATGTATTTAGAGAAATAAATGATATTATGTGTGAGTTAAAATTAGTACCTAATAATAATACAACAATATTATCATTGTAACAATAAGAAGAACCGCATAGAACTCCATAGTAGCTGCTTTAGCTGCAACGAGGGGGAAATGGCACCTGAACACGTGAAGTCATTTTTTCGATGAATTTCTGATCAAAAAGAATCCAGACAAACTTCACAGATTTAATCAAATGAGAATCACAACTTAGGTTAATAGGCTGTCCCTGCGTAGTACCTGTGTACAGATGCATGATAAAGTGTTGCTTCATTGTAACGTGGAGAAGGCAGAAGCATTTGAAGAGGAAAACTGATTTAAACGTATCAATATGGCTCCACCTGTTGATTATAAATACTTTACCATTAAGTATGTCTGAACTTTAAAATTTAATAAAAAGTGCTCTATGTGCGAAATTTTATATGGAAATGGCCTCCGCGACCTCGTTTAAAAAACGCTTTTCGAAAAGTTCAATTCTGTATGACTTTGCTTCTTAAGTCGACCTAGATTATACCAACAGTTCGAATGATCTTGTTCTCCAGTTGATCAATTTTTGTTGATTATTTGCCACAAACCAGTGAACGAATTCCAAAAACATATGTCATCCATGGCAAAAATATCGAATTGAGCCCAAAAAAGTCAATTAACCTGGCTTGATACCTCTGCATTCTTGTTTCTCAAGATGTGTGGCTCAATGGAGCCGCTTGACCGAAATCTTAACTAAAAAGTAAGTTTCATGGGTTGCAAAGGAGACTCTTGATATTGCTGTGGATTACTCTCTCTGCAAATGTGACAATTTTGCTTGTTGACAAAGCCGTTTAATTAAAAATGTGCTTCATCACTGTACATGATTTTTACGCCAAAATTTGAATCCGTTTCCAACTGCTCCAGAACACAATCAGCGAACGTGCGACGAGATTGGTGATCTTGGAACTTCCGCTTATGTGTCAATTGAATCCCATCTGGATGCATGCTTAAGTCTTTTCGCAAAATACGTCAAGTTAAGCACACAGAATAGACAACTCCTTGTACACTATAAGAAATCAAGAGATAATTCCTCGAATTTTATGCTAATTCGTTGAATTAATCGCTCGGTTGGACAGAAGACGAATTTTTATTATAAAATTTAACTTTTTCGACACATGGTAAAACGGTGACTATGACTGATAATGATCAACGAAAAATGAGCTATGTCAAAGTTCTGACAGAACTATTGAAATACTCTTTATATTCGAACCTCAATCGCTTTCTTGCACTCCAATAGAAAGCATCGGAAGAGTATATGATAATCAACAGATTATGCAGTTCATCATTTTATTCATCTTGTGCTTCACATCCCAATGATATTTATGATGCTAGTGAAACCTTCTAAATCTGAGAGTCTAAATAAATCTTCGCCACCATTAAACTGCTTTCAACATTCTCCAAGATATTTGAACGAATATTCCTTGGCAGAGTGCTGGCAATATTTAGTGAGCGAAGTGTCATTACTGATCGTCAGTTTACGATTAGAGTTGTCCATCACATTCTTGATGCTTTTGAAGAGAAGCATTGCAGTTCTGGCGGGTTCCTGGTGCTTTAAGAACCTGATGCAAAAGATCAAATGATGCTTGCTACATACGCTAATGAGAATGTGGAGAGATTTTGGAGCTTTTTCATCATTGGGCTAGGCTCTGGAACATTGAAAACAAAAACAATTTTTAATCTGCGTAATTCAAGTTCTCAAAGTACTCAAGTACTCAAAAGATCCAAAAACTCTGCACACTCTCATTCAAGTTCTTAAAACAGCAGGTAAGGGACGAATATTAACTTGTGACTCTCAACTATATATAATGGGCGCCTACAGGAGCTTCTTTTGCTATGCCGAATTTCATTCATGGGTACGTAGATGTACTTATCGGGTTACAAGAAACAAGTCCGCATAGTTGAAGATACAACAATCTTCATTCGTACTCAGTTTAATCTGCTGGATGTAGCTTTTGCTGTCAATGCAAGTAAATAACGCAAAATATTTCTTTGTGATTCGAATTTTCCATGGAAGCTAATATTTTTGTTACTTTTCTGAACTACAAAATTGGCAGGCAAATATTTTGCATGCAATTAAAACATAAACTTCTAATGGCATTGAGTTTATTATTTGCAATTGGCTAAAACGTACCTAGGCCAGCTATACACAAAATCTGTGGAACAAATTTTGAAATATATAACAGTCAACCAAACCTTCAGAACAAATAAATTACAGCAAAGCCATCATGCAGCAACAACTGATACCAAGTAATTCATACTCGCCAAAAGGAGTTAAAGCACCAACAACGTCCATAACAACGGAAATGAGCAATTAATAAGGGAACAATCGTAGGATATATTTACTAGAATATAGCAGCAGAATGCAGAATACTTTGCATGGCATGAAGCACAAAGGCGGCAGTGTGCTAATGTTGCTGATGATATAATAAGATTATGCGACAACTATAGTTTGGTTAGAACATCAGTGACATTGAGATTTGAGCAATACTATGGAGCAGTCTTCCTCGTTGTCATCGTCGTCGAAGGGAATGAGCAGCGCACTTAATGACAGAAAAATTGCAAAGCAGACGTAGTTGATGTAGTCGACTAGCAAGGATCAGGCGACAGTTGTTGACAACAAAGACGAAGACCGCGGTAACTGACACAGCATCCTGCAACATTCTGTCCTGTTCTATGCTGTCAGGCAACGAGCCGAGTACATAAACAAGTGTTGAAGTCGCTAGCTGCCCAAAGCACTCGCTGGCCACTTTATGGTTATTTTTTATGTTGTTTTATTTTTATACAAAAATACATATACTTATATTTGAATTACAGCACTGAATACTATGGAATTTTTTTTTATACTCTTCCCCTATATTAGTAGAAATGGGTATTGTAATCTCGTCGGATAGTTTGTAATGCAGTAACGCTGAAATTGGAAAACTGATTCGAAGTTTTTTGCAGAGGATAATAAATATAGAACCACTTCTTAACGAGCTCTTATATAGAATTTAATTAACAATTGTTGACGACGACTTTCGGATCCGTATGAACCACGAGCTGTTAGAGCAATAAGATGAAGCGCATACAATTTTAGTGGTTGCATTAGACTGCTCATCTTATACAAATGGAAAACAGAGCTGCAGCATAGAGGGACTCCATGGGGAATCTATCCTTAATCCGGTGACAACATCTGAGAACTGGCACCTGCACGCACTAGACTAAATCGGTTGGTGCGCCTTCCTACGTGCGGCCATGACCGTTAAACGGTTTTAGCGTCAAAATCCGGGTGGCCAAGGTCTTCGAGAACGTTCGAAAACGTAGACAGTGTTACTCAGTCTGTTCGTGACAACACGGACCTTTCGATTCGAAAGCGTGCTGTTGCTTTAAACGTGCATAGATCATCATTGTTCCGCATTTTTAGCAGCTTCACGCACGTTCAACAGGTCTCTACCACGAGTTCATGAAATGTTTCCTGGCTCCAGGAGAGGTGACATAAATTGGCCTCCACGAAGACCCGATTTAACCCCTATGGACTTTTTCCTATGGGGTTACGTCAAATCTAAAGTTTACGGCAACAAACCGACTTCCCTGGCACAATTAAAAGGAAATATCCGTCACGAAATGGCAGCCATCACGGAGAATGCCTGCCGAGCCATCATAGGAAATTTTGGTGCTCGATTAAATGAATGCCGTGAACGCAACGGTTTACATTTGGACAATATCATTTTTAAGAAATACATTCCGAAAGTGTGTATTTTAATATGTAATAAACATTTTTTCAATAAACTACTTACTTTTTATCGATTTTTTAAATGTGAAATTTCTTTTGAGACACCTTGTACATTAAGGGGCGTGTTCCATCCCCTATATTTTGATTTATTGTATTGAAAACGGATTTACAATCAATATAGACTTCAAATATTGATTATATGTCATGTCCACTATATGGCGAAACCCCAATAGAAGTACGGTCAAAATCCAATATGATACTGATGAAGTGTACACAAGCTTCGGTTCCTTCGAAGACAAACTTTCTTTTTGTTTCGTTTTCGTTCATTCACTGCTCGTTCAGCTCGTTAGCTCTTGGTGTTGACGACGACCAGCGACCAAGGACAATGACAACGACTGACAATAAGTGTGATTGTCCTGAGTGTTGTCAACTCAGAACTAATTAAATCAATATGACATACAAACGCCATGTTTCTCGCTCCTTTATCTTTATTCGTGTCGACCTTATCGCGTGTCAAAATCATATTTTGCAGCACTTCGTATTCTTTTTGACCGGCTCTCGCTTTCTATACGCTGTATCCATAGCATCCTACGCTTGTAGTCTGCTGCTCCTGTGCGCATGAAATGCACAACGCATGGATACTCATCGCGCTGATAAAACGCTACAACTGTCAGAGACAGCCAAGCAGAGCGCACTCAGCGACAGTTATGCACAATGTTGTCCTGTTGTGCTGATATACTGATGTCCTTTCCGCTGTGCAAGTGCTCCTCAATGAGTTTACTGCCATTGTCACTGTAGCAATTAGTGCTTCCGTTTCGTCCTTTATATATATTTACTTCATTTTCATTCATCGCAGCTATTCAGATATGTGCATACCGCAAATATAGCTGATGCTGTGTTTGTTGTTGTTGTTGTTGGTGTTGTTGTTGATGATGATGTCAAAATGATTACCATTGCCATGACTATAGTTTGACATCCTTACATATGTACATATATACTATCTTACTGAATAATGTTATTGAAAACGATACAAGTTGATGAGCTCAAGTGTGAAGTGAAGTCGCTCATCAAGCATATACAAAGTAATGCATTTGGTAATTGATATTTTCACTGATACTTTTCTATGTATCTCAGCGTTATTCATACTTCTTGTTTGTTCGAATTTTGCAAACTTTTGCAACGCGTCTGGTTTGGTAAAACTTTTCATTTAGTTTCGAATTGTATCCTGTGCAGTGAGTCCTTTGCAGTAGTAGCAATGCACAGTGCAGTGCCAAATCGTTGCATAGCTGCTATAAATATTATTTATATCTAACATAAAAAATATCAAGTTATAAAGTTTTCCTTCGTATTTCGGATTTGAATACATTTTTGGTTCAATATCGTTTGCAGTTGATTTAGCATAGCAGCAGCAGAAGCAGCAACAGCAGCAGCAGCACTAACTCGTTTAATTCTCACTTGCATACTTACTAATATTTTTATACACTGTACCCATAGTATAAAAGGTTATTTTAAGTTTGTGCAACTCTTTGTAACAAGCAAAAGAAGGCGCGTTGTGTAACCCCATGCAAACCTGCTCCATTTTTGAGCTCTAATTTTAATTTTTCATTAATTCTTACAAAAAGAATATAATCTGTGTTTCATATAAGGAGCCTTAAATAAGGTACAGGTTATCTCGAAGCCGAACACACTCGACTGCAGCGTTTTTTCTTGTTTCATCTAAAAAATTTTACTGCTTCGAAATGTGCAATAATTTCATTTTTGTGAGAATTTTTTATAGTTTGCACAGTATTGAAAAGATTTTATGGATTAGCTGCTGATCTTTAGCTTCGAAATGCGATTAGAAACGATTGGAAAAGTGGAAGTTTTTTGAATGAGATTCGTTAAAAAAATTCGCTACAGTAATATTTCGTGGCCAATATTTTTATTGGGAGATAGGGTAGTTCGCAGAGGTGGAAAGTACTTTGGCCATTCTTTTGGGCAAGGCCAAATTAGAACTCTTTTGCAAACGGTCCAAGCAACTCACAAACGTCCGTCTGTGCTGAGCAAATTAAGAGAAGGCAATCACGTCCCTTATTAGGGGTTGGTGCGCAGGTTTTGGTTCATGACACCGCAAAACAACATTTACCAGTGAAGACACAGTGGAATCCACGAATATAATTCCCCTTTTGATGGCGACTCCAGAAAACTATTTAAGGACTATGATATATGTATATGCACCTGGAATATCCTATCCCTCTATAGGGCTGGTGCAGATATTCAGCTGGTTGATGTCATGGACAAATTCAAGGCTGACATCATCGCAATATATGGGTAAGCCACTCGACCTACTCCAAATTTTTTACCATTTTGAGTCCTCAATTTTGTTTTCTAAAAATTTGACAACAGATTCGTAATAAGCATCCTCAAAGAGCACTTGACACTAAAATTTATTTCTATGCAATAACCTTTAGGCCCCAGAATCGAAAACAGACCAACACTGTTGTCCACTGGATTAAGATCTAACGAGTTGGAAGCAATACTTCCGATGAAAATTGTTTCTGTAGCATTCCTGTTTGAGCAAATCTCTCTAAACGAAAAACCTGCGAACATAAAATACAATAGTATAACTGAAAATATGAAATACTTGTTGCGTGTTGTTTATTGTTAACAAAATATAGATATTTACATGTAAATTTTGTGGATGCTGTTCTAAAAATACATAAAATATATAATTTGGTTCTCTAATTGTGGTTAACCACATTAAAACGGTTGAAGGAGGAAATAGTCTACATATCCACGAACGCCCCAACTACACCAGGCGGCAGTTCAGACTTATTGTCCGACTTTTCTTTTGGCATTGGTGTTGCCCTTGTCATCTGTGGCATTCGTGATAGCGGATAATTCATTCTGTACGAAGTTTCTGATTTTTTAAAGGTTAAATTATTAATCTCTTTCTGGCGTAGTTCACGCAAATAGCTCTCAGGGTCCTGCTCAACTGGTACGTTCCGCCTTTGCAATTCGATGTCTCTGCGTAAGTTAGCTTCATACTCTGCGGTGTACTGATCAAATTTCTGTTGCAGTGAAGGGCACTCTTTAGTCGGGTTTGTTGTTGTAATTCCGGTTGTAGATTCTGTCATAGTTCTGATTGACGCTGCTGGCTGCATGCGCGTTGGGACTTCAGTATGAGTCACTTTATGCTTAAGACTCTTTGTCACTGCAGTATTTCCAACTTCATTCAAAGAGTTTTTCACAGGGGTTCCGTTGGAAAAAAGGATTTCTGCAGGCGCTTTAGCTCCACGCTTCGTTAAAGCATCTTCCTCTTTTTGATGGTTTTTCTGGTAATTTGACAAAGCTTGATTCATGTTGACCTTAGCTTGAGTCACTGCCAAGGGAGAGTCGTTATCACATAGCAAGCCTTGCTTCATGATGACCTTAGCTTTAGTTTCTGGCAAGGAAGAGTCGTTATTATATGGTGATTTGTTTGGTTGCTTTTTCTGGCACTTCTCAACTGCTGGCACAGCAGTTTTGCTGGAGATCAAAAACTTCTTCGTAAGTGTACCAGTATTTGCAGTTTCATTTAAAGAGTTTTTCACAAGGGTTCTCTTTGCCAGAAGCTTTTCTGGATTTTGAACGGACACACTTACCGAACGCTTCGAAGCGGCGTTTACCTCTTGATGTTGGTTTTTTAAGTACCCGTGCTCACGTTTGAATTTAGCTTGACTACGCGTCAGAGTACAATCAGTATGATACAATGATTTGTGTGGCTGCTTTTCCTGGTTCCTCTCAACTGATATCGAAGGACATTTGCTGGTAACACTTAGGCTGCGTTGCTTCTTGTCTTGTTGTTTCAAGGAGGCATCCGGTTTTAACTTTGACTTAGTGTTGGCCAATAATGGCGTCTCAGAGGAGCAGGATGCGTCGCACTGGTTGTATTTTAGTTTATTCCGATATAACTGATTTCCACTGGAAAATGCTTCGTTCCTTTGCATACACATTCTCTTGATGCTTGTATCTGCAACATGGCTTTTTTGCTTAGCATCATTGCTACTAGCCGATTCGACCGATAACAAAGTTTTTTCATCCTGCCGTTGTCCTATGTTCAAATGGCTTTGATCTTCTTCATCGCTTTCATCTGAATCATCTTTAGATATGATTACGCACTCGAATGGCTCCAGAGCTTTACGCAATTCATCAGTTTTAATCAATTCAACTCGGCGTAATTCGCTTTGAAATACCTTCTGCACATCTTGAGATAACGTAACTGAAGTTTGACTTTTCCTTTGACCTATTTTTCTTAGAATGGCCAAGGCAGTTTTCGACTGTTCCACGAGGTTATCTGAAGCGTCACTGGGTCTTACTTTTGCTAAGGTTATTATCGATGTATCTAAAGTACTATCACTTGATATGAGTTCGATTTCACGTTGGACCATGCACTTGGTTCTTGGATCTATCACTTTCAATGTACCTTTCTTCACCCGGACGCTGCTACTTGATGTTGACTTTGAAGTTGTCGCAACAGTACTAAGGCTCCGCCCATTAGCTTTGTCACAATCTTCATAAAAATCCTCCACATCCTTCAGTTGTCCTTTCTCCATAATGCTTGGATATTTTTCATCTTTTGGTACAAAGATCTCTTTATTTACGTCACACATTACCTGCTCGAGTACATCGCAAACTTCGGCCTTTCTTATGTATTGCGCACCACGCAAATCGTGAAGTGGGTCGGAGATTTTAGATTTGGGTATTATTTCTTTTAATTTTTTCGACATTTTGTTGTAAATTATTGTATTATCTTAACACGAAAATAAAACATTTGAAATGAAGTTTGAATAATCAGTTGAAATATAAGTGCGTACAAACTAGATTTCTTTGTTATTCTTTCCGTATTGTTTGAAAATTGTAAGTGAATCAAAAATATCTATTTTATTTTTTTTTTTTTTTTTGTTTTGACTGTAATTTCTAAGGCTGACGTTAAAGTAATATTTCATGTCAGACTGAAAGCGACGAACAAAATCATGCAAATACGAAACGATAACAAAGTAAAAACCAATGCGAAGCGATAAAGCAGTTTCGAAACCGTTTTCTTGCTTCGCTCTCGCTTTGCTCTTGCTTGGTTATCGCTTTGCTCTCGCTTTATCGGCTGCACTCGCTTTCGGTTTCGCTTGCGCTCTGACACTCATATAAAACATTCGAAGTAATATTCGCGTACGATATCATTTGCGAACTATTGGTAAATTGGGTATATATGTGTATATATACATATATATGTATTATATGTATGTATACCAATAGATGCAAAAACCATTCAACCGATTGAGCTCAAATTTTGTGGCAATCGTTGTTTGTGCTATGTACGCGCAAGAAATTATTTCACACTCAGATTATATTGTGCTTTGAATTTTAATTTTCTTAGCCTACCTTGTAAAAATTAGATTTGAATGGAAATCAAGGCCAACTACGAGTGTGAATCAATTAGCATTATCACCACGAATTGACAAAACAATTGGCGGGGTGGGTGCTCATTGTGAATTATTTAACGCAAATGGATGATATTCAGTATATATATGCATGACAGCGTAAATAGTAGGTTCCATTGGAAAATTGGGTGGTGAAAAACTCAGGCATTTGTATTGTAGTGCGCTGTTGTCAACTTAATTAAGCCAAAAAGTCAAGTTGCAGAGTAACCTGTATTGAAGCTATTTGCACTAAATAGTATTATAAAAGCCTCTTACATCACACATTTTGCAGTATTACTGCTAAAAGTAATTCACGCGTATCTCCAATGCTATCAAATTTTATATAAGCACACTTCATATAATAAAAACCATTCACACGCCATTACATTTCAGCTCATGCACTCTGTCTCTTTTCGACTCATTAAATTCTGCCTGTCTTTTATGCACTGCAATCAGCCGGTAACAGCGTTCAAAAGCGTAACTGGAAGTGCTCATGTAAGTAAATGAATGAATGTCCTATACTAGTGTTCGGCTGTATAGTATATATAGAATATTTAAGTATGTGCGTGTTTTATTTAATTGAAACTACAAAAATGCCAGATTTTCGGCTTTTGCTATACTACACTACACTATACTATACAATACTATACTATATCATACTATTCTATATACTAACTTGCCAAACACGCTCGTTTGCAATAAATTAGATTTATCATTTATATGTAGTGCACCATAGTGTATTTATTTAAGAGCTATAGAACTTTTTAGATCGAGTTCAGTGAAAAAAATGTACCCACTAAAAGAGAAATAGAAAATTCTGGCAATTCTTCTGGTACTAAGATAAGTAACTGAAGTAGTAGTACTCGTAAGTGTTCGAATTCATCACAAGCTATGCACAGCCGTCGTCAGCGTTTATGTAGATCGGTGCAAAGCATTATGGATGAAGTTTTGGACATGAGACGAGTTGAAGTGCGACTCGTACCGAGATTACTGAATGTCTTGGAAAAATTTCCAACTTGTACTCGATTTTTTTTCCAAAACAGTATTAATGTCTTTTCGCAAGTTAAATATTCACTTAACATTGTTTCGTGTGACTTTTTAATGTGATTTGAGGGTGGGTGATAAAATAAATATTAAAAATAAATACAATAATTCAACTGTTTTCATATCATTTAGGAATTGCAGGTACTTTTTGATCAGAAGGTTTGTATCCCTGTTTGCTTTGTTGAGAGAACGATGTAGTACTCGTATCCTGCGACGAACTTGACAGCCACATGTTGTATTTGTTGCAGCAATTAGAGGTGCTTTGTATTGTAATTATAGCGTAATGACTAATTAATTGATGTGTAAATTAAGTAATAGAACTAAAAAGTAGGCTTCATTCTGCTATCGGTAGCTACGATGTTCCAACAGATTTTAGTACAGTCTTGAGCATAATGCAACGAAAACTTTTACAAAACTTTAGCAGTTTTTTTTTTTTTTTTCAAAAAGCATTTCACAAAATAATTAGCTCTTGTGACTTTTTTTCTTCTCGGCTTTGAAAAACTATTCAAAGGAACACATTTTTATTTTTTTTTTTATAAAATATTGACTGATGTTTTATGCCACCACACCAATCAATGCATTTCTGTGGGTGTTATTAAGTCTAATGAACCTCATATCAATTTGGCTTACTTCAGCAATTGCAAACCACGATTCATGTAATAATAATGAAGCTCTGCTTCAAGGTTCTCTTGAGACGTTGCTTCAATTCCTGCATTAGCGTAAACTTAAATTGTGGTTAGTTGTGGTGTTTTTACAAAGACTTTCATATAGTGAACGAAAATTGGCCAAACGTTGACTGACAATTATGGATTGTCTAGACGCGTCGTTGGCCTTATATGGTGTAGATATTATGTGATAAAAATTGATGCACAACATTAAGAACAGCGTGCTCATTTGTCTGACTATGAGAACCATTAAAACTACCTGAACTTCTATAAGTTGCGCACTTTGCAGGACTAGACTAAGGCACATCAACCGCTGGTGCCAGTTCATGTTAGTTTGCGGAGGTCATCCCAGACTTGACCTTTCCATTCATTCTCGTTATTCCGGGTGTTGTTATCAACGGGCGCTTCGTATTCAGTTTACGGTTGCAGGAACCAAACGCAACGCACCAATCATTATTTTTGGTTGGTAACCTTTTCACAGTTTTCGCACTCCGAAACGAAAGTTCAGAGGCCACCCAGGGTATACGTGACTGAAGAACGATTGTAAGCTGCGTGGGACGTTTTCAAATGAAGCGTGTTTTGGCCATACCAATGTGAATGGCAATGATAAACTTTTCTAACTAATATGCATTCCTGTAAGTGAATCGTTAAAACCGTTATCAAACTAAAAAATAACACCCTTTATAAATGTGGCTACTGGCCTACGCTGTAAGCAATTTTCTGTACAAACTAACAAATGCGCTAATATGCGCAAATAAATTGTTATTTGCACAGTCCCGACTGAGTGTCATTTTGTGCATCTTTCTCTTTTTTGTTTTCCTCTTTATGTCTCTCTCTCTCTCTCTTTCTCTCTCTCTCTGTGTTTCTATTATACGTGCTGCTATTGTGTCGTGAGGCTGCCAATTTGTTTTGCCATTTAAGTACAATAAGATTTACACGCATAATGCCACATAATGTGCTAAATTGTTTTCATTTGATTACTCGGTCGAAAGCAGTCACTAAGTTGCCTGAGATTGTTTGAAGCGTGAAGCTTTGATATAATATTTACATAAAGAATATCGTACTATACGTATAGGTATATAGTATAGTTTGGTAAAATATTTTATGAACTTCACTGGCCGTTTTTAGTGCATTATCACGTATTAAACATATGTTCACATTTGCAAAAGTTTTTACATCGAATATGTACGGAAAAGTTGTAGTCGAAGTGACTTTTGCTGTTTTGTGTATATCGTATATACCTACCATATGTATGGAGATATTTGCAACAAAGTTTTGCCAAAAGCTGATTTCGGCTGTGGCCACAGAACTTTAACTATGCCAAAATGCCAGAAAAGTTCAAGAAATTCAGCACGTCTGCATATTATGGTAAGTGTAACACATGCGACAAACATTCTTACATAAATACGGGTATAGACGACTACACACATACACTGCCACTTACACACAGATACAATACAGTTTTATCCTTGCTAATTTTAGCGTCTGTATTCGACATTGCGCGCACAAAGTTCAAAAGTCGTAAGTAAATTTTAAAATTATAAACTTGATTTGTGCTTAAACATTTTTAAATAATAGAATTATGCGCAAGACGACAAGTTATGAAAGAAAAAAAACTTCCATCGCAATGAAAAGAAGAGCAACAACAAATGAAAAAAAAATTTAGCTTCAGTAAAAACGATTTCTTCACACTCTTCACAGTAGGAGTATTTTCCATTAAAATTGACTTTATTTTGTACTTAATAATTGGTTGGATTTGTAATATGAAATATTTCTACTTTTATTTTTAGAGTCGGTGGAACTAGTTCATGTTTTTTTAACTAGTGGAAAAATTTATTAATTGCCATTCACTTGGGCCAGCTCTTCTGCAAACGGCCCAAGCAGCTCACACAACTCCATTAGCCACTTAACTCCTAAACATACTTTCCGGGATGAGCAAATTGTAAGGTAGCTTCCTTAATGAAGGATTTGCGCATGGGGTTTGGTTATACAGCAAGAAAATCTTTTACCAGGGAAAACAGAATGATAGCCCCCAAATGCCTCTGCAGACGATTTAAGGAAAATTATTTACTGATATGCACTTGGAATGCCGGAACGCTCTATAGAGAAGTTGCAACTATTCAGCTGGTTGATGTCCTCGAGAATTACAAGGCTGGAATGACCGTAATACTGGAAATGCGATGAATGCAGTAGTTGTGAATTGTAAGTTCTGAACCATAGCTTCAGTGCTTCATTGATTCAAGCCCTATTGTCTTTGTGTCTTACTGGACATTTCTGGAACAGTTAGTAGCTGTTTAAAATTGGTTGCTTACTATTTGTTGCTTACTATTTGTTGCTTAATTTGAGCTGCTTAATCTTTGATTCTTACTTTATCAAGGAAAACAAATTTTCAGACTAAAAAAAGAAGCAAGAAAGATGTGTGTGTGAGGAAGTGGAGGTGTTATGTGATATAATCTTTTTTTATTGTGCATTTATTTTGTTTAAAATCTGTGCCCTGTAGGTCAAGGATTGTGAAACATAATTATAGTAGTAATATTAAACTCCAATTTAATCGTGGTGTCTTGTGGTATTGATAAGGGTGATGGTGGGTTGTTGAGGTGAAAGGATATATACGAAAGGTCAGTTTTCAGCTTTGAATGGATGGTCAAGGCGATGACGATACTTGAGTCTTCTGGTGAATAAGCTGTTGTTCCTTTGATTCATAGCCAGATGGTTTTTATGATCATACAGCATGTGCTCTGTCTGCTTAACCCACGGCTTTCCAATTTCGTCGTGAATGGTGCTATTGTCAATGAAGTTGTGTATATAATTAAGTACAATATATACTTTGAAATAAAATTCTGTATACACATATATGTAGGGTATATATAGTAAAAAAAAAGCCAGCTTAGAAAATAAGCAGCAAAAGAAATCACAAGTAATTAAAACACAAACAAGCAAACTCGCCAGCTACAACAACAATAGGAAAAACAATAACAAACAGCGCACTTGAAGCTACAAGCAAAAAACAACTTAAGTTTAATTAAAAGTTTGAAACGAATTATGAGTGAAAATATACGCAGATACTTCAGATGCGCACACCTACACCCAAAGCATCTATCTACCGACCCACCAAGCGTTCATGTGCTCTAATTAGCCTATTTGTGCCACGCCCACAAGGCACACACACAGAAACTCAAATGCCGCCGCTAAATATCGTTCTTAAAAATCGCAGAACTAAAGAGAAAAAATATTGCAAAAGTAGAGAAACAATGCAAGAAGGAAAAGATTTTCTTTTTTTTTTTTTGGGGTAAAAATAAATTTTGTAGCGCATTAAAATGAAGTACATCGGTCAACAAGATTAATTTCCGGTAGAACAGTTAAAACAAACAGTTCGTTAGCTCTAACGAAAACGGAACCGAGCCGGTTACCTTTTTTACTTAGTAGCTGCCGAACTTTTCCATGCAAGTTTCATCCTATCTAGTAAGTATCTGCTTGACACAACTTTCAAATTTTACTTTAGAGATTTTGCTATTATAAAAGTAAACTTTATATTTCGCACTTGTTGTTTCTTTTTTTGGAATTCATGCGTATTTAATTTTTAGTAAATATATAAAGTTTTGAATTGTGCATCCTTTTTCGGATTTTTTATTTTTTTGCTCCATTGCAGCATAAAATTATTATATGAAAAGTTTAAATTTTCGCATATAGAAATTTATTTAAAAATCGTTGTGAGTTGCATTTGTAAGTTTTGCTATAAAGTACAACTTTTATTTTGCTTTTGTTAATGAATCAAGCTCGAGTGCATAGCTCAAACAATTTCGGAGTAAAACAATTTCTAACAGAGTTTTGCATCATCATTCTTTTTTAACGTTTCTGTAAATAAATTACATCAGTTTGTGTGGAAGTTTGTAACGTACAGCAGAAGATGGTTGAAACTTCATATCTAGTTAAAAGTTAAATGGTATTTTTTCGTTTCTACAGTTTTTCTTTTTATTTTTGAACAAACTTGAGAGCATTGTTAAAACACTAATAATTACAAAGAATGTATAGTTTAGTTAAGTGGTAGTCCGTAATCTTGCGTTTCATTGAATTGCAGTGAGGTAAGTGTGTACGAACTAAAGTGAAATGGAATGTTTTGAAAGAAAATGAAGTTAAACACTTGAATTGAAACGTTTTCGAGTGTTTAAAAATAGTGAAAATGCAGCGTATCACTAACGATTGGAGGAACGGAAGTAGACGATATGGAACAAGAAGAAAACACGCCCATTTTTCTGACTACAGATTACGAAGTAATTTTGATGTTCTAATATAATACATTAGAAAGTGAAATATTTTTCACACTATTTCTATTGTTGAGAACAATATTTGTTTTATGAACTGAATAACTGAACCGACGCTATAATACTTTTCACACTTTGAGGGATCGGTCCGTTCATAGAGGTGCAAAATGTGCGGAAAGCTTCTGACTGTTAGTTACTTGGAACCGACCAGTTGCGATTACTGAAATGATATGACCAAACGTTTCAATAGCTCTCGACTCGTGCAATGTATTCTATGTAAACATAAGAGTGGACATGCACCTGGCCAGATTGAGAGTGAGAAATGGGAATGTAGGTCTCAAGACAGAAAGTGGGTAATCGCCGCTGAATTTATGATGACATTTTTCTCTTTTGGAGCACGTTATCACGCGACAGCTGTACACATTGATTGGATTTTGAATCGCAAGCCGCTTAGAGACGCTGACTGTAGAAACGAAAATACCAACTTAAAACTCCTGTAAGCACGCTATAAAATTAGCACTTTGGATCTGAATTAGGCACGGTGGAATGGTGCCGCTGAGTATCAGTCACCGACGGATAAACCTGCCTACTCTACTCCGGCAGAGAACCATGGAGTACCTATGACTGCGGCGTTGGATTGCTGTACACTCTCGAAGCACAGAAAAGTTTGATGTCGTGCAATCTAATTTCAAATAGACTTATTTTAACAAAAATATTTGTATAATCTAGTGCTATGCATTGACAGAAGCTTTCCAAGAATGTATAAGAAACGCTTTCCATAGCAAACTTGATGAAATTTATGGAAAGATGAAAATTATTGTTATGGCCGATCTAAACGCGAAGATTGAGAGCAACGACATATCATCTCTCTAGCATATCATTTGCTAACCAGCCAGCCACTGAAGCGGAAGCCGCAGCAGAATCAAACGACTCTCGAACACTGTTTACACTCTACTGCACACCCGATCCGCGACTCCTTTCATAACACGATGAAGAAAAGCTAACACGCTGGAGAGAGCACTTCTGTTCTCAATAGTTTTATCAGATAAACAAGCCCACCGATTGGAGCTAGCTACTGTATGCTAGGTAATTACTCCATAGTCGATATCTCGACAGCAATTCAGCAAATGAAAAACGGAAAAACTGCTGACGTCGACTACATCATTGGCGAGCTTTATAAAACCGATTCCGTTCTCCATGCCGAACAAATATTTTATTTAATAACATTCATTTGGGAATAGAAGTCAATTCCTAATGAGTAGAAGAAAAATATGACCTCAAGGACTGTCTCATTGCGTCGAACGCTGGACATACATACTATATAGTGAAGATCCATTGTTTCCAATGAAAATTCTAAATTGATGAGTATAAACAAATTTAATTAAAGAGAAATAAATCAATTTTGCCATTAACATTTGCATCTATCGTACCAAGTCTCTAAAACATCCTTTTCAGTCTACATATAACTATAAGGAATACTAATCCCATTGAGCGAAGGCAGCAGATTTCAATAGATCAAACTACTACTGGGTTTATAAAAGCTCACCATTTAGAATTATGCATCAGATGACTTATAAAGCTAACATACTTTATGCATTTCCTGCACTAAACCATCTTAGAACCTGATAATATTTCATAGTACATGTAAAGCATATCATTGTTTCGTTTCTGCCGAATCTAATATTTTTCCTTTGTCATTTCTCACGTCGTCATGTAAACATTAGCGCACTAAAAGGTTTGTTGACATTTGACTTGGTAGGCTACGAAGACGGCTTGACTGAGTTCACAGTCAATTAAATGCGCCTGCAAGCGTGCTCAGTATATTTATGCACATGAAAAGCCCAACATTCATACAGAATTCTTAATATTTTAGTAAAAAATAGTCATATTGCTATAAATAATGTAGAAGTTTGCAAGTAAAATCGAATTCAAGCTGCCACGAAGTACAATAGTACGGGTACATTGACTTTGAAAGGGCGCCAGAGAGGAGTACGCATTCTATGTGCTTGAGTGCACACCGCATTCATAAATCAAATAAAGCGAATGCTGACTCGAAGGCGTACACATATCTAAATAACACTTACGTGGGTGGTCCAAATGGTCTTGCTTGGCGTAAATTCAAATAATAATCAAAACGTGACAGACACTACGTCTGGATCTAAGCCGCATTTTTAGAGTGTGGTCACTTTAAAACCGGCTCAGGCAGCCAGATGCATTTACCTAAGATTCCGTGTCAGAGATTAGACGTAGAGGGCCATCCAATCGAAGAACGCACACTGCGGCATACACGAATACCTTTTGTACCATAGCCCAACTATGGTTAGGTTTAATACTCTAGATTTTCACTATTTTGAAACTTCGAATATCTGTCAACCTTGTCAGACGTAATAAAAACCCCGTTCGTCTGTTCGTTTCGAGTCTGGCCAAGGCTGGACAGTCGTAGCAGCTGTACGTTAGTTTGATTGTCCTCAATACAAAGTCTATACTTTGTTTCTGAGAAAAGACTCATTTTAAAAAGATTACGAGGGCACTTTGATAGGTCTGTTTTTAATTTCCCATATAGAGACTTCAAATGCAGCACTGCTCCTGTGAGTTATCATCTGTTAAAAGACTACTGTAAAATTGTTAAGCAATTGAGACATTTGATTTGTTTTTGACAGCCATTTATCGCAGACTTGAAAGCCAGAGGACGGACAAAAATGTGAAAGTAGCCGCGCCGATTCGACTAAAGAAAACTAATATTTAATCTACTGTTTGCTCGTTGATGTTTTGCAATTGATTTCTATTTTATCCACGTTCATGAAATAGCGCAAAAACTTATCAATATTGTGGTTAACCAAGTCAAACACTACTTCGATGTTATCACAGGATTGCGTTTCAAGTAGATTTTTTGTACTGACCGGCTTTCTGACCGTCTGTCTGTCTTTCATGTTTGCTATCAATGGCTGTACAAATACAAATTTAATGCTGTAGATTTCGTACTTCAGGGGCTACCCTCAAATTAATATAATACGAAATTTCAGGGACTACTCTAAAATCAATATAATTCGAAATTCAAAAAACCACTGAGTTATCAAACTGCCCTCGTATCTCAGTCGATTATGACCATGAGCAGCCTCAAGTCTGACCTTCTGAGGTGTGCGTTGGTTTCAGTGAACCATTTAATCGTTTATGGTGCACTACTAGGGATGCTCTCCTCAAAATCTGTGCGACTGAGAAAGAGAACTCAGAAGCGTCTGTCAAAAAAAGCTGCTTACTACTGATTTGCAGTTTCAGAGATTGCATGAGCATCAGTCTCTCACATTCTCAGGCAATAATGACTTTTTAAGCTTATTAAGTACGCTTTTTTAATATCCTTTAAGCAATATTCTAAAACTAATGCAAAGCATATCATTTATATTATTATTAAAAGCACTTATGCACTTAGCTCATTTAGCAGCAACCATTAGTTTTAAACAACCACCAAGTCTCTTCAGAGAACCCTCATATATACGATTTATATATATGTATGTCTACTTAAGTTTATTCACTCGTTGCCAATTTAGTGCTGATTAACATCTTCGCGCAGTAAAGCGAAGCGTATAAGCTGACTCAAGTACACATGACTGGCCCAATTCTAATTATCGGTCCGTCTAGACATTGGCTTAGTCAACGAAGTCCGCTTTCGACCGTACACTCGAACGTTTTATAACTATGTTTTGCAGTAATGTATAACAGATAGATTAAGATACATAGATTAAGTGTACAAGTGCATTTATGTAGACAGAACTTGTTTATATTAGCCAAACTGCACTTCTACTAACTAGTTCAAACTAAGATACTTTATTTTTGCGCTGCATGTACGTATATTGAGGTTAAACTGTCGCTTCATATTACCACAAAAGTATTTGAATGTAGACAAATTTTGAATTTAAGTTGAATATATTTGTTTCAGTTGATGGTCTCAATTTGATGATCAAAGATGGAGCGCCAAAGCCAAGGAGCCATGAGACATGTACTAAAGCAAGCAAAAATAATTCTAGTGGTCTTCGACCCGGACAGAACAAAACAATGCTCCAACTAGGTAGAAACCAGCTAAGTTTACTGTCAGTAATACTGACAGAACAATTTCGGCGAAAGAAAAGCATGTGTGTAATTGGTATATAGTACGAGTATAACTCCCCTGAATGCAGATTTTTTCAAATAATCTATATATATAAATAAGCAGATTTTTTCAAGTGCAAGTGCAAAACCTTCACAACCTTTTTATCCCATTTAAACCCAAAATATTTGACAGATTGTGAAGAGGATTATGGACGAATGTTATTTTCTTCTAAAGTTTTACGTCTAAGTTTGGTAAGAACCAGGTAACGCCCTCGGCCAATCACAAAGATCGGAGCTCTCTCCTTCTCTCAGTTCTCTCAATTTGAAATAAGCAACATATGGACTTGTTAATATGTTTTCGAGCATCAGTTGAAAATGTGGCTTCACAGTGTTTTTGGGAAAATTTTAAAAGAAGAATAAATATTTCTTCAAGTCTGTTGTCGCAACATATTGGTCATATTATTGCTACGCTGTATTATCGCTACAATGGTTGAATTTCAACGACAGGGCAAACACTAGTAATAATAATTTTTCCCGCCGAGAGAAGAATTTAATGTTTGAATCTATGCAATTGCCGAAGTATGCACTTCTTTGTTTTTAATGAAATGACCGATATCGTTTTTGATACCATCACGACAAATAGCTGATATTTAAGCAAAGCAAACGTCCTTTTGTCAATCACATGTTAAGTCACATTGGAACTCGGACTTGATAGTGACTAGGCAGAAACCTAAGGGCGTAAAAGATAGCGACCCAAAAAAAAGCATGGTCGACTGATATCGTAAGAGTGTGCGAGTTCAAGTGGTGAATTGCATCTTAGGCGACTTTTCGAAGCAAAACATTAAAATGGTTGTTCTGGAGATAGTATAGCCAGTACCAAATGGAATGGACTTGCATATTTATTGACCCATATATACTTGGAGAGCTTGGAACTAAGTATACCAATAATGACACTTCTTTTTTCAATATGGTGAAACTTATTTCCACACCATGCATTTTCGCTTAATTTTCTACTAACAAATTCTTTCTGTAGGCAAATACTAAATCGGTTAGAATAAATGCGAAGAATTTGGGCATTAGAATTTTTATCAATAAATTCAAATATTATTTTCTTTAAAATATTTGCGGCTGTGTCACTGCAACATAAAACTGCAACTGAAAGTAATTAATATACTCTATCTGTTCTAATAAAGTAAAATGTCACTTAATAATTACACAAATACTCGTTTTGTGAAATATTATCGAAAATTTTTCGAATACCAAAAAGCAAAGAATGTGCAAATTTTCTTTGCTTACGGCGTAGTCAATAAATCAAAAGATTTAATGCACTTTTCAACGCCGTTTTGTCACAAAAGGCAGCGGCAGGCAAGCAAGGACATCACGGACGGAAGAAAGGCTGGAAGTCAGGAAGGAAGCCATTTGACAGGTATTGCATTGCATTGTTCTTTTGGGCATTTATTTGCATATATATTGTAAATATTGTTAAATACTAAGTACAGTGGTAACTCGATTCTCGCACTTATAAAAGAAAGACGCTTAAGCTTTCGGAAATTCCAAAAAATGGTAACGAAAGAACTGTTTGAAAAACCGGCTGACTGGTAAATGAAAGATCTCATTCCATTTCTGACTTACGTTTACTGCTAACTGATGATGCATTGAATATTCACTCAACCATTTCAGAAAATATCTCATACTGAAAACAATCAATGGATTGATGACTCTAAATGAGAGACCGCACACTGAGTGCTTAGTTAAAATAGCTTAGTTAACATTTCCGTTCGTAAACAAGCCGTTTGCTTCGAACTGTGCTTCCCAATCATACAAATACACTCCTAGCCACTTGAATATGACACTCCCCTGTCTGTTTTATATCGCCTACTGCTCTCAAACCAAGCATGCTAGAAACTTATTTTTTTTAAAAATTAAAGTTAACTTAATTTTTTTAGTTTGACCAGAAGGAAGATTTAATGCTAAAGCTTCAAGTATTAAAAAATAGAAGTAACCAAAAAACTGGCAAAACCGGCGGGTTATTAATTTTGCGCCACTTGAATAGGAAATTTAAACGAAAAAAGATACATTTTACAGAATTCTGATTCTTTTTACACAAACATTACTTAAATTTAAGTTAATTGGAGTATTAAAGATTTAAAACAAATTTTTTTGCTCCTTCACACATCCTGTTTGGAAGGGATGCATGCATTACATTAAAAAGAATTAGGCAAAAAATAAATAATGAAAGTATGGAAAGGCCTCTTTCAATATATCATTGTAAGACAAGGCGTTCATTGTGATTGACAAAAATTGTAATTTCCTGATACCATAATACGAAATGCCCCCCCCCCCCCCCCACCGTCACACCTCCACCGTTGCTATGTAACCGGTGCAAATGATGAGTTTCTTAGCTATAACCATCGGGGCATTCCAAATATATTTTTTCGTCAAAGAAGATCAGGCAATGCCACTCCGAAGTCTAGGTTACATGCGAGGCGTTGCGCTTTTCGAACCGAATTAAGTGGTTGCTCCTTCTTTGTTTTTAGTCTTTTTATATGCTTATCATTCGAAATAACATGACGCACAGTTGTGAGACTTGCCTTGATCTTTCTCTGATTTTTGCCGACTCCTGAGCATTTTATACTTTTCTTAATAAATGTCATCTTTCCGCAGTAGCAAGCACACCTTTTTTTTAAAATTAGACTCACTATTTAAAAATACGGATATAACGTGTCGACTACTCTCGATTTACTTATAGAATATATATAGCAATAGATAACCCATACAACCCCCAAAAAAATTACGTCACTAGCATGCTTGGTTTGGTAGAAGAGGGCGTTCACTGTTTCTTTTTTGTAATTTCTCTTCACAACATTATTTTCTTGCTCTTTCTGTGCCTCTCAAACATTCCTTCTCATTTCTGCATGAACAACTGCATCTATTAGACAGTGACAGCAATATTAAACAGTTCATCAGCTCTTCGCTTGATAGCGTAGCGCAAGGTGGATTTATCTATAAGGCGACGTATTCCGCTGTGGTGACTTTCTCAGATGCTTTGAGCGTGAAACAAAAAGCGAAATACCCAATCCACAATAAATGAAAAAGAGTAAGACTAAAGATAATTAAGAAATGAAAAAGAACGCTGCTGGGGGGAATACATCACCCTTAGTATAAATTCACTATGGCTTACTTTGAAGCGTATAAGCTCAACTCGACTTCGCTGCCTGTAGCGGGCTTAAGTCCAAGTATCGAGTTTCTACTGTAGGCACGCGTGTATATCAGGGTCCTTGTGCAGAAATTTGCTGCCATTTTAAACAAATTGCAAAACATGCCATTGGCTTCATTACGAGCATTTCTTTCCAAAATGCACAATGACTGCAAGTGCAATATATTTCAACTCAATTTTATACTTTAGCTACCACTACCACTACCACTCACTGCAAGTGGTGTTTTTGTTGACAATTTTATGTAATTTGTAAAATTAATAATAGATGCACGCCTCAACGATTATCTATGATTGCTGGTCGTTTTTATTTTTTATTATTTTTTATTATTTTTTATTGTGGCCTGGAAGGCAGTCTTCATTGTATAGTCAAGCATCCAATCATGCAGACTGCCAACAATAAAATTTGAAACACTTGAATGCAGCAAATTATGTTGCTGAGTTTCGACTTGAAACGTTCTTTCAGCCATGGCTTGCTGGCCAGCCGGATTTTCTTTCAATTTTTTCATATTTTTCTCTCTATTCAGCTTAAATTGTCATGCTGCATGTACTTGTATCTTATTGTAAGAATGTATCTTATGCGCTCTATTTTCATCTATTAGACTATCTTATTTCATTTAAACCGACAACAATGGCTGGTAATATTATTTCTTTCATTTTCTTCAAGTTAGTTTTTTGTTCATTTCAAAAAGGACAATCTCGGCAAAAAAAAAAGCATAAAAAATATAAGATAATTTCAACTTAAAAATATGAAAGCAAAGCAAATAATTCGCACAAGAATGGCAACAAATCCTTACAATGTGCTTTCAAAAATTGCTATTATTCATATTACAGTATATATAGATACCCACATATCCTTTTACAAGGCATTTGAGTCGGTGTAGCATTTTCATAATCAAGATTTATATGCGAAAATCGCATATGAAATCATGTCTTCGACTCTTGTGCACTAATAGCCAAAAATATTATTAATATGCTGTAAATGAACAAAAATTATTTATGTACGTGATCCTTTGGCAAGCAAAAACGAAGGATGGCGTAGACTTTACCGCCTATGTTGCAATACAAATTAAATGCGTATAAATTAGTTTTGTTATAATTAAGACAAGTAAATGTCCTTGCTATGATACCATACCATTATTTAAGTCAGTTTTGTACTAACTTGACCTGCTAAGTATACATGTATGTGGAAAGTGTGTGAAAATTATGTAACCTTTTTCAGGGATCGCTGAGAGTTGACAACAGAAACAACATCAACAACAACAACAACAACAACAACATATCTTATAGGTTTTTATTTGATGTGTGAAAAACACAATGACAACGAGGTGACATGCCCAGATATTAATAAAATATAGTATATGTATACATATATAATACATATAATAAAATTGTTTGTAACACAAACCTAATCGTATTTAGCACGCACATGTGCCCGAAGGATTCTATGGAATCCTTTGCGATTCGTTTTTTGTTTTGGCTTTTATTTGTTGCGCTTTAGATAGCGCTCCTGTAGAAGGGTATTATACATTTTTAGGCATGAATGTTCGAGTAACCATAAACAAATTAAATGAGTTTAGATATGTTTTAAGGTACTTGTGTGAAAGGAGATTTTACTGTCTTAATGCACGGCACTCTGCTATACTATACTAGTATGATCGATGCTATATTGCATAAAGGCAAGCGTTTTGTTATGGATCTAGAAACACATGGTGCTATATCATGTAATGAATGTCCCATGAAAGAATTACTACCTTTTGAAACATGACTTCTGTCAGGCTTACCTGAAATTTTTTCGAGATCATGAGCGAAAATTTTACCCCTTGAGCTAAACCGCTCATGTTCAAAAAACTTCTGGACTAAATGTATTGAAATGTGCAAAAATATAATGCTCAAAGCTCTTTTCATTTAACATTAGCCTTGAATTTTCGAAATAATTCAGCCACAATTCGGATTTTACTCCTTTAAATGTAGTGTACATTGTTTACACATAAACCGTATATACGGACTTTTACTCTTGTCCCTTTTACTTTTTATTTATTTTTATTTTTGCTTGGAAAAGTGAAATTATTTTTTGATTATGCACACATGAAATGCGCGTGAAGGGGATTGTAGAGCAATGCAGCATTCAGTATTCACAATTTAGTATTGGGGCTTTTGCCTTCAGGATGCAAACATAAGTGGCTGCCACTTAGTTCCGCTTGCCGCATCCATTGGGAATACGGCATGCTGTTTTTTGTTTTTGTGTTCATAGAGCGCCCCTTTTCGTTTTTAGAGTTTGGAATTTTTTTATCTTTTTTTTCTGTATTTGGAATTTTTGAGTGTTGCGTTAAAGGATAACAAAGGACACTGTAGGCGTTGAAACGGAAAATTATTGAAGAAAAACGCTTTCCAACATTAAATGGGCATTTGCAAGATGTGATTTTGCTATTGCTAAATATTTATCAACAACAACAACAGCGACAACATCAAGTTCCAGGATAACGTGGCGATAAGTGGCAATCTGAGATATGCATTTAGCATATACTATGGTTAACATTAAATATGTAAATGAAAATTTATGGGAAATTCAAATCGATTTCAAAAAGGGTTTTAATTACGCATAAACCGAAGAAAACACGCGTGTAATAGTCAACTAAAAGCATTTTCATTTATGTGATGTATGCGCAGCATTCTAGCCATTTTAATGCCATTTTAAGCCTTTTGAATTTTGAGTATGAGTATGAGTTTGTCTTTGGCTTTGGCTTTTCCGTTGACAACACTTAAGACGCAAGTGCAAACTTATTTTTCATAAATGTGCATCATAAATCATGCGTAAAACTTACATAAATCTAGGTAAAGGTGGACTGCTAAAGCAAAGACAAGCAGCAGACTTTGTTGTCATATAGTGTTGAGTATGTGTTTATATGAGGGTGGTTTGAAGAGTACTATATGTGCTAAGTGTAAAATTCTATGGTGAATGAATTGGCTAAGTGGTAGGTTAAGAGATAGACGGACAGACAGACAGACAGATAGGCAGACAGACAGACAAATGGACATGGCTAGATCGACTATCTTCTATGTATATACTCTTTAGGATCTCGAAAGTCGTTCATAATAATTGTACCACGCCACTTCCAATTCAGTGCTCTGGTTTAGTAGATTCTATTCAATTTGAACTGATATTAGTTTGAACACTCAAAAGACTAAAAAAAAAAAGGTATACAATACCACTCAGCTGAGCAACTCTTATAAGAACTTATGAGGTGTAAGGGCTTTTTAAGGAAGAGCTTCTGTCATTGAAATTATAATTTAGGATACTTTTAGACTGTTCAATCAGTTTACTGCTATTCATGACTACGAGAAACGTCTGAATAACATAAAAACTCGTGCAGTCTTAGTATTAGATCTAAAATAATTAGATCTAAAATTTACCATTGGTTGAAACCAGTCATGTTCAGGGTCAACTAATAAGTAATCTGTGTGGTACATCATGTGCTACTGCCCGGCCTTAGGATGAAGAATACTTGCTGCCTGCAAAAAAAACTACCACAATATATTAGACATTTGAGAAATCGACAAATAATTCAAACTTAATTTGTTAAATCGTTTAATGTTAGCTTGGCATATCAATATATCCTAACGTACGGACGCTAAATGGCGCTGTACCGCTTGTTGCGCCCTTTAACGGCCAATAGATGGCGTATCAAAGTTTTACTAGAGCTGCATAGTGTCATTGAACATTCATGTTATGAGTAGGTAAGGCATCTAAAAAATTTGTATAAACTTGAACTTGATCTGCAAATATAAGGAGAGTCGAAATATTCAAGTTTGATGTCTCTAGTTTTTATATCTCGGAGATACTTTTGTTCATACACACATTTTTTTTTTAAACTTGCGAACAAAAATTTGGTTTGAACACACCGATGCTTTACGTGAACTGATAAGACAAAATCAACATCTGATATACCGTGAAATTTAGGCCTAGGGGAAAATAGAGGGACTAGAAAACATGGTACACAATCAGTTGTTTGTCAGAAGTTTTCGAAGAATTGAGAAAAACTAACCACCGAAGATATATCATTCTCCGAGCTCTCACTCATCCGTCCACACAATAGTGCGTTTAGGTACTCAACTAATCGAATTGATATGACATCCACCTTGCAAGTCTTTTTTTTTTTGTTCTCGCACATCAAGAATAAATTGCGAAGCCTTTAAACAACTCGTTTTGGGCCTACTTCTGAGTGGCGAAAGTTCTTTCAAAATAGATTAATCCAGAATTAGAATATTTTCAAAACTAAAAGCCAGTTTCGTTAACAAAAATATTGATGTTAAGATAGAAAAAAAAATAAATAAAATTTTCCAACGACCCTCGTCTTTGTGTAGGTGTAGAAGTAGAAAAGCATCCGTTTGTTAGCAGTGTGCATAGAAATTCATCTATATGTTGGAGTATGAAGGTTTGTTCATGCAAACTACAAAACAATTTATCACGAGTAAGCAAACTCACCAGCATACTATAGCTACATATAGCAACGCTTAGTTGTGGCGGGCGAAGGCGGAGTAGTAGTTGATGTGCTATGGTAAATGCTGCTGCTGTTATTTTAATTAAAAGCTTGTAGCATATATTCAAATAAATTTTCTATGCGCCATTTTGTTTTGCAACCGACTAGTACCTATGTATATAGCCCATATATATCTATATACCTACATAATAGAATATGATTGAAACTGCAAACAACAACTAAACAGCGCTGTAAGTCCAAAAGTCCTTGGCAAATAATTTTTCATGCTTTGTCCGTTGCTTAAAGGATTTTTTTTTTTTTTTTTGTTTGCACAACGGAGTCGCCAAACATCTTAGTTGCATGGTTGCTTGTCATTTGCATTGGGTCAGAGTTCGTTGTAAAGTATATTGTTCGCGAAGTCTTTGTTCAAATTTACTATATTTTAAGTGTGACGTCGTGTCTCTTACTAGAAGCAACAAAACCAGACAATACGGGACGTCGCACAGTGGGACCTTCGGATTTATTTGTTTGCAAAATTGTAGCTACTTTAGAAGATGCTTTCTAAAAAAAGAACGTTTAAAAGCGAATTGATGAAGCTTTAAAGTGCATATATAGGGTGCTGGGACTACAAGGTGTCTCAAAATATGTTGGTAAAGTTGAATTTTATTTTCGAAACCAAAATTTCGAGTTTTATGTACACGAAATTCATTATTTTGCCGAAAGCAAGAAAATGTTTCATAAATACTATGGGGACTCCGTACCCTTTATTCTTCATTTTGGGGTATCTTCTGACAACTCCCCGAATCGCAGGTACTGCTATTCTGGGTATACTGGGAGTAAGTTTCTTCTAAGGTTACATTTGATCCAACAGTTACAAGTTCTTGACCTTAGACCATTTTCACAGTTCAAAACATTAAGGATAACACCCAATATTTTTATACACTCCTGTTCTAGATTTCGATCCGAACAATTTGATCGGAATCGATTTCATTAAAATTCTCCACTTAGTCACTTTCATATGGATTTTACTATTTAATTTCACTCTACGTTGAGAATATGACCAATAGCATATTTCCAATGACTTCCATTCTAATGAAATCGATTGCGACCAAATTATTCGAACCGAAATCTGTAACAGGGTGAATTATTTCATTATCGACTGCAGTAATTCGGATTGTTATCTCATCATTGTCAAAAATTGTCCGGGTCGTATTTCCATCGTTGAATTTCCTTTTTCATGCTTTATGCAGTCTACTCATAGTCCCGGAAAATTCATCGTGTTTAATTGGTTTTTACCAAATTCTCAGCTTTTCTTTGGATGGTGTGTCTTAGTCATAAGATTCTACGTCTCGCGAAAGTGTATATGATGGCTTCAAGATGAACTGCATTCAACAAATTCTGGCATGCAATGGTGAAATTAGGCTTTGCTATTGATTATTGTAAGGAAGAATTCAGAGTTAATATTGTTTGCCCTTTCTTGATTTTAAGAACAGTAGTCTTCATATTTCAAATTAGATTTTTTATATCATTTACTGTGGCTTTGATGATTTCGGGAGATTTCTTTGCATATTTAAGCAAAACCAGATAGCAAAAATGGACTAAAGAAGTACAAGTTTTTTTTTCCAATGTTCTGAGACCTCGTTTTTTAATCGTAACGGAACAAAATATGACATAAAATTCGCATCTCAAAACCAATTACAACAGTGAGGGCTGCATCCCTTGTACCACCCTTATGCGGCTTGTTATATCCTGTACCCCTAGATACAAGGGAATAATGTTTCTGCGAATATATGTAACAGGCAGAGGGAGTGGTAAACTCCATAAAGCATATACATTATTGATCAGCATTGGAGACTAAATCAACATCTCCGTCCGTATGGATGTACTATTAAACAACAAATCGCAGGAACTATACGAGACGTCTATTCTTCCTTCCAATCTTTCTTGAAGATTTAGATTCTCCTCGACCATATGAAGATGTCTTATATTATATTTTTTAGATGCTACCCCTACCACAGTCGCAATTCAGTTTTTTCTCATTTCTAAGTGAGATAGTGATATATAGTGATAGAGAGTCAAACCAAGTAGGAGAGTTATAAATTCAGAAAAATCTTTGTCAATTTTATAATTGTACAGTACGAAAGTTTGCAAAGTGATAATAAAATGGTCACCCAAGGATCCCACATTTTGTTCGATTACATTCGAAATTGATCTACTTTTCAATGAAATTCAAAATGTTCGGTTGCATAGTTTGCCTAAAATTCCACATCAAAATTGAGCATTTATCTTAAAATTTCAAGCATAAAGCTCTAAAAAGCATGCATGCAATATTGCAGCTAGAGCTGCTGCATGTAGATACATATGTATCTTTGTGTTTTTGTAGAACACGCTCTAATAGCTTGTTGATACCACCCGTACATAAACACGCCACAACTCGTGTGTGTATGTATGTACCGTATAAGCAAGCAAACAAACAAACAAACAAAGGAACAAACACGCCCGCTTCTTCTTTGCTACGCAAATCAGCGCATCCTTAGCGTATCCTTACCTGCCGACAATATCTTTTGTGCTATGCCAAGCAGCTGCATTCGTGGCAATGGCGGCATTACAATGGTAGCGCGAACGAAGGAAGACGATGGCGGCAACTTCCCTCAAACAAACAGATAAACAAACGGGATCTAACGCTGAGTCCTAGTAGTCCTGCCAGTGAGTCAGGGAGGTAGTCAGCCAGGCAGGTACTTATTATGCTGGTAAGCAACGCGCATTTAGATTTATTGTGTGACATTAGCGAAGCGTGCTTGACGACGACGAAGACGACGGCGTCTGATGTTGGTTATACTCCAAGAAGTTTGCTTCGGTGTATCAGCAACAGCAAAATCAGCAGATAAACTTTAGCCTGAATTGAAGTAATTACATGTACAAACTTTACAAGAATGCTGCCTCGAATGGCGGGCAGCAAGAATTTTAAAGCATTTCTATTGTTTTAAGCGCTGAAGGTCTTGTTTTTCCATACTGCATGAAAATTGTGAAAATTAATAAATGCATCGCATGCTTGTTAATGACAATTCGTTTATAATTGTATAAAACAAGTAAATTGCATGCTGGCTTTAGGCTAAACAAATGATATAATGGTTAGCCAGGCAGTAACTCTTCGAAGCATTTATATGCACGTTGGTTAGGTAAACTATTTGTATGTTTATGGAAATCTTGTTGTTGACAAGATAATATACTTTCACCATTTAACTGCTTAGCTCAACAGTTGACAAGTTAGTTGATCACGCTATGCTTACTTAAATATTTGAACTTATGTTGCAATATTTTGTGCCATAGCGAAGCAATTCCAATGTCTCGGTGGCCCGCAATTATAATTGTAACACTGCAATCAACGCCTCCATCTTAAATCATATTTTCAAGCAGTGCCATAGTAACGTAAATATCTTAGAATTCAACTCAAAGCCGACAGCGCAACGAAAGTTTCATAACTTTTTAACTGTAGAGATGTTGATGCTTTCTTACACTAATGTAAGCATCCTTTTGAATTATAAACTAGTAAAAATCAGACCTGTTTAATACATACATAAGTAAATGGTTAATAATCAATATTGATATATGTATTGATATATTTTTTTTAGTTTTTAGTAGAAATTGGCAACAAAGCAGTATTTTCACAACACCATATGTTTTTTTTTACCATTAACACATACTGTGAAATGGTATTATCAGTTTGTCTGGAAGTTTGTAACGAATTAAAGGAGGCGTCGTAGACCCCATAAAGTACATATATTCTTTATCAGCTCTTTATCAGTCCGTCCGTCCGTCCGTCCGTCCGTCCTGTATGTTGTTGCGCATTTTTTGAGGACTAATTCTATGCTACCCACACTTGAAAAATTCAACATACACTTCCTTTTATTGCAGTTTAATTGAGTATCAAGATTGACACGCCACGCCAACTTTTTGGGGTAGCCCCCATAGAAACCCGTTTATAATATTAGTATGATACATTTAGGGCCGTTCTCACGACTTACCGATAAAAAAGAAAATACGAAACGGCAAGATATGCTAAAGGCGGAATAATATTGAGTAGTGCTTTTCACGACATCACAATTATAATAAATCAATTTTGAGTAGCCCTGGTGATTATTTGAAGAGGTGGACAGTCCAATTGCAAAAACGTAAACACAATAAAATTATAAATTAGCAGAAAAAAAAAATGGATGAGAGTGAGCGCCGCCGCTGTAGAAAAATACGAGCCAATCTATGAATATATTGTGCAGGTTTATATTTAAAATTTTAATACCAAAATTTAAATTTTGTTTGTTTTTATGTTGCTTTTGCTTTGGATTTTTATCGATCAAGTTGGCAGGTCACTTTGCAAAAAATTCTGATAAATTTATCGGCTCGCCGAACTCGGCGTTACGGTTATAGGTTAAATAAGAGTCGTGACATTGAAAACTAGCATAACGCCTGAAAAATATGAGCGGTAAAGTTAAAGGCAAGTCATGAAAACGGCCCTTAATCAACTTTCAATGCAAAAATAAGTAACAAAAACTTGACTTACCTCAGTTCACTTCAACTTACAATGCGGAGCAGAACTTCTTTTGACTTGCACTCTTTTGTCTCTTTTTTCGTTTTTTTAAATTTATCAAAAAAAAAAAAAAAAAAATTGTAATACGCACTTAACAACTCACTTCACACACCTTACAACGCAAGAGCAGAACTGCTTTTCGTTTGCTCTCTTTTATTATTGTAATAATACCATTCACACATACATATGTATTGTGTAAGGTTTATCAGTTTGTTTGTAATTTTGTAACGCATTAAAGGAGATATCATAGATCCCTTAAAGTATATACTTGTATGTATATACTTGATCAGCTCGATGAGTCGCGTCGAACTAGCCATGTCCGGCTCTCTGTCTGATAGTTGTTACGCATTTTTCAGCGATAAATTGTTAAGATATCCAGCTGTAACCCTCAACCCAGACTTATTTTTTGCACTCAAATAGAGTATCCAGACAGACATGCCACGCTCTCTTTTTGTGGTAGCCTCTATACAAACCCGTAACCCATGTTTATGTTTAAAATACGATTTAAAATTTCATGTGAATGGTATTAGAGCTTCGGCTCAACCGAACTTGACGATTTTTCTTACTTTTTTACTTTATTATGTTATATGCAAAAAAAAAAATATATATATATACATATGTATACAATACGCACTTAACACCTCACCTTTTCTCTCAATTCGATGCGAGAAGTATAACTGCATAATTTGTATTGCACTCTTTGAAACTTATTTAGCCACAATTTTACTTCATGAAAAAAAAAAAAAATCGTAATGCGCAATTATCACTCTCAACAAAACCAAAAAGAAAAAAAAAAAAAACACACACACAAAGCAAAATATAATCGCAAGATTTTCTTTTCTTTATGACACTTTTTTATTAAATGCAATTTAAATAGATTTATTTTGATTTTAGAAACCTAATTTCACAACTTATAAACACGCATGCATACATACATATGTATGTATTTAATTATAAATTATTACATTTTTATATATTATTAAATTCACTTGAAAAAAAATATTAATTATTTTTCTTTTACAGGCGCACTTGGCACTTCAACCCCGCAGTAGACGATCAACTAACTGACTGACTGACTGTCTTCTTCATTTATTATTTGAAGCTAATCTGCATTGATAAGAGCGAAAAAGAAAGGAATAGTAGTAGAAACAGACTAAAGGTAAAGAACACGCAAATTTACAGTAACAAAAATTTTAAGAACAGTAAACACGTCGCACAGTGGTTCAATAAAGTTTTACGTTGAACAAAATTCTGTAACTTTTGAACTGTTTAAGATTTTGAAGGTAGGTTGTTGTTTTTTATTAGGAATTGCTTATAGTATTTTGTTGTTAAAATGAAATAAATTGAACAAGTAATATATAGAGATATAGAGAGCCAAAGTTAAAATTTTGTAAAAAATTTGACATGTCATGCACCTGTAAGCCATTCATAGACCTGCAACAATCTGTTATTGGCATCTGTGAGTCATTTCCGAACTATAGTTTTGCGCAGAATCTAAAACCAAGCTGAAGCCGAGGTTTTGACGATATTTGAGGTTATGTACATAAAAAATTTGACATTTTCGATGTTTTTAATTTGACAGGTTTTAAAGGTTTACAGAGGCTGAACAAAATTTTTGAAACAATCTACATACATATCATATAATAATACTATTTCCCTTTAGATTCAAACCAACCGCCCACTTTTGACTATGTACGAAAATGTTTTTTATTGTAGTAAACTTAATAATTGATATGGTAGCTTCTAGTGGACGGACGCTTGACATATACATTAATGGGGTTGCCCACCATTTGGGGTTGCTCCCATACAAACCTACTGACTACTTTTATGTTTTTGTAAGAAAAAATTAATTATCTAAATCATTATTAGTTTGAAATTCGATTTGCGGATTTTTAGTGGACAACCATTTCATATATATATACAAATGCGCGCGTCCAGCTCACTTTTATGGATTTGTATGAAAAACGTCAATATTAATTTGAAATTCGATATGGCTGCATCTTATAGATGATCTCTTCATACACATCTAAAATGGGCGTTTTTGGGCTGGCCCTATTTAAAGCCTGTTTGTTTTTTTATTAATGCATACAATTTTTATTATTTTTAAATTGAAATATATGTTTTTGTGATCCACGTGAATTAATAATTCAAATAACAAATCTATGTACCTTCTTTCTTCTATAGCTTTCTAAACTATTGAAAGATAATATAGAATATGAGGAGTGGTGCCACGTTCCCCATATAAGAGAAAGACCAAATTCGTCATATTCAAACATTAATAAAGAGAAATTTGATCTAAAGGAAAAATGGATCGTGCCATGTCCTCTCAATATAAAAGAAAAACAAAGTTAATCTTTTGGCACGGCAGTGAAAAACTAAAAAACCATATCTCATATCATCTGAGATTGAAATATTTCTATCGTATTGCGTCTAAAACAGGTAAAAACCATATAACGGTATCTATCAATCACAACGACCTGAGCTCTCTCCCTTACTCAACTCTCTCAATTTGCTAAAAAGTCACAAAACAAAAAAACTCAAAATGAGCGACGGCATGCAACAGACGAAAATATTTTGTATTGGTTTGGTACCACTGTAAACACACAATGAAAAAGAGAAATTTGATTTGTCAATTTTTTTCTTATTTGCAATTTTGTATGCACTGTAAAGTTTAGCACATGGTGAAATAATATAATATAGCTCATTAGGCAAAACTGCTCTCTTTGTTGATTCTTTCCGGTTGGCCAAATAGAGAAAAATATACTCTCTGTCTTTGCCTTTACATTGTAGTGCATGTCGGTCGAGTAGTTCGACGTTATGCTCGAAACTGTTCTGGGCACGCTTGCCAATGTTGGTGAGCATCAGTTGAGAGCGTAACTTAGTAGTGTTGTTGGAAAATCTCAAAAGAAGATGCAACAGAGAGTAAAGTGCTCAAAGAGAGCATAAATCTTTAATACTAATAGGCGACGGAGAATTAGTTCAGTACCTTTTTACGAATGTTTGCCCTAAACATAGCTTTTCCGCTTGATTTTTTTTTTTATTGGATAGGCTGTGAAGAGATGCAGTGCACAATATATTTATTTTTCCAAATCTTTTGAGTACGAGTATTTTGAACATTAACCATCTTGATACGTAAACCGCATGTTATAATTTGCAAGTAGTTTATGCAATTACAGATTTTAAAAAGTCGACTTGCTATGTGCTTTTTGAAAACGCTTCCGCCTCAAAATATTTTAAATGAAATTGTGAGATTTGGTGCGGGGCTGGTCATCCATAGCACGTGCGTGTCCAAGGTCAACATACAGACATAACGCGAGTACGCCCGTATACAGCGCACCGCACACAGTGACACAGCACACCGATACATGCTCATTTATTGCCGCTCTCTTTCTGAGCGTAACTGATTTATAGACGAAAGCGTTTTCCGTGACACACCTGTATTATTGATATTTTTATTATTGGGTACTTTTAAGATAAATGGTCCAATTTCAACCACTGGGAGAACTCTAACTACCAAAAAAATTACCATGAAAATCATTGCATTGTAACAATACGATTTGACACCAAATTGGCGGGCTGAGTGCTCAGGTCGAATAGTCAGTTGGACTAGGAAAAATGGGATATAAGAGAAAAAATCTCCTCCGTCTAGTCGAGAACACTAGACCGATGCGATTTGGTACATGAGTAAAGAGCACCAGAAAAATGTGACTCAGAGGGGGCTTACAACGCACGCCGGGTACGCTATTCCTTGTAGAAATTGGACAACAATATAAACTAAAATATTTTATAAGAAAATGGTTTTCTTCTACGAGTCTATATTCTAATTGTTTTTATTAGTTTAATAGTTGCGTCTGCAAAGTAACTCGTTGAAGTATTTGGCTTCAATCTGTCTAAAGCAATGCATATCAGTTTGGCATACAATGTCAGCACTTTTGCTGCTTAAGATACTTTAAATTAAAAAGTTTGAATTAAGACTCACAATTTTGCTTTAATCTAAATTAGTTTTTTAATAATGCAACACTTTAAAAAACGTGTATAAACGAGTCCTTAAAGTCTGTGCTCGCACTGCAAATTTATTATCCTGCATTCGTAGCATGCTGCCCCACTGCAACATTAATCAAGGCTGCGGTTATTCCACTGAAACTTGAACGCATTCGCGGTATTTCCAATTGGTTTGATGTTGCTTTTGGAAAATCAACTTTCAATGAAATTGATTTACGCGTCTTTCAGTTTTCCATTAGGCTTTTAACAAATAGATGCAAAAAAAGAAGAAAAATGCCACAACGCTGGTTAATCGTTGCTATATGTATTATCTAAATTAAATTTTTTTTTTCAATACACTCAAGCGTGCAGTATCTGTATCTGAAAGCGCAATATTGGCGAACACGAACTATCAAAGCAAAACCTCGTAATAACTATACCATGAAAAATATGCTAAGCTTTGCAGTATACAACTATTCAGACAAATATCCTTCTTTTTTTTCGTTAAAAATATTTCAGCTTGTTGGCAGCACTTAAAGTATCTACAATAGTTTCTATACGCATATAGTTATATCCGACAACCATTGATATACTAAACAAAAAAGCAACTAAATCGAACAGCATGAAATATGAACGCTTTCATGCAATCGATATCAAATTTACAACGGATTTTTATATTCGCTGTGGTAGATTTTCAACTTGTAAAATAAAAAGATACAAAAATATCTGAAATAACTTTCTGTCGCTTTAAAAGTTGCAAGCGATTTTTTACAATTTTAGCGCATATTTATTTAAGTTGGCAACAGGCATTCTGTCAGTAATGCACACAAATAGCTCTAGGATATTATGGAAGGCGCTTGGAAGATGCAATTCCAGGTAAATATATCGGATCGAAGCATAAAGCGCATAATAAATGTATCGATAACAAGCGCATATTTGTCTTAAGCACTTACACAAACGGGGCTACATTGATCTATATAAAATTTATACACATGATACTTATAAGAAATATGTGCTACCCGGACTTCGTACAGTAAATTTTATTGTTTTCAGTGAAACTCTGCAAATTATATGATAAAGGAGAAAACAATGTGTGGCAATTGACTAAGCTATACTAAGACTGGCTTAAAGTGAATTGTAATATGTAATTGTTTTGGAGATGTAGAGGTTGATTGGTGCTGCTATTGCTGTACGACAAGGTTTTGCACCTTCGACCATCTTCTATTACCTCATCTGAATAAATGAAGTAGCACTGTCGACGTTTTCGAACGTTCTCTAAAACCTTGGACGCCCGGATTTTGATTTTTCCAGCGTTGAACCGGTCTCTTCAAATTTCTCGACCCATTTTCCAATGAGTCGAGGGTTTGGCGACATCATGACGAACATGATGTCGAATACTGCAGAATTTTCTACGCGCTACAGTCGCTGAATTACCGTTTTTGTACAACTCACGTACGCACAATGCGCGGTCCTCTCTCGAGAAACGCTCCATAGCGACTAAATTCCCAAAAGCTAGGCTACCCCCGCGCCCCACGGTATAGCCAGATTAGTTCCAAGAGTGACCTCATATATAACGATCGTATAGTAATAGACATCATAAGACATCTTTAGTTAAGCTTGCCCGATATTTAAGTACTCAGTTTTAATTGTTGCAATCGATTTCTGGTATCTGAAATCCAGAAGAAGAAGAAAGAAGAAACTTGAATTAAATAAATCAAATAAGGGAAAGCAAGCAGTTTGGCAAGGGAGCACGAGAGCACGAGAGTACAATGTTCATATGATCCTATGTTAACACTATACTTATATGTACTTAAACATATAGTGATCATATGCATATGAGCACATAAATTAACTATGATTATTAGGCGAATATAAAGAAAACATTGTGCTCAACTATAGCGTTTTCTTATCTGATCTTAACGAAATATAGAGAGATGGTATACAGATTTCTAAAAAAAAAAACAAGAAAAAAACGTTAACTTCGGTTGAATCGAAGCTCTAATACCTCTCACACGAAATTTTAAATAGTATTGCTAATCATAAAAGTGGTGGTTTGAATAGGGGCTACCTCAAAAAGGGGGCGTTAAATATCCACTTAGTAGATCTGTATGAAGCGGTGTCCACTAAAATCCACCAAATCAAATTTCAAGCTAATTTTTATTTAAATGAATAATTTTTTCATAAAAAACACAAAATTGCACGGTGGGTTTGTATGGTGTCTAACCCAAAAATAAGGCGGGCCACGCCCATTAGTCTATGATTCTTAAGCGGCTGTCTATAAAAGGCACCAAATCACATTTCAACCTAATATTTACTTTAATAAAGAAGACTTTCTTACAAAAATACAAAAGTGGGCAATATATTTGTATGGGAGCTACCTATGAAAGTGGGAAGATCACGCCCGTTAGTCTATGTATGTTAAGCGGCTGTCTATAAAATGGCACCATTTCGCATTTCAACCTAATATTGACTTTAATAAAAAAGTTTTCATACAAAAAGTCAAAAGTGGGCGATGGGTTTGTATGGGGGCTACCCCAAAAAGTGGGCGTGGTGGGACAATGTTGATACTCTATACAGACAGACGGACGGACAGACGGACATGGCTAAATCGACTCGTCTCGTAGAGCTGATCAAGAATATATATACTTTACGGGGTCTACGTTGCCTCCTTTAATTCGTTACAAACTTTCAGACAAACTGATAATACCATTTCACACTATGTGTGAAAGGTATAAAAACACGAATTGCAGTGGTAGTGGGCGTGGCTTTCCAAAAACTTCACAAATCTAATCTGCGTATGTCTGACGAGAGTTATTAATCAAATTTGGTTTCTTTAATTCTAATAGTCTCTGATATCAATTATCAGATAGATGGATATAGCTATAGCAAGTCTGCTATAGACTCTCATGGTTACCATAGAACATATGTAACGAAAATCAATAGTGATCCATCACTATCGGTAGTACACATCACTGAAGAGTTGAGTAAGCTCTTGTCTTGCGTCACTATTGCTCAAGGTGCCGTACTGCCGAGTATTCAAGCTGTACGTCTCAGCATTAACAATAACAACAGCAGCATCCACAGAAACAACAGCAGCAGCATTAACAACAACAATAGCAGCTTCCAAAAGAACGGTAATATTAACAACAACAACAGCAGTATCCACTGCAACAACAACAGCAGCATTGACAGCAATCAGCATTCACAATAACGGGAGCATTTAAAAACAACAGCAGCATTAACAACAACAAAGCAACTATTTTTAAAGTGCTCTTTTCGATGCTTATTTATATTCGCAATTTTCTTTAGTATTTCTGTCGCGATAGTGAAAACATGAAAGTAATGGCAGTCTGTCCTAAAAGTGATAGGCTTTATGGCTTAAGATGATCATTGTCGAAGCACATACATACATATATGCAAATATTCTCGAGGTAATTTTAATATTCGCGCACGTATTGTTAATAGTATTATTATATTTTTTGATACGAAGTTTTTAACACATTAAAGGAAAGGAAGGCTCTAAAGTCTGTATGTGTGTATATCTGTTTGTCTGGGTGTTCGTCTGCATGTCTGTGTCGATGTGATATCAGTCTGATATTAGATATGGAGACTGCCTGACCGTATAAAAAAATTTACCGTACAGCGTCCATAAGAATATATAACCCCATACAAAGAACATCTTCGGTTACTTTTTTTTCATTTACTGAACTATAAAGTTGACTTTAGAAAGGGTCACGTACTGTCTATTATATGGGGGGCGTTGTTTTTAGGACTTTAAATGTAAACAATTTTTTGTTTCATCAAAGAACTTTAAACTCGAACTGAACGTCTTGTACTATAATACAAACTACGGAAATTGTACTTTTGGAACAGTCCTTGCATGCGTAGGACAAGTTAAAAATGACAAGTAATTTGTATTTCAAAGCCAAAGCACATGCGAAACATTCACAGACAAATCGTGCACCAACTTATTTTTATACAAGATGGCAAAAATATTGTATATTATGTATATGGTTGTAAAAGTTATATAATATACTTTATGTTCTCGACCTTGTTACGCTTCGAGTAAAATCAATTGCGGCATTTCAACGCACTTCATCATCATCATTAATGTTAACGATGACGATGTGGACGACTACCAAGTTGACTCTGACGTTGATGGAAACATATACAAGTAAAATATTTATCGAAATAATAATAATTGTATCGTATTATATTGGTATTAGTAATGCGTGAAAACATGGCATAAATGCAGTACACTTATAAAACTAGTATATATACACATATGACTACATTTCATATGCGTCCATTCAGCTGTATGAGCAAACAGAAAGTATATTTCATTAAATACACATGGCCAAATGGAGCGTAGCAATCAGAGATACTATCCATTAGATTGAAGTACTGCTTCGACCATGATACAAACAACAAACAAGTAAGTATATACAATGTATCTGCAACATTTACTACAGAACTTTTCGTGTAATTGAGCCAACCTGTAGAACATGCAATTCAATTAAAAACTACAAAATTGTGTAAACGAGCATCATAAATACTTAAAAATGTAACTATAAAGTTTTCATTTCATGCGCTGACTGACTATTAATTTTACGCTTGCACAAACTTTTCACAAAATTCTTGTTCATTAATGGTTAATTTTCAAAATCGAGTTGAGTTGTGTCCAGTTAAGCTACTTAACTGTCCAGGATGAAATGAGCTTCTGGCAAACTTCAATTAATTTGAAATGCCAGCATATACTACATATGTACGAGTTTATATACATAGACACTTCCTATATACGCGTATATTGTGAGTTATGTTGCATGTCGACAATTTGATTTATTTGCAGGGAAAGCACATTTCTGAAATGAAATAAATAAAAATTAACTTTTATACGTGTTTTTACAACAATCGAAATAAATTTCTTAATAATTTATTGAATTAATTTGTAAAATGTTTGCGCATGATGTGTAAAATTTTTGCTCGTAAAAATATGCTTTTACATTTACGTAGCGTTGTCCTGTCTTATGGCTGCATTAATTATTTAACAATTCGTCGACAGTCTGAGTAACAAAATGATCGTGAATTTCAATTTAATAATTAAAAACCATTGTATGATGCATACATATAATGTACTTATATATCCATACAATATATGTGGGTTTTATACATACTTATGTTTAGGTAAATATTTACTCAGCATTAGTGTATACTCGTACTTTAAATGATTAATGGAGAAAACCTTTTATTACAAGTTCTTTACAGTGATATTCAAATTTAATGCAGAAATTTAAACATGTATCTTTCAATCATTATTAATCGAGCAGAACGTTCCGGTTTAATTAAATCGGAAAACTTACATAATTACATTCAAATATGTACAATTCTCCTTATATTTAAATATTAGTCCGCTAACTTTAACATAAAGTTAGCGAACTAATATTTAAATGTAAGGAGAATCATACATGAGCAACCATGTATGATTCTCCTTACATTTAAATATAAGTTCGCTAACTTTATGTTAAAGTTAGCGGACTAATATTTAAATATAAGGAGAATTGTACATATGAGCACAAAACAATTAATTAGAGCACAAAGTTTACCCATACGAATTGCACTCCCAAATAAACGGAATTTTTGTAATAGTGGACTTTTTAGTGGCGAAACATATATGTGATTTAGTGTGTTGTAAAGTTACACAAATTTTTTCCAATTTCCAGTCAAATAATTCATGCCATTTGTTTCACTGGTAGTGGAGCAATTGCGTCTCAAATGACACAATATTTGAGCCTGCTTACCTACTTATCATATGTGCGGCTAAAACCATTTAGCGTTCATGGACGCACGTAGGAAAGATCAAAACACTTTTTACCAAGTTTGCAGAGTTCTTCCTAGAATTGATCTTTCCAATGCATGCTCAGTCGCACTCTTGGATGTTATCAATCACTAATAAGGCGTTTTATTGTGTTAACCTCATCAAGTATATCATACAACTCGTTTTTTATGCGGATTCTAAATTTGTCCATAATTCGCCAAAAGAGGACAAAAAATCGTACGAAGCATCTCTCTCTTGAACAGTCTCAAAGAAGTTGTATACGCTGATGTCAGGGTTCAGGGTTCAGAGTTCAGAGTTGAGGGTTCATGGTTTTCGTCTTTGTTGTCGTTTCCAGAATTTGTTGTAGAGCGAAAATTTGGTCATGGGTCGACATTACTAGACTGAAGCCACACTGATATCCGTGAAGCCATTTACACATTATGCGAAAAGAAGACTTATTCCACGGTAATTCTCACGGTCTCCTTTCTTGAAGATACAATAAAATTCTTTAATATCGGCAATCATTCTTTCATTTTTATCCTTACAGAACCACCTCCGGAAGTAAAATCTCTAGATTTTAACCAGAAAACTAATGAGATCAAAGCATTTCCTGTAATACCCAAGCATTTCCTGTAACACTCAAAAGCATACTGTCAGATGCTTGACTTTTTGTTACAATTTTCAAGCTTCATCCTCAGGCGAATGGCTTTTTTTGCTGCTTTGCTGCGTCTAAAAAGGTGTTTCTCCCCTCTCCATTTCTCTTGATATCACTCTCTTACAGCTCACATCGCTTCCGACTGCAGAGTTCTTTTGTAGATGACATCTAAACTTGCAGTAGATTGGTCAACTTGGCATCTGATTATTCTTAGTATGAGTTATGTTAAAACTAGTTGCGAATTACAATTCACAGCTTGTATAATTTTTTTCTCTCTTACCCACCATTCTTGCTGGTCTATCAATTGTTAACGATTTTCTACGATTACTACCCAAGGCTCCAACGTTTAGCTAACGCTATAAAATTAAACGCTGTACAGGAAATGCTTTTGACTCAGAATCTCCAAATTTCATTAGTTTTCTGGTTAAAATCTAGAGAATTTGAGGTGGAAGTGATCTTTGTAATACACCTGTACTTGTTGATATTGCTGGTGCTAATATGATATGTACGTAAAAATTTGTTTGTCAGCATTCAGTGATAATGACATTCGTTACCAGCATACTAATGAGAGCATGTAGCTATGTTTGAAACAGTTTTTATTTTAGACAAAATAATCAGCTGTTATGTTACATTTCACCAAGACTGTAAACTGAATTATTTATTGATACATAAATACAATAATTCTTTGTCACGGCGTTACATATTGTGCTTGCTGTAGGTATGTGCGCTGTGTGAAAAGCTATTTGCGCGAGTTTCGTACAATATTGTAATGTCATATTCTTAAAATGGTTAACCTCAAGCAGTTTTAAATGGAATAATTATGCGTGCCATTACTGAATTATGCATAAAAACTTCAGCTATGCGAATATAAATCTTACAATTATTTAGAAACTTTCAATAAATTGATAAACTTCATCATGAAATGAGTGGATTAACTTTTCCACACAGCCACCACAGAAATTGCTAATGACCTGCGCTCCGCTACGCTACAAGTTAATACTAATTACCAAAAAAAAAAGGAGAAAAGGAGAAAAGCTTCAGCCACAGCGTCGATATTACAGTTTCGAAAGCAGCAAACTTTTACCATTAGTCCTACCAAAATAGTTGTTGGCAACATCAAAATGAACGAGAATGCTGACAACAAAAGCGGAACTCATTTAATTAAAAGTGCAGCAGAAAATCAACTGCAGCATTTCCGTTTCCGGTTGTCCTCTGGACGCGGCGTGCAGCAATGCGCGTTTAATGAGCGTTTTAATGTTGCAACAAGAAGAAGAAGAAGTCGAAGAAGTGGCAGAAGAAGAATAACATGACGTCTCCATTGCATTTGTTATTGTTATTGCTCACGTACGCTTTGTCCTTTTGCTAGTAATTGCTTGTGGCTGCCTTTATATGTATGTATTATACCCTACACACAGAATGTATGAGTAGCATACCTTCTACTTCTCTGCTAGTTTGTAATGCATTGAAGACGGCACAACGAAGAATTCACAAAGTTTTTATAATTCTTAATCAGATTTGACTAGGTAAACCTATCATCAGTTAACTTGTTGACGTGTTGAAGCAGCCATGTATGCCTGTCAGTCTGTCGGATTTTGCTAAGCGTTTTATACACACAGTTTTATAGATTCCAAGCTGGATAACATTATTTTCATTGAGAACAGAAAAGTTAATTTCTCTGCAACACACACCATAAAGTTTATTTCCCAGAAAACCCTACCTTCATTACATGAAAATGGTTTCAGTTTCAAAGCCAGTAGCACAAAGACTACAAATTTGGTATAGATTAGAAAATAACCTCCACACAAAATATGGCTCATTTTATAGGCATCATTTTATTGTTGAACCAACAAATTTAACGTATCAAATATTCCGTTGATGTAGATGCTTACATTATTTATTATTTCCTATGGAATATGCAAACTTTCAGAAGATTGAATGAATATGCAAAATTTCAGAAGAATCGCAGCACTTTAGAATAAAATTCGTACGAAATAATAAATAATTAAGAACATTCACAGCGACAGTGTAAATCTATATATTGATAGGCAAGTCGATTTTTTGTGACTCCTACTGACGTCTGATAAAAATATACCATCATTTGCAGATGTACAATCTATATTTAATCAAAAGCGTTCGAATATTGTTGCCGTAGAAGGTTTAAACAATTGTCACTCATACAACGAATCAAACAAACATAGGCTTTACATGAACTTCAAATGCACACGCATAAATATTAAAAAATAGCATAAGAGTAGCCAGTTACAAGTTGATAAGACTCTTAGAGTGCGATAGAGATGGCAGTTACCATGTTTTACTTTGTATGCGCCTCGCTTTTATTTTTGTGACTGTCTCTCTGTTGATAGTTATTAATGCGATAGATTAAATAGCAATAACCACAGACGAATAAGCGCAAATGTATGCAATATTTTTCCTAGATTGCGGATTATTGAAAACTAATTCTTGTGAATATAAAAGTAAATTAGCTCGTTTGGAAAGCTATTTGGTAGTTTATCGAAATGGTTTTAGCAAGCCTGATATGGTAGGATTAAAAGTAATCAATAAGTTTAAGAAACATTTTCTGTGATCGTTACAGATCGGAAGCATCTCTGGAAGTGGATCAACGTAATTCTTTTATAATTCTTTATTGAGGACTCTTGTACGTCTTTTCAAAGTTTAATACTTGATAGTGCAAAATAGGGCAAAAATCTTGCTTTAAATATCCCCATAAGTCACACGGAGCCAAGTCTGGTGCACGAGGTAGCTAATTGAAATCACCACCTTTCGGAATTAATCGAATCATATAACATGTTGTGCAATCCTACTAAAACCAGTAGTCTTTCGTGTCATTTTCATCGAGCTCATTTGAAAAAAAAATCGTTTATCATGGCTCAATATCGACCCATTTGCATCTTTTATCGAAATTATGCACATCTACTTTGAACATTTTGCACAAAATCTATCGTTGCATGCGAAACTGCTCAGCATGAAGACAAACTAAAGGTGCTTGTTCTTGGTTAACATTGGCTGTTACAGCATCAAGTGCATAATTGCTTAGAAGTGAATGGGGATTAACTTTAGGCATTGATACGACCTAAGAATTGGTTTGATTGCATTGAGCTACCATACCTCGAATTGCTTTTGCTTTTGGCACTTTTTGTTGACCATATTTACTCCCAAGTACAGCGTAAAATTCTCGATTTCAGTCTTATGTTTTGGTGTATAGTGAAAAATTTATAAATTTGACGTTTCCTCTTGCGAAAGTAAGTGATTGTCATTCATTACTTAATATCGGTGACTACAAAATTGACTAATTGTGCTTCATTAACTATAAACTATTGGAAGACTGCAGATTTCAGTTAACAAAATCTTGTAAGCCGAATCTCGCTAGTAAGGGTCAAAAACACCGTAGCATGCAAGGAAACGAAATAGCTGACAAGCTGTCTAAAGCAGAGTCCGCTATACTAACTATTCAAATAAATATTCCCATGAAAATCAGAACTTCTTCTTGACCTGTCAAAATATTTATATTATATAATTTTGCTTTGTATACCGTTACTTAGCTTTGTAACGTTGTATCAGATGCTTAGATATTTACGCCGTTGGCAAGGTCCCTGCTCGGGCGCCACTATAACGACGTCATAGATTCTGGTACCACATGGAGTGTACAGCGTTAGTAGCGATAGAAATTTATTTGATGTGGATCCCAAGACCAAATCTAAAAGCTGTCTTCTTCGGAGAAATTCTAAAGTTATACGTTTTAAGATTATGTTTAAATGCTTTTATTGAATATACATATTCTTTTTAAAGAGCGAATCTCCAAAGGTGGGATTCTTATTCATTTGTTCTATGGTGCCCGTATTCCGGAGTTTTATGCGGACCAGATTAACCACTACTCTAACCAGGAGCTGATTATTAATCTCAAGTATACTGCTCAAGAGTCCCAGGCTATGTGACCTCCGTCTGCAGGTGCTGTGTTATTTATACGAGCTGTGGACGCTGGGTCCTCTGCTAATCGGTTAATTTGCCTTATCGGTATGATAGGGTTGCCAATGCAGATAATAATTTTTGATTTAAATCGTTAAATTTAAATACTAAACTAAAAGTTCTTGCAGAAGATGACTCCCATCAGTGTATTTAAATTTCGGTTCGACCTAAGTTAATTTATTTTCGTGATTTTGTTTTTTCATCGCATTTTTCCGCTGCTGTTTCCTTTTTCCGCGTAACACCGGAAGTGCGCTTCACAACTGCTCATTTATTATTTTCTTAAGCAATTAGAGTCGCTCGCTTTCGTTCCGATTGAGCGATTTAGCCTATGAAAAATATCTTTAAGAATTTTGGCGTAACAATTCATGGCGTCAGCAAAGCAACACTTGCCATTTCATTGCACAATTCAGTGTTGCAAACTTGAAACAAAAGCGCAAAATGTATTGAGCGCAAATAAAGTAATAGGACGCGTCTGGTTCCAGCTTGCACCATGTAGCGGGGGTAGTTCCATTGCGAAAAACTTTACGACTACAAAGCAAAAATGTAAAAGAAATAGTTTGAGATAAACAAAAGGATATGCCGCATTCCATTGAAGTGCAACTCTGTCGAAAAGAAATTCGAAAGAATTGCTGCGCCAGATCAAAAAATGTTTTTTAATTTTTTTTTTTGTATTTGCTTTTAAACGGATGTGCGCTTGAATTTGTAGAGAGATATTGTTTCGTTTACTTGCAACAGACGGACAGACAGTCCGACAGACTTACGGATAGACGGAAGCACAAATTGGCTCCGGTCGGCGAAGTTTATTGGATGGCAAAGCTAAAGATACTCTGGAATTTCTGGCCTTACATCCTTACATAGTTTGGACAATTTCAACGCATACTTTTAGACGCTTAAATGAGTCAGTTGAGTTGAGCTGAGTTGAGTTCCCTGCGCATTTCAAGTACATCAGTTGAATTAACTTTTGATGCCTTCTACACCTGCCATGGCGTTGGGTTGGCCTCAATCTGCTTTTCAACAGTGTTTGTTGCTTTTCGTACTTTGCAGTTTTATTGCTGACTTTTAGTTAAATTGAAGTTGCCTCAAATACTACCACAAAATCACTTGACTTAACTGCCTGCTGCCTGCCAGCCTTTGGCGTGTTAGCTGCTCCGCTTCAGTTCAGTACAGGTGGGTAACTCTATGAATGCCTTTTGTACATCGACTCTTCAGCTGCGTGGTTGCCAACGCGTGAGTTAGCCGTTGAGTGCGCGTTTAAAATGGTAAAGCTTTTATTAAGTTTAGTTGAGTTCTAATGCTTTTAGACACAATGTTGCTGAGAAATGTGCCACTTGCAATCTCTAGAGTGGTGTTAAACTTTTTTTTTAATATAGTAAATTAAAATTATGCAAGTACTCTACAACGATTGTGTTAATATCAGGTAAAGAAATGTAGGGTAATATAATTTAATTAAATAAAAAAAAAGAAGTGTAAAAATTTGGAACTATTAAGTATTAGCTGGTACCCTCTTCCCTAATTCCCGCCCCTTTTCACTGCTTAATGTGTCATCACGGGCGTGTAAAATCACGATAAGCATACTGTTCGCCACAAACCATAGCTGCGACTTCGTTTATTCAAGGTGCATTATATCGTCTTTCATGTTCCCCACTTGGCGTGTGCATCACTAATTTATAATCTTCTTCCGGCATTCTTTCTAAAGCTGTTTTGAAATTCTTTGTGAGACGGTTAAGTTCTTGCACCATTCTCCGTATTTAGAGAACAGTATTCTTGAACTCCTTGAATGTTTTTACAAAAGCGGTAAAGCTCGTTTTTTTCATTCCCCATGAAAAAAATGCGTAAAAATTTGTATGCTTCATTATCTGTATGAAGCAAGGAACCAATCTTATGATAAATTTTACCTTAAATTGTGAAAATAAATGAAAACCCAGGCATAACTACATCTTTATCTACACCAAATGACGTCAAGTTTTTGAACTGAGACTTTTCCACCAGAACAACAAATATCCGGAGATTCTACATTTCAGTTAAGTGCCTCACAATATCTAAATATTTTATCCATTCTATCTATGAGAACTAATCAATGGTTAATATAATCAATCAATGGGTCATAATTAAAAGCAGCACCGTGAAATGCCTCCCATGTACTCATTGTATATGCATGTCTCCTTTTTGATTGCCTTATAGCGTCGTTTTTCAGATTCTTCAGCTGTCTCTGCGGTTATTGATGACGCAGGATGCTCGGCATCTAAAATTTGGCGCGCCCGAATCTCGTTAGGTATCAACAGCTCTTGGAGCTTCGTGATGCTCAGCATCTAAAGCCTGACGGGCTTGAGTCTGCTCAAAAGTCTCTGCAGATTTAAGAGAGGCGTAACATCTATCAATTTGGAAAAAAATTCACTAAAATCAAATCCTCAATTTTAAAGAACCTATTCTGGATTAAGTTATCGGATAATGCATAAATTAACTCAGGTTGCAGGTCAGCAAAAGCGAAAACCTTACTTCACACATGATGCTTTCAAAACCATTCATGAATCATGCATCTAACAAATACGAAACCACCAAAACTAGTGTTGGACATTTGAAGATCTCCATAAATGAGCGAAAGTTCTACAGAACGAACAATGTTCATATTTAGAAGGGGTACCAAGTATACCTTACTAATGGATATAAACTGAAAAGTGGTGAAACAGAGCAGCCGGTATTTTCGGATATAAAATTCATATTCATTCCTATCCATCCAAATTTCCTTACCTTAAGACATATTATTCACCAATTAATGAATGGAATTGAACCATCTAAAATAACTATTTCAAAATAACACACTTGTGAAATAGTACATTTTTCTGGGTTACTGCACTATTAAATCTATTCGCGATTTCCAAGTAATTTAGAAGTAAAAAAGATTGTGAAATTTATTAGGTATTTTAAAACTTTCTAAGAGATGCGGTTCTGTTTCCATTGTGGTGTTACTCACTCCAACCACTTTACCAACATTAATGTAAAGAAATTTTGGATTAGTAGTCTATTTCGTGTTTCTGACAGGGAACGTCTAAAATTCGTTCGCTGGCAATCTTTTTGTACTCTGTTCAGAGAGATACTTCTTAAGAATTTTCATCAGCTTCAACACAGACTACTTACTAGATGTAGTTCAATACAAATAAACCGAGCACTTCCAGTGCGAATGTTTCCAGACCAAAACCAAATCTGCCCTTTCCGGAGGTATAATAAAGTTATGCTTTTTAAGGTTATAATGAGACGCTCGTATTGCATATAAAAATAGCTTATCTATATATACACAGGCAAGTGAAAAACACGTTAACACCCTTCTTAACCCCCCCTAAACCCAATATATTCGTTTGATTTTTTTTTGTCGGACTGGATGTGAAGAGGGACGACTGTAATTTTTTTTTTAAGTATTGCATCTAAGATAGGAAAAAACCAAAGAATGCCCCGGCCAATCATAAAGACCTGAGCTCATCTCCCGCTCTCAGTTCTCTCGATTTGTTAAAAAGTTACAATAAAAAAGTCACAGTGAATGACACCACACAACAGACGGACCTGTTGGCGAGCATCAGTTGAGATTGAATTCAATATTTGTTTGGAGCCTGTCGCCAACCGCAAAATGTTGACCCCAACATGTTGGTCAAACCTAACATTCTCAGCATTAAAGGAACAGACAAGAAAGCGAATACACTTATATGGGCCAGCTTTATGTTGAGCCCAAGATCTTGGTCATACATAACGCTCTCAGCATTATCAAATGGTACTGAACTATTTTGTATTGTCGCTATATTGGTTGAATTTCAACCAGAGGAAAAAGATTAGTACTATTTAACTGCTTACTCTATCTGAAGTACTTCCTAATTCTACCTTAGCCTAGTCAGAAAATTTTCTGTAGGAACGATTCTCCCTTCTTTGCTCTATGAAACGCGTATTCTGAAGATCTATGCTGACCAGAAAAGCCTTACCATATTTTGAAAATTATATGGACTAGTTGAACCACTACTCTAACCGGTTTGAACTAAGTTTCCACTCTTTTTCCTCTTCCTATGATAATCTAATTCTAGTGTTAATTCCTAACTAGTTTACACACTGGTTTAATATGTGAATCAGATGAACCACTACTCTAACTAGATTTACTACGTTTCCAAGTGAACGGGCTGATTACAGCCTTCACCACTCTTGTCTTTAATTTCTCTTGACAGCCGCATTCCGGCGGTATATTTCGACCAGAAAGGCCGCACCGAAATTTGGTTCACTATGTGAACCAGATGAATTACCACTATAACCGCGTGCTGGAAAGAAAAACTAATTATTAATATTTAGTATCTTTTCGTTTTTGGTTGCAAACTCCTGACGATCGCTCTGTTCGACGGCCCAAGACTAAGTGACTATATTTCTGTAGGTGCGACGTTATTTATACGAGCTGCGAACACTGCCCTCTTTCAGTCGCACCGTTTCGGTAAGACAGTGTTGCCAACGCAGCAGATAATTTTGGATTAAGGGCTAAGCCATTAAGTTCAAACACTAAATTTGATTAACATCCAATTTTGTGTTTGTTGTTTTTAATAATATGTAAATTTGAAGAAGCTGCCTTCGTGGCTCTACTACAAATGCTTCAACTGATGCCTTCATGGCTATTAAATTCGCTGACGTGAGCGTCGTCACAGTATGAAATGAAAATGTTTCTCACAATTTTTCCTGTACTTAAAAAAATATATATATTTTTGTATATATTTTCTCATCATTCCTAGGTGCAGCATAGGACTGCATTTTTCCTAAACGAATGAGCACAGTTTTCATAAATATTTTAACAACATGAAACATTAAGATTTTTACTTTGTAGCTTAAATTCCTTTCACATTAGGGAGCATAAAAATAGTGCAACAACTCGTTTGCTTACTTTGAATGTAGCTGCCGTTTTTACTGATTGCCAGGCCACAAAATTAGTTAAGTTAAATGTTCGATTTGAGTAAAGTTTATTGAATTGTACGCAAACTGGCCGGCCGCATTGGAGGACTGCCAACAAAGTCAATTTGTATGCAACAGCCAGTGAGGCAGAGCTAGGAAGTATCTATGAAGTTGTTTACGAAACTAGTTACAAGGATGACAACAAATACAAACTATGTATGCACTACAAGCACTCTTGGTTACTAACATGGACATAAGCATAGAGCTGCAATTTTTATTTCTACTTCAAGCTTTGCTGTTGTTTGCCGCCTGGCTGGCTTAAATGTTTGCTAACAAAAGTGTTTTTCAATAACGAAAATATTGCAGAAAAAAAATAAAAAGATACAAACAAACACTGACATACAGCATCAGCAGCAGCCACATCAGCAGCAACCACAGAAAACTTTTGCAGTCCGTTTCCCACATTCAGCAAATTTAAACGATCTGGGTAAGCAAAAACAGTAGAAAAAGCAAAATCCTTCGAATGAAACTTCAAAAACGAAATGAAAATGAAAACTGATTTCATAGCATGTAAAAAAAAAATTGTATTTTAATTCGAAATCCCTAAGAGTTCTCTACACTCTTCAATGCTTGAACTGAGCTATATACTTCTCAGAGACTATACTGTTGGTTATATACCATATAGGTATATCTTTTTCATGCATTCAAAGTTGAAGAGCATTTGGATAAGTGTTGCCAGTGATAAGCATTTCAATGACTTTGTGCATAGTTTGTTTGCCTGTCTATGTGTGTGTGCCTCTGTATCTCTTAGTTTGTTTATGCATTCGACTGTGTATGTCAAAATTTTGTTTCATCCTTCTGACTTCTGATACTGCAGTTTACACTGTTGTTGACTTTGCTGCAAGAGTTATATATGTAACTGACAATGACCCAATCTGACTGATGTCCTTTAGCTTAGTTTGTTTTTCATATCTGTCCGTACTATTTCATTACAAAGAAAAATGAAATTTCAACATTTTCTTTAGTTTATGCGTGCTATCATATTTGGCATAGCACTTTTCATTTCACAAGGTTGGAAAAATTTGCTGTAGTGCATATAGAAGAATAATGTGGTGTTCGTCAACTTAAACAGGCTGTTTAACTGTTATTTGTGTAACTGTTTATAAGAAAAATATACAAAAAAAGTACAGGCAAGTCCAGACGTGCATATACATTATCGAATATAATCGGCGTTACGGTTCCACGTGAGTAATTTAGACAATAAATATATTGTTATTCTTGTACTTCTACTATCGATGGATTTAAGACCGGTAGACCGATGACAGAAGTAGATGCACGTCAAACAAGTTACTTTTTATGATTCTTATTGATTCGAAAAGTTGACTAAAGCAACGTTCGTTTGTCGGCTGGGCATCCAAAACAAACCACCATATTAAATGTAAAGCCAATACTCCACCAAATCAAATTTCAATGTAATATTGATTTCAATGAAGAATTTTTTCATAAAAATACACAAAATTGCACGGTGGGTTTGTAAGGGGGTTACCTTAAAAAAGTGGGCGGGTCATGCCCGTTAGTCTATGTATGTAAGTATTTCAACCTAATATTGACATTAACAAAGAAGTTTTCATACAAAAAGTCAGAAGTGGGCAGTAGGTTTGTATGGGGGATACCCCAAAAAGTAGGCGTAGCGGGACAATCTTGACACTCTAATAAGCTGCAATAAAAAGAAAAGTATATGCAAAATTTCAAGTGGATAGCATAAAAATTGGTCCCCAAAAAATGCACAACAACATACAGACAGACGGACAAATGGACAGACAGACGAACATGGCTAGTCGAATCGTCTCGTCGAGCTCGAGTACCGAAATTTTAATATCATTCACAAGAAGTTTCAAGCTGTGAACTAAGCAGGTTCAACAAAAAAAAAATATATATATATATATTTGGTAAGACTAATAACTCAAATGTGGGACATAAGTTTGTAAGAGCCTACTCTTTAAACTGAGCGTGACACGCCCTTTTATAATTATGCGAAGCTTTCGTCCATAGGAAGCCACCATGTGATTGAAATAACAAAGTTTTACTTGAAAGGTCCCAAAAATGGATGGTGGATTTGTATGAAGCTGCCTCTGAAATGGAAAAGTTGATATTTACTGTAATAAAAAACTTTTTATTCTAAATTAGAAAATTGGGCGGAAAGTTTCTACGGGGGCTAGCCCTAAAAGTGTACAATTTTTATACACTATTAAACTGCAATACAAAAAAATAAAGGCTACATGTATATAAGCACAGCTTCAAGTATATAAATATGCAAGTAGTTCACGTCAACTTAAGCAGGCTGTTTATCTGTTATTTGTATAAATGCTTATATGCGAAAAAGTATAAGCATGCTCAGACATGCACATATAGAAGCAACTTCGAATATGTAAATATAAAGTGTTACCTATGCTAATAAATACTACTAAATTATGTGCAGATTTAAACCGCTTGTGAGATAAGGAGGCTGATATATGTATGAACTATGTGTCAAAAAGCAAACAGCTGACTGACGCACTGTTTCTAAACTAATTTGAACAAATTAAGTGTTTACTTTTGAAAAATTGTATGACACCAAACAGCTAATTTATAACAAATAATCAATGTTCAAACAAAATATAATTCACGTCATTACGTCACACCAAATTATCTGTATTTTTTTTTTTTTTAATTTCGAAATATACAGGCTGCTTATTTTGACTACCTAAATGTAAACATGATTTTCTTCTTTTTAAACAGCAAAATATTTTTTAATTTTTTTTTCGACTTTTGTTACTTGCTACTTGACTTTTATGATTGCTGCTTCGCTGTTTTGTGTCACTTGTTGCTTTCAATTCCCATGAGATAAATATGCTTAAAATTTTTGTTTTAAAAGCCATTTGTCCACGCTTAACTGACGCTCGTTCACTTGCCGTGCAACAGGCACCTTCTTGGGGTTTGATATAATGCGTTTCTCACCGAAAAAGTTTTTAAAAGTCTTTACTGTCGCTAAAAGACAAGAGAAGCATTTAAACGACAACGCTTAAAGTTTTTTATGAGTTTAGAAGAATTTACATAATAAATTTTATATTTATAGTTTCAGAGATGCTGCACTATATTCTGGCTTTATTATATTATTTAAAGTGTGTTTAAGCTATAAACTAAAAACTATAACTTCATACTAAATAATTTATAATCCAGAGGGATTGCAGAAAAATGGAAATGCATACAAACAGGCAAACAGACACAAAAATTGACATAAATATAATAAGACAGGCAAACAAACGTTAGAAAAAGCACTATACTACGTAAAAGACATTTGGAACATAAAGAGGCAGACGAACATACACAGCAAAATACTGCCAAACAAGGACATAAACAGGTAAATGGAAAAACAAACAGACAGACAGATACATAATAGGACAGTAAAGCAGGTACAACGACAGATATATGTATGTACACCAACAGTCAGAGAAACATACGAACAGAGATATAAACAGGTATTCAGATAAACAGCCTGTCTGGCTGGTTAAGCATATAAACATACAAATAAAGAGACAAAGAAACTTATAATAAACAGACAAATAGGCAGACGAATAGATCAGACAGATGAACAGATAAACAAATAAACAGATAAACAATAGGGCCGATAAACGGAAAGATACGAAGTCATATAAATAGAGAGGTACACATAAGGAGAGACAGACATATACACAAAAAAAAACAGAAAAACAGGCAGGTAGACAGACAGACATACAGCCAAACAGACGTCTGGCTGTCTGTCTGTCTGACAGACAGACGCACAAACATACTGATTATATCAAATTTTTTAGACCGTATATTTAATTTAAATTTAATATGTTATGATGTAGATATGAATTTCAGTTATGGTCTATTCACACGGTCTTATATTTTCGTGCCATATTATTTGACTTTTGTTTCATGCAACGGTCAAAATATCACATAAAAATATTACTTTGTATGAAATTTGAAAGCTACGCATTCAGTGTTAACAAGTGGCAGCAAAATTGCATTTATAACACTGGTGCACAAGCATTTACAATGAAGAGAATGAAGTTAAACAGCTGATGTTTACTTCTTGCGTGTTTAAAAACACTGATTACTACTTTTTGCAACACTACACCACTGTTAACTGACAAAATGACACAGAAATCTTACACGAAATAGAAACGGAGGAATTTCCAAAAATGTCGCGCGACATTGCTGACGAGATATATTTCTTTATGGTCACAGTAGATGGCGTGACAACCATAGCAATCTGTGACATGTAAATATAAGACCGTGTGTTTAGGCCATTAGTCTGGCCAGGCGTATTACAATACGTCAATCCCAATAGTATCTACATCTCAATAGTATATATTGTGACGCTCTTTGTAAGAACTCTGCACAAACAACATCAGTTGTATTTTTTATTGAAATTATCAATGTAATCATTTTAGTTGATAAGTAAAGCCACTTAAAGCATTTTAGTTTAATTAAAAATAAGAGTAAAATTAAGTTTAATATTTAATATTTAATTGGCCTGGCCGTTAACTCAAATCTATCCCTTTGGTTGAATCGTCACTCACATATCGAAACAAAATATGACACGCATATACTTTACATGAAATACAAACGCTCTCACATAAATATTTAGCCTCACTCTTTTTCTTTCTACCATCTATCAACTCTCTCGCAACTACCCACTTGGTGGTATGGTGTTATAATAAAAGGTAATAGCATGCGAGCAGCCAGTTAGCAGTTGTTAAGAAACAACGAGTGCGAAAATTGCTCTTCTGACTATGCCTATGCTTTGGTTTGGTAAGTACATAAGATATAGGGCGGTGGCGTGCTGTGCTGCGTGTACGCTCCGCTATTATTTTGGACACTTAATAAAGAGTGCGTCGGGTTGTGCGTAATTTACCTTGTTTTATTACACTACGATAAGGTAAAACAATCTGGTTTTTCAAAGAAAATAACCACAATAGACGAATGTTTTGAATGTTCTTTGATTTAAATCGGAAGTGGAGTACGCAGGTAATATGGAAAAACATAGAAAAAAGTGTATCTGCATCTGTTTGTAGTTGATGTTCCGATTGGGGGAGGTGGAATAGCAATAACAAAGAAATAAACACTAAAATCTACACCACCAGTATTATCCTTCGGTGCTAGATGCATATCGTCCAAATCAAAATATTGGCAATTTGTAATTTTAAAGCGTTGTGCTGTGGTTAAACGATCCACTAAGAAATGACAGATATGTTTGATTGATTACGGCGGAGAGTCTGACGCTTTTGAAATGGATAGCCTTCTATATAGTAAGGGGAAAACAGATTTATCATTGGAAATTTATAGTTATATTGTATTATTGTACCTTCATGCCTTAGTTGGCATATATATGAAATAACTGTATACGCATTTAAATGCATCCCTATGATTCAAAGAAGACTTGTCTACACCGTTTTTTTTTCTCATTCCTAAGCACACCAGTATGGTGGCTAGGCACTTTATAATATTCAAATAAATTTGGTCATTCACCTAGATAACAGTACATTTATGCATTTTATGTATGGTTTTACCTAAGCCAGCGTCCAGAGTGAACCAGAGTCACCACCGCCCACATAAAATGAACGAAATATTGCTTAAATTAGCCGTCGTCTGACGGTACATTTCAGACTCGAGTTTTTTCCACTTACTTATAGTAGATATTACATATTTCTCTTTGGGTGGCACATGTTTCTATAATAATTAACCAATGCATATTTCAAAAGATAATTTTCTAATAATTTCAGAAGAAATTATTAGAAAATCCAATGCATTTTGCATGAAATTAATTTCTTTACGCTCTTTTAGCGAATTTCAAAGTATCATTTTATACAACAAAGTCAATAAATTCCCGACGATTCCCCGTCTTTTAGCTTTTCTCCTTGAGATCCGCTGAAAATGGTTTTTATTTCCGATAATATAATTTGGCGTAGACAATAAGCAAACAACTTCTTAAATCGGAAAGGACAATAACAACAACAAAAAGCTGTAACAAAAAACGCCAGCGACAAATGGAAAATAATAAAAAGTAAACACATGGCAATTTTCCACTTGAATTGCAATGCAAAATTGAATTGCATGGACAACGTGGCAAGGAGCGGCAATAAGTAAGAAGCAATTCTGAGAGAGCTTTGATTTCGGTTGAACTTCAATTTTTATACCCTTTGCAAGTAGTTCGAATGACAGCCGTATTTATTATATTCCAGCCATATTGTAATTATAAATTATTATTAAAACTTAGTCAAAAAAAAAAAAAAAAACATAAATAAGAATGGTTCCTCAATTCCACACCAACGCAGTGGTAGAGGATTTGGCGCAATTTTTATAATGTGGTCTGGTGTTTTATAATACGTATAACCCACTGTCAACCATGCAATAGAAGCTCTGATGGATTCTGTTTGTTCAGAAACTCGACAGGATAATGGACAGCATTGTCAAGTTCAATGACTGAGTCCAAAACAAATGTTGCTCGCTATTCAATCTAATGATTTTTCAAAAATATGTGAATTGTTACACAATGTTCTTGCACTTCGAGAGATGTAGGAAGTGTTTGCAATCATTAGGGGCAATGAAATAGATAAAATCTATGACCGATATAGGTCTTCAGTTATTGCAATGCTTCCCTATAAATAGCATTTTTGGTTTTACCATCAGGAGCCAAAATAAATAAGTTGCTAGCAGAACTAACAAGAGCAGGCCACATAAAATTGACCATGGGAGAAGCAATCATCTCTTAGGTCTATTTAGATAATATAACATTTTTGGTAAAAAAAAAAACGCAAAAATTAAATTCGCGCTGTCCCCTGTTTTAAATGTTTGCTGCAATTTGGTGGGAAAATCGCCAGAATTGGCGGAGAAAAGCCTGATTCGGGAAACTCGGCAGGAATAAAGCTAGATTTGGTCGAAAAAGCCAGATTTTGGCTAGATTTGGCGGAAAAATTCCAGATTTGGCGAACAAAACCTAATGTGTGAGATAACTTAAAACACAAAAAAGTTTTTCACACTAAAGGTTAATTTGAACCCGATTGTTCCAATGGCAGTTATATGATAGTGTAACGAGATTTTGACAAAATTTGGTCAAGATGTAAAATATAGTAAAACATCCACAATCTGTAAGTTTGCTTGAGATACTCGAAAGATGCTCGAAAACTTACAAAGTTTTTCATACGCAGCACTTTTCTCTATGTGTGAACTTTGACCCCGAATTTGACCCCATTGTAATTCGATTGTGTCATCTATGTTGTGTGAAAATTTCAGCCTCCTAGGTCTTATGGCTGTGCAATGATCAGTGAGTCAGTCAGTCAGTCAGTGAATGCCGACAAAGAATTTTATATATATATATATATATATATATATATATATATATATATATATATATATATATATATATATATATATATATATATATATATATATATATATATATATATATATATATATATATATATATATATATATATATATATATATATATATATGTATAGATATTTAGTACAATAAAATAAAAAAATTAATATTAATAATAAAAAACAGTATAGATTACAAAGTCAAATATTGAGAACTGATAGACAGAGTTAGTGTCACCATATATAACTTTATACAGAAACATAAAACTTAACATTGAACGGCGGCTTTTTAACGAAGGTAAATCAAGTAGCTTAAGACGACTCGAATATGAAGGTCGAAGACGAAGAACGACAAGAGGTATCCCAATTTGAGCTTTGTAAAGCAAAAATTAGTAACTGTTTCGGCACCGATTCGATTTTTTTAGACTCCACTTCGTACTGAAGATTCCACACAATACAACCAGACGCACTAAAGCAGTGAACAACAACTTAGTTATTGTACGGGTCAACGAACTCTTTTGACCACCTTTTAACAAAGCCCAGCATCGACGAGGCTTTATTAACCATAATATCTATATGAGCATTAAAGTTCAATTTAGCATCCATTAATATACCAAGATCGTAGAACGTTTCGACTTTTTCAAGAGCGTTGCCACAAATACAATAAGACAATTGAATTGGGTTGCGTCTACGAAAAAACATACATACACACTTTTTGTCATTCAAATAAAGTTTATTTGTGTTGCACCATACAACCATGCGATCCAAATCATCATGTATCAATGAGGATTGAGCTTGTACTTTGAAATGATGGAAACGTTTTACATCGTTCGCGTACATTAAAATTTTCGCATAGAGAATGACAGACGGAAGGTCGTTTAGGAACATCAAAAACAATGCTGGGCCCAAATGACTACCCTGAGGAACACCGGAAGAGACGTTGATCATTTTAGAAGTTGGTGATCTAAAAATTACACAAAGATACGATTTCATCCATTGGGTACAATTAGTGGGAAACCCGATTTTATATAAATTAAAAAGCAATATTTTGTAATTGACACTATCAAATGCTTTACTAAAATCTGTATAAATACGTCAGTCTGCATGCCATCAGGAATAGCACTGATGGCTTTCGAAGTAAACTCCAAAACATTTGTATTAACAGAACGACCCTTGCGGAAGCCATGCTGAAAAGGAGAAATGATTGGAACAATATAATATAAAAGATGGTTTGTAATAATTTTTTCGAACAATTTAGGGACCGCGGATAATTTTGCAATACCACGATAGTTACATGCATATGTTCGACTTATCTCCTTTCTTATGAAGTGGAATGATAAAGGAATCCTTCCAGAAATCAGGAAAAGAAACACTTTCTAACGACATGTTAAATAAGAACGTAAGAGGCTGGCACAACGTGTCCGGACAAAGTTTCAAAACAGTATTCGGATTGTTATATATATTCTAAACTGGCTTTACAGTGGATGTGTCACATTTATCGATGGATCCTGTGGAAGCGAACTGGGGAACGTCAATCGTTTTATGTTAGGCCCATACAAACCAATGGCACATTTTGTGATTTTGCATGAATATTAACTTGAAATTCGATGTTATGGTTTCTTCTGAACGGGTTCTTCACATACATACAAAAATATGCGTGTCTCTCCCACTGTTTGAGGTAGCCCCATACAAACAGACCGCTCACATAAATTATTAAATTTGTTAAAAACTTGTATTCTGCCCAGAAATCTGGCAGTGAGTGAGCCAGTCTTAAGTTGAGCTAATCATGTGACGAAATTGAGCCAAACTTTCTTAAAACATACTATTTTTCAACTCTATATACAAAAAACAGCTATTTTGAAAAAGTCCTGTTTCTTTTGCGACAGATCTTGTATGATATATAAAAAAAACTAAGGTTATTAATTATGAATTTTTAGCTGGATCAATGTGAAGTTTTACGTAGAAAAATATGTACATATTTTTTAATGTGAGGAGGCTTTTGTTTACAAAGAATGTTATGGTACGGAGACACGTGTTTCGAACTCAGCTAATTATTCTCATCGGTCCGCTGGCCGGACATTGCAAATTATTGCTACTTATATTATTCTTCTCAGGAAAAGCACGCTTAGCATCATATGTATCAGGTCTACCAATTAGTTGGTCCGAACTTTAATGGCTCCTAACAGCCATATATGTTTATCAATATTTCACATTTAGTGTCCTTTGCGCTCAGTAAGATTAATCATTTCACTATGCATAAATTTACACTGTCACAAAGTTTAGAAATTACCCAAATTTGTTACCATAATTAGAGTTCGTGTTGAAGTCAACCAAATTTTACCCGTTTCGCAGTTATCGCCAATATATCGGACTATATATTCGCCGAATGTTATGAACTCGATGGGAACGACTTTTATTTTCAACAAGACGGCGTAGCAATGCCATATAGTTTGCGTAACAATGGATTTACGAGGGCTGCTATTTATATTTCTGAAACTGGCAACACTAATGTCAAAAGTTAAAATCTTTTTTGTCATAAAAGTACTCACAAAGTTTTGATGTACAATTGCTATTTGTTTTGTTTACATTTTGTTAAGAAAAGCAATTTGGCCAAAAAATGGAAATTTCAAGAGAAGGTTTTCGTTGGATTATTTTTCACAACTTTCGACGTGGATAATGTCAACAAGAATGTGTCAATGAACTCAGTTCTTTGTATGGCGATAAACCACCATCAAAAACCACAGTGTATCGCTGGAATAGTGAATTCAATCGTGGTCGAAGTTCGGTCGCCAACGAATTCCGTGAAGGTCGTACAAAATCGATTGTTGTGCCCAAAAACATCGATGCTGTGCGTGAACTGATAATGCAAGATCGTCATGTGACATATCGTGAGATAGAGGCATCCTTGCACATTAGTTCCACTTCAATACATGCATGAACACTCAGCTGTAAAAAAAATTTGCTCTCCTTGGATACCCCATAATTTATCAATCGCTCAAAAAAAGGCTCGCGTCGATTGGTGTAAGGAAATGATTAAAAAGTTCGACCGTGGTGCTGCAAAAGACGTGTATAAAATCGTGACAGGTTACGAGTCATGGATATATGCGTATGAGCCGGCAACAAAACAGCAATCGACCGTGTGGGTATTCCAAGACGAGCCAAATCCAACAAAAGTTGTACGTGGAAGAAGCACAGCGAAGCAATTGATCGCCTGTTTCTTCGGCCGAATGGGTCATGTGGCCACTGTTATGCTTGAGCAACGTAGAACGCTCAATTCTGAGTGGTACACGACCATTTGTTTGCCGGAAGTCTTCGGAGAAATTCGTAAAACCAACCGCCAAAGACGAATCATTCTCCATCATGACAATGCGAGCTCTCACACATCTCATCAAACTAGTGCATTTTTGAGCAGTCAAAACATCGAAGTAATGACTCATCCTCCGTACAGTCCTGATTTCGCACCCAATGAATTCTTCTTGTTCTTGAGTATCAAAGGTAAACTGCGTGGTCAACGATTTACGAGCGCCGCAGAAGCAGTTGAAGCATTCAAAAACCATGTTTTGGAGGTGTCTCAAGAGGAATGGAAAAACTGCTATGACAAATGGTTTGAACGAATGCAAAAGTGTATTGATCATCAAGGGGAATATTTTGAAAAGCAATAAAGCCATTTACATTTAAAAATGTTTGTTACTATTTTCTATTCCCGAAGTATAAATAGTACGCCTCGTATTGCGGCAAAAGTTAGATGACTTGCATATTTTCGGTAGTTGCCCTCGTAAGTGACTACCAAGAACGTTCATTGAATTATTTTCTTTGGCGTAACATTAAAACGCTTGTTTACAGCAACGGTACTGAATGGTTCTGAAATGGTAGCTCCGATTTTTCTTTCCAAGCTCAAACTCATTTTTATAAGCAGCATAAGTAGCAAAACTGTAATTGTAATGTCCATTCACCGGCCCGATGAGAGCTCGTAGCAGACTTCGAAACATGTTACAAACTATTTGACAAACTTATAATATCCTTTTTACACTATCTATAAATAGCATAAGAAAAAAAAAAAAAACAACATGCAAGGAAAAACGAAATAAATTTGACAAATTTTTTTTTCCAAATAAAAGTCAATTTTATAAAATAAAAAAAAAAAATCTATAATGTCGGCGATTTTCAAATTTCTTTCATTTTGTCAACTGCTTCTAGATAATTCAACAATAAAAAAAAAAGAAAGAATGTTTAAAACTTTTTTATCACTCGCTCTTTCGTTGCGAACTTTGTTGGTAAACATTGGTCTATATCTGTCATTCAATGACATGGAAGCGGTTGCGCTGAAGGACATTGCTGCACAAACACACATACACATACAGATCAACGCAAGGACATACCAAAGAGCCACAAACAAACCATGTACTAGAGAAATAGAGCTATACAGTGCGGTGAACCAAAGAATATAAGTATCTATGTAAAAGTATCTATACAAATGTATCTATATCTATGCATGTGTGCCTTTCGCTTAGTCTAATAGAAAATTGTTTGAAAACATGTAATTTTCATGGTTAGTTACATTTTTATTGTAACATTAAGTGGTTCGAGTTTGAGGCTTAGCTCGTTTCAGCACAGTTTGCTGCATAAATTGATTTGAAATTCTATTGTCGAGATTGTAAAAAAACAAAAAAAAAAAACAAAGAGTATAAAATAAAATAAAGACCAGACAGCTAGCTGACTATGGATAATTCCAATAAAATGCGCATATATAATGTATGCTTACATACTATATAGTATATGTATATATTTAGATACAATATGACAGAGCACACTGTTGGCGCATAAAACTTGATGGTGCAGAAAACACGTGCATTAAACCATTTCAACTAATACTTATTCCATTTGTTAGCACTAAATTCAACTGTCCGGCAAAAAGTTTTATTCATACTCATTAAGTTCTAATGCCAGATAGTGTCATCTGTCTATATAGCTGCTGTCATTGCCAATAAAGATCAAAAAGGTTTAGCTGGCAAAGTTGCTAAGTCTGCGCAAATTAACTTGAATCCATCAAATGGCTTTGCACTAATTATGCGGGTAAAGCTTTAACCGCAGCAGCTTTCAATTGTCTAATTAATAATTGAATTGAAATCGAATTACTTTTAAGAGATATTGTATCTCACAACTGTGCTAAGTTCTGACAGCTGCACAAGGCGCAATTATAAATAATATTGAGCCGATATTTTCATTTCGTTTCCGTCAGCTGGCGCTGTATTTTTTTGTTCCTGATTCACTCACATCTCGAATGAAATTTAATATGCCAAGTTGGCAGCAACTAATGTCGGCAGGATTTAGGCGACATTGTTTTAGTTATTGTTGTTGTTGTTGTTGTCGTCGATGTCAAGCAAGCACGCTTATTGCGCACACCTGGCAGCAAGCCAACACAGACAATTGGAAGGATATTTTTATTATTATTTTTTTTTTTTTTGGCCCATACTTATTTCAATTCTTTGCGTTTTGTGAGTTAAGTTCTTGGCAAGTGTGCCAGCCTGTCTGCTTGTATTGCAAGTAGTTGCCGCAGGCTGTTATAAGTCCTCTAAGTCCATAAGCTGAGTGTATTAGTGACAGCCACGTACAATATGTTTCTGCTGCTAGTGCTGCTTCTGCTGCTGTGGGTGAGGTGAGCTAGTGAGTTCTTTCAAAGACAAGCTGAACTTAGTTATGCAATTCAAACAGCAAACGGATATTTTGACAGTAAATTTAACACTCCATAAATGTTGACTTTAAGTAAGGAATTGCAAAAGCATTAAATGAAGAGTGTAGTTAGATTAAGTACGGTTTGAAATTCTATACAATTGTTTAGTATTATTATAAATATGAAACTATATTAAAGACACTCAAACCGGCCCCAAACCTCGATTGAGCCTAAATCAAATAGGCAAACATCAAATAGGTCAGGAATGGAATCTTGTGAAGTACATATGTTCTCAAATGGCTATGCTACAATCGCAAATATTTCACTTATAGAGATTATAAGGCAAATTTAAACTCAAACTTAAATTAAATTTCGAAGAACGAAGAACATCGTATGATGATACGTTGCATAAACACTGCGAAAAGACAGTAAAATTCACGGGCTGGGAAAATGAAAAACAATTGTTCACCTAATAAGAGACGATTCACGTAATAAAATACAATTCATATTCACATAAAACATTGAACCGAAGCTCTAATACTATTAACACGAAATTAAAAATCGTAAGTATTGTAAAACACATAAACCTAGGGTGTTTATGAAGCGACCATCTATAAGATGGCAACATATCGAATTTCAAGTTGATATTGACGTTTTTCATACAAATACATAAAGGTGAACTGTGGGTTTGTATGGTAGCACCTAAATAAGTAGGCGGGAAATGCCCATTTGTATATGTATATAAGGGGGCTGTCCACTAAATCGCATTTCAACCTAATAAACAACCTAAAAAATCGGTTTTTCATTTTCATACAAAAACACAAAAGTGGGCGGTGGGTTTGTATGAGGGCTACCCCAAAAAGTGAGCGGGTCCCATCCATTAATGTATATGTGAACCGTCTTGCCATTAGAAGCTACCATATCAATTATTAAGTTAATATTGACTAAAATAAAAAAGTTTTTCATACAAAAAGTCAATAGTGGGCGGTGGTTTTGTATGGGGACTACCCCAATAAGTGGGCGTGGCGGGTCAGTCTTGATACTCTAATAAACTACAATAATAAGAAGTGCATGGGCAAATTTTCAATTGGACAGCATAAAAATTGGTTGCCAAAAAATGTGGAACAACATACAGACGGACAGATAGACGGACAGAGGGATATGGCTAGATCGACTCGTTTCGTCGAGATGATCAAGAATATATATATACTTTATGGGATGTACGAAGCCTCCTTTAATACGTTACAAACATTCAGAAAAACTATTGTGAATCCTACTATTAATATTATAAACGAGAAAGTTTGTATGGATGTGTGAATGTTTGTTACTCCGTCACGCAAAAACTACTGAATGCATTTTAATGAAACTTTACAATAATATAGCTCTTATATCTTATATTTATGAAGATATTGGTTAATTGGAAGCTTTTTTTGTAGTTAGATACACTTACACAAGTTATTTCATTTTCTTGAACTTTTTATTTAATTATTTAAATATGTAGGCATTTGAGTATTTGTTAATAGAAAGCACAGTCTAACAACAAAAATTCTAAATTTCAACAAGTTTCAAAAATCAAAACACTGCAAAGAAGTGCTTGAAAGTTCATTAAACTGCAAGAATTATAATTAAATATTTAAGACAATGCAGCAAAATTATGCAGCCTACTTTTGGGTGGTAGAGCAACAACAACAACAACAACAACAACAACAACAACAGCAACAACAACACTAATACCGAAATGCAATTGCAACTGCATATTAGTGGGCGGCAGATACAGAAGGACGCAGCTGTATGAAGGAAATATGCAACGCAGCTTAAACGAAGTCTGCATAGGACAGCTGGCATGAGACTATGCAATGTGAAAAGGAAGCAGCTGTGGGTTGTTATAGTCCATAGTTGGCATGGTATACGTAGTAATAGTCGATTCTCAGTATTTGCGTTGGCGTTGATTTTAATGCATAATGAATGCGGCACTGCACAAACAATCATGATGGATAATTCAGGATACCCATCTGCTCAGGTGGAGCTATATATACATAAGAGAATATGTCTTTAAGTATTTTTACAAAAGAAATTTGGTGTTTCTGGTGGAATTAACAACAAAACCAAAAAAAAAAAAAAAATTTCATATAAAATGGGGCCAAATTTGTATAGGGGCAACACCATAAATTGGGGTTGACATATTCTATTTAGTACTACGTATCTGAAGAGGAAAAATGAGGGTCTAAATATTCAAACTTGATGTCTCTGTCTGTTAAATTCTCCAAAATATGTTCTTTCAAACAGACGGACAGATGTGTATATCTATATCGATTTTCACCGATTTAGTTTTTAGAAAGGAAGTACGAGTTATTACTATAAAGCAACTCAACAGAGATATTGTTTTGAAAATAGTATACAACTGTATTTGCACTCTTTCCATGTTAAATGTATAGCCATAAATCGATTTCTAGAAAGCAGATACTTCTATAATCTGTGTGTGAATAAATGATTGCTCATTATATGTATAATTCTATTTTTTACACAAAAACTATTCGCTTAAACATTTAAAGCAAGTTTGATACACATACTTATAACTAGCTATCATACAATCTATGCATTATCGTCAATCATATTTCAATTATGAACTTATCAATGAAATGCACGCTTCATTTGCAGCACTAAAGTGTTGCATTGCAAATTTTTTTTTGTGGTATATAAAATTTGACTGTTGGCAACCTCGATTGAATGCGCAATTCACCACGAATTCCATTTTCAGAGACAATCAATGCATGAGCTCAGCAATTTTCTTATGCAGCATTAAAATCAAATGGCAATCAACTTATACAGCCTCGAACAACCAAACCCAAACCGGCCAAATAAGCCAGAGAGAGAGAGAGAGAGAGAGAGAGAGAGAGAGCACGCACATTGGTAAACTGCTACTGCTGCTGCTGCTGCGATGTCCTTGAAAGCAAACAATGCCGAATAGTCAGCATAGAAATCACTGACAATGTAGTTACTCATACTACCCGGTACTATCGCACTCAAAATTGCAATTCTTTTGCAAAAATATCAGAAATCATTTCATTGTGCAACTTTTACCATTAATCATTCATTATAATGCCAATAAATGTGGTACGCAGCATCGGTATTCGACTTGATCCTTGCTGAATATACTCAATATCATGCATTGAACATAGAAACGCATGGTGTTCAGTAGCGAACAATGCCAGAATAAACGAATCGAACAGGAAAGAACATGTTCAAGTTTGTTAAAAAAAAATATTCGGTTGCTCTAATTGTTTACGCTGCCATTTCAATTCAGCAGCATCGAAAGGACAAATGAAAGTACGAATGCTTTAAAATTCTTATATCCGTTATGCTTATTGTTATGCCACTGTCCACCAACAGGCACACAAATCGCAATGTCATGAAATGTGTATGGTGTGGCATACAAGTGTTGCATGCGCGACCAGACCACACAGCAGGGGTCAGGACATAGATGACACCGGCTACTGCAACTGCTACTCGAATCATTCGATGCTAGGATGTTCTGTTTCTTTCTTTCTTACTCTTTGGATTGTGCAAACCGGAAGTTGACGTTGCTGTTGTTTGCTGCCGCCATTGCGTCGAAGATATCTCCATGTCGCCATATCTGCCGCCCACTTAGTTATTGTACGGCATCAGTGGCGGCTGCAGTGGGAGAGCTGTGGGAGCCTACGCCTCCCTGGAAATGGTGGGCTAATATAACATTGTATAGAGGAGGTTAATAGTCATACTAACGAAATATTCTAAAATTATTAGATAACAAAATAATTTTTATGGTTGAAACTACTTATTTAATTATAATTAAATAAGTAGTTTCAACCATAAAAATAATTATTAATCTATATAAATAAAATGTGTGTCTTCGTTTGTTCATAATCGACAATCTCCGAAAGTTGTTCACCGATTGCTTTGAAATTTTGTTACAACATCGCATTGGAATATGCGCGTGTTTTTTTATACTTATTATATAGATGTCACATCTATTGATAGCAAAATTGACGTGCTGAGTGCTCAGTTTGAATTATCAGTCATTGCATTTTTGGTGATGGATTTTACTAGGAAAACTGAGATCCACGTGAAAATAGGAGATAACACGATGTAGAAGATGTAGCTGCGCTCGGCACAGACGCTAGCAGGTTGAGCGCCGGAAATAAGACTCACTAGGAAAATAGTTTGAGCTATGTCCAAATATTATAGAAGAAAGCGGTTCCGTAGCAACGCACGCCGGGTACAGCTAGTAAAAAATATAACTTATTTGATAACAATTGGAAACAACACATGTCCATGGGTGAGACTTAATTGTACGGTGTTTTCACGTTATCATGAATTAAAAATAGTAATCGTTTTGGCAGGTCGATGACTGATCCATTTTAATCCGATTTTACACAATTTGGGCTTGAAATGTTAACAGAAACTGAATATACCGAATCCTTTTTTATTTTAATGGTGTCTCTGTTAAAGCCGAGCTAGACAAAAATCTTTTTGACGGATTTCAATTCAGGGACTCTCAATTAATCGTCTCAGCCATGGATATTTTGATATTTGGATATTTACTACCGAAAATATTTCATATACACAAAAACAGTTGATCAAGAGTGTGACCTTCTGCATTTCCGTAAAAAAAAACCAAATAAAAATCATTATGTTTTATGACCCTTTCACCTAATCAATATTAGATTTTCGTATTTCATTTTGACTTTGGAACACTGTTTTTTGTTTGTTATTCACAATTTCGGTAGCAAAACTTTTCATCGATCTCAGTATTGCGCTTTAAGTAAAAGCATGAAACGAAAATTACAAACACACCGTTAGTGAATGACTAAAAAGAAGAAGATGATTATTTTGTGTTCAGCGTACTCAAATGACTCTATAAAAATATAGGAATAAGTTTATCTATGTTTTATACTTATATTTGATAATTTTTGTATAAAACGTTGAGCCCCCTCCAAGCACTTATCCTAGATCCGCCATTGTGCGCCATGTTGCTGTCACTGTGGCCAGCCTGTTTCTCCCATAAACGTTTGTTCTTGCTTAACTTGTCGCACATTGAATCGAGTAAGGAGCCCAGCTTACTCCCAATACAACGCCAGCTGTCGCCAATGACTTTCGTTAACTGGTTTTATTGTCAACTTTTGATAATCTATTGGGTGTTATTGCAACCCTGCTGCACTTATGCCCAGGCCGTGTATATGAACAAAATAATAGAGCGTATAGTTTGTAATAGCACGCTTTGTGTAAGTGTGCCATTGAAATAAAATGCAAGCGAATCAACAACATTTGTGCAGCCGATATTCAAGCAATTCAATACCATTTTGCGACTTCTTCTACTTTACCTACGTATTATAAAGGAGTGCGCTTTGGTTTTATAGTTACTATTGTTCGGAATTAATGGAGTAGCAGTACGTAGCAGTAGGTAGTGACCAGAAAAAGCACATAAAATTTTATAGCAACCATCAAAGGCTTCATTGTGCTGTGCATTTAATGGAAAATGTAGCAGTGATTGTTCGATGTTGAAGTTCGAGGCGCAAGTTTTTGCCTAGAACAAGAAAGTGCAGTCGGCCAATGGTATTAATTACTGATACTTTGAAATAGAATATCAAAAATTCAATTGTTAACTACTTCATCTGCAAAAGTTGTACAGAATTATTGAGAAATATTATATTTGATGTATATTTAATAGTAATATCTTTAGCAGTTGTAGCTAACATAACCATAACCATATGAACGAACGGATGAACGGACATAACTAGGTTGATTCGTCTTTCCGCGCTGATCAGTGAACATCTTCGAAAATCCTACTCTAGTGACACCACCTATATGTTTGAAAGTTTCAAGCTTTTCCTTATTTTTAGAATAAATATCATGCTATTTGATATAATTTAAAAGGAGATATGGTGCTCAAAGTGACACTGTTTTTATGGCATCCGTCGAAAATTCGCACAAAGTCCAATATTAAGATGTTCAAACTACATTAAAAGTTTTTTCCGCAACGTTTAATTTGATGAAAGAAATTTAAGGTGAAAAGTACTTGAGTATATTAAGCGGTTAACGTAAGATCGAAAAAACAAATTTTCCATACAAAATCTTCATTGGGATACTTGAAAATATAATTGAATATGTACAAAAAACAATTTATCGCATTTAGAGCGTCAATTTAAGTGTACGGAAGGAGTTTGTGCCGAAGTGTTCCAAAGTAAATGAAACTTTTTCATCGCATCGATCTACACTTGTTGAAGATTTTTTGATTCAAAATGACATGTTAACCATTATTCAATAACCACTACTCGTATTCGCTGGATTCAATTTTCTCGGAAAGTTGTATTTGCTGATGAAAGAAGAGCACTATACCGGCGTAAATTCTCTTCAAAAACGGGTCGAACGGTGTGATCAAGGATAAGCCAGCTAAAGGCAATAATTCCGCTTCCAGTCTTATGAAATTTTTGACTGGAATTTGAAAAAGAAAGAAGCTTTCCAATGCACTAAGTTCTATGAAGATGGTTGAACTAGAAAATGCCCTATTCAAAAAGTTCCCTTTATCGTGCGATACTATATAGTTTATGAGGTCTCCGATGCTTCCTTCGCAATGTTATATACATTTTCACAGTTCAACACACCCAATATACCCTGTTACAAATATTTTGTTTACAGGGTATATGAACGGTAATGCGACTCATCCAGTAGCTCAGTACGTTTTTCTTGTATTTTCACAGCGTCTTTATTTTGTGCCCTTATTTTCTCTATCGACCTCCGCATTTTTCTTAGTTTCAAGTAATATTTAGTTAGATTTCGGCTAGTTATGTGTTATAATGGTATTCTGCAACAACAGGGCTTTGTTCATGATGACTTTAATGTAGTTGTTTACCTAGGTTTTGGCTTGAAAATTTAATTTAGTGGTACTTAGCTTTTATACTTAGGGCCATTTTCACTCAAGATATAGGCATCTTTATATGTAATTTTTTTCACACTATATTTAAGTTTTTTTCTACTACGGCGGGGCTTACTTTCATGCAGTTTGTTCTTCTAATTTATACTGTACTGGACTGTCCACCTCTTCAGCATTTTGCAGCTGACCGAGAATTAAGATAAAAGTAATCGAATTTCAAAGATAATAAACAAAAAAGTGACCGATACAGAACAAAAATCAATTTATACTGCATGGCTACTCGAAATGGATTTATTACAATTGTGGTGTCGTGACATGTACTACTCAATATTATTCCCCCAATAGCATATCTTGGCAATTCGTAATCTCTAGTGTATTTCTAAGTCATGATAATGGCCCTAACAGGCTTAAATCCAAAAATTACACAATGAGATGATCTGCCTTATCATTTCATGTTTGAGAAAAACTAAGCAAATCACTGCTGAAAAGATTATATCTTAAATACAAAAAATAGGTATATTATAGATAACTACGGTACCAAAACTAGATATGGAAATTCTACTTAACCTCAAAAACTTCAATCTTAAATTGCAAAATGGAGACAGCGAAATCCAAATTGCTTAAGACCGATACCCAATGTTATTTTACTGATGGTTCCAATATACCAGCTACAGTGGGTGCTGAAGTAGTTGGACCAAGCTGCAAACTGTAGAGAAGCAACTGGTACCTGAATAAAAACGAGTATAAATTATTAAGTTTTTCCCGCTGAGATGATGATGCTGGGTTTCCAGGTCGTCGCCGCAGGTGATGGGGTTGGTGGCGTAATAACTTCTGATGATTACGTTGGGAAGATGACTATCCTTCCAAATCGCTGGCCTTGTGGCTCAGCAATGAAATAATTATAATAATATGTTCAGTAACGGCAATTGCCGGAGTTGTACATTTATAAGAGCAGTGCTTCTTTCAAAATCGAATACAAAACTGACTTAACAAAAAGAATGAATATGAAACTAAAGCTAAAGACATAAGTGGAAAGTACTTGGGCCATGCCATGGGCTCGTGATCGACGTGTCGACTCGCAACGCTTGCGACATAAACAAGCGTCTGGCGGTTGATCCAAATCGAACGTTCTCGGCACGTTGCATGGGGAATCCGATTCTTCAGCATTTCAGGCGCACGGTTGTTCGATAAGTTCATGCGAGGGTAGTTTGTTAACTTGCTTCTTAACTTATATTCTCGACCAGGTAGATCATATAAAAATTCTTAAAAGTTCAAAAAATCACAAGAATCTTGTTGCAAACATAAAACGTGTTCGCATTATATGAATACCAGGACAGAAAGAATTAACTTGAGGATCGATCGACCTACGAACAAGGCAGTGAAGGTGCCACTATCCCAAACGAAACCAAAACAAAATGATTATTGACTAGCTCAACAAAGCCTCATGACTCACACTTTTTAAAATATGAAGGTTTAAATTCCAAAAAGACAAATTTCTTAAGTTTTCACTAAAAAAAAAAAAAAAAAACAAGCTCTATACGAAACTACTTTGGAGCTTTATAAAGTCTACACAAAATACTGTGAAGACGAAGAAAATGTGAATCATCTTGTAGTCTCTTATCCACATATCTCAATTATAAGAATTGGGCTATCTTCTTATCCTAAAGAAACATCAAATACTGGAAACATTTTCCGTAAATAGCTCATGAAATTTTTTACACAAATCAATGAGCTCTAAGGCCATATTAGATGAATTGTATATCAATCTTTTACCGTGTACCAAAATCTCAAGTTCTTCTTCTAAAATTCATCTTGCCGCACACAGAGAACGTATTGTAAGCGAAAAGATGATGAAATGTTTAATATTGCCATCTCTTTCTAATAGATGCAGTTATTCAAGAAGAAATTAGAAGAAATGTGAGAGAAATAGTGAGCGAAAGCAAATGGTGTTGTAAAGAGTTGTATGAGAGAGTAGCAGTAAAGAGAATTGAACAAAATATGCAATGTGCGGAATTTCATTGCTTTCTGTATGTTTGAATTTTCAACACTGATAAACTCAACTCCGCTGTCTGCGTGCGGCGACCATTCGTGTTGCTGTGAAAGACCAACTAAAGTAGGAAGTAAGAAGATACATCAGAAAAAAGAATGAGAATGAGTTGAGATTGATGGTCATCCAATATGCTTGATACTCAAACTGTCCACAGCGGAATTTGTAGACAGAATATAACTCATATTTCTGTTAAAATTTGTTGTACTTAGTTGTTGATGTTGGTGACCTTTAGCATACTTTCGTTTGAGTTGCTATGTGTGTTAATGCCATACAATAATTTTTAGTGCGGGACAAGATATACCAGAAGCATATTTTGGACATAATTCTGTTCAAACGGATTTACAGATTCAGCAGTTATTGCACATACTCAGATTATTGACTTGTCCCAGAATTAGTTTGTTATATTTTCTTAATCTAAGCACTTTGTAATATAGTTTGCAGAAAGCCAATTCACACACATATGAAGTAAAAATTAGCATGAACAGTGCGAATTGACAGCAAAATGTGCGGTGTGGATGCTCGATGTAACAGAAAACATTAACTGGAACAGTAGGGCGCGTAGCAACGCACGCTGGGTACGCTAATAATAATATATTTATGCTTTCCACTAAGCTTTGAAATTTAGTAACTCTTTAAAATTTTACCAAATGCCAAAAAAATAAAAAAAAAATTTCGTAAAAACTTATAACTTTAAAATCAACACTGTCATGAATTCAACTGAATTTATATCGCAATTCGTGACTTGCTAATTTTCTTGGTTTCCCATTTTTCAGCTCATTGCTTTTTGTATAGTGCTACAAGGACTCTTTGTCTCTTTGTATTTTGTTTTCAATTTTTAACTACAATAAAATTTTTCTCCTTTTTTTCTTTGTTTTTTTCATCCAACTTTATTTTTTTCTTTTTTTGCAGGAATTCTTACTTTGCTTTGCGATTTCGGTTAAATGCGCGAATTGACTTCAGCGTCGCCATCAACGTTTGCATGTTCTCGCGGGTGTTTTTTGCCGCGTTTTTTGCATTTCCGTTTTCGCCATGCCACGGGGCGCTCATTATCACTTCAAGCTGTAATGCAGAAGGAACAAAAAAAAAAAAAAAAAATACCAAGCGAATTGGAACAAATTCTGAACACAATGCAACGAAAAAAATGCTGCTGGCAAATAAATGGTAAAATGAACACGCGAGCCTCAGCAACGATGAGTTAAAAAACCAATGAACAAGTTATAAAAAAGAGACCAAGAGAAAACTTTAACTTCTGTAGAGCCGAAGCTTCAATACTCTTTACAAGCAGCTAAGAACTTATTTTTAAGTCTTTTAATGCTCCAGTGATAATTTGACGTCTTCATTTCATTTTTATGTTGCTTAGCTCGAAAAGTAGGAACATTTTATATATAAAAACCATAAAGTGGGCAGTTTCTCTTTGTGGAGACTACGTCTAAAAGTGTACAAAATATATACATTGTGAAGCTTCCGTCCATAAGAAGTCACCAAAACGAGTTTCTAGTTGAAGTTGTGAGCAATAATAAAGTTTTTCATACAAAAAACGAAATGAGAGCGATGGGTTTGTATTGTGCAAACACTAAAAGTGGGCGCGATATGCGCAATATGTCTGATATGCAGTCTAACAATATAGAAAGTCTCCATACCCGATTTCAGTACGATATATTAATTGGTGAGAAACTATTCACAAACATGTAGTAGGCGCCGCGTAATCCGCAGACGCTTTTCCACAAATTTTTGCGAAGCATTTGCAGTACATAAAATATTTCAAGTTTAATACATTTTACACTCTACACACAGAGTGTGAATAGTATTATAATTTAGTCATACTGTTTACAATACCTTCAATAAAGTATCGGAGACCCTATATAGTATATATATTTTTCATGGATTTAGCTATGTCCGTCTGTATGTGCATTACTGTCCGCTCTATTGCAATATTGATTGGAAAATGGATACGGAGACTTTTTATAAGCAGAAGCTAGACATGTTCGGAAATGGCCGAGTTTTATACACTAGCAGGTATAGAATCCATACAAAACCACTTTGTATTTATTTTGTTATATCGAACATGTTTGAATTAAAGTAATTATTTATGTTAAGATAATACTCCCACAAAATAATTATGTACAGTGGGGTCCATGGCGGCTTCTTTTGGATATTACAAAAAAAAAAAAAAAACACGAAACAATCTCGCATCACTACATATAGGAGTTATAAATAAGACATTCGCATTCACCTCCGCAGATCAGAAAACGTCCGCATCCGCATTTCGACTTCTGTATCAACCCTAGTTTTGATTCACACAGTCAGGGGACAGATAGAAAGACATACAGACATACAGACAGACATACAGATAGACGGACATACAGATAGACGGACAGACGAAGAGACATGGCCATTTCGATTTGCCTCATCGAGCTGATCCAGAATACATACTTTATGAATTCTCCAAAGCTTCCCTTACTAAGTTACAAACTCCGTGACAAAATTATCATACTATTCACACTTCGTGTGAGTGGTATACAAAAAAAAAAAAAAAAAAAAAATAAAATAAAAGAAAGTTTCTGACTTTCCGCTGCCATTTATCAGCTGCACCGAACACTTTTTGAAGGTGGGAGATGGGCTGATGTGACCGAAAATATTGCCAATTGTGCTGTTGAAAAGTGGGTGGGTATGCCAGTAGCTAGTTTTACGTAATTGGTAAAACGGTTGCTTGTTAAATGCGCCGTAAACTGTAAGCCGTTTGATCGATACTGCATCTGACTTTAATTTCATATATTGTATAAACAAGAATTTAATAAGCTGATTGTTACGGCACACAGTAATTGTTTGCAGCTGCTCAAATTATACTAGATACTTTTGAATTTTTTGCAATTTGCATTTCAAACAATTGCATAACTTGACTGTGGCCGCGCACAATTATGCTAAAAGTTTTCAGGAGCGACTAAGCAAACATTTCGAAAATGGTTTTGTTGCAACATTGCTACACTACACACTCCACTGCAAGTCATTTCGCTTAATTTACAAACATTTTTTCCAACACTGCGAAGAACAGAAAATGCAACATTTCAATCCAAAGGATCACGCCTGGCCTGGCATGCAAATACGCAAAGCGCAGCGCCATAAACAACAAGTGGCGCACCCGCTCTGAAAGTAGCTCGCTCGAGTAGTACAAATTGCTGCACGTGCTAAGCTGAAAACAAAGCATGGATATATGAATATGGAATGGATAGATCCTGAGGAAGACGTGGCTCATAAAATAGTAGTACCATTGCAGGAGCAGCAGATGCAGCTGTTACAACTGTTTGCGTGCATTTTGCACATGTCTGCGGTTAATTTAGTTATTTGCTCCGAAAAGTATGCAACATTTTACCTTTCATTGTTGTAAGCCAGCGCAGCTATGTCCTGTATATCCTGATGCCGGTGCCGCTGCTACTGCTTGGAAAATCTAGTGAGAAAGCAGAGTATAGAATATTATTTAGCATGCAGCTGCTACTGCAATTTCAGATAAACAATGCGTCTGGCATGCACTTCCGCCACGCTCGCGGGCAACATAGCCACTTCCGTTTCCGCCGCTTAACAAAAAAAAAAAAAAAAACCCGGGCACACACATTCGCACAACAAAGCGTAGCTAAGCTTTGCACAAAGTGAAATAAAGCATTGAATTTTTACTTCTTTATTCTTGAATTTTGTACAAAATCTACTCAGATTTATTCGTTGTTTTGTACAGCCTTCAGGTAATGTGCTCGATTTTATTACTTTGACTTTAGTTGGCCTTGTTCGAATATGTAGTTCGATTATATAAACATACAATGCTCTGCAGTTTTACAGAAACAATTATGAAACGAGCCAATACTGAGGCTATATAGGGAATTGATATTTGATGGATTATCAACTGTTTAAAAAAAAATCAGTTTTAAAATCTGTCATTTCTTTATCTGCGATTTACGTATATCGAAAAATTGCCATACCATTTGAAGGAAAAAAACTTAGCAAAACGGGACTCTTATTGCGTTAAAGAAATTACAGAAACTTTGTAATAAATGTATCGACCTAAAAGGAAATTATCAAGAATACCACAGAAAACACTTTCTCTTGTGAGTTTGCATAGTGTTGAGCCATTCTCCAAATATAATTTTGTCGTAGCAGTTCTTTTTGTGAAAATTCTAGATATGACTCTAGTGTAACAACTGCATCAGTTAGCTCACATATTGACCACCTCGTCTAACAATTGTGAGATCGTTCCGAAATTTCGCCTATCACGTTCGCAAGTTTCCCTTGCCGCTAAATAATTTGAAGAACTTGGCCGTGGACTTGACCATCCAGAGAGAGAGAGAGAGAGAGAGAGAGAGAGAGAGAGAGAGAGAGAGAGACTTGCTTCTCTTTATTTACAAACTGAAGAACGAAACTCATGAAATGTTTAACGATAAGGTCGGCCGACTGCTGTACAACTCCTTAATGTCGGAGAAAATGGGTTCGAACATTATTCGTACTACTATACGTTTCGACAAAGTTTTGGGTCGGTGACAGCAAAACTCAACTGAAAAATTTCTTGTCATACAATAGCTTTGGGTATGTTGGTCCGAATCGCTTCCACACTCCGCCAATACCTGGTGTCATATTGACGATAAACGAGAGATGAATTGGCTGCGAGCTTGAGACGTTCTCCGATACAGCAATAAAACTATACCTATGTAAAGCAGTTGGTGAATGGCCGGAGAAGCATCAAATGGAGTGTGTTTTCCTAGATTTTGTCGATGGATTGAAGACATAAAATCATACGGAAAGGGCTAACGATAAAGCAATCTAAAATAGTATATTGCGAAGCTGTTGGAAGTCAAAAATGTTTCACTGTATCATTCGACCTTAGCCTACGCTGAAAACATGACGGCGGGCCACATACGAGACCGCCAAAAACAAATCCATTATTTTCCTAAGCAGGATGCAAGATTCAGCTCATATCGTACCGGTACCAAAGCTGGTGTAAAGAATCAATCGAGCGAACTGCAGTTGCATTATATGTGTAAAATGTTTCGCTAATCAATATAAAAAACATCAGATTTATTTCAACATTTCACATTAAAAATGAGTTATTGCATATGTTTTCCGTATGTGCAGAATTTCTTTCTTTCTGGATCCTAGTAAACGACTACGGTAAAATTGAAGCTCTAAAAGCGCTCAGAAGTCTAAGTACTGACTATGGAAAACAAGCCCATTAGACAAGTCATAGTACAGAGGTGCACTGGCTGTATGCTCTTCATGGACATTTGTTTTTGTATTGGACTTCCCCATACGCTGTACATAGACACTGCTCTTTGCATTAATGGTATTAACAATTCCATCATTTTTTCGTTATTTGTCTTCCAATGTACAACACATCAACAGAATCGCATGCAACGTAGTTTTGTTATTAATTTTTTGTCAATGGAGAGCATACACACACGCGGCTCTTAGAATAAACCAGCAGCAATTTCAGAAACAATTTGCTTGTTCTTCGTTCTGTTTCTTTGTATAGCGAATATGAAAAGAACACAAAAATTCCGTGTTTTGGTATATACACTTCTATTTGAAACTATTTGAAAAGCGTTTATGATTCAGTAAGATAGACGGCAAGTATACCGATAGCAAGTTGATGCTTTTCTAACTGGAATAAGAAAGCCTTTTTGTCTTTGGCCTTTACAATGATCAAAAGAAAAACGTCATTTATTGAAATTTTTATCTTAGCAAAGTACATTCTCTTAGAAAAAAAGAGCTTAATTTAATAAGAAATTTGTAAAAACTGCTCCAAATGTTCTAAAACTTTGCTGAAGATTTTGCTGTGCTACATTGCAACTACGTCAAAACTAACATCGAAATATGCGCTTCTAACAAACTTTAATTTTTTCCCCTTTATATCACATGTACGCTACACTCATTTAATGTAATCGATTTAAATCAATTTCTCAATTGACAATTGTAAACTCTTCGGGGAGTGGTTAACCTTCCCATCTCCCATCGAAAGAGGAAAACACAAACAAGAAATCCTTATCAATACGCAACCTCTTTTTGCTTAACATTTAAATAAATTGTTAAAAGTTTTTGATATGAAACAAACGAAACAAGAACTAATCTGAAACTGATAACAATTTTGTTATTTTTATTTACAATAGAAAATTTCATTTAGAATTCCCAGTTATCGCTAGAGCACTGAGACGACCAAGATGAAAACTATATAAGAGCAGTACATACATACAAGGATATGTGTTCAGTTGTAGTTGAAACTAAAGCTAAAGCTGAGACGACATTGAGTCGATAAGGACTAAAAACAAAGACGTCAACGGGGGGGGGGGGGGGTGGTTGTGTGCGCCATATAACATTTACAAAGCGCAAATAAAACTAAAGGGGAGAATACGTATACGTAGTGCATGCAATGTACAATACGTGATTTAGCTCGAGTGTGGAAAAAAATAAGAAAAAGAAAAATTTACAAAATAAAATAAAAACAAAACTCAATCGAAGTCGACGACTTCGCAGCAGAAATGAAAAATATCAAGCAGAAATGTTTACTTAAGTGGAGCCAATGTGTTAATACCCTGCACAGATAGTATAATACATAACGATGAGATTAGGAGCAACACTCATTCCAAAAACAACAATCTAATTTTGAAGAATCCTTGGAAGTAACTCAACAAGCGATTTCAAACCGTCTCAGGGCCATGGGTATGGTGCAAAAACAAGGAAATTGCGAAATCGAACGCCGTTGTTTAACGTGCGCACAACTGCTCCAAATGCAAAATCGAAAGGTTTTTTTGTATCGAATCGTGACGGAGAATGAAATATGGATCCACTACGACAATCCAAAGCACAGAAAATCATGAGGAAAGCTCAGCATGCATCAACTTCAATGGTCAAACCGAAAATTCTGTGCACCTGAGTTACTCTAGCCTAGCAAAACCATAACTATGGAACGTTACAAACCACAATTGAATCAATTGTGCCGAGTATTGAAACTCAAATGCCCCCAATATGCTAAAAGGCATGACAAAGTGATCTCAAAACTTTTTTGTACAGCCTATATTAAAACGAAAGAGAAATTCGACTGTATATACAGGGTGGCCCGAATAAACTGCAACGAACATGAGACAGCTGTAATTTGTAAACAACAGGGCAAACATACCTTGCCTAATGACAGTTCCTTTTATTGCTTACAAGCTACCAGAAGCTTTTGCTTGTTAGGTGTATGACCGATCTTCGCTAGTTTTTTCTGGAACGTGGCGCCAATATGACGGTCAGTTTGTATCAGGTAAGTTTTTTCGAAGGTGCTCTAAAGCCGTGGACATGCAAAAAATGTTGGTAAAAGAGAGAGAGAGATAGAGAGAGAGAGAGAGAGAGAGAGAGAGAGACAGCACTGCCACACAAAGCACGCACTAAACAAAATTGTATAAAATTCAAAGTTCCGTACATTCAATGTGAGTCAATGGTCTGCACGTTCACTGGATGCGAATCTTCTCGACTACTCCATATGGCATATTTTGCAGACCAAGGTCAACACTAAAATTATCAGAGTGCTGATATGCTCAAGACAGTCCTTCGTCGTGAATGGAGCAAAATAAGAGCAGCTCACATTCGTGCACCATGCAGGGCCATCAAGGCAGCCATAGTGAAAATTTTTAATTAAAATTGAAAAACTTGTTTGTATTCCAATATTTTTTATCTTATTGTAGCTCAAAAGTTGTCAACTTTAAATAAAGAAAAGAAGAAAAGAAGACAAAAACAGCGGCTCAAAAGTTTCAGCTTATTGTGGCCACCCTGTATGTAAGTCTGTATTATCTTTAACACACTATGTCGCCCAAAAGACTTGATGGATTTTGACATATAAGGTTTCGTTAGATTAGTCTTGATTGTGGGAGTGACATTTTTTATAATAAGTGACATGTTGCATAAGAGTTCGTCAGGTGGCAAGCCCACTGGTACAATTTAAAGATAGAATGAATTCCGAATTCCGTCTTATTCGAACCTAAAAGTATGGCTCCCTATTAATGATGCAGAACATTTCTTGCTTAATTCTGGCACATTTGATCATGAATGACAGATACTAGCGGAAGCCCCATGCGAACTTCCCTTGTGGGAAATATGCTATAAGGTGTTACCTATGCGTGTACCGTGTGCATTAGTAAGGATATACTATGTTCGAGAAATCTTGAAAGATTTGAAAAAATGCTAAGAATCGGCTAAAAAATGATAAATCAAAATAGGGAGAAGTAAAGATCTTTTTAACACAAGTTAATAGACAGAGAGAGATAGAAAGAGAGAAAGATAGAGATAGAGTTAAAAACATAGACTGAAGGATAGAGAGAGAAAGAGTGTGACTGTGATAAAGAGGGGAAGACAGAGAAAGACAGAGAGAGAGAGAGAGCCGTAAACAAATTTCTCTTGGATTTCATATTCCGTAGAAGGGCCCGTTTCACCACAATTGCTCTCAGTGTTTTGTTTTCAAAATGAGAGAGACGTTAAGAGATCTCTACCAACTGATAGCTTGGCAACCAAAAAGAGTTCAAAATTGCTTAGAACGCTACTTCTATACAATTCCACCATGGTATTTACAATTGCATAGTTTTGATTGTTATTTCCGTATATAATATCGCTAAAATCGCTGCCAAAAATTCGAATACACTTTTAAACCATAGATGTGCACAAAGTGTAAACTTGTTAATTCGCACTACAAGAAGGAGTGAGTGCATTGCTAAAACAAAGCGACGTGAAACTTCGTTGAAAGAGTGTTTTGCTGCGGCGTTTCTGTTTAGAGATGCTATCCATTTTGTTTCAGCACTTTTCAATTCGTACACTTTTTAAATGAACTACAGTCAATAGAATGATATATTTTCTTAACGTTTGAAAAATGGAACAGAAGAAAATAAGTTTCCATACCAAGTTCGCTAGATAGCTCAAATACTGAAGATCTCAAACACAGAACAACTTGCCTAGAGAAATTGTCTTTCTGCTGAAATTTCTATCGTCTTCTTCTGTACTGTACAATTCACTTAAGAAAATCATGAAACCATTCCAACTATGTAGCGTATAAAATGTAACAGAAAAGATTGGAATAAAAAAACGTATCTGGAAAAGTAGCAAAGGCAAAATGTATATCGACAAGTTTGATGCTTTATGTTATTGTTTAGTGTCGCACATTTGCCAAAACGTTTTCCAGCTATTGACACAATTGTGCCATTTACGCGATGGGAGCGGAGCAGAAAAAAAAAGAGAAGCAAATACGGACGTATAGGAAAGGGAAATCGTTCCGCCGCGCTTCAAGACGTCGGAGGAGGAGATCTGTGTGCCCTATGACGGAGCTAGGAGCTGCTGACTAAAGCTTTGGGAATGACGCCAGCAAAATGACTTTATTTGAAAAACGTGCAGAAAGTTTGAGTGACAGCTTAAGAAGTTTTTCAAAAAATTATAGAAAAGTAAATAAGAATATTGTATGCGAAAAGCTGCTGCGAGCGCAGTTTGTGCTGCTGGCATTTTGGCACAGATTCGCGTGAAGTGTACTATATATAGCCGTACTTACTAACCATATAGTAACTCTCTGAAGTACCAGCACGTAAAAATGATTTCAGCCATACATTTTTGCATACGCTACACTTTCAATATTGGAAAATGTGGTTTTGTATACTCTAGTTTTATTGTTCAAATGCTATACAATGCCCCGGAGCGCACTTGAAGGCGTGTGATGTTGTATGGTGCGGTTTAATAGTTGAACTCCAAAAGTTAAAAAATGAGCCATGCGAAGGCGGAGTGTATGTGTTCTAGTTGCTGTAGCCAAATCAACGTAGTAGTAGTATATAGCTTCATAGTTATATTGTATGTATCTGCAATTTAGGCACTGCCAATAACTGATATCTATGTATCAGATAAGTCAATGACAGCAGCAGAAATTGTTGCTAACCTAAGCAACAAATAGCAAATGTTAATGCAATAATATTAAGTTGGTTACGTGACTTGATTGAAGCGAAGCAGAAGAAGAAGAAGAAAAAAGTGACACTCACTACAATTATACTCTTATTTTTGCAGTTAAGATGTGTATAAGTGTTTTCAACACTCATATGAAGACTCAAGACGCTGGCTCACACACTCAAAGTATACCATATAAGTGTCTTTATGTGACAATTTTACGGTAAGTACAATATATTTTCACACTTTGTATTATATTTTAAGGTGTTTTAAAAACTAAGTCATAAGCATGCTTAAGCGAGCCAATAGCTTTTAACCACCAAGTAGGCGCGTCCATATATCTGCATACTATGACTAGTATGCAGCTTTTTATAACCAGTAACTACTTAATATGAGGTAAGTCGCATATTTCCTTGCCGAATCAAGGTTAAGCCAATGCGAGAGCCAATTACTTGGATTGCTCATACCCAAAGAAGATAATTTTCCGCAGAGCTACCTGCCTTATTCTATTACATCATTTAAAAGATGAATTGACTGATGTCAAGAAGGCTGAACCAGTCTATATATTTCGCGGAGATAGTGAAGGATAATAAAGATAGATGGGTGGTATTCCGACGTCTTAGAAATCGTATTGTGGAGGATGTGCATAAAAGATCGACGAACCATAAAACAAATACGACTACGTGAGTTCAGAGAAGTTTAGCCGTGCGCAAAGCTATAAACCGCAAGGACAGCAAGAATATATATATATATATATATATATATATATATATATATATATATATATATATATATATATATATATATATATATATATATATATATATATATATATATATATATATATATATATATATATATATATATATATATATATATATATATATATATATATATATATATATATATATATATATATATATATATATATATATATATATATATATATATATATATATATATATAGTATATATATAGTAAACTACGCCGCCGCACCGGATGCGCAAATATCTATATCGATATTTTTACTCATAGATAATTTTGGAAAGCATCGATATTTTACTTGTATATATCGAAAGAAAGCTACAATGCTATAAGGACATTCAAATCTGCAATTTTATTTAACCAGATAATTTGTTGTGACATGAGTTCCACATGAAGTATTCTGAGTTTACTTTTTTGATTGGAGAATTAATTTAAATATCTGCACAAAATATTGTAGTGAAAATAGAAATGTACTCGTACAATAGAAACAAATCTTCACAATGAAGTTAAATTCCTTACCAAGCTGCTGATACTGATACCAGAAAAACAAGCAATGAATTCGAATGCCACTTTTTCTTGCAATACATCTTCCGGCACTGCCAACAAATACCGCAGACAAACGCGCACGGCTGACACTTGTGACAATTTAATTTTCAATGCAATTTCCTGCACTACATACACCCTCCAATGCCGGCGAATGCGAGTGGCGATGACTTGTTTCCAGTTCTAGAAGCCATGAAAGTCAAAGCCGCATTGAGCAGCAGTCGTGTCTGCGTTTGAATTTCATTAAAATGAGAAACTCGTCTCGATTCAAGTCGATTCGTATTGAATACTTTGACTTAGACTGCACAATGTCTTTCAATGGTATTTGAAATATGCTTAGGAAATTTGCAATTGGATATCTGTGCAGTAAATTGTAAAGCGTACTTCTTTGAAAGGTGTAGAACTTTGAATTGTATTAAATTACTGATATTATATAATTTCAAACTGAATATTCATTCGATTTATTAGAAAGATGATATTCTGTTATTAGTGCTTAAATATGATTTCAGACAAGTACAATAAGCGCCGTATCTCGGCAATGGTTCGCACAATATTGTCTTCTAAGCCGTTCAAAGTTGCTGATTCACTAAACCGAACTAAGCCTCATCACTGAAAAAAAACAGTGGGTTGATTTCCAGTTGATTTTCAATCCATTGACCGAAAGTACGGCAGAAAGGATGGTCATTCAGCATTAATTATCGAACCAGCTGGATCTTACGTCCATTAAAGTGGACGTACACAGCTCCTATTGCTATGCGCAATGGTGAATGTATTCTGTTGGGTCCTCCTCAATACTACACAGATAAAAAACAAGGATTTCCGTACTTCAATTGATCCATAGCGGTGGTAAAAGTACTGTGAGTACAGATTTTCTTAAACCAGGTACAAATTCTTCGTTCAAGAACGGGGCTGAAAGTGTTAGAATTATGCCTAGAAGTTGACCTTGTATACGTGGACGACACATTCACTGCCAGTGGAACACCTGGGGAGAACTTCGAGCTTCACAGAAGAGAAAGAGAATCTGATTACAAACTCACAAATCACAAGGACCGGATGATATTCGATCGGTCATGCTGCAGAACTCCTTGCTGTGACTACTTACAGGTATGTCTTTTCACAGAATGTATCCCGAAGAGCTGCAGAGAAGTCAGGGTGGTTTTCATTCCCAACGCTGAAAAGAAAAAACACTTGTCGACAAAAGAGTTTATGCCCATAAATCTCTCAACGTTTTTATTGGAACTTTTGAATGACTTCATCTAAGAAATAAGCAAAGCCCAGAAGTGTTCAGCGGACCCCAACACCCTGCGGAATAGTTGAGACGGCGCTCTCCTGCGCTTGATTTTAACAAAATAATTAGATTGTTTTGAATACAAAAACGCTCTAAAAATTTTCAGATGGACGATTATGTCGACCTTAAAATGGATGTAGGAGACTGAACCAAGATTTATGAAATAAGTTTGCATAATTTGCAAGCGTTGTTCTGGCGTGAGTCTATTCATGATAAAATGTCAAACCAAACTGAGCACAAATGACAATAACGTTACCAGATCTGAGCAATTTATGACAGTTTAATCGCTCTCGGAAAAAAGGAACCTTCTAAAACAAGAACACCCTGTATATATGCAGCAGTAGTGGTATTAGAAATAACTCAACTCAAGATGTAGCTACCAAGCGTCTTAGTTGCAAGCAAATCCGCACATAAAAAACATACGCTTCTATGCATCCTTAACCGACTTAGCTTTTTAATATTTATGCTTGTAGTACTATGTATAAATCTAGATACTATTTTCACTTGGGGCATTTGTCACCTGGCATACACGTATATAGGTAAATAGATACGACTACAATAAAATTTGATTGCAATAAAATTGTTTAGATACTACGACTACAACTGCAGATAAATCAATATTGCTAGTGCAGATACATTCGATATATAATTTTGCTGTTTGAATATTTAAATGCTGCATCGTTGCAGCAACTCGACACTACCATTACCTACTATTAGACAATGTCATGCTTTGGTTTGAGGTTCGCACAGCTAAGTGAAAAATTGTGTTTTTACAATTTCATTTGCGATTGATAGATAGAACCAGATATTAACTGATTCGGATTGCATATAAATGTTGTAAGAGTAGTTTAGTTGAAGTTTATTAAATGTTAGATTGTGAAACGTTTGTGAAAAGCTTGCTGAAATCGGAAAAAAAATGAATTTCTTGCGTAAAATCGGTAAACGTTTGGCATTGGGCTTAAGAATCTTTTGCAATTCTGGTAATGTTAGTGTATTGCGTTATATTTCGGAACCGAAGTGAGTTAAATAAAATATAACTTAAATTCTAAAACAATAATAATCACATTTTAAGATGGACTTTCCAAGCACATTTCCTCTTTCCATTTGCAAAAGTTTATTGTGGTTAAAATGTGAGTGGCAAAATAACGTGTGATTTATTTAAATATCAGTTGTTTGTTTTCTTTCAAAAACATGTTATTTGTTTGGGATGGATGGCAACATTTTTCAACAATATTGAGAATGTACAGAGTGTTCATTCTTATTAGATGTGCCATCTACTTGGTGCTAATATTCCAAAGTATGCATATAGAAGACAAAAAGCACGAAAAAACGTTAACTTCGGTTGAACCGAAGCTATAATACCATTCACACGAAATTTTAAATAGTACTGTAATACATAAAAGTGGGGGTTTAAATAGGGGCTTCCCCAAAAAGTAGGTGGTACACGCTCACTAGTAGATGTGTATGAAGGGATGTATTAGTTGTGTACGATGCCGCCATATTGAATTTCAAGTTGATATTGACGTTTTCCATACAAATGCATAAAAGTGAAGTATGGGACTACCTCAAAAAGTGGGCGGGACACGCCTATTTGTTTATGTATATGAAGCGATTGTCCACTTAAATCCACCAAATCAAATTTGAAGCTAATATTGATTTAAATTAAGAATTTTTTCATAAAAAAAACACAAAATTGCACGGCGGGTTTGTATGGGGTCGGGCCACGCCCATTAGTATGTATATGTTAAGCGGCTGTCTATAAAATGATACCATTTCGCATTTCCATCCAATATTGACTTTAATAAAGAAGTTTTCATACAAAAAGTCAAAAGTGAGCAGTAGGTTTGTATGGGGGCTATCCTAAAAAGTGGGCGGATCACAACTTTTAGTCTATTTTTGTTAAGCGGCTGACCATAAAAAGGCACCACATTGCATTTCAACCTAATATTGACTTTAATAAAGAAGTTTTCACACAAAAAGTTTATTAGCGGTGGATTTGTATGGGGGCTACCCCAAAAGGTGGGCGTGGCGGGACAATCTTGACACTCTTTTAAACTGCAATAAAAAGAAGTGTATGTGCATAATTTCAACTGGATAGCATAAAAATTGGTCCCCAAAAAATGAGAAACAACATACAGACGGACATACAGACGGACAGACGGACATGGCTAGATCGACTCGCCTCGTCGAGCTGATCAAGACTATATAGTTTACTTCACTACGTGTGAATGCTATACAAAAAATGGATGGCCTTAATAGAGCTAGATATTGTTTCTTGCGCCCTCTACCGGCATCGTATTAGTTGTACGACGCATATAGAAAAATTGCGCTGCACCGATATCGTATTAATTGCACTTCGTGTCATCTCTCAATAAAACATATTCTATTTTTCTTTTTCAGCTACCACTGGACAGAGCGCTTACTCTGGATAATTATAATAATCTATACTTGTATGAGTGGCATATATCATGTACAGGAATACTTAGAATTCTTTTACGAAACTGCAATTTCAATTACCGTTGAAGAGAATACCTTTGAGCAGGAGCTTGACTTTCCCAGTATTGGCATTTGTGAGATTCCTAACTGGAAGGAATTGCCAAATATAAGCTCATTGTTGGGCAACAGGCAAATAAATAAACAAATAATAGATGAACAATTTTAATGAAGTAGTTAAACAAATTTTTTTTTTTTATAAACGCAGCACTTACACGACACTTTCATTTGATAAATTCGTGCTCCAATTGCTCTATCAGGACTTGTATGAAAACGAAGCTTTGGAGAGTTTTTATAATGAAACATATGATTTACCTATGGCAACTCAAGAATACTATAAAAATTTCAACTATACCGAGTTGGCCTTGACGGTAACATTATGAAGTGGTTTTAAATGACAATGACTGCGTTTTTTTATTTTATTTTGTGCTCTCTTAGGTGCTCAATTATTGTGAGGAAATAATGCTGGAATGTGCTTTTCAATATGAAGAATTCAATTGTTGTGAGAACTTTCAATTTGTAACCACTATGGTAGGTGGCTGCTTTGTATTACGCAGTATTAAAGGGTAAGTGGTAGAGAGCATTAAAATTTTTATAGTAAAACTAAAACTGTACAAATTTCTAGGCATAATTATACTGTGAACACGAAAAAGACGAGTCTGAATCAATTGAGAATTAAACTTGCAAAACCAGCAAAGGTGAGCATTATAGTCAGTTAACAAATACAATCTGTGTAAGGTCCATTAGCATTATATGTGTTCATAGCTCTCTTTTTTTTGTGTGTTTAGTTGCATTAGATTTCGTATTAGTAATATAGTTGTCATTCACATGAGTTCGCAAAAGCAGTGGTCCTCATTCACTTGTAAGCGTAAAAACGAAATAATGTACGTGTAGTTCTTAGTATCGTTTCTCATTACCATTCACAAATAGTGTGATATGTAATATTTGCAAAGTAGTGTGATATGTAATATTCATAAAGTATATTTTTACATTCTTGATTAGCTCGATGATGCGTTTCGATGTATACATGGTCGTCCGTCTGTCTGTCCACCTGTCCGTCTGTCTGTGTTGGTGCACTTTTTCAAATGGTATCATTTTATAGACAGCCGCTTAACATATACATACTAATGGGCGTGGCCCGACCACTTGTTGGGGTAAACCCCGTACAAACCCACCGTGCAATTTTGTTTTTTTTTTGAGAAAATTCTTCATTTAAATCAATATTAGCTTGAAATTTGATTTGGTGGATTTAAGTGGACAATCGCTTCATATACATATACAAATTGGCGTGTCCCGCCCACTTTTTGATTTAGTCCCATATAAACCCACAGCTCACTTTTATGCATTTGTATGGAAAACGTCAATATCAACTTGAAATTCAATATGGCGGCATCGTACACATCTACTACATCGCTTCATACACATTTACTAGTGAGCGTGTACCACCCACTTTTTGGGGTAGCCCCTATTTAAACCCCCACTTTTAGTTTACCTTTTTTCTTGCTTATATACATTTTTGGTGTACGAGTATTTAGTTGAATTTAGATAGAGCATTCAGTTCCCCTCACTTATAGATTAAGCCTTCTTACAAATCGAACACCGACTTTTGGGTTATGTTAGGAATTTTTTTTATTGAGGTCAGTTTCAACTTGATATGTAATATTATGGTTTCCTGCGGAAAGATTCTTCACATATATGTACATCAATGGGCGTACTATGCCTGTTTTAAGCAGTATTCCACATTCAATTTGATCTTGAAATATGATACGGTGGATTTTTTTAATAAGGCAAGTGCAAAACGTGCACACCCTTTTTAACCACCTTAGTTGGGTCTAATTCTATTCGGTCTATTCGCTTGATATTTTTGTTGGGACAGGTTGTGAAGAGCAGCAGCGACAAATGCAATTTTTTTTGTAAAGCATTGCGTCTAAGTTATGTAAAAACCAGGTAATGCCTACAGCCAATCAGAAAAACCTGAGCCCTCTCAGCCCTCTCAATTTAAAAGTAGTGGTATCAATATTTCTTCGAATCTGTTGTCGTGCGCATTGACGAAGTGCTTATACGGGCCAACCTTAAGTAGAGTCCAACATGTTGGTCATACTTTACGCGCTCAGCATTAAAGGAACACAAAAGAGAGCGAATACGCTTAATACGCGAATACCAGCTAACCTTACGTTGAGCCCAACATGTTTGTCATACTAAACGCTCTGCAGACTACTGACCATTTATACTTCGCTAGCACCCAGTGCACTGACTAGCACCCAGTAATTGTTTCATTTAATTGGATTATGTACAAATTCCGTGTGAATGGCATTGAAGCTTGGATTTCGCCAAAGTTGACGTTATTCATTGTTTTGTATTTCATACTCGCTATATATATTTACTTGTTCTCTAGTAATCTTACTCTCTCAACTGATTGGGAAGTTTCACAATTTTTTTATATTTATTCCAACTTGTGTACTTTTAGGTTTATATACTACTCAATGATGAAACGCCGGAGCCAATCTCACCCTTACCCAAATATAAATTCCGACGACCAGGCAGCGTGGCTGCACTGAGTCTTTTCATGATTACGGCAATAAATGACAAAAAAATTGAAAATCTGCCGCTTGATGTGCTCAAATGCTATATTGGATTAAGTAAGACGGAAATGGAAACGAAAACGGATGCCAATGCGAATGCGAATGCACCAAAGAATAAGCAGCAACAGTTTGGCAGTTTTTCCAGCTGTATAAACGCGTGCGTACGTTCCTTGCAGTTGCATCAATGCGGTTGCATTAGTTGGAATTTTCAAAATGAATCCAACTATTGTACACTAGACGGTTACGTTTGTCTTGAGCGTGCGCGATTGTTTCACTTTCCGGATATAGAAAGGGATCTACTACGTAAGTGTGGCTGTCTGGCTGCATGTGCACCGCACAATGTGCGTATAATGAATGCGAAATTGCTGTAAGTTATGAAATTGAATTAATACTTATATATATATATATATATATATATATATATATATATATATATATATATATATATATATATATATATATATATATACATGAAAAAATTTCTATTCTAACAGCATGATACGCCCAAATGATACTACATACGAATCGATGGTGGATATGTTCTCATTACCTTCATTGGTATTTCGACGACAATTAATGCGACGCCCTGTTGATATTGTAGTCTGTCTGGCTGGTGTTATACAACTTGGAGTGGGTTGCAGTATACTTACACTAGTTGAACTATTGCTGATTATGCTGCGAGTATTATTGACGTGCAATACGTAAACCATATCAAGCAATCTACTATTATTATAGAGTAGTTGGCACTGAAGCCCATCTAGGTCAATTTTTCTCTTAACGTACCACACCTAATACCTACAAAACTTCATCCAGCCTCGTTTCTCTAATATATGTCACAAAGTCGTTCGGATTTAGTGTTTGCACATTGCTCCCAGTAATCTGGTAGTGTTCCCTAGGTTCAAAACATTGTATCAGCCAAGGCTTTGAAATCTTCCAGAATATGTTCCGGGGATACCTCGTTCTCTAAACAGTACCTGCAGTACATGCTACTGTCACTTTCAATACATATTTTGTATAAGTGTTTTTTGAGTCTGTAATGTTTAGACTGACTCCATTATCAAAGTATTTTTCTGCAACGCAATGCAGAACTCCACTTTTTACTATATGGGCCCAATAGCTTCTTCGTAAACTTCATACCTCTCTACAAATTCTGTTGGAGGATTTTTGTTTGGTCACTAGGTTGACCCTGACCCACTGTACCTCGACTCATCGCATCGGAAGTGGTCCAAGCAGATCAAAAGATTAAGTATATAAGGATGTTAAATTACAATTTTTTGTAGTTTGGAGTTACATGCCGCTTTTGTTTCTAGACTTCAAACAAAAATCAAAGGAAAACAGATGAGAGAATTTATTATAGATAGAGCACAAAGAACGAATTGGGTTAAGTAGAAATAGTAATAGTGCTCCGATAGTTCTTTAAAAAATCGATGACCAGTGTTATCAAACCGATCATGCAAACAAATGGCAAAGCTGTAGTAACAGCTAAATCTCGGCTGTACAGAGAGAATCGTATAGATGTCGCTGAACGGCAACATTCAAAGGCTGGGTGGCAGCACGCGCTCTTTTCATTTTGATTGACCAGTGAAAAAGCACGCTTCAAGCGACATTTAAATTATGTATCTGTAAGAATCACAAAGCTTCCCGTAATAAAAAATAGCAAAATCGAGAAGAACGTGAAGTAACAATAGTGCACAATCTATATTATTGATATACGTAGTGCGCACTGGCTCGAGAAAGTCTTTTTTCTGACCTGCCACGACCACTTTTTGGCTTAGCCCCCATACAAAAACCTACTACTACCCAGTGTTGTGTTTTTGTATGAAAAACTTATTTGTTTAAATCAATATTAGCGAGAAATTCGATTTGGTGTATCTTAGTGGATAGCTGCTCACTTTTTGAGGTACTCACACACAACCTTGTTTTTTTTTATATATTATTAAAGGCTAAAACGGGTCGCAGTTCTTTTAGGTGGTCGGTATATTTTTGGTAAAGATCGAACGACAAATATCATCAAAAGCCATTTCACATACAAAATTTGGACTTACCGGCTCATCAGTTTGAGAATTTTACAAGGAGCATTATGCAGGAGGAGCATTATGCAGACATTTTATTTCATTAAACAATTTTTCAGCCATCTGAAACTTTTCAGACATAGCTTTTAATTCATGTTTAGGAGTGAGCAATCAAGTAATCAACTAACACAGCAAATAATTGCGTTAATAGAAGCCAACTATCGTAATTGTCATAGCTAGATCTAATCGTTTGTTATATACACAATTGACATAGATTGCTACATTGTGTGGCTGCCTTTGGGTCAGTGCTTTTGCTGCGACACAAAACCATTCGATTTGTTGCCGCAGATGTTGATTCTCATGGCTTTCATATTGTATTGCATCAAGTTTAGAAGAAAACATATCGATAACAGCAACCATTCATGCCACATCAATGTGGCAACAGCTTGTGGCAACAACTTGTGGCAACAGCGAAAAAAAGAATTCGGGGGAAAAATAATGCAGAAAAACTTAGATACTCTGTATCTGTGTGACTATGTGACACAAATACTACAATTTAAGTTATAAATTCGTATTGTTATACCCTATAAGGTAAAAGGGTATATTAAGTTTGTGCAAATGTGTGTAACAGGCAGAAGAAGCCGTGACAGACCAGAGTGAATATAAACATGTCCGACCGTCTGTTTAAACGAACATCTCTCGGAGACTATTAGTGATAGAGACTTATATTTTAAATATTGAGACTCTCCTTTCCCTCTTTAGGCAACTAGTATTAAATGAATATTCCAAACCCACTTTAAGGTGTAGCCACGTACAAACCTGGTAGTCCTTTATAAATTTTTGTAAGAAATTGTTTCTGGTTTCGTTATTAATAACGCTAGAAGAGCCAAATTGTGTATCTTACGTAAATCCTAATAAAATATATCGCAAACGAACACATAAGGCCACTATAAGTGGTAGACTACAGTACAAACTCTGCCTTCATTTTTGCTTTGGTTCTTAATCCTTACAAACTATGTTATATAGGCTTAGGTCAGACTTTAAGGAGTAGACCCTTGCATCCTGTTTTTAAATTTTTCTATACAAAATTGTTTATTTATGTTTAGAATGCTTCACTTAAGGAACCTTAAACAAGTTACAGGGTATCTCGAAGTCAAGCACACTCGAAGCCTTATTTCTTGTTTTTCTGTGTGCTTTTTTATTTGAGTTAGTTTCGTTATCTAATCACTGAATAATTAAGGACATACAATTGTAATACAGCCACAAATATTGACATAAGTAGCGCTCAAGTCCTTTTTGTAACCTTGGACACACGAATTCGGCTTTGAGCGCTTAAATTTCAATTGATATTTGTTCAAGCACATAAGCACATAAGTATCTATAAACATACAAGTATGTACTGAATAATTATTAAATTATTACGTAGACGCCATATTCCACGAATTAATATTGCGCATACGCATTTAAATTGGATCAATGACTGAGCCGGAAAATGATTTTCACAAAATAATAAATTTAATCAAAGCCATAATGTAACTGTGTATCTTACAGATTAAATGCTGTACGTTTTAATGTATCTTTGTGTGTAATTTAAAATTTATGTTGCCTTGGAATGCATGTCGAATGCAAAAATAAGTGTTAAATTATGTACTTCATATTTATGAAATGTCTTTACGTCTTTTGTAACACCAGTTAAAGTCGTTTGGCAAATAGTACTTACAAAGATCTCTATGCTGGTTTTCATTTGCTACTGAAAAATATTGCAAACGAACCAAACAAGCTCCAACAAGTTTGTAAGTTGTTTCGATACTAGAAACAAGCCAACCGAATAAAAAGCCAACGCAAAGGAGCAAAACACACAGAGCAGTCCTTCGATTACTTACTATTCAACAGTTCTGGTTTCGTCCGTTTCTTGATTACTTTAGTTTATGGATTTGAAAAATATATCGGAAATTTCAAATTTAAAAAGCCTCTTTAAAGTCTCTGCCAAAATTCATTCTGCCACTAAGTTAGCAAAACTGTCCTTTATACTAGCGCAGAGTATGAGTGCCCTCTGTCAATTAGTATGCTTACACACACAATACTCGATTCTGTCACTTCAACTCAATTGCGCAGAATGTGATTTGCGACCTTAATGAATTTTTGCGATTTTTCTTCAAAAATTAAATAGCGTAAAGCTTGCTGAAGATATGGTAGAACTAGTCAACTCCGACTCCAAATTTAGAAACTGCTTTGTAACTGGTGTCGAGATATGGGTTTATGAGTTTAATAAGCAAACACCAGTCAACAAAATTCAGAATGGCGCCTTCCAACTAAGCCGCAGCCGAAAAACACACTTCAGTCAATCAAAGTCAAAGCAATGTTGACAGTTTTTTTTTGATTATCGCGGTGTTGTGCACTCGGAATTCTTGCCAGAAGATCAGACGGTAAATGAAGAGCGATATGCGGCGTTTGAGACAGCGAATTTGTCGAAAAAGGTCAGATTTGTCAAAAGAAAAGTCTTGTACTACGGTACCATCTCACAAGGCTATCATTGCGAACGAATTTCTGACTAAAAACTCAACAAATACCATCGAATAAATACCGTAGTCGCCTGATATGATTCCGACCGACATTCGCTTAATCTAGGCATCAGCCAAGTATATAAATATATCGAATATACTGAAATCTATCGATATATCTTCACGTTACATTTCTTAATACAAAATATCGATGTATTTTTGGTATATATTTTCGATGTGTTGCATCCCTACTTTAGTGGCACTCTACAAGCAAAATATTATCTACCTAAATATGAACAGAAATAAATATGTACACATTTGTACGTACAGTAACTGCATTACTCATGCATACTAGAGCAGAAACCATCACTTTCTATTACATATTTTTGGAATATACCATAGAAAGAATATGACCAAAATAGCCGAGAAATAATTTTTCATAAATAATTGTATTATATGCGATTTTATTGAGCAGTAGTGTCGTTTAAGTGGGTATATCAATTGGTTTAAAATAACATTCTCTACCGATATTCAATCCTGGTAATTGGTTTTCACCAGAGCGTAGCACTACGACTGGTACTCTTTTAGTCTTAAGTAGCCAGTGTAGCGGTGGCATGGGCAGCTCCGTGGCTGGTGGTGCAACATACAACCAATTGTTGAGAGCAAGATGCGCCTTTATGGTGCGTACAACTGGTATATCAAGGATATTCGTAATGCGTCGGCGCATCCGATCATTGAAGTTAGTACTGCACACTTCTTCTGATGATGATCTGGACGACGAAGCGGCATGATGAACCGATGATGATGGATGGTTATGATGATTAACCGATGGACCGGCACATGGTTGGTTACGATGATTAACCGATGAAGTGGCACATGGTTGGTTACGATGATTAACCGATGAAGTGGCACATGGTTGGTTACCATAATTAACCGATGAAGTTGCATATGGCTGGTTGTGATTATTAACCGATGAAGCGGCACATGGTTGGTTACGATGATTAACCGATGAAGTGGCACATGGTTGGTTACCATAATTAACCGATGAAGTTGCATATGGTTGGTTACGATGATTAACCGATGAAGTGGCACATGGTTGGTTAAGATGATTTACCGATGAAGTGGCATACGGTTGGTTACGATGATTAACCGATGAAGTGGCACATGGATGCTTATGATGATTAACCGATGAAGTGGCATATGGATGCTTATGATGATTAACCGATGTGCGTTGAACTTCTTGTACAAGTGGACGCTTTCCATATGACTGATACTGTGCTCCATGGACAGAAGTTTGTAGTTGACGCTGTTTGTAGCGTTTTTGATAATTGCGCCGATGTTGCACTGGTCGATTGTTCCGGTAATTATTATTGTTGTAGTAGTTATTATTTTTGGGTGATTCAAAATACAAGATCTCCGATTCATCTTGGGGTATGGGAGTTGATGTTTTTGGCGATCTCGGTGAACTCCAGTCATTGCTCGATGAATTTCTCTTAAAATGTTTCATATATATTTTTGAGTTGCATGGACTTTCCAAAGATGTTGCTGGTGAATACGTTGTTGTGCCTTGCTTGCCGCCGCTGGCTCTCCACGGAGTCTTCTTAGCGACAGTGGCCGGTTTATTATTATAGTTTCTACAGTTCTCCATATTTAAATGGAAAAACTAGTTCTCATTTCACAATTTCTTTCAAATGCAATTGTATTTATTTGAGTTAATGGTGCATACTTCAAATGTCAAAGTATGAATGTCAGTTGAGGTGAAGTTTGTTGCATATTTATAGTTCTGAGCTAATCTGCATCGCAGGCTAATTAACTTATGCGCAATAAAGGGTAATAAAACTTATAATCCAGACAGCTGTTGTATGCGCATACATATCGTACTAGACGGAGCTGACTTCTGAATTATTAGCAGCCCAGCTGTCGCAAAATACCCTTGTGATGATACGCCGCTACCTGCTGCTAAGTATTAATCCGGGAAAACCAAATAGTAATAAACACAAACAATGCTTGCACAAGTCGTTAGAAGATTCTCGGTATATAACTCTGATCCTGCTGTTTGGTTTTTAAAATTCAAGGATATGGATTTAATCCAATTTTTTATTACGAGAGTCTTTGATCGGAACGAGAAGTAATCGGAAGGGACAATGTCTGGTTAATATAGCGTTTGGGATATTCGACGAGAGGAAACGAAACGAACTAGCCGTGCCTGTCTGTCTGTCGGTATGTCTGTTTGTTTGTCTGTCTGTCTGTCTGTCGGTCTGTATGTATGTATGTATGTCTGTATGTTTCTGTCCTTCTGCCTGCCTGAAGGTCTGTTTGCCTGTATGGCTGTATGTCTCTCTGTTTGTCTGTCTGTACGTCTGTATCTCTGTCTGTCTCTGTCTTTCTGCCTGTTTGTCTGTCTGCCTGCCTCCCTGCCTGCTTGTCTGTCTACTAAGTCGCAAGTAGCATGCCACGCCCACCTTTACGAGTAGCCACCATACAAACACCCAGCCCAAATTTTCGAATTTTCGAGCCGAATCCGTAGCAAATTATAATAATCTTGACTCCTGAAAACAAAAGCTCTACGCTTACTTCCGTAGCTGCAACTGCGAGAGTAACTTTAGACAATTCGAATAGTTTTGGGAGATTTTTGGTGTTTTCTAACCATATATATATGGTATCAGCTGTTTTTTGTTTTCCTAAATAAGTATTTTTCTTAAAAAATAAAGTGAGTATCGAAATTATATTTTTTCTGGTTCCAGTTTCGGTACTCAATTTTAATCAGTTAATTGTGGTTAACTGTTCCGGTTTCAGGTTTATACCCTGCTTGTGATATAGGGTTATGTTTACAAGATGTCCAAAGGTACTACAAGCTATATAGCTATAGTGTATTTATTTCGCAAACTATACACCGCAAGATGAGGTATCTACAGAAAAACGGTCTAAATGTGATCCATATAGCTTACTACTCATACTATTGCCTTTCCTCACTACATTTGGGTAGTCTGACTGATTCACTAATTTACATGTCCGGGAAGAAGATACCTGCTCCGACTTACCCGTCAAGCTTTGAGTCGTCAGTGAAGATCTTGATGGCATAATCTTGTGTTAGGGTGTCCCATTTTGACCCAGTATTGATTCGATCTCGAAGCAACAACAGTCAGTCGGCTTGACTCTGAACGTCGACGCGTAGCATAATTAACTACGACAGTACGTTATTGTATATTATTCATTATTATAATTAAAGCTAGTAGTACACAATTTAACTGCCGTGTTTATTTACTAAATTTGTTTTTTACTAAAGATTATCATATATTTTTATCGAAGGTCGTCATCGGTATACAGTAATCCATACTTGATGGGAAGGAGTTGTAGTATGTTTGAGTGCTCAAAAATACCACAGCGCTGAAATAATGTTTCCCTCAGTATTAATGCCGTTATTCTAGCTCCCTATTTCTCTCTTTCTCTCTCTCTCTCTCTCTGTCTCTATCTCTCTATCTCTCTCTCGCAATGAGATATTGTGTGAGCTGTGGATACAGGACATTTAGTGCTTCCGTCGTGTGTAAAGCTCCACAGATGAAGGCATCTGCATTTCTTCGACTCTATATAGTTGCTTAAGGGTAGAAACCTTGTCCAGTGCCGACCATCATAAGTATACTTCATAGATTAGGATTGGCCTAAACACGACTGTGTATATTTTTGTATTAGCTTGACTAGGGTTTGGGCTCGACTTTGGGCTCAGCAAGCAAATTAGAAGTATAGCCGTTTCTCGAACTAGGAAGATAAAAATCTATAAGTATGCTGTATGGAGTAGAAGCATGACATAAACGGATACAGCGTCTTCGTAGGATTTTTGGTCCCCTTAGAGTTGGCGTCGAGTTTAGGACCCGTATGAACCATGAGCTATATGGGCTGTATGTGAGGTTGACATAATCCAGCGCATTAAATTCCAGCGGCTGCACTGGGCTGGTCACTTCATCCGGATGAACCCCGAAGCTCCAGTACTAAAGGTTTACGGCGGAATCCTAAACTTGATTCGGGAACGGCGTCAGAGATTAAGTCCGAGCGTAAGTTGGTAATATCAGGTCTATAATGCCCAGAAGCAGATCCGGATTGCCAGCGACTGGCGCCGGCGCGCACTAAACTACACCGAATGGTGCGCTTGCCTACGTGCGGCCTACGTGACCGATAGACGGTTGTAGAGCCACCTAAGTAAGTAAGTAAGTAAGGGTTTGCGAAAATCTATCTCTGATATTCCCTATTCTACTATGCATCCTAACAGTTAGTTAATAGTGACCACCCATAGAAGCGGAGTGAGTAATTGTAATTAAATATCCATAAATATACTTATTAAAATACGAATTGAGATAATGGGTTCTAAAGAGAGCGGTGTTTGGAAATACTATAACAAATTTATTAAAACTTGCGAAAAATGCATCTTGAAGATACATTTATTTCTTAAAGTGTAATTAAAAATAGTCAATATGATGAAAACTCATACTTGTTTGTCTAAGCAAGCAAACATCGTAAAATTAAAAAAAAAATAAATAAACAAATAAATAAATAAAACTAAACATATCGAGCAAGTGAGTAGCAGAGTTCAATATACGAGTCGGAGTTCTGCTGCTTCAGTCAGGTATAATAAATCCATCAAGGTGAAAGGAATATTTCAGAAATCATGCAAGCATGTTTAACCAAAAAATTACTGACCAATAAATTGTGTGCGGATTGAAGGCAAACCATGTATGTATGTAGATAAGGAATGTGTATATAACATGTATTATAAATGTATCTGTAAAGTGCTGCAGATATCTCATACTAAATGGAGTATCTAATGGGCTATGCTTGAGTGCACCTGCAAACAGAACTATTGCCTGTTAGCCATAAAGGACTCTTACTACCAATAGATATGTACTCGTATATGTGTGTGTGTTTTAGTTTGCGTGCAGACATAGATTAGAAATAAAATTGTTATTATAAATCAATTCGTGCAAAACGTTTCGTGCTGCATTATATGCACTATATGGTATGACTTTAATAAATATCTTAGTACGCTTTAAGGTTTTTAAAGTCGAATTGTGTATAAATGTTTGCATCTAAAGTGGTTTTTAATAGGGACAAAACAATTTTTTTAATTTTAATCTTAACGCACACCTAAAAGTTTTTTTCAGGATTGTTAAAATATCAGTCAAGTTTTACATTTTTATCATTTTTTACGAATGAGCAACGTTTGGAAATTAGTAAAAATTACCGAAATTCTGGGCCGGTGTTCGGAATTTCTTGAGCGGTTAGTACAATTTTCGGCACACCAGATAGGCTGTGCGTGTTATAGTGTATAAATATAACCTAACATATTCACTATTGTTTGTTTCTGTGCTAGTGAAACAACGCAGTAGTCAAAGTACTGAAAATATGCATCAGTAAGAAGCTTCAGTTCAAAATAAGTCCAATCTGTCGATTCCACATCAAAGGAATTTCGCATAAAGATTTTGGCCTACAACTTCAGAAGATCAAACTAAGTCAAGAACTAAAGCCTCTTGATTATTATTATTATTATTTAAAGTTCCGAAACTTTTCCATGAAGTTTCGTTTATGTATAGAAGAAACTATCCATCAAGTTGCCCCCGCAGCTCTAAATATCGACCTTTGCCATTTTCATGAAATTTTCGATGAAATTTTTTTACTGTGGTTCTATCTTACCGATGTCGCTTTGGATCTAGGTCTTGGGCTCAGGAATTGTTTGTGGTTTATTCACACACAGATTGGAGATTTCATAAGACCCCAAAGAAAGAAATCGATTTTTGGAATTTCGGAATTTCGGCAGATGATTCGGTTTGGAAATCGTTGCACCAATACAATGTTTCATTCTGAAGCACTCCACTTTTAAGAATCGAAACAATCGTAGATGTCCGTGGCCCAATTTCAGAGTTGCCACTTGCATAGAAAAATAATGGTGCCAAATTTGAATCGTGTACTCTTTTGGGCACATCCTTTATACAGCTCGTTTACTGCACTTATAATAAGTATCTGCTCAATAGCTGAATTATTCTGTGGGTTTATATAAATACACAATAGTTATGTGCTGATTGAAACACCCTTTACAAACGATGTTTGTTTGGAAGTATTTATTGTATAGACGCGGCATAAAATTTCGCGTCACGTAAAAAAGTTTTACAAATATTGCAGCTGCTTTCGCTTTTCGGCACGCTCGCATTTTATTTACATTCAAATCGCTTTGCAAAGCGATACAAAAATGCATATGCTATATGCTCACATACATTAGCTTGAAGTATAAAAGTTAGAATACGCAAGTCTGCATGCTGTTGCGCAGCACTAAAGTAGCTATCGAGTTTTTAAATCGTTTTTAAAGTTGAAGATTTCTGTGGAAATTTCACTCAATTGCCTTAGAAATAAATACAAAGCGAATCGTTCAGACTATGTTCAGACATAAGTTCGTCTCTCAGACTGACTTCTTATATGTATACAGACTTCTACCTCAGTTTTGAAAATAGCTAGTTTTGAAATTCAGAGCAGGCAAATGCACAGCATACAAACCATAACTTCAATGGAAGTTTTTCTTCTTATTCACATTGAAAGAAACATTCTCACATTCAAATGCGGTATGGATGAGACTTCTGAAATTGATGCAACATTTTGCTTGAATTGTTAAGTCGTATTGAATACCATTATTCAGTTAGGTGTCATTATAACGTCTACTAAAGCATTTAAACTGGAGGGCCAAGAATATATTATAGTAAGTTTGTGCAAATGTACTTGTATGTAACAGTTAAAAGGAATGAAATCTTAAACGATCTAACTATGTCCGTATGTCTGTCTGTCCGTCTGTATGTTTGAACAACGAGATCTCGGTGACTATAAAAGGCTATAGAGCCTTCAAACTAGGACTTTTAGATTCTCCTGATATATACGCAGATTAAGTGTATGTGACTTTGGATGCCACGCCCTTAACTCCCACAAAAAAGACACATATCCTGTAAAACACGCTCAAGTTAAACTAGCCGAAAAAAATTAGCCAACAGTCTGTTTGAACGAACAAATCTCGGAGACTGTAAGAGATAGAAACTTTAAATTTAGATATTTAGACTCTCTCCTTTCCGTCTTCAGTTAACTAGTACTAAATGCACATGCTAGCCCCACTTTACGGGGTAGCCCTTATACAAACCTTACCCCCATTTGAAAGTTTCTGCATGAACATTTTTTGGGTTTTGTTGTATCTAACCTAACAACCTAAAGTGACTGGTAAGTTTGTATGAGGGCTACCACTAAAGTGGACGGGACATAAAGTGGACATACAGAAAATGGACACGCCGAAGTTGAAGAGGTTATTCGTCAGTCTTTAACCAGACGAATATTCCGTAGTGTCTAATGTCAGTTTAGCCAAAATAGCATTTGAGGGTAGAGTTAAGAACTCGCGATCACAAGGACATACCCAAAAAGTGGAGTCCGAATGCTGGGGTCAGTATTAGCAGAACGAACAGCAGCCCAATTGAACATATTGTAATTGTAGTATTTCAGAAGACAGTTTAGTTTATTTAAAATAGCGGTTTGATCCTATTGTAAATAAAGAAAAAGAAAAAGATATTTCTACTCGAAGATGAGTGTAGTAATAGAATAGTGACTGCAGAAAGTTTTTTTTATTAAAGTAAACACACAGAGAAGCAACACAAGACTGACCACAATTTATCCACTCTACAAGGTATAGCTACCATAAAAAAAGAAAACACATTGTATTTATTTGGTTGTATCGAACATGTTTGAATTAAAACAATTATTTATGTTAAAATAATAATTGTTTTTAACTAACACCAACATACAAAAGGTGAATCCAATTAATGATATTGATATTGTATAAAGTATAAATTAGTATCAGTAAGCATTTGAGGACTCGATAGCTAAACTGTCTTGCGTGCTGCATGGCATTCCAGACGTGCGGTGTGAAAATCCGCTCGATCCAGAATTTCTTTAAATTGTAATTTACTGCTTTTTAATATTTTCTAATACTATCATGCGCAACAAAATTATACACAACGATCTATCCCATCTACCACCATCAAAAGACCAAACACTAATTTAAATAAATTTTGTTTAAGCATTCATACAAAAATTTTAAAACTGAAGTAAAACAACAGCATTGCCAGGCACAAACGGCAAGTATGACGAGTAATTAAGCTTAGGTTCTACCTAAGTTAACTAGTTTTGACGTGAGAACGTCTATTAAATCGGTTGTTTTAGCGTAGAAGCATGACTCATAACTCTGACGTTCCGTTTACCGTTACGAAACGCAAAAGGCGGAACATGTAATCGTACACATATGAATACATGTGACGATTGTGTCGTTCCGCCTGAACAAGCAAGCGATATACAGACCAGCGTGCATTGGCTTGTTGAAAGCTATAGTTATGTGTGTGTGTGTGTGCGTTTGCGAATTAGTGTTATCTAGCGCATGGTGTGGTGCGGTATGTACATGGTAGAATGTATGAATAATAACATTGTAAGTGTATAATAAAGTTTGTTTCAAATAAAATACATGTACAAAGTACACAAAGCACGCACACCATAGATCAAGGAAGACGACAATAACAGTTACTTTTGCACTTGAGTACCAAAAACAACAACAAAAGGCTTTTAAAGTTGCTGGTGGTCAGTCGAACAGAGAGAGAGAGAGAGAGAGAGGGAGAGAGCGTATATTTCACACTTTGTTGTTGGTAACGAAACTCTTTTATATGACAAGTTGTTTGTGTACTGATTGAATTATTGGAATTATATTAGAATTCAATTCATAAAAGTATGCAATTTTTCATCAATGTTTTCTTATGACGTTATCACATAAATTATCGTCCGTAAACCGACTTTACAGACACCAATTTTTTTTATTTTTAAACATCAAATTGTCATTCACACAAAAGTGTGTCACTTATTCTAACGGTTAGTTGAGAAAACTGGAGCAAAACAAATTGCATGTATTTTACAGTGAGTAATAACATAACACCCCTAATAAGGTTATCATTCAGTTTCTAAATTGTAAAATTATGCAACTTCTATAATACTAGTATATGAAACTCTCTACAAATTGGTTCTTGTGAACTGCTTGTGTAGGGAATTGACTACATCTAAAAATATTTTCTCATCGTTCGTTCTTAATTTTTATGCGATTTTGTAGTGACTTGAATAAGAATGATTTATGTCAGACGCACAAAACTAGCACTAACCCAACATATAGGAGTATGCACACCACACACTGAGTGATTGAGGATAACTGCAGATGCTACTGCTCCTGCTGCCTTCTTGATCGCATTTCATGCATTTGTCGGTTGGCCTTTTGATGCTCTGACATGCAAATGTCATTTTTGCCTGACATTAGACTTCGAATGCCGGTGGCAGGCAGTGATGTCGCCTAGGAAGTCATTTTATTTTTTTATTTTGCAACAAATCAGGATGTGTAGCTGCATAGTGGTAGCGAGATGGAAAGAAATAGATAGAATGAGTGAGTGAGTGAGTGATGCCATGTGCACATGTCGGAAAAAATTAAAAAAAAAAAACGGAATTATTTGATTGATTCTCGGAATTTGTGGCAATGCTATTTCATCTGTTTTCCTATTCTTCTTCTTTTTTAAAATTTTTTTTTTTTGGTAACTCACTAGGATTAATAACTATTTGACATTTAATATGTCGACTGTGTCATTGCTTGATTGACAGGATCAGGCACATGTCTTAATATATATTGATGTATTAATATTTGATAGCTGTTCGTTAGAATTATAGAAATGAAACATTAAAATAATTGTTATATCAAATACCCATACTCTATACATTGTGGCTGCTGCGGTAAACCAATTCAAATTAAATAATACTTGTAGTAAATTAAATTTAAATGCGGTAACTTTTCCAAACAATTTGGTTAAGTTGGCTGCAAGGATACCAGAACACCACACACACACACACAACACACACACACACACACACACACACACACACACACACACACACACACACACACACACACACACACACACACACACACACACACACACACACACACACACACATACACAAGCACATGGACACAACTGTAGCAGCAAAAGTTGCAAGTTAACGAGTAGCTAAAGTTTGCAACAAATCAAAGTAAGATTTAAGAACGCTTTGAATGAAAGTATGCAGTAAGCAGCTGTACAGGATAAGGCGCGAAATGTGTACGCCTGAGGCTGTCGAAAAGTTTGCTGGCTGGCACATCAAAGCCTTTCAAAGGACAACATATTGTACGTGTACATTCGTAGAATTCGCGCCCACACAAAGCAAAACTTTTTTGTAAAGCGTTTTGAGAGTTTGAGCCTTAAACGATATCCTTTGTGCAAGTCTAATAAAACTTTGGTTCGCGAATGCGAAAATTTATTGTTAGGCTAACGCTTTATGTGCACCAGCACCAAAGGTAGACAGACAAACTGATAGATCGCATATGCAAAAATTCATTCTCAGGCTGGCTGCAGTATGTAAGTAAATGATGTGCTGGAACAAGGACAATCAATTGTTGAACTTTTGCGGCAGCTTTTTCTTGACAGCAGTTTTCTTTCCAAATACTTCTGCTATAGTTGTTAAAACGATATTTAAAGTTTGTTGCAGCATTTGTAACACAGTGAAGACGGCCTACAAGAGGTTGTACCCCAGTAAACTTGGTGTTATTGTAAAATGCACCAGTTCCGCTCTGCATTACTGATGACTAGGAAAATTTCTAGCCCTCGGTAATGTAGAAAATTAAAAAAATACATATACTACGATATATTTTTGTTTTTGCGACTACATTCAAAGAGAACTTCAGCTTGTGTTTAGGCAGATCAATGAATTGGGTCCATGTTAGCTTATGTAGCTAAGACGATGGAACTTTGTACTCAGCACCGTTGGTGGTTATTCAAATTTCAGTTTCTTATAACAAAGAACATTTTTATAAATTACATAAATACAATAAAAATAAATTAAAATACAATTTTATAAACCTAGGACAGAAAAAAAAATGTTGTTGAATAGTTTTTATTTCAAATTATTAACCTATTATTAACATATTGAGGTAATTAGTCCTTCAGAACTAGTGAAGAGGCTTGTGAATAGTAGTGCAAATAGTGGCACTTAATTCCATGCAATGATATCTCCGTCTAAATTCGCCAGTCGAACCCATATTAGGCAGGAATCAGTGAAACTACTGCTGGTTACGAAGGGACTGCTGATTCGTCAGTCTACGTGTGTTTTTGTACTCTGCAGGTAATTTTAGTGCAAAAATACCGTCCTATTGATTTAAAAAAGTTTATTTTTCCATAAGTTGGCAGCACTGTCTCTAATTACGATTAGTATACCTATCTCATCCGGTTCTATATCTATCTATCTCATCCTGTTTCTTTACATCAGCTGCTTTAGTTAATATACAATATTTCCAACAAAAAAATTAGAGTATATCTTAAACTTTGTATTGGTAACGGAAATTTGTGTGCCGACTCGTAATAAATGTTGGAAACGTTTTATGGTGTATCAGTTTTATCAGAAACACTGACGTAGGAGTGAGAAAAATCGATCAAGGAGAGCAGAGAGATCGTCGAAGGCAAGCCTAGGTCCGAAATACCTTCGATCGCTTCAACAAACGAATATGAAACAGTCAAGGAAATATTGATTAATTAACTCCATTTCAGCTTATGAAATATTCCACGTCATATGACCACTTCTCACGAGTCCCTTCCATCCATTTTGGTGTATATTTTATACATAAGGCGCGTCTCCGTTTAGCTCGATCCAAAAGATTAAAAATTTTTATAAAAACAGTACTGGATTGCCGCCGAAATTGCCGCTGACTGAAACCCACATAAGACCAAATACGTGGAATGAACTGAAGCTTATAAAAGGTGTTTCGAAGAATGGCAGATGTATTTGGCATCAAATTAGGTCTGTTTTGAAGAATATAAAATAAGTGTTGATGATTGCATTGAAATTCTGTGTTTTATTTGACAATTTCCGAAGCATTGTGCTTATTACTAGCACAATGCTTCAGTTTTGAACTACACTATGTAGACAAGTATATTATGCATACATAAGCTACTTAAACAGAAAATGATGGAATGAAATGTAAAACATATTCGCCAGATGCACATTTATGTCTTGATGCTAATGTCACAGCTGCCGCCTGCTGTTGGTTTCAAACAACAACAAGAGCAGAGAAATAAATAGAAAACCTTACATTGTCGTCCGACTTTTGCTCTCTATGTATTGAGAGACAGAGAGTGAGAGAGCGATCATGTAAAGCATATGTGCTTACTTTCGCTAGCAGAAGGTTGTGGTTATTGTTTGTTGGTTTGTCTAATGCTCCCTCTTTTTCCCTTTCTCACGTGAGTATCGTACTTGCTTTACTGATGATTCGATAACGGTTTTTAAATACAGAGTTTAATACGTCCGGTCCTACATAGGGAACGATCAGAAAGTTCAGCATGACAATGCGACAGTCCACCAGCTATCTGGCCTGATACAGGTGTGCTAACAGTTCCTCAGTCTACCTACAGGCCAGAGGTGGCTTCCCCATGGAAAGTCTAAGTTTCGGGACGGTCGAAAACGAAAACGTAGATCGAAAACTGAAAGAGGTTTCCCCAATGGTTAGAAAGTGCATTCCGGAGAAGAACTACCGTGATGCCTTCGATGACTGAAAAATTTTACATTTGTAGCGTATAACAGCTTTATATAGGCTTTCTGTAAAAATCTTGCCAACAACTTTTCCTTACGGCTTAGCCGCTGAAGTATGTCTTTACCTCAAAAAGGAAAAACTTCTTCAAGGTTAACTTCTGCTATGAATGCAACTTTATGCAGATATGCTTGAATGCAAAACTGGAAAAGTGCAGGTGCCAAATCACAGAATCGTAAACGGAAAACGTTGAGCAACATTTTGTAAAACTTTTCAAATACTTTACTAAAAGTCTCTATTAACAAAAAAAAAAAAATAAAAATAATAAAATATATATTGGCTACATCAGCAAAAGCCATGGCACTTAATATAATTGCCTACGTTTACAAAAAGGCTTTATAGACTTACTACGTTCAATTAAGCAACCACAAAGCAGCTATGGTTGGTTGGTTGGTTTAAAGGACACAAAACCTTGATGTATTATACAAATATTGATTTAAATTTATATTTGTGCAACAATATGTTTAAGCTTCACTCAACTCCAACTCACTCCATGCCGCATGCATAAAATTTGAACATCTTTTTTGCTTCAATTTATGGCTTTGATTTTTATGAGCGCTAAAACTTCTTCCTGCCACTTTTGCTGTTGTTTGCTGCTGATACTCGTCCTTTTGCTGTTTCATGTGGCTAATTGATACACAAAGTCATTAGGTTTTAACACCGCTGATTGAGTTGAGACATAAAATTTATGTGCAGATTAGTAGTGTATGTTCGAAAGTGATACGTATAGCTAAATTAAGCCCAAAAACCATCAACGTATGTAGCATATCCTTACAAAAACAACCAATGCATATAGATAATATACTTGTATATTGATTTTTGTTTTTTATGACTTTTGGATTTTGCTTGTGTTGATTTAGCCCCGTTAATTTGTTGCCGATAATCATACACGGCTTATAAATATCAAAAGCTTTTAAATCAGCTCATCCTGTGTCAATATTAATTGAATTAGTTTTTGTTTTTGGAGCTTTTTATTTACACTCTTATCGTCAGAAGCGATTCTTATTAATTACAACAAAATAAAATGCTTAGAAACTTCATAAATACAATGTATTATATACAAGTACAAGTACTGCAATACGTACTGCAATATGTCGCACTTATTATCAGGGCTACAAAAGCTAGAAAAGTGGTAAACCTTCGGTTCGTCATACCATACAGACCGATTAAAAACAGAGCCTATCGGACTATGTATGTTAAGCAACTGTCCATAAAAAGGCACCACATCGTATTTCAACGACTTTAATAAAAAAGTTTTTCATACAAAAACACGAAAGTGGGTATTTGGTTTGTATGGGGTCTACGCCAAAAAGTGTGCGAGTCCCATCCATTAATGTATATGTGAAGTGTCCGTCTACAAAAAGCTACCATATCAATTATTAAGTTTATATTGACTACAATAAAAAAGTTTTTCACACAAAAAGTGAAAAGTGGTCGTTGCGGATCAATCTTGACACACTATTAAACTGCTATCAAAAGAAGTGTATGTGCCGAGTTTCAACTGTATAGCGTAAAAATTGGTGCGCAAAAAATTCGCAACAATTTCCAGGCAGACAGACGGACATGGCTAGATCGACTTGACTCGTCACGTCGAGTTGATCAAGAGTGTATATACTTCATGGGCTCTACGATGCCTTCTTTAATGACAAACTGATAATACCATTTCACACTATGTGTGAATGGTATGAAAATACCCTTGGTGCCCAATGTCAGCCACAGCCACAGTTCACGAAACATTGACACACGGGTCTAAAATCGATGCCGCCTCTGGTCTGCAAGGGTGCAAATGCGTTGGAGGCTTAAAATAAGCATTAAAAACTTGTTACGGTGTGCATAGCTCCATGGACTCTCCCGATCCATTGATCTCTAGCTTATGCTTGACTTAAAGGATCAGCATGAAGAGTCGAGCCGCTATCCGTTCGCCCATTCGCTCAAACATTCCCCCATTTTTTAGTTTTTCTATGAAGTTTTTTTGATTTGGTTATTAATAACGCTATAATCACCACATTTTCTGTATCTTACTCTAATAAAATATCGAATAAAAAAGTTCTAATAAAATATGCCGCACACGTCCAGATCGAACCGCTATATTAATTATATTCGTGATCACTACGACAGGATGAGTCGATCGAGCACTGTCTGTACATCCGTCCGTCTATATGTCTATCTGCGAGAAAAGTTTTCTGTCTAGAGAAGACTTAGGTCAACCAAATTCACGGTAAATATTCTCTGGTTACCGTACAAACGGATAACATTTCGATGTACTCAGTCAAAAAATGGATTTATGGTAATTTTTAAAAGATTTCGTACGATGATTTACTTTCGACATTGATTAACACAACAAGAGTACATAAATCTTCAAAGCCATCAAAAACTTCTCTTTGCGATTGGTGTGTTAAATTCAAATGTATTTTCGCTTCCGTTAAAGACGAATCTAGAGAATGTCGTCCAAAAACGGGTATTGTCGACTCCCATACGTCACGAGAATGAAGCATTTGTTGTATTAATGGAACCAGCATACATTCGATTTTGCATGAACATTTGACCGCCATGAAGATTTTTTCGCGTTGGATTGGTGCAATGAAATGTTGAAGAAATGCAGACGCGAAAAACAACATCGTAACAAGGAATCATGGATCTATAGTACATATGAGCACGAAAGAGGACAGTAATCGACTGTATTGGTGTTCGCGGACGAAGCACTTAATAGCATGAATGGTCTGCCGTTCTTTCGAATAAACTGATCATATCGAAACTGTTTCATTAGATTGACGTAGCACGGACAATTGTGAATGGTTCGTAAACATTTGTAAGCCAGAAGTTTTTCGAAAATGGAGGAAACCCAACCGTCGAAGACGGAGTACTCATTTGCGCAATAGCTCTTACTTGGCTCCCAACGACTTCTCTTTGCTCCCGCGTAACAAAAATAAATTGCGAAGACAATGCTTGAAGCAGCATTTGGAGCCTTTACACAGCACGTTTTGGAGTTACCCACTACTTAGTTGCAAATTGCTTGGAAATTGATTCAAATGCACTACAATATGTTGTAATCTTCATGGATATTTTGAAAATCAAAAAAGGCTATTTTTATTCATAAATTACTATTTTTTTATTAGTAGATGTACAGTATAAAAGGCAAAACTCGTAATAACTTTGCTTTACATAAAAAGTTAGTACAGTGGAGATGCTACAATAAGAGTTAAGCATAGATTCATACAAGCCTCCATCATGCGTTTTAAGTTATTTTAATATTGACTGATCCCAAACAAATGCTGACCTCAGAGAATCTTCATAACGATTTTTGTTAAGATTGGATAAAAACTGGGCGCTAGTTACCGTATTTACACACACATGAACAGAAAAACAGACAGTCTGACAGAGCTAGATGCCATCGTAAAATTATATGGTACTATTATGCATAAGTACGCGTATGTAATATGAAAACCGATTTAACACGACAGACAGACACACCAATAAAGATTGCTTCGCCAGAAAGTACAACTGAAGCACTGTAATTCAATGAAGTTCTTTGCTGCCAAACTATTTACTTAACAAGAAAAAACGTTAACTTCGGTTGAACCGAAGTTCTGATACCATTCACACGAAATTTTAAATAGTATTGTAAAACATAAAAGTGGGGGTTTAAATTGTTTGAGGATACCCCAAAAGGTGGGCGGTACACGCCCACTAGTAGATGTAGTAGATGTGTAAGATGTTTTCCATATAAATACATAAAATTGAGCTGTGGGTTTATATGGGACTACCACAAAAAGTGGCCGTACACTGCTATTTGTATATGTATATGAAGCGGTTGTCCACTAAAAACCACAAAATCAAATTTCAAGCTAATATTGATGTAAATGAAGATTTTTTTTATAAAAAACACAAAATTGCACGGTGGGTTTGTATGGGGGTTACCCCAACAAGTGGTCGGGTCACGCCCATTAGTCTATATATGTTAAGCGGCTATCTATAAAATGGCAACATATCGCATTTCAACCCAATATTGACTTTAATAAAGAAGTTTTTCTTACAAAAACACAAAAGTGGGCCGAAACTTTGTATGGAGACTACCCCAAAATATGGCGGGGCATTAGTTAGCCCATTAGTCTATGTATGTTAAGCGGCTGATCATGAAAAGGTACCACATTGCATTTCAACCTGATATTGACTTTAATAAAGACGTTTTCATAAAAAAAGTCAAAACTGGGCAGTAGGTTTGTATGGGGGCTACCCCAAATATTGGGCGGGTCCCACCCAGTAATGTATATGTCAACCATCCGACCACTAGAAGTTACCATTTCAACTAATTTTGTTGATATTGACTACAATAAAAAAGTTTTTCATACAAAATATCAAAAGTGTATACCTTTAATGCGTTACAAACTTTCAGACAAACTGATAATACCATTTCACATTATGTGTGAATGGTATAAAAATACTAGTTGCTCATTTTTAATAGTCGATTAAAAATGAGCAACTAACGCAGTCACGCAGCTCTGCGAACACTCTTTCAACACATCTATCTTAGTGCTTAGAAAACTACTGTTCTCTCTGGTTCAAAGTTTTTTTAGTGAGTTTATTGCGTTTCTTGTCACGTTCACTAGAAATTTATTTAGTTTTAGGTATTTTGAACGTCTGATTTTGGCTCTAGTTTCGATTTTGTTGTTTCAGCCTAATAAATACCAAACTTTTTTCGATTTTAGTTCAAATTGTAAGTGTTTCAAAACACTTCAATGTACATTTTGAATTTTTTCATTTTTTAGTAAGGGTAGAGTTTCACAGTACATTTCGTTATTGGAAATTACTTGTTTTTGCATCAACTAAGCTTTTAATCGACTAGGTGTGAATACCTTAATTGTACTTATCAGCTTTAATGCGAATCTAGAATACGAGTATATATGTACATATGTTGTTTTTGTTCGTCCAGTCCAGTCGTCAAAGAAGGGTTTACTTTAAGTTTTCCAAAATTAATTCCATGAACAGTAAATGCAATGTGCCGCATGAAATAAAAAGGTGATATTTCCAGCTTTCCGCAGGACATCAACTTGCATAGACAAAGTCATGCAGGAAACAGCAATAAAATGGCGTCGCCGACATTTTCTTTTTGCGAAAGTTAATTTTCGCAACGTGTTCATATCGCTAAGCAAAATTGTTTTTTTTTTCTTTTTCTTTATTTTTATATTTTTTTTATTATTTATTGTATTAAACTGCAACGTCGTTTCATTGTTTGCGACTTCAATTTAGACATTGTTTGCATACAAAATTGATAACAGTATACAAAGGACGATGCCGTTGTCATTGCACTGCATACACCTTAGATCCTTCTTTAACTGCGCATTTTGTGAAATGTTGATCCTATTCTTTGTTTGTTTGTTTGCATAAGTGTATGCGTGCGTAAATAATTGTGTGTGTGTGCGTGTGTGCGTGTGTGCATGTGTATCTATGTGCTTTTGAGTTTCCTTAGAAGCTTATTTGATGCCATTTGTCGCGTGTCAGCTAGTACTACATGAAAGACATTGTTCCAATTGAGTTTGGTTGTATAACTTGCTGCCGCTGCCAATAAGATTCCAATCAATTTTATGTTACTACGTGTGCAAAATGCTTTAGACACACTGGCTGTCTGTCTGACTGGCCGTCTGTCTGACTGGCTGGCACTGTTCAACCTGTTTGCTTTGGTGCTTGATAGCTGCCTCACTCACTGAGCATTTTTTTTTCTGTAGAAAATCAACAAAATGAAGTAAGCATCACAGCAACAATGACAACAGAGAAAGATGATTTAATACTCTTTATAGGAATAGTGCAGCTAGTGTAGTGTGTATAGACTTCTCATATTAAGAATTTCGTAGATAATTAACACTGTCACACACAAAAACGTGGACTGTACTGGATACCATAAACTAATTTGTATCAAATGCAGTGTCTCTTTTTTCTCACTTTTTTTATATAGTTATATGTGGTGTTACGGTTTACGGTCGACATAATGATCTAACCGAGCGCCACGTTCAAACTAAATAAAAAGAGATCGAAAATTGGACTTCCAGAATGCGACACATCTGAACCAGCCCACATGCCTTAAATCATATTTAAACACTATTGGCTTCAAATTATATTTCTAATAAAACCAATTATCAGTTTGAAATTGTGTAAACTCAGTATTTTAATTCAATTCAAAATTCTATATGAAAAAAACAAACACCACATATTTATAAAAACGCAATTTGTTGTTTGACCCTATGGATACAAGGTATAAAAATGCAGTGTTGTTTTTTTTTAGAATTGGTTATTGGTTACAAACTAGAGCTTTCCGAGTGGGCGCAATGCCATCTTTTGTCATTAAACTACTCAATAATAAAGACAAAATCAATAAAAAAGGAGTGTCATGGAAAACGCTTTGTCCTAAATAACGAAATTGTCAAATCAAATTTCTCTTTGTTATTATGTGTATAGTGAGTTAGTGTCTTAGTTAGCGTAACAGGCTGAACGAGCATGATTCGCCGTGACCACTGGCTTGTCCTGCGGCTTTGGCCCAGACACTACGTCACGAACTGGTTATGCTTATGGTTGTGCGTATAAAGAGGCGGCAAACCATAAACAACACCTTTTCTTCTATTGCTTATTCCTATGGCTTCGCTCACTTTAAATTTTTTTTCTTTTATTGTTATTTTTTAGCAAATTTAGAGAGCTGAGAGTGAGAGAGAGGTCATCTTTGTGATTGGCCGAGAGCGTTACCTGGTTATTATCTACATTGGACGCAATACTTTAGAAAATAATAAATAGATTCGTCACTGCTTGGCATCATTTCCAACAAAAAAATAACAAGTGCATGTGTCGTGTTTAAAAGGCTTAAAATCTGATCGAAATTGACCTAAACTGGTTAAAATACGAGGAGCACTATATTTATATCGGGAATAGCAAATAATAACAAACATTTTTTAATGAAAATGACTTTATTGTTTTTCAAAATATTCCCCTTGATGATCAATACACTTTTGCATTCGTTCAAACCATTTGTCATAGCAGTTTTTCCATTCCTCTTGAGACACCTCCAAAACATGGTTTTTGAACGCTTCACCTGCTTCTTCCGCGCTCATAAATCGTTGACCACGCAGTTTACCTTTGATACTCGGGAACAAGATGAAGTCATTGGGTGCCAAATCAGGACTGTACGGAGGATGAGTCATTAATTCGATGGTTTGACTGCTCAAAAAAGCACTTGTTTGACGAGATGTGTGAGAACTCGCATTGTCATGATGGAGAATGATTCGTCTTTGGCGGTTGGTTTTACGAATTTCTCCGATGACTTCCGGCAAACAAATGGTCGTGTACCGCTCAGAATTGCCCGTCCTTCGTTGCTCCAGCGGAACAGTGGCCACATGACCCATTCGGCCGAAGAAACAGGCGATCATTTGCTTCGCTGTGCTTCTTCTGTTGGATTTGGCTCGTCTTGGAATACCCACACGGTCCATTGCTGTTTTCTTTCCGGCTCATACGCATATATCCATGATTCGTCACCTGTCACGATTTTATACACGTCTTTTGAAGCACCACGGTCGAAATTTTTAATCATTTCCTTACACCAATCGACGCGAGCCTTTTTTGAGCGATTGATAAATTATGAGGTATCCAAGGAGAGCAAATTTTTTTTACAGCTAAGTGTTCATGCAAAATCGAATGTATTGAAGTGTAACTAATGTGCAAATATGCCTCTATCTCACGATATGACACATGACGATCTTGCATTATCAGTTCACGCATTGCATCGATGTTTTTGGGCACAACAACCGATTTTGGAAGACCTTCACGGAATTCGTCGGCGACCGAACTTCGACCACGATTGAATACACTATACCAGCGATATACTGTGGTTTTTGATGGTGGTTTATCGCCTTACAAAGAACTGAGTTCATTGACACATTCTTGTTGAGATAATCCACTTCGAAAGTTGTGAAAAATAATCCAACGAAAACCTTCTCTTGAAATTTCCTTTTTGGCCAAATTGCTTTTCTTAACTCACTGTAAACAAAACAAATAGCAATTGTACATCAGAACTTTGTGAATACGTTTATGCCAAAAAATGTCAAACTTTATTATGGTGCTCCTAGATTTTAGCTTTTGACATTAGTGTTGTCGAAATATAAATAGCAGCCCTCGTATACAACATTTTCATGCATTTTAATACAATTCTTTATTATCGTCTTCAAAATAGGCTGCTTTTGAGTTAATAAAATTCGGTTAATCCAATTTCCATACACTTGTTATACGCCTCGGCCGTGATAGCCTTTAGTTCCTTCAGCGAATATTTTCTATGTCCTCAATCGACTCATGACGCGTTCCCCGGAGCGGATATTTAAATTTCGGAAACAGAAAAAAGTCACATAGTGTCAAATCTGGTGGTTGTGCGATGACTTTTGTTTCATGTTTGGCCAAAACCGACGTCGCAATCAAGCTGGAATGTGCAAAAAATGCCAAAAATTTCCGGTCTTTTGGTACGAGTCTGGTGGCGACGCGTTTCACTTTCACAGACATGTAGAGGGTCTTTCAGAGAGCAATACTGACACAAACTAATCTTCACTGAGTTCGTTTTTATGTAGAAACTGTAGTAAGTAAAATTTCATAACAAATTTTAAAAAGGTGGTGGCCCCTTCCAGTAAAGCTGCAGACAAGGTAATCCCCATGCATTTAAAATTGATATTGACTTAAAAAATGCGAAACACTTCTCTCCATAGCTATTTAATTTTTTTTGTAAAAAAAATTGTTGTAACTCTCAATTTGTAAAATGATTTTGAATCTGCTTAAAGCCACATCTATCAAAATATAGGCCGTTAAATAAAATTGAATAACAAAAAATAGAAAACATTTAATAAGAAACTAGTTCATTATTATTATTATTATTATTATTATTATTATTATTATTATTACGTATACTATTATTGAGAGGGACTTATGTTTATGTAAGCCAGCTTACTAAGTTATATGGCCTGCATAAATCTTATATGCTGAATAAATCTTAGTATTTTTCTAGGATCTAATAATTTCAAATGCTATTCAATAATGAAGTGGCTGTCCATCAATTGAAGTCTACTCCTAAGTAGCGCTTAAAATTCCGCTGGAATGTGTAGAGCGGTTTCATCTTCATTGTCGCAGAATCTGCATGCAGGGAAGTTTTCCTTATCTATTTACCCACACATGTGTTTTCTTAATCGACAGTGGTGTGTTAACAGTCCAGTCAGAATTCTTAGTAGATTCCTAGTGGAAGCATGATTTTTGAGTTGCTCTGTGGTTTTAACCTACTAGTAGTATTTTCGCTTGTCTTAAACATTGGCTCATGTCCAAGTCTGGTTTTTTCACCACATTCGTTTCCTTGCGGACTAATTCCGAAAACCGTTTGTCTAGCAGAATAGCTGTGATCCTATCATTGGTAACGTCGTTCCGTTTCTGGCAAGCTTATCAGCTGGCTCATTGCCTAAAATACTATTACGACTTGATACACGCCTCACATTGATTCCCAATGCAGTGTCCTGCGGTCCACAACTCAAAGCTGTGTGCCATTTTCTATCAGGAATCCGTTCATATACCACTTGATATGTGTTTTTAATATGTGTGATTCTTCCGACTATCAAGTTATCTTCTCGCATTATTTAATGGTTAAGTAGTTCATATAAAACATGAAATTGTATGCTGCACTGGTGCGGAGTGTATTCTTTGAAGTGTATATAGCATAACAACTTCTGAATTTGAAACATAGAATGACCAAGAAGAATGAGTATACAGCCAGATGTACATTCGGAAACCATATTCAAATGTTTTGTCAAGCTGATTAAAACAACGATGTAGACGATCTACGACGCTGTTTTTCTGCAGGTAACAAACTTTGTTAAAAAATGAATTTACTAATTCCGTGAAAATGTATAAAATTAGAAGAAACTTTTTAATATTATGAAATTTTAACAAAGCGTCCAATTATGCTATTTAGAGAAAGAGTCTGCTTTATTTCTACTTTTAAGATATCCATCTATATATTTATGTTGCGCAACACCCACAAATAACATTTACCGATTGGCATAAACTACAATAACCGCACACAAAAACATATAATATCGTATAAGGACAACATTTTTCGAGTTAGGATGTATATAGTTGTCTGTGCAACATAGTCCAAATCCGCATAAATATCTATAGAAAACATACACACGCCAATAATGAGCGCATAAAATCACTAAATGTGCGAAGAAGTTTTACTTCTCCGCAGCGAGAAAAAGTAAAACTGCTTATCATTGTCTTCGATTTGATAACGAAATGAAATGAAACAAGCGAATGAACAGCAGCAGCGACATAACCAGCAGCAGTAAAAAGGCTGCGACAGGACAATGTTATAACAAGGATACAACGTTCTGTGGGGTGTACAGGAAAGTCACTAAAATCTCCATCAGAATTTCAAATAACATTCGATTTCCGGTATTTGTGACGCTTGACTAAACAAAATGACGAAATGTTACGATAACAAAAGGCGTAAAGGACGTAGAACTAACGTATGTATGTGTGTGTGTGTGTGTGTGTGTGTGTGTGTGTGTATGGGTGTGGGTGTGTACATAAAATAGACATGAAGGGGTTTATGAGGCCCTTATTTTTGTTGTTGTTGTTGTATCTTCTTATGGTTTGTCGTTATCTTGTTTGGCATATAAAGTGTAATCGTCAATGATTGTGTGCCAACTCAAGTGCAACAGCAGTAAAATAGCTGAAAGGAGCAACGCCGTTCTAAAGTTGCAGTAAAAATTTGTCTATTTAAATTTTGAAGACTAAAAGTTAAAGTTTTAATGTTATTTAAATATAGTTAATGCTCTCTCTCTCTATTTTTTTTTTTTAGCTTAATGCCTTAATGCCTTATCACTCTGCTATTCGCGCTCAATTTGTAGCTGTTCGATTTAAAGCTAAAGTCGAACAAATGGCAATCAATAGTAACGCTCAAACACAGATACACATGGATGGCAGCAACACATGTGCACAAATCCGTTTATTTGTGATGTTTCCGCTTCCGGTTACGGTTCACAGGGTGCACACATGTACACACACACAAACACACATGTCATGCACACGTACACATTCATGTTTTAAAGGAAAGCAAAGCGCATTGCATATGTATAGAACTCTCGGAAATCGCTGCAACAACTGCTGCTAGCGATGAGCTATGCGCGATATGTTCAATGCAACAATGCGTGTTTTTGACTGAAATGGTATTATAAATACACAATACTTATTTTTAAATAAATTATCCATAAAAGCTTCAGCAAATACTCTGAATAATAGCATCATTATCAATTTAATAAAAACGTCCAGAAGTTTCGTGGGACAATCGGTAAGAGCAAAGCTCTTTAACCATTTATGTTTCTATTCGAGTGAATGGTAAAATACAATATCGTGGGTGACACAGAAATCTCTAGAGGTTTCAGCTTCGGTCGGTTGGTTGGCAAATCGCTATCCGATCGGTGCCATAGAACGTCGAGAGATTTTATTTTTTGGACTTCAGCCGAGTCAGCCATCAGTTTGCGGGGTATCAGCGTTTTTTTTTTGTTTTGTTTTGATATAACACCTTATCTTTTAAGCAATTTTAAATTTGTTCATTTCAATTTAATTAGTTCTTCTTTTTATTGTTATCAGCTGTTTCTGTCAACCTGGAAAATCTAACTAAATTCCGTTCGCGTACTTTCTTCAGTAAGTTCCTTTTTGAGAGAGTAAAATGTCTCATTCTCTCAAATATTACTGGAAAAGTGCGCGAACAATCCTGTTTTTAAATCTTTTGTAGGCCAAATTTAACAACCCTTTTGGCTTTGACTGTCAAATTTTTTGTTTGTCCATAGTAGACAAAAGTAATTAAAAGTAAAATGCCTGGCTAGCTTATTTGGCATTTATTTTATTCTTCGGAAAAGCCAGTTGGAGCAAATAAATACAACGGAAGAGCCTTACAAGTGTATCCGATGCTTTGGCATTTAAAGCCAATCGAAAGAGATTTCCGCATCACTTCCGCATCATGAATGGACAAAGTATGTATACATAAGAGAGGTCATATCAGCATTTGTAAATGGAGACAATGAAGTGGCCTTCAATAATGTACAAACTCCAAGTATATATCAGAGACTGCATAGCCAATCGAAAATCTTGAAAAACAACAAGGTACGCGACTACTGGGGCTCACGAGCGTGAAGACTTATACGTTCTTTTATAATTTTTCACCATAACCCTTATACAATTCAAGCTCAACCAAGTAGAAATATGATTATGGTGTGGTAATGGACTATTGTTCATTTCCCGACGTGATACGCCTTGGTTCGAGTCGACAGCAGGGCTACTAAGCATGTGAGTAAACTAGTGCTGATAAAAGTTCAGTTTCCAATTACGTTATGAACGAGTATTCAGAGTGGTACTCAATTGTACCACAAACTTGGATCTCATTAAAATGAAGATTGCTAATTATAATACTGGGTGTCTCAAAAGAAAGTTCACATTTGATTTGCTGATTGCGTGAACGCAACTATTCCGAGGGGCGCGGGGGTTATGTCAATCGGTAGCGTAGCTTTTGGGAATTTAGTCGCTATAGAGCGTTTCGCGCGAGCGTTGTGCGTACGTAAGTTTTACAAAAACGATAATGCAGCGACTGTAGCGCGTAGAAAATTCTGCAGTATTCGACATGCTCGTCATTTAAATGATGCGCCAAGCCCTCGACTCATTGGAAAATGGATTGAGAAGTTTGAAGAGACTGGTTCAACGCTGGAAAAATCAAAATCCGGGCGTCCAAGATCTTCGGGAACGATCGAAAACGTAGCCAGTGCAACTCAGTCTGTTCGTGACTACCCGGACGTTTCGATCTTGGTTTTGGGGAGCTTTAGTCCGAGCACGTATATAATCGTTATCAAATGGTAGACTAAAAAGAAAGATTAGAAGAAAAAACTATTTAACTAGCTGCGAATTATATACATGCATGAGCTTGTAATTCACAACTAGTTTTAACATAGCTCATATTAAGTTAAATCTGACACTGAACTGTCATTGATCTCTCGATGATCTGCCGTTGATCTATCGGTTATAAGCTTATAAGATAATTATCAGACATTGATCTATCGTTGGTCTCTCGTTGATCTGCCATTGATCTGTCGCTAATCTGAAATACGCTGAAAATACCACATACCGGGAGCGAAAATAGAGATGTTTCACAATAATATTCTAGTTTGTTTACAGTAGACAACAGACTACAGAACACATTTACTTGAATTATTGAAATTATAAAGATATTCATGATTATTTTAAACTTATTTTCCTGTAACATACCTATAGAAGATTGCTCAGAATTTTATTGAAATTCTCTTTAGTTCATCATTTATATCCCATAGTTTATCGATGATCAAATACAGTATACAGTACATCACTAATATTAACTGTCATCAAGAATTGGCTAAGCGAAATCAAACTGAGCACAGCGGTCTGGCAACCGTGTGATAGCATACGAGTAGAGTGAAACGATGAAGGTTCTATTACAGACCAAACTCTATTCGATGTGCTGATTACCTACAACTTGTTAGTAAGTATGTATTTGTGTATTCCACTCTGAGTTGCCAAGTATAGCTACGCTGTATTTTCTCGCCGGTGATTCCGCTTTTATTGGCATAATCCTGCAGTAATGGTAATTAACGACTACAGAGCACCATACTGCAACCCAACCCGGCGTCAAAGCAACATCAAGCCACATGCAAGCAATCAGCAAACAGAATTTGAGCTTAAAAAGAAAATAAAAGCACCTGATGACGTTTTTGACTGCAAAGACTAAGCTGATGTATTTATGGTTGGAAGATTTTTCAGCCAAGCGAGCATCATAATTTAATGAAAAGCTTAAGAAATCTGGAAATCCAAGAAAAAGCACTGTGAAAATTAACGAAAAACCATAATTGTTTACCATTTAAAAGTGCTGGCAAATGAGTTAAGTTTAAGTAGCTGTTGCCACGGTCACGACATTGCACTCCTTTAATTGAAAATGAAGTTTCGCTTAAAATGCTGAAAGACATGTTTGAAAGGCAGCTGTCGGAGCTGAAATTGAGTTGCTGTAAATCAACGGATGAAAAACTTTCAAGGCAATGAAAGATTTTTTTTTCTTCTTACTTTTTTTTTTTCTCCATCTATACTCACTGGCACACCATAAATCGCGTGAATAGTGAATATCTCTCTGTTGGAAACTTTTGTCGTTTGCTTAATTGAGCATAAAAAATCATTTAAGCATTCCCGTAGGCAAACACAAACGCAACGACAGCTGAAAGTATATGAGTATGCGTTAAAAGGATGTGCTCTAGTGTCATCTTACGCTACATAAGAGTTCCATAAAGAAAAATTGTGGCAACTATAAAGCTGATGATGACATACTCGTATTCGTAATAAAAATGAAGCGCAAAGACAAAAACTTTGGCCATCACATAAAATGTGACAGCTTGAAAAAAAAATGGACAGTTGTGCAAATACACAGAAAGACGCAGAAATTTATGCGGTGCCAGAGTACTTAAATGATGGTCTTTGGGCATAATCTTTTAAAATTGAGCGCAATTTAAGACATACCTACATACATGCGCCTTACTTGTACTAAAAAGAGAGAAAAGATGCGAAAAGATTTTATTGTCTTTAGTTGGAAATATTTTGTAACTTTTAGTTTTGAAAACTATTCGACAATTCAAAAATATGAGAAGAGTTCAATTTCAAAATAATCTCTAGATTAAGCTATGAATGATTCAGCTTTCAAAATCCTTTGAGATGATCATTAGATTAATGATCAGCGAGATACTCGTACAGTGACTGGCAATGCAATTCAAAACATCTGCTGTTTGATTATGCAACTTATTTCTGTTGAGATACATTTAACTTTCTCATCAACCATATTAATCGGTACCTACATTTTTATATTATATTTTTAGCCCCCCAGTACAGATCAGAATTTTAAACCGATTTCGATAATTTTTATTTAATCGATCAGGAATTCTTGCAAAGGCGTGCGAGTCGTACTATTCATTTTTTTTTTTTTGAAAATTGAATTTAAAATTGTATAGAAGAACGAACTACAACAAAAACATATTGACTTTCTTCGCTCTGTCGTGTTCCATTAGTTTGCTCCATACATTTACACTACGCATCTCCACAAAGAGCGAGGTATAAAGTGTAAATGTATTAGTGCGATGCTCTGCTTTCGTATTAAAATTCTTTTTGATGTATGTCTTTTCAATGTATGTCTGTATGCAACCTCGCTCGGAGCCTGTAGGTATAAAAACACACACTGTGTTTGCTGTTTAGTCAGTTGTCTGCAGGCTCCTAGTTCTTATAATTCACAGCAATATAGAGGATGGTTCAATAAATTTAAGGTAATGTCTCACCGATACGATCTAAAAACACACAAAATCAACAAACAAAGTCAAAACAAAAATCATATTGAAGAATATTTTCAAAATCAAAAAAAACCATTTTCAATGATAAATAATTGTTTGACTACCTACGTATCCTGAACCTGTACAGTAAAAGACCAATGAATATAACTACCAAAATAAGCTATACAATATATACTCCTATATGCTTGATCAGCATTAACAGCGGATTGGATATACATGCACGTCTGTCGGTCTCTCTGTCTATACAAATGCCGAAATCTCATTGACTTGAAAATTTAGAGCTACGAAATTTCAGATAACATGTATGAAATATAAGTCCAGATCATAATATTATATAGTATAAGCAGTTATATCCAGCGTTAATTAGGATCGAATTTTCCATAAAAAAATCGAGTTTGTGAAGAATGAAAATAGTGCTCCATATATTTCCAATAGCTTTTCTCTCTTGGGATGGTATTTACCAAAATCGACGAAATACATGTTTAAATATTTCTTGTGCAGAGTACATAAACCGAGATTAAAGACCGTGGCATGAAAATTGCACATTCGCCTCACTTTGGCTTTCAACCAAGTTTCCTTTCCAAAATCTGCGAGCCACGTGTGATTGTAACTTTTTGTAGAGTATAGAGAATCGGAAGAAAATATTTAAGTTTATGATATTTTCTGGGTGCCACGTTCTTATGTCCCCCGTCCAGCATATACATAGAGTATATTATTACTTAGTTACAATGTATGACAACGCCTCAAAGGAAGCAGCGAAGAATCCATAACGTATAAATATTCATGTCTGCCTGGTTATCTTACTGCCTGCCTTTCCGTTTCTCTATATGTCTGTCTGTGTGTTTATCAGCGCCTTATTTCGTCAATCTTTGAAATATTGATTTGAAATTTGGTATATAGACTTGTACTTTATAATCATCTAAGCTATTGTTCCGAATGTTGTGCAATTTTTGGAGTCTGTTTTGCTTAAATTTATGTTTTTCGTAAAAACAAAATACATTCAAAGTTTTACAGTCCATACAGATAAATAAAATTGGAGTGCCTGTTTGTAATATTAAAATAGCCGCTTTTTACAAAATGCATATGGATGTATACACGGTACATATACCAAAATATTTTTTTTTTACAATATTTGTCTGCCTGTATGGCTGTCTGTTTTTTCCCACTAATATTTGAAACGGCTGGACCGATTTTGACGGGACTTTCACTGGCAGATAGCTGATGTAATAAGGAGTAACTTAGGCTACTTCTAAAATTTATTTATTTTTATTAATTATATATATGTATATATATATATATATATATATATATATATATATCTCTCTCTCTCTCTCTCTCTCTCTCTCTCTCTCTCTCTCTCTCTCTCTCTCTCTCTCTCTCTCTCTCTCTCTCTCTCTCTCTCTCTCTCTCTCTCTCTCTCTCTCTCTCTCTCTCTCTCTCTCTCTCTCTCTCTCTCTCTCTCTCTCTCTCTCTCTCTCTCTCTCTCTCTCTCTCTCTCTCTCTCTCTCTCTCTCTCTCTCTCTCTCTCTCTCTCTCTCTCTCTCTCTCTCTCTCTATATATATATATATATATATATATATATATATTATATATATATATATGTATGTACATATGTGTATATTCTACCATGCGCGTTTCCTACTGACTAAGCTGCATTCTCTCTCTCTCTCTCTCTCTCTCTCTCTCTCTCTCTTCTTTGGCGTTGCCGCCATCAAACACAATAACAACAGCCACAAGTACAACATATATACCTGATACATTTATTTATTTTTATCTCTCTCTCTCTCTCTCTCTCTCTCTCTCTCTCTCTCTCTCTCTCTCTCTCTCTCTCTCTCTCTCTCTCTCTCTCTCTCTCTCTCTCTCTCTCTCTCTCTCTCTCTCTCTCTCTCTCTCTCTCTCTCTCTCTCTCATATATATATATATATATATATATATATATATATATATATATATATATATATATATATATATATATATATATATATATATATATATATATATATATATATATATATATATATATATATATATATATATATATATATATATATATATATATATATATATATATATGTATGTACATATGTGTATATTCTACCATGCGCGTTTCCTACTGACTAAGCTGCATTCTCTCTCTCTCTCTCTCTCTCTCTCTCTTCTTTGGCGTTGCCGCCATCAAACACAATAACAACAGCCACAAGTACAACATATATACCTGATACAGCCACTTGGGCTGAGTTGGACAACCTTTGACTGAACGAATCTTCTTGTGCAGATCGGTCCGGTGCGAAAACCCAGTCGTCCTTGGGAACGCGCGTGGCCGAGGAACGTGGGCCTAGAGCGGTACAATACCTCACGCACGTGTTAAACCTATCCATTTCCCAGCTAATTGTCCCTGATGTATGGAAGGTAGCAAGTTTTGTACATCTCTTAAAACCTGGCAGTGAAGCTGATCTTGGTTCCTCTTATAGGCCCATATCGCTTCTTTCACCTGTAGTGACAGTTCTTGAGTCATTATTACTTCCTTCAATGCCAGAACACTGCATTCTAGCAGATCATCAGCACGGTTTTAGGAAAGGTCGTGGTACGACTTCAGCACTAAGCGAAATCAAAACTTTTATAGCTGATGGACTTAATAAGCCGAGGCCATGCGAACGTACAGTGATGGTGGCTCTAGACTTGAGCAAGGCATTTGACACAGTTGATCATGCAATCTTGTTTCAAGATGTGAGGTCGGGTTATCGTAAGTTAAAGATAGGTGTTCCGACTTCCCTGGCACAATTAAAAGGAAATATCCGTCACGAAATGGCAGCCACCACAGAGAATATCTGTCGAGCCGTCATAAGAAATTTTAATTAGGAACAAGACCAAAAGTATTTTAAACAAAAAATTAACTTAATTTACCCTTTTACTCTATGGGTAAAAATATGATGCACTGTGCCACGTCCCCATATAATAGAAAAATAAGAAGGACTGTTGAAACTCTCTCTCTCTCTCATGTCGGCTATGCTAGTGTGTATGTACATATATATTTGTTTTATTTGTGGAGTTGGCAAGTTTTTTTTATAAGCTTAAATTTAAGAGGAAATGGGAGTATCCAAACATCTACATTTGATGGTTCCATTACTCACAGTCTTTGAGATATCGACGTTCGACTCAACTTTTGATGCTGTTCAAGAAAATATAGATTAGTTATGAGGATCAGTCACATCTTCTTTTCGTTGTTACATACATTTGCACAAAAGTAATACACCTTAGGGTACAGTACACGATATGAAAAATTCAATATTGTTTTAAGCAAACGAGCCATATTTATAATTATAAATACTTAGTTTATATTTAGATGTAGCGCAGTAAAATTCTTCAAACAAAAATTTTATTTTATAAACGAAAGTTATTTAAACAATTTAATTTTATAATTATTTTTTCTTTCTGAAAAACTGAAGATTGCTTTATTTTTTTACATATTTGTGTAAATATTTATTAAACTCAAATATTTCTAAATGCAGCAGATACAATTTTAGAGCGGACAAAAAAGTATGCAGAAGAACAGTCGGCAGACAAATTGTTTAGGCATTGTAAGTGAAATTCGGTGCCGCCATATGTTGCTCAATTGATTTTCAAAGGCAGCGAAATGAATAAGGTTGAATATGAAAAAAAAAAACAAAAATTGAAAGCTGACATTTCATTTCCGTTTCCGCTTGTGCGTCTGCAATGGCGGCGACGGCGACGGCGACGGCAGTTGTCTGCTTCATATACATGTATCCATGTTTGTGTCGCCGTTTGCACCACTTCCGTTTCGGTTTCGGTTTCCGCTTCCATTTGCTTTGCTGCGCTGCACTACGTTTAAACAAACATTCGAGAAAAAAATGGGAATCCTTGATACATATGCGTGGCAAATAATTTTTTCTAGCTTAGTGTCATTCTTCTTACTGGCAGGACGACATGCCTATTTCTGTTTGCTGCATATGCTGTTGTGCTTTGTTATCCTTGTTGTTACTGCCGCCGCTGCTGCTGCCACTGCTGCTGCTGCTGTTCTCCTAAACAGCACTGCAGTTGTCCTTATTTGCCTATATTCTGCTCCTGTTACTCATGTCGCTACTCGGTAGCTCGTTGTTTGCCTACTAAACTCAATTTGAATGCTTTCAAATACAACGAAACAACAAATGTAACCCATGAAAATACTATGTTGAGACAGTACGAGCAGCAGGGTAGAAAAAAAAAATGCCAGCTACAATAACAGGTGGTATTGCTTTTCATAGCTTTTTGTCGACATTTTCAGCAAATTTTCAGCAGATTTTCCGATTTTTCCTCTATTTTTTATGTTCTTTATTCACTGCTTCCGCTCACATATCTGTTGTGTATGCGCTCGACTCGACACTCCAAATATGCAACGCTGGAAAATTGAAAATAAATTCGTTTAGCGTATCCATGCGCAATGAATCTATACGTATGTGTGTGTGTGTGTGTGTGTGTGTGTCTGTGCGTGCCAATGAAAGGCATAAGGGAACAAATGCCTCTATTAGAATGTCACCAGTTTTTGAAATTCTGCCACTTACATTCCACATGTTGGCCCTCTCTTTATACTATATCACTTGAGCACTTAAGCTGTTTCTACGTACTTTTTTCTATATATAACTTCTCTATAGTACATAGTTTCACAAGAGTTTCATAAGTTTGTCAGAAAGTTTGTAACGCATTGAAGTAGCTATCGGTGGCAACAAGAAATTAATATTTTTTTTTTTCAATTAGCTCCTTGAGACGATTGAATCTGGCTATGTCCGTCTGTTCATCTGAGTTGTCAGAGTCTATAGAAAATGGAACACCATAAGCTAATTAATTTCAAGATCTCTAGAGACTATCAAAGATAGAACCACCAAGGGTTTTACTTAAATTCTACTAAAGCATCTTAAGATTGATTACACTATGCAACAAAACTATAAAAATATTTGTGATCGACATGTAACCATTATGTTTTTTTTTACCGCGTTGAATGCCAAAGTTCCTTTAGACACGCGCTTCTGCCAAATGCTTGTGCCACCTGTAGAATGCCTCATGGTGGCGATTGTATCGCTGTCTGCTTCGCATGACATTTCACGCCGCTTGCATTGAGCACATAACTCTGAAATCACTCAAACCAATCTGAGTGGATGGTACACTGATAGAATTCTCCAGGTATGAATTTTTCGACCAACGTACCACATACGAAACCTACCGTTGACTAAGTTTATCATGAAGAAAGTCACAATGCAAATGATGACATTTAAAGTCATCGCCGTGAAAAGCTGCAGATGCATTCCCAAGTTACTAAGATTAATGTATCTCACAATGGTCAGACCTATGGTAACGTATGGCACCATTGTTTCGAAAAAACAGTAGGGAAATAACTGAGTAAGTTGCAGATGTTAGCCATAATAGTAGCCGTGCATTAGATATAATGCCGGAACACTTTCATACCCAACAGCATGTATACAGACAGAGCCATCCTGAGTATAAGAAGCTATAATAACGGCAAAAAGAGTTATATCAGTAATAGAGTAAGAAATCTTCTGACACACACACAGATGGCCACCCGCTAGTACTTCATCAAAATGTTTGAAGTAAGTCTCAGTGTGCAAGGCAAATGGAAGAACATAACTTCAAATTGTAACATTAAACCAGGAGTTAAAAGCTTGTTTACAGATAGCTCCTTAACGGAGGTAGAAACTGATGCTGGAGTGATGATGGAGTATTTCGCACAAACCACTTTCAATCGCTAGGGATATTTACAAGATGTGCCCCATTAACTATGTATTGCAAGAACCAGAACACTGTGATATTATCTGATCTTCAGATCTCAGATCTAACAGAGCATTAAATTGAAATGTGTTCAACTCTAAGTTAGTCTTGGACTTCATAGAAAAACTAAACTTGCTGGCTACGCGGGTTTAGCTTGAAACGAAGAATCAGATAACTTGGCAAGAATACTCGTTTTAATAGTCCACAGCCATTTTGCGGACTAGCCACAGGAATACTAAGAGTGTAAGTAAAGGAGGAAGAAAACAAAGCTAAAAATATGTTTAGGAAGAACTGCGATGGCATAAGACATGGAAAACTACTGTTTGGCCGCTATGGCAACAAAAGCTCTGAAATCTATAATGGATTCAAGAACAACATTCTGAGAATCTGGTCAGGTTTTCTGAAAAGACACTTATTGGCAGACATTGGTATCGAATGTGACAGATTTTTGTTGAAAGACATTCTAGAAGACTGCATAACCTTAACTTAGACGACGCCAAAGAGTTTGGCAGTTAAATCCAAAGAACCTTATTGCTTTATATAAAACGATCTATCTGATAGTTGTTGAGCATTTTTTAAGTTTCAATAGAGTATCAATATTGACACGCCACGCCCACTTTTTAGGGTACATACTAACCGCTCACTTTTGACTGTTTGTCTGAAAGAATCTTTTAATGCAGTCAATATTAACTTACAAATGGATATGATGGTTTCTTATGGATGGACGATTCACAATGATTGTGATGCCTCCACCTTTTGGGGTAGCCCCATGCAAACCACTCTCTCACTTTTGACTTTTTGCATGAAAACCTGTTTATTTAGGGCAACATCTACTTGAAATTTGTTATGGTGGTTCTTATGGACAACCGCTTTATATAATTATAGTAATGAAAGCCCGTTCACTTTTTAGGATAGCCCCAATACGTACCCACTAACATGTTTATATTTGTTTTCTTATAAATTTTGACCTGAACAGAAAAATCGAAATAAAAATATCTACGAACACGATTTTCAGTTATAAATTTTTGATTTTTTTTTTTCAGATTCTTTTGGAGTTAGTCCTATATTTAAACACATCTCTACTAATAGTTAACTGATTTAGTTGTGATACCAACTCAAAATCTGAATTCATGTCGTTTTCATGGTATCGATCGTCTAGACAGTGTAAACCGAGCTTTTATTTAGCCATTCATGGCATCGTCCGGATAGTGTTAACACAGTTTTTATTGTTTCGGTTGTCATTTTTTCCATTACCGAACCTTTTTTATTATCAATTCATTTTGTTTACTTCTATAGACCGAAATTTTTTTTAAAATCGTCAAGTTGTCGTGTATTTTCATATTACAATAATGTACAATAATGGCCCTGTTGATTTTTGTTAGAAAGACCTGAAAATCTTGACCGAGTTTGATATGTTGCTTGGGTAAAAACATTTTTAACGAAAGGGTTTCTACCACCATGTATGTATTTATTAGTGAATGCTATGACTGCAGCCATTTACCCCGAACAAAGAACACTTGAAATTCAGCAAGCCAATGAATTGGAGTGATTCACTACGTTATATTATTGTGTGCTATCTTTGCTTAAGCAAAAAGAGCGGCTTCGGAAAAACTATGCTATGGAACTATTCGAACAAAATCAGCTAATGAATTTACGTTTTATGTTAAGCATTCAAATGGAACGCACTGAACGTTTTCACTAACAAATTAATTCCATGGACCGAATGCTATAAGGGATCCTGGTATTGAAACATGATGGGCGATTGTATTTGGTTTCTCATATGACAAACGAATTCATCAAATTGCAAGAGAAACATGAGAAAGAAAAATTGGTTTTAATACAAACGTATGTCGCATGGCTTATCAAAATTCTTGAAAAAATTAACTGCAGATGAATGCTTACATTCGTTATCTTTCCATGAATTTCCTTCAAAAGTAGCTTGTTTTCTTTGTGCAAAGTCTGTCTTCTGTAACCACCGAACTAATTGAATGAGTTCTTGAGCTAAACTAGTACGAATTTTAATTACTTTTGATTTGGTGCTTTACTTAACTTTAAACTTATTCAAAATTATTTTTTACTTTCTTGTTCACATTACTATAAAAGCGTGTTTTTTTAGTTTTTTTTAAATATAATTTTTTTTTAAAAATAACATACGCCGTTCTCATTAACATATGTATTAAGTTGTTGACTCGCTTTGTGGGTAGCACAATGAAACAAAACAAACGAAACGAAACTTAACGGAACAGAACATGATCCACAAACAAATCAAATATCCTGATGATCCTGGTCAGCATATTACGTCAAAATTGTGAAATTATTGTATTTTCATCGGTGCTTAATACACGAAATACCAAATTTCAAATTATTTCGATGTAAGATACCCCTTTTTTGAATTAATGTATAAAAAGTTGTTATTATTTGAATGCATTATGAATGAATCTTGCATTAATCCCAATATTATTATGGAATAGTTCCAATTAGTTTCAGATGGCATTATTCTGTAATAAAGCACCAAATCGGAAGCTGTTTAGTTCAACTAAACAGCTTCCGACTTGGTACAGCGTATCTCATAGTCAATCACACTCGACTGCATAACATTTTTCTTTCACTTGTTTTTTAGCGAAGGTGTTTTCAACACAACTCCAAGCATATGATTTTCAGTTTGAACATTATGTAAACAAATGTGTAATCGACATTTGTCGACTTTCTGTTGCCACTTTTGTCAGTTCAGTACTTCTGCGCCCTTTTTCTCAGCAAAACGAAAAAATTAAAAAAAATGAAGTTTTCTATCAACGAAATACAATTCAATGACCCGATTTGAGTGACGACACCGCGGTACGAAATAAAAGTGATGAATGTTTGTTTAGCATTGAAAATTTTGACATATGAACCTCATAGATGACAGCTGTGCAGCCCCACTTCCGTTTCCGTTTCCGTTTCAGTTCCCTCACTGACTGCCTCACTAACTGACTGACATTGATTATGTATTTATTTATTTGCAATTTTATCGTGTCGACGTTGTAGTCGTCAAGTTCGATTTGTTTGTTACACAGCTGTGCTGATTTTATTTTCAATTTGACTTTAAACATTATGTTACGCAGAATATTACATATGGATATACGAGTATACGATTATGTATGGATGTGTTATTCTCTCTTTTCGAGCTAGGTCATTTGGTAAGATGTGATTTGTTTCTTATGAGAATTTTATTTCGTTTATGAAATTTATTTTTGTTGGTCTTTTTTGAAAAGAATCTGGCTATGTATGTAAATTGTTGCGATATTAAATATCTAGTCTAGTATTTGATATTCGAACAAATGCTGCTTGCAGCAAAACCGAAGATTAATGGAACTTCACATAACTTTAAATTGCAAATCAGGAGAGGAGGGAAAGAGTCTGTTTCTTAATGCTGTTCTAAATGTACTATAATGCTTTGACAATATTAGGCACCTTAGGAACGAAATATTAAAGAACGACTGACAGACGGACATGGCCAGATCAAAGCGTTTCATCAAAATTATTAAATTTATTCTAGGTACTGTCGACCGCGTCATCTGGCAAATCAAATAAATTCATATAGCCCGTTTACATATATGCACATGTATCTATGGGAGACGGCCAACAAATGTATGGTGTGTTTTGTATCTCTTACAATGGATGTGTTAGATTCAAACATAAAATTTTGAACTTTTGTCTGTACACATTCTCCACACAATGCTTCGTAAATGTGAGCCGTTAAAATAAAATTTGTTTTGACTTTTTATATCGGTTATTCGAAAACTTGTGAATGAATTCGTGAATGGCACTTTCTGGAAGTAGAGAAACAGACATTTACAATTAAGGAACTACTAACAGGATTCTCTGTCATCCGGACGGACAAACTCGTTTAAAAATGAGTAATATTTGTTTCCTCCCTGCATGATATTCCCTCTTCTTTATTAGACAGTGGGCGGATTTGCCAAATGTTTAACAAAAGCTTAAAAACCGTCTGTCTATTCCCTGTATGTCTGAATCAAAACCCACAGTTTTTACGATATCGATCTGAAATGGGACATGGAGACTTCCAATGTTCCTATATACCACAAATACCTTACCACGCCTACTTTCGTATTTTGCATGAAAACCATTTTTATTACTGTTAAAATCATTTACAAATTCGGTAAGGTAACTTCTTATTAACGGAAATTTCACATAGCTATTAATAGGAGTGTTATGCCCACTTTCAACGGTAGTTTCCAGTTTCCATAAAGCACAACAGCCCATTTTGTAGTTTTTGTATGTAAAACTATCTTATAAACAGTGTGCAAATTGAGTTTGGATTTGCAAATTGATCGATCGAGAAACATGCCTTCGAGGTAATTAAGTGAGGCAGCTCCAAAACATCAACCACTTCTTCTGGCATAGCAAATCAATGCTTAAGTAATTTTTGTTTGATCTTTGGGAACAAAAACAAATCATTGGGTGCTAAATCAGGACTGATGATAAGGAAGATGACCCATTAATTCGATGACTTGAGTGCTCAAAAACTTACTGGTGTGACACGATGTGTGAGATCGCCGTAAAAAGATGTTTGTGTTATATAAATAGCTCCCTAGTTGTTACTGAGATATGCTTTTCATACAAACGGACAGACGCATGGACGCATACCTAAATAGATTCTGTTTACGATGCTGATCAGGAATATATATATATATATATATATATATATATATATATATATATACTTAAAGGCATCTATTATGCCTACTACTAAATGTTACATATATGCGTATAAATATATTATACTCTTGTCGTAATTGTGTAAATTATTAAGTAATTAATTGTTTATTTGTTTATGTTAATAAACATTTGGCCTTCTAAGTGCCACATGTTAATTATTTCTATAATATTGAATACAAATTAAAGCTTTTTTGCAGCGTTCTGCATAGTTTCCGCATGACTTTTCATATGAATTGTTCTAATTTAATGCTAGCTGAAGTGTGTGACCTATAAAGCCTACAACGCACGTCTATTCTATAATGTAGAGTCTACAATTTCAAACGAAATCTAGTACATTTACTTATTTGCATATAACTTATGATTTAAATTTATGCGGCGCCATGGCTTTTCTGTTTGTTATTATATCTACTAGACGTAGATACTTTAAAATATGCAGATACTTTCTTATGTAGGCGGCATACAAAGCTAAAGGCTCAAAGCAACTACCTAACTTAATATTTAGCTTGCTAGTGCACCTTTTACAAAAATATGGCATATTTTTACTTTGTTTAAGTTATTATTTTAATACGAAATGTTGCTGCAACATGTTTTATTTTCGGAAGAAAAGCTTTTCTTTTTGCCACTCATGAGTAGTATGTACTCTGATCTGAGCTGTATCTGTATCTGTACAGGCGCATGCGTTCCATAAGCTACAACGACGATGAACTACGAACTACGAACGCAACACATTTAAATCCTTTTAGTTGAATTTAAAATATATTTAGTCGTTTAGCGTACGCGCGTCTAGCAGGACATAACGAGTATGCCAGCGGTGTTTTTGGCTAACTAACGCGCATAACACATACGTCTAGTTGTATCTACGTCTAATTGGCAAAAACACACATTGAATCACGCACTCACTAACTGACTAACTGACTCACAGGCACTGTGTAGCTGTGTGTAATTGGTGTCCTGTGTGTTTCTGTGTGTGTCACTGTGTGTGTGGGTTAAACTGAAAATGTACGCACATGTCGCGTCATTCAAAGGAGTTACGTAAAATAATACGGCAATGCAATGGCAGTCAAATCCGTAAAATCCGTGCGCGTTTATGAACAAGTATTTATTGCATAAATGAATTAATTATTGATTGATTGATTGATTGATTGATTGATTGATTGATTGTTTAAATGAAGCGCTTACAGTATAAATACAAATTTTCATAATTGAATGCAATGCGGCAAGGATATTGCGGAAATAGAACATTGAAGTGTACACTCAATAATTAAGCGTATTAACAGCGTATGCGCGTGTTCTGCCAGCATAAGAAGATACGCTGCTAAGCAACCCCGTCTATTGAATTTGTTGTCAAGTGTTTTTTTAGAAAGTGAAGTGCGGTGTTTAAAATAAAAGCTGACCACTTTGCATATTGTCTGGCAAGGATAATTTTTTTTTTGTTATACTTGTTTTTTTGTTCTTATTTACACATCTGATTACGCAGTCGTTAGTTATCCCTGTTGGTAATTGTGATAAGCGCTCGTGAATAGAAAATCGCGCATGAAATGTTGTTGGAATACGTAATGATGCTGCTTTTGCTGTTGGGATTAAGCACAAACATCGAAAGGAGTCACAGGAGTCGCGCTAATGTCTTTGGTTAGTATTTAACAAAAGCAACACAAACAAGAAGCACAATTACAGAAAACACAGCAAATTTGTTTGTTTGATCTAGCATCTTTTTTGTATCTTTTTTTGAGTTTTATGCTAACTGAAACTGAAGATGAGCTGTATCTGTATCTATAACAATTTCCGACAAACACAATTTGAATAATTCATGTCTGTGTGGGGTGGCAGTCAAAGTCCATTTTTGAGTAGCTCAATGGAGCAATGCTAACCATTTTGAAATTAATATTTTAACAGTGCTCAACTTTTCAACCAACTGTATCGAGTTAAATTGAACTGCATGAGGGTAGACAGTTAGATTTGAATACAAGTTATCTATATGTAACTTGAAATAGTGCCTTATAAAACTAATTGGCTACTTTTGTCGCATTTATTTAAATATTATTACCATCTTTTGGGCATAATGTAGTCGTCTGTATATAGTAGCAGCTGTGCAGAGTATCTTTAAAGTTTTCCTAGCGCTCAACTGCAGTTCAAGTGACTTATGTTTTCCGCAAGTCGTTGATATAAATTAATGCGAAAAGTCACTTTTAATTCAAAGTGAAAGACTGCATGACAAACTAGATAAATGAAGCAACAAACCGAGAAAAGAGCAATAAGATTAAACGCACAGACTGACTTGACTGACTGAATGAGTGCGAAAGCAAGTAAATGCATACTTTATCATTTCGATAGATAGACGAATGGATAGACGAAATACGAGGGTTGTATGAAGTGTATACTTAGGAAGAGTTTTTAGAAATCATCAATTACTAAAATTGCATGTTCTCCAGTAAAAATAGCTAATATAAACTACTTATATCTATTTGTACCTAATTTTGTATGTACATTATTTACAGAATCTATATTTAAGTAACTAAACTAATATCTGTTAAATTTAAAGCAAAATTATTGCTCTGATCTAGTAGTCTATTTCCATATCACTTACAAAGAGAAAGTAAACACCTATTTCCTCTTTAACCAAAGGTATTTTCAAATCCTTATGGATTTTTGCATTTGTCACGAACCAATGTGGCCACGAACCTTTTGAACCAAAGCGTTGTCGATGGCTAGAAGCGTTTTATTCTGACAGCGTTGTATAATTTCAATATTTGAGTTACTCGACATACCACAAAGTTGCAAGGCATAACTTCAAATGTATTTCAGTACAGTTTTATACTTTGTTGAGCTTCGATGTTTTCCAGGAAGCCAATAATTTTTATGTTTGTTTTTTCTTGTTTTTTTTTTTTATTAAACTGCTTTCATTTAGATTTTGATGCTGTTTTCATAAATCAAGATATTTGACTGTGTCACTTTGGTATAATTGAGAGCCATTTAAACTTACTCGAGCGCAGTTTCCTCTCTTAAGCGTAAATGCTGAATGTACCGATTTTTGTGGATTAACTTTATTTTTTTCCATTTCGTTAACCTGTTCACTAATAGGTACAGGTCGAGTTTCGAACACTGTGAACTTTCGAACTTTTGTTTGTAAGGCGTCTGTTTGGAGATGCGGAGCTATTTATATGCACAAAGTATTAAGATAAAACTCCTGCCTTGAGATTTAATTTATAAACAAACGTTTATTTCAATATGTTTTATGCAAGTTAGTATTCAATGAAGTTATTAACTATAAATGCTAACTATGCCGACAGAGTTAACGAATTTAATAGTTTGCTGTCTTGATGCTGCCAAATGACAGTTACTACTCAAATTAGAACAAAGCGATGTTTTAGTTTTTATATACAGTTATAGTTATATAAACTAAGATATATGAGTTTAACAAATATTATAAAGAAGAAAGGTTTGATTGTTTGATACCAATTGGCTCCGAAAATACTGGATTGATTTGAAAATCACTGCTGGGAAGCTACACAATCAGCGATTGACATAGGCTATATTAAATTTTCAAAAAAAATTAGCGATTCTTACTAAAATTCCAATTCCTTGAAGAGCAAAATATTAGAAACTAGCTGGGGGAAGGAAAAGGTGAGTGTTGTTAAAGGGTTAGAATTGGAAGAGGGGCAGGGGAAGAGGGGTATTGGAATGGGAGGTAGGGTACGGGATCATGGAAAGAGGGGTAATGGCAGGGGGAATGGCAGAAACGCGCTGGGTACCATTTAAGATAGAGGGATGAAATGTTGTGTACATGTGAATAGGATCGAAGGGGGCAGGGAAAAGGGTTGGTAAAATAAGGAGAGGAATGGGGGCAGCGTAAGGGCTGGTTTTATAAGGGGTGGAAGGGACAGGAGAAGAGGGGTAGGAGAATTGGTGATAGTGTAAAGGGGACAGGGGGAAGGTGTGACAGGGAGTAGGTGGGGCATTGGAAGGTGGGACAGTGGAAGGTGGGACAGGCAGTAGGTGGGGCAGAGGAAAGGTTAGGTAGGAGGTAGGAATGGCTGATGAAAGGAGAGGCAAGGAGAAGGGCAGCAACGCGCCGGGTACCAGCTCATATATTATTATTATATTGGAGATATTGCTATAAACTCAAAAAACTGGTAAACCTCCGAATTTTTCGAGACAGTTTGCGGTTTAGGGCGATAAGTAATTAAAAAGTATTTATGTGTTTAGGCATTGGTCGTTTGCTGCTCCAAACAGCGTTTATACGATAAAATGAAAAATTTCTTGACAAAGTTAAAACCAAGTGACAAAAGTCTATCTGCCACTCACAAAATTTCGCATATTAACTTAATTTGTAACTTAATTTGTGTTTAGTTTAAGCATTTGTATTGTTGGGATTAATTGTAATTGCTTAATTCATCGTTTTTTAATGCTATAAAATATTGTTTCATTTGTTCGACAACGAAATTTTTTCGATACTTGATTGAAAATATATTTTGTTCGGTACTTGATTGAAAACATATTTTTAAGAAGCTTGAAATCTATTTGGTTTTGCTAAATATTTCGATCAATTTCTACAATGCACATAAATCGCATGCAGAAATTTAAATCATAAATTTTATGAGTTGTACGTGTTCGACTTTTGGGTTTTTTCAACATCAACATTTTTTGTTTTTATTAAATACTAATTATTTTTATACAGCAGATGACTGAAGTGTTCGGCCAGCACTTCAACTAACTAAATATCGACATATATACAAGTTAATTATTGTAAAACAATTCTAAATACTTATTAAATACTCGTATTCGAAATGAGAATATTACTACTATTTTTGGTATTAGCCATTCCACTTCCTGGTTTCGTCTTCGGATTTTTAGCTTCGTTAGGAGCATAGATCTTCAGGTCAGATTTGATATCGATGATGAGAAAATCTAGGAATGGCATTTAAATAAAAGCACATTTTATTTCAATGTGCAAAATTTCAAAACATAATTAATCAATTTTGTTTATTGATGTAACTTACAGAATTCATACATTAATAGATAAATGATTTTTATACAATTGAATTTGAGAAAAAAATATATCATTTGAAAGGTACTATTAATTTGGAAATGTGCACCATCTGTATTTCATCGAAATCGGTTTAAAATATTGTTAGTAAACAGTTTTAACAATCGCCACTCACAGAACGACATAACAAAATACAGGCTTTATATGAAATACAAACGCACACACACACACACACTATTAAACTTCTAGCTCTCGCTCTCGCTTTCGCTCTCATCTCAATTTCAACACTCAACGAATGCTAACTACTTTATGAGAGCCATACTGTAATAATTGATCAGCCAGTTATCTGTTGATAAGAAAGTGTGAGCACTAAAGAGATAAAGAGAATGCTTGACTTTTTTGTGACTTGCAGCAGTGAGCATAAAAGAGATAGCGTGTTTTATTTTGTCTGCGTTTTGCTAATATTTTGCTGACTAAAAATTGGTTATTCATGAACTGCGCGAAACGTAAATTTTAAATTTGGTATAATTTATTTTTTTTTTTGCATTTATTTGGATGTGGTGTATGCAAGGCATAAGAAAGAAAGAGAAGTTTTATGACTTAAAGGTGATTTGCTTTGTGCTTTGTTTTAGTGTCTGTCTCTACATTTATAATTATTGCTGTGATTGGCAAACACACATATACATAAGCAACTACTTCCTTTTAATATTATAAACGCGAAAGTTTGTGTGGATGTGTGGACGTGTGGATGTTTGTTACTCTTTCACGCAAAAACTACTAAATGGATTTTAATGAAACTTTACAATAATGTACCTCATATATCATAATAATACATAGACTATAATTTATGAAGATTTAATTATTTAATTTAAAACAAACACAGCGCAAACTTTTTAACCACGTCTATTTACTTCCGTAGACGTTAAAAAGCTGTTAGCTACAAAATCGTCTAGCCATCATGTGTTTGCCTTCAATGTGCATGTGTGCGAGACAATATTAGAGAGGCAGAAAATGAAAACATACCGTTGGCTTTTTGTAAGTTTAAATTTTAATTAATCAAATTTTTGTTAATAGAATTTGGGTTTTAATGTAATTCAAAATCAAGCATTTGTTTAAAAAAGTATGCATGTATCTGCCGCTTAACTGAGTAAGTTCCAAAAATTTGCAAAGTACTCACACAACCAAATAAACACACACAATACATGGGCTCGTCAAAAATTTCCAAGAATCATAACTTTTAAATGAACAGTCCATAGCATAGGCGTTTGAAAATACATAACCCGAGGTACCATGACTGTTGGTATTTTTAAAACTCGATGTAAAACTTTATTGCGCATATACCAAGGAGCATCTGTCATTTTACTTAAGACCATGTTTTGAAGTACTTGAAGTACGGTTTATATTTGTGGCAGCAGCAGTGCCCCATAATTGTATTCTATACATCCCGGTAGGCATAATGATTGATTTGTAAACAAGCAGTTTATTTTCGAGGCTGAGTTTACTACTTGGGCGAAGTAAGCAGTTTATCGATTTGAGTTTAGCGTAGCAAAGTGCTGCGGTTTTTTGAATATGCTACTAGGTGCCACGTCCTTCAAAGTTAAAACCTAAGTAGCTTACATGATCAACATGAGGTATTACCAAATTGTTGAGCAAAAAGGGCGGGCAGTTCCCTTGCCTCAATGAAAATTTACAGTGACTGGACTTTTCGCTATTGACTTTTATATTCCAGCGATATGCCCAACGTTGAAAATCTTCAAGATAGTTTTGAATGTTAGATGAAGCTTCGTGTGGACAGTTTGAGTTTGCAAGTATGGCCGCATCGTCAGCATATGCAGGCAGAAGTATGTTCTCATTTACTGGAACTGACATATCAGCAGTATACAAAGTGTAAAGCACAGGACCAAGCACACTGCCTTGTGGTACACCAGCAGCAATGCGGCGGATCCCTGAGCGCTCATCTTTCACCTCGACTGTGAAGGCACGGTTAAGCAAATACGACTTGATGTATATCAAGAAAAACAGCACAGCTATAATAATACAATACATATTTTTTGCATTAATTTTGACTTTCACCACTTCGCAAATACATCAAACAAAACGGCAGCCAAAAAAGAAACAAACTAACATCTGCACTAGAAAAAAGCATAGTCTCATGCAAAGAACATAAACTTCCCTACCTCCCACTTCCAAACAAAACAACCACCCCACAATTGCTATTCTCTCCTTCCCTCATCAACACCGCATCAAGCACATACAGACAACACTTCCTTGAACTCAAGGACAAATACAACAATCAAACATTCATATACACAGGCGGCTCGTTGTAAAACAACACCGCTACTTTTGCCATCACCACCGAAAACGAAATCCTGAAAAGAGGCATACTACCACACTTCTCATCAATCTTATCAGCCGAAACCATAGCCATTCTAGATGCAATAAAACTAATTCAAAACAGAACCGGAAACTTCATCATTTGCTCCAACTCTCTCTCATCTATAAAATCCATCAGTAATATTAACAACAATAACATATATCCCATAACTATAAGAACCCTCCTTACCAAAACTGCCCCTAAAATAAAACTCCTCTGGATCGCTAGCTACTGTGGCATTGAAGGAAACGAGCTAGCCGACACCAGAGCCAAATCCACAAACAAGATGCCCCTACATTGCACTCCCATGAACAAAATAGCTCAACAACTCAAACTCAACATAGAACTCTGCAATATATGGTACCAACAATTAAACACTAAACTAAACCACACACAGCCCACTACCTAAAAAACATAAAACAAAAAAATATCACACGCAGTGACCAAATAAAAATACTAAGGCTCAGACTAGGACACACAAGGTTTACACAACAACACTACAACAACCCTGACAACATCCTACCTTGCCCATCCTACTGCCATACAACAATAGACCTCAAAATAAAACATATCCTAACAGACTGCCCCGCAACGTCACAACTTAAAAATCAAATCTTTCAAAATCGGTTGACCCTCTCAAATCGAACCCCATAAAACATCTCCAAAATAAATAAATTTCTTAAACTCACGAACACATATCACCTACTATGACTTAAAATGAAATTAAATGGTTTTTATATGTGAGCTACACTTTCTAGTGCAAACAACACGCCATTTTAATTAGTATGTTGCTTATAGTTTCCATGCCAACTTTCAAAGGAAAATGTCAAACATTGACGAAATATTGCGCACACAATCACACAGACAGACAGGCAGACAGACAGCAAGTCAGTAAGGTAGAAATTGCTTTTAAGCCGCCAATGTTTCCTTTGAGGCATTGTCAACGTTGTGACTAAATTATAATACTATTGACACTCTGTGTGAAGATTATAATAAAAGAAATTTTTCATGATAACCTTAGGCGAATTTAACTCAACATTCGCTCGATCTAAAATCAATTCGAACACACTGCGGGCGTTCACAAGTTAATGTGTTAAATAATTAATGTGTTAACACATTAAAAAATTTTAAATTGTATAGAATTAACGTAATATATATAATCAATACATCGTTGCATAAAAGCGTAGTGGAGTTTGGACGTATCGGGCATTGCTTCTATATATTTCAAGACTGGTTTATTAAAGGGGCATCCATATTTCACATTACATCCGCTGTGGTCGTTAATATCAGTTAAATCACTTTACCTTAAACATAAGTTGTGCTTAGATTACGCTGTTGGTGTTGCCACCAAGTAAAATAGTATGCCCACAATTAAGTCAAAAAATTCTGCTGCTTAAACTCAGCGTAAACTTTAAAATAAATGCTGACTCTGAAACTGAAAACTGTTGAGAAAATATTAACACTGGCTGAACTCTTACTGGGCCTGAGTGTTAAAAGCTCCGCTTTAATTTAACTAAAACTAGTTGGCAGCGCCTTTATGGTATTTTTATGATGAAATTGTTTGGCTACACTGGAGTTTTTTTTTTTTTTTTTGCAAATGCACTATAAGTACAATTTTTTCAGCATAAATTCGCAAAAATGTACGAACAGAAATAAAACTTCGCATATTTTATAGCTACTTCATACTTTATGATTTAGTAAAACGATTTAAGCGATGTGGCTACGAATACCTCCATCTACATAAAACACCAAATTAATTATTTAAAAATTAGTGGTTTCTATAAAATTTGGCCCCAACGGTTTTGTTTTAAACGTTTTTTCCGTACTGTCTCTAATTACTACATCAGCTAATTACTATAGCAGCTCTAAAATGTTTATTACTACGGAAATGATTTCAAAGTTGACTCTAAAGTTATAGCTGACTTTAACTGAAGTTGACTCTTTCTTTTCATAATGAGTAAGGCTGATGGAATGCACAAATGCATAATACTTACATATTTATTTAACTATCACTAATTTATCAAACATCCCTCTTGTACTAGAGTTAAACAGAAAATAGAGCGTAAAAAGCAGAGAGTACATCAGAACGTCAAAGAGTTGCAGGTCTAAAGCATACGATAAATGAAATTAGATTAATCAAATGACAGACAAACGAATGAAGTACGTTTATAACGTTGACAGCAAAAGGAAACCAATATAATAAAGTAAAGGGTAATACCATATAAAAAAGAGAAAAGTATGTTTAAAAATAGCATAGCGCATGTCCTCTTTGTATGTCGCCTGCAGCATTATTAGTTTGCATACTTACAGGCGCTTTGCATTGTCAGCAATAAATATGAATATTATTGCATAAAGTTGTGCAATATTTTCACATTTCTGACACACATAAAAGCAAAACGTCGCGCACACACCTTTATATAATATAGTGTATAATTTAAAACGCACGGCATGAAAAACCGCTGCGGTTTATGTTTGTATATAAAATATTGCACACTTCGTGACGCAGTATACCGCAGCAGCAACGCAATTCCCCTCGGTGTAACCCCTCGAGGTCTGAAATGCCGAGATTTTATGCTGCTTGTGTTTGCCTTAAACAAGTGGAAACAATTTGTTTATAAAAAATACATAAAAAAAAAATAAATAAAAAAATGTTACACGCGCATAACCTGAAAGTATGCAACAATTTTTGATATTATTATTATTTTCTTTTTTTTGAATACACTATAGCTCTGTTGTATAAGGCTATATTAAGTCGGTGTTAATGTATGTAACAGTCAGTAGAAGGAGCTAAGGAAAGTATGACAGTCGTTTAAAAGTATATAAATCTCTGATCAGCATAAAAAACGAGTTAATAGAGCTATATCAGTGAAATCATATACAATAATATTTAGTGCAAACACATTTGAGAATTTTGATGCTGCCAAGTTACAAGATAATAGAAATGAACTACCCAAGCGTACTTTGCATTAGATGTAGTCGCGATAGAAACCAGTAACGACTCGGAATACCAAAAATTGCAGCTACACAGCTCAGATTATATATATTATTTTTTAAAATATATATTTATTCTAACTTATGTTCGCTTTTAGTACTCACTGTACTAAACTTTAATGTTTATTATAAATAAATAATTATGCTTGACATTTACGGCTATATTTTCTAAAACAGACACCGATCTCCACCATCCGCCTACTCTCCCCAGTTACAGTTTACGCTCGTCTCCACATACCGAGTACTTCTCTCACCAGTCGCAATTTGCGGACTTCGCCTAAACTCGAACGAGTCTTCTCCGCGTCTCATACCTCTGCTGGTATTTCCGGTTACGCTTATTCATTCATCGCTGAATACTTTAGCGACTGAAACTCGTACACCGGGCTTAGCGAGATCGTTGATGATGGAATGTGTACAGCCAAAATATGCAACAGATGTTTTACTTTTCTTGTAAGCGTAATGCCACCTGCAGCTATCTGCACTGTGTTCCACTCTCTTTTAATAAATGTCGGAGTCAACTTGTCTGGGAATGTAAGATTCTTCACGAGTCCCTTATTTCCTATTTTTATGTCAACTTCCTTTGCGGCACTTGCACTCTGCCATTTCTTTTCCTTTCTGTTTATTCAAAAAAGTTTGTGTTTCTTTCTTCAGAGTCTACAAACTCACCAACTGAGTGCTGTTACATTCATTAACAAAAACAAAAACAAAAACAAAACAAACAACAAAATTTATATGAATGAAATCTGTGGACAGGTTCCAATTTAATGGTTTTATGATAGAAATTTTCCAAAAGTATATTAACTTGCCCAATCAAAAATATTCCAGATCAAAGACCCAAAAAAAGGTGGCCAAAATTCCAAACTGTCATGGATCATACGCTATTGAGATCGCTGTTTACGAATCGAATGTAAAAATTATCGAAAACAAAATGACGGATCCAAAATGACGGATTTGTTTCTGTTTTAAGTCTATTGAATCGAAACAAAACTTAGTATCAAGGGGTTTTTGAGTTCGCTGATTACGGATCTGATATCAAAATTATCAAAAAACCAAATGGCAGCCTCAAAATGGACAAATTTTGAAGAAAAAAAATTCATTCACACTGTACGAAAATCAGTTTATACGAAATCTGCTTGTTATCGATTTTGGATTTAATTTTCTTACTTCGATTATTCATCGTACTTATGATTTTTCATTCAGTATAGGGAAAAGATAGAATAAGCTTTGCTAAAACTTAACCAACATATTGGATGCTCAATTTTGAATTTTGAAAATCGGAATTCAGTATCGTAATCAGTAAAAATGATCGAAAATACTGAGTTTCAATGAGATTGCAATCCTTTCTACAAAATTGGTTCATCATTATGTGTCCGCCATATTGTATTTGGAAATTTTAAATTCAGCTTCTAAATCAACGAACCAAAAACCACTTAATACTGAAGTCCGTTTCCATTCAAAAACTTTAAAAGTAATAAGTGTGAAATTTTTAAAGTCAAAGTCACAATAAGCGACCTCAAAAACATAGAACCCAAGACAGTTTGTATTTTTGGCCAGATTTTTGCATTTTGAACCACTATGCATCGACTAACTCCTCTTCTTGAAGACTCATCACTGCTATTGCTGAGATAGATAGAGAAACTGGTACTGAGTTCAAAATAATATGGCATATATTACAATCGACGTTTAACAGAATCTCGATATTGAGTTGGCGATATTCAACTATCCTGATTTGTATATTTCATCGAATCAACCGATATGATTGTAGACGCAACATCCACTTTTCTATTTTGTCCAGTAGCCTTGAAGTCGGTTTAAGGCATGCTATGAAACTGTAACCAAATCAAACTCCAAGCATGCCAAGTAGTAACAAAACCTTTCAATGAGAAACAGCAGTAAAACATATCAAAAAGCGTAGCTTGTAGTCGCACATACTGGACTGCACTGTTCATCTTTATTATTAATACGCTCCGTTGGGTAAAATATAAAGAAATGTTGGAAAAGAAGAAGAAAAGACAAGCGAGAAAAAAAATAACAATAAAATAAAATAAAAGTAGATACATGAAACAGTTTGTCGGAAGTTAGAACAGCTGCTTCATGAGCTACACAAATATTCCATTTAAACAAAATTTTAAAGAACTTCTGTGCATTTGGAGACTATATTAATGCATGCCTAGTGTTTTGTGTTAAGCACTTGAAAATAATGAGCTTGTTGCATGAGCATGAGAACAGCTGAGCATTATAGTATCTATGGTACACACTTATAAATGTGTGTTGTATCTATGAGATATTTAGTACACGGCTATGATTTCAGTCAATTCAGCTGCTCCACTTTGGTTTCATTTGGCTTATATAGCATATGACAAATCGCACTATCAACGTTACATTTGAATGAGCTTCATACAAAGTGTCGTTAATCAAATAAATGACTTTTTTTTTGTTTGTCTGGGCTTTCTGTAGCTTTCAGCAACATTTCTGCTGCTTTTATTTACTTTACTACTTATACTTGTGCAATAATATATTGTAACGTATCGATAAGCTTATACTAAAGGGTTCCTCAATAAGGGCATACAAATTTTGTATATAAATAAAACACAGAATAATTGAGTTATTGGGCTAAACTTTAGTTCAGGTTCAGGTGCATATGTTACGTTTCAGTTTGAAAATTGAACTCGTTGAACTCGAGTTCGAAGTCAACCCTTGAAAATCGATTCTTTGAATCCAATTTTTCAACGTACTTCCATACATATTGGTCGGCACGTTGGCAATTTCGCTTTCGATATTGTTTCTGAGCTTCACTTATGTGTTTGGCTTGCGACTTAACGTAACCCTATAAAAATAAATCGATTGGTGTTAAACCGCATGAGCGAGGTACACCATTTATCTAGAATGCACGGCTACCGAACTATCGCGTTTGAACAGCTGTGTGGTCTGTGACACCACATTGACGAAAACACATATCAGTGATGTGAAGTCCATTCATTTCTGGACACCAATTGTCTTCCAACATGGCACGATAGCGAACTCCATTGAACGTCAAATGGAGATCATTTTCATCGACGAAAAAATAAGGTCCAATCATAACTCCGGCATGAGATCCACAACACATGGTCACATTTTGTGGTAGCGAAAGAGCATTTAAGTGAAAATTGACCTTAATCGCTGAAGCTGATTTTTCAATGAAATTCATTATTTTCGTCAAACTTTTGCAGTGCCCAATCGGCGGTTCAAATTAGAGTTAGGACGCATGCGAATATCAAGAATTGCATACCCGCCCACTGATTTTCAAGTGCTTTTTATATCCGCATTCGCATCCGAGAATTTGTGCAGATTATTTGCAAATCTGAACATTTTTCAATATCAATAGTTTTTATTCAAACTTGACGTAAACGCAAACCACTGCGGCAACGCCAGCACATTGATGTTTTATTGCAATTCAACTACCTAATTATCGGTAATTTTGACAATCTGGCAACTTTTGTTTTGTCGATTTTTGTTTTTCACAGAAATCATTGCTTCGAAAAATGAGTAAAGTGTTTTAGTATAGTGAATGAATGAAGACATTTCTAAATGCCACTTATACTAGAAAAACTATTCAAGAATTTGACACGGAACAACCAATTGGCAGACACATAAATTGCTAATGTGAAAAAAATATCTATGGCGGCTTCTTTTGAATGTTTGTTTGGTTTATGTTTTGGTTTTTCTATCGGAATTGTGTGGTAATGTTGGTATCTCCAAAAGCAATATCTTTGAAATATATTTATTGAATGGTCGAACTAGGCAAAATACGTTTTATATACTTAATAACAGTCGTAAAATTGAAAACTACGATATAGGCTGGAGGACTATAAAGATATAGCCAAGTCGTGAAAATGGCCCCAAACATCGTAAGATTTCTTCATAGTAATAACTGCATCTGTATATTTTAGTATCTGTATCCGCATTCGCATTTCTGCATCCGTTTCAAACGCTAATTCAAATCAAGAGGCTTAAGTTCTTGAGCTAGTTTGATCTTGTAAGGGTATAGGCCAAGATTTTTATACAATTTTCGCCACGTAGTGCTTTTAGAGACTACCAATTTCTGTGAACTTCGTGCAATCGACAGATTCGGTGTGTTTTGAACTGAAGCATTTACGGATACAATATTTCTGGTAGTTCGTTCGGTGCGTTGACTCAATAGCATAGCAACATACAACAGTGAATATATTGGCTCGAAGTTATGCACTATAGCAAGCACAGCCTGTCTGGTGTGACGATTATTACGACCGAAAGTTGCACTTAAAGTTGCTACCACTGAATTAGAATTTCGTTAAACTTTTCGAATACGAGAGTAATTTGATAAGACAGTGACTTTTTCAATTTTGTATTATATTGATTTGAGGGTAATAACTGAAGCAAGCAATATGCATCATTAAGTTTTTGTTTTGACAGTCATTGAAAGCAGACATGAAAGGCAGAGAGATGGACTGAAAGCTGGTCTGTGCCGAAATTGATTTCAAACGTAATTGAGTGCTAACTTCGAAGTAATCTTTGAAGTCGGTTAACCGCAATATTGTCAAGTTACTATGCCGTTTCATGAATATGAAAAAAAAAGATATGAATCCATTGCAGCATATCATCGACCAAGCAGTAGATGAATGATGTCCGTCCGTCTGTTTGTCTTTTTGTCTATCTGCTTTCAATTCCTGTTAAACTCATACTTAATGATACAGATTGCTTAAAATTTGAGCTTAGTCTATTAACAGATGGTAGTTGACATTAACAGTGTTGCATTTAAAGTAACTATGCGGCTTACTCAAAATGCCACTGACTTATCAAATTGCCACGTATTTTTCAAACGTTGCTCGTTTTGAACTTCACCAATGATAAAATGTAAAATGTACCTTGACGGACATTTGACGTAGATAGATCCTCAAAAAATTTAAGTGTGCATTAGTATTAAAATATAAGATTACTATGCCCCTATTGAAATGCCCTTTATTTACACAGAAACTAAGTTCTTTAGTAGCTACTCATTGTCAGACTGTCTAGCTATGTAGCTATATTTCTTTCTATCTATCTATCACTCCTGCCTACAAGATACTCACTCACTCACTCATCGGTTTGAGGCAGAGTCATAATTTATTTATTTAGATTGTTTCAACGCCAAATGGCGATTATTGAACTGATTATTAACTCATAACATTGCCAAAGAACGGCAACACATGGCGCTGTTCACGCATATACTCGTGTATACAATGTCCTTTTATATAAACAATAAATGCTATGCTAGTACATTATCCTGCTTGATCTCTATACAAACACAACAATTCCGTAGTATCACTTGTATTACTAGTACAGTGCTTATGTCTGTATTTGTATTATATACATATACATATATATATATATATATCGTATATAAATGTCCTTGTGTGTTTGCTGCGTGTTTCGCTTGATAAATGTGCGCGCTCTATAATAATTAAGCGCTTATGTTGCAAATACCCAAACGATTTACGGCTTAATCAATAAAATTTATTATGTTTATCGGCTTTTGTGCTACGACAAAAAAAGAGAAAAACAGAAAGAAAAAAAAAGAAGAAAATTCCGAAAAATAGGAAAAAGGGACAAAACTCAAACGAATCGTATGCGCAGCATTTTTTCAGCAGCGGCAAAAGGCAATCAGCCGAGTAGGCGTGCAACATGTGCACCACGCGGCGTATACGCATTGTGTGTGTGTGCTATGCTAACTATGCTCCATTTTGTGTTACCATGCACTCTACACCCTTCACTCTACACACTACATCACGACAACTCAATTCATTGGAATTTCTTTATTAAAAATGAAGCATGAGCCTCACACAGTATTGAGGCGAGGCTTAAACGCTTATACGAGTGCTTTGCAAATATTTACGCAGTTTTTGTCAATGTTCATTTTTAAAAATCAATTAGTTTTTTTGTTTTGATTGTAAATAGAATTTTGTTTAACCTTTGGCATGTTGATTGCAATTCATTAAAAATTCGAAAAGCATAATTGGCTCGAGGTCATGCTGTGCAAATATTTATTCATTTTTCCAGCAAACTTCATAAATTTTGACAATATTAAAATGTGAAAATGTTGTTGATGATTTTTTTTTTTTTTTTTTTTTGAATTTTAAGGATCAATGAACTATTACTATATGTGGGTTACGCTATATAAGGGCTATGGGCGGTAGTATTGGTTCATTCAACTGTTTTGTAACACTTGCTTAAATATGTAAGTTTTGATTTAAATCTTTAAAAAACTAAATGAAATGGAATGAGTTAGTCCATTCACTTCTTATATTGCACTAAAAACCCTTTGCTCAATTAAAAACTAAAGTTTAATTTACAAATATAATAGATTTTCTTTTTTTTTAAATACTTCTTTCCGCCAAACTAACGTTCAAATCAAAAAAAGAAATTATTGAAAAAACAAAAGCGATCATTAGGGAACGCCCGTCAAAAGTGCAGCTTCTACTCAAACAGAAAATTTGATGTCTGTATATTCTTTAGCACACTCTGTGGTCTAAACTGCTTGATGAATTTTAGCACGATGGTTTTTCTATTCTTTTTTATTGCCTACACGGCTGATCTAAGCGTATCTAACGACAACTCGAATCCATCAAGCCGTCTGACTGTCTGTCTGTCTGTCTGTCTGTCTATATGTTAACTTAAAGAAGTTATTGCATATATGGTTTATCGGCTAACAGCTTGGTAGGAACTCCTATTTAGTAAAAAGAAAGGCATTTTCGTAGAGTACCATGCTAAAGCCATACAAAGGTGTAAGTCACACAAGAAATATATTTTATTTGAAGTCGTACTTTTACTAAAGTGGTTCATATTGGGTTAAAAATAAATAAAGTTCGAAATCAGCGACCCCGATGTACCGCCATATCAAAATATTTATAAAGATGGAAAGCGTTTTTGAATTATGGCCACGATTCTGGAATTTGGGAACACAGTGCAGCATACTGAATATTTCTTTTTTTTTTTTTTTTGTTATGACAAGAATTAGAACAGTATACTAGAGGAGCATTACGTATGTAAGTTTTGTAGTGTTGGTGTCAAACGCAGGGCGAGTCTGTCTGTCTGTCTGTCTGTCCATCTGTCTGTGACTTTTATTTTGTTGTATCGAAGACACTCGAATTAAAACAATAATTTTTAAAATAGTAATTATTTTTAAACTTGGCAACTACAAACAAAAGCTGAATCCAATTAGTAAAAGTTGATATTGTGATAATTGTACACTTGTTGCATTAAACTTTTCAATACTCAATAGCTTAACTGTGCAACGTGTTGCTTAACATTCCAGATGAACTGACTTCAATCCCCGATGGATCCAAAATATCCTTAAATTGTAATATAATTTTTTTCTAATCATTTCATGCGCAACAAAAGTTTGCACAACCCTCTATCGCAGGAAAAGAAAAACAAGCGTGAAGAGTATTAGAGCTTCGGTTCTCTCAATTTCTTGTACGTTTGAAAATGTTTAAATGTATATACACTACAGCTATATAGCGATGGAGCAAATGCGCTACTATGAATTAAACTTAAAGATTTCTTTCCTTGCAAACTATTTACAACCGCAGTGGTATATGGACTGATACTCGCACAATATTAAAGATATAGTTCTGCAAATTGAGCCGATAGCAATTCTAATTCATAAAGTTAAAAAAGAGCCATTTCATTTAGCTAACTAGCTTCAACGAAATAGCTATCCCATTTATTGAACCATTGCTAATCGAAATGCCGACTGCATATTTATATACATAAGAACCACAAAAACAAAACAAACAAAAAAAAAAAAAAATGGTTTATGGAGGTTATGAAGTGATAGAGGCATGGAATTAAAAAGCTAAAATCCTCCGACATTGAGTGCCACACCCATGTACTAGTTTTCAATTAGTAGAACAGGTTTTGAAATTAAAATACAATAAATAATTCGAAAATTTACCGATATTTATATAGGGTAACTAAAACGGATTCGCCTACAATTGAAAAGTTGCTAATTTTAAAAATTATTAAAAAATTAATTAAAAAATTTTACAAAATCGTTCAAAATTTTAACAAATTTCTTCTATATGAACGTAGTTGAATTGTAAACGTAGTTCACTTTTAACCTCCAATCAAAGTTCAAATATCGATACTTGATTGTGCAAAAACTTTATGCGAATTGAGTGCGCTGAAAAATTGATACTCAGATTTTTACGTTGATTTTTAAGTACCATTAACCACAAGATTTTTAAATCAAATACGAGTATTTGGCAAATGCTGCACTCCAAAAAAAAAAAACCCAATTCGTTACGCAATTCATATAAATTCATACATAGTATTTGAAGAGTGAAAGCGTCAAGTGCAAACAAACTGCAAACTAGTTGCAAATACAGCAAACTAGTTATACAATACAAGTGTGCAAATAAATCAAATTTTAAACTGGAAATTTAAACCAAATAAAAAGCGCTGCGGCTACTAATTCGCATTATCGATTTTTGGCGTACTGCAAACCGCAAATTAGTTAGTTGTGGATTTATTATACTATGACGCAACGAACTTAATTAAACCGCGAGCTGTGAGAATGCCTCATTGGACATAATATATTTTAAAGTAAGCTTAATAATTATAGCATTGTTTCATTTATTATATAGCCATGACAAGCAAATCGCTGTGCATACTTAATAAATATAATTATATGGAAAATAAGTGAACACATGGACAGACAGACGGACGGACGGACGGACGGACGTACAGATGGACAGTTGGACAGATAGACGGACAGATATGCTCGTTGTAATGTGTTTAGTGAATCAAAAACGTGTATTACGATGTTATAAATTAATTTCCAATTTCCAATGCAAGCATTAACATTATAAACTCATTACTTAGTCAATATTGTGTGTTGGCCATGACCCCAGCGTCAATTGGCTGTCTGGTCTAGTGTAGGCAAGTTGTGCGTAATCAGGACATTTCAATGCGTATCACATACGCACACTTAGGGTGTGGGCAGTACGTATGGCATTGACGAAGCACACCGCAGGATACCGGAAACATTGTGCTTGCTTTGGGTATTAGCGGCAGCAGTAGGAGAAATAGCAAACAATGGCGTTTAAGAGCCGCTTGACAGGCACAGCACGTTGTGCCACAAATGGGAAATTATTTTTCCGGCTAATTTGCTGCAAGGACGCTAACACGTAACGCATGCTGTGAACAATCCAACCGAACTAAACTGTATAGCAGCACAATCGAAATTAAATATATACAAATAGTCTATTTCATTTCTGTACCATTTTGCTTTTGTAAATACATTTACAGCATACGCACACAGCACCACAAAACGCCCACCTGCGGCAACGCATACGGTGGAGTCTGCAGCAATTGCCTCAGCGTCAATTTCATCCTCGCATCAACATCAACATCATCACAATACACACTTCTCGTCAGCGGCAGCTGCGGGCTCGACGGGTTCCGAACTCACCAATATAATACTCGATAGCTATGAGACACAGGAGCCACACTTCGAGAACACCACCGAACGTGAAGTGATCGCTGCGGTTGGCACCACTGCGCGTCTTCATTGTCGCGTACGCAATTTGAGCGATAGAGCAGTGTCCTGGATACGTCAACGTGATCTGCATATACTCACCATTGGCATCATGACCTATACAAATGATCAGCGTTTTCTGGCGCGTCATATTGATAACTCGGATGAGTGGGTGCTAAAGGTCGTTTCGGTGCAGCCACGCGATGCCGGCATCTATGAGTGTCAAGTCTCGACGGAGCCTAAAATAAGTCAGGCTTACAAGCTGATGGTTGTGAGTGAGTATCCTGAACATAAATTTTAAATATCATGCAACATTTTTAAGTTTTTGACCAGTTTAATGTGAAAGTTCATAACAAATAGATTTTGTAGTTAACAACATCGAAAGTTTAAGTTTTAGAAAAATGTACCCTCATACTCCGGTTTCCAAATTCAAATAAATTGTTCGGAAGTGATATCAACAAAATAGTCCGTGTTTCATACTCAGAAATACTTCATGATCTGAATTCACTTTGAATTATCGCTGTGAACTTTGTTGATTTGAAGGTTTTTCATAATTTTGTAAATGAAGATCTTAAATTTTGCACTATGGATACTCATGCCATTGATTTTCAGACATATTTTGATTCTATGAAAACTGGGTGATTCAGAACTTCATATATGAACAACCGAAGCTTTCAAACCCTTCACGAAAAGCGTCAAATTGTGTACTTTAGTAAAACTTCAAAGTTTCTCCTATGTGGTCGGGTGGCTTGTATAATAGCTACCCCAAAAAGTGGGGGGGATCACACTTATTAAAATAAATGTTTATCCTCCGTCCATAAGAAACCGCTATATCAAATTTTGAGCAACAAAAATTCAAAGATGTACTGGTGGATTCTACGAGGTTACTCTAAAAAGTGGGCATGGCATGTGTGCAATATGAATACTCTATTTGACTGCAATCAAAAAATAATTTTATGTACCGGATCAAAGATGGATACCTTGAAAATAGATTGCTAAAAAATGAATGAAGTCGAAATAAGACGTCCGGGGAAAAATCTCCGCAATAATGAAGAAGTTCGCCATGCCGTTTTCAGCCAAAATTGGCAAAAATAGATCTGTTAGCATGACTCAACAACGGTTTCTATTGACAGTAGTCGTCGAAAAAGATGACTCGTGGCTCATTAAAAGTGCTCTTATGAATTTCTAGCGCTAAGCAAAAGATAAAACCATACCACGCACATTGAGTGTGCACAATTGAGAAGATATTTTGATTGTAAAACTTTTCTTGGACTTCTTCGCTTCGAACGAGTACAGCCCTACGCAGATCTGAGAACAGTTGTCAAAGTTATAGTGTTGTCCGATGCGGTGTTGTCCGTTACATAGACCAAGATATTTATACATATATCAGGATAGATCTTTGTAGTTCTTTGAAGCAATTTGAGCTATAGCCACTTTAGTATTTATATAGAAGGACAGAGATAATTGGACAATCAAACAAATGGGAGAAAGCTATTAAGCACATTCACAATGTTCATTTTAACGTATTAAAATGTTAACGTGATTTTTTAGAGTAGTGTTGGAAAAGACCTAAAAAGTGTTGTTAGAATTGAACAGTTTCCTCAACCCTGGCAAAAGTTGTGGTAGTCTTGTAGCTTATTGAATTCGATTACGCAGAGTTAAAATAGCAAATTTAGTATTCTCTGCGAATTATACTGATATAAAAATTTTGACAACATTAATTTCTGTGTCGGCTAAATATTAAAACTGATTTTAAAACAATAAGCAGTAAAAATCTTCGCTCGCAATAAAGTTTGTATACATTAAAATGTTAAAACAACATTGTGAATAGGCTTATTGTGAATGGCATTACTGCTTAAGAGTAATGCATTGATAAAAGAGCATTCACAGTGTTATGTAATTAGCTTTAATTTTTATTCTTTAGTCGGCTAGATGTGAATACTTATGCATATTTTTAATACATTCTGAGTTTATACATACTTGTTTAAAGAATTTAACCAAATTTCAAGAATATATATTAATGAGGGCAACCAAAATCAATATACATATTATAAACAAAAAAAAAAAACAAAATTATCTCTCCCACTTCCATTGTCTGCGCATCATTTGACAGCATCAAAAGCGCAAATCCTTGCCAATCGTGAGCTCTTCATACAAAGCGGCAGCGACATCAATCTGACGTGCATTGCACCCCAGGCGCCCGGGCCCTATACGCACATGTTGTGGTACAAGGACAGCGAATTAATCAACGACTCGACACGGGGCGGCATACGCGTTGTTTCCGAGCAGCAAATGAAGACGAGCAATCTGGTGATTTCACGTGTGCTGCACACGGATTCCGGCAACTATACCTGCGCCGCGGATAATTCCAGTGAGTAATAGTGCCTCTTGTTGTATGTAGTATATACATATATATGTATGTACTATCTATAATGTATGAGTTATACTACACGTATGTAGTTGCAGCAGACAGAATGTCCTTGTGCATGACGCTCAGTCTGTCCGTCCGTCCGTCCGCCCGTCTGTCTGTCCTTCTGTCTGTCTGCCTGCCTGTGTATGTGGCGTGTTAATGACTCGCTTGTTTATGCACACATAATTAAATTGTCGTCAATCTCAACATTCATGCTCTTTTTCACTCACCTCTTGTTACTACTTGCAACAGATTCCGACAGCGTCTTTGTGCATATCATCAAAAGCGAACAACATGCGGCCATGCAACATGAACTCGGTGCACGTATTCAGGTGCCCAGATTGCTGCTCGTGTTGCTGACGTTTTTTTATGTAAGTAAATACATTCATTTATTGTCTGATTATACAATTGCGCTAGGGTGGTGTCATAAGTAATCGCTCTTGGCATCAAATTGTTTCTTTTTTTTATTTTCGATGACATATTTTAGATTTTTAAGATAAAGAATTGGTGTTATGGCTTCCTGGGACTATTTTCTGTAAACTTACAAAACTTACAAAACTTAATCGGTACAAAAATATTGGAGACATCTGAAGATGACAGTACTGAGCATGATTTTAAAAATAGTATTGATTTGAGTACAAAACGACTGAAAAAATGTATAAAAATGTTCTATGGTGAAGGAAACTGGTATCGAAGCATGACACATACGAACGGCGCTGTGAAGTCTCATCATCTTAACTACTACGGCTAACAGGCATCCGACGTATAGAGTGGCCGAATCGCAGTCCTTTGTCCCTTTATAAATCAAAAATCGTTTTGTACTTCATTTAAGAGCATTGAGTACGAATCGTACTAAAAATTTTCAAGTACGCCTACAGAAAAAAAAAACAGACTTTCATACCTATATTTAGAAAGTCTTTTTTTTCTGTCTTTGATGTACTAAAAATGACTATTATTTGAGTTGTTTTTATCGGAAAAAGGAACATAAACAAGGTTTTCAGTACGATTGACACCTACTTTGACACTTAGCATAGTTTCGGGGGAAATGTTAGATTGAAATTTTGATATGAAAAAATAAACAACAATAGCCAATTAAAAACAAAAGCTTCAAAATGCAAATAGTGGTTTTTCTCAAAAATGGAGATAACCATTTAACCATCAACCATTTGATACTAGAATTATTGTACTTGCTGCTCACGCAGTTATAGTAATTTATCAGCCTTACATAATTGATTGCAGCAGCTCATTTTCCGTTACGTTTACTAGAATGTACACGTAATATCGTGTATGCATTCGGAAATAATATTACGCATTGCTTAAATTGGTAATATTGCAGTTATATGATTCGATATAGATCACCTTTTATAATTATTGGAGATTCTTCATTTTCATACTCATTCAACGAGATAAATCTAACAGTTCTACGAATTAAATGCTTTCCAACAGATTAGATTTGAAGCCATATTAATATTGGCCGAACTGAACCGAATCCGAAGACCATTTTACATTAGGTTTTGACATAACCTCAAAAAGTTTTAACAGCCACACAAAAATTGAAAACAATGCCGGCGTGGTAGTCAGGCCTAACGGGATGGGGTAAATTTGACTTCGGGTAAACATTTTATTCCATCATGACAGGTATGACTCTAATTTTGTACCCAAAAACCTGACGTGATGGAATATAATTTACTGTATTACCATTGACTGGTTATTGAATGTGTATCAGTGTCTTTCCTCAAAAAAATATCAAATGAACCACAGGCCCGTAGCTGCTTCGGGGTTGCCTAAAACCCAGTGGATGGTGTTATCCAAATGATGTGCGTTGTTCATCGATTTTCTTTCCCAGTATGAACTCCGACGGCATGCAAAGTGGTTTTCTCCAACTGATACATTCGTTGTAAAAAACAATTGATTTGAAATTGAAAAAATAGTCTAATATCAAAATATGCTTGATTTTGATACACTAAACATTGTTTTGGTGGAATATGAAACAATTTTGGTGCTGAAAAACAGAATTTCTAATGGTAAAATGTTGTACTCTTCCAATTTCTGTTGATAAAATTAGAAATTAGTGGAGTTGTTTTCGAGAAAAATCACTATTTGCATCTCGATGAGTCTCTTATTTTTGAATCGAATTAATCCATTATTTCCGCCATTAGCAGTGGGTGGTTGTCAAACGCTTTCAAAATCTTGTTCCAGTTCCTTTTTCCAAAAACTATAACAAAAATAATCATAATTTTATTAATAATTGTATTCAGAAATGTATACAGCAATACTTCAATCAACCCACCCATGTGCAATGCATCAAATCTCTGTTACTGAAATTTTGATGAGTTTCAATTTAAAATGGTTTTTTTTTGTCCTAAAGCTTCTAGAACGAGTCGTCAAATGAAATTGGTTTTCCTATGGCAATAAGCGTATTCGAACTTAGCTCAATGAATATTTTAGTAAATCTGCCAAGCAGCTAGCTTTTAAGTGAGCCTTACTCTATGCATAGATGATGATGATGTTGATTATGATGAGCCTCGAAAAACTGCAGTGGTGAGCTTACCTATCTAATTTAGTACCTATCTTTTATTATTTACAAAAATTTTCTTTGAAAATGTATCTCATTGCAGCGCATGCAAGCAAATATGTATCTGCATATATGGAAGACAGATAAGTAGATTTAGTCTGCCAACTTGCAGTTTTGCTGTTTGCATACAATCAACTCTGATAATCACATACAACAAATGGCTCAAACAAATAACTCTAGTCAAGGATAATACGAATACAAGCACAATACTGAGACTTGATTCCACACGAATATAATTAGTTGCTCATTGTTTTCTAATTTACACATACGATACAATATATATATGTATATATATATATACATATAATATATATACGTACCCGATATAGGTATTTAAAGTATTCATTTTTCATTTAGTGTAATTTTGCGCTTAAGTTTTCTAGCTCTCTAACAAAAACTTTTCCTAACAAAATATCTATCTGTAAATGTTTTCAGTGAATCAATTTTCTGTGCAACCTCGCGTTTGTAAATACATTATTCATTTGTAGTTAGTTTTTAAGTATTTTTGTACGTAAACTAAGTTGTAAGTACCATATATTTACAGGTTTATGTAACTATATATATATATATATACCCTATTGTAAGTGAGCAGTGTAAGTAAAAATGTAAATGTAAGCAAAAACATTTTAAAAATCAAAAGAAAACTAATCAAATCAAAAAACTGAAATTGTAAATATAAAATAGAAAAATAAATGCATTAATGTAAACAAATTATTAAGTGATTTTTCCAAGTGAAGTCAGCTTATATTGCCTATCCATGGGGCAAAACAATCTTAACATTCTCTCTTTCTACTGGCAAATGTTCGTTAACATGTGATTGGCAAAATGTTGCTCACTTTATTTATATGTCAGCTGTTTGTGGAAAATGTACAGGCAACTTACTTTATATTCACGGAGCATATTGAGAAGTGAAGTGGGTTGGCCAGTTGAAAGGCTCTATTAGAGATATTGCTATGAAATCTGAGGTAAGTAATTAATTATTTTGATAATTTCATAGAACAATTTTTATTGTAGATATTTAAAAAATGTTCAAAGTGAAGTGCTGCTACGACTTAAGTTAACAACAACAACTTTTCCTAACAAAAGTCGGTAAATTATCAGATTTAAAAACAATAACAAAAAAAGTTAACTTCAGTCAAACCGAAGGTTTAATACCATTCACAAGAAGTTTCAAGATCTGAACTTAGCAAGTGTTAAGAAAAAATGTTGTAAAATCTAACAATCTGAAAGTGAGATCTAAGTTTGTTGGAGTCTATCCCTAATAGGGCAATAGGTTTGTATGAGGGCTGCCACCAAAAGTAAGCGAGCCTTTTAAAATTTATGTGATGCGTCCGTCCATTGGAAGTCATCTTGTCAAATTTCTGGTCGATATTGACCGCAATTAAAACATTTTCCATACAAAAATTTAATGTGGGAAGGTGTTTTGTATGACAAATAGACGGATGGACCGATGGACAGACATACAGACAGACAGACAGACAGACAGACAGACAGACATACAGACAGACATACAGACAGATAGTCAGACAGAGGGACATAGATAGATTGACGCGTCTCGACGTTCTGATCAGTAATATATACACTTTATGGCATCTTCGATGGCTCCTTCAATACGTTACAAACATAGAAACAAACTGACAGTACCCAATCTTATATTGTCTAAAGGGTATAATGGACGGCTTTGTATAATATTTCAAAATTTAAAGTATATGTCAAGTATCTTTTAGTACTTTCTGCCATTTATAAAGAATTTACAAATTTCAATAAGATACTTATTGATTGATTTTATCTGAATTGTGATTGACAATTTTACAATACTTACATCAATTATCTACTTCAAGGATTATACTTATGTGTAAAGAACAATATACAGAAGTAAGAACTCAACGGCGCAGGAACTGCTTCAAATGAAAGCAGACTAAAAGACAAACTTGACAAAAGGAAGATAATTAAAATATAATAAAGTTGCCTCAGCTTTAATAATGCTCAATTGTGAGTTCAGAATGTTAGAAACATGTGCATCATATGTGAAGTATGTTGTTTGATTTAAAATAATTCACTCTGCTGTTTGGAAATCCTCCACAAAGAAGAATTCATTGGACTGCAACTCCCCTACTCACACAACTTTTTTAATAGAACATAAATTGAAAATTTTTACAGAAAATTTAAGTAATTAATTTTATTCCAGCTGGGCTTGAATCTACACATTCAAAATTACATCCCTTGGGGAACTTTCCCATAGAAATAAAAAACAAGAAAAAACGTTAACTTCGGTTGAACCGAAGGTCTAATACCATTCACACGAAACTTTAAATAGTATTGTAATACATAAAAGTGTGGGTTTAAATAGGGGCTACCCCAAAAAGTGGGTGGTTCACGCTCACTGGTATATGTGTATGAAGCGATGTAGTAGATGTGTACGATGCCGCCATATCGAATTGCAAGTTGATATTGACGTTTTCTATACAAATGCATAAAAGTGAGCGGCTGTCTCTTAAAAGTCACCATATCTCATTTCAACCTAATATTGACTTTAATAAAAAAGTTTTTCTTACAAAAAGTCAAAAGTGGACCATAGGTTTGTATGGGAAAATGGTCTCTTCTATGGAAATGTAGCTTATATAGCTATACTATTCGCACCTGTGCTTGGCTAAACGTTGGAATTTTCTTTAGATTTTAAATGTTATGATATATGCTTAGGATCAGTGTCACAATGATCTGCTAAGTAGGCTGTAAACAATCCAAGCATATTAGACCGTTAAGGCCTCATGGGTGAAAAAATACTCATGAATGTTTTTGTTAAATTGCATTAAAATACAAGAGCGAGATATCGCTTTACCATTGATGTTGTGAATTAGGTGAAACATAGGGCTACGTTTGGCTGGTACAGACCAACTTTGAGTTCTGGCATTAACAGGGTGCTACTTCTAGTCAAAAAATTTAATTTCTAGGAATTTAGAATTGCAGAAGTTTTTCAACTGGATCAATGAAGTTTATGCATTTCTCTTCTTGTGGTATCAATTGTGGAGTAATGGCATGAAGCAATTTAACTGTTTCGGTACTTCTTTCTTTTCATTTGCTTTACAGACATCAATGGAGCATTAGAAGTTCTGTTTTCTCGTACTGTTCCTATAGCGAAGTGGCACAAATCTATAAAATGACACATCAATATAAAGCTTGTATTATAGGTTTCAAATGTGACATTGTGATTGTTCGGTAAGTTGACTAGCGACATCAATAGCATTACGGGTTTTTCGCCAAGTCATGTTATCTGTTGTATATTGGCCGATGCTCCTGCGTAAGGAATATATACTGCAAGCAGTACTCTTCTTGATGACACTAATTGAAGGCGATGCACCCTCGCTTCGGTGTAGGTACCACTTGTACACAATTATTGTAATCTTCATTCTCATCAGCGGACAATTCGCATTTGAAAAATGTTCTCCCCCTCAAAAGTACCAAGAACTTCACACGGTATCATCGAAATCTTTTTCGTCGCTGACTACAGCCAAAGAAGGGGCATTCAGAATTACTGCAATTGAATCGGCCGTTTTACCAACTTCCTTATCGTCACTCACAGCCTGCAACTCTGCTTGGGTTAGAGAATTACATCGACGAATTGAATTTTTATTTATTGTCCATCTTTCAAGAAGATACTGAACCCATAAATACAGCATCTTACAGCAAAGCGTAAAAAAAGGCACTTATAGATGATTGTCCTCCAGTGCATTGATCGATTTGCATTTTAGCGACTTATCGCCCAACAGCTGTTTGTACTATGTAATATAATTTTGTTTTCCGGCAACAAGTTGTAGCGAAAACTATCTTAGTATAAAACTAATAAGCCAACGGGCGCTTTAGGCGTCTTATATCCAACTAGTAATAAATATTAACCAGAATGGCCCTCTACCCCTATTCCTATGCGGCCCTGTAATAAGCAATGGGTATGGAAATACACATTGGTTATTACAGGAGCGCTTAGGGATAGGGGGTAAATATTTTTGTAATCATTTTGAATCAATTCTAACTTTTAAGGGAAAAATTATATAAATCATATGGGCGGAACTTTTAGGAAGCCTTGGGGCCATTTTCATGAGTTGCCTATATCTTTATAGGTAATTTTTTCACGCTATATTCTAGTTTTCAATGCCACGACTATAATCGTTTTTCGATAATAAACCAAAACAAAAGTAAAATGAAAAAAAAAAATGTAAATATTTTATTAAAATTTGCAATGCAGACGTGCATATTATATTTATATATGGATTGGCTCTCACTCTCATCCAATTTTCTCTTCTAATCTATACTTTTTATGCGTTTACAAATGTGCAGATACATGGACTGTCCAACTCCTCAGCAAAAGTAACGATAACAGACAAAAAAGTGACCGATAACAGACCAAAAATCAATTTATACTCGAAATAGATTTATAACAATTTTGAAGTCGTGAAGTACACCACTCAATATTATTCCGTCAATAGCATATCTTGGCGATTTGTATTCTGTATTATAATATTTGTAAGTCGTGAAAATGGCCCTTATTGGGTTAATTTAGCAATTGTTACATTAAAATAGCCCTGGGATACATGACTAATGGCTGTATGACACACGAATACAATCAGCAAATTGTTTTCCAATTCATTGCTGCTAGAGCAGATCAGAACATAGACAAAGCAAAAATTCTACAGGCGCGAGAGGTTGAAATATAGTTTCATCAAAAAGCAAGAAAACAGCAAAAATACCGTAATAAAATGAAAATCTATTCGAAAGAGATAGACAACTCTGGACTCAAAAATGACAAAGTACCAAAAGTTCGGCAGAAATAGTGTATTTATTTATATTTTTATGGTTTTTTTTGGATTATTTCTTCATTCGGTCACTCTTTACACAAGACGTGTATTAGTGCACAATAAACCTAGAAAAAAGAGCAATAATGCATAATGCAAAGACAATTACTTTGGCATGTTATGCGCAAATGGTGAATATACTCAATGCATGCATTTTTAAAATGTTTTTCTCTATTGATTCTGTATATTTTAACAGAAACATAAACAAAAGTCAAGTGTGCCCTATAAGATTCAATGTGAAAAATGTTGCTGTATGTATATAGCTATCCTTTTCGCAAAGTCTCTTTCGTGTTTAAAATACCATAGCAACGAAGGGGAAAACAATTTGCTGATTATTATTCATGTGTCATAATGGCCTATCGGACGTTTGTGAGCTGCTTGTAACAATAGCAAAAATATTGTTTCAATTCATTCCCAAGTGAATGGCAATTAATAATTTTCCCCTAACCATATTCACCATTAAATGGAAATTTCATATAAGTGCAGCGTTTTTAATTATTTGATATATTTACTAATATAATCGAATATTTTGAATTTAGTATGAAGCAATTTTCCAAAATAATAGCCAGTATGTACTTATGCTAGTATATATATTTTTATTTAAACTAGCTGATGTGTTTATAATAAACTAATTTATTTCCATAGCCCACTCGCATAAAACTGCCAACTCATTTAGACTTGGCATCTCCATTTTATTAGCATCAATAAATTAGAAAAACAACAACGAAACTGAAGTAGTAACTAAAAATGTATTAAAAGTTTTAATTAATAATGAAAATAGTTAATTTGTCAGTCTAATGACAGTGACTGAAATTGTTTCAAAAAATAGGCATATCATATGTTCTAATTTTATTATTACCTACCCATACTAATTGGCATAAAAAGGATATTTGACTGATTTATGTAATACCATCAAACATGCGTTTATAATAATTATATTTCAATGTACTGGAATATTATACTCGTAATTGAATAATTAAGCAAATACCAGCTGTGTGTAATCAGCAAGCTAGCAGTGTAATATCAATTTCTAATGTAATTACAATTATTAAATTTATGAATATGGCACGGAAGTAGGCAGCCAATATACGCCTACAACTATTAAGTGAGCGCCCCATATTTCCATAAGCGAATAACTGCTGCCCGGCGTAGATAAATTTTGATAAATTACGTACGTGGACATGAAAACACATCAGCAATCGAACAGGAAATTATATTTAAATATAAATGATTGATGGTTTTACGTTTATTGAAGATGCATTGAATCGAATTGAAGCGTATCGCACGCAAATATAAAATGCACAATTTTGTACTATTGGATAGGAAAATGAGCCATGAGGCTATGAATAACTAATTAATTGGGGCGATTGTAACGGAAAGAACGAATGAACGAACGCAAATCCTTTGCAATTACATTCAAGGGAAATGGAGTTCCCATGTCGGTGCTTATTACATTGAAAACTATTTAATATGCATTTTTGAGTTAAACTGAACAAGTAAAAGGATGGATGAACGAATGTATAAACAAAGTAAGAAATAAAATAAAAATATTTTCGTAAATGGTGAATTGCACACACACATGTGCTGTGGCAGACACAGTCCAAGGTCCAAGGATACGATGTGCTGTAATTGTTTCAGAAAAACAAACCTCAGACCGCATTCATGTCCATTTGTGTCTTAACCACATCCTTGATAAATATAAATGCACTCCTGTATTACAGTTTGCTCTATACTACACTCTACACTGCACTACACTACGCAACTGTACAGAAATAGGATGTAAGTGTATGAAATGCAAATCGAAAAAGAATTGTTGCCGCTAGAGATGGGTGTGGGCCGTGCTTTTTTGTCGTGACACATTGTGATGTGCATGAAAAAAAAGGAAAAACATTTAAAACAAGAAGAAGCGTTTGAACAAAAGCTCTAATAGCATTCACATGAAATTTCAAATCGTCTTGTAAAACATTGACATGAGTGTTGGGTTTGTATAGAGCGTAGCCCAAATAGTGTGCGGGACACGCCTATTAGTATGTGTGTCAAGCGACCACCATATCGAATTTCAAGCTGAAATTAACCTGAATAAATAAGTTTAACATACAAAAGTACAAAGGGTTCGATGGGTTCATAAGAAAGGACCAGTTTAAATTTAAAGCTGATACTGATCTAAATAAAGAAGTTTTTCATACAAAAAGTCAAAAGTGGGAGGCTTCCCCAAAATGTAGGGGAATCACAGCCATTATGAAGCGTCCGTGCATAAGAAGTACTATGTTATGAAGTGACATGTCAATCTGTATACTCTTACTTTAAAAACTTACTCCTGAAAATTGAACCCTAAAAGACAGATAGTTGGAAAGACATACGGCGTCATATCTGAAAATTCGAAAATCAAAATGAAACATTTTCCATTGAACTCATTTCACTTCACATGCACTCAATTTATTTCTTGAGTGTTTTCTCGAGTAGTATTCACCAATAATTTGTTTTTAATACTCTTTCGTGTCATTTTCTTCACAACAATTCGTTTAGCAGTTCGAAACAAATAAACAAACCAAAGTCTCAAACAGCTGATAATGCAAAGTTTATTTTACACAAGTGTGCTCCCGTGAGACATCCCCTAATACCGTAGCAACTGCTCTGAAGTCATGTAGAATATGATCTCATTGATGCCGAATCACTTACAAATCGGTCTGTACATTTTCAAGATTTTAAATTTCAGACGTCCCTGGCTTGAAGCATGATACTTCTCTTATTTATTGCAGTCAAAGTTTTATACCAAATGAAAACCATCAGAATCCATTCGAATTTTTGCATGCACATATTACAAAACGCCGTTCATTCTGTGGAGTTTCACCAGTTAATGTGATCTAGGTCATGACTTTCAAATTTTTATTGGAGAATAATGTATCCCGATTACCAGGGCCCCTAATAAAGTATATGCCCGAGGTAACTTACGCTATTTTCCCATCCTATCGACGGTCCTGGTCCTACCTTCTGAAAAAACATCATAACATTTTAATTATATTTTCAGATCTCAGTCTGATAGGACTTCAAATTTTATGAATTGAATAAACTATCAATGTCAAACATGGGATTGTAAAGAGAAAACCATCGCTGGGCTGTATTATTAATTCAAATTCAAAGTCCTTGGATACACCAATGGTATAATCTGCTTACCCAATGTCGGCAGGTTATAAACTTTTTTTTTTATATATTTTTGCATGTTAGACCGTAATCCAGAACTTAATGTTCGTGTTGGGCCGCACCTAAACAAGCAGGCACGCATCCATCTCTAGTTGATGCCAAACAAACCATTTTCGCATTTTGAGTTCAGTTGAACATGCATTTTTAAAAGTGGTTTACACAAATCGACTAGAGTATCCTGCACGCACACGGATGCATGCACATAGCATACAAAGACAAAACCAGACCAGATCCTTCGAGTTGTTCTAAGTCGACTTGTGTCGAGTCGAATCGAATCGAGTGAGTTGAGCGCATCCTTTGAGTTGCAGTGGATTTGGCTGCTGGCTCTTTGGGTACAGCGAAAAAGGTGTTTGACAGCCATATAGTCTTCTAAATCTGTATAAACTTTTCACTTGTAAATATATACAAGTAGTAGTGTGTATCCCTCTTGAATTCATTCATTTTATGCATTTAGTGCTGCTGCATTTATGTAAGTAGTTTGTTGCTTTGTGGTCAACGTCAACTTCGGAGTACTGGGCATATGCGTTGTATATATATATACAGGGTGTCTCAAAAAAAAGTTCACATTTAAAAAATCGATAAAAAAAATGTAAGTAGTTTATTGAAAAAATGTTTATTACATATTAAAATACACACTTTGGGAATTTATTTCTTAAAAATGATATTGTTCAAATGTAAACCGTTGCGTTCACGGCATTCATTTAATCGAGCACTAAAATTTCCTATGACGGCTCGGCGGGTATTCTCAGTGATGGCTGCCATTTCGTTACGGATATTTCCTTTTAATTGTGCCAGGGTAGTCGGTTTGTTGCCGTAAACTTTAGATTTGACGTAACCCCACAGGAAAAAAGCCATAGGGTTTAAATCGGGAGGCCAATTTATGTCACCTCTCCTGGAGATCAATTTGCCAGGAAAAATTTCATGAACTCGTGGTAGAGAGATAATCTATGCACGTTTAAAGCAACAGCACGCTTCCGAATCGAAAGGTCCGGGTTGTCACGAACAAACTGAATAACACTGTCTACGTTTTCGAACGTTCTCGAAGACCGTGGACGCCCGGATTTTGATTTTTCCAGCGTTGAACCGGTCTCTTCAAACTTCTCGACCCATTTTCCAATGAGTCGAGTGCTTGGCGCATCATTTAACTGACGAACATGTCGAATACTGCAGAATTTTCTAAGCGCTACAGTCGCTGAATTATCGTTTTTGTAAAACTCACGTCCGCACATCGCACGGTCCGCTCCCGAGAAACGCTCCATAGCGACTTAATTTCCAAAAGCTAGGCTACCGATTGACATACCCCCCGCGCCTCACGGAATAGTTGCGCTCACGCAATCAGGAAATCAAATGTGAACTTTTTTTTGAGACACCCTGTATATATATATATGAGTCGGTATTTGGTAAAATATGCACTGCATAAATAATGCTGAAAATGTTATAGACTGAGAATAAGATAGAAGATAGATATATACCTGCATGTGTAGAGTGCAAAAGACAATACAAAGTAGTGCCAGAGTTGCATTGAGTTGGTCAGTTTGGTGTAAATTGCATTTGCTGGCCACAAAAGTTGTGCGTTTTAAATAAATCATAGCCGCATGGATGCTATCCAATCCACTCATGATGCTTTAGGTTCTTAGTTAAGCAATGCGTATTTGGAGTATAAATGTTTTTATTAAATAAATTCTAGCATACAGTGTACATCAGCAGCTGTTAAACTGCAATAGCTTCATTGCATGTAATTATTTAATTAAAAGAAGTTTTCCATTCATTTTTGTTATTTTTTGTTGCCATGGACATGCGTTCAGTAAAATAGATAACACTAACTGTTTTTCATTGAGTACTCAGAGAACAAAAATATTTGCTACCGAAAATACTTTATACTGATACTTAAAAAACAGGTGACAAAGAGTATGTCATTTTGGATTTCCGTCAGAAAGAAACAAAGAAAAATCAATATGTGTGGGCTTTTCACCTAGTAAATATCTGATTTTAGTATTTCATGTTGCTTTTTGTTTGTTTGTTAGCAGTAATAATTTACAATTTCGATAGCAAACATTTGCATCGATCTTAGTCCTATCCTCTTACAGCTGACAATATGTCCGTCAGATGAGATGAAGCCAGAATTCGAGGGGTGTATTCCCCGCACGAGCTGGCTTCTTCTCGTCTGTTCGAACAACGAGACGGCAAGATGGGTTAAAGACAACTTCAGCCATATTAGGGCAAAATTTAATTTTAACTTTACATTATCGGAAGAAAATATGTTTCTACAAACTCATTTGGTTCGTTGCTATTTTCCGCATACAAACGAGAAGGTTATCCATATGGTTACTCATATATACGGCTCTGTGGAAGGTATATTTAGTTTTCTCATTATATAAAAAGATCTGCAAATCTGATATCTCGAATTATAAAAGAATTGCTATGCTTCATATCACTATTCCAAAAATCTTTGAAAAAATTATTTCCAACGAATTGAAACAGTTGTTTTGTTCTCAGTCTATTCCAACATGGTTTCATTTGAGGCAAATTCATTTCCATAAATCTCCTAGAATCCTTTTCAGTCCGTATTTCAAACTAATGTCACATATAGAGACTTCAGCAAAGCATTTGATAATAATGTGACACATAAATTTTTGAAGTGAAAATTCTTTAGCATTGTTGTAATTTGAAAATTCGATGAAACGTAAATTGAATTCGATGAAACGAAAATTGAGGTCAAAATTCGAAGTTCGAAAGGTTTATGAAAATAATATAAAAATCAACTTGCAAAGATACAAACATATTCATAAATAGGACTTTACCTGCGAGAGAATGAGATAGATTATTTTGCATGTTGTCTACACTAAGTTCGAAAATTTAAAAAGGTTTGTGATAATTTTTGAACTTGTGAACATAAAAAAGTGTGGTAGGTTGGAGTAGGACATAGTATCGGAAGTGCAAGATGACCACAGGTAAATGTCATAACTTATGACAAGCGGTATCAACCGCATCTGGCGGTAGCAAACAAAATATCTTCACTAGAAGATCGTATCGATAGATCATAGGTTTGTGAAATACATAGAAATATATAGAAATGTGAAAATCATATAGGTTTGTGGAGATACTATAAAAATCACATCGCTCGAAGTTCTTTGGCATGGTTAAGTTCGAAAAGGTTTGTGAAAATACTATAAAAACAAAATCGATCAACGTTCTTTATCATGGTTAATCGAAAAAAGACGAAATTTCCCTCCTACAAATCGGAAAATTTTTTGAACTTATGACCATAAAAAAGTGTGGTAGGTAGGTGTACGAGATGAGTCAGAAGTGCGAGATGAGCACAGACAAATGGTCATAACTTATTACAAGTGGTCATTGTCTTGCAGGAAGTTGTATAAGAAACTTGTTTAACAGGTGATTTTATGTTCACAATTTTTAGATATTACGAATTAGATGATCTTCCCGTTGTGATTTGAAAATTCGATTTTGACATTGTGGATATTTGTATCTTTTTTTGAAGTGTTTTTATTTAATAAAATATTTTCCAAAAATGCCGAAAACTAATGCTGAAAAATGTCTTGAGTGTCTTCAGAAAAAAAGTTTAATGGTGTAACAATTGGTTGTTTAAACATATTTTTGATTCTTTTGGTGTTTCCAATCATGCCCATATGCTAATGTATGCAGATGCCCAATTCTGACGTTTTACAACACAGTTTATTGATCTAAATTTCTTAAAAATATAAATGTATAACCTTTAAACGATCCAGGTTTTCTTATGCAACCTAAACTTACTTTTAATAATCGCATTAGTTTCATAGTGAATAAAGCAAAAGTTCTTGGTCGAAGAAAATTAATTGCCCTTATACCACTAAAAACATTTATGATTCTCTTGTACTCTGATTGATACTTTTGGCAACAATTCACAACACTGTTGACAAAATGAGTTGCAAATCTAACGCGATATAGTAACGGTGCTATTTCCAATAATGTCGCGCTACATTGCTGCCGGGATATATTTTTTGATGGTCACACGAGGTGGCGCGACTAACCTAGCAATCTGACATGTAATATAAGACCGTCCGACCAGGCTTTAAGCGACATCTATGATAGTACAATGTAAATATAATATGTAGTTTAAATTTTAATAATTATATGAATAATTGGTGACTCGCTAAGCTCTATGAATTTGCTAAATGATTGAAACACTAAGCTGAAGTGACCAAATACGACAAAAAAGACTATTATGAGACCTAGGTGACCTAGGACACCTCAAACTAACCTAGTAGAATGTATATTTAAATTTATCTCTCTAAAATAAATGTTAACAATGTCATCAGCTCTTCATAAACGAATTAACCAACACTGCTTTAAGTAGTTTATATTTACAATGTGAAAACCAAATAAAGACCTTGAAACTCATAGAAACAAAGCACATATTCCAAAAATTTCATAAACACTTTATAGAAATGAGAACTATATTTGTTTGACAATATAAATTAATACATATTAATAAATAAGTTATAATTGCGGTTAACAAATTAAAAGGGGGAAAACAAGCGAAATTCTTCTCATACTTATATACGGCAAAATATTTCGCACGCTGCACAATTCACAATTAAAATTTACCAAAGGCATTCGGCAGCCAGCAAAATGCCACGTGGCAGTAGCTATACCACACAAAAAGAAAAAAAAAAAGGGGGAAACGCTGTCTACAGTCGGGTATATACGGCTGGGAGATGTCCTGCAGTTCGAATGTTTAACATTGTTATAGTGATTAATGTGCGAGTCGCATCACACTGCTTGTTTGTAGCTTAAGTAACCAGAACTTAATAAAAATTTAGTATACAAGTATGTGTTCGTTGGCTTCACAAGAAATCTATGCTGCCAATGTCATCTGGTTCATGGAGCACTGAAGAAAGATATTTAGAGACCAGCTATAGTCGCGGTCAGATGTGCTCATTGAGCTTTATAAAGTTAATCACTGCTCAGAAAAATAGAACATTCGAATGTTTAGTGCTATTTTGAACACTACTGGAACAACTGCTTGGCTGCTCCATCGAAAGGAGTTAAATATTTTGGAGTCTTAAAGCTAGCATATGCCTTAATTACTTAAATTGGTTACAGACTCCAACAATCATCCTCAAAACCGAATCAGAAAAAAGAATAAAAAAAAGAAAAAACCATCAACTCAAGTGGATAATAAACTTTCCCAACCTTCTCCGACTATCGAAACGCATCGAAACGGTATGCTTAATTTGGTCATAGTGTCGTCTTTGGTGAGAAGGAAAACATGAGGTGAGTTACAAACGCCCACCCGGATCTTAGACCCCAGACGAGCCGATGTGATACTACATGAATCTCCTTTCAAATGTCGTAGCTTTTCGTTTTACAAACATTTTGACATACAAACTTCACTAAATGTTTGATTTCTAACTTGAAAGTTTCATAATTGTATTTTAAGATGTAGTCCCCAGGTGCCTGAATCTACTCTTGGACAGTCCACAGCAGTAATATAGCTGGTGATGGACGGTTTCAGGTTCCTCGCAGATATTACTGCTTCAACATAAGTCTTGTGAGGAGGTCCCCAGTCTCCTGGCATGCTGGCATGCTGGCCTATGAGACGGTGACCTGTCACCACTAATATTAAAATTGCTACATCTGTTCTACTCGTATTAAGTAGGAACTGAGCTGAGTTCTATTTCGGTCATACTAAGGCCACTCCTGCCTTGAAGTCTAGACCACCTATTGTTTGTGGTTCTAATGGTATTGGTTTTGGAGCTTACAGGTTGACATTGCCAATCGTTTTCGCCAATCGTTTTCGTATCCTGTCGTATATGGGTTGTTGTATCTTGTCTTGCATGTTCATCTGTTATCCTTAATATTTCTGTGCAACCTGGCAACCAAACGACCAAATGCAGTCATGATGGTTCTTGACCAATTTAGACAGTAATCCAGTGCTTTTACTTATAGCTGGTTTGCTGTCTTAGTATAGGTGGACTTATTTCCCTCTATTCCTAGATAATTTTGGATAAAACATTGTCTCTTGGATGGCAGCGAATTCCGTTTGGTTTGTGGGATGTGTACCCCACCACCGACTCTGTTTTCCAGTTTGGAGCCGTTTGTGAAGATTCTCATTAATTTTTCTACTTCTGTTTCCAGTTGCTGTCCCTGCCATTTATGTCGGGAAGAGGTTTTAGAAAAGTGTAAATTTCTTAGCGATTTATATTTGAGCGACCTATATTTGAGTATACGAATTTTAGCTGGGTCCAAATCATTTTTCCATTGAGAAATATTAGACATAATTACAATAACTTCTTGTTTTACCCAGAATGTTAAGCCACGGAAACGTCGTTTCAGTTTGAACTACGAGGTCTCATCGGAAACTATCGCCCTGTATACCATGTGTACATTATTTATTTGTATTCAAGGATAAACTCATTTCCGCTCCATATATTAATTTGGTTCTTAGAAGTACGGCTCTCTTTTACATTGTGTGTTTGTTTCACCTGAGAAGCATGAAATAAGTAGCAAAATTTCTATTGTTCGGCCAGTGGACTGATGAGAACTCATAGTTGAGTTCGAAACTCGTGTTCCATAAAAAAGAAAAATCAAAAAATACTTTATAACAAAAAGTTGTTGTTATTGTTTACTTTTCGAGAGATAAAAAATGTCTTAGAAGAGTCTTATATATATAGTTCGGTGGCTCTGTTATTTTCTATAGTCTCACAGATTTCAGCGTTCATACTCGTACAGGCAAAAAGTTGAATATGAATTTTTACAAGCGACTATTGTAGCCGTCACTCCTCATTTTAGTTGTAATGCACACATGCAGATTTTGAATATACCCTTTCAACTTGTGGCTACAGGGTATGTAAATAAATAAAATAATACAAAAAAAAAAAAAAACAATGAATGGCAAACCAAATATCTTCAGTGAACCAAAGCGGCATTTGTTACGCTTTCATCGGATATGCTGAAGCCGGCTCACATTTCATCGGCGGTCGACGTCAAAATTGGCGGCAACTTGGATGCCATTTTTCCCCTTTCCCTTTCCCTTTCCCTTTCCATTCATTTTCTTTGGTTTGGGTTGGTTTGGTTTCGTTTCGGTTCACTCATAAATTGTTCAACGCGATATAAATCACACTCAACGCGAGCTTGTTCTGAGAAAGGCTGTCAGTAACAAATCATGCTCAATGCGAGCAAGCCAGACCACCGCCTGAAAGTAGGCAAGCAACTTGTTTACGATTTTGCTCCTTCCCAATTATGAGCAAACAAACAAGAGATGATTAGGAGGAAGGAGGAGGGGGTTCGCTTTAGAGATAGAAACACATACGTACATAGCTAAAGTTTGTATCATCTCATTTGCTATACTTTCCACGCTATATACCGCTGAGGAGACAAGCAAAACAGGAAGTCCTTGATGACATTGACGCTGTACACTATGCCGGATGTGCTGGCGCTGCTTATGCTGCCGCTGGCAATAGATGATATTATAACATCGAAAGCGACAGTACTATGCGTGTTTCTACTTGCCATAAACTTGACAAATTATGGGCGTGTTTGTTAACATAATGAGACGCACACAAACAGAGAAATCACTCTGGAATATAAACTTCAAAAAATATTTTCAATGAAAATTGCTCAGCGCCTTAAACGAGGGCAAATGCAACTGTCCGCTTCTGCAGAATTAATGAGTGCGAATTTGTCAACGTTGTGCAGTTGAGATGAGTTAAAATGCTAATTTTCGATAGAAGCATTGTGTAAAGGGGTTTTCAATAGCGACATAAGAAGTTTGTATTATAATACTTATAATACTATTTATATAATATTCAGCATCTGTGAACATCAAAAACTCTGTCAAGGTTTACAATTCTATCGTGGTGAAGTTCAGGAACAAGCAATGTTTGGATATAATTAAAAAATTCGAGCGAAATTTTGAATCGTTGGTCCTAAACCTACTTCAAATTACTCCAAATTTCGGTCGCAATAATCGTGGCACCAGACAGACTGTCGTGCTATAGTGACTAAATATGTCGCATCCATAATTGTTTCAGTTCAAAATGATCCAATTCTGTCGAATCCACAGGAATTGGGATTCTCTAAAACCACACTGCATAAAGATTTTGGATTCCAAGACCCTTACAAGATCAAACTTACTCAAGAACTGTAGCTTTTTGATCATTTGAAGCGCCGAAACTTTTCCGATTGGACTCTGTAAACGTTTGAAGTAAATTTCTAAATTGCACCGAAAAATCATCTGCAGTGATGACGCTCATTTTTCGCCAAATTGCAAAGTCAATAAGTAAAATATGCGTTATTGGACAGCAACAGACCCACATGAACTTCAAGCGACTCTATTGCACCCACAAAAATTGATCGTGTGGTGAAAATTTCATGCTGGTGGTGTGTTTCGACCATAGAGCTGCTTAGTAATCGATCAATCGATATCCATCTTTAAGTGGAACAAGTCTACTGGAATAAATACAGCCCAATAACTCTATTATTCTATAATTTATTTAAGTACAAAATTGTTAGGTCCATATTGAAGTACCCTTTATTGCAAATTATTGCTGCTGGAAAACTGGCTTCGAAAGTTTTTCAAGGCGTTTAGAAACTCATGTTCGACAGCTGAATTTGTACGCAGCGCACTTGATTGGATTGCAGAGTGCGTTTGGTAAAACTTTTGAAATTGTTTTCCACACTGAAAAGTTCATTCGAATAGAAGGAGGCGGCTTATGAATATATTAAATATTTTTGTACAATTTTTATACAAATATTCTTACACAATTTTTTTAAATAAACTGCAGCAATTTATCACGAAAAAGTGAGAAAATTTCAATACTTCCAACTCATTATGGACAGCTGTTGTATATTTAGTAGTTATACTCGAATATTTTTAGAAATATAATCGAAAGCATGACATTGCTTTTACATTAAAGTGTCACCAGTCAAATATTGTTGTGCTTACTGTCACTGCCAAATGAAAAATGATCCAGTTGAAGTATTGTATCTTAGCGTGAGAAACAAAAAGCGAGATTGTTTTTCACTTTCGTCATACATCATACGCACCGTATGACGCGATATTTTAAGTGCATCTTGACACGCAGATTTTTTTCGAATCATTCCCTTAACCTACACTTGCCTATGGCGCGTTTGATAAATGAGAAGCAGTGATTAGCCACGCTCATGCCAGTAGTCGGTTTTGTTGACAGCTTACTCAGCCTAATTGAGTGCTAATGTTTATTTACGTGTGTAAAAGATATAAAAGTATCTTATGCGATTATATAAGTAGTAGTGTTAACGAAGTGAAGAAAATATTGTTTGATTTGCACCGATTGTATTGGAAGTTTGAGGTATTTTAGTTAAAATAGTTAAAGCGGAGATAAACTTATCATGCAAACATGTTCCTTACAACTAGTTACTGCACTAGATGATAGTTGTGTAAAAATGGCTTAAGGCAGAAGATTTTATAGACACTTTAACTCTTTGATTATATTTCATTTCAAAGTATTATCTGCAAAATTGAGCTCCGTTATGGGTTCCTTTTTAAAAGTGACAATCAATTTGGGGATCAAATTTAGTTAAACCAACATAGTTCCAACATTAGGAAGGGTACCATAAGAACCATGACAAACATCAACAAGGTCAATCTAATGCTAAAATCGTAAGTGAAATGCGGGTGCAATGTTGAAGAAAGTGTGGCGAAACCCACGAAGGCACTCTGAGTAAAATAGATGATTGGATGAATTTGGAGTCTTTTAGCCTCTCTGTGCATTGAACCTTTCAGAGTTTAAATTTGAAGGCGAGAACCGACTAGACATAGACGTTTTTTATACTAATGCATAAAAGTGAGCTGTGGGTTTGCATGATACTACACCAAAAAGTGGGCGGGACACGACCATTTGCATATATGTGGCTGTTCATTAAGATCCACCACATAGAATTTCACGCTAATATTGATTTAAGTAAATAAGTTTTTCATACAAAAATACAAAATGTGGTGGTTGGTTTGTATGGAGGCTACCACCAAAAGAGGGCGGAATACCAACATTAGTGTATGTATGTTAAGAGGCTGTTCATGAAATGGCACAAGATCGCATTGCAACCTAATATTGACATCAATAAAGAAGTTTTTCATACAAAAACACAAAAGAGAGCAGTAGGTTTTTTTGGGAGCTACCTCAAAAAGTGATCGGGTACCAATAATTAATGTAAATGTGATGTAAATGTAATGCGTCCGCTCATTAGAAGCTACCAAATTAATTATTAAGTTGATATTGACTACAATAAAAAAGTTTTTCATACAAAAAGTTAAAAGTTGGCGATGGGTTTGTATGGGGGCTACCCCAAAAAGTGAGCGTGGCGGGTCAATTTTGATACTCTATTAAACTGCAATATAAATAAATGTATGTACCCATTTTCAACTGATTAGTATAAAAATTGGTCCCCAAAACTGCAAAACAACAACATACAGACAGACAGATAGACGGACGTGGCTAGATCGACTGCTACTTAAATGATTTACAATCTTTCAGACAAACTGATAATACCATTTCATACTATGTGTGAAAGGTGTAATAAACCTTATAGCCGTATATTACAGCAAATTGTTTTCCCCTTCATTTCTGTTAGAGCAGATAAGCACATAGACAAAGCAAATATTCTGCAGGTGCGAGAAAGTTCATCGAAAAGTGAAACGAAAATCAACAGGAAAATAAACAGCAAAAATACCATTTTAAAATGAAAATCTATTCGAAAGAGATAGACAACTCTGGACTCAAAAATGACAAAGTTTTGGATTATTTCTTCATTCGGTCACACTTTACACAAAATAATAATTTGTGCGCAATAAAACAAGAAAAAAGAGCAACAATGCATAATGCAAAGACAATTACTTTGGCTTGTCATGCACAAATGGTGAATATACTCAATGCATGTATTTTTAAAATGTTTTCTCTATTGATTCCGTATATTTTAATATAAACATAAACAAAAGTCAAGTGTGAACTATAAGAGTCGATGTGAAAAATGCTGCTGTATGTATATAGCTATCCCTTTCGCAAGGTCCCTGTCGTGTTTAGAATCCCAGATCATTGAAGTGGAAAACAATTTGCTGATTATTATTCGTGTGTCATAAGACTATAAGTGTTCCAAACAGAGCAGCATATTTTATGACAGCTTTATAGTTTGTCCTTACTCAAGGACCCTGCAAGTGCCTTCAGCACTTTGTTTCTTGACCTTAGCCAATATTTCGTTTAAGTGATGTGAGCCGTGAATCTAAGCACTGTATGGAATACTGAAGATATGGAAGCCGATGACATGTGGGTTGAGAGCTTGAAGCTGCAAGTATTGTAAAAATTTAATATATTCTCCAATTAGATAAAAATTCTTGTACAAATTTCATAAAATGATACAATCATTCCCATAGGTAATCAATTTTATGCAAGGAAGAGGTAGAGGCATATTGGCCAAATGCGCCGTGATGAGCGAACGCCACTATGCGGAATACTTAATTTCAACTTTCGATACACTAATTTCGCAATGCAGATAATGATAGAGTTTTGTTTTTTCGGGTAGTGCTGTGGAGTCTTGCGTGAGTAACTGTTTCAACTGTATCGGCTTCTTAAGTTCAACAGCGAAAAACTGGAGATTTCGCTCAAGGCTGAATTCGCACTGAGGCTTTTTTTCCAAACCATTGTGGTGATCCGATAGTAGGTAAGTATACACTGTGGCGACTCTTGGTAAAACACGATCAAAAGTACTGTTTTTTTATATTATTATTATTATTGTTTTTTTTTTTAATTTTGCTGATTTTGGTAAATTTTTTGATTTGCCCTTTAAAAACATTAATATGTGCAGCGAAGTCCTCAGTGTATGAAGCCTTCCATCGTGCCTGTTGTTATTGACTACAATTAAATCGTTTTTGTTTTAAAACCGACTTGGATATCTTAAAACGAAACTCGGTCGTAGAAAATCTGCATATCGATTTCTAGAAAGGCGCGATTAAAACTTAGTGCCTTTTTCAAATATTAACGCACGCACGCACAGCCCGACAGATAGACGGCTACATCGAGTTGCTCACGAATATATGTATATAGTAACTACTTTATGGCGACTTGACTCCTTCAACTCGACATAAAAATATGCATTTCACACTACATGGGTAGAGGAGGTAAAACATGGGCTAAAAGACCAAGGTCTATAATTTTGGAAGGTAAATTCAATTGGCATTGATCAAATGAATACAAGTGAATTGAAATCGTAAAATCCTTCCAAATGTGAATGTTATCGAATACACTTTCCCAAAAATTTTCTCGAAAGTGAAATCCGAAACTGTCCAGTATATCTGCTTTTGCTTTAAAATTTAATATATCTACCATACATATAGTTAAAACTATGTCAAATATTTATAAGTACAAACCAGCATATGTAAAATTCAATTAATTTTCCACAAACGAATTGTTTTAATCCTGAAATTACATTTCACTTTAAGTCTATAAGTTACACAAGCCAATAATGTATTTTAATAATGCTTTTGTTTATGCAAAATAACAATATTATGTAAGAAGTCCTTAATTTAATTTTATCTCCATTGACCATGACAAGATACAAAAACCGCAAGCAAAGTTAAAGAGCCTTCAATGCACAAGGACACTCTACAAGCCAAAATATGCAACGTTTTATTGCTACTAAACGATAATTTTGCAATATTTTCCACAATATATATTTGCTTTAGCCTCCTTGCTAAATTGTAACGCATGTAAAATAAATGTGGATGCTTAATCAAATACAACTGTTGCAGACCAGATACACCGAACACTAGGCGCTGCATTTACTCTTGTTTAAACGATTAATATTTGACAAACTAATAAACAAATTTAAACAACATGCAAAGGAACAAAGAGGACTGCATTGAGTTGGTTGTGTGTATTAAAGTATGGATACATGTTTGAGTGTGTGTGTGTGAGTGCGTGTGTGTGTATCTGTGTTTATACGTGCTTCAGAGCAAATCACAGGTTAAGTAGTTGCAGCCAAAGGCGCCATTTTGTGTATTTGTGCAAACGGCTTTAAGCATATTTAAGCAAAGCTACTCAAAAACCAAAGAGCATACTATGCGTATACGCAATCTGAAGTGCACTTAAAAATATACACATAGGCAGTGTTATCTACTTAAATAAGCGACAGAGTGAGATAAAGACAGAAATTGTAATATATGCAGAAACTATTCTATTATATTCTAGATACATTTACTACTCGAATATTTATCTCTGCGCATTTTAAAGCTATGGCATGCTATACGTTTTAATATACCCCCTATTCATAGAGTAAAAAGTTTGTAACAGTTAAATAAAGGCATGCCAAAGGTTATTAAGTATATAAACGGTTTTTCAATAGGGATATAACAATTCTGTACTGCAGTATTTTCTGCATACTTAAATTTTTTTAGGATCTGACAACGTCAAAGCGTCTGTCAAGGTTTATTTTTTCAACATGGTGAGGTTTACAAAAGCGCAACGTTTAGATATTATTAAAAACTACTACCGAAATGCTGAGTCGGTGGTGGCAACTTTAAGATCGCTTCAATTTTCGGTCATAATAATCGTTCCACCGGACATGTTGTACGTCCTTTAGTGGGTAAATTCGTGTCAACTCCCTTGCTATTGAAAGTTCCTGTGAAAACGCACCGGTTCAAGTACCGAAACTATCGAATCAGTAAGTACTTCAGTTTAAAATGAACCACATCTGTCGACTACATGCCGTTCCATAAAGATTTTGGTCTACACCAAGAAGATCAAATTAAGTCAATAACTGAAGCATCTTGATCATTTTAAGCGCAGCAACTTCTCCAATTGCCAATTGAGCTCTGCAAAAGTTTGAAAAAAGTCCTAAAGTTCAATGAAAAATCATCTTTAGCGATGAAGTTGATTTTTGCTTAAGTGCTTTGGCAATAAATGAAATAAGCCTTATGGGAAAGCAATAGATCCACATGTGCTCTAAAGGACTTCATTGCAACCACAAAAAGTGACCGTGTGGTGTTGACTTCATGCGTGATTGGGTGTGATTCAGCCATATTTTTTTTTCGCCGATGATAATGTTTGCCATATCACGGTCAATGGACTTCACTATCATGTTGTGTTGGAAGACGATTATTTTTGGCTAGAATTATATGCATTTTAAATTTGTGATATCTGATTCCAACAATATGGCGTCACATGTCACAAAGTTGGTCACACAATTGATCTATTGAAGGAAAAGTTCGGTAGCTGTGTAATCTCGAGAAAAGTTCTGGTCGAATTGCCGTTGGATTTATTTTTATGGGGTTATGTTAAGTCGTTTGCTTATGCCAATAATGCTACAACATTAGAGGAGCTCAGGACCAATATCGAAATTGCTAACGTTCCGCCCGATTTGAGTTGAAGAGTAGTGGAACAATTGGATCGCTGCAAATGTAGTCACGATGGTCATATGAACGAGATCGATTTCCATACTTACAGGTGACATGTATACTGCAACTGGAATAAATTTCAGCCCACTATCTCAATTATTATGCCTTTTATTTAAGTATATTTATTATATTTTCGATTAACATGGGAAGATAAGTCGATATAGGCACTTCCATCTGTCAGCCCATCCGTCCGTCTGTTTCAACAAAAAGATTTTGGAGACTACATGAGATGGAGACTTAAAATTTCAATAATTAGACTCTTCATTTCCTTCTTAAGATAACTAATATTAACCGAACATATGAACCCTTATTAATTTTTTGTGTGAATGTTTTTTCTACACAGTGTCCAAAGGGACAAGGGTTTAATATTTTTGTATAAGACTGTATGTAACAGGCAGAAGTAGGCGCGGCAGATCACATAACGTATAGTATATATTCTTGATTTACAACGAAAACTGTGTCGATGTAGTTATGCCTGTCTGTCCGTCCGTCTGACTGTATGAGACAACAGATCACTGGAACTATAAAAGCTAGAAAATACTAACTTGTGTGTGTGGGACACTAAAATTCTCCTTAACCATATATAAAATTTTACAGCCATTTGACTCGTATATCCACCCTTTTGAAGACAGGACAAAATCAGTTTTCTCTTTTTATTTTGTTTTTCTGTTTAAAAAAAAAAAATGGCTCTGGATATTGTGAATGTTTCAGCTGATTTCGGTAGTTTCAGTTTATATCACCTTGAGTTGTAGCATTTGTATAACGTTTTGTGTTTCAGTTTTAGACTTTAATTGGAAGAGAAGCACATGGAATGCCTGTGGAAATGGTGATTTCAGAGTTGGAGATAAGCATCTTTCTGGATAGCCACAAAAGTTCGAAGACAAATAATTGGAGGCATTACTCGATGAAGATCCAAGTTAAACGCAAGATAAGATTGCAGAATCATTTGGAGTGACTAAACAAAAAGTTTCTGTCCGATTGAAATCCATGGGTTTGAATCAAAAGCAAGGCAATTGGGTGCCTTATAAACGGAATCCGAAAGACGTTGATAGTAGAATTTTCACTGGCGAGCAGCTGATTCAAAAGCAGCATTTTTTACATTGAATTGTGACTGGGGATAATAAATGGATATTCTACGATAAGCGCAAGAAGCGAAAAAATACTTCGTTGTACCCGGTGAATCGTTGCCTTCCTCCTCAGGATCAACACCCAAGCCGAATATTAATATTTCGAAGGTCATGCTATGTATCTGGTGGAACCAAAAGTGTGTTGTGTTCTATTAGCTACTGAAAACTGGTGATTCCATTACGGGCAATCGGTATAGGCTGCAATTGATTCATTTGAAATGTACATTACAAGAAAAACGGCCGAAATACAAGCAAAGTCAAGACAAAGTCATTCTTCTGCATGAAAACGCTCGGCATCATGTGTCAAAAGTCGTGAATAAAGTATTTCTAAACGCTCAAGTGGGATATTTTGCCGTACATTGATCCTTCTGATTTCAGGATGTGCCGACATATGCAGCACGATTTGGCAGGTCATAGTATCATTTCTTTTGCAGAAATCGAAAATTGGCTCAAAACTTGGATCAGCCCTAAAGACGAGATATTTTTTCAAGATGGAATTTTAAAATTGCCCGAGAGGTGGTGCCCAGCGTTGAAAAAAATTTAATTATTCAGATTCAGATCGCCACTAAGGCATTTAATCTATACTAGTTCATATGAAGAGCCTTGAACCAAGTACAGGATATCTCTAAGTCGAGCACGCTGCACGTCTACAGCATTCTTTCTTATTTTTTGTGGTTGTTTATCTACATGCAACAACCACAGCAACCGCATTAATGCAATCGTATTTGTTTAAAACTTTGCGCATGGATTGTGCTTAAGTTTTATTTAATTTTGCATGCATTGTTTTAAGAGTGCGCCTTCTGCTAACACTTCGATCGCCGGGAAACCGGAAACGGAAGCGGCGCCACTGCTATAAATTGTGGCACTAAAAATAACATCCTTATTGCACTTTTGCTATAAAACTTTGCTGCTTTGTACTCATAGTACGAGCAGCGTCAGCAGCATCTTAGATTACAAGTAGCAGTTTTATGTTGCAAACTAAGAAGAAGCACAAGAACAACAACTTATATAAGACTCCCACTAAAAATGATAAATTGTTCCAAAACAATATTTCCTTAACCATATCTCTAGCAAAGGATGCTCTGACGTAGGTGTAAGCAAAATACTATAGCACGCGCGCGCCTTTGCCTTACACTTGTATTGTATTACAATGCAAGGCTGTGGATTTTATATCTTATATTCTTATTACATAGATATATATTTTAAGTACAAGCAGCATAAAGCAAGTTGCAGTACAAAAGGATACAATACTGCAATGCAAGTGATTTATTGTTTTTAATTTGTGTAAACACGCAACCGCAAATGAAAGTCCTCCAGAGTGTAGATAGCAAACCTTGGCAGTTAAAGTATCATAGGCAATTGAAGTGCGGATACAAGTTGATTGGAATAATAAATATAGTAATATAAATTTTGTGGTCAAGTTTTGTCGTTTAGGGGTCATTAAATCAATCGATTTAGTATCTCATTAAAATCCTGCTCTTTGATTTTGCCACACTTCGGAAATTTTATGATATGTAGCGGTATTGTGGGCATGGTATCAAACAAAAAAGCCAAATCTAAAATACAAATTTGGAGGTTATTTATCTAGCAATCTCCGAGATCCCCTTGGTGAATCATACGAGAGACGGACACATCGATATCGACTAGACGTTTCAAGCTGATCAAAAATATGCATCAACTTTATGGGTCTTTTCCAGAATTTGTCGAAGTGTGAAAATTGAGTCACTGGTCGACTCTTTTGGTCTGATACTGTGCATTTTCCGTGTATGGCTCATGCCGTTTACACAGTATGCGAGATAGAATTTTCTATCCAATTGAAAGGATACTTATTTTACGGTAGTTCGCGCACGCAGATTAATCTCCTTTTTTGAAGATAGTACAAAAATTATTGAAATTCCAATCCTTGGGCATACATTCAACAGAGCCTATCTTTAATTGAGCATACTCTTTACCAATTCTTCGCCAGCGCTTTTTAATAACACAGTCGGCAGCTCATCGAAGCCTTCACCTCGTTATAGTCCGGTGGCTCTGCAAGGAAGCCATCATCATATGGTGGCATTGGAAATACTTCAATTGTGGACAGCATTGTTCCCTTCATCGCATCCAATTAGGTTAAGAAGTGACTTCGCCATAGTTTCAGTGATTCCTGTGCATCAGTAACCAGCTTTCTATTTTTTTTTTGTTTTGTTTCTTTTTTTTTGTTTTTTGGGTTTCAAAAAGCGTCTCTCCTCTTTCCGTTTCTCTCGTTGCACCGACTGCATAATTCTTCTGTAGGCGGCTTCGTGTTCTACATTTACTTGGCGACGCTCAACATCTTAGCAAGGGTTCATCAATGGTAAACTGTATCCATGGAGTAAGAGATACGCCTCATTGCTCACATATATCTTTAGAAGCCGTAGAGTCTTTTTTAAAAGGCTTCTTCGGTCTGTTGTGATTGCCATTATCCGACGTCCAGGTTTTGTTGGATGCTGCGCCATTGCTGAGCCTAGTGCGTACCTATTATTTGGCAAGCTTGTCGATCGATCAAAACATTAGAAATTCGATTACGTGTGTTTTGATAGGGACTAAACAAAGTAGCTCTGAGAATGTTAAGGTGTAGAAATCTGGAGTTTTTGATGACCATGTTCCGTGCGTCGGAAAAGATAAATTTTCCGACAAAGATTCGTTCTTTCCCAATTTTGGCCATGAAATCGTCAAGCACGAATTGAACATATTGCTTAGCTCAGCGTTCGTAGAGACGTTCCAAACGCAGATAAGTGTCAACTTTGGCCGCATCGCCTTTCCCTTTCGTTGGGGGGTCAATGTTTAAGTACTTCGCGCTGATACGTATCGCGGTCAGGCACTGGTAATTGGGTATGAAACGGAGTCCGCGTAGTTTTCCAGTAACCACGAAAACGCTTCCGAATTCGTGCTTCTTTGCATGCCAACTACAAATAAAATGCTTTTTTCGAGCAAAGTTGTCCGATCCAACGCACCTGCTGTATTACGGTGATGTCAGTCTTGTAATTGTCGAGGGCATCAACCCGCTGTAGTGTGCGTATCCGTTAATCGTGGTTCTTTGCGGGATTCATCGAAAAGGAACATCGTATCCGAAGCTTCGACTGGATCTTCTGGAGCTAGAAGTTTATTTTTTGCGGTGGCGGGAACCAAACCCAGCGCACAAAACTCCTATTTACATGCCCATCCCCCCCCCCGTCGGTTGAATTTTCACAATTTGCTCACTCCGGAACGGTTAGAGGCAACCCAAGGGTTACGTGTCTTAACGGACTTTTATGAGCGGCTTGAGACATTTGCAAAAGATTCCGTATTTGCAGTTTCCATGTGAGTGACAAACAATAATCTTTCCATTAATGTGAACTTCTGCAAACTACTGCACCCCTATACTAAAGCAAACGGCATGGAAAAACCTAATCACTATAGTAAATATTCCTACTGAATATTTTATGCTGGTAATTTTATACTTTACGGCTTTATTAGACACTAAAATACAGAATTGCCAGCAGCAAACTCAATTTTAAACTCTTAATCAACGTGCATGTATCTCTTCGTCATTTCAGGTTCTAGTATGTTTGACGTAGCACTTGTTTATGTAATACTAAGTGCTATAGTAAAACGTTTAATTAAAAAGTTCCAACGCACTAAAATTCGGAGAAATACCAACGAATAAACTTTTAATGCCAATGCAAAAATTTTCTGCCAAAAATTTAGCAAATCTGTTTGTGGAGCAAGAGTTTCAGCAGCGACAAAAGCGACAAAATCCAAAAAGTTTCAAAACTACTATGAATAGTAGCTAATATTTAGAAGAGTTTCATAGTTAAGTGTTTGAGTATGCATATGAGTATAGATGTGTTTGCATCTGTAAAGAAAATTGTCGGTAATTAAAATAGCACCCTCAATATAAACACACACGGCTACAGGCTGTGTGTTGATATTAATGCAGCTGCTGTATCCTGAATATAACAAAAGTAGTAAAGAACAAATCCTCAATGTTTCCAATGCTGAATGTACAACGTTCTGCACTGCCGAAAAATGTGCTGTGTTGTCTTACACTCTCACTCTGAAACTTCTACAAATATAAGCGATTCAACAATTAATTAATTCTCTGAGCTCAGTCCCATTCACACTTTTAAAGAACCTGAAAAAGAGAAAATCATCCGTATTAGACGAAAATGATAACTAGTGTTTGAAAGCATTACCAAAACGTGGTGTGTGATGTCTCACCTATATAACTAGTGCATGTCTTCGATTTTGGTATTTCATTCAAATATGAATATTGTCTAAGGTGCTTCTCATAAAGAAGACTAACAAACCTTCAACGGATCCTCACTTCTACCGTGCGTAAATAACAACATTTGTTTACTATGAGCAAACGTAACTGAGGTTTAAAAATGGTGATTTTGAGCTGAAAGGCAAGGAACGAAATAAGTTTGTACATTAAATATAGAAGTCATTGATACATGTCAAACGCTTCAATAATTAGCTGAATCATTGGGCGTTGATTTGTCGACAGTCAACTAACGACTCAAAGCTATGGGAATGATGCAAAATTAGTGAAATTGGGTGCCATCTAAATCGGTTTTTACCTATGTACAGCCGCTTGAAAAGGAAAGGAAGGAAGAAGGAAGTGATTTGTGCATTGAATTGTGAATCGCAAACGCAAAAAGTCATGGAGTAAGCGGGGCCAACCAACATCATCAACGGTGAAGCCAAATATAGATGGATCCAAGTTTATAATCTGTATTTGGTGGAGTCAACGTGGTATGATATTTTAATGAAATTATTAGGGGTAGCTGTACCGAACTCAACTGATGCGTTTAAGCCAATAATTAAAGTAAAAACAACCAGAATATGGCGATAGATACGACAGCATCCTTTTTCTTAACTATAATGCTTGTCCGCACAATGCTAACCTGTCAAATTCTACATCGAGACGGTCAAATTAGAAGGTTCTACCCTAACTGTCGTATTCACCAGACATCGCTCCCCCAGAATACCACCTGCTTACATCGATGAGCCATGTTCAGTCTGAGAAACGCTTCACGTTCAATGAAGATTGGAAGACGTTAGTGGATTTTTGGATTGCTTCTAAAGACAAGTCGTTCCTCCGACCCGGAATCCGTATGATAGGAAAATGTAGTGGCTAGTTTTTGAAATTCAGCCTTTATAGCGACAATACAAAACAGCTCAGTGCCATTTGATAATGCTGAGAGCTTTAATTATAACCAACATGTTTGGTGCAACATAAGTCTGGTGTATTCGCTCTCTTGTCTGTTCTTTAAATTGAGAGAGGGAGAAAGTTCGGGTCTTTTTGTCTGGCCGAGGATGTCAATTGGTTTTTACCTACCTTTGACGTAATATTTAAAAAATTACATTCGGATAGTCTCTTCACAGCCTGTCCAACAAGAAACTTTATTAGCGAGGTAGTCACTTGTGGTCCGATCTTTGAATACATGAAATATTTCCTAAGAATTGACATAGTAATATATGCCAAGTTTGGCATTTCTAGCCTAATTAAGTCATAAAAAACAAAAAAATTTCGTACATATTTTGAAAATGGAGGTGAAGTTTGTATGGGTCTACCCCCTATAGTGGACCGATCTGGGCATATAGATAATATTTTATAAAGATTTACATTAGGTATGCCAAATTTTGAGTTTATAGCGTAATAAAACACAAATTCAAAAACATCTTTTTACAAAAACATAAAAATTGGGCCAGATTTGTATTGGGCTACCCCTCAAATTTGAGTTGGAATGTTGGTTTAATACTAGTTATCTGAAGAGCGAAAATAATAGTCTAAATTATTAAATTTGAAGTCTTTATCGCTAATAGTCTTCAAAATCTTTTCGTTCCAACAGAAGGACGGACGGACAAAGGGACATGTGCATATCGACTCGCATTCCGATGATGTGATCTAGAATATATAGTCTTTATAAGTTCTGCCACGTCTGCTTTTGACTGTTACATACATTTGCACAAACTTAATATACCCTTTTAGCATATGAATACAGGGTATTAAAACGCTACGAATAAAAAATTTTGAAAATATTTTGAATCAATTTTATAGAATTGTATTTCATTTTGAATGCTTTAAGGTAAATTTGTAAAAATAAAATTGAAAACAAACGCTTTGCTGCATTTCTGAAATACAAAATCCTTGGCTGACACAGTGCGCCATATTACAAAAAAAAAAAAGAAGTGAAAAATAAAAACAAAACAAAAGCTACGAACAAATCCGCAGTGATCTCGTTGTGCACGAATTTTGAGAAGTCAACAAAATGGTGGTCAGCTGGCTAAGTCTGCTGTGGTTGCAGTCACTCAATGTACTAGTATCTGTAGCGCTGATCCTGTGCTTTACTCATGCTTTGTACACAGAGTACACGCGAAAAGCCACTTTTCCACCTGGCTGCACGTATACACCATGTTATGCGTTGTCCTTCCGAACGCTTGCGGCGCATGCTAAATGTCATTTGACGTCCTTGTATTCTGCATGCGAAACCAAGTCGGCACTCGACGGCGGTAGTCTGTTCCAGACATTTTGCAGGTTTAATATTTCAGCGTTTTGCTTTGTTATTTATTTCTTCTGCAGTTGGGTTTTTGATTTGCCTTTATGTTTTGTATAGGGGAGTAAAGGAGAAAGAAATCAAAAGAAGATAGAGAGAGCTAGTATGAACTAAAATAACAATGGCCGCTGTCCAGGGACATCTGCTTTTCTTTTTTTTTCAGCATATACATAGTACATCATCTACATCATTGCCGTCGTCATCATAATCGTCATCATCATCATCATCATCCATTGTCGAGAACATCACTTGAAACTTTTTTGCAGATTCAATTTCAAAATCACTGCAGGGATTTTCAACAATGAGCGCCTAAGTAGCCTTTTAACATTTATTAATTTCAAATGCGCGGCGCAACCGAACGTTTCAGAGCTTCACCCACCGAATCGCCCACTTATACATCTTACTTTTTGATTTGCTTTATCAGCCGCTAGGTTCATTTATTTCTTCCTTTTTTTGTTGTCGGATGGCTTTGGTGAAACCTCTGCAAGTCCATTCAAGCGCTAATTTTGAAATGGAATTGAATTTATAAGAAGTTTTGAGAATCATCATAATTTGATTAATCAAGTTGGTCGCGTGGGGAGTAATCGTTCCCTAGTTAGCTACGCCAATTGCCAGCAGGTTATTATACGGACAACGGTCAAAGTTTTGCTGTCCACGCACAGTGGCTTAGTAGAACCAAAAAATCATGATCAAATCGAACAAACATAAAACGTGCACTACAGCGGAAGATTTTCTGCACCAGAAATGATGTTCGGATAATAGCTAGAAACGGGTAACTAGTTTTCATAAGCAGAGTAAACGAGATGGAAATAGATTTTGAAATGAAGCGGCACGTTGCTATTTGCTAAAGCAACCCTTAACCCTGCCGTTAGGTTAGAAAAAACTTACGAATTTGGTCCATACTTCAATTTTCATAAAATTACCAAAAGATTTTTCTTCTTTGTATCTGTTGCAGTTAAATACTTCCTAAATATTATAAATGCCTTCTCTACTAAACACAGTTAATGTACATTTTTTTTGGGGAATTCCCCTTTTTGGTATTTTTGTTCACTCAGCATAGCTAATGTTAAAAATAGATGTGGGATTCCGTCTTTTTGCTTTTTGTTTTGAAGGAGCGCACTGCTTCAATCATTTTGTGTGACGTTTTGGGTCGATCGGACGTGTGTTTTTTTTACGAAATGGCGTACTTGAACGAAAATCAAATACGAGAATTGCTTAATCAAGAAAGTGACTCAGATATTTCAGAATCGGATTTTGATAATATTTCAAAATATAACGAAACAAGCTTTACGGATACAGACAGTGACCGCGAATCTGTTTTAGCTGCAACTAGCTCTAATGATCCCATTTTTATTGCCAAAAACCAAATGGAATGGAGTGCCGTTCCCTTACCTCAGCCTATTCGAACTACTACTGAGAATATTATTTCCACAAAAGCGGGGCCAACTCGATTTTCAGTGTCTGGATGTAATGACATGTTATCAACTTTCTTGTTGTTTTTGTCACATCCAATAGAAAGAATTACCATTGAAAATACAAATAAGTACGGCAGGGTCCAGTTTGGCGACAAATGGAGCGATTTAGTACACATTATTGCAGGGGTATATCGGTGTGTATATTATTGTTTATTTTATTTCAGTGAAATAGTTGTCTAATATATCATTTTCAATGACAGTGTCAAAACTGAAGATGTTCACTGCTTATTTCATGCAAAATTTGGTCGCCCCATTTTCCGATCAATAATGTCTGAAGAAACATTGCATATGATTTCCAGTGCACTCCGATTCGATGATGTTTCGAGTCGACGACAAACGCAGAGTAGCGATAAATTCGCTCCTATTCGTGAACTGTGGGACCGTTAGCAAGAACTTCTTCCAATGTTTTACAACTATAATGAAAAAATCACCATTGATGAGCAGCTTGTTGCGTTCAGAGGACGCTGTTCTTTTCGATAGTTTATGTCATCAGAACCAGCAACATATGGTTCGAAATTTTGGCTGGCGGTGGACTCTAAGTCAGGCTACGTATGGAAAATACAACCAAGTAGAACTTGTTGTATTGGAGTTGACAGAAGGCTTGAAAGGGCATAATATTACGGGCGACAATCTTTGTTCAACGTATGAGTTGGCGATAAAACTTCACGAAAGAAAACTTACATATGTAGAAATAGTACGCAAAAACAAAACTTTCATTCCACCGTTAAAAAACTGCCACATTTGCATTCAATGACATTGACTCATATTTACGGCGAATCTTTGGAACTTAAACAATACTGGAGCAAGTGTTTTCAAACTCTGATAAAATCTCTTAAAATATGCTGTTGATATATATAGCTCTCTCTTTTACTATTATTACTCTGCATTCAACTTTATAAGCATTGAAACATTAAAAATTCACAACTGGTGCCATCTGGCATATCTGATAAAAACCATAGAGGCAAAGCAACGAACGCCGGGTAAGCTAGCTCGTCGTATATGAATAAGCCAAGTTGATAGAACGATTATATTATATAGCTGTTATAGGAAATATCGATCGAGAAATAGTTCTAGAAGAAAACTTATTTATTAATAAAGTTATCGTATACAAACTTCACACTTATTTATCTTACACACTTTAAAATGATGCTGCGATTTATTGTCTAAATAGCTCTCCTAGAAATAAACCTGAAAAAGAAAACCGTTTTTTGATTCTTCTTAAATGATCTGGGAGGCATGTTGTACAACGGACGGATATAATTGCATAAAATATCGTGCTGTTTTTTGTGCGAAGTCCTGGAACTTTTCAGTATACATACATCTGACAATCGAACGCAACAACAATCATTATTTTAAAATCAATTTGCGTTATTTTAGCGGAAACTTCAACTACCAAATCCGGTTTTATGGCCGCCGCACACAGACAGTGGAATTCAACTTAGTTTAGCAGCTTATAAGCGTTAAAAATTTAAACGTAAAGAAAGCAATGAGACTCCGCGCATCGCGTACTTAGCTGAGAATAGCTTAGTTTACTCACATTAACAGCTTACTTTTTTATAGTGTGAGACAAGTGGTGAGCGAAAGAAAATGGTGTTTTAAGCAGTTCTTTAAGAGAGAAGCTGTAAACAAGCAAGATAAGTACAATTACTTCTGCTGTTTACTGCTTCTCTTTCACACTCACATGCAACTGTTTTCAACACTATTTTCTCTCACTATTCGTCTCACACGTTGTTACTTATTTCTTTTACAATAACTGCTTCTATTAGAATTAATTGGATACTAAACATATTCTCAGTTCTTCGCTGGCAATACTTTGAAGCGGATAAGCTCAACTCAACTCTATTCTCTGTGTGTGGTAGCCCTTAGGCTGATCAACATTTAGCACAGCTTGGAATTTTTAGGTTTGGTCTCCAAAAAAAATATTTACTGGCAGCTTATAGGATAGCATAATAGACAATCCGAATTGGAAGTCTTCCATTTATCCATCAAATTGGTTAAAATCCTTACAGCTCCTTAGAGCTGCATAAATTCCATCAATCAGGTAAAGATTTAGTTGAGAATAGGCTGTAAGGTGAAGTTTCGCAAATATTGATGCTCTCGGCTTTTTTTGGATAGTATTTTGATACCATTCACACATAGTGTGAAATGGTATTATCAGTTTGTCTGAAAGTCTGTAACGCATTAAGGGAGGCATCGTAGACTTCTTATAGTGTATACATTCTTGATCGGTACTTCGAGATGAGTCGATCTAGCTATGTCTGCCTGTCTGTCTGTCTGTCCGTCTGTTAATCCAGTATTTTAATCATATTTTAATGCCAAACACCCTTGGTGGGGATCAAGGTTAGCAAATCCCAAAGGAAAGAAGCTATAAAAATGCATAAATACCAATAATTTTTCAACACTGTCTACGGGAAAACCAACGTATTGGCCATCAGACCCCCGCAAAATACCGGATCTTTTTGATTTTGCAGTTTGTTTTGGAATACCACGGCATCATCTGGAAATTTCGGACAACTATGAGCTAAGTTCACACCATTCGCCAATTATAATTACATATGGCACTGCTCTTCCAGCACTATCAAATAAATATAAAATTGTCACATCTAGGACAGATATTTTAGCATTTCAAGATTGGATAGATGCGAAACTAAATACTAATATATCTTTCAAAACTGGTTTAGAAGTGGATACGGCTGTGGAATCATTTACAAACATTATACATGAAGCAGGTCTGTTGTGTACTGCACCAGCCAAAAGTTCTATAGCGAATACTGTTTTTATATCAGCTGAGCTTAGGAACCTTATAAATAATAAGCGAAAGCTTCGGAAAAATTGGCAACCAGTAGATGTCCAGCAGATAAAACTAGGTACAATACAGTATCATTCCAACTTAAAAAAACGCTTGCAACTGCAGAGTTTTTCAAAAGTCTGGATCCTAACACGAAAGACTATGAATACAGCCTTTGGAGAGCTACCAAATATTTAAAACGACCTGCAAAACGAAATGTTGCTATACGTAATCATAATGGAGAATGGTGTAAAACCGCCAAAGCTAAGGTTGAGGCATTTGCACAACATTTACACTCAACATTTCAACCAAATTCAAATCTTGCGCCTGAAGATACTGAAATAATAGAGTTTCTGGATGTACCTTGTCAAATGTGCATGCCAATTCGTTGAATTACTGTGCCTGAAATCAAAGAAGAATTCGCAAAACTGAATCAAAAAAGGTCACCAGGCTATGATAAAATAGACGGAAGAGTTACGAAAATGCTCTCTCAAAAGTGTATTAAATTTTTAGCACTAATTTACAATGCGATTTTGAGGCTGGATCACTTTCCTACACAATGGAAATGTGCGGAGGTGATAATGATTCCAAAACCAAACAAGCCTGAAAATATTCTCTCGTCCTACCATCCTATTAGCTTGCTGGTGACCATCTCCAAAGTATTCGAAAGAATACTTATGAGTAGATTGTTTCCAATTTTGGATGAATACAATATAATACTGGAACATCAGTTTGGGTTTAGGAGAGGTCATGGGACTCCAGAGCAATGTCATCGTATAGTGGATATAATTACAAGTGGATTCGAGAAGAAACTGTACTCTGCGGCAGTATTTCTTGATATACAACAAGCATTTGACCGAGTCTGGCATCCAGGCATATTATATAAAATGAAAAAACTGCTTCCAGCTCCATTTTTCCTCTTATTGAAATCGTATCTAAGCAATCGATACTTTTATGTTCAAATGGAAGGAAAAACATCGAAACTATATAGTATCCATGCTGGTGTTCCACAGGGCAGTGTTCTGGGACCTGTCCTTTACACAATATTCACTGCCGATCTTCCTGTTGTCAGTGATGTTCAAGTAGCCACTTATGCTGATGATACAGCTATAATTGTTCTAGCAGAGAATTATGCGGTTTGGCCAATTCTGATTGATTTTTAGTCAAAATTTTTCTCTGGAGTGTAACTTTGTACATAGTGATTTGAATTTAGAAACGAAAAGCTTAATTTTTGACCAAATTGAAAAAGAAAATAGGGTATTAGGCGTTTCTAGTATAAGGAAGATAGTGTCATAAAACGTGATTTTAGTTATTTGCACTATAGCAACTTTACTTATGTGACTCTTTACAAAATTTATCCATTTTCCGACATTTTGGTATTTGAAATATTTACTTCAGATTCGTAACCTGCGACCTCAGCAAACCAACGATCAAAATTCGTTGAAATTTGATTAATTAAAAAAATGTGTCCGCCATTTTGGATGCGCTATTTTGTTTTCGAAAGTTTTGACATCATCGACTTCAAAAACTTATGCTCCATGACAGTTAAGGATTTTATTGGATATAGCCTCTGAACTTGTAGAAACATTTTTACAACGGAATGTAAACTAAAGAAAACTTTTTAAACAAATCTCATTCAAGAAAATTACATTGGGCAACTTTAAATTTTCGAATTTTGGCCAGCATTTTTAAATTTGAAACCACCGTGCGACGTTTCGAAAATAAAAGCGATTTTAATAATTTAAGTATTTTGCATGCGCAACGAATTTTTGTAAAACGACTTAAGGGTATTTGTCTTTGGTATTAATTTTGAGGCGTGTCAACAAGGAGAAAAACCAATATACTCAACGTATGTAGTTCGAGTATATACTATTAAGGGTACATAAAAATGTGAAACCATTTCGTATAATTGCGCAATGCAATCCTATTGACTCTACTACTTGGCTTGGCTTGCTGACTATTGATGCGATAAATGCTAACGATGTGAAAGATTTACAATCAATGATTAATGGCGGAAGTCGAAAGTTGCGAGAACGCAGCTGCAATCATCCAACGCCATTTTGTGGCAGACAACTGCAGTGAGTCGGCTAGCAAGGAAGTGTGTGGATTGAGTATCGCAAACTCGTGCTGCATAATAATAAAATGCGATTTCGCCTCAAATTTTGTGTAAACGTGCGAATTCGTACATTTTCAACTGCAACGCCGGCACAAATAGGCTGCACTCACTATCCCAGAAAAGCCATGTTCAGTGCTTCAGTGGTATCGACGTTGCGTTTACTTTTGAGTGCATATCAATGCATTAGTAATTTCATTTTTATTGCAAACGGAACCAGCAGAGGAAGCGCACAATAGGAAAGCGTAAAGTGTTGCCACTGTGATGCCGGAAGTGGGCGTGCCTGGCGTAAGTGTTGGGCTGGTGCGATGTGGCATGACAAGCATGGGGGACGGACCGTAAGCTACAACTACATACAAAATGGTTTTAAAATTTTAAAAAAAAAATTTTTTTTTTTTTGGTGTAAAATCGAAATTTTTCATTCATGTAGTTAGTCTATGCGATACACGAGAATAAATAGAAAATAAATAGTGAACTTGGCAGTTTATATGTATACATTGAAAGCATGCAAGCCACTTGCATGCATGCTTTAAAAGAATAGTCAATTTAAAGAGGGCGTAATTGCTTAAGATTAATTTTAAAGCCCAACAATTTATACGTATTTAAATTCAATTTAAACTTTTTATAGATTTAGCAATTTATGACTCGCTTGAGCAGTTAACGCAGAAAATCGTTATCAAAGGACAGCTCCACAAGAACAAAGACGAAGAGATAAGGGGAAAGAGAGGAAGCGTCAGACAAATCAGCATGAAATAACAACAGAAAACTTATGCTTATGGAAATACGCACCTGCATCTTACATTCATTTAGGATAATATCATCATTTGCAGAAATCCACATTAATGGGGAATGTTATTGATTGACATTCACTTGGAAATGTTCAACAAACGATTCTTGTGCAAACTGTTCAAGCAGCTCTCACACGTCTGTCAGGACACACATGCCCTACTTGGCATCTGAACATCCATTCCCGTTGGACTAATTTATGTGAAGGCGACTCTATTGGCCTTGGTTCCTTAAAAAGAACCACTGAAGACACAGAGGAAGTCTTTAATAATTTTGGCCTTCTTTTTTGAGTGATGATTGTACTATGCGAACTAAGCATTTATTTGGAAGACCTTTCCAGCGACATATCTCATTACTTGTAAAAATTAGAAGGAAAAAAAGTCAATTGAAATCTGAGCATTTTTTTCTACCTTTCACACATAGTGTGAAATAGTATTGTCAATTTGTCTAAAATTTTGTAATGCATTAAAGGAGGCATCATAGGTATATATATTCTTAATCAGCCCGTCGAGACGAGTCGATCTAGCCATGCCCGTCTGTCTGTATGTCCGTCTGTATGTTGTTGCGCATTTTTTGGGGACCAATTTTAATGCTATCCAGTTGAAAATGGGCACATACATTTATTTTTATTGCAGTTTAATAGAGTATCAAAATTGACCCGCCACGCCCACTTTTTGGCAAACCTCCCACTTTTGACTTTTTGTATGAAAAACTTTTTTACTGTAATCAATATAAACTTAATAATTGATGTGGTAATTTTTAGTGGACAGATGCTTGACATATAAATTAGTGGGTGGTACCCGCCCACTGTTTGGGAAAGCCCCCATACAAATATACTGCCACTTTTGTGTTTTTTCTTTATAAAAGTCAATATTAGGTTGAAATGCGATATCGTGCCTTTTTATAGACAGCCGCTTAACATACATAGACTAATGGGCGTGGCTCGTTCACTTTTTGGGGTAGCCGCCCTACATCGTGCAATTTTGTGTTTTTTATGAAAAAATGGACAAGCACATCATATACATATACAAAGGGGCGTGTCCCGCCCACTTTTTGAGCTAGTCCCATATAAACCCACAGCTCACTTTTTTTGCAATTGTATGGAAAACGTTATTATCAACTTGAACTTCGATATGGCGGCATCTTACACGTCTACTTCATCGCTTCATGCACATCTACTAGTAGGCGTGTATCGCCCACTTTTTGGGGTAGCCCCCCATTTAAACCATTCCACGATTTAAAATTTCGTATTAATAGTATTAGAGCTTCGGTTCACCCGAAGTAAACGGTTTTTCTTGCTTTTTGTTTTTTTTTTTGCGGACATTTTGAAAAAAGTTTGTTCCACAAATTCAAATATCAAATATAAAAAATATAAAAAATATTGGTTTTATGAATTATTCACACACACACACACACACACACACACACACACACACACACACACACACACACACACACACACACACACACACACACACACACACACACACACACACACACACACACACACACAACTATTTGATAACTCGTCAATATTTCAAAAATTATTAGCTTTTGAACCGATGGATTAATTTTCAGAATTTTGGGTTCGTTGGACTCGACTCAGTGTCAAAAAAAAAAAAGAAACATACTTTTTTGGTGATGGGTCTTGCACGAGCCCCCAAACAACTAACGGGCGGATATTTTCAACTTTCTTTGGGGAGATACGATTTTGTATATTTTAAATTGTTTGCGCATAAGTTTCAACACTTTTTTAATGGTTTATAATACGTCTTGAAATGTGCTTTCATCACTAGAGTGAACTGCCATCCACAGTAATAAAAAGCTATGTGAAATATAAAATGGTTCTTCGAAATTATTTGTATAGTAATATTCCATAAATTTGGGGCAAATGATATATATTTTGAAATAATTGTGCATTACATTCACATATACTTTAAAGAATCTTTGTTTTTTAATGACTCCATGCTTTCGGTCTGTAATGTATCGCATGTCGTGCAAAAGTGTTCCACTATATTCACTGCAATAGAAATGAATAAACTATACATTTTCTTGTATATTTTTCGGAAATTTGTAGAAAATAAATTATTTATGCCTTTGTGTGCTGTAAAAGTTGATATAGATGACATTTTCATGCTTGTTGCTGGTCTGCTTTCTAAGTGGAATGCTGTGCTGTGAGTGGGTGTAGTATATGTATAGACCAGTATATCAACCTATATAGAATCCATTTTAGGATGCTGTGGCAATGGCTCGATTGCAAACTGCAAATTGAGTTTGTGACCTCAGCTTTTGTGGATGCTTGCGTGAGCTAGCTTGATTCGTGGCCACTGTTGGATCTCTGTTTCACACCCTTGGACGGTCGATGGCAGTTGGTCGGTCGGTTGGTTGGTTGGTTGTTAGTTCGTTTGTTACACTGTCAAACTGTCAACATTGTGTCATAATATGTTATCTAAAAGAAAAAAGACAAAAAAAAGTCCGAAGAAAAGCGATGAGCAGCAGGAGCAACTGCAGATACTATCAGCAACAAGAAAAAGTAACAAAACTAAAAAAAAAAAAGAAAAAAATTGATAAAAAAAACCGAGAAGGAAACTAAAATGATAAAATATCAAAAGTGCACAAATTCCATTATAAAGCAACGCACATTGCATGGTTAAGCTTTGACACTACGGATATAGTCCATGCCATGCATATACGCGACTTAAAGTTCAAAGGCCAATAAATGTTACTGCATGAAAGCGAGGAGCGGAGTGTGTATAATTTTCTTTTTTTTTTCTTTTTTTTTTTTGTAGCTAAAACTTTTCTTTGTTCTTTTTTTCTTGTCGCTGCTATTGGCTTTTGGATAATCAACTCTGATATCTGTCTGCAATATACGAGTTTGTTTGTTTGTGAAACGGAGTGCAGCATGCAAAAAAATGCTTAATAGAGGGTGTCTCAAAAGAAAGTTCACATTTGATTTCCTGATTGCGTGAACGCAACTATTCCGTGGGGCACGGGGGTAAGTCAATCGGTAGCCTAGCTTTTGGGAATTTAATCGCTATGGAGCGTTTCTCGGGTGCGGACTGTGCATTGTGCGGACGTGAGTTTTACAAAAACGGTAATTCAGCGACTGTAGCACGTAGAACACTCTGCAGTATTCGACATGTTCGTCACTTAAATGATGCGCCAAGCACTCGACTCATTGGAAAATGGGTCGAGAAGTTTGAAGAGACCGGTTCAACGCTGGAAAAATCAAAATCCGGGCGTCCACGGTCTTCGAGAATGTTCGAAAACGTAGACAGTGTTACTCAGTCTGTTCGTGACAACCCGAATCTTTTGATTCGGAAGCGCGCTGTTGCTTTAAACGTGCATAGATAATCATTGTTCCGCATTTTTAGCAACTTCACACACGTCCAACAGGTCTCTACCACGAGTTCATGAAATTTTTCCTGGCAAATTGTTCTCCAGGAGAGGTGACATAAATTGGCCTCCACGAAGTCCAGATTTAACCCCTATGGACTTTTTCCTGTGGGGTTACGTCAAATCTGAAATTTACGGCAACAATCCCTGGCACAATTAAAAGAAAATATCCGTTACGTAATGGCAGCCATCACGGAGAATACCTGCAGAACCGTCATAGGAAATTTTACTGCCCGATTAAATGAATGCCGTGAACGCAACGGTTTACGTTTGGACAATATCATTTTTAAGAAATAAATTCCCAAAGTGTGTATTTTAATATGTAATAAACATTTTATCAATAAACCACTTACTTATTTTTTTTATCGATTTTTTAAATGTGACCTTTCTTTTGAGTCACCCTGTATGTGTTTATATAGGTCAATTGCAGTAGAGAAATTCACACTAGTGCACCTTGGTGTATTCAAATAGAATGGCTACAAATAACTAACACAACCGGGATCACTTTAACAGTAGGGCGACTCGAATAGTTCGGCTCAGGGTCGAATTATGTAGCGTTAATATATTTGTTATTTGAAACAAATCGATTAATCGTAATCCGGAAATATATCCGATTAGAAATTTTGTAATTATTAGATCAAGAAAATACGTTCAGTTGAACCGATGCTTTAATACAATACACCCGGGAGGAGGGGTTAAGATGCCACCATATTGAAGTTTAAGTTGATATAAAAGTAAGCTGTGAATTTGTATGGGACTAACAAAAAAGTGGGCGGAAAACGCCCATTAGTCTATGTATTAGAGCTGGAAAACTATCGATGGTACTATCGATAGTATCGATTGTTTTTTTTTTAACCGCACTATCGTTAGTTTTTTTTTTCACTAACGATACTTTCGAAAATGCAAACCATTTCGATTCGTTGAGGACAAATGCTTCCAGAATTTCGTGCACTTTTTAGACACTCAGTATACTCTTCCCAGAAAAACCACTTAAATTTATAACAAACTACAAGAAGATACACTAAATATAGCAGATTCACTGCATGGTGTACTCTCAGAGTGGTATGTTCTTTACAAAGTTAGTTTGGTTGTATCAGACAACGCATCTATGATTAAATTTTGCGAATTACTTAAAATAAAACATTTAACATGCTTTGCCCAAACTTTAAATCTGAATATGCACGTAAAAATATTAGGGCCGTCTTGAAAATGTGTAAGATCATAGTCACGTACTTTAAAAGAAACCCAATCGCATATTTAAAATTGAGAACTGCGCAAAGTTTTCATTGAAAGGTCATACAGCTTAAGTCAAGAAGTACCAACACGATGGAATAGCGCATATAAAATGATTGAATGTTTATTGCTTACAAACAGCGTAATTTTTAGTGTGCTTTTCAGTACTTTAAAGCCACCTCAGCCACTTACAGTGGATGACATAAAAGTATTAAAAGACTAGATGAACTTATTTACCTCATTACTACTGCTACTTCTCAGGTATCAGGGAGGTGACTTTGTCACGATTTCGCTAATGATTTGCATTTTGTACGATCTTTATCAACGCTCAAGTGCTATGAAAACTAATATGAAAACTTTTGATGCCTCAGAGATGTGTACATATCAGATTGATCGCCTAAATTATCTGCGATTTCCTTGAGAGCCGAAAAATGCCCAGACTAACAACACTATTGGATGCTCCATTCCAGAAAGCAGGTATTCGAAGCAGCATTAATGCGGATCAGGCAGCTAAATTACTGCAAACTTAATTTCTCTGAGTTTCCCACACCCAACGTACAAAGTTATCCACAAGAGCAGCATTTTTCAGCTTTATGCAAGAAAAAATTTAAAAGAAAGCAAGAACAAATCGAGTAGATGCAATCATTGCACTAACTATCACAATCATTTTAGTAAAACGATAGTTTCGAGCATCGTTAAAAAAAACTATCGATAGTGTAACTACCGATAGTTTTCCGGCTCTACTATGTATGTTATGCGGCTGTCCATAAAAATGCACCAAATTGTATTTCAACCTAACATTGACTTTAATAAAGTAGTTTTTCATACAAAAACACAAAAGTGGATAGTAGATTTGTGGGTGGTTCCCACCTATTAATATATATGTCAAGCATCCATCCACTAAAAGTTAACATATATATTATTAAGTTGATATTGACTACAATAAAAAAGTTTTTCATACAAAAAGTCAAAAGTGGGCGATGGGTTTGTATGGGGGCTACCACAAAAAGTGGGGATAGCGGGTCAATCTTGATACTTTACTAAACTGCACTACAATGAAGCACTACAAAATGAACTGGATAGCATAAAAATTAGCCCAGAAAGTGCGCAACAACATCTTGATAGACAGACGGACATTGCAAGATTGACTTAGCTCGACAAGCTGATCAAGAATATATATACTTTATGGGGTTAACGATGACTCCTTTAGTGTGTTTAGACAAACTGATAATACCATTGCACATTATGTGTGAATAGTATAAAAAAGTAAGAGCTTGGCCGACAGTTGAATACCTGTGCCATTAAGAGAAAAAATGTACGCGAAACACGCCTATTAATAAGAAGACACCATATCAATTTTCAAGTTTTTCTATATAGTAATAATAAAGTTTTTCATGCAAAAACATAAAAAAGGGCGTTGAGTTTGTATTGAGGTTAACCCAAAAAGTGTATGTGGCATATAGATTTCATAAACTCTTTCTGCCTATGGACAAATATAATATAAAAATGCAAGTTTCGTATCTCTAGCCCATATATTTGAGATTTGTTTTCTCATACAACTCATACAACAACATAGATGGACGGACGAACAGATGAGTGGGGGTTAACACAAAGTCGTCTAGACAGTTAGTGACACACATAAGTGCGAGAGAGATAGATTGACACATTACCAGTATGATCATGCTTTGAATTTTGACTACATTTGTCTTGTTAAATTTGAACTCAAATCCTTTTTAATAAAAGTAAACTATTATACGCCCTATTCTAGATATCGTTCCGAATAACTTAATCGCAATCGATTTCCTTAAAATGGTCTAAAATGTTTCTTTTGCGATTTTCCGTTTTGATTTCATTGGAGATTAGTACCATGAAATTCATATTCTCAACATGAAATCGATTCTACTCAATTTATGCGGATCGAATTAGAGTACAGGTTGAAAGTTCATCTAAAAAAACAGATTCTCTATTTTTGAGCCCCTACGCAATTTGTATTTAATAGAATCTGTCTAAAAACAAATTGTATGAGTACACCATTATGATAAGTAGCTTCACAGACTCAATAAATATATACTAATTAAATGGTATGTAGAGACCTAAGTATGCATCGTTGATAAAACTAGGGAACCAATAATTTCAATGGCTAAAAATTAATGTTCGCTTAATCCAAACACAACAACAAATTTTTTTTCAATCATTGTTTTCGTGGTACTATTTCGACAGTTGCGGCATTCACGAGTCGTGTGCAGGTTGTGTATAACACGTATCGGGAGAACATTCTGATACAAATTTTTTTTAATTAATTCTTTAAAGTATGAAAATTTTAAAGCATAGACATACTTCTGCCAGCGTCTCTGCCCTGATAGTCGGCTTCTGGAATATGCTGTAAAGCACAATAATTCTATTTGTTGAAGTAATATTCCGAAGACTCTTTGACAGTGTCTACGATCGCATGGCGACATCCTTTGAGGGCGCTTTTCAATCTAGGGAACCGTAAAAAGTCCGCTGGAAATTGTTGGCCTGACTGGCCTCACTCTTTTCAGAACTTCTGTGCAACAATGACCCTTGAATATCTGTTCATCTGGTTAAATATTCTAGTATGCCACATCCTTTACGTAAATAAATACAATGAGCATGACTTTTGCAACGATTTTGCACATTTGAACCATTTTTCTAGTAAGCCATTCGTAAAGACCACCTCCCAAACACTTGTCGAATCAATGCTCAATTTATCTGTACCCGATTTAATGAAATTTTTTTTTAAATTCGACGTGAGTGAAAGACCATACGACCCAAGCAAATTGGTGGTGTCCACAAAGTAAAAATTGATATAGCTTATGAAGCACAGAAGGTGGGTGTACTTTTCATATATGGTATGATTTATCGATTTGAATTCACCTGGCATTGATCAAGTAGAATTCTTATTTCGAAATGGAAGTGAATTCAAATCACGAAATGAAAACCAATCTCCCTTTTCAGGGTTTCACTTTCAAATAAATTCTGCGGAAGTAATTTCGTTAAAATATAAAATTTTTCACTTTCAGAAGCATTTCGCGGTTTAAACTCACTTGGCATAAGTCCAAAAAACTATTTCGAAAGTGAAAACTGAAACTGAACTGTTTCCTAAGCGCTTGCCATATTTTCGCCCTAGTACTATTCCAGCCAGCAGTTGTGTATAAACACACCTGTACTTTTTGTCATCTAATGTGCTGTAGTATTTATAGAGCATTCTGCATTCTCCATTACTCGTTTCTCGACATTGTCAACGCCAAGTTTTGCCTAATGAAATTATGCAAAAACTGCATTAATTTCTATTTCATTTGGTTGCAGCATTTGCTGCATGCATTTTTTGCTGCTTGCCAGTCAAAAATGAGACGAGCCAGCAAAAAACAAACACACAAAACAAAAGTTTTGCGCCAAAACAATGACACTCTTCTCCACTCAAAACCAACGCTACCAGTAAAATACTTCGCCACATTATGTGCAGACGAGCACTGTACAGCGTAGCACGCTGCTTCGCTGTACATCCTTTTGCTTGTTCCAAGGATCATACAATGCGCTTTGTTTGCAATGCATTTTCTATGCTGTTTTTAGTTGCATTGTCATAGTTTTCAGTGGTGCTGTGATTATTTCAGTAGATTTTATTAACATCATGCCTCTTTGTTTTACAGCACTTTGGCCCTGAGCAAACAATCGTGCTAGCCAGCCAACTAAAAGTAAAATCCATGCCAACATTTCCATAGGTACATCAATATACAAAAATATGATTTCATTAGCAAATGCAGATACAAAAATTCAAACGTACATGTCGAAATGTATCTAGATAAATATACACGAGCCAGAACAATAGCGCTTACACTAGTTTTATTTCGTTTTTCAATTCGTTTGCCAGTAGCTGGTATTAACCAAAACCATGTTGTGAATATATCTGCAGTGTATGCAATTGCAAAACTACAATTATGATTTTGTGTGTTGTTTTGTAAGTTTTGTCGTTGCATTTCCGCAGGACCTCAGGTGTAGTTACAGGAAAAATGGTATACTACACAGGAATTGCCAAAAAATAGAAGAGACAATAATTGTCAGTTGAGAGTTGCACTTTGCTGTTTTGTCATTGTACATCCTTGTTGTAAGCGAAAGACTTTTGTCCCATTGGGTTTCTATTACAGTGAAAATAGCTTTCTTTTCTGTTTTTTATGCTTCATGAAATCGAGTCGGATGTTTTAGTTGTGCCATGAGTCAGTAAGTTGCAAGGAAACAAGTTTTTTTTTTTGTTATATATTTTTAGAAAATTTTGTTAAACTGCAGCTATTGCTTTGGCCAAAGAAATTTGAGTAGCTTTTGGCAGCTTGGTTCATGTATCTGTAAGATACTGCGCAGAGTAATTGACAGCCCAATATAAAGTTTGCAATCATCTGACTCTGCCTCTATTGACCGAACTAGTAGTCAATACGCAGACTTTAGTTAGATCAGAAGTCTGTTTTGGATATTCACATCGAAAATGTTTCTTGCATACATGATGGATGATCGATTCATCAATTAAAAGTTTTTGACTTTTATAGAGCAAATTGCACTATCAATTGTTGTTCTTAATTGCAATTAATCGATAATAAGTTTAATCGTCTAAATTAGAGCTCAACCCAGTGTATATCCAGAACACTATTTTAGGGTATTCCAAGTAAGTGAAGTTCTTAGGAGTTACCATTGACAAGAAACTTAGCTGGAATACACATCTTAAGAACATTCTTAGCAAGGCATCGATGACCTTTGGACATGTAAACGACTGTTTGGTATATATATATATATATATATATATATAATTGTTGTCAAACCATGGAGTCTCTCCTCGAAGATGATATTTTTGATCTGTACCTAACTAGTAAGACTTATAGTTACCTACGACGCCTTTGTCTGGTGACCCAAAATTCTGCAAGTCTATGCTAAAAGGCAGTCCGAGAACTGCAACTCATATCTGAGCATATCAAGTGCCATGCGCATCACACTGCTGCAATGGAGGTGATCATTAGTGATCATACTTTCGCCAGTGTGACACCCTTACCACTATCAAAGCACTAACTTTTAAAATTTTTCCTCACTGCTGGCTCTACGATGTTACGACACTCTCCAACAACTTATATTCGACTTAGTTGGGTTCACAAGCGTATCGAAGGTAATAAAATTGCTGATAAGCTGGTCAGAACTGAATCGATAACTCACTATGTGGGTTCAGAATCTTTGTGTGAACTTACAATAGTTGGGCTTAGTCCAAATACTTGATTAGATATTTTTCTGGAAGTTCTGCCACTTAACACTAGATACAGCATTCTGAAGTAAGGCAGGCTAAACAACTAGCTCATTCTATATATCTTAAAACCATCACACATCTCAGCAGCTCAGATATGAGGCTACTCATGGGCTACCTGACTAGTCATCATCGTATGAGTTATTACCGAAACAAACTACGTCTCTCCTCAAAAACCATTGCAAGATATTCCCATTAGAGTTGGAAGCCATGCCCCAGAGCTGCATGCCTTATGTCATATGGGCTTTATTATTGTCTTATACAGCAGTATCTTGTTCCTTAAACTAAATTGCGAACTTAAATTCAGGTGCTAGTTCATCTTAAAGAGTTTGAGATTCAACTGCTTTCTTTTTAGCTTTATGTGGGGTTGCCAAGTAAGCCATATGTCGAAAGTTTGGCGAAGATAGTTTGCTGTGGCGCCCATTGGTGCTCATTAGTGCTAATTGTTGCTAATTGTTGCTAATTGTTGCTCATTGAGAGAAACTGGAGTACAGCTGGGGCGTCTCGTTGTGAATGTTAGAGCAGTGGATTTTTTTAGCATTCAATCCAATATTCAATCAAATAAACCAAGTCTCTAGTAGGTGACGCTGAGCAGTGTCGCCGGCATGCGTGGCTATCATTATCTTATCGTCCCTCACTAAAGGATTCCCTAGTACCAAATAATAGGGTGACGGCCCCAAAGATTTGAGCTTTTGCAAACGTCCAGTATGTCACACTCGTTCAAATGCTTGGCGAGCATCCAGACAGGCAGCTGAACAAAACCGATGATTTTCTATGGTATGCTGTATCTGCTGACCAACGCAAAGGCAATGCACTGGCGTCCCGTGGCATTTTCTAAACCGGAACTGGTGTTCTGTAATAACGCCTCAAAAAATTTCTTTGTATGTTTAGATGGCTTTCGACTTTAAAGCTTTAAAGGAATACCACTAGCGAAATATTGCACCGTTTCGTCAACTAAAAATAAAATGCTGTTTGAATATTTCAATTAAGCATCTTAGGTAGGCATTTCCGGACAAATTACTCATGCACGTGGCAGCTTCAGGGCATACCATTCATATAAACCTTTACGCAATATGAACCCTATATCATTTAGTTCCTTTTTTGTGAGCCTTTTGACTTTTCAGAGTGTATTTCTCTTTTTGTTTTTTACTTGGCGTAGTTACTGCGCCAAAATACAATCATTTACATGTAATTCATCGTTATTTTATTTTTATTTTTAATCGCACAAAGTGCGCCCAGTAAGTCCTGTGCTTTTTGATGGCTTACAAATACTTTTAAATGTCAATCAAATTGAAGACATAATGCCATGTATTTCGATTTAATTAAATGTGATGCCGACCTCGTTGCTGCCGCACTTTATCTCCTTTTTTTTTTTCACCTTCGACAAAGTGAAATTACAACTGTTGACATTTTTTTTTTATTCGTACCTTTTCTAAGTTTCTTTTTTTTTTTTTTGCATTTACTAAATTGATTTGCTAGCATCATTGAAATTATCCTTACGGCAGCGGCACCTTACAGTGACTTGACGGCGAATATGTAAAGAAATACAATGTTGTAGCTTGAACTGCACAGCCTGAAGACATATTTCAAACTTTGCTTTTACTTTTCTGCTCTATTATCTTGTGAAGAAGAAGAAGCAAATCAAGAAGAAAAAAACAAGAAAAAACTTTAGCTGCAGTAGAATCGAAGCTTTAATACACTAACCAGCTCTTTCGTATGCAACCAAAACATTTTGTTTGCAAATGAAAATTAGTTACATCCATTATAGATTACCAATGAATCTCTCAGAAGGACCTGTCAATATCGATTTATAGTAATTTCCATACTTCATTAAATTTTTTACCTTTAGCTTGGAAGTTTCAGATATGTCATTTATGAATTAATCCCCCAGATGGACCAATCTTCCCTTCGATAGTCCGGGAAGTGACATAGAAGTGGGTAAACAGTTTCGGGTTCCTCGCAGTTGTCACAGCTTCTACAGAAGTCTTGTGAGGAGGCCCCAGTCTCCCCAGTGTGCTGTGACCACTCCTATTAAAATTGTTACATCTGTTCTACTCATCCAAAGTATCACCAGAATTCTTTTATGGCCATACTCTCCATGAAGTGCTACATGTGGTAATTCTAGACCACCTATTGTTTGCGGTTCTTATAGTATTGGTTTTGATTTGGAGCGAACAGGTTGACATCGGTATGTTAATCGACTATTTATCCTGTCGAATATGGGTCGTTGTATCTAGTCTTGCAAATTCATCTGTTATACAGTTACCCTCAATATTTGCAGTGTCGTAACACCCAAACGAGGCGGATATTGTTCTGCTATCAAGATGTTAGAGAATATAGAAGGTTGAGACGAGATTGGCACGCTACCTGAAATCCGGTTAGCAAGACTGAGCAACGAATGAGCTGCTCATTGAGTCAAAATCGAATAAGTTGCTATCTTTCTGGCCTGGGAGTTCGGAGCATAATTAATTGACATCCCAAAAAATTAAATTAAAATGAGATTCAGCACACACCCCAAGCGGAACACGGTGTAGGTCGAGTTAAGAAAAAGAAGAAATTCGTCAACAACCTGGAAAAAAATCTCGTTCCGTTTTACTTCTGTTCGTCTGCTAAAGAAGATACCCAAGATTTCATTTCTGCTCTGCAATTGTTCGCTGTCGAATTAAGCTAGAATATGTGGTTCGGGGATGGCATCGTTTGCAGAAGTCCACATAACTGGGGAAGTTATTGATTGTCATTCACTTAGGAACGGCTAAAAACGATGCTTTTGAAATTGGCTCACAAAAGTTCGTTTGGACACGTATATCTTGTGTAACCTCTGAACATCCGTTCCGAGGTGTGCAAATTCTGAGCAGGCAACAACCGCTAATTAATGGTTGGTGCGCTGGGTTTGGTTCCCGCTAACGCAAAAATTTTAGCAGTGAAGACACATAGGAAACCAAATACGATCCCCCTGTGACGACGACATCCGAAACAACGTGCGAGAGTGCGCAAGTCTGGGCAATACCAAGTCTGAGACGACCTCCGCAAGAGTAAGTAAGTAAGTATCTGAAAGGTCACTCACCTTAGAATTAGAAAATCTTCTTGAATGAACAAGACCGACGCTTGCTCTATTCTTGCCTTGGCCAGTAATGCCCTCATGCATAACGCCAATCTATAACAGCTACTTGAGTTTCATTTCCGCCTAATTTAGGGGCGCGGAGTTCATTATAATTTGCCAAGCCTGGGAAGCCCGAGCTCATACCATGTTCATATCTACCGATTAGCTTCCGGACAATAGAAAATTTCTGTGTCAAAGTCAGTTAAGGAAACACCAAGCGACCCCAGAGCAATTTTATTGGTACAGCAAATACTTAACTTCCTAGAATAGTGTAAGTTTCGCTCGGATGCCTTTCAGAATTTTTGTAACGCATTTGAGCTGGACTTTTGCTAAAGCTAAAATCTCTGCTTGCATCATACTTCTTGGTATTAAGTTAATACCTTCAGAAAAAGTTCTGACATAAAATCCGTCTGAGCTGGAGTATCACTTTTGGTAGCGTGTTACGCCATATTTTATACACGCGCGTTTATACTCAGGTGTTTCTGTCGATACTTCAGATGACCGGCGAGATATCGGGAACAGCTTCACCTACTTGAAATTTCGTTACTTGAAATATTGAAGTGACCGTAGATAATTAGTTTATGTCATATTCACAATGAGACACTTAAGCTGTTTCTCAACGGCGATGCCATCCCCGTGAGCACCACAGCAAATAAATTGGCGTGACACGCGACTGATATCTTACTTGGCAACATGACTTGACTTAAACAATAAGAATAATTATTTGTCAAACTCATAAAGCTGAAATTTCTACTGAACTTATAATCACAGCTGAGTCTGTGAAACAAACCTTTGGTGTATAATGAAGACAATAAGACTAACTCGGTACGAAAATATGGCATACAGCTCTGGATATGACTTCCAATTCTAATGTAAAAATCTTGCAAATGTTTCAGTCGAAGCTTCTGCGTAGAGTCGATTATTCATTGTGAAATGAGCAGGAATTCCGCTATAGTTTCTCACGTCAACCAATATGTGGTAAATCTGCTGGATAAAAGCTTACACATGAGGTGACTTCTTTTGTAACTGTTGTTGCTAAGAACAAAAAATTAAGTAGACCATGCTGCAGAAACCTTAACAAGAACGATTCATCAAGATTCATAGTTCGGCAGTTCATTAACTAATCACTTTACAAAAAAAAAAATATGTTGTCTCTGCGACAACAATCAAGGAGAAGAGCCAAATTCCTGTGATTTGGCATACCAATAAGTTGGGTGTCGTTTAGCTGAGGTAACTAAGATGACAATTCTTGCTACTCAGAGGCACTGTTAGTGCATTGGTTCGAATTCGAGTTTTCTCAACCAAAGAAAATTCTTCAAGTTCAGCGCAAATGGTAAACAATACATAGCGCATCTTACAGCGTTTCTTGTTGAACCGACTTGGATAGAATCGTCTCTTCGAGCTGTTTAACATTATATTGTGAGAACTCAGATGCCTGCTTCAATGTACTACAAACTTTCTGACAAAACCCTAATATGTAGGATATAAAAATAAGTGAAAAGAAGGCTCGAAGCAATGTCGACTTTGGCCTGTTGCATATACGCACACGTACCCGAGCGTACCAGGCGCAAGGATACCATTTGCCGCTTCAAAATCAGTTTGTTTGTTGTTCGTGTTGATGCCTGCAAGGCTACTTCATTTATAAAGATTTGCAAAAATTGATTGAAGTGCTGCCGCAGGAGCTCTAAAGATAAAGAAAGGCAGGCAAACAGGCTGGCAAATAGGTCCGAGCTTGCCGCCGCATTTGTCGAAACAATAGAAATAGAAATAAAATATTCGAAATTAATGAAAAAGCAGCGTACAATTTTTCTTTATTTATTTTCGTTTGTTTTTTCTTCTTCTCCTATTTGCTGCGGCGCTAAATAACTTAATTAAATTGATTTAAATGTGTCGATAGTGTATATTAAATGCTCAAGTGATCAATTAGGGACTTAATGCCATTCTGATGAGCATCTCACTCACATAACATGTCAACGTTTAATTAATTAACTGATAGCAGTTGCGTTAGAGGCTCTATGAGAAAAGGCGCTCAGCATAGCAATTTTATAGTTCATAGATACAGACGAAGTAGTTCAATACACTTTAAGCTTTGTCCCAAAGGAGCAGTAGACTATTGAACATGAAAAAAATTGAGTGTCTGTGTGAATGGCAAACACTTTCAATGCCAAAAAGTGCGGCTGACATATTTCAGCAAACATTTACCAGATGTACAATAAGTATGTGCAAGTGTAAGGCCATTTATGTCCGTGCTATCTCTATGCGACACAAATGACACTAGTCAACAAGTTTTATGTTCATTATACGACAATCTTTTCAGAAGTTTAAGCGTAAACACATATGAGTATATTAAGTTTGTGCCAGTCAAAAGAAGGACCAAACATCAACATCAAAAGTTAAGTCCATAAAGACACGTATGTAAGTCTGTCCGCCTGACCGGCTTTCGGAACAGCGAAATCTTTGCAGACTATAAGTAATAGAGACTGCAAGATTTTCTCTTTATAATAAAGTGTTTGGGGGCTACCCCACTATAAAGAGCCGTGTAAAGTTGGCAACCCGAATGCAGTTCGTTTGCTCAAAGTTAGTTAACGTTTGTCCAAGGTTAAACTTCGTTTGCCCACCCACCAAAAATTAATAAGCAAGAAATTAGTTTTGAAATTGACGCCCGTGTTTCAGTTTTCAATTACGAATAATTTGTTCGGACTCGTTTTCCTTTAAATGGTCCTTATTTCAATATCATAAGAATTTAGTTATTTGAATTCACTTGGAAGTAGCTGTATAGAAGACTGATAGAATCAACTAGCGAAATTCTTCTTATATCTAAATAAGGACCATTTTAACGAAACCGAATCCGCACATATTATTCTGGTGCGAAAACAGGAACACAGGGGATAATTATTTATTGTGAAGCCAGCATCCCGAAGTGTGAAATTTTCAGTTTTGTAAATGCAGTTCGTTTGTCCAATGTTTCTCCAGGTTCGTCCAAGGTGGAAGTTCATTTAAACTAAATTTAAAATATTAATTATTTCTTGCTTGATATGTATTGTGGAAAGTTTGGTACTGGAATTTATTGAAGCTTTTAATTTAATTTTTACAAATATTTTTTATTCTCCACCCTGGAGGGTCGGCTGACCCCGTAAATTATATCAACAATCTACTCTATATAGCTCAAAGCCCACTTTGCCAAAAAGGTGACTCAGCCTAGTAACAAAGGCAGCGCCATTTGTTCGTGCTGTGTTACGCCATCTGTTGCTACTGTTTTTAGAGAACTAAACCAATGCCATCTAATTCTATCTAGTGCCACCCATTGTCATCTAATGTCATCTGGTGGAAAATAGTGCCGTCTACGGCCTCCTAGCTATATTAAATAGTGACATCTAGTATCATCTAGTGGTATTCAGTGCCATCTAGCGTCATCTAGTGTCATCTAGCGTAATATAATATTATCTAATCCCATTTAGTGCCATCAAGTCTCATTTAGTGTCATTTAGTGTCATCTAGTGTTTCTTTTTTTATTTACTTATATAGTTTTATTTATTTATTTAGCCGGTTTTGCCATTTACCACTAAATCTGACAATTCGTAGAAAAATTGTAAAACAGAAGCTTTTTATAGTTCGACTTCGATCCGATCAGAAAAAATGTTCTTTCTTACCTGTACTGCTGGAACTCGTAACTTACGTTATCTGCCGTCCACAGCGGTAATTAAACTGAACTTATACAATTTGGAGTAGAGATGCACCGATACAAACATGTACTCGATACGTATCGATACTTTTTCCATTAAGTAAATACTTTTTGGATCGATATACATACATGTTGGACAAATACCGAAAATATCGATGAACAAATTTGATATAATCAAATCAATATGCCTTCTATGGCATATAGTCCAGGTAATAAAAATATATTGAGAAATATCTAGATAATATCAAACAAGTGGTTTATAGGGAAAACAGTAATCACAGTGTTCGTTCGGAGTCCGCTGAAAGTAATCTTAGAATATTTACATTTCAAGCATAAGCAAATCTGAGTCTGCTACAAGAACAGGTTTAAGAAATATAAACCACAGCGTCGTCATCTAAATAAAATCCTCTGTGGCACAACATCAAAACATCTGTCTTCTGAAAGCAGATATTTTGCTATTTGAAAGTCAGGCGATCTTCAGAAATATATTTAATGAATGTGTACAGAGAACCAATGTGGATTTATCTATAAGCTGACGTATTCCGAAATGCACAATCCACAACAAATTAAAAATACTAAGACAAAAGACAAAATAAGAAATCAAAAGAGCACAGTTGAGCGGAATACGCCAGCTTTAGTATAAATTCACCATGCAAAGAAACTACTTCAAAATAGAAAAAATGTCACCATAATCCTTTGCGGAAATTTCCGCTGAATACTCACTTCATTGCAGTGAAAAATCCTCTCACATTAAATTTCAATTTGTTAGCTAGTGTAATGAACAATTTTATCCCATATGTGAAAGGTGCTTTAGTGGTCACAGAAGTACATACACACACACACACACACACACGCACACACACACACACCGGCACACACACACACCTAGCGACACATTGGTAAATAAATAGCGCATAATTTATTCATGCTCATGTGCGACATATTTCAGTAAGAAATTTTAGCTATTTCTGCTTTCACTTATCTACTGGCATATCCTTTATATCCTGTGGTGCTTATCTATGCAAGGATATACCATGCTCACACAATGCTTAAACACTCATGTAGCATAGCTTTCTTTTACCGTTTGCATATTTTTTTTTTTATTTTTTTTTTTTTTTTGTTTTTATTTTTTGGGTGGTCTTGACAAGTTTCGCACTGACTTTGTGGCATATTACACAAATAAATGTTTTATACGACATTCGAGCCATTAATCACTAATCCATTTCGCATTTTGCCTTTTTTTGTTCACAGTGAGCTGTCGTCGCTCGTTGTCATTTGGCTTAAATGAGCAAATTTTATATGTGTATCTAGATACATTTGTATGGCTGCGTATCTGTGTATATCCTAACTGTCACCAGCACATATTTACCTCAATGTTTCACTTTGGTATGCGTGCAAGAATGCAGATGAGGTAACAAAAGGCAAAAGTTTAACGAAACCTGTAAGAATTATTGCAAATAAATTTCAATTTATTAGTACAAATGACATGCGGTATGCGTCTTGCGTACTAACGTGCATTTCATATTTTTTCTCCTTGTTTTTTCGTTTATTTCATGTCAAAAATGTTTGAAATATAATTTCACAAACTACAAATAATACTCAAACGCAGACACAAGCACATTTGTATGTTTACATACAAAAATTTAATCAGATACAACATTTTTCTAAGCCGAACAAAATGTAAGACAAAGACAAACTTTTGAAATGATGTATATACCTTTCAATCTTGTTTTGACCCAAATTTATTTTACTGTGAAGTAGCAACTAAATGAGAATTTGTATCTACTTCTATAAAAGTTCAAAATATGATATTTGAAATATTGAAAGATGTACTAAGTGCTTTGAAGATGTGGCCAGGAAGTTAAAGCTTACTTTTATTGCTTTTTTAAATTGATATTTTATAATTTATACCCAAAAGGTAAAAAAGTATAAAAATTTGTGCCAATGTATGTAACTGGCAGAAGGAAACCTGGCACGCTCTTTAAAATATAATATATATATATATATATATATATATATATATATATATATATATATATATATATATATATATTCTTGATCAGCAACGGAAGGCTAATTAATATAGACATGTCCGTCTGTCCGATTGTCCGTCTGTCCCTCCGACCGTCTGTTTCAACGAAAAGATCTCGGAGACTATAAGAGATAGACACTTCGAGTTTGAATATTTAGACTCTACTTCCCACTTTTTAGATAACTAGCATTAATAGAATATACCAACCCCACTTAAAAGGGTAGTGCCCATACAAATCTGCTCACATTTTTTAGTTTTTGTATTAGATTTTTTGGTGTTGTTGTTTATTATGCTAGAAGCGATAAAATTGGTGTAGTTATGTGTGTGTGCGTGTGTGTGTGTGCGTGTGTGCGTGTTTGAGTGTGTGCGTGTGTGCGTGTGTACGTGTGTGTGCGTGTGTGTGTGTGTGTGTGTGTGTATGTGTGGGTGTGTGTGTGTGTGTGTGTGTTTGTGCGTGTGTGCGTGTGTGCGCGTGTGCGTGTGTACGTGTGTGTGTGTGTTTGTGCGTGTGTGCGTGTGTGAGTGTGTCTGTGGTAGAATATATGAAAATTACTTGCTGCGCACACAAACACACAAACACGTATCTGAGCCGGACATTAAGAGCGTGAGAGCGAGAGAGTGTTTGATTAGGAGCTCACTAATGTAAATGCAAGCGTGAGGGGGCGAGTTACAGCGAATAAATATTCACGAGTTATATTTATTTGTAGTTGTATTTAATTGAAATATTTAAAAATTACATTTTTTTTGTGTTTGATGCCGGCAACGCCAAACTATATAGAAACGCGTTTTATCTTTTTCTCTCGCATACGTTTACAGTAGTAGGGACAGGGGAAGGAGTGGCAGGGAAAGGAGAGGCAATTTTGTGTATTCTATGAAAAATTATTTCATTTAAATCAATATTAGCTTGAAGTTTGATTTGGTGGATTTTAGTGAACAACCGCATCATATACATATAAAAATGGGCGTGCCCCGCCCACTTTTTGAGGTAGTCCCATATAAACCCACAGCTCACTTTTACGCGTTTGTATGGAAAAAGTCAATATCAACTGGAAATTCGATATGACGTCATCTTACACATTACTACATCGCTTCATACACATCTACCGCGGTAGGGATAGCCTCTATTTAAAGCCCCACTTATATGTTTTATAATACTATTTAAAATTTCGTGTGAATTGTATTAGAGCCGAAGTTAACGTTTCTTCTTGTTTTTTTTTTATCATTTTTCTCTCTTAACTAACTAATATTCTATTTTAAAATTGAATGTACTTATAATTCGCAACTAGTTTAAACATTATTTATAACTAGTCATACATCTATCTAAATTAGTTTTAGGAATGTTCTTTTATTTATTTTTGTTTTGTTCTATTTTTATGTTTTGTTTTGCTGTCAAATATTTCTTTGATAATCATTTACAAGGTAAATCGATTGTAAAAATCATAGATATGTACTATATGTCCGGGCGGATTTAACTCGATTGCCTAGTTTATATGCTTTATAGGTCGCCTATGCTCACTTTACACTGTTAAAAATGTTGCATTATAAAAAGGTATGTTTGAACTAAAATTTTTAACCTTCTCTTCTTGAAATTAGACCGAAGTAATCTTAAGATAATATTCTGAAAACAACATTAATTTATTAATTTAAGACTACAAATTTTTAATATAAAAGTTTTCGACATATTTACAACAATTTTTCCCGGTTTGCGGTTATTATATTATTGTTATTATATTCAACATACAAAATTGTCGAATTTGGGGGCTCAGAAAATTTGCACGTGATCCAGGAGAAATAAAATCTGTTCTGAATTTTTGTCAGACGACGTTACTGGATCTTAGTTGTTTGATAATGATTGTTACAGTGAATGCCATTCGTTAGAGGAACATTACAACGGAGTTCTTGTGGTCTCAGCCGGATGGTATGGATGTGTACGTAACAATTGATTTACTGGTGTAACGATTTCTAGACCGAATCATCTCACGAAACTCCGATCTCAACTGGTCCCCAAGAAAGTACAATTGAACGCCGTGCGTTTTATTTCTTTGGGATTTCGTGAAATCTCTGGCGTATGTGAATAAACCACAAATTTAATTTAAATTCTATGTGACTCTAACATAAAGCAAAAGTCCTCGATAAAAAACACTGCACATTGACAGTTTCCGTACTACAATAAATTGATCTATGCGACAGCTCTATGCAATAAATATATATTTCGCAAAATATATTGTTAGATTCATTTATTTAATTTATTTCACGGAAGTCAAGCATAACGAATTCATACTCAATGATTCGCCAATTCAAATAAATTCACAAAAGAAAAAAAAGAAGACAATTCAATTTAAAGATTGAAATTGCTGTGACATTTTCATATAGATACTTTGTGTATTTTGTATCTTTCATTTTTCATTTTCGCTTGGCACTCGAAATAGTTATTTGAAACTGTTGCACATACGCAGTCTATATAAGTCAAGCTACTTTTACTTCCACACTGTCCATATCAATTTCAAATGTATATATACTTGTATGTATATCAAATAAAAGATACATTTGATGAGGTACCAAGTGACGAAGGCCAGCTTGTAACTCACAATTCGCAAAGTTTGTTGGATTTGCATATTCCTTTAATATATTTTATCTGAACAGTGAAAAGGAGAGGTTAAAAATCTAAACTTGAAGTCTCTATCTCTTACAGCCTCCGAGATCTGTTCGTTCAAACTGACGGTTGGACACACAGACGAATATGTCTATATCGACTCGCGTCTTCCGATGCTGATCAAGAATGTACAGGGTTCGTCATTTAGACCTTGAATAATTCTATCAACATTGAATAGCTCTGGCATTTTTGAGCTGACTTCGACAAATGAGCACGATTGCAAGACGTCATTAAACACCATTTTATCTATGGGCCTGGTTTTTGGAACAAAATTTTGTTTATGGAATATGCTCTTTTTACACTGTCTAGCGGAATCAATAAACAAAACTGTCGAAACAGCACTGCACGATATGAAAGTCACTGTTTGGGTCTGGAGTGTGCTCAAAAACCATCAAAGGACCATTTTTTATCCAAAGTTTGAGACATTTTCTGAATTTTTCAACTCCTTTTTATTGGTTTATAGAACAACTCGATCGGATTTATCAGTAAAAACTTTGTTATTCGGCATATAATATAGTACCTACTCGGTATGCAGTCACACTGAGGTGTGCTTTTGTCACTTGTGTGGACTACCTTGCACAGAGAATTTTTGAACTCATACCCAATGCCAACTTCAGCGGCACTCTACTCAAGTCAAGCAGCTTAAATGCGAGCATAGAAGAAAGATACAAAGACTGGCGCTCAAATGGCGTAGAAGTGTATACTTGAGTGGTTGTTTTACGATTGTAGAAGTAGTTGCTTGTTCTAGGTATAAAAATGGCAGGAGACATTGCAGCATTAAGTGCAATTTCGCTGCACATCCTGCGTCCTGCGTGATGAATGCTACAGGCGTTGCTCAGCAACAATTCGCAGCCATTTATGACTCGTAAGCTGTAGATACATTATAGCTTTCATTTTTATTTTTTTGCTCATCTACACATGCTGATTGTCTCTTCTGATTTATGTGTGTGTGTGTGTGTGTGCATCTCTGTCTCGTCTACTTCCGGTTTGCTGCTTTTGCATGAAATTGTTTAGCATTAGATACGTTTGGAAAATGCTTTGTTTAAAGTATCAGAATGCTGCAGAGCGTCTTAAGTGCAATAAAGTTAAGCATTTTTATGGCATTGCGTATACGCAGTGTTGAATAAATTGAAGTATAAAGCACCAGCAGCAGTTAAAATATTTGTTCTGCTTAAAGTTAAAAATTGTCCTTGCCGCATACTACAGTTCCTCTTTAACGCGGCAGTCACTGTCTACGACTTTGCAAATTTTAATGATATTGTCGCTGTCAAAGGCTTCTATTTCAACAGCTGTCATCAATGCACAAAAGACTGAATCAATGATGACATTGAAAATGTCGTCGCGCGAAGACAAATCGTCTTTAGTTTTATTGCCACCGCTGCCGCTGTATGTCTTTGTTGCGCTTAATCCAAGGATAACAATGCGCGAATGAATGGGAAATCCTTTATTTTTATGCCATTGCTTTTGTGATTTCTTGATTTTTCACAAACCCCAACGTAGCTTAAATGAATTACAATCAAATTCACAATCGTGTTTACACTAAAAACCGCGTTGTAAGCGTATGCCGTGTGATTACTGCGAGTACTTCAAGGCTGTCGACGGCAGCTATAAGCTGTAGCGCTTCATTGCAACGCATTCGCACGTAAACGGGTGCTCATTAATATCACTTAAATACAGCACAATGCCACAAATTTAACAAAAAGTAAGTAAAAAATCATCAGTGTTTGCTCGACTATGAGATACCCTGTTTTCAGTGTAGATTTGTTATGACGCGATATGTATGCGCAGTAGTTGAGGAAGATGTCATTGACTTGTTTATGAATGACTCTGTAGCGACAGTCGGCTGAGAAAGATGATTTCAAAACAGCTCCAATGACCAATAGGAAAATATGTAGCCCAGACTGACTCCGCCCTGTATACTGAACCATGATGACAGCGCGCATTTCTGTAGAACAGAGTAGTTTGTAATGTTGCAGCTGGGGTTCAGTTTTAATTGTTTTGCTTAGCACAAGAAAACTTAGAAATTAAGCTAGAAATTATTTTTGGAGATATGTCGTATCAATGGTTGAATAAATACAAGGTCATGCCCACGCACAGTTCTCTCACTAAGAGTAGACGATTTCAATGGCAAAATTGTCTTATTGCAAATAATTCAAGGCCTCATTATGACAACCCAGTAGGCGGCACTGCCTTTTTCAAAACCCGCATCATGGCAGATTCAAAGGTGGCAGCCAATCTACAGTTCCGCACATAAAAACTCCGATGAAAATACATCATTGTGAGACAGTCGATAATGTGAAAGAGACTTGTATCAGGACTAACAGGAACATTACCGAAACACTCACAAGAAGTCGCTTTTTTGAAATAATACAGTAAAAATTGTCTCCATCGCTTAAAAATCTTCAAATATCAAAGTTTAGTTTTGTGAATGAAGTTTGAAGATTTTCAGGCGAAAGACACTTCTAAATCACCCCTGAATGTGTTGTTCCGATTTGATTAAGAGAATTTGTTTAACTGACTCATATGCATTTCACTTCTTTTGTTTGGTTCTTTAACAAATATTGCAAACAAACCAAACTAGTTCTAAACTTGGCTCCATAAAAAAATGACCAAACCGAGTGTAAAGACATACACAGCAGTCATTCGATTCACTTACTATTCAACATTGCTTGTCTCATTCGTCTCTGTCTCACTTTAAGTGCCGCATCTACAAGCAAAAAATCCGTTACATTCTGTAGTGCAGTTGGCAGAATACAGAAAAATCTATTCTCTATTTCTGCAGACATTTGTATGTTTATAAATGTGTAACTGTATCATTCATATATACTAGAGCAGAAACCATCAAATGGTATAAACATATTTTTGAAATAGGAAAAGAGTAGCGAGAGAGACTGGCGAAATTGTATACTCTAGCATATTGCACGTTGACTCTCATTTGTACTCATTATAACTTGAGCTCTGTACAAACATTTCGAAGACATGCCGGTCTATGCCGGCTTGTTTTCTTTTTTGAGTTTATTTTTGCAAGTCAATAGTAGACAAGCGATCTGTAAGTTTTCTGAAGATTTCTCAGATGAGGTATACCATGGTTGTTACATACTTCCGCTTTATTTGCTTGTGATGCACATATGCATTTCACTTTCTTGATTTCTTCTCTGGAGAATAAGTTAAATTAAATAAATAATGGAATTTTTATATTATGTGAGTTATATGTTATGAGGCTACTGAGTTGTGTAGTTAAGTACGCATTTTTGTCATCTCATATTAGCGTTTAAAATGATACCAATTCAAATGGAACACAGTTGGAAGTGTTGCCGTGCTAAAAATTTATTACCAATTTTTGGTAATTTTTAGTACGTTACTTACATTTTTTGTCGTTTTTTTTACGATATGGAATTGGAAAATGGCCTGAGAGGTGGTTTAAAAGTCTTCAGTAGTATCGACTAGGCTAAATTCATAATTTGGCGTGAACACATAACTGATATTAGTTTTTCTCATTTGGTATTTTTGACAGTAAATTAGATGAGTACTTAAAAAGCTGTGAAGGCTGCGCCACAAAGTAAAAAAGTTTGTTATACAGTTCATCAAGGCACCTTTATTTATAATGGCCTGTTATAACATCAATCCAATCAGCAGGATAAGTCTTCTATTCCCACGCTTTTTTACCTACTGGTAGAAATATTTCGGCAGCTAGAAGTAGCTCGGCTTTATAGAGCTCAACGGGAATGTTATCAATTCCGGCAGCATTTCTGAATGGCAACAGCCCAATGATCCATGTGCTTTTGATAATACTGGGAGGTAAAGTGCGAATGCGATAGGCGTGCCAACTTATGTGCATAGAGCTTCTTTCGGTGTCAGAGAACAACTTGTTGTTAATCAGATTAGACATATTTTTCCCTGCACAGCTCAAGCAGTTCATACTCAAAACGGAACTCTAGCACTCTGCACTTCCATCGGCTGTTCAATATTTTTGCATTTGTTGAGTTCTTTCCTCGTAGGTTTGAGGCGTTCGATGTCAAACTATCGAGTTTATTTGTGGGCGCATTTTTTCTGAATGGAAAATTTTACTAAATCCTGACACACGTAATTGGTTCTAACGAGTGGACTTCTGATGCTAAACAAGAGTTTAGTGAAGTCTCTGACGAATACTGCTTGGTGTTACAAATTTTGTAGCAAAATAAGTATGCTACATACTCTATGTGTGAACCCAAAAAATAAACAAAACTAAAAGAAGTCCTTGCCAAAAGTTTTGCGCGCAACAATATAAAGTATCTTGAGTTTTCAGCATTTTTATAAAATCTTTTTTGTTTTTTTTTTTTTTTTTCTTTTGGAAGCACTTTGAACAAAGAATTTAATTTGTTGTTTTCGCTTTCAAGGAAAAACCCACCGAAAGAAAGATGAAATCACGCGCACATTGAAATGTTTATAAATTTTTGCTCTAATGCGCCTATAGGCATTTTCACGCGCACAGGAAGTAAGCTGCCAGGACTTGCGTTGCCGCATTTATAAGAGTGGGGCGTGGTATGATAATATATTATGCTCATAATATATATTAAGGCGTAAAATACGCGCATAAAAAACAGCGAAAAATGTGCACAAAGTAAATTAGAAATAAGTCTGCGGATTTTTAGCCACACACACACACACACACATAGATACAAACGCTTAGTTATAAGTACAGCAACAATGATACAAGTATGTCGTATAGAGGCGGCATCCTTACAAACTTCCTTTTTTTGGAGCGAAAGCGGTGTAGTTTCTTTCGTAGGCAGACTCTGCCTACGGACGCTTTGAAGTAACACTTAACAATAACATATGATCCAATTATGTCAGGACCAGCAGCAACAGTAGCGAGAACGCACCCCTGGCTGTCACACATTTAGTCAGTCAGTCAGTCAGTAAAGCAGCCGCCTTCGATGATGATAAGGATGCTGATTATTTCTGTGTTGCTGCTATTATATACAAATACATGTATGTGAGGAAACAAAAAATCGCATGTGACACTTACAGCCTGAAGTGCCATAGAGATACAAATATGGAGCAATAGCAGTAAAATGTAGAAATTTCGAGGGCTGCTTTAAAAATGTTTAATTGTTATGAAACTAAGTAGTTTTTCTGATGACTTATTTGTGAAATTCGGGATATAGTTTTAGTAACTCTTTTATTTTCTGCAAATCTTTCGGTTATCTAAGTACTAACGACCAGTAGTTAGCTAAATCGTTAATACTAAAGAGCTGTAGTTACCAGTACCAGGCAATAACTTTACCCAAAACTATCTGAACAGTATATCGATAATATACCTACTGCTCTTTTGCTGGATTCTGTTAGATTAGAACTGCTATTAAAGTTAATATTGCTTCAAGACCTATATTTCGGCACATTGTATTAATGCATTGTGATCTGTGCAACACATTCTTCAGAGATAGGCAGTAAATCAGAGTTTAGCAATGACTAGTTCGGAAAGTTCTGTGAGGAAGGAGCTGATTTGAACTCTTAGTCTCTATCAAGCTCTGAGCACGAGTATGCCAAAACTTGATCATTTGTAAATAAGATCCATAGAAGAGTGAGTGAGTCAGAGCGAGAGAGAGAGAGAGAAAGAGGGAGACTGTAAATGATTTCAAGTGACGTACCTCGAAAAATTAGGGCTTTACGAAGCATCTGATCTATCAGGGTTACCGTCTGGTATTCAACCTCCAGTATCGTCCATGTTGCCTAAACGTTGTTAATGCATTTTCGAGAGAATAGAGTTTCTATTGATTTGATTTACCGTAGCAAGGATGCTGAAATTTGGTAGCGAATCTTAGGTAAAAGCCGAAAAGAATATTGTCTTTAAGAGAAAATATGTAGGCATTAGGCACACAACCTGTTTGGTTTGTATTGAGATGTTTTCTGATTTTTCTATAAAAGATTAATTAGATCTCGGACCATTCGTTTGGAATGTATCCTGGAGAGAAAATGTTCACACTGATTAATTTTTAAGCGAATAACTGGATATGGATATCTTTGGCAGTAGGATTCGGCATACGTTATTCTTAGATCTTCTTGAGGTACGCCGAAAGTGACTACATAGATATACAAAATCAATCTCAATTTGATTATCAAATATCAATTTTTTCGTATCATTCGGGCATTAAAAAAGATCAATATGATATTCTTCATATCAATATCATGAAATAATATGAAAACGTTTTAAAATACAATATGAATCGAGTCAAATCAATTTTATTCTTCTTTTCTTTAAAAAATATTGCAAACGAACCAAACTAGTTCTAAACTTGGTTCCATAAAAAAATGACCACACCGAATGTAAAGATATACATGGCAGTCATTCGATTCACTTACTATTCAACATTGCTTGTCTCATTCGTCTCTTTCTCACTTTAAGTACCGCTACGTTTTCACTCTACAAGCAAAAATCCTTTGGTAGAATACAGAAAAAACTATTCTCTACTTCTGCAGACATTTGTATGTTTATAAATGTGTAACTGTATCATTCATATATACTAGAGCACAAACCATCAAATGGTACAAACATATTTTTGAAATAGGAAAAGAGTAGCGAGAGAGACTGGCGAAATTTTATACTCTAGCATATTGCTCGTTGACTCTCATTTGTACTCATTATAACTTGAGCTCTGCACAAACATTTCGAAGACATGCCGGTCTATGCCGGCTTGTTTGCTTTTTTGAGTTTATTTTTGCAAGTCAATAGTAGATCTGTAAGTTTTCTGAAGATTTCTCAGATGAGGTATACACCGTGGTTGTTTCATACTTTCGCTTTATTTGCTTGTGATGCACAGTTTCGTATCTTCTACGGTTTGATTATAGAAATAATTCGCTGCGACTTAGCACAAGGATTGATATATATTTGACAGCTTTTTGAGCATTCATATTCGATGCTTTAAGAATAAAGTGCTCACGGTGCACATGGTTCGAGAATTGTTAGCTGGTTTCATTCGATGTACTAGTTTAGTTCTCGCCTAGTTGCATACGTTATATATATAAATAAACAGACTCATCAGTCACCTCACGTACTTTGACTTTTATGCGTATGTGAATATTTGTGCATATTCGCAAAGTAAAAGCTAAAAGTACACAAACGAGTACATAAAAAGCAAACATTATGTGCTCATGCGTTAATACGAGCAAATGTGCGTATTTTGCTTGTATATGAGATACTGACAGACTTATTCACTAACTGACTTACTGACTGACTGTCTGAGTGAGTGCGTATATATGTCATCAAATACATAAGTGAGCACTGTAAAAGTAAGATGGTAAAAATTTTGCACGCTTAAGACTGTTGACTGTTGCCTAATTTGTATCGTACTTTTTTTTTCCTTTTTTTTTTTAGAACAACATTTTTTGCGGCATGAAAGTAAAGTACTGGAAAAAGTAGAGCCATCTTGCTGAAAGCCATTTCTGTGCTGAAGCTGAAGATGCCTGCACTAACTGACTGAGTATGGTGGTATGTTTGCTTGTCGAACTGTCTGAGAATGTATGCCATGTATGATGAGAAGCGTATCTGAATGAATGCCTCTCTACGCGCTTTTACGCGCTGACTTTTTATTTGAACCCATACATAAGTAAGCGAGGAACGATGAGAGAGTCCTTATTTGCAATGCCTGTCGTTGAAGTCCGTAGGCATTTTGTACGCATTATATTTTTGCGGTACACTCGCTCAACTTTCAACTGCCGACATCGACACCGTGTACGAATACATGCTCAAATTCCTGTAGATTTATGCCGGTAAGTCCGTATTATATACGGAGGAATTAATTGTTTTTCATTATGCCAACAAAGTTGAGCAGCGAGTGGGAAAGTTAAATACATGTATGCGTTATAATTTCTCAGAACGGAAGGCTGCAATTATTTTAATTAAAAAACGAAGCTGCAATTAAAATTATGGTTGAAGCGCTTTAGTTATTGAGCTATATTGCCCATAATTTAAAATTTTATTTAGCATCATTTGTACAACATGATAATGGAGTTTACAATATATTCACTAGCTCTCTAGAGTAAAATCATACGTGGAATAGTGCAGCTTAGTGAAGCAGTTTGGTATTTGGAAGTAACAAGGTAATGAGATGAGCTTCGACAGCGCAATAACTTACAGCTGCCATCAGGAAGACAAGTATGCTGGAGGATGAACTGCAAAGTCGATAGGTTCAGAGGCAGAAACTTTAAGAATTTCAGATACAGGCTCAAATTCTTCTTAGTTGCTTACTTAGGTGGCTCTACATCCTTCTATCGGTCAAGGTCACACGTAGGTAAGCGCACCATTCGGTGTAGTTTAGTGCGTGCCGACGCCAATCGCTGGCAATTCGGAGCTTCTTCATAGACCTTATCTTGCCATCTTAAGCTCGGACGTCTTCTCTGACGCCGTCGACCAATCAACCCTCTACTTTTAATTTGCTTGCCGAGCCCAAAGCAGCAGCAATTAGCAGGCGTGATTATTCGTCTGATATCTAGGCTGACGTTGGTGTCGCTGGAAATTTCCGATCCCAGATAGATGAAGTTCCATACAACATTGAAGTTGAAATTCCCCATACTCACAGACCGGCCAACAAGGTCTGCGAGTGGACACCAAGTACTTCGTCTTGTTCTCGTTCAACGCTTGGCCCAATGAGACGTGACTGTTTTTCAATCTCCGAGAACGCCCCGCTAACTCGATGTACGTTCAAGCCGATGATATCAATGTCATCAGCATACGCGAGTAGCTTCACTTTCTTATGGAAGATCGTGCCCGACAGTTCTACGTATGGGCAATGGCGTAGGATGTACTCCATCAAGAGATAAAAGAAGTCGCACGATAAAGCATCGCCCTGCTTGAATACTATCTTGGTATCAAAGGGGTTCGGAGAGGTTCTTTCCTACTATAGCGATGCTTTGGGTGTGTGAAAGCTTCATCATGCAAAGACGAACGATCTTTGCTGAGATAACAAGTTCAGATAAATCCTATCCATAGATCCTATCCATCACCTGTATTGCGATGATATTAGACTTGTATTTGTCGAGAACATCAACTAGCCGAATATTTGCATATTTCCTATGGGGGTCCGTACATTTCAGATGTAACGTATATGTTTAACTGTTCATGGTCTTTAAATTGTTTACGGAGATCGTTATCAAAGGGATAAATAAATTTAGTTCTAAGAATGAAATTTGAAGATTTTGATGTGAAGAGATTTCTGTGTTACTTCCGATATGAAACTTTCATCTAGTTTTCGTCAATTTATCTGACTGCTAGTTAAATCAGCCTTATCAAATTTAATATGTTATTACTTTAAACGCTGGCGTTAAAAACTTCTTATGCAAATATGAAATGTACAAACCATATTTAATTAAAAATCCTATATCTTAATCCATTTTCCTTTGAATTAGAAAGCACATACTTTGTTGGCAGAACCCTTTTTGGTACACACTTGATACTCGCATACCGGAATAAATAATAAGTTATTTTTGGCGCTGTGCGAGTATCTCTAAATACAAAAAGCTTATAAATTATGCGTTTTAGATTTGTTTTTGTTTACAAGAGCACGCCAGTTTACAATGAATATAAAAAAAAGCCAACAACATAAAACGATAATGGCGCCAAGGCAGACGCATGTCTGGCAAAGATAGAAGCAACTAGATACATATGCACGAGGATACATATGAGTTAGTCCCTTCGAAGTGTGTGTGTGTGTGCATCTGTATGAGCAAAGGATATATGCAGCAGAAGCGTGCTGATGAGATGTGCTTATATGTATGTAAACAAATGCCTTCAATATTTCTGCGAGTGCTAAGCTGAAGTGTATCAGTTGCGCGTGCAGCTACTGTGCATGACTTGAGAAGTGATGCGTTGAGTTGCATATACATTGTTATTTCAGGGCAATTTAATAAGTCTGTGACTTTTAGAACTTCGAATTTTATTGATTTATATGTAATCACTGAACTGTGTTTTGAGAGCCATTGAAAGCAGACATAAAAGGCAGCCAACTGGACAGAAAGCAAGACGGTCTTGAAATTGAGCTCAAACGTAATCATGTGATAACTTCTAACTAAAGTAGTGTTTGACGTTGGTTAACCGCAGTATTGTCAAGTTCAGTAGCTGAAACAGTGATTTTCTTTGGTCGAATGATTTCTGTTCGTCTGTCTGCCTTTCCTAACTGTTTTCAATGGCTGCCAAAGACATACTTAATGATGCAGTTTGCTTAAATTTTGACCGTAGTCTACTAACAGTTGGTAGTTGCATTTAAAGTTACTATGAGGCAAATTCAAAAACTCACAGACTCTTCAAATTGCCCTCGTATGTACATTGTAGATACTTGCTGAAAATAAGCAGGCAAATGAGCTGTAGTTGCTCTAATTTACACGCGATTCATGTGGCACTCATAGTGCAAGTACACACGTATATAACATTATCTAGTAATTGAAAATATTTATCTGCAGCTTTACAGCTTGTCGAATATTGAATTTCGCAGCATATCCTTAGAATACGAGCGCATATAATTGCATTTTGTTTGCAGTTGGAGCTTCAATGGGAATACAATATTTTATATACTGCATAAATCAATATAAACAATGCTTCCAGTGCAGTTCAGTTCATTAATAAGCTGTTAGAAACAGAGAAACTAATTGGAAAAAAAAAGGATAAATAAAAATAAAAGAAGCATATCAAGTGATGAACACATGCAGCGAACATGCAAGGATGACGACAGCAAGGAGTCTAACAAAGATATTAGACACAATGCAAACTGTTATACCCAGGAAAAAAAATATACAAAAATACAAAAATGTAGAAGACAAAACCAGTCAAAAACGAGAGCAAACAAGACCGAAGCGGTTATGATTATGCCATTTATGCGCGATGGGAATGTAGATTTCGCAGGGCCAGGAGGCTAAAGGCGCCTAGAAGTATGCAATTACTTGCGCTCGAACTGCTATTGTCATGGCTGCACTCGAATGTTGTAAATGGCGCCCTGTGGCTCCTGTACGCGGAGCTCCTGACGGTGGCAGTGAGTGCATTTAACTGCAAATGAGACAATGCAATCTAGCCAAAGGATATGCGGCAGAAAATGGCTGCAGGCTCATAAAAGGCACAAAATAAATGATTCAGTTCGCAGTGCATGAATTGCATTTATACACTTTGGAGTTGAATGTTTTATTGTGTTGAATTGCATTCATGTGGTATGAAGTATTGCAAATATGTCAAAAGTAGACGCCAGTAAGTTAATTTATATAGTGGTTCGATTATTATAAACAAACGATAATTCATAATTAATACAATATAATCGAATATTTGAAATTAATCGATTAAATGCAACAATTTCCGAATGAAAAAGTGTTGGAGTTAAGTTGGAGATAACATTAATAAATTTATGGTAAATACAGGGTACGTACAGAGAGTAATGTAATGAAAAGAGTGAGGCCAGTTGGGATCGATGGAGTGGGAGGTCAGTTTACAAACGCCGTTTATCGGATAATGTGGATAGTAAGGACAGATAGTAAGAACTGCGTTTCTTGTATTTGACGCCTTTTAAAATTATACGTGTGCTTCAGAATTGCCTTTCAACAAAAGAAAAATTGATGTGCCCATTTTCTGTTCAGACCGTATTAAGTACATATATAACTTTAAAAGGATTAATTAAATGAAAAATTTAAAATGAAAAAGATAAATGCACGGGTTGCCTAGAAAAATTTCGAGGTTCACAAGGTTTACTACGTATTGTATTATTATATTGTCGAATGCATCAGAGCATACTTGGAAAGTATAACGTCTTTCGTATTTCGTTATCACTGAATAACAGAAATACGTACGTACGATACACAAGGCGCTTTTCAATTAAGCATGATATAAAAGCAATCATTTTCAAAGTGCAGCCAAGTCAACTGCTGAAAAGTAGTGGCACAGCTTGAAACATGTGTATTAGCAGCCGATCATTTTTCTGTGTAAAAAAAAAAATGTTGACCATTAATCCTTCTTTCGCATTAAGGAGAAATTCACGTAAAAACATTTCCCAATATAATAAGCCAGCTAAAAGTTCAAGCGCTACGAAGCGCCGTATTGAGGGACTTTTGCGGGATCGCAGCATTATTCAATAGAAAGAAAACTGCAATACATACAATAACATATATTTATGCTCTGTGTTTGTTCACTGTGATTGACAAATCACTATTTTGACAATCACAAGCACTTTAAAAATTATGGTAAACTAAACATCAGGTAAAATAGTGAATGACGAAAATGTGCAATGCATTTTCTTCTTATTATGTCAATGTATGGTATAATCCATTCAATATAATTCTGACTTTCGTGCTAGTAAACTGTAAAATATTGTAAAAAATCAAAAGAAATTAATAGAAAAATTAGTAGTGACACTAAGGGATTTCAATGATATGCAGCGGTAAATTGAATTATGCAGAGGATATCGTGTCTGGTGGCAATTTTCAACTTATGCATGACTGCATGAATGTGATTCCCCCATTTGGGAATGTGTGGTCAATGTGTTGATGTTCTTAAGATTCTTCTCCGTCTCTTCAATAAAAGGGAAAATAGCCTAAGACGAGATGTTTCTGAACTTTTCAGATGTAGTAAAGGGTCTATTCATCTGGTCCGACACATAGAATAAGTGACTATTTGAGCACTAAAACATCGATTTAATGGGTCATCCGACGTACAGTCTTGATAAGACACCCAATGACTTCTATTTGTTTTCACACTTCAAACACAAACGATTTTCAGCAGCAGAAGAAGGCATTGCGCTGCAGAAGCCATGGAGGTGTTTTGGAGGTGTTTCATGCGAAATATTAAAAGGGTCCCTAGTATATGTTCTATTTTTTAAGGTATAAACATTAAGCACACAACCAGTATAAATATACCATCAATGCGATCCGCCTAAAAAAATTTGTATAATAATTTTATAAAAAATAGAGGCTCCAAATTCGAGATACCCTCTACCTAGAGTAAAGATTTATTTTTTAAACAAAAAACTTGTACAGCAGCTTTAATCTATAAAATTCTAATCTGGACATAATTATTACTAAGTTTTTGTGGGACTACCACTTCTAATGAAGTTGACACGTTCACATGCTATATCTAAAGACGGGATAGGAGTGTCTTCCAAAAAAAGACTGTGGCTCGCTCTTTTAAAGTCAGCATAATAACAAAGTTTATACAGATGAACGGACGGTCAGAAGATGGCTACGTAGACTATGTAGACTCGATTTTTGATGCTGATTAAAAATATATTTTATGACTTTCCTCACTTCGGCAGTTATAAATATTTGCAGAAACTTGTACTCTTGAAACTTAAAGGTACCAAGTATATTTAATGATATTTGCTCCTATTGTCTAACTCGTAGTCGATGCATATAGTCGCTTCTTACAGTGCATTCTCGATATATTGGCCTACCATAACATTTTTGAGTAGTTTATATACGAGTATATCTGGACAACAATCATTTACCATTGCAAAGTTAATCTTGCACGAGAAGGACGAGTTACAAAAGTAAGTACTAGCAATCATACCGATCGACACAAACATCTGAAATCCAATTGAAATATTGAATTTTCCTTAACTTTTAAAAAGCTTGTTGAGCTGTACCAAAAAATGCTCGCGGCAATACGAACTGACTACTATGCTTTGCTTATATAATTCTTGTGGTTTACACGAAATTCAACAACAAAAAACACAGAGATGAAGTAGTTGCCAATACTCATATTTCCATCGGGCCCAGATTACATCTGGACGGCGCGGTATGTATGAAACTTTAATCCAAATTGATTAATTTTCCTTCGATAGATAAAAAAGGCCTCGAGTAAACTAATATTTTGTGTATGAATTTCCTTAATCTATTTTTTATCAATCTACTCCATTTAAATCTCAAAAATTCAAGCTTTGTTGAAACAAGACCAGCTCAACATATCAAATATTTGACTAGAGTGTTAAACTGTGAGGTATTATTATTGTTTTTTTTTTCTGACACTAGAAAGGCATTCTTGTTTCAAATAAATACTACTTTGAATCCATTTAGAAGCTCTTTAAGGTATCAGCATACTCGTAATAGAAAGAAATTCCCATAGAGTAAAAGTAAGCAACTCATGCATATGCAGCAACCTTTCGCCTCGTTGGTCCGTCCGCCCGTTTGTATATCAAAGTTTCCACATGTTGCCATAAAAAATACACAATTCATTCACACCTACAACATATACATAAATATATAAATACATATATATATATATATATATATATATATATATATATATATATATATATATATATATATATATATATATATATATATATATATATATATATATATATATATATATATATATATATATATATATATATATAGAGAGAGAGAGAGAGAGTATATATATATATATATATATATATATATATATATATATATATATATATATATATATATATATATATATATCTCTCTCTCTCTCTCTCTCTCTCTCTCTCTCTCTCTCTCTCTCTCTCTCTCTCTCTCTCTCTCTCTCTCTCTCTCTCTCTCTCTCTCTCTCTCTCTCTCTCTCTCTCTCTCTATATATATATATATATATATATATATATATGCATGTATCTATAGCTGAAAAGTGAGAATCCTTTTTATACAACGGCGCCAAAGTCAATTTTATTCTGGAAGCGTGAAAATGTCAGACACAAAAATATAATATACAAAGAAAAGTAGCAGCAGAAGAAGAAGAAGCAACAGCAGAAAAGCGGAAAAGTGGAAAATGTGTTTGTCATGTTAATTTGTCGGCGTTGGCGTACAAGTGTTAGTATATCCTTTTATGCCAGAGTGTCTAACTGTGTACGTCTCGAGTTGAATTGGGTCGAAAGGACGTCATTGAAAATTTTGATTTATGTGCCTGAAACGCACACAAAATAATGTATAAATAAACATGGTAAAATTTAATAGAAAAAAAAAATGAATATTTCAATGAAACACATTCAGACGAATAAATGCAAATTTGTTAATTAATTAAAGTTAATTTAATTAATTTGTTGATTGATTTTTTATGGGCAATTTGTAAAATTGACTTTTATAATACGCGTTGAAAATTTATGCTAAATAAATAAGTAATTACCAAAAAAAAAAAAAAACCAAATTTTGATCGATGTCATTAACATGTGAGTGGCAAAATGGCGTTCCCTTAAATCAAACAGTTATTTTGGTTTCATTCGGTGCGAGTGTCGAACTTCATAGAGAATGTTCAGCATGTTCATTCTTATGAGAAACGTTTAAGATAACATTCTTTACTGTGAGTAATGTTGGCCAGTGGAAAGGACTTATAAGATCATCCAACTTTTAGGAATCCCAAACGATTTGTTTCGACCATAGAGAAACTTTCTTGACATTGACAGTAAACCAGTGCAATTAGTTTAAAACATTCATATTGAATGATATAAAAATCGATTTTTTACAATTAATCGATATTTTGTAACCATGGCTGGGAAAATAAGAAATGAAGCAAATTCATTGAAAACTGTGCGGGAGCCTACGGAAATATACGATGTTTACAATGTACTAGTAATCTTCTGGTTTATTTTATTATTCACAGCCTATTTTTCCAAAGAACTTTATCTTTTCCGATGCCCTTTACAGATATGCAAAGTTCCGTTTGGTTTTTTTTTTCATATAAATCCACCAAATCAAATTTCAGCTAATCTATACAGATAAATAAAATTGGAATGTCTGTTTGTAATATTGAAATAACCGTTTTTTAATAAGTGCATATGGATGTATTTTTACAATTTTTGTCTGTCTGTCTGTTTGTTCTGGCTAATCTCTGAAACGGCTTTACCGATTTTGACGGTACTTTCACTGGCAGATAGCTGATGTAATAATGAGTAACTTAGGCTACTTTTATTTTACAAATTTTATTTATTTTTATATATATATATATATATATATATATATATATATATATATATATATATATATATATATATATATATATATATATATATATATATATATATATATATATATATATATATATATATATATATATATATATATATATATATATATATATATATATATATATATATATATATATATATATATATATATATATATATATATATATATATATATATATATATTGTGAAGTTTCGTGGAGATTTTGTTGAATTTTTTTTAAAATTTTTCCAATTTTAATAGAATTGGTGGTAGTGTAATGGAGCATATGGAAGGTGGAGAGGACCACACAATTTCACATAAGCGCTAGCATGAAAACTATGTAGATATTGTTATACTCAACGCTAGATGCCGAACCAGCTGGTTATGAGCTAAAGCAGTCAATGTTCATGAGTTGATGTTTTTTAAATTTTATTACTACTTTATTATATTTAAAATTTATCTTCTTCCCATATATAAAAATGGAAGTTTGTATGTTCGTTCCCTTTAGACTCCGAAACAGCTCAACCGATTTTGATCAAATTTATGTGGCAATATTCAAAATAGTCCCGTGTGTGACGTGAAGTTTCGTGGCGATTGGATAAGCAGAACATTCTTTTTTAGATTTTTCTAATTTTAATAGAATTGGAGGTAGTGTAAAGGAGCATGTGGAAGGCGAGGAAGGGGGAAGGAGTGACAGGGCGACGGAGTGGCAAGGGGAAGGAGTGGCGGAGGAAAGGGTAGTGACGCGTACAACGTCGCGGGGTCCATCTAGTATTGATATAAATGAAGAATTTTTTTCATAAAAGACACCAAATTGCACGGTGGGTTTATATGGAGGCTACCCCAAAAAGTTGCTGGGCCACGCCCATTAGTCCACTAATGATAAGTAGGCGTGGCGGGTCAATCTTGATGCTCTATTATATTGGATAGCATAAAAAGTGGTGCCCAAAAAATGCGCAACAACATACAGACAGACAGATGGACATGCCTAGATCGACTCGTCTCGTCGAGCTGATCAAGAATATATATACTTTATGGGCTCTACGATGCCTTCTTTAATGCGTTACAAACTTTCAGACAAATTGATAATACCGTTTCACACTATGTGTAAATGGTATAAAAATAGGCAATGTAATAGTATCAGATCCTTGGGGGTGAGGGATGAAAATGTCCTTCAGCCGTACCCAAATATCCTTTTTATTTCATTGCAATGTGTTATATGTACACCTCTTATTTTATACTTTATATGTGTCTAGTGTACATACATATACAATAAAGGTGTAATATTATCAAGGCATTTCCTTCGCATTGAATATCTTTTTGAGCTATTTTTAGCCTATATTCAAAGTTTGTGCACACACTTTGGCTACGGAAATGAAATCTAATAGTTTGCTGCTTTTGACTTAACTTTATTTAAGTTTAAGCTTTACATTTACCTTAAGTTGTATTAACAATGCTCGAAGTAATTCTAGTCAGGGTTGCGTGAGGAATGTGACGCTGTTAGGCTGTTTGACTGACGCATCTGTAAGGCAATGCGCCATTATCCTTGTTCCAGGTTTTACGTTTGTAATAAACGTTTGTAAACATGCAACAGCAACAGCAACATCAACAATGTCATTTTAATCATTAAACAAACACTTATGGCTTGTAAACTTTAAGCGCTATAAAAAAGAAAGATACAAAAGACTAAAGTCAGCTATCATTACTGCTTAATCCTTGCCAGGCAGGCACCATTCCAAAATTGTTGAAGCAACTTAAACCACTTTATTAAGCATGCAACGCGTGTTAAATTGATGCGAGACGGTGCGATGCGTCACACATATCCTTTTTAAACCGCAATGCCCCTTCTTCAAGATGACTTCGTCACCACCCACACATTCTGCTGCTGTGCGTTTATTTTAAATGTCATTTTTGACGTTTTGTTTAAGTGCTTTTGCAATGAAAATGCTCCAAATAAATGCTCTACTCTTCCACTTGCTGTTTCCGTTTCCGGTGGCTGTCAGTTTCTTTGCAGTGAATTTTTATTTCTCGCATACGAGTATATACAATAATTTTTCTTTTTTTTTTTCAGGACGCGTGCGGTTAAATATTTTTGTCACACATGTAAATGAAAGAAGATACGTCGTCGTCTTCGTCGTCAGACACTTTTGAGTATAAAATACAAAGGCAACAACAGCAACTACACACATACGTATACAATATATATAAATGTTGACATGAAATTATATATATCGTAAGGACAAAAACCAACAACAAGGATATCGTAACGCCGCCAACAATATAAAGTGTTTAAACATTGCTTGCATACCAAAATGTCAGCGGAGTAAAAGATCAGTGAGACGCACACAGAGATAAGTATATACACATACGAGGTTGCTAACAAAAGTTTTACGAATATAATGTTTTAATTTGGAATACACAAAGAAAACTACTACATTGTTTCATGAGTTTGAGTTAAGTCGAGAGCCTGCTAGGCTTGGTATTTAGAAGTGATAAAGTTTGGTCCTAATTAAGGACACGTTAAGCGAAAAGAGATGCATGAGATACCCAGAAATTGTAAGTTCACCAAGTTCTGGCAACTAAAATCATTTACAAAAATCTTTGTTTTACTGCATTACTCCTAGAACAGTAACTCATATATAAGTATCGCAGTACACAGAGTTCTTCTCGCCTAAAGCTTCCTTTTTTAATTTTAAATTGGTCAGAAATTCTACAAATCAACTTTCAGATCAATTTCTCTGCAAATGAGAGCAAAATGTTTGCAGTGTTCCATTCAATCTGAAAGAGCGAACTGAATTGTGTCCATTTAGTTTCAAAGAACGAAATAAATAGTAAAATAATATGTTAGAACTATTTGTGAATTGTAAGTATATTATTAAGTTTTAAATTAGTTTGACCAACGATTTTAAGTATCCCCACAAAAAGTATTCCAACAGATTAGACAGTCCAGATCACTTGATCTTGGAGGATCTGGAGGTTATGTTATCGTCAAAGCTTTTTGATCCTGAATGGTATGGTATCTAGCGTTATTCTGATGAATCCAAAAGCCTTCCAGATCATGTTCACGTACATTTGAAAACATAAAATCATTCAACATGGCTTGATATCGGGCGTCATTAACGTTGTCTGTTGTACTTTCTTAGTTTTTGAAGAAGTATGGCCCGATAATGCCACCAGTTCATAAGCCGCACAAAACGTGAATTTTTTGGAGTGTGTCGGTAGCTTATGAATCACCATTCAGGCAGAATTGAGCCTATCTCTGCTAAAAATAGATCTATTTCCAACCATTCAAGTGTACAAGTACCGAACTCTTTTTAATATAACTCTTTGCATACGATTTGCCAAATAATTATGTAGAAAAAAATGCTTCTATCAGTTTCAAGAAAAGGGAAAAACTTTTAGTTTGTTGCCACATTAAAAACATAGCTACTAAAAAAACACCTTTTATATAATATGCAGAAGGAAGGGTAGCAGCCACCGTAAAGTATACATTTTCTTGATCAGCATCAAAAGTTGTGTCTGTCCGTCCGCCCTTCGAATATATGAACACCCAGTTATCGAAGACTTTAAAAGATAGAGCCAGCAAACTTGATCATGCTGTGTTTTGTCTCTAATATGTACACTTTTCATTATCACTGAACAGTGTTAGTCACCTTTCAGACTTCATTGCCGATATTGCACATTACGAGAGACGAGAGAGTAGAGACGGAGTGAGGGGTAACGGCGGAAATGAAGTTAAAAGTACTGCCATTTTAACATTTTTGTTTTTGAGTCTCTTACACTCTCAAGTCCAGTATGCATTAATTCACTCTTCAATATCTAAAATGGCAATGCTGGCTAACGATACTTTGTTTGTTATTCGTCTATCAACAGAAACAACAAATTGTAAGAGCGTGTGCCCTGGTTTTTAAGTACAGTTATCCTTTGAAAGTGCGCGAGTGAACAAAAAAACTTGGAGAGAGTGACAACAAAATATTAAAATTATTGTATATGTAGAAAAATATTAAAAATACATACATAAAGAAGTAGGATAAAGACTGCCAATATTCTGTACTCATGGGGTCATGAAGGAATTTTTCATAAACAATAAAATTAGAGTGGTCAGTTTTTCTTTTTGTAAAAATATACCCTTGTTCGCTATGGTTTCCAGCCAAGTTCTCCAAGTTTTTTTAACTTGGTTTAATGATTTCTATGGAAGATTTTTGATATATGTACATGAATCTAATTATACCATGTACCCATATGTAGTTCTCTTATATTAAACCGAAAAGAAAACATGGACACAATATACTATACATTGTTTAAAATTTCGTAAACTTAAGCCGGATTTAAACTATTTACAAAACGGGAAATAATCTGGTATTAATTAGTAACAAATACAATAGTGTGAACGGGTGACAATACGACAACAATGACTATTGACAACTCCATTGAACTCCATGAATCCCCACTAGCCAGGAATTGCAGGGTCACTGACAATCTCTCTGCAGCACTTATAGCTTTTCGTAGGTGCCTGTCTGTTTTTTTTTTTTTTTTTTTGTTTGATTATTAAAATCAACCCATTTGAATTCAAGATAGCGACAATAAAAACAGCACTTTGGTCTTTTCGTCAAATATGTCTGCAATATTGTAAACAGTAAAAAATTTCATTGACAATAATACTGTCAATGGGAGATGTCAATTCATTGACAGCATGCTTTTGTCAATATTATTGCACGAAAATGGATGCATTGTGAACGGTTGCCTACATTTTTTGGTTCATTAACGCCATTGTTCATTGCCCTTATTGTCAATAGTCTAAGTCCGGGTTTATTTCTTAATCGTCAAAAATTACCGTTAAAAATGATATCTTGTTTAGTCAATCACTGTTTTGATTTGTTAAGTATGCTAGACTGAAAATAAAGAAACCAAACGAGAATTTTCATTATTTTTTTATTAACTTAATAAGAATTTAATACCTTTTAGAGTTTTAATCAAGTTTAAGATCAAAAAGTCAATTTTAATGAATATTTTGATAAATGTATTGTTAGCCCCCAGATGTATGTGCACCATTATATGTCAGGATAACATACATACGAGTATATGGCGCACATACTTACAAATGCACAACAGCTACTACATATTTAATTTTTATATGTTGAAGCGCATCCTGCACGCATATATTCGCACTGTATGTCACTCCCTTCTCTCTCTCTCTCTCTCTCTCTCTCTCTCTCTCTCTCACTACCTCCTTCTTCCTTTCTCTCTACCTTTCTCTCTCACTCTCTCTCTCTCGTACTCTCGATGTATGTGATTGTCGCCGGTTTTAATTTGCTTGAATTTTAACAAATTGTTTAAGTGAATTAAATCTTATATAAAACATTTTTGTCATAATTTCAGCGTAATTAAAATTAAATACAATTTACTCTCATTATTCAAAATATTTTAATGCATTTAATATAAATTTTTTTCTTTATATTAATCTTTAATTCAAAAGCATAATAGCATTATAACTAATTATGAAATGTAACAAAAAATAAAAATAATAACAAAAACAAACAAACAAAAAAAAAACCATAAACATATTCATAAATTAATAATTAACTGATGGTGTTGTTCATCCTTTTTTTTTAATGTTGATATTTTTTCTCATACAAGAATACGAGTATATAATTTAAGCTCTGCACAAATCTCGTAAGCCTTTTATGCAATTGAGCAATTAATTAATTAGTTTGAATATTTAATTTACAAGTTTTTTCGTTTAACTCTTTTTTTATACCAAAACTTCTTTTTTAATCATTTTCTTTTTGTTTTTGGATAGTGAATACGGCTTAGTTTGTTATTCAACTTTTAATCAGTGCAATTCGATTTAAGCCGCTCTAAAAATAAAGTAGTTTTTTATTACAGTTGTATTCCTCATCAATTAAATAGCTGCTAAAACAATCCTCAAAAACTGTAAAAGCTACACGAGAATTTCAATCTCAACCTTACCGGCCGATTTAAACTGAACCGGTAAACCGAATCGGTAATTTTTCTTCTTCTTAAGTTTGCATTAGAAAGATAGCAGAGACACTCAACATCTCTTATGTATCTACTCAAGCCATTTTGGTTGATGTTTTGGGTATAAAACGCGTTGCCGCCACACTCGTACCAAAAGACCTGAATTTTTTGCAAAAACAACATCGAGTAGAGGTCGCTAATTAAATGCTTGCCAACGTAGCTGATGACCGTACATTCATCAAACGCATCATTACTGGTGACGCGATGTGGGTTTATGAATATGACGTCGAGTCTGCCCAACAATCTAGCGAATGGCGCACCAAAAATGAGCCGAAACCGAAAAAACCACGTCAAAGTCGGTTGAAAATTAATGTGATGCTGATCGTTTTCTTCTATTGCCTTGGTGTGGTTCACCATAAATTCATTCTAGAGAGTCAAACGGTCGATAAGGCCCTTTTGAAGCGTCTACGTGTAATAATTGAAGCAATTCGTTGTAAACGGCCGGATTTGTGGGCAGACAATTCATGGATTTTTCACCACGGCAATGCACCGTCACATGCCAGCTTGATTGTGACGAAGTTTTTGGCCAAACATGAAACAAAAGTCATCGCACAACCACCGTATTTACCAGATTTGGCACCCTGTGACTGTTTTCTGTTTCCGAAACATGAATATCCGCTCCGGGGAATACGTCATGAGTCGATTGACGACATAATAAAAAATTCGCTGAAGGAACTAAAGGCTATACCGGCCGAGGCGTATAATAAGTGTATGGAAAAATGGATTAACCCATGGCTGGCTTGTATTGACTCAAAAGGAGCCTATTTTGAAGGCGATAATAAAGATTTGTATTAAAATGCATAAAGCTGTACGGTTCAATTTTGATCATTTGTATATTGAACCATGATTTCATGTATGGCCTGGTCACACGGTCTTATATTTTCGTAACAGATTGCTATGACAGTTCCGCGACCTCGTGTGACCATGAAAAAATATATTTTGTCAGTAATGTCGCGCGACATTTCGTCTAAGATTTTCGTGTCCTTTTCTTAACAGTGTTCCGAATTGTTGCAAAAACTAGTGATCAGTGTTATTAAACACGCAAAAAGTTAACATCAGCTGTTTAATTTCTTTCTCTGCACTTGGTGGTCGCAGCAACCATTTCCGACACAAAAAGCTACGTACCATGTAACCAGAGTTGCATTCCTCACTAGTTCCAACGTATTCAAAGACACTGTTGAAGCCTACTTCAATAGTTCAATTTTATATCATCTCTATTTTAAATTGTGTCGTGTCAGTATTTTTACAATTGTATGTAGCCCTAAGTACTCTTTGTAATGCGCGTTACAACACCAAGCAATTCACCTAAATTCATCTTTGCGAAACTGTAAAAACCGACGAGATCGCGCCTTTTTTCATATAGGTCAGCGACTCTACTTCAATGCATTCTTTGGCCTAGGAAAGTCTCGTTAGCTCCTGTTCTGTCTCATCTCTCGAAACTAATTTATACTGATATCGTTCAACTCAGCAGTATATCCCGCCTGCAAACAAACGTACGATTAAGTTACGTAATTTAACAGTCACGATCAATATAACTTAATTTCGTACATGCGAAAATTTAATCTATATACACTTATGCTTGTCTGTCTATCCATCTGTCTATGCTTTACTCCCCACGCTATTCCTCCAATCATAAATATATTAGTTTGAAAGTTGGTATGAGGACTTTTTATAACCAGAAGCAACACAAGTTCAAATTTGACCACGATTTATACACTAGAGAGTATAGCTCTAATACAAAAACACTTTGTATTTATTTTGTTGTATCGAACATGTTTGAATTAAAGCAATTAATTTTTAAACCATAATTGTTTTGAAATTGGACAACTACAAACAAAATGTGAACCCAATTAATAATAGCAGATATTGTATAAATTTTTAATTCACAACAGCAAAAATATAAGGCAAATATTAAACATCCATACAAATTGGTCTCGATCCATAATTTGTTTAATATTTAATATGAAACTTTCCAATTATTTTAAAGTTGAAATCAAATGAATTTGGTTTTTCTGAAGATTCTTTTATCAACTTGTGATTGAGGACTATTCATGAGTTGCCGATGTGAAGAGGTTTCATGCCAGGTCGTACAATTTACTTGATGAGTAAAAGGTTTTTCAGTTAGGTAAAAAATGTTTCTTAACCTGGTATGAGTGAAATTTCCAAAAGAAGTAAACTGTGCATTGCAAAGTAATCCTGCACCGAACCATATGAAAAGGATATTGAAACTTCGGTTAAACAGTCGTAATGTGCTCTTTCTGAAAATTTTTCCACTTTGCTTTTTTCGAATGTGTGGATATCTGTTCGATTGTTTATTTACTTTGACATTCAAGTGTGGCAATCGCGTAAAAGGCAAAACACTTGACACTTTTTTATTATGCCCATCAATCGTAGTGTAAAAAAGGGTTTCGTCAGTTTGTTGAAAAGTTTGTAACACATTAGGAGGTTGAACGTTGAAATTCTATTTCTTTTGCGTAGATTTAATTATTTTTGAAATTTAATATATTCGGAATCATATCGACGAGAAGATTCGAACTCATTATGTTTGTTTGTTTTTCTGTATATATTTATCTGAAATAGTTTCTCTTTCATAAGTTTCTTTTTGATATTCGGCAGAAACACAATATCAAGACTTACTATTGTTGTAAAGCATATAGACTATCCATATGTATAGCCACTTTTTTGATTAGCTCTATAGTAGCTGTACCGCTTTATATTTTGGTAATCATTTTTTTTTTACTGTTCCAATTCAAATTCCATTAATATCAGATGAATTGAAGCTCAGACAGGTGACTTTAACGTTTTCCCAAAATAAAGTGTGCTCCATTTAGACATGTGCTGTTATCACTTAAATAAAACAAAAACGGATGCTTTCGAAAGACCTTACAGTAGCATTTTCTATAAAAAATTAACTGAAACGCCTTGGAATTTAAAACCAAACACAATTCGATGATTTCGATGTTTCGAAAATTCTATAAGGCGTACTTCAATCGATAACAATGTACCACACGTCTAAATGGAACACCCTGTTTATCTATTTATACTGTACATATAGTATACATAGTAGGTCTGTATCTGTTCTCACTTTCGGAAAGATGTTTTTGGTATAATCCATTAACATCTATGTATGATATACATTAGCGGATCTGGCGGAGCTGGGGAACGTTCAGCAACCTAACAGCTTTTTTGTTCAGGTAAAAAATACACCACACCACAGCACACCACCACCCCACCCCTGCATATGTATACAAATATCACGTTGTAAATGATAGTTAAGATGGCTTTCAGGTTAGAATATGTAATTCAATTGATCAATGCTGGTGAACGCAACATCTTCTGAAACGTGAATAATGGACTATTTCTAACGAAATCTTCAAAATCTTTCCGAAAGTGAAAACCGGAACAGAACTGATACACATTTTCACCATGTATATAATTTCACCATAGTGTGGTGAAATATATAATTTATATTGCCATTCTCACTTGTTCGCAGTATATCATAGATATCTGGTTTTAAGGGTATTTAAGCTTCGTTTCGAATGAAGTTAATGTTATTATTTGTAAATATTTATTCGATTGACATGTATACTTTAATGTGGAACCTGTATTGTTGAGTTTGTTTATGTGTATCCATTGCTGTGTCAAAATGTACTATATTTATTTCTTTGCAGCTGCTTTCATCATTTAATGTTGATTTATTTGTATTAGATGGGTCAATAAAGTGTAAAAAGTACATAGCTAAATGTTATTCAAAACGAAAAATGAGTTGCTTAGGTACTATTTTGCAAACGCTGAGATTTATACGCCCCCCACAGCTCACTTTGATATTTTATTCTTCTTACTTTTTAATGAATTATTTGTTATAAATAATTGCTTCAGTTGAATTATTCTTTATATAAAATTTAAACTTCATAAATGTTAAAAAAAACTTTATTTATTTATTTTTTTTAATATATCAAGAAAAACCTTTCATACGAAAAATTGAGGCCAGAAATAATGAATGACTTTTAAAAATCATATGCTATATACACTCAGTGTGCCTGCGGCTCGACAATGCACTGCACAGGGTTGACCTCTTTTTGGCAGAGAATAAATATGAAGGAAAAAAAATATGAAATAAAAATATAAAAATTAAAATATTTGAAAAGTTTATCGCCTGCTGCGTCGACTGCTTTTCATAAATAGTTGCCAATGTCAGTGAAAGTAAATAAGGATATACATCGCCTGAAGATACAAAAATGAGAGTCAGCTGGCGCCTTCTCTTGCTCGGCAGGCTGTTGACGAAAGTACTTTTTTTTTTTTTTAAATATACTTATTTTGCATATTCTATTTGATATTAAAGTTTCACAGCGGTTTAATTAAAAAATATAACATAAAAAAATACAATAGATGACATTTTAAATGTTTGCTTCCAGCAGCGCATTTGGGAAATGAAATTTATTGCATAAATTGAAGTTTCATTATTTAAAGATAACAGCTTGAAGTTGAAAACAAACCTTTGTGAATTAAAGTTTAAAGTGTAGCATTTTCAGATATCAATTTAGACCTTTCACAAGGTCTTGCAATAATGTAAAAGTGCACAAACGACGTTGTGAAAACTGAAGCTGTGCCACTCTGCAGAATTAGCTGTTTCAGACATTGGTTTATTTGTTTTGAATTGCTATGACTTTTCCTTCTTTTTCAATTGTCAGCTGTTCTGCCGCAGTGTTGCCATAAAAAAATCAAATGCAGTAAAAAATGCACAAAATTCGCGCTATAACTTGCTAAAAAAATTTTGAGCAGCACTATTTTTGTAACACAAAAAGGACAAAGAAGGATTGCGCTGTGTCATGCAAAGTATTACAAAATTTTGTTATTGAAAAATGTTGTTTGTTGTGCAACTTTTTTCTTGCACTTTCGCACTGTTGCAAGATATTGTGAATTACTTAATTATTTTTATTCAAAAAGCGAGTAACAAAATTTTCATTAAAATGTTTTAATAAAAATTGAAGGTAATTGTGGCGCACAATTCACTTCAAGATTTTAAATGCCATGCTCATGATTAGAATAATTTGTAGTGAACGTTTCTTGTAAGGACCATTTTTGTTTAACATAATGCAGTGAACTTTTAATTGAAAGTAGTGTGGTGCTGTTTTCACTCTTTAAACGTATTATGAATAGTATTATAATTCAGTCACGGAGTTTCTAACGCATTAGAGGAAGCACCGCAAACTCCATAAAATACATTCTAGATCAATATATATTCTAGATCAACTCGACGTGGCGAATAGAACTAGCCATGTCCGTCTGTCTGCTTTCTCCCCGAGAAAGGCCTGTGTATTCACCTAACGTCACAATGTAGTGTGCTATTTTCTCAGCTTAGATAATTGGACCGTGGTTTTTTGAAGAAAATAATGTCATAGTGACGGTGAATTCAGACAGGTATGTTTATCATGTTGGAGGTATTTTGCTTCCGACTTGATTAATTGGACTTAGAAGATATATGGTACCAACAAGTTGGATCAACGGTTCACACTTCAAGATCATCGATGGCTGTTTTAAGGGAACTCTTCCCGTAGCGCCTCATTTCAATAATAGGCGATTTGGAGTGGACAGCCCGCTGCCCCGATTTGAATCCTTTTTTTGTAGGGTTTTTTGAAATCACATGTTTTTGTTAACTGCCAACGAACCTACAAGACCTGAAGGCCAAAATCCAAGCAAAATTTTGCCACATATCCGCTGGTATACTGGTAATGATCAAAATAAACGCCAGAAATCGGTCTCTTCAGTGTTTGGACAATGATGACATTACCTACCTGATATGATTTTCAGAACTGTGCAAAATGAAACTTTACATATTGAACATACATTATAAAAAAACCAAAATCTGATACATAAAATAGGTTTTATTGCATTTTGATTAAAGTACGTTAGGCTGCCGCACCCTGTACATATATATACATATTTTTTAGCATATCTCTATTTTAGGATCCTCAAATAGTCGACAGAGAAATTAGCCACGCTAATGTTAAGAAAACAGTTTAGAACTTTCAACAAAATTGTTGAAAAAACCGGAACGACCGAAGTTAATGAAACTGATTAAACATTCTCAACTCCAAAAAGGATAAAAGCGATGAAAATATTTTTCACTAATTAGTCGCAAAAAGGCCAAACGTTACCATTCTACTACAGAAGCAGAAATACTCCACTCTGTACGTTCTTGGGATGAAATCAAATGACTTGAAAAAGTCAAAAATAATTTTAGTCTATTGTGACCCCATTGTTCGTTTAAAAAATTTGAATGGCACATTTACGTACATTAGAGTGGATGACAAATCAGAAATGTTTAAATATGTTTCGTCTTTATCTGTTTATATCGTGGGAGCGAACCTTGTTCCTGAAAGCAGACGTGATCATGATCAGCGAATGAGAAATGAACGACTTAAGTGACACCCTGTGCTGATGGTAGACAATGTGTTAGCACAGATTTTGGGTAATATTGCGGCACGTGTGGTATTGTGTTGACTACAACTGGCCACAGGCTAATGGGGAAGTTGAATATATGAACAATAGCCCATACCAAAAATGAAACTTCAAAGAGGTAATACAGAGTATTGTTCTGATGTATAACATCACACTACAGAGTAGCACAGGTTTGCTTAAACATAATTGATGTTGATTCTAATGATAAGGGATAAAATATCAGAAATAAAAAACTTAATGGTAGAATTTACAGATTATGCTGAAAAAGACCAAGACTGTGTAAGCAAATGCATGTTGAAAGAAGAATCCAACAAGAAGAAAATGGCTACGGATAAAATTATAGTTGTTGAGGACAGAGTGCTTCTAAGAAACTTGGTTCTTCCGCACTGCAAACTTGGACATGACACTAATACAAGGTGATGGGTAGGAAAAAAAGCATAGTACAGGGTGAAGACTTAAACCGACAAGAAATATATGTACTTTATGAATTTTATAATACCAGCCGCTCACAATGACAAGGCAGCAATTTATCTAGACGACAAAAACGAACATTCGACATCAAGAATTTGTCTGATGAACAAACAGGGACCGCTAGATATGCATAGTACAGGGTGAAGACTTAAACCGACAAGAAATATATGTACTTTATGAATTTTATAATACCAGCCGCTCACAATGACAAGGCAGCAATTTATCTAGACGACAAAAACGAACATTCGACATCAAGAATTTGTCTGATGAACAAACAGGGACCGCTAGATATGGATTGAAACTCAAGCTGAAACAGAAAGGAATCATGTGGCACCCTATGCCAAGCGGTGAGAGCGAGACTACTGATGTGACACCCTGTGCTACGCGACACTTTGTATAAAGACAATCTGAATCGAAAATATTATATTGAAGTTTCCTTGAATTTCGACAGCCTGAGCGTATCTATTGTGAACAACATATTCCGTGTGAAAATATTTAAATAATTGATAAAACTTGTTTATTAGATTAACCAACAGTTTTCCAATGTAATATACGTTTCGTGTAGGTTGTTACACTATAGATCATGAATAATTCTAACCTTTTCCCCTATGGTTACTTGTTAAAACAATTCAATGCATCGATTTGATCAAGAATAGCACATAAATCTCATTTAGAGTGTTATAATTTTACATTGTCTACAAAAAATAAGAAAATCCAATATAATAAAGGTATCCAGCAACATTAGCTATTCAAATACGAACCCAAAATGGATTAAAAACTAACGCCCACAAAACAAATCTGTGCATTATAAGCTAAAAGTCTGCTAACTTGAAAAGGGTCACCAATAAACAAACACACAATTGGCATGTGTATTTTTTACCTCTAAATCTTAATACGATGGTACCTGTGTACCCCGCTTCTGCTCTTTCTCTTCTATAAAACTGGCCGAAAATAAAAGTTAAGTGGCAACTTTAGCAAATAAGCGTCTGACTCTCTGTCTGTCTGTCTGTCTGTCTGTCTGCCTGATGAGATTTAAAACCATTTTCACAGGATTTTCACACTTGCTGCTGCACACCTCAGCTGCCTGTAGCCTTTGGGAATTGAAGTTGAGCATCACTGGTACATGACCTGATTTCCGTTGAAACACTTTTAACATATTTTTATTTTACATTTCCGCCAGACAGTTTTGACAGCAGGAAAAGTCATTTATGTCATTTTTTATTGCTATATTATTAGGCTGTTTTGATTTGGTTTTTTTTTTTATTTTTTTTTATTTTACTTTGTATCTGGAACCCGTAACATACAAAACTCGCCTGCGTTGAAATTCGAATGCATACAAAAGCATATTAAATAAAATATTATCCTTTTTTATTTTTCCGTGTTGTGCCTACTATATTATTTTTGTCCTTTGCGTGAGTAAATTTCATTGCTTTGTTTTAGTTTGATGTAGGATAAAATTTACTCAGATACAGTCACATATATAAATACATATATGTATACATTTGCGAATTACTTACACATACTCACATTTAAACAGTGAGTGAAAATGTTCGCGCGTAATTTGTTTACACAATGCATTGCTAACAAGGACAATGAAATGACTGGAGCGCCTTATACTCGTTGAGATACATATGTATCTGCATGTGTATATATGTATCTGTGTGTGCCGTGTATCTGTGTTTGTATTAGTGTTTACCTTAAATTTATGACCATGTTGCGAGCTCAGCTCAGCACATCGTTAGCGGTTGTCTGTAATACTGCTCTGCAGCTGCTATTGTTGAAAAGAATATATATATATATACCTGTATATATAAATATCGTATACACTCTTGTAAAATTATAGGGTATTATGTTGCATAAATATGTAATATGAATACAACTTTAATGAATAAACTTTGCTTCACCCGAAAGTGCAATTAAAGCGCTTTAATTCAATTAAATTATTTTCTGCCAACATCTTTCAACGATTAAAAAGAGTGTTTACTAATTAATTACATTACTAAGTCGTTCAGCATTGGGGTATGGGATCTTTTGCAGAAATGTACATTAGTGCTAAAAGTTCTTGATTGTCATTCATTTGGGAATGACCAATCCAATCCATTCTGAGAAAAGAAGGCAATCACTAGAACGGTCATTCATTTTCCCCTTACTCAGTGGCGGTTCCAGAATGCTCTCTTGTGGAAGGGAGAAAACCACTACTGCTTGGGGTGGGGGTGCGGTGTGTTTATTGGTTAGTTTGACCAAAAAATAACTTATTCTTTTATGAATATGAAGCAAAAAAGTAACTTTGTACTGAACAAAAATGCTGTTGGGAGGACGTTCGCCACTTTGCCCCCTGGATTAGTCAATGCCTTAAGTAAGGGCTAGTGCGCTGGGTTTGGTTTCCGCCTTAATAAAAGAAAGAAGGCCTCGAATACGATCTCCCCTGGATGCAAAGCTCAGCACCCGACTTCAAGATTATTTTTCATGATCATATGCACCTGGATTGTCCGGACTATACATAGGTAAAGTGTAACTACATCAACAGCTTGTTGATTCCCTCGAAAGAAACAAAGCTATCATCACCACAATACAGGTTATACGTTGGATAGGACAGGGATGCTCTACTGTGCCATCTATTATAGTTGCTATGCGTGGAAGCACAAATTTGAATGCGGTTTCGTAGTTAGTAGGAAAATACGTATCCAGGCTAAGTACTTTAATATTAGCTTAATTTATTCAGAACGTTTCTACGAGCGCTGGCCCAATAACGATGACAAAATCTTGCTTGGTCATTTCAACGCCAATATTGGAAAGGAAATAATCTTTCATCCAACTGTCGGAAAATTGAGTTTTCTCGACGCTACCTCCAACAATGGAGAGAAGCAAAATAACTTCGCCGTATGTCGGAACATGTTACCTTAACATCCATAAGGCTACTAGCTCAGTTCCGATCAAACCACATTTGATCAACTTAAACCACAACAAACTTCCAATGCCTTTTCGGCCTCCTAACTGTTCTGGGAATTCTTAACCTCTTTTGAAGATATATGTTAGCAGCGGACACATATCTCACACTCCATGGATACGGCTGCCAAGGAAGTCATTGGCTTCATCAGACCTTTGACGATCTCTTGGTATCACGACGAATGTGAAGAAAAGATACCGCCTACAGAAGAACTCTGCAGTCGTTGGAAACGCGAGATTTCAGAAAGCGATGTTAAGAGAAACGGTATTTCAAAAAACGTACAAAAAATTAATGAAAAAATGGTGGGAGCTTTAGTATGTGTGTTGAGTTTTTATGTGAATGAAATGTGGCTCAAAAATTTTATCAAAAGATCATAGATCATATGTTTTAAGTGTGTTTCTCTGTCCTACTTCTCTAACTTACTTGTAGATAATGACAACTCTGTTGACTGTGAAGTATTTCTAGAACCACTAGTTAATGGTGGAGCTCTTTTAGAGTCACCGGACTAGAAAGAGATAATTCAGTAATTAAAAAGCTGAGGAATAATAAAGCGGCATTCTCTGGTGAGCTGCCAGCTGCATTATTGAAAACCTAACGAAGAGTTGATAAGACTTATGCAGCAACGCTTGTGCAAGGTATGGTACGATGAATGTGGTACACAAGTGGTGAAAGCAAGGCGACTGATTTGACACCCTGTGCCGTGCGACACCCTATATAATGACAATATGAAAGTACCACTTGAAGATATGAAGTTATTTTTAGTTTCGGCAGCCAGACCGTATCGATTGAGCAACAAATTCCGTGTGAAAATGTTTAAATAATTGATTAAACTTGTTTTTAGATTAAACAACAGTAATATCAATATAATATACGTTCCGTGTAGGTTGTTACACTACATACCACGAGTGATTCTCCAATTTTTACTTATGGTTACTGGTTACAACAATTCAATGCATCGATTTGACCAACGATTCGAATCTCTATGCAAACTACTATGGAATAAGTCAAATTTCAATCGAATACAAAATTCTGTACCCACTACTGTGTGAATGGCTAGATTCATACACATGAGGTTATTGAGGTAGTCCAGCGCTTAAGATACCGGCGGCTGCACTGTGCTATACATTTTACCCGGATGGAGTATTACATGGGTAACATAAACTTATATGATGGACAACCGAGCAAGCGTTGGAGTGACCAAGTCTGAGAAAACCTCCACAAACTTGGTGTTAGCAGCTACTGTAATTAGCGCGCCTTTCTACGTTTAATCGTTGATCGGTCATGGCCGCACGTAGTAAGCCGCTACATTTTTTCGAAGATCGTCTCAGATTTGGTACTTTTAACGCATGCTCCTTCGCCATCTCGCACATTGTACTGCGGGTCACCATCAAAGAGTGATCGTATCCAAGATTTACTGGTTTGAATGGCGCGAACCAACCATTAATTTACCAACCTTCTTAAAATTTGCTCGGATTTTCCGAAGCAGTTTGCAAAATAATCGTTTTTTGCCATTTCCAAGTCAATGGCAAGTGAATTGCAACTTTCACCACAAATGTAGACTTCTGCAAACGACCCCATCTCCCATTTTTATGACACAATGTAAGCAAATTGTAGCTAAATTGGCCAATATCAACCACAGAATGATGTTAAAAATATTAAAGAATGCACAGAATGGGAAGAAATTGCTGCAGGGATTTGCCATTGTAATTACAAGCGTATAACAACGCATAAATATTTTAAGTATGCTGGATACATTTAAATAAATATATCGCGCATCCTGTCGAATTTATATTTTTCTGCAACATTGCTGCGCAAAAATCTCGCGAGTGAATAATGGTCAACAATTTAATAAAAGGCAGCTTATGTGGCGGCTTATAGCGAATTATCTGTGCTACGAATCGAAATGGCTATCAAAACGGCAGCAACGGCAATGTAGAGAGAGAGAGAGAGGGAATGCCAGGACATAGTCCGGCGTATTGCCATTCGTATCGTTTCAAGGATAATGCGCACTAATAGCGCACTTTCAATGCTTATGCTGCGTGTGTCATTGCTTAAATGAATTTCGCTATAATTTAATATAAATTGTTTTTAATTTATGATTGCTTTTTTCTTTTTTCCATTTTCGTCCTGCGTAAATTTGTTTCGTTTAATATTAAAAGATTCAATTGAATAACATTGACCGAATAAAGAAAATAACAACTCACTAAATCGTTGACTTTTATAACCTCAAAACTGTGGCTATAAACTTTCGAGCTAAAGACCAAAAATTATTGGGGCATAACTTTGTGGTAATAAATCAAAAAAACTTATTGAGTGCCTGACAGGACTGTGCTCGAAGAGTAAAGCTGGAAAAGACCACAGCGGGACCAATGGCAGAAGCACGGGGAAAATAAGAACATTAATCATACGAAATTTTAAAGCAACACACACGTACACCGACACACACGTACACATACCGCACTTTTACTTTGAGGATAATGCTCGAAGGAAGCGCAAGCAAAATAAAGCTCCAGAGTGTAACATACTTTCAGGCGCACTTAAGAGCGCCTGGCGACTCGGCGTGACGCCTCCGCAAGGCACGCACTTAGCTCTACACTGCTTAGCTTAGACTTAACCTGAGTCAGTTCAACCCTTCGCAGATCCTTGCTGCTTTTAGCCTACGGCGACTGCTGCTAACGTCAAAGCATTACCGCTTTGGCTGCGCATTTTAAGCGGAATTCAAATCTTCGTCGTCGTCATCGTCGTCATCGTCGTTGGTATTCTTTGCGACATGACAATAACTTTGAGCTGGTTAAGTTGTGCAAAGTCCTTTTGTAGCCAAGCCTTAACTTCAACACCATCATCAACATCCTTATACAGATGCTTTTGTCGCTCTGCTTGTCGTTAACTTTGCATTTTATTGAATTTCTGTGTCATGTCACGTTTTATTAAGTTCTTACTTTCGCTGCTGTCGACCGTTGTCTACTTTTGTTATCCTTGCTACCAAAAACATACATCCTATGTCCAGGCACTGCTGCGATTTATAGTTACCAGCCTGTTTGCATTCCAATTTTCCACTCAGTTTCGCTTGTTTCGGAAATTAACCATGTCATGACGTCTTTTGTCCCTTCGCACCATACAAACCGCTCCCAAAAGTATGCAACAAAACCATACAGAAGTCACAAGTTTAATTAATTGCCAGCGATTTGTGACCTTTTGAACGCTTCATGTGCTGCATCTCAGAACTTGAGTGTCGCCGCTCGTTGCTAATGAACTTTACACTCTGTGTGCACTGTGTGCGGCCTGCCATTTACTGCTGCTGTTGCTGCTGCTGTTCTCGTCTGGTGGCAGTCTATAATTTAGTTGAAAAGTATGCTAGATTTATTTGCACCGTAGATCGCTGTGGGGCCAGTGTGTATGAGTGTGTGTGTGTGTGTGTGTGTGTGTGTGTGTGTGTGTGTGTGTGTGTGTGTGTGTGTGTGTGTGTGTGTGTGTGTGTGTGTGTGTGTATGTGTGTGTGTGTTTGGATGTCAAGCTTCATGTGCTCCGCCATTTTGAGCGCATGAATGTCCTTAATACGTGCACATGCAAAAAATCGATAATGGCAACAGAAGCAACAAGCGTCAAAGCAGTCCGGATGTCCTGCACGTTCGAAAGCATGTAAGTTTTCAACTTTTATGTCTTTTTTTTTTTTTTTTTTGTTTTTATGAACTTTAAAAATTGTCCATTATGAATAATATTTTACGAAATAATTGAATAAATTATAGAGGCGCTAAAAAGTTATTAAAAGTGGTTACACCTTCCTTTTGTCCTGTAAGAAACTTCAAGAACTGGCAATGTTAGTTGACGTCTCATACAAGGTAGGGAGGCAGGACCTTTGGGAGTATCGGAAAGAGATTTGATTGGTGTCGCCACCTATGTGTGTGGAAGTTGGGAAAAGCATGTACCTTTCCAAGTCACACGTCGGCTCCAGATCTTCACGAAGTATTTTCATACGAACGCTACTCGTTACTTCTCGTTCCAGTGGCTTTGAAAGTACATCTCTGCCAAAACATTTAACTAATTTGTAATATTTAAAGTGTATAGCGATCTTGGTATCACATCAACCTGCAACCTGGTAGCACCAACTTGCAACCTGGTAGCACCAACCTGCAAGCTGGCAGCACTGCCATGTGATCTCACTGACTTGACACTACTCTTGACTCTTCCTCTTCGGCTCCAATGACTGCAAACACGGGTCCAAATCGTATAATTAATTAATCTATAAAATACTATATATAATCTTACATATTTGAATAGTGATATGTAATAAATAACAAATTAAAACTTAATAGTGCAACGATTAACTCGAAACTTTGTATAGCGATAAGGGATCTGCGAAATCTATTGTATTTTCCAACCTTACTACCTTACCGTGGAACTTATTTCAATAACGGTTGTGCTAACATAAGCCGTCTATATTATCTACGAACTGATAATAATCGTGATCTGATTTATCGGAAGAATGAAGCCTCCCTGCGCGCTCTTTACAAGGGAATTTATGTTGACGACGTCGTTGTTATGATCGCAGATTTGTTAGCAATTGTATTGTATTGAGTGATAAGAGTTCTGGATACTAATGATGTTCGAGTACACATATGTTCTGATCCGAATCTACGAATACGAACCCAAAAGGATTCGATTATTGTATGGATACGAATTCTCAAGAAGAACAAAAAAATTTTAAAACAAACCTAACCAAGCACATTTCCCCAGCCCCTTCTGCACCCAAATTTTTAGAATAATACCAAAAATATCTTCTCAATGCTCTGCCTATGACGTTTCGTTGATATTGTCGATAGTATTTCTTGAATTTTTGGTTAGAAATTCGTTTTTAATGATAGCCTTGTGAGATGGTGCTTTGTCGTGATACAAAATCCAACAGGTTTCTTTCTACAAATCTGACGCTTTTCAACGTATTTGCTCACTCAAATGCCGCAGAAAGCTCATATAATTAACTTAATTTACTGTCTGACGTTCTAGAAATTATTCCTAGTGCACAACACCGGATTAATCAATGAAAACAGTCAGCATTACCTTGACTTTTGATCAATTTTGAAGTAGTTTTTTTAATTGGAAGACGCCAAGTTGGAAGACGCCATTCCGAAGCTTCTACTTAAACTCAACTCCTAAACTCATGTCTCATCATCAGTTACAATTCGTTTTAACAATGTGGAGTTGGATTTGACTCGTTTTACCACGATTGAGTTTTTGAAGAAAGTCCGCAAAAATTCGTAAAAATCTAATGAATATGCAAAATCGAGCACTGTAAAGAAAATAAATGACAGATGACGCTCAAACTCCGCGTCAGTATAGAGACATAAAGTTGTGCCAATTTTATGATAAACGTAATTTTGATAATGCCTTTATACGGGTTTTTTAAATGATCAATTAATGGTACTTTCTTTTACAGAATGTATATGTAACTATATTCGATATGAATTCGGGTCCTGATTCGAGTCTAGCTTCCTTTCGAAACTAAATTCAACTATTTGCTGTCTCCGTATCAACGAATACCATTTCGCGAATCTATGCATAACTACTGGGAACTCTCTGCAGCAGGGCTCTGCCCGACGAACTTTGTATGAAATAGAAGAAAACGAAATTGATATTCCTTACCAAGAAACACAAAATTTCAGAATCAGAGCTTCCAAAGGTTTCTGGCACCAGCTTACTATCATGTGTTGGGAAAATTTTTGGATCATTAACTTAAATGGACAAATTCGTGAAGAATTGGGGACCATATACCAAAATAATAACTTGGATTGTATATAAACTACCGATATACCGAAGCAATGGCGAGAGCCTGAATGCATCTTCAAAATTTGGATACCAGGACACCGCGGCAATAGTTGATGAACTGAATAGTGATAGATCAGTCAAAAAAACTGAAATAATTCACAAATGCAGTCCTACATAGTAAGTTTCATAATCATTACATTTATTGAGCCTCAATAACATGCTCCAGAATTGAAACATGCAAGCGCACAATACTCATTTAGCCCAATTACGAAAAATCATGAAAGAAAAGTCTGAAAAATATTTTGCCTAAGATATCCAGGCTGACAACAATTCTAACTATGTAGTTACTCGCTAGCATGAACGCATACTGAAAGATTAGGAATACCTTTCAGAGAGTGCTTCTGTAGCAGGAATGAAATATTTAGGACGACAACGCTGTGCAGATATAAGCTAAAGAATGTATAACTATGCTAGTGCTCGCATCTCCGGGTGTGTGCTAAATGGGCAGCGCGAAGATCTGTTGCTATTGTAACCTTGTCTAACCTAACACCAGAGATATTACATGAACATTTGAACTTAAGGAAGTTATCTTCTTATTCGAACTCGTACAATTGCATTGAATCCAAAAGTAAACCGCAGTCGATAGTACGAATTTGCTAGGCGAAGCCAAGAATAAACAAATTTTATTCCATACAAAGCACTTCGAGGCAAATGATGGCCTGTTCAAAAAAACTGTGAATGGCGGTGAATGATTGGTAGAAGGAGGAAAGCAAAGCAATCGCGATGGACCGGCTAAAAAAGTCGCTTCTGCTTACATAAAAAGTATAACTGATATATCAATTACTGTACAGCTCTGGTTTTAAACCCATGATTTCTTTTTTTTATGCTTGAAGAAAAAACTACCGATTTCAATAAAAAATAGTTTGTATTTGTTATCTGTGAAATATAAACGGCTACTTTCTTAAAATATAAATTGTTTCGAAATTGCATAGTTTCAATAGTAAAATTTGACTACATCTGCTACATAAATCATCGTCATACGTATGCATACTCGTACATATATGGATATGACCTTCCATGTCATATCCTAGACGCCTTAACTAATATATAAATAATATAATAGCTCTCTATTGCTCAATCTAGTTCAATCGTCAAACCTGACAGCTCTTACTTCGTCCGTCAACAGTTCTAATCTACAGGGACATGAATGAATCTATCGCATAAGAACATATAGATAATTTAAGCAAATCTCGCAACCGCAACCGCGCCAAAGCCAAATGGCTTCCTAACCAACTGCATTTCAGAGTCGATTGAGGTAAGAAGTAGCAAAGAAGAGCGGGTTTTGTTACACCACAAAAGCAAATCGTTGCAAGTCAAAAGCGTAAATCCTGCAGTGCGTTCGACATGATGGAACGAAACGGTGAAAGACTGGAGAAGTAAGCAACGAAGCAAGGAAGGACCTAGAATAGTAGTAAAGCTTATAGCTGAGACACTGCTGTTGCAATGCACTGCAAAACGTGGCAAATCAAGAAAAATGTTTGATAGTATTTTACACTTGTACAACATCTCGGCGTACTTCGTTTCCTTAGCGCTACAGTTTAATGCTCCTTTCAGTCCTTTTTCATTTATACGGACTTTGTTAGCAATGAGAAACTGAAACCGAATTTACACTTGGAACACTTGGCTTTGTTTGTAAATGACGCTGAAGATGGCATGGAAAGAGCGAATGAAATAAAATACTTATTTCGCTGGGAATTAGCGAGCGGCAGCGAAGAGTTTCAATGTAATTCACAGGGGCGAATGCCGTGAAAGGATTGGCGTCTGTCTGCTTGCACACAGTGTAAGAGAATAAAAAACAAACATAACGCCGACTTTAACGAAGCATTAATACACTTTTTTTGTTTTTAAGTACTCATGCGGATCAAAATATTTTAAACAAGAAGCTTGCGGCATAGCAAAACAAGTGAATACTATCTTAAAAATATGTCTGTGGAATACGAATGGTTTTTCTTGGCATCAAAACGAACTTTCAACATTTCTAAAAGTTAGAAACACCCCAGAAACAAATATTATTTCCCAAAACAAACTTTACTATGTTTCCCCATATAATCTCACATAATCGTCAGCAGATCCGATGAACTTACCAGACCTCATAGACTTTGCAAAAACATAGAAAATATCAAGTAGTCTAATAGGGTCTTTCCACCGGCCAACGTTATTCACATTCTTAACATTCTCCGTGAAAATTATTGCCATTCATTCCGAACCAATTAGATTTGAGTTGATCAAATGTTCGTTTTATTTTTATCAACACAAATAGCTGATATTTAAATAAAGCGAGCAACATTTTGCCACTCACATGTCAACGACAACGAACATTTACCAGTGGTAAGCGAAAATGTTGAAAATTTTGAGACGGTGCAATACAAAAGGCCTATATATCCGGTATATGCACACCACTTGAATCGAATTATTTTTCAATAATTACTAAACAAGAGATGTACTGCCAGCTCAAAGCCTATTTGCGCAAAATCTCTTAAAAGTATTTTATAATAATGCAGGGCACGATCTAACTTGCCCTGAAAATGACCCTGCTAAAGCATGGAACCCTTATGCAAGTCGATCGTATCAACTCTGAGCTTCGAACCACGTTTGAGCATCGTGAATACAGTTCTGCAATGATCCTCAATGTTGCCAAATCAGTTCATCGAGTATGCTCGTTGGACTCAAAAACAAATTCAAGGTGGTGCTTCCCCCAAAATACACACAATGTTGCAGGCTCTGTGAAAAGCATTTTCAAGTACCATCTATCATTAAATGAGCAACTTTTGAGCAGTCTGCGTCATTAAGTTTGCATTTGACAGCCATTAAAAAAAAAGCTTAAAAGGCATATAGACGGACTGAAAGCAAGTGGGTGGTGAAATTACCTTCAAACGCAGTAGTTGGACAACTTTGATGTAGTTTTTAGCGTTGGTTAACCGTACTACGGGTACTTTTACTCGGTTTTTGACCGTGATCGAAACCTGAATCCATCGTAACACATCTGAAGCCATGCAGTAGTTGAAACTGTGGGTTTATCTGGGCGGATGCGCACAACAATCTTCTGACTTCTGTTCGTCTGTCTGCTTTCAATAACTGTCAAATACAAAACTTATGACGAAAAATGCTCAAAAAATCATACACATGCACTATTCATACATACTATAGCACAAACCATCAAACTCTACACAGGAAGTTTATAAATAAGAAAAGTAGTCAAGGAAGAAGTGAGTCATGCGAAATAATATACTGCAGAAACTTTGCTCGATTATTCTCATGTGTACTCATTATAAATGGAAATCTGCTCAAAAATTTATTTTTTTTATAATATGCGCAAACGAAAACAAAAACATACAAGTCTATAAATGCCTTGATTGCTATTTCGAATACACTTTTGCAAGGGTTTAGTATATATATATATATATATATATATATATATATATATATATATATATATATATATATATATATATATATATATATATATATATATATATATATATATATATATATATATATCTATATATATATATCGAGCTAGCTAGCTAGCTAGCTAGCTAGCTAGCTAGCTAGCTAGCTAGCTAGCTAGCTAGCTAGCTAGCTAGCTAGCGCGCGCGCGCGCGCGCGCGCGCGCGCGCGCTATATAGCTAGCTAGCTAGAGAGAGAGAGATATATATATATATATATATATATATATATATATATATATATATATATATATATATATATATATATATATATATATATATATATATATATATATATATATATATATATATATATATATATATATATATATATATATATATATATATATATATATATATATATATATATATATATATATATATATATATATATATATATATATATATATATATATATATATATATATATATATATATGGTTTAGTAATGCAATCTGGACCAGTGTTTAATATTTTTTAAGAATAACTATTGCTGGCCTTCATAATAAATTTGAAATTTTTAGCTTAGATACTAAAGAAGTTATATATACCAGTAGCACCAGCTGTACGATTTTTAAGGGACAATATTATTTTTAGATCCGATCTGTATCATAGAAAAAAATATAAATTCAATAAACAGACGAAATCTTCTGAAATAAAACCGTTTTTCCTCTAAGTGCTTGCAAAAAAATTGCTGCATACCGAGTTTCAGCACAATATCTATAAAACTAAGCGAGTAAAATGCATAATAACACCTAAAAAGACGGACGGGCAGACAGACGGATATAGCTAGAATGGCTTCTCCCGATATGAAGATCAAGAATATATATACACAATATGTGAGCTATACGAAGTCTTCTTCAACACGTTAGAGACTCACATAGTCTGTGTGAAGGGTATAAGAAACTCAAACGAAATGCAGTCAAGTGGGCGCAGATCTCATTTAGATAAAATTGCAATAAATTTCTACAGGAATATCGAAATGAAATGAATGCGAAGCCGCAGTGGGGTAGCAACTTTTTATTCAGCGTTTTTTTTTTCTGGTATTTTTTTTTTTTGTTATCAAAGTTATCTAAGCAAACAATTTCGCGTGCAAAGGATTTAACAAAGTGCTACACAGATATAAATGAAAGTGAAAAAGGATTCGCGTTCGCTGATAAGCTGCAGTACATTTGTCCATCGCAGACATCGTTGTCTACTTCGTTATACGAACTACATACACACATATAGTATCTATATCGACTTATGTAGTTCTCAAGGATATTCTGTAACAATTCCAAAATTTATGCGAATTTTGCCTTGAGCGTATTTTAACAGCGACGCTTGGCGGGGCGTAAATGAGTAAATTTTAGTGTGCCGCAATCATAACTGTTATTATTTGCCATTAAGATGCCATAAAACTTTTAGCGTCAAATCGAAATGAGAATCCTTGAAGATTTTTTTGGAGGCTAATACGAATCAAGCATTAAACTACAAAAAAAGAAAGAAAAAAAATGTAACTCAAACAATAAGACAAACACATAAGCTCCATGAATAACTTTCGTTTCAAGAATCAAGCAAAGATCCTGCGTATATGTCCTTGGCGTTTGGTGCGGTTTATAGTCGCTCGTTCGTTCGTTCGTTTGTCTGTCTGCTTTGCGGCTGTTTCCACTTTGGCACCACTCGCCTTCAACTACTTAAATCTACTAAGTATTTGAAAGGATTTGCCTGCCTAAACGACAACGTCGGCGGCGTCGACAACGTTGAAGACAATGTGAACTGTTGCCAGCACATCGAATCGGCTGATGTCAGCATCTCGGTTTGGCTTTTCATTTAATGCAGCTTCATTGTCTTCTTGAGTTTTGAGATTCAGATTGTTTTCAGCGCTACACCCACAGAGCCAAAAATAAAAATAAAATAAAAAATAAAATTAAAGTTAGCTTAAGTCAAGAGATATTTAAAGAAGTACTGAAACAAGAGGGGAAAATGAGCGTGTGGGCAGAATCAAGAAATCAAAATAAATAAATTTTTTGTGTAATAACCACCGAAAACCACCCAACCGATTGAGCACAAATTTTTAGGAAATCTTCGGTATTGGTATCTTCGGTTTCGGTATCTTCGGATTTGGCAAATATTTCTCGCTGTTAAGTTTAGTTGCGTTCGGTGCTTTTGATACGAAGATAGGGAGAAGTGATAAGGAGAGAAAGAAGAAGGGCTACATATCATTTGAAGAAGACACTTTTCTGCAAATGATATACAGCCCATGTATATATTTTTAATAGTAGTAGCAACTCACGCCGAGTACCCACTAGCCTTCATGTACAAATTTAAATAATCATTTAAACTTTCTTCGGCTTTTAATTCAAACTAGTTGAAGCCATCCAAACCGTCACTGTAATTTTGTTTTTGTTTTATAAAAAAAAAAAAAAAACATGGAGGCTGGCACCACAACTAGTTTTCGATGGGTTGCGATGGTACCTTACCTTCCTAAAGAGAAAATCGTTTTGAAGGCTTTGGCACCATCCTTATTCTAGAACACTTTTATGACAAAGTTGTGTTAACGAGCAACGTATATAAGTAATAATATAATCGACTATTCGAACAAATCTTTCCAGTTTTTCAGTTTCTTTGAGCTAATGAATCTTAAGAAGCGAGCAGGAATTTGATTTACGCTGGAAGATTTGGAAGACTTGTGTGCAATAAGGTCAGCGTATATAATCACAAAACGCAAATACCGCAGGGATGATCGATTAATCGATTTAAATCGATTGATTTCAATAGCTGTATAATTGATTGCTGGATTGTGTAATACAATACATATTGTAATTCAATGTGACTTACAGCTTTGAATTATTGAATAATTGCAATAATTTCAAATAATCGATTTTTTTCGATTTTGAATTATCGATTGTTTTCAATAATCAACCAACACTATGCTCGCAATATTAGTGTGACAGAGGTTGTCACTCGTTACTGTAGGACTTCAGCTTTTTGAAATAAAATAAGGACTTCGTAGTTTCCATTAATTTTGGCATTAAATTCAAATTTTATTTCTCTCTATTCCTACGTACAAGGTGTCCTTAGCAAACAACGAATAAAGGCGCGCGGTTCAAAAATTCAATTAATCATATCTCTCGCAACATACGAAGGCGCATATCGATTTGCAATAAAGAATACAATAACTTATATGAGCTATATCCATATATTCGTAGCTTGACGTTCAGAGATATGTTTATATTGGCGCGCGCCAATATTTTATAGGCTCAACAAGTACATTTCATGGTGTGAAACTTTAAATGTGCTAATCAAAAATTGATATATAGACCTCTCCTAATTGATAGTTATACACTATAAAAATTTCGTAAAGATCGATTCAATAATTTAGATATCTATAATGGACACAGATAATAGACAAATAACAAACACACTCGTTTTGAGAATACATCAAATCATTTCTAAACTTCTTTTCACTTGGTTCCTTAAAAACTATTACAAACGAACCATACAAGTTCAAATAAGTTGTAAGTTTTGATAAACTTGATTCGTTATAAGGAACGATAATACTGAATAAAAGGCTAGGCAAATAAGCAACACATATACAGCATTCTCTCGATTCACTTATTTTTCAACATTGCTCGTCTCGTTCGTCTCTTTCTCTCTTTAGGTGCAGTTCCTGTTGCACACTACAAGCTGAAAATCAGTTGCGTTCTGTAGTTCAGTTGACATCATAAAGAGATCTCTGTACACAATTCTATGTACATACTACATTTGCAACTACATCATTCATACTTGTACATACTAGAGCACAAACCCAGAAATAAGACAAACATATTTTTCGAATAGGAAAAGATGACAATAGCGACATATGATTTGCTCTTATATGTAGCAAGAAAAAAAGAAAGCAACAACACAGAAAAAATATAAAACGTGAATTGCCTGCTGCTCCCATTTTTCCCTTTTTATCAACTGACAGAGGTATTAATTGAATGACTAATGAATGTAGAACACATATGCATACTCCCACTGGCTTAAGTTTGTTATTGTTATTTGCTGTTTCTTTTCCTTTCTCTCTTCATCAAAGTTCTTGCAGATCTGACGCTTTGATAAAAATGTTCTACATTTATTGCTCAAGTCAGCCATAAATAGCTTCACCATTATAAAAAAAAAAATAGTATTTTATTAATCGCCTTCGCTTACAAGTTGTGTTTCAACTAATCAAAATATGCTGAAAACTAAGGATGTTGGAATGGTTTGCATTGTTGTAGTGACAACATAGCTGACAAGCCTGTACTGCATAATCCAACGAAGTGGCTCATTTATAAATGGTGGACGCAAGGTGATCATATGCTACAGTTCTTAAGACTCATGTGGACAGATGACTGAACTCATTTCTTCCAAATACTGAGCAGTCCAGACCATCAATAGTATTACGGTTGATGGAGTAGGCATGAGCATACATATATTCAGAACTTCTAAATTCACTTTCAATCGCTGACAAGTGCTAAGATTTTCAAATTCAATGAGCTTCCTAGTGTTTCAGTCAGCCTGAACAGAAATTTGATTTTTAAAGCAATTTAAGGAAGTTGTGGTTGTACCTCACAGCAGATGTTAAATCTTTTTATCAGACGCAACCAGCAAGTGCAATGGCATCAATTGGTGCATGCCTTAATGATGACACCGTGTAACTTGTAAGTATCTAGCTTGGTTGATAACGTATCTCTGTGATAATGCAAATTTTAAGTTACATTAATATTGATTAAACTTATAAATACCATTCGATATATATAAACTCATATGATACACAAGGCGTTTTTATTGAGAAAAATGACAATCGTATAAGCATCTTAAATTTGCAATGTGCGGCCAGCAGACTTATGAGAACTTGTGGCTGGGTTCTAAACACGTGTGTCTGTAGCTAAAACCTTCTTCTGTATAAAAAATGTTGTTGTTGCTGTTCTCTCTTCGCATTGTAAAAAATATGTTAAAAATATTCCAGAATGCTAAATTTGAACTTGAGCTAGCTAAATTTAGATATATCTGCGTGATATTAATCTGTTGCATAAAATTATATTGGAAAGATCAAATTTCTTATGTAAACATTGTATCTGCTTCATAGCAATAAATGTCTCTTTTTTTCCTATCTTGTTTAATTTATTTCACTCATTTCAGCCTTTTGTCTATTCAACAAACCGAAAATATTTTATTTTGTGCTTCATTTGCATTTTATCAAATATAAAATTGTCTACTTCCTACGCACTCATCAAGCTGCTTTAAGTGCTTCAACAGTAGATAATCAAGCATTAAACTTATTCGAAGCTCATTAAATGGATCAAAGCCAAAGCGAGTGCTTATACAGGGTGTCTCAAAAGAAAGTTCACATTTAAAAAATCGATAAAAAATGGTAAGTGTTTATTGAAAAAATGTTTATCACATATTAAAATACACACTTTGGGAATTGATTTCTTAAAAATGATATTGTCCAAATGTAAATCACGGCATGCATTTAATCGAGCACTAATACCGTGATGGCTGCCATTTCGTGACGGATATTTCCTTTTAACTGTGCCAGGGAAGTCGGTTTGTTGCCGTAAACTTTAGATTTGACGTAACCCCACAGGAAAAAGTCCATAGGGGTTAAATCGGGACTTAAATCGTGGAGGCCAATTTATGTCATGTCTCTAGGAGATCATCTGGTTTATGAATTCAAGCCTCTGTCCAGCATCCTGAGGCTTCAATTCTTGCACCAACTGAATTTTGTAGGAGTGCAGCTTTAAATCTTTGTGTAAAATGCGGAACAATTATGATCTATGCACGTTTTAAGTAACAGCACGCTTCCGAATCGAAAGGTCCTGGTTGTCATGAACAGATTGAGTAACACTGTCTACGTTTTCGAACGTTCTCGAAGACCTTGGACGCCCGGATTGTGATTTTTCCAGCGTTGAACCAGTCTCTTCAAACTTCTCGACCCATTTTCCAATGAGTAGAGGGCTTGGCGCATCATTTAAATGACGAACATGTTGAATACTGCAGAATTTTCTAAACGTTACAGTCGCTGAATTATGGTTTTTGTAAAACTCACGTACGCACAACGCACGGCCCGTTCCCGAGAAACGCTCCATAGCGACTAAATTCCCAAAAGCTAGGCTACCGATTGACATACCCCCGCGCCCCTCGCAATAGTTGCGTTCACGCAATCAGCAAATCAAACGTGAACTTTCTTTTGAGACACCCTGTCGATATCTACACCATAAGAACCAGATAATTAAAAGAAAACTTATTAATTAAAACACAAACCGTGCACCAATCTATCGAGCACAAATCTTGTACAAATATTAGTAATATCGCTAAGAAAATCAAAATGAAATCTATTTGAGTTTATATATAGCACAAGATACTTTTTCTGTATCTGTTATTGTCTGCACTTGTAAGTCTTGCTTGTAGGTTCGCTTTGGGTTAGGTCAGTGTGTCAAAAGGTGTACGCTGCTATACATTTCTTTTGCAAAAGATACGACTTTAATTTATTGCTGCCCTGCAGCACTTCATCAAATCAATGTGCCTTTGTATCTGTGTGTGTGTTGGCGTAAATGTGTGTGTGAATATAGCCGCTAGCTTAGTATCTTTTCAAAGATTCAAACGAGCAAATAGTTGAGGTAGCCGTGAAGAAGGAACACCAGCAAACGAATGATTCACTCAGTGAACAGATGAGATACTTTGATTCTCACTTTAAGATGCTTATGCTAACAAGCAGTGCGCCAACGGGCACTCAATCAGAGAAAATTGCATTCGAATGTTTGAAAGAAAGCTGCTTATGTAGTATATAGTTTACTTGCCAATAAGAAAGTTTTCTAAATCGCTTACACAATGTTCCATTGAAACTGAAAAGTTTTCAGTTATTTTATGAGATAACTTACTTTTTGTTATATGTACTTCATAGCTATTTACATAGTTACATTGGTCAATAGAATATGCTGTGCACTATACTTATTTTTCTACGAAATAGTTATTATGTATAATTCGTATGCCTGGAAAAACATAAATGCAATATTAGAAATGCAATACAATAAAAATAAAAGTTATTATTGTATCTCATATAAGTTCTGAAATATGTTTCATTAGCTATTCAAATAATACAGTGTTGCTATTTAGATGACTGTAGTGAACATAAATCAATTAAGTATGCTATTCTATACAGAAAGTAATGCATAACAATGGTTCCCAAATCACAAACTTCGTGCGATGAAGAGAGAAAAAAGCACTACTCCATTCTCTAGTTTATTAATACTGAACGTACACCCCCGCTCAAAAGAAAAGAGCACACCAAAGATAAGTTTTCTTGTAAACGAATGATGTCGCAGACTTGATGACTTTTTTGTTTTAGAACCCCGCATGAATGCGGCCAAAAGGTAAATGATACATACAAATTAAAATGAATGCACATTCATCTAATGAATGTGAATTGAATGAATGATTTTAGAAAATTCACATTCATTCTAAGGAATTCAAAGCCTGTACATTTTAATGATCAAATGTTATCGAAATTGAATGTCATGAATGAATTAAAGAATGCGACAAAATCGAATTCTCTGAATACTTGCAACTTACAGTGAAAATGCCGAATTTCAAAAGAAATTATGTTATTATAGTAAAATACTTTTTAGAATGGCTTCGTGAGCAACTACGAGTAGCTACCTCTCACCTTATATTAACGTATCTTTCCTTTTCTTTACCACCCAGACTACTTGCCGCTAGATAGCATCAAAACATCAGTTTGGCTGCAGAAAGCTTTCGTGTTCATATCGCAGGCGGTCAACAACTGAATTAATTCGAAACATTCGAATGCATTGAACGAATGAATGTTTCGATAACCCGTGAAATCATTGTGAAATGAATTAACTTTTCATTCAAAGTGAGTGCTAGTGATTTGGAATTCATGCCACATTGCATGAAATTAATTCGAATGCATTGAACGAATGAATGTTTCGATAACCCGTGAAATCATAGTGAAATGAATTAACTTTTCATTCAAAGTGAATGCTAGTGATTTGGAATTCATGCCACATTGAATGAAATTAATTTCGAATGCATTGAACGAATGAATGTTTCGATAACCCGTGAAATCATAGTGAAATGAATTAACTTTTCATTCAAAGTGAATGCTAGTGATTTGGAATTCATGCCACATTGAATGAAATTAATTTTGGCATTTAAGAATGTGTTAAATTCATGAATTGAATGTGAATGAATGAATATTCGTAATGCAGCTTCAATGAATTTATTCATACACGAAACTAACAATTACAAATAAAATCTCCAGTTGAAAAAAGTTTGTCACTTCTTGATCAGCTGCGTAAAGCGAATCAATTTAGCAATGTACTTCTGTCTGTTTCTCTTTTATCTGAAGCGATGTTATTTTATCTTTAAATTTTCGAGATACTGTTCTAAAATATGGTCGAGATACTGTTAAAAGTGGTTGCTTCCGGCGGTTCACGTACCAAACGAACGAATTATTTAACCCCGTTGAATCGTGGATTTTTTACGTTTGAAGTGTGCGTCTGTCTGTCCGTCCGTTTGTCTGTCTGTATATTCGTTCGTCTGTCCACTATCAGTATGCATCAGAATTTGTCCCCTAGTTTATAAGATCGAGTATAGAGTCGTTCTATATTCCAATGCTGAACATACCAGTATATCACAACTATCATAACACACATAATTTTCGGGGTAGCTTCCATACAAACTCTCCACCCACTTTTCGGATTTTGCATAAAAAACTTTTTGACTACAGTCAATATTAACTTGAAATTCAGAATGGAGACAGATGCTTTACATAGTTATAAGCTAAGTACTGTAAAAATGGAGTGAAGACGTGTGAAGAGTATTGAAGCTTCGGTTATATCGTAGTTTCCGAAGCTAAACACTTTTCACTTTAGTGAATGTGTGCGAAAATAGTAAAATAAAATCAGCAGTGTTACCAACACCAATTAGTTTCAAATACAAAGTAATTTGTACAGATTAAGCATGCCTTAAGAAAAGTGATTTGGAGAGATAGAATCAAAACGAGCAGTGATACCAACCTCAAACTGTGCTGATTACTAACAGAATTGCAGTTTTAATAGAAAGGAATTAGTACATATAGGACAAGTCAGAAAATATTAATTAATTGATCGTGTACATGATCATTATATTTATAATCAGTGCTTTCATTAAGAACATACTATAAAAAATTGTCACTGCTGGAAACTGAATCACCTTTTCTTATTTCAATGGTTCGATTTCTTGTTCAGAACTACTTTCATCCAGCAGCAATGGTTCTGTTCGTAATTCAGATTCGTAATTCGTAAACGCTCTAAAAGTGGTGCGGTTCGATTTCGAATCAGTTCGTTACAAAACCGATTTGCAGCCCTACTTTTCATTTGATATAACATTTCAAATGCATTTCTCTGTACCCTATAAAACTGTCACTGATTAAGTTTTTAATAAATATTGCATATGTTCATACATATGTATATCCATTCATAGAAAATCAATTTATTATAATGAAGTCATAAATACAATAAAAATGTTTACATATTTGTATAAACAGTGCATAATTGTTTGCATAAAATACTATTTATTCGATTAAAAATAATTAAACAAAACGCTTGGAGCTCGACAAATGAAAATTAATGCATGTACGGAAGTTAGTACCGAAGCTTTAATACTCTACACAGACATCTAACAAATTATTTTGAAGTCTTTCAATGCTCTAGTCTCAATGCTCTACTGGACGTCTTCATTTCATTTTTACATTCGATATATAAAAACTACGAATTGGTCTATTGGTATTTATGTCTATTGGTAGGAAATGCCCATTAATAACTATGTAATGTTTCCGTTCAAGAAGTCACTATATCGAATTTCACATTGATACTGATTGGAATAAAAAAGTTTTTCAAAACCGATGGGTTTGTGTAGGCGGCACACGCATATTGATATATACGAGAAATTTTCCTTCATAAAAAACCAGTTTTTCTTACAAAAAAACCAAAAAGTGGATGGTGGGTTTATATGGGGATGGCCCCAAGAATGGAATTGACATGGTCAATGTGTCTTATGTTCAGCCGAAGAATATGGAAAGTCACCATACTCGACTTCATATCGATAGCTTAAAATCTGATGATGTAGGGCTGACAGACTGACAGACAGACAGACGGACGGCTGGACAAACGGATATGGCTAGTTCTACTCGCATCGAGTTGAGCTGATCCAGAGTAAGCCGCGTGAAGTTGGCACCACGAAGTGCGAAACTTTAACTTTTGTGCATGCAGTTCGTTTGTCCACATCAAAACTTCATTTGCCAAACAACCAAAAATTAATAAAGAAGACAATTTGTTATGAAATATAAATTAATTTGTTTTTTGTGAAGCCCCGAAATGTGTAATTTTATTTTCTGTAAATGCAATTCATTTGCTCAACGCGCAGGCTTGTCCAATGTTAAACTTCGTTTGACTATCTTCTGAAATACAAGAAAAATGTTTTTGTCTTACTTTTAAAGGTGCTGGACAAATAAATTGTTGAATATTTTTACACCGTGTTGTTGGAATTAATAAGTAAATGTATGCAAAAAAGAAAAGGAAATTTTGGTCAATTTTCGGACATTTTAGTGTGTTTTTTTCTCGGTTTTATGTTATTTCAGCACTTTTTATGGCCAAATACGTAGAGGAAAGTAAAAAAAATAATGGCAACGATCAATTTCCACCACCAGATAAACTCTAGTTACATTTAAAAGGATAAGGGCCAAATAAATTTAAGATAATATTTCAGAAATATTGTTACAATATATAATAGCATATCTGTCCAAACGAACTGCATTAACAAATATGAACATTTCTCATTGCGGGTGCAGTCTACACTAAAAAATAATTAATTTATATTTCAAAACTAATTTTCTTCTTTACTAATTTTTGTGGTGGGCACATGAAGTTTAACTTTAGACAATCATAGACTAACGTTGCAAAAATGAAAATTTCAGTTAGTATCACAAATTAAGAATTTGAGTTTGAAATGATTTTTTCCTTCTTATTATTTTTTAAAGGTTATACAAATGAAGTTCTGACTTGGACAAACAGGAACTAACGTAGGTCAAACGAACTGCTTTTAAAAAAATTAAAATTTGACCCATCGCGGTGTTCACACAGCTACCAGAACATATATATATACCTAGTGGGGTCTCCGATGATACCTTTAAACTCCGTGACAAAATAATAATACTAAAAAATATTGCATAAAGTGTTATAAGGATATAAATGCTACACTTAATTAAGTTAATATGACTACGATGGCATATATATGGAGCTATTTATGCATATCATATAACCACTCAAACCCTAGGCCTTTGCCTTTTAAATATTTTTAAAACATCAATTAATTCAAAGTCTAATTTAAAATTCTATAATTACAAACCAATGGCGTCATGTTGTGCAACAAAGGAAAAATTTAAACAAAGAAAGTGCAGCAGAGTTAAAGAAAACTGTTATGAAAAGTTGTCAGCACGAGATGACACTTGAAGATGGAAGTTAGTTCAAATTGTGATAAGTTAAGCAAGAACGACGCCCAAAAGTATGCAAAGAATATGAAAGTGCGTTTGTGGATTTATTTCTGTGTGAGTGGCGCTGTGTATCTGCGACGGCATCTGACTGACACAATTCTTCGAACTAAACTGCATGCATAACACATTCAATGCCAGCACTAGCTGCATTTTATATCAAAGCAATTTCGACTTAACTATCTATCTATGTATCTATCTATATATCTATCTATCTTCCACTGACACATACTCATATTCTTGTTATTCCTACTTCAAATATGACTTGATGTCTCGCTGCCAGTACATATATTACATGCAGCAAAATGTTGATTTAGGAATGAGTTTAATTTAAGTTTTGTTATGCAAAGTAATTTCATTTTACTCAACTTTGCTTTATAGTATTCTACATACAAGGAGTCTGTCTCATGCAAGAGTGCCAGCTTGCCAGTTGTCGACTACACTCATATGTATATAAGATACTTGTAGATAAAGGTTTGATTATGCACATACTACATTGAATTAAAAAAATATACTTTCACTGAAAAAAAGTTTAGATTTGAGTACACTTTACACGAACTAGTATTAAATTGTAAGGCAACCAGCCGCAGTGAAAATTAGATTATAATATAAAATTATATTTTAAATAAGTTTACATTAATTTTGAAACTTAAGCTTAAGTAATAAAGACGCCGCAGTTTTCAATATTCCTATTAAATTCATAGAATTGAAGGATCATTTATTTGCGAATTCTTGTGAATTAGAAATAATGAAGATTTCCATAAAAATCTTTAGGCAAGAACCTTAATTTAAACCAATATTTTGATTATGAGCTACATATATATGTGAGTCAATGATTTACACCAATATTGCGCATTTTAAACTTATTTGTATTACAAATTTCTTGCCGAAATCTGACATGTTGAAAATTTTTAAGACCATCGTTGTTATAAGTATAAGTATAAATATAAATATAAATTTAGCGGATCTGGCTAAACCATTTTGTCTACTCGACGAGTAACAATGTAAAAATGTCTCTCTCGCTCTCTTTAGTTATAAGAATTTGCATTTGTACATTACATTCTAAAGCAGTGCAGCACAGTCCTAGTCTCTTTTATATAGTTAAGAGTATCGTTGTTTTGTTGTTGTTTTCGGCAAAACTTTTTCGTTTTTACTTAGCTCTATGCTTCGCTATCAGTACATGCACACTGTAGACATATGTGCATGTACAAAATGTGCAAAATGGTCGTGGTTTATACGAAAGACTCTAGAGCTGTGCAGCACGTTGTATACACTTAAATCGGCTTTGCACTGCGACTATTCCGCCTCTATGTTATTCTATGTTCTTTCGTAGCTTATCTATTTCTAGGGTCCAGCAGGGTGGCTTGCATATTCCCCTAACGCTACTTGCGGACATGTTCTATTATGTTTTCTATATGCAAATCTATCTACCATACTATCAAACTTGATTGCATTATGTGGTACAGGCGGAATTTCTACTGGTATTGATTTTGAAATAAGTTATCTGAATTTGATCTTCTTACATCCTGTACCCAAAGGGTCAAGGGTATAATAAGTTCGGAAATTGCGTCTATTTAGAAATGTGTAATAGAGTGGCGATCAGCAACGTGTACACAGTCAATCAGTGTACATGTGATCGAGAGCACGACAGCATAAACAGTTAATTTACAGCTGTCAAGTGGATTTTCTCTCTTCAAATGACACATGTTAAAGAGAGAAAAGCCACTTGAAAGCTGTTAATTAACTATTTATACTGCATTGACATTATATGACAATGATATAAATCAGAATTGCCAGAAGTTTTTTTGTGTATAAGTTTGTATCCAGCTACAGAGGAAGCAAAATATTATTTTCGCAACTTTAGCTTCATACCGAAGTATTACTTTCACACTGGTATTGAAGACGTTTTGATCAACTAAAAAATCTAAAAAAGACAATGTTTTGTATTTACCTACTTTATTAAAATTTTAATTGGTACAGGGCGCCTGCGTCGTAGCTACCTCAGCTATATAGCACCTAACACATCGACTTGTTGAATAGTAGGCAATTGGTTGGGTTCTCATTGACTCTAGCCACGAAAAAATGTTTCAATCCCGTCTTTTTATACTTCAAATCGATATCTCAAAAACTAAAATACTAAAGAAGTTTATATCGCTTCAAATAAATACTTTTGATCCAAAAAGAAATGTTTTTAATAAATCTTCTTAAGTTTTAAATGGAGTACCAAAATTACATATTGCATGAAATCTTCAAATCTTCCATTATGATCTTCGAATTTGACCTCAATATATAATATACACTTGGACAATTAAATATGTGTATTTTTGTACAAGTAAAGTAATTTTGTGAGTCACTGTATTTCCACATGCCACTTTGCGCGCAACATGCTAACAACTGCAACAACAACAGCACAAAATAGGCCAACTGAAGCAAGGTTATTGCCACTGGTTCGATGAAGCAAGGATATTCACACAGGACTAAGGCTTAAGCATAGCTCTGCTAGTTGAGTTAGTGCTGCCACTTGTTGTTTTTGCATTAGCAAAAGCCACTCCAACTCGAGGTGCATAGCAAATTGCATTACTTCAAAATTAACTTCACTTTGAATTCAGAATTTCATTTTTCAAAAAAACAGATTACATTTATCTAAATTTATTATTAATGCTTGTATCATACAGCGCAGCCTTGCATCCTGCGGATTTTCCATTACGCCTGCATTTCCATTAGTTCTGACAAAGATGACCTTACAAGCTGGAGGCCATGTCTACTACAAAAATAGCGTATCCTGCTAATATTTCAACTGCTGCTCCTTTGGTGCTGGCACTGTCTGCTTAAGATGTAATTAAATATTCTCTACATTGCTCATCTTTTGCTGTTTTCTTGCACCAAAGTTCTGGCTTGACTCCGGTTGCGGTGTTAAAATTGCTGTTTTCACATCCTTGCCAACTTCAGGGTCGCTTCGAAGGTCGCATAAGGATGGTTGAGCGAATAATTACACCTGCAGCAGACAAGTTTTTGCAAGAAAGTTCACTGCAAGAAAATCTGACAATATTTTCTATGGAACAAAAAATCACTTTCATCGAGAGATAAATAAATTAAATTCCAATTCATAGCTAAACTAAGGGTGTGTGTTTTTTGAGGTGAGCTTACTTACGTAATTGCAAACTGAAAATTGGCTTTATTGGAAAGAAAACGATTCTTAGCTAATCGAATTAGTCGCACGGATTGTACATTCTGTCTACTGTAAAATGGATGTATCGCACGGTATTCTTCTGACGTTAGTCTATTCAATGTTGAAATGGTAAACCAAACTGAGCACAAATAATAATAGCGTTGCCAGATCCGACCAATTTATTACAGTTTAATACTTGCCGAAAAATGGAACCTCTAAAAAACCACCGTTTCTTTGTTAGAAATATTGTAAATGACAAAATGGCAAACCAAACTGAGCACAAAGCGTTGTCAGATCTCACTAATTTATGACAGTTCAATCACCGTCGGTAAATGGAACCTCTAGAAAAACACTGTTTATATCTTAGAAATGTTAGAAATGATAAAATGGCAACCCAACCTAATTACAAACTAAAATAGCGTTGCCATATCTGAGAACTTTAAGTTTAATCCCAATCGGAAAATGGACCATCTAAAAAACCAGAAATGTTGCAAATGACAAAATGGCAAACCAAACTAATCACAAAGCGTTGCCATTTCCAAGCAATTTATGAAAGTTTAATGCATGTAGGAAAATGAAACCTCTCAAAAATCAAAAAAAAAAAAAACAAAAAAAACGCCCTGTAATATTTGTAAGAAATGCTGGTGCCACTTGCCGGGACAAAAGCGATTCAAATTCAATTGACCGCGCAGCAATTCCATTAAACGCAGCAGCTAAGGGAACAAAATTCGTATATAATAAAATAAAAATTTGCAATAATACCTTCGACTGGCAGCAAATAGAATTTTTACGCATATAATAAAGCAAAATGGATATGGCATTCTTTATTTTATACAGCTGCTTAAACAAGATGGCGCTTTTACTTCTGCCAGAACACCACCTCCAAAGCACCTCGTATCCTGCTGCTTCTGCTTCTGCTTCAGTTTCTGTTAAACTGCTTAAGAATGTCAATAATATCCGAACACACACTTCTGCCAACGAAATTCTTGAATTCGAACGCGAACGAGGGTGCAAATCATTTCGAATTGAGAGTACGAGGTGCACCTTTTGCTATCGATTTTTAAATCGCAATGAATGGCTTCGATTGCTTTTTAATGGCAGTTTTAAAATGAGAAAAAAAGATAAAAATGGAGAAATAAAAATAAAAAGGAAATAATTTGTTGTACGTTATGGCATGATATAAATTCTTGTAATATTTTGCTGCGCTATTTTGTAAGCGTATTATAAAGGACAAATAAAAACATTGCTGTTAAGAGTATAGAATGATGCTTTTTCATACTCATGTAAGAAAATATACCTATATGTTTCTATTAGCCTGCTCTGTGTTTAAAGTTGGTATCTATCTACTATTTGGAATAGTCAGTCTCAGTTCAATTGCTTTTGAAGTTTTAACTACGATGTAACTTAAAACAAGTTTGTTCAGATATAACTTTTTAATGATTTTGAATCGAGCGTTATATATTTTATGCCTTGGCAACCCTAATATATAGCTCTTTGGTTTTAACTGACATTTCTATTAGAAAGTCTGACTTTTTTTTAGCACAAACATACGAAAACCATAAGAACACTTTTTGTGTTTTACAGTGAATTGCGAAAAAAGCCTTGTTGCCAAAAAATGGATTTTACTAGTAAAAATTGCGTGCGTTGTTTTACAATGACTTTCAACGTAGATTATCTCAACGAGAGGGCATCAATCAGCCTACTTCGATTTTTGACGATGAAGCGCTATCAAAAATAGCTTTTTATGAACGGTATGAATTCAAAAGTGGTCACCGTTCGATTAAAAACGAATCTAGAGAAGGACTTACAAAAACAGCATACATTCGATATTACATAAACATTTAAGCGTTAAGAAGATTTGATCGCGTTAGATGCCGCATAATTTGACAGTCACACAAAAAAAGCCAGTACTGATTGCAAAGAAATTGCAATGAAATACATTCGTGGTGGTTCAAAATACGTCTTTGATATCGATAACAGGTGACATGAATCTGTGAATCTATGCATATAAGCACGAAGCAAAAACAACAATCGATTGTATGAGTGTTTCAAGTTAACCAAATCCTCAAAGAGTGGCTTGTTTTTTTCGGAAAAACTGCTCATGTTGCAACTGTTCCATTAGAGCTACTTAGGACTGTCAATTCTGTATGGTACACAATCATTTTTTGTCAGAAGTTTTCGGAGAATTGAAGAAAACCAACCGCCGAATTCGGACTATCATCCACCAGAACAATACAAGCTCTCTCTTGATTCCCAACAACACTTTTTGAGCACTATCATCAAAGAACTGTTGCGCCATACTCTTTACAATCCTTACTTGGCACCAAATTACTTCTCTTTGTTACCGCATATTAAAAATAGTTTGCGAGCTCAATGCCCGAAGAAGGTATTGAACCTCTTAAGCAGCTCGTTTTGAAGATACTAACTTCTGAGTGGAAGTAAATAGTGAAAATAATAGCAAACAAACTTTTTTCCGGCTATGCTGCCTTGAAAAGTGTGCCTATGTGGACCAATTGGCCATATTACCGACGTGATGGGCATGCCATAAATGAATTTAATACAAGATATCTGCGAATCTTCAATAAGAATCTAAATGTCACAGTTTGAAGTCTATAGATATTACAGTTCCTAAGATCTGTTGTTTCATACATTTAGACGAACGGCAGGACGGACGGGCAGACTGATCAAGAGTATATATAATATATACTTTACTTTTGCCAGTTACATACATTCGCACAAACTTATTATAGCCTGGACCCATTGGGAAATCGTGTACTTCAGTTGAAACGATGCTTCAATAATCTTTATAAGCATCCAACAAATTGCAGTCATGTTTTTCAATGCTCTATCATTTCATTTTTATGGTGGATAGCTCAAATAATAATAAATCACCAAGTGGGCAATTGGTCCTTACGTGGACTACGTCTAAAAGTGAGTTGGACACGTCCCTTAATAACTATGTCAAGTTTTCGTTCATATGAAGCTATCGGATTTCTAGTTGATATTGAACGTAATAAAAAAGCTCTCTTACCTCTCTTATCAAAATGGATTAAAGAGGGCGGGACATGCCCATCAATATATGTATTTGTGAAGCTTGCATTCATAAAAAGCTTCTATATGAAACTTTAAGTTGTAATAAAACAGATTTTTATAGATGCCGGTAGATTTGTGGGCGGTGGCTTTGTATGGTGATACCCCGAAAAGTGGGCGTGGCATGGTCATTGTGACATATTTTCAGTTTGAAACGTAGGAAGTCTTTTTTCCCGATTGCAGATGGACATATTCAAAACTGATTACAGACAGAAAGACGAATAGACGAACATCCAGATAGCTAGGCAGGCGGACAGACAGTTGGACATGGCACCACACAGTATATGAAGAGTACAAAAACGAGCCTTGCCACGCCTTTTTGTCCTGCACCATGTGCGAAAGTCTCCATTTTAAAAGTGGCACCAAAATCGTCATATTTCATCAACTAATTAACGCAGTTGTAAGAGATTCGGTACATATGTGAAAGCCAACGGTAAAAAATATGATCCGCTTTAAAAAACGACAGTGCCTCTACCAGAGTAACAACAAACAAGCTAAACAAAAATAAATTAATTGACGTAGATGGATTTTTGGCACAACTGTTAAGAATATCAGGAGAAATATGATCCTTTAATTATAAAATTTTTTAAATCGATATAAGTAAGATTAATTGTTTTATATATAAATTTATAATAACAGTTTTTTATTGGTAGAGATACAGCAACACATTTTTTCTAGATTGAAAAGCATGTTATGGTGTGGAAAATCGGACGCGATTTTTTCTTATGATTTCGATTATTTAGGTAATCCGATAACTCGATTTCTCTTATGATAACGATTATTTAGTCGATTCCAAGTCTCTCATATCTATTAAGGGTAATCGCAAAGCGCACATATCTGTAAAAACAGCTGGAAAAATAGACGCAACAATGGAGCAAGCAATAGCTAAATTCTTTTTGTTTTTGTGGGAGGGAAATATTGAAGGGCTGAGGGGTATGCGAAAAAATACATACATTTTTAAGGAAATGGCATCCAAGCTAAAAATGTATGGGACGACTGCTGTTGAAGTAAGAAACAAGATTAATAATTTAACCAAGAAGTACAGGTACATATTTAAACATAAAATTTTTTTCTTTATTACAAATTAAAACTCTGGTACATTCCTATTGCAGAAAGGAGAAGATAAAGTTCGGGCAATATAATAATAAAGTTCGTGAAATAAAATTTAAACTGTAATTTAACACAAAACATGTATTAAGCAAAATTTCAGCTATATTAGCTGACAGACATCTGTCAAAATGTGACAATGTCAGATGATAGTGTTGTTTAAACTTGTTTTACCACACTGTATTTGTATACAGTTAGTTTTTTTATTTTGTTTCGTACTTACAGTACGTAGTAAGAGTTTGTTCTCATAAATTCAATATTTATGCCACTCACGTGTTTAGTAGCGATTGAAGCGTGTTTGTTTTTTCTGCAATAATAATTATTTTTGTGCTGAAATTCTTAAATGTATTCATTAACTTCACAGCGATTTTTTTGTTTTTTTTTTTTTTTTTCTGTTTTGTTTGCAGTTAGTCCCAAAGCGCGACACGCAATCCTTTGTTGTATCGTTAAATGCCACAGCCTTTAAGCAAATAGAAACGATTTTCAGCTAATTGGCGGTTCAGGGACTTTACTAATGAGCGCAATTCAGGTATATATTTAGTTATTTACTCCGCCCAACGCTGAAATACTCACTAAGCAGTTAAATGCTCAGAACTTAACAACCTATAATTAAGCAACGAAATGCACTAAGCAACCGCGATGGTAATTGTTTGTTATACATCGTACACCAAAACAAAAGCGTTTACAATTTGAAGCCAATGGGGAAAACTTGATCGGAACTCTTGTCTATATTCTATTTACAAATGCTATTCATCGAAATGAATATATAGCATGCAAAATATATGTAATTGAAACTTGTGAATTAGACTGACTTATGTATTGAGATTTTCAAAAGCAACTCCAGTTTATCATAGCTGACTGGCTTGGTAAGACATATCTACACTAATGGGCATACATATTTTGACGAAAATAATATGACACATTTTTGCTTTTAACGTTTTATTGTTTTTATAGCACTTAAGGAACGATTTTTTACTATGTAATACATAGTATTTTGACGAGTGATTGTCAATTAAGAAACAATATTTATAAGTAAAAATAGCTAAAGAAAGTGATTGTCATTTAATAAAATGTATAGTCCCCTTTGGCCTCAATAACTTTTTGGAGATGTCTCGGAACTGAGTCCACTAAATTTTTAAGGACCTTTGGGGATATCTAGTTCCAAAGAGAAGTGACTTCTGAAATAGTCTCTTCTCTGGTTTTATGCAAACCAACATCTCGTTTACGTTTTATTAGAGACCACACGTTTTCGATTACACATCAAATCCGGAGTTTGAGGTGGGCAGTTGAGTGTAGTAACGCCAACAGACTTCAAAAATGTTTGTATCGTTTGCTTTTGTGGCACGGCGCATTATCCTGTTGCAGGATAAATGAAGTACCAATCAGCCTATCACCGGAAGGCAATGCGTTTTCATTAAGGGTATACAGATGAAGCCTTCGATGGGAACCAAGTCACCCAACCCATTGTACGCAATGCATCCCCAGAACACGACAGAGCCACCACCATGGCTCACTTTTTGACACACGGGCCTAAATTTTTATCTTTGTAAACGTGGGAGCCTTACATAGATCTTACTTTTAGATGAATTATACTCAAAGGAGCTTTCATTTGTCCACAGAACGCTTCTCCAAAATCTAGCGGCTTCTTCTTGTGCTCTAGTGCAAAAGCCAATCTATTTTGCTTGTTAACTTTTGATATGTAAGGTATTTCCGTTGCTCTGTAAGTTTTAAAATCATTTTCTTTTAAGCGGCACTGCACCGTACACTCACTAATTGGAGTATATGCCAACATATTCCATTGATCAGCAGCAATTCAAATCATTAAATTAATATTGTTTTCGGTCTTCAGTGGTGGTTGTTTTGCGCTTAGCACCTGATTTCAGTAAGTTTCTGACATCATTATTTAATTGATAGTGCAAAGTTTGACGGGACAATTTTAATTATTTTGAAATATCTTTAACACTGACACCGACTTTAAATTTTGCTACTGTCGAAGCTCTTGCAACACAGCTTAGCTCAGCAGTTTCTCACTTGATTTCAAACTATTATAAAGCAATTATGTTTCCAAATTACAATAAAAAGTCGTCACAAATGATTACACTTACTTCATTTGAATTGCACATGCTTAAAAGTGCGCGAAAACTGTAATAAAGATTTTGTCAAAATACTTGTGCCTTAGCAGAATCCGCGCCTCACACACTTTATCAGTTGTAGGATGAAGGTGTAAAGAATAACACAAAAAATATTTAGCGTACGTTTAGTTGTTGTTATAAACTGCATGTGGGCCATAAATTTGTTTCCGTTATTCTATGCTGATCAAAACAACGGACGCCGATAGTTGAAAGTACGATTCGTCAAAATATTTGTGCCCATTAGTGTATATTTTAATAGGCAAGCAGATTTTGTGTGACGGCTGCTACGCTCACAGTATACAACCATACTCCAAAACCATTTCCAATTGATAGGTATTTATTTGCAGATGTGCACAATCTATATTTTATCAAAATTAGTTGAATATTCTGTGCGTAAAAGACTTAAACATTTGTCACTCACACAACGAAACAAACACAAATAGGCTTTACAGGAAATGAAAACGCACACATACAAATCATAAACGAGCGAGCAGTTTACAAGTTTATAAGACTTTGCGGACGCGAAAGAGATAGGAGATTATAAGTTTTACTTAGCTTTGATTTTAGTGACTGTCTCTCTGTTTGTAGTTGCTGCTGTGATTGGCGCTTGGTGAAATAACAAAAGCAATAAACGCATGAACGCAAAAATATACAAGATTACGTTCGATGCAGTCGACCGCTGGCCATACATACTAGTTAGTATTATTATCGCATAATGACTGATATTAAAAAACCAACACATTTAAGATACTTTACTAGTACGAGTATAATATTTGTTTTAAATGAAATCACCAATATTTAGACTTGCATAACAAAAAAATTGCTATATTCTTTTGAGAAAATGCTTAAGGAGCGCTTAAATTTATTTAAAAATCCATTATTTTTCATATCTGTTGACATGCAAACCCTATTAAATAACTGTCATGTACAAAACAAAGCAATCTCAATAAATGATGCATGAAATTTTACAAGAAATTTATTAGCTCACAGGTATACTCCTATATTTTCAAATATAAAATCACTGCCGGTCCAGCTAACCCCAGCAAAGCAGCCAAATGAAGCTAAGAATGCATGTATTTTAGCGTGAAAAAGTATTAACATGGATGGACTGCATTTGATGTGTGCTTTCTGCTATGCTTTATGGCAAAGTATATTTTTACACTTTACAGTAGGGCATATTTTTGTCAGTATCATTTTTGTAACACTTAATCCAAAAATCGAAACAATATCTTAAGTGCGTATACAATGACAGTCTAATCGAAAAGGACTATAAATAATATAAAAGTTGAACGATTATGTTAGACACGTATTTGATGTAAGTATTTTATTTAAAAAAATGTTATAATACTAATTTCAACCCCACAGACTAGCCCGATAAGACAACCTGTACGTAAGTACTCGTAGTTACATTGCACAGTGGTTACGTCCGTAGGCCAAAAATAAAAATAAAAAAAAAACGAAAAAAATATATTAAAATGCAAACAAATTGTCTTTAAAATGTCCAATCTTCTTAATGGCAAACCGGTTTTTTCTGGAAATCTAACGGGACTTTCAAAAAATAACATTAAAAGCATGACGACGTGTTCATAGTAAGCTTTTCTTTCAAAACAAAATCACACTTCAAAGTGGTCAAACGTTTGCTAGAGTGTTCCGGAATAAATAATTTAAAATGAATTTTGAAGTTGAATGTATTTACATATTAATAATTAACTTACTTATCAAATTAAACATTAAATTAAACTTTAGATTAAACCTTTTTTGTGTGTATTTTGCGAACTTCTTTTTATGTTTAGTAGAAGTTTTAGTTTAATTGGAAAGTGGAGATTTGACGGCAGTACCAGACATAATTTGGAAAAATCCTCGACCGTCTTCCACACGTTACTGCAGACCAATAAGATTAGAATTCATAAAAGAAACAACTCAAATGAAGAAAAATATTTCATGGAAAAAATTACACTGCTAAGGCCCACAACATGTGTAGTATCCAACAAAAAGATTCAAATTCAACATAGTTTGCAATTGACAATGGTTGATGGAAAACTCTATAGTGCTCTAAGTCAAACATCTTCTTTTAAGTGCTACATACATGTGTGACGCAAAGCCAACAGTAATGAATGATTTGGAAAAATGCTTAGAAAAAAAGGGTTCACGAAGCACTTTATGAGTTTGGGTTGTCTCCGTTACACTCATATATTCGGTTTTTTTAATGTTTTTTACATTTGTCGTACAGATTGGATCTGAAAGGTTGGCGAATTTGTACCCCAGAAGGGAAAAACATCCTTCTGCATAGGAAATTTCAAATTCAAGAAGACTTCTTGGTACTGTGTATTTTTGATGATTTGTATTAGTAAAATCACGCCCATTATTTCATAAAATATTACTGTAATGTAGATATAAGAAAAAAAAAGTCAAACTGATATCTCTACTGGAAGTATTTTTGGCCGGTAGCTTCATATAACTGCCCAACTGTGATGGCGCCACAGAAACTTCATTGTATGCCCAAGGATTCCGTTTTGGTTCTCAAGATTCCACTAGCCCTCTCATTAAGAGGTCAAATATTGAAGTTGAATCAATTATCTTGGAAAATAACAAAGTTATTAAAATTTGTCCCGATCGTTTCTATGGGAGCTATAGGTTATAGTCGTACGATTTGGACAATTTTTTCATTATATATTTAAAATATTTTTCTAGATTTTTGGTAAAAATTTCATAACGATATCACCTATAGAAGTATTTATGGCCGCGGCTCCATACAAGCCCAACCACTGTGCATTGGTGACTGAAACTAGGATGTTAACACCTTAAACACAAAGTGTTTATAAGATATTGCCTCATTTTATTGTAATACTTTAAGCTGAGCTCAGACTGTAGAGCATGTCTCTCAAGCACGTTGCGCTAAACGCAATGTTGGTTCAGTAATCACTTTCCCAAAGCGCAAAATAACATGTTCGATGTAAGGTGACCCAAACCTTCATTGAAGAGTTATGGACTAAAAAGCACTAAACATAATTTCTACGACTATCGCCTCTATTGCCGTTAAAAGACTTAGAGACAGCAATTCATGAACAAACGCTAGAATGAGCCATTCGACGATCCTAAACTACTATATGAATATATCACAACACATACTGACTATTATGTTTCGAAACTAGCTATCAACATAAATACAACGTCAAAATCACCTTCCGGTTTGAAAATAAGGAAAAATCGACTCCTTTAGTATACACACAGAGAGCTCTAAGCTAAAGTATCAAGTCGTACTTCGCGTATACAAAGAAATAGGTATAAAAGCCTATTTCAGGCTTCCAGACAATTGCAGCGTCTATCGAACCGATGTCGCAGCCATTCAGGAAGCTAATCATGTTTTAAGAACTCATCAAATTAGACAAAGCATTGTATTTCTATATTCACATGGTGAAGCAGCGCTAAAAGCTTTAGACTCTTGTACAATAGAATCAAAAAACAATTTCTGAATGCCACAGATAAGATGGCTACTCATTAGAGTACTATAAACCTCGTTTAGGTTCCAGGGTACAGTAACATCGAGCTTGCTAGACGGTCTACCATCGTTAAGATTCTTTCGTTTAGCTACGCGGCTATAAGTAGAAAGACCTAAATGATCTTTCAGAAATATTTAAAATTATGGTCAGTAACATATTGCGATTCATTAAATCGTCCCAATGGATGCAGAAGGAGCGGTGTCTCACAATAAAAGATTCGCCATACCACAATTGGCTTCTTTGGCCTAAGTGATGCTAGTTCTAATGTCTTATTGTGATGTTAGTTCTTCCTGCCACCGGCTACTCAACATAACCTATCATATGTTATCGTCATGCAGTTTGCAGAAATCTTCTTTATTTCGAGATCATCTTATCCACGTATACAAAATACGACCGAGTATAAAGACATTCACCGAACCATGAAGTTCTAACCATTTTCTGAATAAATTTTTGGTTAAATGAGAGATTGAGTAGCTTGTTTAAGGCTCCTTATATGAACCATTGATTATATAGTTTTGTGGTTCAATCTACACATAAGGGTATGCGGGATTGTTGAAATATTAGAATTAATTTAAAAAAAAAAAAAAAAAAATTTGCATACAATGACTCGGAAAAGGGGGATCAGGCTTGTATGGGGCTACACCTTGAAGGGTTACTAACTGGGCATATGTGCAATATTTTGTAAGGATTGACGTAATATACGCCAAATTTGGTACTTCTAGCTGAATTAAGTAAAAAAACAAACAAATTTTAAACAAAAACTTAAAAATGACGGTCAAGTTTGTATGGGTGCTACCGCATATAATTGTTCTATCTGGAACTATGTGGTGTAATTTATTAGAATTTACGTAAGCTACATCAAATTTTGCGTTTCTCGCATAATAAACTTAACAAAATTTCAAACGAAAACTTCTAAAGGGGTGCACATTTGTATGGAAGCTACCCCTTAGAGTGTGGTTGGCATTTAATACTAGTTATTTGAAGTGTATCTAATTTTTTGTGAAGTGTATCTAGGCTTCTGTTCAACCGTATTAATCGTTTTATTGTAGACTTTTATAAATCTATTTTTATCAAGATGATGAAGTTCAGTGCATTGACGAAGAATAATGCAGCACACACTATTATGGCTGTAGGAGCTCTTTATGAACGTATGCCATATATGTATAGGGCTACAAAGAGCGACTAAAAGAAGCTATTTCTATATATATATGTGTGTGTGTGTGTGTGTGTGTGTGTGACACAATGCCATAGTTCACTGCATGCTCATCAGACAAGACAGGACAATCACTGTACTACTTACGAGTATATACAGCATTCGATGGTATTTGTATGGGTATATACATATATGGGTGGCAATTAAATAACAAAGGACTGGGTAGGCCTAGACTACGGATGCTGGCTCTGGTTGGCAAATGTGTCCAAAACAGTGATTTATGACCAGTCGAGCAACGAACATTGAGCTTCAAAAGCCGTAGTAGTATGTGTATGTAGGTAGGTAAACAAAGATTGCACTGGAAATTTATAAAAATGCATGCATAAAATATATATACTCATAGATATATACCCGTATATATAAATGAAAAATGCATAAGAATAAAATAAATAAAATATCTAGTAGAAAAATGAACGCAAATATATCTCGATACATGTACGCAAAGGCTTACAGCAATCCTCACTTCTGCTGCTGTGCAAACTGCTAAAGCTGAAATCACGAACAACTTTTTAAGCGCAATTTCCGTGAAGGATTTGTGGCAAAAAAAAAAGCTTAAAGCCTTTTTGAAGATACACCTCGCAAAAATCCGCTGCCAGCTGGTTTTATGCATAAATTCCCGTGCAGCCATTATGCGTCGACATCAGTATCAGTATCAGTATCACAGTCATTGTCTTAGCCAGTCGTGATGCCTTTATTAGCCATGGTGCAAAGCCTGATGTTGGCATCCTTTGGAGATACATCGCATAGATAAATATGCTCCTAAAATGCTATATTAAAAGCATGAGGAGCAGCAGCAGCCGCAACAGCAACAGCAGCACCAGCGACATTATTAAATAAGTATTGTGGTTATTATAACTTTTATTATTACACAGAAACAGTACGGCGTCCCGGGTCGAAGTTTGGCGAAGAAGATGTTTTTCTGCCATAGGTTACCAAGCAACGCTTTTACTTCAAGTTTGAATCGCATCTTGATGTTATTCAAGAATTATGCAAGCTATTTTGTGTACGCACGCCTCCGCCGCCATGGTTTATTCTACTGTGTAGTTATGTACAATATTATTATTAGCATCTTTATGAAATAATAATGAAAATATTACACTCAAGCATCGAAATATCTACTTAATTTATGCCAGGATGCAGAAATGTTTTTGCGCCAGCATACAAAGCGCACTTGAAACGATATTTAAGCAATATTGTTAATTAAAATTTACGCTGATAAGCTGCATTAAGTGATGCACAATTAATAATATTCTTAAGCTCTATCTTCCTCTCTGTAAGTAAAAATCTTTTACTTTTTATAAATTTTACTGATGTTTGCTTGTATAAAGTGAAAACTCGAATAAGGCATATCTCATTTGAGCGAAGTTCTCATACGTTGTGTGAATGGTATATTACTTTCGACACAAAACTCGCAAACGTGCTCAGAAACGAGCATTAAGTGTGCAAAAAAGAGAGAGAAAGAGAGCCATCCTCCTTGGCAAAAAAATGCGATCGTTGCGATACATTTTCACGAAAATGACTCGCTAACGATAACTTTTGCGAACTATCGTAAACGAAACTCTTACTGTCACAGATGATTTATTTTATTAACTCTTACAAGCCCATATTATACTAGTAGTGGGTGAACTTAATAAATATTTGAGGTTATACTTTCATTAATATACTCATAAATATTCACTGACATCAATTTCGAACGCCTACGTACCCTAGTTCATCCTTGAAGAGTTATTACTCTAGGCAAAGTTGGTTCTGAATGTGTGCTCACTACACAAATTGTGCTCACTAAATGACTACTCTTTTAATGTAGAAATATTTGTTTGTTAATTCCCTTTTGTGTGATTTTGTTCTATTATTCCACATGTTTTCCCTCTCTATTCTACTGGGTGTCTCAAAAAAAAGTTACATTTGATTTGCTGATTGCGTGAACGCAACTAGTCCGAGGGGCGCGGGGGGTATGTCAATCGGTAGCGTAGCTTTTGGGAATTTAGTCGCTATGGAGCGTTTCTCGGGAGCTGACCTTGCGTTGTGCGTTCGTGAGTTTTACAAAAACGGTAGAAAGCCCTACATTCGCCTAAAGTGACCTTATGGGCTGCGATGTCGGCGAGAGGAATTATCGTCCCTTAATTTTTTGTAGCTGAAAAGGGACGCGCAGTTACAGTAAATTCAGAGCGTTATGTGGAGATGTTAGACGACTTCTTCGTGCCAGAACTGCAAAACTTTCCTGGTTATAACCAATGAACATGGTTCCAGCAGGTCGGAGCAACTTCTCACACGTCCAACAGGTCTCTACCACGAGTTCATGAAAGTTTTCCTGGCAAATTGATCTCCAGGAAAGGTGACATAAATTGGCCTCCACGAAGTTCCGATTTAACCCCTATGTACTTTTTCCTGTGGAGTTACGTCAAATCTAAAGTTTACGGCAACAAACCGACTTCCCTGGCACAATTAAAAGGAAATATCCGTCACGAAATAACAGCCATCACGGAGAATGCCGAGCCGTCATAGGAAATTTTAGTACTCGATTAAATGAATGCCGTGAACGCAACGGTTTACATTTGGACAATATCATTTTTAAGAAATGAATTCCCAAAGTGTGTATTTTAATATGTAATAAACATTTTTTCAATAAACTACTTACTTTTTTATCGATTTTTTAAATGTGAACTTTCTTTTGAGACACCTTGTATTTACCGTTATTAAATTGCGCTTGTTTTTACGTTTCATAACTATAGCACAACAAGAAAAACAAGCTATTTTTTTTTTTGGAATTTGAATGGAAATAACTCTTTGGAAAACATTTAAATATAAAAAAATATTTTATTTTATTAGTTGCCCTTATTTTGAATACATTTAAATATTCGTTTCCCATTTCTGCTGCTGAGAAAGCAGACCAATTTGTTAGCCCTGGAGTATACTATGCCTATAGTTAGCAGAAAATATCTCATATCGGGAGCAAAAATGTAGTTTCACTTAAAAAAATGTTAGGCTGAAAAGATTCATCTATGTCAATTAGTCAAATTTGTAAATACCATGAACTGTCTTAGCCACATATAAATACATACACAGTATACATAGAGGGAGTACCAAATTCATGCAAGACGTAATTTTGATAGAAAACAATTTAGGAGTAGTCAAAATGCCAAAAATGACTAATTTTTCATAAATTTAGGTTGGAATATCTTAAAATCTTTACTTGATAAAGCAATTTTGCAACTTCAAAAACTACTCAATACCGAGTTTCAATGAGATCGAATGAGTGTATTCAAAATTTGTGAAATGATGCATCACAGTTTGTATTTTGTGTACAACTTTTTTGAAGTTTCGTTCAAGATATTATTTGCTTGTGCACCGCTCTGCTTGGGGTGAATAGAATTATAACTTTGTAAAAGAGTTTGTAACACACTACATTAAAGAAAACATCGGAGACCCCATCGGAGACCCCATCGGAGATTTCATATTATACATATATACTCAGTTCGATGGGACGAATCGAACTTGCAATGTTGGTCTTTCTGTCCGTCTGTCTATTTCGCTCCATAAAACCAAATTAATAAACCCAACCACCTGCTTTGTGGTTTTTGTAGGTAAGTCTTTATTACTTTTTTCAGCTAACCACCTTCAAAATCGAATGATCACTATAGATTTAAAATACTTGACAGTAATACTTATAGTAGATGCGCGTGTAGAGTATTGAATCATCAGATCTACTGAATTAAACGTTTTCTCTTTTGTTTCTTTCTTCGTTAGCAACACTTTCCCGCACAAATGGTGCTAAATTCAGTTCAATGCAAGTGTTTTTGGGAAACCCTTTATATTTGAATCTCAAAATATTGTCTCTTTGAGGTAATCAATAATTTATTTATAAGTAATTTTGCTTACTTACAATATATCCAGTACTAGCGATAGTAATATATATGAATTACGCAAACAAGTTGTAATTTAAAAGCACTGTCACAGCTTTGTCTCATAGAACTAGAGTTGTTGCATATTATTTGCATTTAGTTAATTTATTATTGTATCTATATATATATATATATATATATATATATATATATATATATATATATATATATATATATATATATATATATATATATATATATATATATATATATATATATATATATATATATATATATATATATATATATATATATATATATATATATATATATATATATATATATATATATATATATATATATATATATATATATATATATATATATATATATATATATATATATATATATATATATATATATATATATATATATATATATATATATATATATATATATATATATATATATATATATATATATATATATATATATATATATAGAGAGAGACGATCGATCGATCGATCGATCGATCGATCGATCGATCGATCGATCGATCGATCGATCGATCGATCGATCGATCGATCGATCGATCGATCGATCGATCGATCGATCGATCGATCGATCGATCGATCGATCGATCGATCGATCGATCGATCGATCGATCGATCGATCGATCGATCGATCGATCGATCGATCGATCGATCGATCGATCGATCGATCGATCGATCGATCGATCGATCGATCGATCGATCGATCGATCGATCGATCGATCGATCGATCGATCGATCGATCGATCGATCGATCGATCGATCGATCGATCGATCGATCGATCGATCGATCGATCGATCGATCGATCGATCGATCGAGATCGATCTCGAGAGATCGAGATCGTCTCTCTCTCTCTCTCTCTCTCTCTCTCTCTCTCTCTCTCTCTCTCTCTCTCTCTCTCTCTCTCTCTCTCTCTCTATGAGTATGAGTATGAGTATGAGTATGAGTATGAGTATGAGTATGAGTATGAGTATGAGTATGAGTAGTAGTAGTAGTAGTAGTAGTAGTAGTAGTAGTAGTAGTAGTAGTAGTAGTAGTAGTAGTAGTAGTAGTAGTAGTAGTAGTAGTAGTAGTAGTAGTAGTAGTAGTAGTAGTATGAGTCTCTCTCTCTCTCTCTATATATATATATATATATATATATATATATATATATATATATATATATATATATATATATATATATATATATATATATATATATATATATATATATATATATATATATATATATATATATATGCATTTCGAAATGCAGTATTTGATTTGTATATACGAGTATCGAGATACATAGTCCAATGTAGGAAATGTATTGTCGATTGATTGCCTTATAACATGCATAATTAAGTTTACGTTTGATTGAAAATGGCTTCATTGCATGCAACTAAAGTAATTCAGTGTCAGAGTTTGCTTGTATGTTAAATGCAAATGTTTCAGCGCAAACATAATTTATGTTCGATTATTTTGATTGCACCAAACCTAGATTCTATATATGCCATGCAACTCTCGCTTACCTACGAGGACAATTTGATAAGTGAGCGAGTTTATGAACTTACTGTTCCTCTCAACTAGCAGACTGTAAGGCAGACAGACGAACAGAAATCCGAAGAATGCAGCTACTGCTTAGACTCTGATGTGCTGCTTTGGATTCGTGTTTTATCTACGTTCATGAAACAATACTGCAAAGCTATCACATGATTACGTTTTACGTCAATTTCTGAACCAACCTGCTTTCTGTCCGTCTGTTTGTCTTTCATGTCTGCTTTCAATCGCTTTCAAAACACATACATAATGATGCAGATTGGTTACTTCAGGTACTACAAAAAACTTAATCTTAAATCAACTTAAATCAATATTATTCGAAATGTAAAAAGTCACTGACTTATCAAATCGCCCTCGTACAATGAGTGGCATTTCACTTGCTGGCATGCATTTATTTAATTTTGAACAAAGGTGAGATGTGCATGGAATTCAAATTAAGTTGTTAATGTGCGAGCGAAGTGCAACAATGAAGTATGCAGGATAATGCATATATATAAGGACGACGACAGTAGACGTTTTCACGTTGCCGCAGCTCTAGATACAAATGCGAGCGTAACAAAATTTGCATGCAATCGTTGATGAAGCGAGTAGATACATTGCCACGATGAAGCCGTTGATGGTGGCAGCGGAAACGAGTGATTGCGGTTGCGTGTATCTGTGTATGAATGAGCGTTTATCCTTGCTATGTAGATGTATGTAGATACATATATGTGTGTCTGTATCTGTGACTGACGTTGGTGAACCGCAAGCGAGAGTGAAACCAAGAAAATGAAGCGATTTAAATCAAAATGGCAAACTCATTTCGTATAACAAATGTCAGTACGGAGGCAATAGCAACAGCAACAGCAGCAAAAATGTAAATGTAATGCAAATGAGTTACTTTGTATGTATGTATCATCTTATTTAAAAATCAATACAAACACAATTAATGAGACACGTTACCGCAGGAGCCACACAGATTACGTATTGTACCATATACGAGAACGACAGCAAGAACGTTTGCTATTGTATATATTACCTTAGACAAATGTGAAATAGTTGGTAACACACGCAGCACTCCCAGGCTAAGATATATACACGCTCATTAGTCTTTGTTGTAAACAAATACACAAACAGGCAAACAAACACTAAACTAAGCAGCTGTCAAGGAAATTCAGTTGTTAACATTTGCATGCGAAATATTGAAATATTTCAAGTTTGAGTTGCAGTTAGACGTGCACTAAAACAAAAGAGCAAGACAGTATGAAACACAATATGAAACATTATAGATTTGTTTTTGTTACTAACAGCGTCCACATTGTGGGCATATTGTGCGATACGTTCATTAACAAAACGCTCATATGCAAATAAGAACATTGAAGCAACAACACTATCTGCACATTTGTGTGCTATTCCTAAATTTTACACGAGGAATTCTTATTTGCACGCTCGTGTGCTGAAATTGCTTTTTTTCACTCATGCGCTGCATATTTGTGTTCTTTTTATGTGTGGCACATTAGTGTCCAATCTGTGCTGCCCACACATGTTTTTGAGTTGAGAAATAGTTTGAAAATGCACGCGATTTGATTGTTGTGTTCGGCTCGCGTTTTGTTCGATAAGTGAGTATTCAAAATTTTTTTTATAAATAATTGAGTATGTAGAAGCTTAACTTCAATAATTTTATTGGGTAGATCAAACTCTCTTGTGCAAATAATAAAAAGCACACAAATATGCAGCACACGACTGAAAAAAATCATTTTATAGCACACGAGCGTGGAAATAAGCACACAAATGTGCTGATAGTGTGGTTCCTTTAATGTTTTTCTACATGAGCCTATGTCACATAGATATTGTTAAAAAGTTACAAAACCGCTGTGACAAAGACATAAACGATTTCTTTTTAAGTAAAGGTTTTGCGTTGCTGACTAAGAATTCGTTTTGAAGGTATTCGAAAGGGAAACCCAACGCAGTGGCACATGTTGGGATATGTAAAGCCGTTTGGCCACAGTATTCAATTGAAATCTGAGTTTCTTAGATTATTGTGAATTGTATCACAAAACGTATGTTTTGTAAAAGAAGTCAGACACAATAAAGCAAATTAAGTTTTGTGTTTGACAGTCATTGAAGGCAAACATGAAAGACAGACAGAGGGACAGAAAGCATGTCGGTGCCGAAATTGACCTGTAAGGTAATCAATCGTGTGACTTCGAAGTAGTGTTTGACGTTGGTTAACCGCAATATTCTCAAGTTTTTGCGCCGTTTGATGAATGTGATGAATAATATATGAAACTATTGCGGCACATCAAGGATCAAGCAGCAGATGATTGAGTGGATTTATTTAGTCGGATCGGCGTGATAACCTTCTGATTTCTGTCCATCTGTCTGGCTTTCATATCTGATTCAAAGGCTGTCAGAAACATACAGACTGCTTACAATTTGACCGTACTCTTTTAACAGATGGTAGTTGACAGGTGCAGTGTTGCATTTAAAGTTAATACGCGGTATTATGAGCACGTTAAGCTCGTTTCAGTGCCAAAAGTTAATTAAAAAACAATAAAAAACGTGAGCTATAGTTTACCAATTGAAAAATAATTGTTATTTTAAAATTGAATAGAATTGAGCAGTTCTGTGTTCACCACCCACCCTTTCTAATGCAGTCTTTAAAATTTTAAATCTCAAAAGGACAGACGAACATAGCTAAATCGACTCAGTTTCCGATGCTAATCAAGAATATATATATTTTACGGGGTATACCACCCCTCCTTCTGCATGTTACATACATACGCACAAACTTATTATACCCTCTTATCTTTGAGTATAGGGCATAATAATTATTTTAAGTTCGAACATGTTCGATACAACAAAATAAATACAACGTGTTTTTCTATTTAAGTTGCGTTCATTTTAGATATATTTTAGATATATATTAAATTGCTTTCATTTTAGAACTTGAGTTACTTCTGGTTAATAAAGTCTCCGTACTGACAGACAGCCACACAGACGGATATTGCCAGATATACTCGTGGAAACTGACTTTTTGCGGCATGAATTGAAAGAGATGGATATCTATGTGGTCTGATTTCAATAAGACTGCGGAATTTGTCACTCCGGTGATAGTGCATAAACCTTTTGCTCACATAGTTGTCTATTGACCACCTCGGAGCTTCGATTTAACACAACTCGATCTATGGCTTTAGGTAGCATTGAAGTACAAAAATTATGCTGATTATCCTAATTGTATGACTTGAATCGACATATTCAAGTTCATATACAACGATTTGCTTGTCAGACGTCTTAAGAAAAACAAATCAAAACGACAGATCACTTTGCATTATGATAATGTCAGATCTCACACACCGAGTGCTTCCTTAGACTTTTTGGAGTCATTTAAATTGAACGGATTTACTACGTACAGCACTGTCTGTCAAAGATAAATTACATGGTCAACGATCTACAACGCCAGAACAGACGTTCAAATTGCATGGTTTGGAAATATCTTCTTCAGAGTGGGAAAAAATGCTTTTCGGATTGGTTTCTGCACATCCAAGCATAACCCTGAAATGGCTTAAATGGTGTCTCATTTTAAATATATAAATGTTTAATTTAAACATGACAAATTGTCAACAAACAATTATATAACTATTTAAAGATACAAACTAGTATGTAAATATATCACACACATGTGACAGCAATTAACAAAACTATTCGAGCTTCAAAGTTGTTAAAGCGATAAGAAAACTATGCAAATTTTTCACATACAATCCAAAGTTATGTTGCTCAGTGCTAGAAATATTTAAACAAATTTGAAAATCATTTTTATATGCTGCAAATATCTGTAAGGACTAGCACCGAAAAAAAGGATATATTGCCTGAGCAATTTATTGATGCGGCAAATGAAAAGAGTAGAGAGTTAGAAAGAGTCTGTGTGAGTCTGTTTGCACAGACCGGGCATACAAATTTACAGAAAAATATGTTACACTTACAAAAATGCTAATAAAGAAGACTTACACTGCATAACGAGGCTGTAAATCTTTAAGTAAAGTCTGCACACACACACAAACTTTCCGTACAAAATGAAGCAACGTACGAGATACTTGTGAAGGCACTTAAGATGACTATCATAAGGAATAATACTACGTCGTATAGCCTATTACACGGCATCGCAGTCAGATCCTACGGGCGTCGAGGGCGACATCAACAACGAAAATCTCAATCTGAAGATGTACGGCGACCGCATCCGCAGACCCAAAAAAACAGAGAGAGACCGACCAACCGACCGACCGAGCTATAAAATAAATTTGCATAATGGTTTTATGCGTTTTTATTATTTCATAATTCAGTTTAACAAAGAGCAGCGTAGAGCATCAAAAGGACATGGGTTCTACACTAACTCGATATGATGATTCAAAATGTTTGAGCAAAGCGAACATTTTGTTATGAAATATTTTGCGGTGGAAATATTGTAACTAAAGTTTATACAGTGAATTGTTTTAAGTTAGGTATTGTGAACAGAGAAAGGATAGTTGAATGCGGCGTTGGAATATGCTGCAAAAGCGTTGTTTATTTCCAAAAAAAAAAAACAAAACAAAAAAAACTACAGTCTACTATACTCCACTAAGAGATACTCTTTAACCAGTAGTAGGGTGTTTCGCTGTTAAAATATGAAAGTCTTGACGGAAATTAATTGATTGCAGTAACTCGAACATCGTGAAAAACATCGTGATGGCTCCTAATTGGTATACGATTTTGACTGCAGTAAATAAGAAAACAATCTTCCGTCACTATCGGTATTAAAATTCAAAATTTGGAAAATTTTACTGACTGATTTCCAGCTGATCACATTTTACGCGATTCCAATGCAGTTCCTACCTTCTTTTCGGAAAGACTGACACCATACATCTCGATGAAAATGAAGAAGCCAAAGCTACAAATGAAGTTCCAGAATCCGATTTCAGAAGAGAAACTTTTTGAGTGATCGTCGATTCGCTTGCAATTACATTAGTGAGCTCCAACTTAAACACTCTCTCGGTCTAACGCTCCTAATGTTCGGCTCGTATACGTGTTTGTGTGTTTGTGTGCCCAGCAAGTATTTTTTTATTTCTGCTTTGTGTTGCTTATATTGGTTCCTAGTTCTTTAGCTCTGTACTATGTTTTTGGCGTTGCTTGCTAAAGTGCGGCTCCGTTAATTCGTATAGCAGTAAGCAGTTTTCTAAGTTGCGAGTTCAAACCTAGGACGAACTCAGAAAAAAGATTTTATTGAAACAAACTTATTATACGCTTACAATGTCATTTCCATATATTCTACCGTGTGCATACCACACCCTACCGCGCGCTAGATAACAATAATACGTAAACACACACACACACACACACACTCACACACACACACACACATACTATAGCTTTCACAAGCCAATGCAAGCAGAACGATTAGGGCGGTCGTGCCTGTCTATCGCTTGTTCAGGCGGAACGTCAGAAATGGGAATGCCTTTTTCGCGTAAATCGATTTAATAGAAGTTATCACGTTAAAAACTGAAGCATTAATATTGCTTATTGTTTAGTTACCAGTACCTACCATGTAAGTGTAATTCTGTGTCATATAATAAGGGTAGGGGTTTATGTAACACACATGGTTAGGCCGAATCATAGACAAGAACAGCCGAAACATACGTGCTTAATACCAGCATCATGGAACAAACACTTAAGGGTGGACTATTTTCTCCTCTTCAGTGAAACCTAGTCGTCGATAGTCTATTCAATAGACTAAATGTACTCAAGTCAAGTAAAAAAGTCTCAGAAAGTCAAGTAAGTCTTTTTTGATTTAAGGTCAATAGAAAATTCTTAAGCCAATCGCTGAGAGGATAAAAAACCTGAAAGCAAAATCAATTTACTCTCTCAGCTGCTCCAATTTCTTCGCACCGACAGTACACCAACAGGGTTGTGATTCGGCAACTGCAAATTTTTTAACCCTTCTGTATTTAAATCAATCCTACTTTTTCTTAAAATCAAGCTCAGTACAACTTGAAGAGAGCTAAATTTAAGAATTCAAGCTTACTCCGTTCTTGAACCACGAATTTGTACTTGGTTTAAGTAATTTCGTAGTCACCATACTTTTGCTGTCGATATGGATCAATTGAAATACGGAAATCCGGGCTTTTTATCAGTGCAAAGGTAAGAGATGACATCATCATTATGGCTAGTTATGGGAGTTATGGGACTCTGTGATATAATAAAAAGAGCACACAAAAAGGTTTAATTCAACATTAAAACCTGTACTAGGAAGCACAGGCTTTCTACACGAAAAGAGATTGAGCTTGGAGGGATAGTAGTGCAGCTCTGAAACAAGCTTAAATGTCTAGAGGAGACACTAGACAGTGAGTTTCTATGGAAAATACATTAGAGAAGAAACCATAAGGAAATGCAATGCAAGAAAATGCAAGGCTATATACATGAAAATGAAAAGTGCATGAAAATTATATATTTTTTTTTATTTTTTTTTCTTATCATTATCAAACTAGCTTCTATTCTTGATGCTGCAGCGCTAGACTAACGTGCTCTGCAGCCTGTATTGCCCTTTAGAAGCAATTCTAGATCAGATAACTCTGGATCTATAAATCGAATGTTGAACATTGCTGAGTCTACTCGTTTATGAAATTTTGTCATAAACGTCTGATAGGAGCTTCGGAGAAAAGATCCAATGTCTTATACCATCAAGGGAATGCGGATGAATCCATGGCGGACAATGGGAGAGGCTTCCGGACACATCATTGGGAGTCAATGGTCAAATACACCAGTATCTTTCGAATATACGTGTCCTGCAATAATTAGATTTCTGCATTTCAAGCTAGGTAGTGACTATCACAGCTGTGTTATTGCATTTCTATCGGACAGCCTGGTAGCGTACCTCTCTTGGAGGCCTCTCTTCACATTTTGCGGAATGTAAAGTTGTAGCTGGCAGTAGACCTTTTGGCTGCCTTTTGGCTATAACATACACTCTTATAAAACTAATATAGCCTTCGTATAGAGCATACATAAAATTTTCAAACTGCTTTTGTAGCTCAGTTTATCTAGCTTTGCCTTTGTCCGTCTAGTATCTGTATGAATATGCTTTTGTTAGGAAATGTATCTCATTTATTTTTTTAGAGTATATAAACTGTTTTCAGTGCTGTTGATGTTGTTGTTGCTGTTTATGCTCTAACAAATATTAAGCATACAACCATTATGTTGCCTCATATATTATTTTATAGCTCATGTTGTCATTGGATTTGTTACTGTTGCCGCTTTCAATACTATGAATACTTTTGATATATACACTTCCAAAACGTTCGTCAGCAAAATATCTGAAATTATGAGTTTATTGCTACAAAGCTTTTCTAACTCACTCCATTTTCTAGACTATATTACATATAGAGTGCGCACACACACCCTTTGTGCCTGTCGATTTATGTATTTGTATATATTTCATGTAAAAATATTAAGATGCATCGTAAAAACAAAAGAAATATGTATTCAGTAATTTACTATTTCATAGCTGCGGATGGAATACGCTTATTGTATTATATTATATCAGCGGAAGATCATCAAAGGCATAAAAAAGGCTTTCAGCATTCATTTCCCCCTTGTCACAGCATAAGTGTTGCTTTGTGGCAAATTTCAATACAAAAATCAATGCTTTATAATATAATATAATTTTCTTGCGACAATAATGTGCTGCACATGCCTATAATAATGGAAAGGATATTCAACTCATGGAAATGAAACTCTTCGCTGAAGCTATGATAATCACAAATTAACGAAAGTACATGTATAAGTCAGTATTAACCACATGTAGAATACTACTTGTATAGTTCACCACACCATGGTATTTAAATTCAAAATATTTTAATAGACACACGACTCTGTTCACCTTTTTTTGGGCTATCATATTAGACCAATAGTGGAAGTAAAAATAAAAACACCATATCGAAGGTTATCTATACAAATGCGTAAAAGTGAGCAGTGGGTTTGTATAAGACTACCTAAAAAAGTGGGCGGGACACTCCCATTTGTATAAGAAGCGGAAGTCCACTAAAATCCACCAAATCAAATTTCAAGTTAATATTGATTTAAATAAATAATTTTCACATAAAAAAAAACACAAAATTGCACGGTGGGTTTATATGGGGGCTACCATAAATTGTGGACGGGCCACGCCCATTAGTCTATATATGTTAAACGGCTGTCTATAAATAGGCATGTCGCATTTCAACCTAATATTGACTTTAATAAAAAAGTTTTTCTTACAAAAACATAAAAGTAGGCAGAAGGGGGCTACCCCAAACAGTGGGCGGCCCATTAATGTATATGTTAAGTATCCGTCCACTAGAAGGTACCACATGAAGTTGATATTGAGTACAATAAAAGAGTTGTTCATACAAAAAGTTAAAAGTGGGCGGTGGGTTTGTGTGGGGGCTACCCCAAACTTGATACTCTATATTAACTGCAATAAAAAGAAATGTATGTGCCAAATTTCAACTGGATAGCATAAAAATTGGTTCCCAAAAAAAAATGCGCAACAACTTACAGACGGACAGACAAGCGAGCTGATCAAGAATATATCTATACATTATGGAGTCTATGATGCCTCCTTCAATGAGTTACAAACTTTCAGACAAACTGATAATACCATTTCACACTATGTGTGAATGGTATTAAAAGATGAGATAATGTTAAATCGCATCAGCTCATAAATGATGTTTTTTTCCAGTTGGTCAATTGTTGTTGATTTGTTTCCATAAACAAGTGACAACGTAGCCAGAGAGAAAAAAGTCTCAGTGCTTAAATTCGCACAATCTTGAACTCTTCTGCAAATAACGCGTTTTGCGAAGTTTTCTGCAATACTTCCCATGTAACGCCCGATATGTGTTTGGTTGCGCCGTTTTGTTGGAACCTCATGTTGTCCAGGTCCTTAGCCATTCTCGTTTCAGAAGATAGCTTCCTGACTAAAATCCACTCTTAACAGTTTCACCAGATGTAATGGAGCCACCTGATTATGCTGTGGATTACTATTTCCCCAAATGCGGAAATTTTGCATAGTCAACCCAATCATTCAACCAAAAATGTGCGTTCGCGATGAAGATGAATTATTTGTTGAAATTTAGATCTCTTTCCAACTGCTCCAGAGCTCAATCAACGAACAACGAGCTTGGTGGTCGTAGGGCTTCACTTCTTGTATCAATTCGGTCATATAAGTATATAAAATGTTTCACGAAATACAACGATGCCAAAAACTGAGAGATCGCAATACATCATATTTAGGTGTCGGTGTAGCTGATGAATAAAAATACTCCGTGAACGGTTTCAGTGAGATGGTTAGAATTAATGATGTTAAGAGATTCTCCCACTATGCACTCTAGAATCGATTTACACGATAAAAATTGGTAGAATTATCAGTTTTTTCAGTGCTGCTTTGCTGAAAATGCTCAAAATCACAGCCCGTTTGATTATGAAAAGTTCATGAGCAACGACGTGCACCTTCATCAACAATAATTCGGAAATGTTTCTCGTAGCATCAGACTTGTTATGAGAAAACAGTTTCTCTTGCAAATTTTAAAATGCGGGATAACTTTATTTTTCCTTTATACCTCAGAGATTTTTGATGCGCATCGAACATCCTTTACTTTATCGGTTCTTGTATTTTCACACTGTTGGATGTATGATGTGCTGCGGAATGAGCATCTGAGTTCGTCTTTCGAAATACCAAATCTTCTCACAAAGCCAGAACAGACTACCACAAACAAGTCACAAATATTGCTTTGCACCACTACATTTCAATTCATATATAATAAATTGTGTATATATAATTTCCTGATGCAGCTCACAAGAAGCTGTTACAACCACAACAACCACAAGCAAGCTGAAAAAAAAACGGGCATGATGAAATCAACTCATTTAGCGTAGTTTATTAATAACTCATTCAGTTTTAAAAATCTTTCCCTTTTGGTCTTTTTTTTTTTTGGTCTTATTACAAACCATTCAACGAACTGATAAAATCGTGTTTCATAAAGTGAATAATGAAATCAAAAGAACCAACCGCAACCGAAAGTAACTCAAATATAATGCTTATCACTTCATACAGCAACGTGCAACTCTTTCAATTTATCTAATTAGCAAAAAACCACGGTACATAAAAAAAGCAACAGCCAAAAATGGTGCTACTGTGTACTTAATTTCCCCCGAGATAGCAAAAATTCCCGTTCAAATTGCTTGAAGTGTATTAAAAATATTTATAAAATTTTATAAAATATTGCGTGGCGCTGCCAAAACCGACCCAAATAACCTACTTCCCGTGTACGCGACCCAGCCACCATTGGCTACCGCCATTGCGGATGCGAAAACATTATCAAATTAACGGCGTTCAAAACACCTGAGTGAGTAATTTTTTTGTTTAGCTTTAATGTTGTTGTTGCTTTTGTTGCAGGGTGTTCGTGTTGGGTGTTTTCGGTGTTGAAGCTTGGAGTTGGTTCAGTTCATGCAATGTTTTTTCGGATGCTCAGCTCTAAAATTGAATTATTAAATTTTCGCTTTGAACCGCAAATAAAAGCAAAAACAACAAAACCAAACAACAAACACGTTTACAAAGTGTATTACAAACACTGAAAAAAACAACAACAACAACAATTAATAAAGAATGCAACAGTCGAGTGTCGAGCTCGACTTCGAGATACGCTGTAACTTTTCTAAGACTGTTTATATAAACTAAAGATTTGTATGGGGGCTCGCTTTTATGGTGGTTCTATCTGAATCTGTGTAATATTTTATTACACACAAAACTTGACATATTTAATTGAACTAATAATAAAAACCAAAACATTTGGAAATAGTAGCGCTGGTTTGCATGAGCGGTTTCTATGGGAGCTACTCCATTATCTGAATGACCATGGAGTTTTATAGTCTCCAAGATCTCGATGTTTAAACATTCGGACAGATGGACATGGCTATATCGCATGAGCGGTTTCTATGGGAGCTACTCCATTATCTGAATGACCATGAAGTTTTATAGTCTCCAAGATCTCGATGTTCAAACATTCGGACAGATGGACATGGCTATATCGCATGAGCGGTTTCTATGGGAGCTACTCCATTATCTGAATGACCATGAAGTTTTATAGTCTCCAAGATCTCGATGTTCAAACATTCGGACAGATGAACATTCAACCGAGAGGCCCAATTTTCGACCACTTTTTGCAGCAATTGGGGCCGCATGACAGCAATAACGCGCCGAATATTCTCTTCAAAGGCGTCAACCGTCTCGGACTTATCTGCGTAGACAAGCGTCTTCACATAACCCCACAAAAAAAAAGTCCAGCGGTGTTACATCGCACGATCTTGGAGGCCACGCCACAGGCCCACGACGCGAGATAATGCGCTCACCAAAAGTTTCCTTCAATAAATTGATTGTTTCGTTGGCTGTATGGCATGTAGCGCCGTCTTGTTGGAACCAAAGGTCGTCCACATCAACATTTTCCAATTCAGGCACGAAAAAGTCATTAATTATGGCGTTCTATACTATAGCGTTCTCCATTGACTGTAACATTATGGCCGGCTTAATTTTTGAAGAAATATGGACCAATGATTCCCTCTGCCCATAGAGCACACCAAACAGTGACTTTTTGAGGATGCAACGACATCTCAACAATGGCTTGTGGATTAGCATTACTCCAAATGCGACAATTTTGTTTATTAACGTACCCATCCAACAAAAAGTGAGCTTCATCGCTGAACAAAATTTTCGTGGCCATCTCCTTTTGGGCCCATTCACCGAACGTGCAACGCGCTTGATGATCGCACGGCTTCAATTCTTGCAAATGGCAAACCAAACAGAACATAAATCAAGTGACAGCTGCCAAAAACAAAAAACAGCTGCCGAAAACAGTGTCGCCAGATTAAAAACCACACGTCTAAAAAAAACACCATTTATATAGTGGAAGCTCACCCGTTTTCAAAATATATTAAGCATAACTTTATTTCGTGCATAGAATAACAACCGCCTGAACTTCTTTTTTTGTACCAATTTAATAAGGACGTGTAAAGAGTATTGAAGCTCTACTCTTGTTAACATTTTCTCTTGTTTTTAAGAACTTTAACAGAGTGACACTAGAAATTTTAAATCAATGATATCCACATTGTGGACTCCAGAAGTTTTGCTTCGTTTTTTTATTTACTGTGAATTATAAGCGCTGAACTTTAGTGGACCTCATGCGAAAGGTTTTTTTAGAAATTAAGTTAAACTAATGAAATTTTCCATAATTTCTATCAGAGGCTCATCGCGCACAACTTTATTGTGTTACACGCATTTGCACAAACTCAATATGCCTTTTAACACTATGGCGACAGGGTATGAAAACCTGAAAAGTATATAAAATGCTGAAAATTGCGTACAAACAATTCTCGTTACCATAAAACATACAAAATACTTCCCGTTTTTTATATTTTTTTTATTAACTTTTTGAAGCGAATTTTTGTTAAAATTTTAATACTTTTTGTTTTTTTTTTTTGTTTTTTTTTTTAGGGGAACGTTCTTTTTAATATGTCTAACATAATTTTTAGCAGTCAAAGAGAATGGGAAACTGTGTTTGTTTTTGGCATATACAGTAGTTTAAAAAAGTTTGTTACCTTTATACAAAAAAGTAACTTCAATTACCAACTTTTTTTTTTTGTTTTTTATTTTTTTAGCCAACTGAAAAGTTGTTAAAATAATATATATGAAGAGCGAATATTCCGCACCGAAATGTCAGGTTAAAATTGACCTCTACATTATTATGCAGGTTAAAACAATTTCCTTTGTGTTTGTTGTGCAATAACTGACAGTTAAATTTTAACCGGAATGAAAAATAAAGAAATAATATGAATACTCGCGTATCTAGGTCGTTGTTACACGACTGCTCAAGGGAGAATTATGTTTTTCGAGTGTGCAAATATGAACAATGCGACAATTGCGAGGTGATATACTAGAAATCTCGGTCGCATCAAAGTCTCCAAGTAGAAATGTCTGTGTCACCCCTGATAATAACGTCAATAACTCCGCATCCAGTGCACCAAATGTCATGCAATTTTTAAAAAGTCCATCACTCTTATTCACATATAAGTGGTATTCAAAAAGCCTAGTTTATTTTGGAATAAATGTAACAAATTTTCATATTTAAAAAAAAAAATTGTGTTTGTTCCGTTCTGATTTTTTTCCCTGCGATACATCAATTTGAATTGTTGCCATTATTATTTGGTTCTTAGACTAAATGTTTAATCGTTTTTTTATCAAAGTCAAACTTTTGAATTTAACTCTAAGAAATAACCGCAAAAGCTGCTTTTGGCTGCTTGGGTCAAAAACCTTGCAAATTTTCATAATTGTTTTTAAAATAATTACTTATATTTAAAGATTTTCAACACAATATAATAAACTCAAACTTTTATGGTAAGGGAACTAAACTATATAGGCAGACATACAGACATACTGGCGGACAGACCTACTGAATAATGACGAGAAGAGAAATCGACCGTGCTCGATGAATTCGTTGGACTGAATCATTTCGTCGAATGTTTGGAGGAAAAAATTTTAAAACTAATTTGAATCAATTCTTAGATACTAAATACTCGTACATTATTGGTAGTTCTTACTTTATCTGCCTGTGCACAGTTTTTCAACAAATATTAAACACATTCGGAAAAGACCGAATGTAATACACAGATAACTTGTTCTTATCTACAAATTTGATTACTACGCATGCGCTTAGAGTGCGTTCGTGCACATTATATTTGGTTGTTCTTTTATTTTTATCTATTCTTTTAGACGAATGATGAAATATGAAATATGAAATGATAACTTCACCATCCGTCTAGTCAAATAATAAGAAAATCTATTAAGAATGAACAACTACACACAGACGAGCACGACTAGAAACACTAGCCTTGTTGAATTGATCAGGAATATACGAGGTATGCCTAAAGACTTAAAATCCAAAACTGCCTCTATAAACTATCATCTGTTAACAGATCACGGTAAAATTTTAAGCAATCTGCATCATTAAGTAAGTGTTTGGTAGCCATTGAAATCAAATATGAAAGGCAAACAGGCGGACTTAAATTAGAAATTTCCGCCCCCATCCGACTAAACAAACCACTCTGTTGCATCTACTGTTGATTGGATACTTTAGGGGCTACCCGCAAATCAATATAATTCAAAAATGCGGGGACTACCCTCAAATCAATATATATAATGCGAAATTGAAACTGTCACTGACTTATCAAGTTGCACTCGTGTATATACTTTATTGGGTCTCCGATATTTCCTTTCTTTCGTTGTAAATATTCTGACTAAACAACCAATCACAATGTGGATGTTGGATGGTTTGGATACATGCAACATTAGTTTCTGTAGTTATTAAATGCGTTAGGCACATAGCGCAGAAACAAACAGCAACATTAGATAATAAAATAAAAACCTAACTGTATCGCCACCTGCTGGCGTCTCTCGTTGCTGAGTAGCTTACTGTATAAGCGTATGAAATGAAGACAGAGATAGAGAGATGGAGCGAAAATGTCAGTGTTAAACACATGTGCCTATTTTCATGTCTTTGTTGTTGTTGTTGGTTCATCGGTTGCTTCCTCTCTTTCCCTTTCTCTCTTCACCACTGTTCATGATGATTTGTCGTTTGATAATAATTCTCCAAGCGCGTCATAAATAGCTTCACTTTACAAATAATACGCTGCACATCGCTGGCATATTACGCGTGAAGTAGCGGCTATTTTTTCTCTGATATTGGTCTTCAGGACAGCACCGGTTTGTTAGAACCATATCGAATGATTATAGTATTCGATTTTGAATAGTGGCGAAAGAAATAGTTGTTGTAAAATGGTTGTGCATCGGTCCGAATTTACTATAACACTCAAGGCCGAGAAATCTATCCAAATAATTTTTACACTCAGAGAAAGTAACTATTTTCCTGTTGAACTGAATGATGTGAAAATACCATCATGCATTTCCGTCAAATATGTTGGGATGACACTAGACATTCGGCTCACATGGCGCTTCCATATCGCGGCCAAGAGGGAGAACGTCTATTTCAGCTTGTTGAAAGTACACCGATTTCTGGGTCGTTAAACGAAACTCAGTTAACAACATAACAAGCTGGAACTATGGTAATTAGCTGTATGTAAAGGCAAGTGGTTCGAACATAGAAATTTTGCAAAGCTTCCAGCGCAAAGTGCTGACTATGTTCACGCACACGGATCTTCATTGGAAATAGAACAACTATCCGCAACTAGCTTAGAATCCCTGCTTATAAACAGAAGATAACAGAGCGCAAGCTATGTGCAGTAGTTCTATGTTCACCCAAACCATCTGGTGATAAATCTATTGGACAACAGCTTATACAGCAGCAGACTGAAGTGTCGTCCATCACTTGATATTCCATTTAGAGCTCAAGATTTACCATAAGTCACTCTGCTTTCACCACCATTCCGTAGTATATAGAAGTATATTGTTCACCATATATTACATTTAATAACGATTTTGATTCTAAACACGCTTTCAAACCAAACTGACAACATCATTTACCAAGCACATCTCTTTTTTATTCACTAACTGTTTGCAATATTTCGAAGATATTTTATATTTAAAATATTGAAATGTCCTAGTTTGGCTTTCCATTTGCCATAAACTATTCCCGTAAGTTGTTCTTTGCATCTGCATATTCATGCCCATTACTGCTGAAAGTGATTTAACAACAATTTTAGCAAATAACTGAGTGCATGTTTTTATGTTTTAATAATTTCTTTTTTAACTTTACGCTGAATGGCAAAATACTAAATAATTCGGTATAGAATCTTATTACTTTACTTATTTATTTTTAGTTTTCTGTACACGAAAAAGTTTTATGGCGCTAAAATTGTTTGAAAATGTGCGCGCATTTTTAAGCAACTCATTCAAGTGTGTAAATTAATTAAAAGTATGCAGTAAAATGCAATCTAAGCTGTATGGAACCTCAACCTCAGCTGAAACTGCTTCTGTTACAGCTTCACGCAGCAGGTGAGCACATGGAACTACTTAGAAAACAACAAACACACGCATATATACACCCACACACGCACGCACACATACACACACATATATGTATGTAGATATTTGCATATGCTGCAATAAAAAGTTTGCGCTAGAATTGAATTTCCTGCGCAGCAGATTAATGGCGACCCTCAACTTTTAGAAAGGAGAAAATGGTGCAAAACCGTTCATACAGTAACATACTTCTAGGCGCATTCAAAGTAGTTTTGGGTAGATTGGAAAGTTTCTAACATTTTGACTGAAGAAGTTAAAGGAAGATATTGATGTATTCAAGAGAAGAAATGTCTTTAAAGGTGAAAATCGAGAGTGCGACAAAACGAAAATTTAAGCTATAAGGTTAGTACTAAGATCAGAAAAGAGCGCCGCGAACGAAAAAACTTCATCTAACAAAAACACTGTAAAACAAAAAATGAAAATTTTCGCTATGTATTGAATTTCTGTGAGATGACAAAACAAAAGCAGCTGGAATACATATTAGCGTTGCCACCTTGATGGACTGTGGATTGTATTAAACAGCTGTCTTGTTTCATATGTGGTTGCGAAATAACTGGCATTTCTTTTCTTTTTTTTTGTGAATAGCGGTAAAACAAAATTAATATGAGCAAAGATAGGAAAAACCGGCTTCTAAGCTTCGGCAAAGAAGAAAAAATCGCTCTGATTAGAGCAGTTAAGAAGAGACCAGTGCAATGGGACAATTTCGATGCAATATCTGGCATACAAAAAGAGAAAATATCCGCAGAAATGGTTAGAAAGGTGAACACCAGAATTCAACGTAATCCACGATAAAGCGCAGTTCGGTTCAGCTAGTTTTAAACAAACAAAACGATTGTATATGGTTAAAGTGCAAATCAAGGACAATTTAGACCAGCGAATTGGTCTGCGAAAGCAAGCGGATGCATCAGTGATTGTTTAGGTCGCGGAAATTGTCACAGGACGCTCACCACTCGTTTTCATTGAACAGGGCTTATAAGTAAATCAAGAAATCTACCGTGAAATGGTTTAAAACGATGCTTTGTTGTCTTGGGCACGTAAACAATTCGGTAGAAACATTTGGATGTTTTACAAAACACGGCACCATGCCATAAAGCCAGAGAAGCTCCGTGTTTTTTTTCAAGGTTTCCCAGTTCATTTCTTCATAACAATGCCCACCATACTTCCCAGACTCAAACCCAATGGTTTTTTTCATATGGTCCATTCTGGAGGCGAAAGTATCAGCTAAAAAATTTGAAATGGTCAACGCCTTAAAGAAAATTTTAATTGTTTTACAGACTCCTGTATATTGATCCTGCTTTAAGATCAATGTAATATTTTTTCAACGTTTAATTAAGATTTCATTTTGATCGAACTATTTTGCCGAAAGATAAAATATTTAAAAAAATATAATTATATTACTTTGGAGATCAAACTATCGTCGAGATTTATGAACAACATAGGTCGATTTTTTTTTATGCGATAAAGCACCTTGATTTCAGTGCCGTTGTTGTTGTTTCTTGTGGTTTGGCAATTACCTTACGAGGATTTGCTGATGTTTTCTTTAGATTAGGCTTTGCATTCACCGTAGTCTTCCGAGGCTTTTTTACTCTTTTCTTCGGCTTAGCCATTGAACCTGATGTATTTTTCCGACGTTTTTGTGGAATAGTACTAACGAGTGGCTTCTTTCGACTCCTTTTCTTTTTAAATCCAACAGCAAACGTCGTAGCCATCTTTGAGCTCAATTGTGCACTCTCCTTCTTCGTTAATTTACACCAAGCGATTGCGCCATAAGCAGCTTTTTCTGCAGCACTCTGATTGGGATGATCTTTTGCGTATTTTTCTAAAAATCTGGCATAAATTTTTCCAGTTTTGAATTGAGCCTCCTTTTTATTCATTGAAGCTATTTCCAAATATTCTTACAAAATATAATTGGTTAAAAAATCTTAAATATGCACTAGTTAATATATGAAAACGTGTAGAACGACTGAATATTTGTGAGCTTGTTATGTTTAAATATATATTTTGAAAAATTGACATGAAAGTCAAGCTTGTAAAAATTCAAATATAGCAAACCATAAAATTCAGATAATCTGTTTCTGGAAACATCTAAACGAACAAAATATTTTATAGAATAAAGGAAAGAATTAGAAACTTAATACTAGAACATTGTGCAGATAGACTTCTCATTGCCAAATGCCATTTATCTTTTCACGCCTTTATTTAAAAATTGTTGCAAATGAAATAAAAAAGTTCCAACAAGTTGTAATTTGAGGTGAACTTGGTTCGATACAAGTAATAACCAAGCCGAATGAATAGACAACGCATCTAAGCAAAACAAATAGAGAAGCCTTTCCATTCTCTTTTTCACTTGAGCATCCGATCCGTTTGCAGTCTACGAGCAATACTTATACATACTAGATCACAAACCATCACAATATATATACATATTTTTGTAGTATGAACAGAGCGATATGCGAATGAGTATACTCAAGCATATCATTTGGTAATTACCAATTCTTCTCATTATGACTTAAAATCCTTAGAATCATTTGGTTTTTGTTATATGCACACAGTGCATGCTTTGGTTTGTTTGATCAAACGAAATTTATTTTAAAAATAAGTAAGAAGCAGACTGATATGTAGGCAGACATGCAAACATATTCGTATTTGAGCTCTAAACTCCACTACTCAAGCTACATGTGAAGAATATACAAATAACTCTATGGCTCTAATGGAGCCGGCATGGCCATTAGAAGGCACAACCAACTAAACTGTATTTTATTTGTATTGTATTGTAATATTCTTGAATTTAGATGAATCCAATTAAAAAATTATGCATTTAAGAAAATGACAGCGGTATGGTGTTTGCAGCATTCACAAAATTTAATAAACATTATCTTCGCATATATAAAAAGAGCCCAAGTAACCAAATTTGGTTGCTCTAACTTTTATAGTTTCCGAGATCTCGTTCTTCACACAACGAAAAAATGCTCGACAGTGTGACATAACTATATCGGACATTTTTTTTTCCATCCGAATGTTTTCGAACTTGATTTGTTTATGCAAAATTTTCCAGCGAGTAACCTCAGGTTTAACTTCTATCTATGTATTTACATACGTTACATGAGTGAGTAGGTTACATCGCTACTTAGACCTGAATTAACCTAATGTGATATCATATGATCTCTCTTACTCGTGAATTAGAATGTAACACATTTAAATAATATGTGTTTTTTAACATGCTTGATTTTTTATTAATGCAATTGGTTATTTGTAATAATAATGAAGGAAATTATCCTTTATTTACAGTGGTAACATAGTACGGAGGGTTCTGTTATGAGGTTTCATATTTTTGCACAAATTGAAAGTTTTTTTTCGAATTGATTCAATTTCTACTACTAAATATTGTTCTGCGACCCAGTACTGAAATGTTCAATGTCACTGCTTTGAGTTTTTAAAATAAAACCTCTTAATTAAAAAATTTACTTCATGCACTAGCATCTATTTATTTGCAGTGCTAGCCAAACACTTCATTCATCTGCTCTGCTTAAATGATTGTTATCAAAATTATTGAGATGAGATTTTTATGGTTGGTATAACTAATTCTTTTAGTTTCTTAAAAAAAAAAAATGCCGATTGGATGGAGAACTGACCAACGAGATGGCTAAATCGCTAACGCTATGTTACATAGATTTTGATTAATGAAAAATCATCATATACCATATTAAAAGCCAGCAATTTTCTAATACACCCAATATACTTGTATATTTGTTCGTCTGTGGTAGTTACAACCTGCGTCATATGTTACGCTTCTGTAGTACTCAAGGTCGTCTCTACACTACAGTATAGAGTCATTGGAGTCGACATACTTGCATATTGTGCAGATTGTATCCAACCAGCAATCAGCAGCTGGCGTTGCTTCCTTCTGCTGTGCGGTACTCCATTGTGTCATTCCAGTTCCGTGCTGTATGCTGTAAGTTTTGCTGCTACGGTTGCTTATATTACTACAACTGCATGTAGTACTTTGGTTTTTGCTTAATTTCAATTTCAATTTCAATTCCAATTAGTGCACTTGTGTATCGACAACAACGGCAGGCAGTACAAGAAGTCGTTGAACGCCAACAACATCATCAAGAACGGTAACGCAAAAGTCGTATATCGCGTATAACATTTTGGTTCATGAGTATAGCTCTAGAGGAATTGATAAGTTTTAGGTGCATATAATAAGCAATATATATTGTTTCAATTTAACTTAGCTTTAAGTCGTAGTATATTTGGTTCTAAAGTGTTTCAGTATAAAACATTTGTCATGTCTGTTATACACATGGTGCGTGCCTTCTGTTATATTTGTTATATACATACATTCTCTAGATACGTACATACACAGGCTAAATTTAACGGGTTGCAGGCTCCTGGGGCCACAGCAGTTTTTTCTAAGAAAAGTATTTTGAAGAAAAATAAATAATTATTTACATAATTACGTGAAATGGTGATATAGCAAAATTGAAAGGCCATAATATCTCCTTCATTTTTGCATTTATGAAATGTATTATGAGCTGAACGTGAAGGTCTTTCCAGGCTTCCAATGAAAACATCAACTCATCCAACAATAGAAATTATCTTTGAATATTGGAATTAATTTCGGAGAGTTGTCCAAAGAAAATGCAAAAAGTTAGTTGTCTTCAACAATTTGCGTAGAACTCATCGAAATTAAAAGATTACGCAAAGTAAAATTTTATTCAATATGAGTCGAATGTACTACTGATGTAGGAAAATAGAATACTAGATCAAATGATGCAAAGCTCTACGATGGTACTACGTATAGATATTAAATCATAAAAGTCTTTCAAAAGTTTTGATGAATCGAAAAATAATTCTTTCAAAATCTATGAAAATGAGAGGAAAACTTGGCAAAAACTAAAGAGTTTGTGAATTCAAAAAAAAAAAATGTACGACTGCAGCCACCTGCTTATGTAAAACCAACTGTTCTTCATTTGTCACCAGAAGATAAATTCCGAATTGAAGCTTTTCTTCCAGTACATACAGATTACGTACGAGTTCAGAACAGGCTCGTCTTGCCAATCTAATGATATTGAGTATTGAAAGCATAATTCTCCACGACGATTTATCTATTGATGATCTCATTAATGTGCTCGCTTCAAAAAATTATAAATAGCTCCTTAATCGTGATCTCGAATATAGTGCATATTACAGCCCTGCACGAGTAAGTAAAAAAAAATCGGTAATTACTCGTGGCATCGTTTTCCAAACGATGCCAATAACAAATTGGAACCCAAAGTATTCATTTTATAAACGAGTCTATACCAAGTTTACATCGTAGCAGTGTTGCATCGTTTACCAAACGAGCACTTGTTTTGAATATCTGCTCTATTGAAAAGAGATTTGATAACACATCCAACAATCTCCAGTGGCTGCTAAGATAATTTTTGAACGAAACACGTGGGGTTGTCAAAATGATGCTGTATAATACCATTTTCTGGAAAGCATTTGCCATTTGGAACATTTTCATGGTCATAAAAGACAAAAGGAGAGAGTTGGATATCGTCTCAATTATTGAGATCCCGTAACAGAAGAAGTATTGCTTACAAAAATCTTGGGAATTGAATCGGGAAGATGGTATTTCAGGATGTCAACGATTTTGGATATACATATTTCAGTGACAAATATTGCTGCTTTCATTTCCGATTCCAAAATTTGACTGGATTTTTTATTTTTCATATTGAATTGATCAGAATTGATCAAGTGCCACATCTTCACTACAACTTGTGAGGACTAAAGCAATACTACGAGAAACCGCAATGCTATGCCGAAAGAGTTGTATTTTGATGTCATTTTCTAGAAAGGATTGGATATAAAAAAAAAAAAAACCCAAGAATATATAAGAAAGAAACATTTCGCTACCACGATGTCAATTTGGCATTGCATTGTTTTCCAAACGATGTCACGATTCCAATTTGGTATTGGCATCGTTTGGAAAATGAATTCTTTGGAAAACGATGCAACGATGTCAATTTGGAAAATTAGTTCTCCTACTCATCACATCAACGATGTTTTATTTATTCATGCAGTGCTCTATTGAATATATACAATAACAAATAAAATCATTTAGGTAGTTCACATTAAAATAAGCAGCCTGTTTATATCCAAAAAATATTGGCATGCATTTTGTTTATAAATAGATATACATGTAACAGGTAAACAGCCTGCTTAAGTTGACGCGAACTACCTTCATCTTTGCCCATCCTTGTAGACTGTTGTTGAAGTTCTGGTACTAGCGAAATCCGGCGTTTTTTTTTTTTGCTTGTTATATCTATTTTACTGCACATAACTATATGCAATAAAGCAAATATATTTCTGTGCTTAAAATTCAAGTTATCACAACACACAAATAGGAATACATACATGCAGTCTCAGTTCAACTGTGACACAAAAGGTTCCTGGCCTAATTAAAATGCCTGCGTCTGCAGTGAATGTCTACTGAATGACATAATGTTTTCTACTTTTGCAAATGTGACAATGACAAAGGCGTGGCATAAACTGTTCCGAAGCAGCACAAAAAAAAAGCAAAAAAGACAACCTATGTGAAAATTCTCTCTACTGCTGAGAACTATTAGAGACGATAAACTACTCTTAAGCCAAAACAAAAAACAATTTCTTGCAGTGTATTGCTCTAATTGCTCATACACTTGTCCAATTTATGCTGAATCTGAATCTGACTCGATACTCCCTCTGACACAAAAATCGATGAAATTTGCTATTCAAAATGGAACTGATTGCAGCAATTACCTGTTGTAGAAATGAGATGGCAAAATCAAGTTCGTCGTGTGAATGGCAAGTAAGTTAAATAGTGCGTATGAGCAATTGCATGCAGGATAAGCAAGAAGAATACGCACATAGATTATTTAATAACAAAGAAAAAATAGAGCAATTATCGAAATTGAAATAGATAGTTGGACTTAATTTAGTGCAGACCTAAGGAACATATTGGTGTAAATAATTGCCAATTGCAGATATTGTGTTTTTATAGATAAAATTACGGACCTGTAAACAAATACTAGAATAGTACGCACAAATTGTAAAGTATGACATAGAACAATGTAGAGTGGTGAATTGATTAGAATTGAGGCACATAGTACGGGTCTATACCTATACGTAGAAGTACTATAGTGTATGATGTCTGATGCTGTAAAGGATTAATGTGCTTAGTCAACGTGCGACAAAACAATTATTTAGTACATCAACAGCAAAAGCAGCAGCAACAAAGACTAGGAGGACAATCATAGGTGGCTAGCAAAAGTTCGTGAAAGTGCTGATATTTAAATAGTTTTTTGTTAATAGGTTATTGTTTAAAACTTGGTAAAAATGAGGATGATAAAACGTAAACCAATACCAGATTATGGAATAAGATTTTTGTTCTTTTACAAATCTACTTCTCTGATTTGGGATGTTTAATTATCTAAGGAAGAACACTTAGAACTAGCTATTTGTGTTAGCAGATGAGCAGATCTAAGTTATATAATATTTTTAACTTTCTATTCCTCTACTGAATTTTCCGATTCGCACAAACAGTTACTCGGTGCTGCTCAGCTGCCCTCAATTTTTTTAAATAACGGACATACTATAAATTGCTACAGACAGACGGAATGCGTCGAACATCGTCGAGCTAATCACAAATAAATATACTTTATGGGGTCTCCAATGCTTCCTTTAAGCCGCTACGAGGATTGTGCGTAAATTATAATGTAATCATTAAACGCCCCCCAATAAGACTAATAATCTTATATATAATGTTTTTTTTTTCTTTACATGAAAATCAAATAAACACACATCCAATAAATATTAAAATTCTTTCTGTCTCTCACTCATCATTCTCGCAAAACTCAATGAATGTTATATTCTTGGTGTAAAAGCAGAAGGCGGTAGCATGCGAGCAGCCAGTTACCAATTGACAAGAAACTGTGAGAGCGAAAGAGATAGTAGTTTTTGTGTTTTATTTTACATGTGCTTCGCATATATTTCGGTGACTATCTCTCCGCGTAAAATTGTTAATATGATTGGCGCGCTGTAAAATATTAACAACAACAAATGAATAAGCGCAAAATATCTACAATATCTCCAGTTTGCAGTCGATTGAGTCGTTCGCTGTCCATTTCAGTTAAATTCCATTATTACCTTCAGCTATTGTGAATGCTTTATAGTACTCGTAACAGCTGATTTCGGTAATTTCAGAGAGGTTAAACATTTGGCAATAAAAGTGAGTTTATATCGTCTTGAGTTTTCTATATATATAAAAATGGAAGTATGTATGTGTATTCCCTATAGACTCCGAAATCGCTCAATCGATTTTCATCAAATTTTGTGGCAATATTCAAAATAGTCCCGTGGGCAATCCTGAGATTCGTGGCGATTGGATAATCAGAACATTTTTTGGAGTTTTTAGATTTTCCGTCCTTTTTTTTAAGAAGGAGCATGTGGAATGTTGGGTAGGAGTGGAAGGGGAAAGGGGTAAATAACCTAGTAGTAGTAAATAACCTTTGATTTTTATTGTGTTGAATATGTCAAATTTTGTGTTAACTAAGCAGCATTTGCAGAACGTTTTAGTTTTCTGCTTTAATGGAAAAAAAAGTGCAGCTGAAGGGCATCGAATGCTTGTGGAAGTTTATGGTGAGAATGCTCCAACTGATACATCGTGTAGGGAATGATTTCGACGTTTCAAGCATGGTCATATCAGCGTTGAAGACAAGCCTCGCTCTGGACAACCAAAAAAAATCGAAAAGTAAATAATTGGAGGCATTACTCGATGAAGATCTAAGTGAAACGCAAGAAGGGCTTGCAGAATCATTGGGAGTGATTCAACAAGCAGTGTGAAATCCATGGGAATGATTCAAAAGCCACCGAGAGGCAGGTCATCATTCATTTCTTTAGCAGAAATCGAAAATTGGCTGCTAACATGAATCGCCTCTGAAGACGAAATATTTTTTCGAGATGGAATTCGAAAACTACTTGAGTGGTGGGGAAAAGTAGTAACCAGCGATGGAAAATGCTTTGATTAATCTTTTAATACATTTTGTTCTGTAATAAACGCATTTTTGACAAAACGGAACCGAACTAATTTGTTCTCCAATACGAAAAAGAGAAGCTCAGTGTAGCTATTACACCTAACTTTAAAAATAACTTCGTTTCTTCACCACTAAGTATTTAGAAAAGAGAAACCCTTCTTCTTCTTTTTTTTAAATATTAATTGCTATATTATTATTAATTTTTGGTGGATGGGAAAACGAAGTTCAACAATTTATATAAGCATTTCACATTTAAGGGTGCTATTCTCAACTTAGCCAACTTTTGTTAGCTACTGTGCTCAGACATCTAGCAACGGCAACTAGTATGGCAGTTTAACAAGAGAAACTCATAATCCAATACATGCAGGACATTGTCAAAATTGTCAAAAGGAAGCAACAGAAGTGAGAGTGTGAGTAGGGTATATGTTAACAAGTCAAGCAGTCACACACCCACACAATGGGCGACACACTATACCCGAACTTATGAATTGTGCCACACAAATTTGGCATAACGAATCCTTGCAGGCTGCTGCTGCTGCTAATGATTGTCAATATGAAATTTGTACATTGAAGTACAAAATTTACGTGCACATTTACTACAACGAATATTATGGAAAATCTATGCGTTTTCAATTCTTGTGCTTATTGAAAACCTTATACATATACGATAATACGAAGTGTATGCGTATGCAAGTGAAGGGTATATGCAGCTGCTCATAAATTCACTTTACTTCGACAACAAGCATACGCACTGTTGACCAGCACTAAAGTCAAATTGACTGTTAGTACGCACAATTTTGCTCGAGTTGATAGGCCTGGCTCAATCCATCCATCATCATTGATTAATATGTTTTCGCTGCTGCTGTTGAAGTTCCAACCGTAGTACGAATCTCGAAACTTGAATCTTGAATTCGAGCAGCAAACAATTCAAAGTTTATTGAGGCGCGCTCTGCCAGTGTATAGAGGTTAATTGTAGCATTAGTGGGGTGCGTCAGGACCTATGTGCTGTGGCATATTTGTGGGCTTAACGTGCTGCCAAATGCAATTCGCTAGTTTGCGTTTATAATCTTATATGGACACGTAAGTGACTGAGTGTCTGTGTGGATATAATGGATGAATGGATGGGTGAATGAGGTTTGCTGCTTTGTCGTTGTCGTTTAACTGCCTGCGACAAAGATGAACTGTGACTTCATGAGTATGTTGTACTTACGATTTCTCGTTTCGGAAATGCATAAATCTTGCAGTTCGGTGTCGTTGACAAATATTTTCGTATCTTGAGCGAGATGTTAAAATATGAAAATTGCAGCAATTGATTTATTTGCACAAAACTAAAGGCAAATTGGAATACTTTGCACAGGCTTGTTGACTCATAAGGCTAGTTAGTTGCCTTTAATATAGCATTTACTTTTTAAAAACCTTACACAAATAAAAAAAAAAAATCATTGCAACTATTGATTACATTGAAATCAATAACTAAACGGAAACCATCGATGTGGAAACTGCTGAGAAAAGCTGAGAAATATCTCACCATTTGTATGACCCTTTAACATTAGCATTAGAACGCGAGAGAGATTTTGTTCTACTATTCTGCTAACTGAAAATAAAATTTTCGAAAGGAACAACAAAGAGTGCAGCCTGGCGAAATATGACACCCTAATATTATTCCACTGTGGTCCAAAGTAATACATTAAGTCAGCAGCGCACAGCTGAATGCTTTTAACGAAGTGGGTTCACCTGGCATTGTTTTAACAATAATCTACTCTAATATCAATACACTTCTTACAATTGCCTCTAGTGCTTGTGCTGCAGCTGTTTTTATTGTTGAAATATTATAAAAAAAGAAACATCCTTCAAGAGAGAAATCACACGCGGCTAAATCAGATGATTTAACAGACATCCTTGATATCGAGCCAAAAATTTATGAATAATGAGTTAGGTATGACACGGTGAATTATCGTGCAATAGACACCGTGTTTCTGGATCACAATATTCGGTTCGAATACGCAGGATTCTAGCCATCAGATGCTTAAAATCTTGAAGATAATATGGACCAGTAATTGTGTGCACAGATGGTCTTCGCATTGAATAACGTAATGAGTATTGTTTTGATTTTTAATGGAACTTCCGTATTTTTTTTTGGCTTATGGTAAATTTATCGACTTCCATTCCGCACTTTGACGCTAACTTTTTGGGTCGTACTGAAAGCACCATGTTTCGCCACCAGTAACAATTGATTTCAAGAAGATTGGATCATTTCTGTTGGCTGCAATGACTTCTCTTGAATACGTGTGTGAAACCAGTTTTGAACAGAGTTCTGTTTTTTCCAATTCCTTGTGAAGAATGATTCGGATCGTTAATCTACTAATGTTTGAAGCTTCTTCCAACTTTTTCAGCGCAGCATTGCGATCATTTGCAATGAAATCTCGTACTATTTCGATCAATGCTTGTGTCCGAGCTGAAAATTTGTCTTCCTTCACGATAATTATCTTCTAACTTCTCTCTGTCTTCCGAAAAACGTTTGTCACAGAAAAACATTCGATCTACTTAATCATTGCCGCACACTTGTTGCATCAACCGGAATGTTTCTATAACATTTCTACCATGTTTTCCGTAAAATTTATTAATCGCTCTTTGCTTCACGACAGTATTTAAACATGCTCAAAAAAGTTGTTTTGGGAGAACTTTGTTATTTCTCAACAGATTTGGTCGAAATTGGTATGACTGGAAAGAGAATGGAACAGCTTTTAAACGCAGTTCGCGGTAGATGGCGCTACTATTTACTTTCAAATGATTCGTGTCTCAGACACACTCTTACACTTTGGTTTGCTCTCCTTGTTTTTTTATTTTATTAAAATAAAAGTTGCAAAAGAACGAAACTTTGGGAATTTGCACACAAGTAAACATGCACATGTACATATTTCCACAGCATGCAAAACCTTTGCAAACGATATCGTTGGAAACGACAACAGATAGAAAATGATTCGGTGGGAAATGTTTCGTTTACGATAGTTCAGAAAAAGTATTGTTGTGCGTTTTTAGTGCTTATGATTATTTGAATTTAATTTTGTTGTTTATACCCCGTATAGTAAACTGATATTCGAAGCATGACATCACCAATGCGATGAGTGCAAAGTCTTATCATCTCAACTACTTCAGCTATCATACACCCAACTCATCGATTTGCTTAATCAGAGACTGTTTGCTCTTCTCCTTATTTTTTTATTTTATTTTTAAAGTGATGGCTTTGTGAACTGTCGAACGGAAACAGAAATTAAAAGCAAAAAAAAAAGAGCAAATCGCAAGAGCGCAGATGACAGCAGAACATTTACCGAACACTTCTCTATTTTTTTTTGCGTCGTATGTCGTGGAGTCAATTCTCTTTCTCTCTTTTTTATTATTTTTAGAAAATTTAACGAATGTTCTAAAATCGCACGTTTTTTTGTCCGCTTAACGCTTATTTCTGCATACGTTTGCGAGCATTTTACGGAATTTTCACTAACTTGGTCCAGTAGGTGATTGCAATTTCTTTTCTTTTTATAGCAAAGACCCCGATTTTTCAGTAATAAAACTCAAAACTCAAAAATCGTAATTTGTAAACTTATTGAAAGAAAATTTATTATACAAATAATACGTACACCTACTGGTCAAAATTTTGCAATACTTTATTAACATTTACAAGCTAACGAAAATAAGAGTCCACACGAAATTAATTTTTAATTTTGAATGTTACTTTTATAGTCTCAGATGATGAAAATATTTTATCAGAGCCAGAGTTCACTTGAAATATTCCATACTTTGTGTTTGAAGATCCACTAATTTTGAACTAGTTGCTTGGAGATACAAGAAAGCTTAACTCAGTCGTTCTTCCTGCTTTTTGGTTCCATGTGCTTAGCATCCTTGTATGCTAGCTGCTGTGGTTCGTGCTCGCCGGCTGCTTGCTTGTTGCAGTAGTAGAGTATTTGTGACAGTATAACACCATTCGCGAATGACGATGCACAATAGGTAATAATCATCATGGTATCTCCAGTCTCCTGTATCGATGTAAAAATACGCCCCAGCGAACTAGTTAAGACCATAATCGTAGTCTCGACCGATAGCTGTCCAACGGAACCGTTGCAATAATTTGTATGCACTTGTGACATTTTTCCAATAAGTAAAATCGGTATATTTAGATTTTGTAAGGTACGTAAGACCCGCATGGACGTCAGACCCGAGTTCAGCACACATAGTAATGTCTCATAGGTTACAATAAATAGGAACGCTTTGAATTTATGCCCCCTATAGTAGAGCACAAGCACAGCAATTGCTGCAGTCTGCAGCGCCAGAAAAGTACTGTCGCCCCATGCGCTGAACGTATAACCATTCATGTAGCTATACGACAGATGAATTGTTATGGCCAGCAGATCGAGAAACACAGCAAACAGATTAATGCCAGCACCGGACTTGTTTGAGTACAATTTTCAATAGCTGCGGCATTTTCACCAGCAACGAGGTGGCAATGAGCAAAAGTCCGAGCATCTTGCTGAGCAGCGCCTTGTAGCAAGGTACATCGAAAAAGTTCCGCTCCAAGAAATAGTTGTCGTAACACTTTGGACTCATAAGGAGAAGCGCTCCTGTCTTGATTATTTCGGTCATATTTCAAATTTGTATATACGCGTTGCTGATATTCTTGATATACTTGATTGGTAAGTATTTTTTTTAGCAGACCCTGTTTTAGCGGTTTTTCCTAGATACTATATTAGATACTGCTCCCAAAATGAAAATTTAAATTTATATTTTTGTAATTTCTTTCTTGGCAAGTCGATGCCGCATGCTAGATGAACAAAGTAAATGTTTAAATGATGTTTGAACCCCAGGATTTGGGGTTGAATACTACCCGCTAACTGCTGATTCTTTTCATGAAAAAGTATTTTATTGCAATCAATATCAAATGGTGGCTTCTTACGGACAGATGATTCACTAAGCGAAAACTATCTGCGTTTTATTGAGCCAACTCGTGCTCTTTTCTCTCTTCGCAGATTGCAGCTCAACAGCATGAAGCAGTGCTCTGCTTTTATAAACAAGCCCTTTACAGGTACTCTGCACTGCTGCCTATAACTCATCAGTAGTTCAGCAGCACTCAATTCTTATATTGGAAAACACGGCTATTACGCCAATCTTGCAATTAGCCTATTGCTATTGCACCTGCAGTCAATACTCTTAAGTATTTGGTTGCGCCTATTTCTGTTTAAATCTGCGCCGCCGGCTGCTGTGCTGCGCGCAGTATTTAAACAAAACCAACATCTTGCAGGTTGTGCCAATTCCGCTGCACACCTGATCTACAATGCAAGCTTTCCTGCTGAATTAAATACATAGAAAGTTATCAACATTGTCATGCTTCTTGACTTCTGAAAACGCAATTTTTAAGGTTTTGACTCGTCTTTTGACTTCCATTTTACAGATTTTCACTTAGTTTCACGATCATTTTAGAACACCATGTTTCATCACCAGCTATGATCGAATCAAGAAAATCTGGATCGTTTTCAGCTGTTGAAACTATGTCTTTGCCATGCTCTACACTAGCGATATTTGTTTATCATCATTTAACTAACGTGGTACAACAAAACGTGCACACACATTTTTTTACCCAAATCTTCAGTTAATGTTTTGTAGATTATACATTAAGATGCATTTAATTTTTCTGCCAGCATTCTCTCAGTGAAATTTTCATGGATAGCGATTATTTCACTTACTTTTTAAACTAACTCAGCACGATTAGTTGCTCCGGGTCATCCAGGTCTTGGATCATCATTTAAATCATCACGACCGTTTTTGCATTTTTGTTTTTGCGACATAACTACAAAAACTCATGGTAGAAATGTATGAATGAATTTTTCCGCACATTCGAATGTATTTGACAGAATGTATGAGTGTCTAAATGACAATATGCAAACGAGCAAGCTGAGAGAGTGTAACAGGTCTTCATGACTTTAATCAAAGTGTGCTACACAGCTGCAGCGCCTGGATCGTGCCTTTTATTGCGCACTGCACAGGTATATGGTAATTTAAGGTACCGTAGTAAGCAGTTGGCAGAATAGAGAATAAATTCTCTCTCTCTCTCTCTCTCTCTCTCTCTTTGCAGCTTTGAAGGAACAGAGAAGAGTGCGAATTATTTACATTACATAATAGATAAGCACATACATTATATAGCATTTTGCAATAGTATGACGGAAAAAATAAAGTACTTTTGTTTCTCTTTTGCTTTGTATACCTACATACTATGTACACGACCGGCTGATTGTTCTGTCGCTCAGGAGCCATTAGGCTGCGGATTGCTGTTTTATATTATTATTGAGTACTACAAAAGTGCTCTGCTTTATTCAGTCATTCATTCCGCTTTGTAGAATCATTCACTCATTTACTCATTTACTCATACTCGAAGAAGCCGGCAGCATTCTACGGTACTCAAACTTTGAGTGAACTCATACAGACCTCTATTATGTTACAAACCGTGTGACAACCTTAATATGCGATAATATTTATGCAATGTGTGAAGTGTAGTCAAATCAACTAAATAGCTTAATAGCCTACTAGCGTGCAATTCAATTACCTTTGATGTATTTATTTGTTTGATTATCCTTCCACTTATATGCAACAATAAACTCCAACTGCTCCTTTTTTTTTTTAATTATAAAACAATTTAGCAAAATAGCAACCGATTTAATCAAATGATCCCCGCTGCTGTTGCTGCAAAAAATAAAATGCAATTAAAATATTTTAGTTTGCAAATTGAAATGCTTTGAGGTTTTGTTTTTTTTTTTTGCGCTATTTTTTATTTTGTGAAATTTTTCCAAGATTTCTTTTTTTATTTCTAGCGTTTTTTATTCATTTTTTTTTTTTTTTTTTTTTTGCCAATTTGCAGCATTTTAATTGTCAATTTATTTCATTTTATCCCATATACCTATATAGCCTAGCCATATAGATTGGCAAAAGGATAACTGAGCGCTGTCGAGTTTGGAATTTAGTCACGTTCCAGTCGCGTTGAAAACGCTTATGGGCTTTTAAATCAAATTTTACTAACTTTAAAAAGCGATAGAAAAAATATAAAAACAAGAAAAGAATGCTGCAGTCAAGTATGTTAGACTTCCAGATACACTGTAATATGTTTAAGGCTACTTATATGAAGCGTAGTTTATATTCTTTAACAAGAAAATACTCTAAGTTCGATGGAACCGAACACTTAATACTACTCACACTTACATTTTTAACTCGAAATCCTGGTGTTTTACTATAGTTTTTAGATTTTAGAATGAATGCTTAGTTTTAAAAATGTTTAATATGTCTTTTAAATTAGCTTAATTGTGGATAATTTTGTTGCGCATGAAATTTTTAGAAAGAGTTAGAAAGAATTAAATTAGAATGTAAAGAAATTTTGAATCGCGCGAGGGTTGAACAGGGGTCTTGTGGAATGCTAGGCAGCTCACTAGACAGTTGAGCTATATAGTCCACATTATTCAATATCAATTTTATTATTTAGATTCACCTTTTGTATGAAGTGGACCATTTTCCTTTAAGGCGTTGCAAATACCGTGACTAAATTATAATGAGCGTTGCTAATCACGCTCTGGAGGCCTTTAAGCAGAAAATGTACTGCAACGCTGTGTTTGTGTATGCCGCACAAGCTTTTAGTCGGGTAGGGTACCCCAGTCTTCTTCTCTTGCCTGCCACAAAAAGAGTGAAGTTTACGCCTGTGAGGTAAAGGTGAGCCATATTGAGTGGATGCTAAACAGCCGTAGCAAGCTTCCGCTTTAATATGAGCGATCTTTATACCGGCATGTAATAGCTACCACATGGCAATATGGCATACAGATATGAAGAATGGCCACATACTTTAACCGTAAAAAGGTTCAAGTCCTGTAAAACTATGTTTTAAGAATGGTTAGAGCTGGATATATGCAGTATATTGTATTAGAATTTACGCTAGAAATTCTTTCCTTTACACCAAACTGCGCGTCTCTGGCGTAATAAATAAAACAACAAAAAATTTGCCACAAAAAAAAACGAAAGGTGTGTATGGGGGCCACCCTTTAAAGTGGCGTTGGAAGCTTCATTTAATACTAGTTATCTGAATGGAAAAAGGGGAGTGTAATATGTAATAATCTCTTATAGTCTCTGAGAATTGTTCGTTCAAACCGACGGACGGACAGAAAGAGGGACGGACGGATAGACGGACAAACGAACATATCTATATCGCCTCGTCTTTCAATGCTGTTCCACAATATACAATATATACTTTATATGGTCTTTATTTCATTTGCATTTTATTCTTTTGTAGCTAATACAATTTGTGTGTAAAAAAAAGAAATAATAAAAATAAAAGAAACTGCCACAGTTCGTCGTCATCTATTTAAATCCTTAAAATGAAATTATGCAAATATTACGCATACGCCGCGTGTGTCACGGATGCCTTTCACAGCATGTGACGCGCTTGATTCATTTCCTGTTGCTTCCTGAAGTAGCTTTAGTATATTAAAAATTTAGGATTCTCCATTTCGTTTCCTTTTTCTGCACAAAATTTCATATTCAGCACGTTTTCACCTTTAAGTTGTACAACGGTGAAGGTTCAACTTGCCGGCACAGCTGTTGTTGCAAACCTCGAAGTTCTCGAAGTTATGCCATACAATTAATGTTCCTTCTTCTCTCAGCACATCTCATAATGCATTTTTAATGAACTAATTGAGCGTACATTGATGGCATCCATTGTGCTGTAAGTTTAAGTTTAAATGTTTTGCAATTTATTTGATTTGCGCTGCAGGCGTAGAGTAATTCTACGGGTAATATGTGTAATTGGGTCAATGTTCAAGTTTGTTGTCTGTTAAGTATTACGCTTTGTATTGAGTGTACGAACAGAGTTTCATTCGGACAACAAAAAGGAGCATTTCTATAGCAACTTTTATCCGCGCAATACTCTTAATTGCGCTGCATGTAGTGTCCTGTGTGTGTGTGTGTGCATGTCCTTTGCCTTGTAATACAATTGCATGCTGCAAGGACATCGCTTTCATCTTCATCGCATACAACTAACTAAATACTTTAAATTTGTGTGGCTGGCATCAGTTCATGTTTTAAACTGTCCGTCACAGTCGTTTCAACAAACTTCCCATTTTACTTTAACTTTGTTTTAGGTTTATACCCTTCACAAATAGTTTTAGAACGGTATTATTAATTTATCCGAAACTTTAGATCTGATAATTACTAGTTTCTATCAACATTATTCCCCATTCTAAAACAATAGCATATAAACTATGATCTAGATAGGGCTGCAACAGTCTTTCGTTTCACTTACTATTTACAGTGCTTGTCTCTTCTGTCTCTTTTTAATTTTAGGTGCCGCTCCGTTTGAACTGTACAAGCAGAAAACCAGTTCCGATCTGTAGTTCAATTTGCAGAATAGCGAAAAAATATTCTCTTGCTCTGTTTACATTTGTATGAATTGTACATACATATGCAACTGCATCTTACATACATACTAGAGCAAAATACATCAAATTTTACATATATATTTTTTAAAATAAGAAGACAGAACAAAACTAGAGAGATTTGTGTGAAATAATATACTTATTTACTTGTGCTTATGAAAACTGGAAAATTTCAGAACCCAATTGCTTTGTTTGGTCAAAACATGTGTATAAATAACTTGTATGCCATTTCGAGTGTTTTTTTGCAAGGCTTTAAATAATATCAACATATGCGCAAAATTGGCAACTCTGCTACAGTTTAAATGAAACATATCATCTGTGACGGTATTTAAATATTAGTTTAAAATCATAGGAGCAGGCACAAAATGCAACGTCAGTTTGCAATATTGAATTTAAATTTGGGAGCGGCACTATTATTGCACTATTATTTTTAAGCTGTAAGAAAAACATAAACAACTATTTTAAAGGGAACAACTCATTCGACACCTTTCAAACGAATTCTGTAACTCCATGAAACATTTTAATCGAAATTGAATTTCGTTTATCGAAATTTTTCGATTGAAATCAATCACACACCTAATTGAGTTAGAACCTCATATTGGATAGTATGTGGCTGATTTTCATTTATAAATTCATTTTATTACAGACAATATGCAGAGCTGCTCTACGATTTAAAAACTTTATCGAAAGGCATTAAAGTTTCGGTTATGTCGAAGTTGGAGTTTTTCCTTGTTTCGTTTTTCTTTTAATTTCATGTCTTTCTCAATAATTTGAACCCTAACTGCTGCAAAATGAGAAAAAAAAATCCTTTTCTGCTTCTTCTTCTTCCTCTTCTTTTGCAAACGTTTATTTGTTTGACTGCACTTCGCTGTGGTTGTCACTTTTGTGTCCTTTTTTGCTTATTGTTGTTCTGGCTTTTTGTAATTATTTGCGCTGCTAATGAAGCACGCCGATCCGAGCGCGCTTTTCCTGCGACGTGTGCATCCTTGTACTCATTTAATTTGCAGGGCACTTAATTGGGCGTAGTTTAATAAAATAAGTAGTTGCATCGAAAGTGGAAGAAAAAGAAAATACTGAGCAGCTTCGAATTGCCGCTAACATGGCTAATTGGTACTTGAACCCTAAAAGCATGATATAATTGTTAATACACACACGCAGCACATATTATTTAACTTGTCAACGATAGAAACTGGCTGCATTGAATTACACATTTTCGTTGGCGTTTAATGGGTTTCAAATAAAAATAAGAAACAAACTGATTAGCATGGAATTAAACCAACTTTTATTTGATTTTGGAGTTGTTAACACAGAAATTAAATTCAAAAGCGAATGGGGTTTGTGGGAAAAGTTTATTATAAAAGCTTCATATTGAAAGCTTTATGTGTGATTCAAAGTTCCACGAAGCTTTCGTTTGTGTGCAGGCTCGGCTAAGCTTTCGAAGCTCTTTACTTAGTGTAAGTATAGCATAAGGCTTGTTCTAAAAAGCTGTAATTTAGTCCTTGAAATTATTGTTGTATACGTATATAGTGCACAAAATGGACAACAGAGTGCGTTTAACGCAGACGTTTCACAACATTAAAATAAATGACGCACGAAATTTAAAACATTCAATTATTTAAGTGAAGTCTACTGAAACAGAAACGGAAACCAATATTAAAGAAGATTTAATGCGTCATTTGATTAAGGACTTATCAACATCATTCTAAGAAAGTACTAATTTTTTCAACCAGTAACACATATTTTCAATAATACCCGCACTTACTTTAGTAACACAGGCAAATATGTGGGGTACATCCTAGGTATAAACTTACTGTGAAATAAAAAGAAAGCGTAACAAATCAAAAAGCATCTGTGAGAATTCATGCATGTAACAAAACTGGCGGAGTGGTATGGGGTATCCGTAAACCTATAGCCTTCTTCTTGCTATGTGAACGATCTCGCAGCCCAAGAAGTTCTCAGATTAGATGCCATCAATTTCTTACAAAAAAGAAAACCTTATACCTCACCGTAGAAAGCCAAGCGTATAACAAGTTTGTGCAAATGTATGTAACAGGCAAACTCTATACCGTATATATATTATTGATCAGGGTCATTAGTCGCTCCGATATAGTTATGTCCCTCTGTCGAGCTATTTTTCGTTGTATGAAGAACGAGATCTCGGAAACTATAAAAGTTAGAGCAACCAAATTTGGTTACCTGGGCTCTTTTTATATATACGAAGATAATGTTTATTAAATGTTGTGGATGCTGCAAACACCATACCGCTGTCATTTTCTTAAATGCATAATTTTTTAATTGGTTTCATCTAAATTCAAGAATATTACAATACAATACAAATAAAATACAGTTTAGTTGGTTGTGCCTTCTAATGTCCATGCCGACCCATTAGAGCCATAGAGTTATTTGTATATTCTTCACATGTAGCTTGAGTAGTGGAGTTTAGAGCTCAAATACGAATATGTTTGCATGTCTGCCTACATATCAGTCTGCTTCTTACTTATTTTTAAAATAAATTTCGTTTGATCAAACAAACCAAAGCATGCACTGTGTGTATATAACAAAAACCAAATGATTCTAAGGATTTTAAGTCATAATGAGAAGAATTGGGAATTACCAAATGATATGCTTGAGTATACTAATTCGCATATCGCTCTGTTCATACAACAAAAATATGTATATATATTGTGATGGTTTGTGATCTAGTATGTATAAGTATTGCTCGTAGACTGCAAACGGATCGGATGCTCAAGTGAAAAAGAGAATGGAAAGGCTTCTCTATTTGTTTTGCTTAGATGCGTTGTCTATACATTCGGCTTGGTTATTACTTGTATCGAACCAAGTTCACCTCAAATTACAACTTGTTGGAACTTTTTTATTTCATTTGCAACAATTTTTAAATAAAGGCGTGAAAAGATAAATGGCATTTGGCAATGAGAAGTCTATCTGCACAATGTTCTAGTATTAAGTTTCTAATTCTTTCCTTTATTCTATAAAATATTTTGTTCGTTTAGATTTTTCCAGAAACAGATTATCTGAATTTTATGGTTTGCTATATTTGAATTTTTACAACCTTGACTTTCATGTCAATTTTTCAAAATATATATTTAAACATAACAAGCTCACAAATATTCAGTCGTTCTACACGTTTTCATATATTAACTAGTGCATATTTAAGATTTTTTAACCAATTATATTTTGTAAGAATATTTAGAAATAGCTTCAATGAATAAAACGGAGGCTCAATTCAAAACTGGAAAAATTTATGCCAGATTTTTAGAAAAATACGCAAAAGATCATCCCAATCAGAGTGCTGTAGAAAAAGCTGCTTATGGCGCAATCGCTTGGTGTAAATTAACGAAGAAGGTGCGTGCAGAATTGAGCTCAAGGATGGCTACGACGTTTGCTGTTGGATTTAAAAAGAAAAGGAGTCGAAAGAAGACACTCGTTAGTACTATTCCGCAAAAACGTCGGAAAAATACATCAGGTTCAATGGCTAAGCCGAAGAAAAGATTAAAAAAGCCTTGGAAGGCTACGGTGAATGCAAAGCCTAATCTAAAGAAAACATCAGCAAATCCTCGTAAGGTAATTGCCAAACCACAAGAAACAACAACAACGGCACTGAAATCAAGGTGCTTTATCGCATAAAAAATATTCGACCTATGTTGTTCATAAATCTCGACGATAGTTTGATCTCCAAAGTAATATAATTATTTATTTTTTTAAATATTTTATCTTTCGGCAAAATATTTCGATCAAAATAAAATTTAAATTGAACGTTGAACAGATATTACATTGATCTATATACAGGAGTCTGTTCAAACAATTAAAATTTTAAGAAGAATATGTTATTGTTCGATGTAGCAACCTTTAACGCGAATAATATCGAGGCTACACACGCTAATCGAATGTGGTACAATGGTGTTTTGTCCTTTTCTGGGCGAAGAGCAATCTTTAAGAAGTTGACCATTTCAAATTTTTTAGCTGATACTTTCGTCTCCAGAATGGACCATATGGAAAAATCCATTGGGTTTAAGTCTGGGGAATATGGTGGCCATTGAAGAAATGAAGCTGGGAAAATTGTCTTGTAAGAAGCGTTGGGTTTCTCTGACTATGGAATGGTGCAGAGTCTTGTTGAAATATCCAATGTTTTCTATGGAATTGTTCACGTGCCCAAGGTAACAAGGCATCGTTTTAAACCATTTCACGGTAGATTTGTTGATTTACCTTTACGCCTTGTTTAATGAAAACGAGTAGTGAGCGTCCTGTGGCAGTTAGCGCGGTTCAAACTATCACTGATGCAGGCGTTTGCTTTCGCAGAGTAAATCACTGATCCCAAATTTTTTAACAAACAGGCGAGCTGCCATTTGTGCAGGTGTTTAATATTGAACTTTTTGTTTTTTTTATAGCTCCAATTTTTAATATGTATCCCATGCTATGAACAGACACATTCAGTTTTTTTCGCCAATTGAAATGCGCTTTGTCTTGGATTACGTTGAATTTTAACATTCACCCTTCAACCATTTCTGCCGATTTTGCTTTTTTTTAAAAGTCTACCGCGCATGGCGGTTTTCGATGCTGCCAGTATCATTGTAACGTGTATTGGTCCGATACAGAAACTTTATCTTCACACGTAAATGAAGTAGCTCATTAACAATGGCTGGTTCCGATTTTCCAGCCAAATACAAAGCCATAACACTCTTGCGTTTGAATTCCATTTTGACAACTTTTTTAACTGCGATGCAAAACGATATGCTTCCGTAGGCTTGTAAGCCATATAACAGAATGACGCTTGACGAAACAAGAGCGCGCTGTCATTAGCTGTTTGATTGCTATAGCAGCGAGAAGTTGGTCACACTTCGATGTATATATTATTGATCAGCATGAGAAGACGAGTTAATATGGACTTTTCGGTTTGAACGAGCAGATAAGAGATGGAAATATAAATATATACGCTCTTATTTTCCCGCTTCAAATAACTTGTATTAACTCTGTCTTCCATTAATTATTTTTCAAGCTATTTCTTTGTTATATTGGTAATTTCTCGCTCATTTTAATTTATAACTACAACAATAAGTAAAGTAAAATTCTCTGAATGGCAACTTAAATTTCAGCAACAATGAAATACTCAATAATTGATTTCAGGAATTCGATGACGAGTAAGCCAACCAAAACAAAAGCATGCTGTTCTACGAAATCCAAGTTTCAGCAACTGCAACTAAAATATTATATTATAATTAACACAAACAAAAAGCCAAATTAGTTTGTCTCTGAAGAAGCAAACAAAAGACTATTCTCCAAACCCAAGCATGACGATTATCTAGAACTAATGCAGTTTGCAGAATTGTAGCGAATCAATTAATCTGAGAACCTGAAGACATCATTAGCAAAACTACTTAATGCTTCATTCATGCAACTTGCTAAGCAAAAATAAAGAAGAAAAAATGGAACAAATTATTTATAATCACTCAGCAAAGGATCTCAAACTGCAAATAAAAAATAAAAAAAAAAAAACAAACAATAAAAAAGTAGAAATACGAAACACACAAACACGCTGGAAGAACCTGCAGTTGAGTTTGTTTATTTAGTTTAACGTGTTAATTTATTACGTTAAACCAGCACCAGTTATCCCGAAGTCGACAGGAGCAGTTTTACACTGTGGCGTGCTCACGCTGTTGCTATGCAAATTGAATTTTCGCAGGACCCCCGCAAAGTTTTTCTTATTCTAAAGTTGTAAATAAAGACGAAACACACAGCAAGGTGTTTCACAGATAGACGGAGGAATGAAAGGCGGCAAAAGGAGTCACACGTACTGTGCGTGTCAGAGACACCAATGCCACCATTCAGCCAGGACGCAAACAAGACAAGGACAACGGCGAGAACTCTGAGACTATATTGGTGCTGTGTGTGAACACTGCGTAAACTAATTGTAAGTGGAAATTTCTACGATTGTTTTTCTTGTATGTGTGTGTGTGTGTGTGTGTGTGTGTGTGTGTGTGTGTGTGTGTGTGTGTGTGTGTGTGTGGCACGTACTTCTTCGTCCTTGCTAAAGTTGACTGGCTGCCTGGCAAGGATAACGAAGCAGACATCTTGCACCTCAAGTTAAAACTAACACGCAGCTGTCTGCTAATGCCAACTGCATTGCTTACTCTCATTCGCCAACTCACACCTTGCCCGGCCGGCTTATACATATAGAAGATATATATAGAATGCCGACTTTTCATGAATCCAAAGGCGTCTAAATTGTTCAAATATTTTGCAGCATAGTTTTAGTATTTATTTAAGTTTTGTTGCCAAACTTTATTTGTCGCGCGCAGATAACAACAAAAGTATCTAGAACAATATGCAGACTGCCAACGACATCGACAAGCGAAATCTGAATGCAAAGTTGTTTTCGCTTTCTTTTTCTTGTTTCCTTATCGTATACTTGTATATACTCGTATACACCTACTATATAGAAATATCCTTGGACTGCATTTTAGTTTTCATTATCTTTTGTTGGACTTTGAAATGCAGTTAAGGTGGAATTTTATTGTTGTTTTTGTTGTAACTAGTACTGCGAGTAGTCAAACTTTTCACTTTGAAGTAATAAAGTCAAAAACTATTTTGCATTCTGAAACAAACGTTTTTTAAATTGCCTTGCTTTGTTTCGATACCCGCCATTGTACGGTTTTCTCATGAAAGTCAATAACGCGTAGATGATGAAAAGTGAAAAATCGATACGTATTTCTTGGCAATATATCAGTTAGCATCAAGGAGTCTCAATAAAGGTGTATCCTCTTCTTATTACTTTGATACCACGTGATGCCCATGACGTGGCGATCATGGTCCCGGAATAGTTGGGCACATTGTTATCTGACATGATGTTCTCAGGTCTTCAAACAGTGACCGGTGTGCCAAGAAGGGTTTTAGTAATAATCCTCAGAGGTCTGCATTAGTACCCATCTCTAGGAAGTACAAATTTGAGCTAGGTCTAGTGTACATCCAGAGCACGCTTTCAGATTATTCCGACGAAGTGAAGTTTTTAGGGGTGAGCGTTGACAAGAAATTAAGCTGGAATACACATCTTAAGAATATTCTAAACAATTGAACAATGGCTCTTTGGGTACGTAAAAGTTTGTTTAATCGGATGTGGAGTCTTTCCCCGAAAATAATACTTTCGATCTATAAATCAGTGGTACGATCCATAATTAGCTACGCCGCCTTTGTCTAGTGGTTCTAACTGAGTACTAGAGGGGAGTACGACAAATTGCAACAACTAGCATGTCTGAGCATATCAAGTGCCATGCGAACATATGTCACTGCTGCAATGGAGGTCATCATTGGTCTAACTCCGCTACACATTTTCACTCAATTCTTTCTTTGAAGCTTCACTCTACAATTTTAATATATATTCCTAACAATGAAATCTGTAATATATTGTATCAGATTATTTGACCATGAAATTACATTTCGGCAAACGATTCTAATTTGTCTTAACCAGTAGCTCAGATTGTCCCTGGCAGTGGACCATCTACGATTAAATGCTTCACTGATTGTTCACTCACAGAAATGAGTACAAATGCGGGAGTCCGGGGACAAAACACCTGGATTTCTATTGCCATGAGTGCCTGGTTCACCTCATTTCAATCTGAGCTCTAAGAATAAGTGGCCTAAGGGGCCAAAATTGCCATCGTTCCAGATAGCATAGCGGCTATTGAAATACTAGTTTGTTGGAATTGATTCTCAAAGCTGGTTCTACGATACTCTCCAAGAACTTACAATCGGCTGAAAATTCACATTGTATTCGGTTACTGGTCGTAAAGGTATCGAAGGTAAAGAAACTTTTGGCCAATCACAAAGACCTGAGTAACTCAGCTCTCTCAATTTGTTAAAAAATGACAATATAAAAGTCAAAGTGAGTGAAGACATAGAAACAGGCAACAGTTGAACTTGCCAACATGTTTTTGTTGTTAATATTTTAAAAGAAGAGCAATTTATATTTCAGTAAAACTTTTAAAGAACGAAGCATGGTAAGTTTTGTAAAAATATAGCACAAACGAATGCATAAAGATATTACTACATTTAAACAAATCAAATGGTACTGAACTATTTTGTTTGTCGCATAATGGCTGAATTTCATACACAGGGCGAACACTAGTTTATACAAATTGCACAAAGCTTGACAAAGTAATTATTGCTATTATTATATAATTTTTTTTTTTTTTTGTTCTGACAAATTAAAACGTTCATTGTCTATAGAAAAACTCGTTTGTAAGCGTTTGCGTTTGTAATGATTGATGAAGTTTTATATTTATAAATTACATCGTCAGTGTCTCTCATAAATGACTAACAGTAATTAACTAGCATTCTAACTATTCTTTTTTCTTCGAAGCGCATTTAAATGCAATTAAAATGTTCCAACCAAAGTTTCCATTAGCAGCCAGAAATTCATTTGGCGCTTTGAATAAATTGACATATACATTAATGGGTGGGACCCGCCCAATATTTGGGCTAGCTCCCATACAAACCTACTGCCCACTTTTGACTTTTTGTAAGATAACTTCTTTATTAAAGTTAAGAGAGAGCCGCTTAACATACATAGACAATTGGGCGTGGCCCGCCTACTTTTTGAAGTAGCCCCCATACAATCCCACCTTCATTTAAATCAATATTAGCTTGAAATTTGATTTTGTGGATTTTAATGGACAATCGCTTCATATACATATACAAATGGGCGTGTCCCGCCCACTTTTTGAGGTAGCCCTAATTTTATCTTTATGCATTTGTATGGAAAACGTCAATATCAACTTAAATTCGATATGGCGGCATCTTACACATCTACTACATCGCTTCATACACATCTACTAGTGAGCGTGTACCACCCACTTTTTGGGGTAGCCCTAATTTTAACCCCCACTTTTATGTATTACAATACAATTTAAAGTTTCGTGTGAATGTTATTAGAGATCGGTTCAACCGAAGTTAACGTTTTTTCTTGTTTTTTTCTCTATTTGAAAAGAATATCTTAGTGGTCAATTACTGGAGTTGTAATAACATTTCGCACGGATCTCCCATTTTCAAAGATAAAGAAGTTATAAATATTTTTAACCTATTCCGGTTATCACTTTCTACAAAAATTTGCAAAAAATGATTTTGACAAAATGGTGAGAATCAGAAAATTCTATTGAAAAAAAAAATGTAATTGACTTAAAGCCGTATATATATAGATGGCCCAAATCTTAGACGAATTAACTTATTTTTAGCTGTCTTTCCAAATCCTTGTGAACCACTTACATGTATCTAAATTTGCATCACAATCAAAGCTGTGCAAACGTGCATACATCAATTTTTATACACATAAATGTGCGCAAAAGTTCTTACGGTATTGTGTATATATATCGAAATGCATAATGAAATAACTTAGATTATATATTCATTATACGATAGTTTCGACGCTGTCATAAATTTGCTCAAAGCGAAAGCAAACGCAATACAAATGAATGCCGAATGCAGCGCATCTCATTCTTATTTCATTGAGTAGATTGAGATACTACAGTGTGAAAATATAATATGGCAGCCGCTTATGAGTTGGCCAGATACTTCCAATTTTGATGTTAAAATTATGCAAGCAAAATTATATACCATACGTTATAAACACACACACACACACAGCCGTACAGATTTACGAAATAGCTTTAATAAATTTTGAAAAAAATACAGAAATAAAATTCCCCAAAACTTGGGTTCGATATGAGTTTATGCGTACAAGTATGCCACAAACCTCAATGTTCTAACATAAAAATTCAACGCATAGTTTGCCAAACTTATCTAGTAGACATCAATAAAAAGAAAAGTACTGAAACTGGAGTATGAAAGAAAAATTATAGTAGAAAAGTTGAGTAAATAGAAAAATATTGCGAAAAATTTAGTGCCTGTAATATTTGCTCAGTGCATAATTTTCAAATAAACAAGTTTCGTTCGTGTGCGCCATGAACATGAGGTCCTGCGTACAAACTTTGGCAAGCAAACAAGCAATATACTAGCAAACAAGGATATGGCAGCTTCTTGCTCTCTTACATAATATAGAGTTACATATAAAGGGTCTTTTAATGGGCAATTTTAACAATTCTGCAATTTAATATTAATGCACCCTTAAGTTTTTTTTTAGGATCTGTCAACAACAAAATGTCAATCTAGCTTTACATTTTCATAATGGTGATGTTCTTGCAAGAGCAAAGTTTAGAAATTATTAAAATTATTGCCGTAATTCTCAAAACGGTGTTCGCAACTTTAAGTGCGATTACTATAATTTTCGATCGTAAAACCAGTTCCACCAGACAGGTTATGCGTGTCAGTCAAAATATTCACTATTACGTGTTCATTTTCCGGTACTCAGTACCGAAAATATTGCATTTCTAAGTGCTTCAGTTCAAAATGACCCAAACTGCTCGATTCCAAGCCGCGCATAGGAATTGGGACCACATTGTGGCAAATTGCGCATAGAGATCTTGGCCAACACTCTCATAGGATCAAACAAACTAGAGAACTGAAGCCTCTTGATCATTTCAATCGCCGAAACTTCTCCAATTTCTTTCTTCAAAAGTTTGAAGAATATACTGAATTTTATCGAAAAAATCTTCTTCAGCGATGCAGCACATTATTCGCTTAACCCATTAAGACCTGCTACCATTTCCGCCCATAGATTTCCATAATTTTTCACACACAAGCTACACAGTAATTGATGCGTGGATTGATGAGGAAGAGGACGGTAAAAATGCCGATTGAATTGAAGTAATTTCAAATGTTCCTCCTTTAGCTGTAGTCAGCAACTAAGGAGATTTCGATGATACCGGGTGAAGTTCTTGGTTCTTTTGCGGTGTAATCAATTTTTACAATGCAAATTTTTTTGTAACTATTCTCTTTCTCTTTCTGTCAATGCCAGAACTCAAAGTTAGTTTGTATGTTTCCTCTAATTCACAACATCAATGTTTGAGCGATATCCCGCTTCTACATTTTTACGCAATTTGACAGAGAAAATTATTTTTTACCCATTAGTCCTTAATGGACTAATAACTTTGGAAGTACGTCTACCGTGTAATTTGCAGAAATGGTCCAGTCGTATGGTTACCTCGCTTATGTCAATGGAGAGTTCATCGAGCTAAGGGACAATATCTGATGAAAACCTTGCTTCCAAGAATCTATTACTCCAAAAATGCTCGCAGTGGTCATATAAACTTAAATGTAACATATCTACTGCAAGTGGAATAAATTTCAGCACAATATCTTAATTATTCTGTATATTATTTACATACAAAATAGTTATGGTCCCATTGACAACCCCTTTACATGCATGCAGTTAACTTGGTCGTTTTCATGCAGCTTTATGAGTTACTGACCGACGAAAAGTGTTTCATCTTCATTAATGGTAACAATATTTTCTTTGTTAGAGCGAGAATCAATTAAGCAGCTTGTGGCGACTTCCATACAGATTAAACCCGACTACTACGATGATACTATAGGAAAGTTAATCACGGCTATACGAGTATATGCTATAAACTGCCAAGGTAGGCGACGAGCGTAGAAAATTGCGTTTCATGACATGGCAGTAAATATAAAGGACGCCATTTGCAGTATCGTAGCAGAAGCAGCAAGAAACAAGGAGCAATTGTAGGTAGTTGAAACAAAGGCGATAATTATGCTCGTCGACTTGTACGCAAAAGGCGAATTATACACATACGCCCACTGACACAGCGCCCACAAACGGCAGCGACAGCGGCAGCATATCCTGCCGGCGACGACAACAATCTGTGTATGTGTATGCGGTTTATATATACGTATATGTGTGTTTGCTGTAGTATACATCCGTTTCCTGCGCCACTGCATATACATTTCCTTAACCACAATTGCAATTTTCTTCTTACCACTTTACAGTGAGTCGCTATTGAACAAAATGAAATTTGAAAATGTTTTTCTATTATTTTCATATTTGAAAAATTTATATGATTTACACATGAGAGTAGCTTAGCTGTGCAGTTTAGTTGGCATTTACATATTCATGAGTCTTCTCTTGTCATGATGGAAATAAACTATTCGAAATGAGCACTCAGCCCACCAATTTTTCTGGCAATTGGAAGTGTTGCCGGCTACAAATTTTATAAATATTTCTAGATTCGTAGTACGATTCTTACGTTACTTTATTTCTCAATTTGTTCAGTATGGAATTAAAGCTTCTCAGAAGTAGAAAAAAGAACAACTGAGATGAATAAGAAGGCTGAGGAGCTACATGATTGAGCTTATTGAGCAATGAGTCTTAGAAAGATTACATTATGTTAGTGAGGCCGATGATGGTGATTATTCAGGAGCTTATAAAGTGCTGTAGAATGTTTGTGTGTTTGACCAATAGCCAGTTAGGATGGAAATATTCTGGCCGCTTCTTCCACTGTCGCGAGCTCAATGGTGTCAAATGAGGTGTTCTAGAGCTTACTCCCGTTTCCTTGCATTTCCTGCAATCAACCTTGTTGGTTTCTTTGCACATTATCTAAGATATTGTACAACTGGAAAAGTTCTTTCATCTCTCTCCAGCTTTGGTCAAGGCGTCCTATTGCAGAGTACTATATATATATCATCTGTAGGGAGATTCGTATGTCTGTTGTTACTTCTAGCGGTAGCCCAACGCCTTCTTTTTCCAGGCTGTCCGCCATTTCAGTACCGTTTTTGCCCCGGTGACTGGGAATTGAGAAGATGTACACCTTTTTTGAATCATTTTAGAAAAAATTAGAAAACATTCAAGCGACTGCAATCCAAAATGTGAACGAAGTTTCAGCTCAACATTGCTATGGGGGACGGAGAATCATTTTCACCAAAGACCATGTTCAATTGAATAAAGCAAATGCAAGAAATTTAAATTCGAAAAGTAAATATGTTCCTTGAAGCATGTTCCCTGAAAGACAGGATTTTAGAAGTACATCAAACCAACTACTATACATATTATTTGCTCGCTATTGTTGTGTATTTAAGGTGTTAAATATTACTCTGACAAAGTCTGTCTGCTGGCCACACTAACTTCTTGAGATCACTATATTTAATAGGACGCTTCGTCAATTTAAATAGGTATCTCAAGCGTTGAAGTGTACCAACAGAGTTTCCCAGAAGAACAATCGCAACAGAAGAACTGTATATAATTCTTTACTGACATCTCCAAGTGCCAAATTAGTGCCAAAACGCTACCCATCCAAAATTATGTCATTCGTACACACAGCTACTCTACAGTAAGCTTCACAGCAGTAATAACTTGTTGCATACGAAACTTGGGCATCCAGAATTGTTATAAAATTTTACAGATTTGGAAATCTAGCCACAAATGGATTTGTTGGTAATGAAAAAGCAAAGCAAAATGCCATATCTGTCTTCTCCTTTAATCGCTTTGAACTCCCTTAATGATGAAGCTCTGAAAAAGAATCTCAGTAAACTCATTCGGCTAAAAACTTTGGACAACTGGGCTAACCTTCACCATTGATATATTGTAAGATCTGCAATAAAAACCATACTGGTATTAGGTTCTTATTCGAATGCGGCTAAACCTAACTGGACAATGATAAGTTCATACCCAGCTTACACACCAACACATATTATCCAACTAAAGACCGCAGCTATATTATTGTGACGCATTGATCCCTTTTTGGTTTAAAGGTTTAAAAAATACCCTGCCAAATTTTACTTTCAGTCTCTGGATACTTTTAAGTTTTTAAAATTTTATAGAAACTAGAGAAAATGTTTACTTCTGGAGAAGCGAAGCTTTAATACATTTCACACACATATAAATGTAATGATATAACGATTATTTGAAGCCTTCATTACATTTTTAAGATGTTAGCACAAAATATACGAAAGGTTGGTCTGTTTGGGGCCTACCTCGAAACGTCTGCGGTATACGCTCATTAATATTAATTAAGATCCCATCTATAAGAAGCCAGCATACCGAATATCAAGTGGATGTTGACTATAATAAAAATAAATAATCTTAAAAGTGGGTGGTGAGTAGATCGGTAGGAAGTCTCCATACATGATTTCAGATACTTATCTTAATAACTAAGGCACTAGTTTTGATTTATAACAGAGTGGGGACGGGCACACATATATAAAGACGGACATTTCCATTTCGATGATTCGATAATGATACTTCGAGCACTGCGTCAAAAAATTGTAATATTATTCACACCATGTGTAAAGAGTTAAAACAAAAATTACTAGATGGCGCTGCAGATGGCGTTAGTGTTGCACTCTAACGGCCAATAGATGACGCTGGCAAATAAAAAACAAATTAGCCCCATTTATTACTAAAGTATGCATATTAGAGCCGTATTTTGGGTACGGTGGGCATGACATGTCAAAATTTTGGTAAACTTGACCTGCCTATGTATCAGACAAATCTAAAAATCGAGGTTTTGAGGTTCTATCTTTTATAGTAGGCTCTAAGATCTCTTCATTCACACAGAGCGATAGACAGACAGACGAAAAATCGAGTCTGTCTCGACTCAGCTTTTTATGCAAAGTCTACTACATCTCCTTTTAGCATACCTACAGGGTATAGAAACATTTTTATTGTTTTTTTTTTATAAAGCAGGCGATTATGTCGATCGGCAAGCTTTCTAAACCATATAATTGAGTTCGCACAATTAGCTTTATTTGCGACTAAAAATAAGTTACTTTTGTTTGCATAGAATCGAGGCACTGTGCATGCCTTGCATTCTTCTTCATACATCCTGCATTCTGTAGACTTCATTTTTGTTGCTCTTACTTCCGTGTGATTCATTTTGGTTTCATTTTGAGTTCTTGCAGTGCCACTCGCTGCATTAGTATGCAATTATGCTTGTTAGCACCAGGAACTGCCACAACATTAAATATTAACGCACACACTTATACCCTACATACAGCTACATATATAAATGTCCTTGCACACTTTCACAAGAGCCTCAAGGACTTGCATAAACATAAATTCTCATTTTGTTGCATTTCCTTGCAACTTCTTCCTTTATGCACAATATTTAACATTATTATTTTTTTTTTTGTTTTTATCTCGCCCTAGGCTACCCTAACCTATTGAATACAACAGCAACTTTTTCGCGACTAGCCCCTAGGTTTGTTATATATATATAAATAAAGGCTGCATTTACAGTACGCACGCATCGGTCCGTGAATTTATGCATTTGGCTATTTCGAGCGTAATAAACAAGAACTATAAGCGTGCAGGACTATACATATAGAAATACTTATTTTTATACAACTGGCAACTCTGCTTCATTGCGATGCAGTTTGCTGCCTCTCTCAACTGAACTTCACGCCCACTCCATATCATTCATACACTTGGTAGAATATTTTTTTTATGCGTAGATATTAAATGTGTTTCCTGGCACTTTATTGTGTTGTAGTTGCTTCATCCGTACAACACTGGCCCCGAGTGCCCCGAGTGTCCCGAGTGCCCCTTCTGCCACACTATTTTGCATATAATTTCAGTTTTTTTTTATTATTTTTCTCCATACTGCAACGCGTCGAAAGGAAATTCATAAAAATGTTAATTTTTCCGGCGGAAATGTAATTTATGTAAAACGAATGCATGCGTTGATTGTTTAAAATTTCGCGGAAATCGCATCCGGTGTGGATTACACACACTGCCCAAACCAACCGCATAAAAAGTTTGTAAAGAGCATGTACATATATAAACATTCATATGATCTCATTCTCGTTTCCTGACCACATATCAATGGCTTTTGGCGTTGAAGCGTTGCGGTCATTTCAATTGTGTACATTTTCTTGTACTTAATTGAATGCGCAAATTACTTTGGGCTTTCAATTTACTTTTGTAACGAAGTGGTTGCTTAAAACAATATTTCGATACAAACCAGTTACGCATTAAGAAAATACGCCAAAAAATTTCAATTTGTTTTTGTTTTGCTTTCATTTCATTATTTTCATTGTGTTCAAGAGATCTGTTTGTATTGACACGTGTTTTATAGAAAATTTTCATGAAAAACTGTTTTTCAATTACCTCTTGTTTTCGGTCAATTATGTCGGCCTGTAAGTCGTTCAGTAACTATATACACTTATACCATACAAACTCCCTAAGTTTAGTAGGCATATACGAGTATATGTATAGGAAATTTTTTAAGCTTATCTGTGGCGCCTTTTAGTCATTAGACTCTATTGAAATATGAAGGAATTGTAAAAAAGCATACACTGAATATGTGTGTTATATAACAAAACGATACCTGGAGAAATAATGCATATGAATGAGACAAAACCGATCAACGTGACATCGAAAAAAATGTTATAAGCTTAATCCGCGTGCGTTTAGGAAGAATCTTTTAACCAAACTTATTGTCACTAGCTCTTACAAAGTCTGGGAAGTATGGGAACTGATCTTCCATACTGCCATGCAAACGTGCGAAGATGCTAATCTAAAATTAATTGGTATATTTTTGCGTTCTGCCATACCTGCTTTACGCTGTTCCTCCCATTAACACACATTATATCATTTTCCTTTTGGTTAGAAGATATAAAAAAAGAGTAAATTAATCCAATTCGTGACTTAGAGTCACTGTTCAAATTAATATTAATTTGAACATAATTAATCAACAATTTGCAGCACGAATTGTTTTTCATCGAGTACTCAGATAACAAAAATCTTTGCTACCGAAAATACTTTATATGCTCAAAAAAAGCCGGTGGAAACGAGTGTGAACTTTTGCCTTTCCGACCAAAGAAAAAACAACATTTGTGGACTTTTCACCTAATAAATTTCATGTTGATTTGGGAACAGTGTTTTTTCTTTATTTGACATAGCAGTAATAATTTAAGTTAATGCAAAAACAGTCAATACTGAATACGAAATGAATAAGAACAAGAAAATATCATTTACATGAAGTTTTAAGCTTGCGAAAAAAATATTAATCAATTGAGATATTAGTGGAATATAATATTGGATACCAATTTTATTTAAAATATATCAACAATTGGAGATATTTGGCCACTTTTTATACTAGCGAGGTACTTTGCGTTACTAAATTACCCTGCCACGAATATACTTAAAATGTTACTATCTCGTTCAATTATATATAAAACATATTATTCGAAAGGGTAAAGGGGATTATTAAGTTTTTGTGGAGGTGTATGTAACAGTTAAAATGAAAAGTTTCAGAACACATAAAACACACATTTTCTTGTTTAGCATCAAAAATCGAGTTATCAAGCGGTATCCATATTGCATCTATCTGTCCATCTTAGAGACTATGAGACATTTAGATTTTTCAAAAAACTTCTACATCTTGCTGTGTTGGAAATAGATGGCAAGAAATATAATTTAATATTATGTTCATAATTTATTAAACAGTTTATTAAATAGAGAAAAAGAAAATCAAATTGTATGTCTGGAACAAAATGAAAATGACACACAAAGTAATATCCCAAAATATATGTGAATAACTTTATCGAAATATCTAGAACGAAAGTTTTACTGTCACAAACGTACAAATACATGTGGAATTTGTGAGCAAAATACTCGCGAAAAATGTCGATCACGATATTATTTTCGAACTTTTGAACAATACACACTTAAACAGAACAACGAGATTCGAATTTCTCTAAGTGTATGAATACCGTCAGCTCGTCTTGGTGCGCGCCTGAATGAGAACGCTAAAATTTTGCTTTTTAAGTAAACTTTTCTTATCGCAACATGTAATGTGTTTGTTGCGCTGTCAAATGCGCTCCTACTTTAGTATGTAGAACTCCCTACTACTGGCAAGCATACATGACAGCGACACAGTGCGGTGCACTTTTCTTAGCCAAGGGCATACAAATCGACTTCTACTCCACTACTTCAATTTAGCATTTACCACACAACAAAAACTTCAAAGAACTTACAGACTCACATGTAATGGCATGTGCCAAAATCAAAATCATCCTGCAGCACCCTTCGCTACATGCGAGTATATACAAATAGATGTGTAGAATGTACTTGAACGGTTTTGGTTTCGCATTTGCAAATGCATTCGGAGCAAAATATGAAAAACAATGATAATAAATGATGCCAAAGTTAAAACGAAATCGAATGAAATCGATAAAAGTCGATTCAAGTCGTTTTGAGAATGCAAGCTGCATTCAATTTTCATGAATGCGCACCGCGAATCGTGCGCATTATTTTGACAAATACGCTGCGGGTTTTGAGGGGCGTTTCAAAGTTTGAAAGTTGGTTGTAGATAGTAAAGTGTGTGTTGTATTCTCGATAAAAAAAAAAAAAATGAGCCAGTTAATGTACCGAAATGTGCAGCAACGTTCAAGTTTCTTGACTGACGTAAAGTGAATGTGCTCTCAGACCGACTCACATCATATCAAGACAAGTCAAAGGCAGCAATGCATTTGCCTCAACTCTATAACATCCTTACATGAGTGTGCAGAAATGAAATTTTTATTTCGTTGTCTGCACCAAACATAAATCAGCGTGAAAACATCGACAAAATGCATCTTAAAAAAGAGTGAAGGTTTAGTTTAATGAAACTGAAATGCATATACCCTTTAATAGTATTCTAGAGTTCAATAGTTTTAGCATTGTATAGTTTTTAAAATGAAAGAATTTAATTCAAAACGAAAACTCTATGTGCAGCAAATTTCTGTTTTGCTTTGTCAAAGGCGAAAAAAAGCTATATCCATAGAAGACTATTTCATAGAAAACATCATCACAAAAGTAAAATTTAATGAAGGACTCTGCACAGATTAAATCTCCATAGAACAACACTGCATGAAAGACATCTTCATGGAAGACATCTCCATAGAACACATATCCAAAGAATAAATCTCTATAAACGACGGTTGAAGACATCTTAATACAGGACAAGCCTATTGAATCCATTTTCACACAACCAAAACCTCACCAAGAAAGTATATCCATTGAAGATATGAAAGTTCCATAAAACAGATTCTTACATAGTCACGAAATATATTTATATTAAAGACGTAGAAGTATCCATAAACATTCAAGGCAATGAAAACGTTTCCATAACAGGCATCAGTTGATTACATCTCCAATGAAGAGTAATCCACTACATATATATCAACATAGACGACATCTTCCTAGCTAATATCTTTTTTGCAGTCATCTATATAGAATATAATTATATTACAGATGTTTCTATTGAAGCCACCTTCATTGAATACATCTACGTTAAGACATCTCAATTGAGGATAGCTGCATTGAATACAATTGCATATATGGCATTTTCACTGCAGACATCTTCATAAAAGATATATATTTTTCAGACTTCTTCATTGCAGGCATATAGCTTACATATCCTTATAAGACATCTAAGTTAAAACGTATTCGTTAAAGATATCTCCATTGAATATTACTCAATTTAAAACATCTCCATCGAAGAGGACTCCAAAAGATATCTCCCTAGAAGCCATCTTCATAGAAGACAACTTCACAGCGCTCATCTCAAACATCGACTCGTTTTCCTTCTGCCTGTTACATACATTTTCACAGACTTAATATTAAAATAAGAATAGAATATGTCACAATAGTAGAGAAATGTACAACAATCCTAAAAGGAGTAAGAGACCTACCCGGAATTACAGATTGTATCTCTATACTGAAGTTCAATAAGAATATCGATGTTCGCATGCAGAAAATAGAAATATGAAAATCATTGAGGATCTTCACAGACAGCTCGAAATTGTAAAACAGAGTCGGTGGTGGGGTATGCATCCCAAGTATGTATGACCGGAAAAAATCTTAGTCCTTACTTAGGATGAGTAGAATAGGATTAGAATATTATTAGGAGTAGTAACTGGACCAATAGAAGATTCAGCCACATCGGAGACTACTTCCTAAATGACATATATAAAACTTTTAAGCTAGATGTACAAATTTTATGAAGTATATAAAACCTTCCTAATGGTTGTAAAAGGATATGGTTCAAAGTCTCAAAAGAGATTCATGTGGTATCACAGCGGGCCGTGTGGGGTTTACGTGAAGTTTCTATCGCACCCGACCAATCTAACCTAACCTAAACTAACATAACCTAACCTAATATGCCCTTTTACCCTAGGGGTACAGTGTATAATAATATTTTTTAGAGGAAATCTCCATAGACGACAATTATATTACAGAAGACAACTCATTGAATGTATCTCTGTTAAGAAATCTAAACTGATGGCAACTCCATTGAATACATCTCCATGTTTTAATAAATTTATAATGCAAGCATCTTCACTGAAGGCATCGCCATTCAAAACATATTTCTTGAAGACATCTCCATTGATAATATCTCCATTGAAGAGATCTCCATACAAAACACCTCCATAAACTTGGCATGGAAGCTATAGCAATTGAGACATATTCGTTGAAAAGATTTCTGTTGAATATATCCCAATTGAAGATATCTTCATTTAAAATACAACCATTGAATATATCGCTATGGAAGGCGTCTCCATTGACATTAGCACTGCAGACATCTTCATGGAACGAGATGCAGATATACACATTAAAGGTAGCTCCAATCAAAACAACTTCATTGCATCCAGTTGAGGATGGAATCTTCATAGAATACATTTCTTTTAAATTGAGAAATATTCGTTAATAAGAACTACATTGCATACAACTCAATTTAAGATATTTCCATCGAAAATAACTCCATTGCCGACATCTCCATTGAATGTATATCCATTGCAGTCATTTCTCAACATTGAAACATCTCAAAAGACAAGGTTACTGCGGTCAGTTTTCTTCTTATAGTGATCGAATAATTCTTCTTTACTTCTTCTGCAGCATTGCATCTATCTCCATTAATTTTTACACTTTCACTGCGTTACAAACTTGTCGAAAAAAATGAGTATAATGCATTTTAAAGTGCATAAAAAAGAGAGTGATGTTGAATGAAGTATGAGGAACACATTTCAGTTTGCTTCTTGTTCAATCCATTGAAAAATTGGTATACATTTCTTCTGCAATCAACTTCGCGCGTTCAAATTTCAATGGAAGAACTTCACTTCAAGTGAAACTCAAGTGAACGAGTTGTACAAGTGCATACTGACAGCGTCTGAGATGGTGGCAACTGGTACTCAATGAAGCACAAAGTTGCCCCTAACACATGCTTCTCCTCCCGCGCCGAAACCGCCACACCACCACCTTACTAACTTGCTTTGTATGCACTGGCTAAAATTGTACTGCTGCTGCTTCTGCTGTTGCATTGTTGCCATGATCATTAATCTTTGCGCGAAGGTAATTGCTTAGCAATTATCCTTTGGGAATAATGTAGCTGCTGCTGCAGCTGCATATACGCTGCCAGCAGCTGCCACATCCGTAGCCGCTACCAATACCACCGCTGCGACCGCTGTGACCACACTCCAACGTTAAGCCCCGTCGCCTTCCTTTAACATGTTAGAAGTTGCATTGGAGACCATAGATAGACAGAGACGGTTTAGTATGCGTGCAACACAGATACAGACAGACGTACAGACGGAAGGACAAAGAATGAGAGAGAGATGCAGATGTAGGACTCATATGCACCTAGCACACCTACAAAATGGCTGCAACAGAGCAACTTCCGTTGCAACATTGCAATCGTCGTGACATTCACATTGCTGCATACAATGCCCGCCCCACAACTGACAACGCCTACGTTACCCCGTCCTTTTAAATTTGGTCCTTTTCGCGTTCTCCTGCTGTGCACGCGCGCTTTGTGTTAATGCCTTTGTTAGCTTGTAATGCCAGCGCAGCATACAACATTTACTTCATACGAGTATGAACCCACACCCACACACTGATTCTTGCTTGTGGCATATCCTTGTATGTATATATATATATGTACGCATATGCGTGTGGGCGTGTATGCGCCCATGTTAATGCAACATTGATTTTCAGTTTGTCTCTCTAGCTGTCTGTCTGTCTGTCCGTGCATGTGCGCCTTTGTATCCTTTCTACTTCTAAGTTTGAAATCGCGTGTGCGTGTTTCTGATTGATATTAATGATTAAATTGTTCCACTGCAGTCAGTTTTAAATTCTACACTCATTTCCTTCATGTCACACATAACAATTTTCATGATTGCGCATGTTTTTAATAATTTCGCAAAAAAAAAACAACATTTTAATCAAAAACACTTTATAAATGTTTTCAGATCATCAACGCTTTTTTTTTTTTGTTTGCCCTTTTACGATATATTTTTAATACATTATTCATGCGATTTATCGGCCGTTTGGTACAATAATTTCATAAATGTGAGAAACACGATTTAAAACTGCGGCTATAAAGATATTATCACATTTTTTCAATTCATTTTTTTGTTGTTGCCATTGTTTTTACTATCGAATGTCCTTATTGTTGTTGGCAATGTAAATTTTAGCCTGCATTTGATTAGCTTTGGCTTTTTTAACAGTTTTTGTACGAGTATATTCGATGATTTTATTTGCAAGTCTTCTTCTTGCCAACAGTCGGTTAGAAATTTAGTAGGACAATTTTTCTTATTGATGCAAATGGTTTATAAACACCGAAATGAAATAGATTCCTATCACGTAGAGTCTAACTATATATATCTGAAAGTTGTTTTTTGAAATATTAAAAAAAAAATGTTTTTCTTTGGCTTTGTCAAATGCGGAAATAAAAATGATTCGACTTTCGTAGAGAAGAAATTTTCTTAACAGTATTCCCATAGAAGACATCTCCATAGTAGACGTGGCCATTGTAGACAGTTTCATAGAAGAATTCTTCATTAATCCACTGAAAACTTTATAGAAGACATCGACATCCACTGAAAACTTTATAGAAGACATCGCAAAACAATACATATCCATTAAAGATTTCTGCAAAGAAGACATAACCATAGAATACTTCTCAATATAAGAACTCTCAATTGAAAACATCACCATCGAAGGCAGCTCCACTGAAAAACATTAGAGATCTCCATTGAATATATATCCATGAAAGACATTTCCAAAGAAAACAGCTCGAAAGAAGGACCCAATATAAGGAGTCTCAATTGAAAGCATCTCCATAGAAGACATCTTCACTGAAATATATTATAGACGACATCTCAAGAGAAAACAATACATCTCCAAAAAAGACATCTCCATAGCAAACATCAATATAAGGATTCTCAATTGAAAACATCACCATAGAAGACGTCTTCACTGAAAAGCATCAAAGAAGACATTTCCAAAGAATACATCTCCATTAAAGACATTTGCAATGAAGACATCTCCAGAGAAGATTTCAATATCAGGACTCTCAATTGAGAACATCTCCATAATAGACATCTCCGTTGCTGCTACTTTCTTTCTTGGATCTTCTAATATTACTGTATATGAAAATGCATAATGCTAGCACAGGTCCCCTGCTCAAGGCCGATATAAGACTACGCGCTAGAAGCGATATGATGCGTGATGCGATAATATTTCTTGTTATAAGCAATGCTGAAAGATGTCAGAGTGATAGTGATATGTAATAATAAAAAATACTATTACAAAAAAAAAATATTCTCAAAAATATTGCATAAAATCATGCAACTATGAAACGAGAAAAACACAGCAAGAGCAAAGCTAAGCGACAAGGCAGTTTCGAAACTGCTTTCTCGCTTTATCTCTTGCACACGCTTTTCACTTCGTTTGCTGTCTGACACAAAGTACAAGCTCAGGTTAACAGCGTAAAGGTCAGCCTAAAGTACGATTTTAAAAAGTAAACCCAAATCCGATAAATGTTGAAATTTGCTTTTAAATAAATAAAGATATTTTGTTGAAAGCAGAGTTTAAAAACAAAACAATATCGCTGCAGTCGAGTGTTCTCGAAATGGTTGTCTAAGGAGGTTTATTTGAATCATACTAGATATAAGCCTATATGTGATATTTTAGTATGATGGACGTAAGTTACACCAATTTTAGAATTTCTAGCTTAAATAATTAGCAATAAATATTTATTTTTATTTATTTATGTATACGAGTATTCATTTCATACTAAACTCTAAAATGGAGGGTTTGTATTGGGACTTTCTCTTATAGTGGTGTCTCCACGAGCATTTTTATAACTTTATATGAGATTTGAAAAGTTTTTAGGGGAACTAAAATACTTGACTCCTTGGAATACATTTTATTCTGTTTAATAGCAGAGATCTACAGATATGACTAATGTTACTCTGATTGGCACACTACAATACTTACTTCTAAATAAAATTTTGGAGCAACTAATTTTACTATAAACTCTGACAAGGGTTATTGAATAGAATTACCAGCAACGGATGGTTAAATAAATATTATAAAAAGTTGTCGATCTCAATACTCCTTCAATTTAAAATTGTTATTCGTTTCAAATAACGAAAACAACCATAAGCCAGTTAAGCTAAAAATGTCAAAATAAATAAATCGTTTTAGTGAACACTGTGCAGCATGGTTAATTTTTTTTTATATACTTCACACTTTGGCTGAAAAGGGTATTATACGTTTTCAATTATGTTTGTAATGCAATGAAGGATGTATTGAATTAGCTTTTAATAAGCTCGAAGAGTTGAATCTGAAGCTATGTGAATTGCGTCACTCTACTATGTATTCTCAAACCTATTCCTGGCATCGTAGTCTGTAATATAAAAGATTGTTTGACCACTGGTTTACATATTGACAAACATATTTCAGTTCTCTCTACCGCTCTCTCAGATTGGGACCATCAACGAATAACTGGTTTTACTGTTGGTTCACCCACCGAAAGGGGTACAGCTGAATTTGTCATCGAAACCAACACCAAGATATCTATTGTTATCAATCTGAGGTTGACGCCATTAAAATCTATTCCTAAGGGGTCAATATTACCATTTTCTTAAATAGCCAAGTGGCAATCAAAGTACTAGCTTCCTGGTATTTCTCCTCAAATCTGGTTCTACGTTCTTACGATACTCTCCAACCACTTTCAATCGGCTTAAATATGTTGGTTTCCTGGTAACAAGAGTATTGAAGGTAGTATAATTGCTGATGAGCAGACTTTAATCTAACAGCTGATTTTGGTAGTTTCGGAGAAGTTAGATATTTGTCAATAATATTCAGTTTATATCGTCGTGAGTTTTAGAAGAAAAAATCCATGGGAATGATGCAAAATCAACGTAATTGGGTGCATTATGAACTGAAACCAAGAGAGGATGAAATGCGATTTTTCACTTTCGAGCAGCTGATTCAAAGGCAACAAAAAAAGGGTTTTTACATCGAATTATGACTCGGCACTGGTTGTTCCGACGAATGCACCACGGTTTGGCAGTTCGTTTCTTTAGCAGTAATCGAAAATTGGCTCGTAACTTTAATCGAATGGAATTCGAAACCTGCCTGAGTGGTGGGAAAAAGTAATAAACAGTAATGGGAAATACTTTGATTCATCTTTTCACTCCTTTTATACTGAAAAAAATCAATTTTGACCACAAAGAAAACATAAACGAACTAATTTGAACGCCCAATACAACTTGTCTGCGACCAAATTCAAAAACAAAGAGATGAACAGCAATTTTATTACGTCTAATAGTTTCGATATGAATATTTCGATAAAGTTTCATTAATAAAACCGAGCATATCTTGAGTACATTAACCTAACCATAACTGTGATAGGGTGCAAAAGATACACGTTTATATTTTACTGCCTGTTTTCGGTTAGGATGGCTCTCAATGGCTTATCTCTGACACTAATGTATGGTTGCTCGAGATCGTTTCGCAGTGATCGTGTGACTTAAAAGTAGTGTAAATAGTATTATAACTTTGTCACGAAGTTTGTAGCGCTTTGAAAGAAGTATCGGAGATACCATAGCGTATATGTATATATCGACGTATCGAACTAGCCATGTCTGCCTGCCTGTTTGTCTGCCCATCTGTCCCCTGTTTGTATGAATCATAACTAGATGCTCAGTTTTTAAGATATCGATCCCCACATAACACTTTTCGGTACGAAAAACATTTTGATTACATTCAATATTAACTTGAAACCTAATATTATGGAGTCAAATGAACGGAAGCTTCTCATAACTACGAATTAAGGAGTGTAAAGAGTATTGAAGCTTCGGTTCTACCAAAGTTAATTTCTTCTTTGGTTCCTTTTTTTTTGCCGGTTGGTTGTCATATTTAGTTATTTAACGCTTTGTTCTATGCTGCCGAGTGCTGTTAAAAACATTGTTATTACATGGAAAATAGTTGTCACTCTTTGAATTGAAATTATTTTCTATTTGATTATTTTTCATTGTCAGATACATTGTCAGATACAATACTTGCATCAAGTTAACAGATTAATTTGAATCCATTTTATTTTTCACACATAAATACAAGTATATATATGTATACCTAAATGTATATGTATCTACAAGTATTTATATATATATATATATATTCTATATATATATATATATATATATATATATATATATATATATATATATATATATATATATATATATATATATATATATATATATATATATATATATATATATATATATATATATATATATATATATATATATTTGGTTATGCACTTTTATTATTACGTATTTACATTTGTTGTTCACACATAAACACCACATAAAAGCCCCCTTTGAAGTTCAATTGAGCGTCGTTTATTGAATGTCATAAACACAAATAAAAAAAAGAAGAAATATTTACAATATATTTTATTTAAGCACAATTGAATGCATTATTCATACGCAGCGGCAACCTCACGGTAAACCAGATACAAGATACAATATATTCGGTATATGGTAAAAATGCATCAATATGGAAAAAAACCGTCACTCTGACATTTACTACATGAATTTGTATGCATGTTTTTTTGTTTGAATTTTTTGCTTTAATTAAAAATAATCAAATAGAAAATATTTGAAACTGCATCAAAAAAGTAGAAAAAGAAAACTATTTTCAATTAAGTGTTGCAGTTTTTCTATAGAATTCAATGTGATTCGATTCGATTGAATTGCTTGACAATCGCCGCTGGTGGTAACGTGTTATGCCACAGACGATTATATTAAATGTATCCATGCATTTTATGTACGACTTTTGTTTAAAATATTATTTAATTTTATTTATTGAATTTATTTTAAGTTGTGTTTTTATGTTCTTTTTATTGAAATTCTCTTTCATTTTGTCGTTATTCATTAAAAATATAAAAGAGGGAAAAAACGCTTTTTTGCAATTAAAAAACTAAATGGAAAATCGTTAAATCGTTCAAGATAAATTGATTATGTATCTGAATATAAGTGTGCATCTGTGTGAAACCTTCGTCCTGTATTACGTGTACATATATTTCAATGTATGCGTACCGCAGACATTTACATGAAACACACGCACGCACATGCACTCAAGTGCGCGCTCGAATGGCTACAAACGAAATTCTCTGTCAAAAGTACATAAATAGTTTAAGCGCAAAATTAAAAAGCATGTCACTCTGAATATGCGAGTACGCTACATGAAGATTAATTCACTCTGAAAATAGTCCTTTTTTTTCGATAGGCGCAATTTGTAGCGGTTTTGACTAGTCAAAAAATTGGGATGCTGAAAGTTTTTTATATTTCGGTAGAATGGATATGTTTGACAACAGGAATGTATTAAAGCCTTGCAAAAATGCATTCGAAAAGGCAAAGAAGCCATTAATAGACTTTGCAAGAACAAACTATATTATTAACAAATGAGAGTAAATGAGCAATATGTTTGAGCATATTATTTGACTCCCATTTGCTCTGTTGTATTTTTTCAACAAACCAGAACGCTGTGCTCGACTTCCAGATATTGTGTACTTTGTTCAAGGTGAAAAAAAGACAGTCTAAATATCCAAACTTGCAGTGTCTATCTCTTATAAACTCCAAGATTTGTTCGTTCAAACTCGTCTTCCGATGATGTTCAAGAATCTACAGTTTACTTTATAGGGTCTGTCATGCCTCATTTTGTCTGTTACAGACATTTGCGAGACAGACGAGACAAGCAATATTGAAAAATAAGTGAATCGAAAGACTGTTGTGAATATTTATCTCATTTGCCTTTTCTGTCCATTCGGTTTGGACATTTTTTGTAACGCACCAAGTTCACCATAACGTACAACCAGTTGGAACTTCTTTGGTTCGCTTGCAACATGTTTTTTAAGTACGAAGTGAAAAGAAAAATTGAAAAAAAAATTTAATTTTAGTTCCCCTTTAATCTTAAGAACGCTTGATTTTAAGACAAAAATTGGACTACTTCAAGCAGAAACTGTATAGAATTGCATGAAAATGGAATGGACTGGTTATTTGTCTTGTTTTAAAATGTTTTTTTTAATATTCTTTTATTTATTTTATTGTATTTTCTTTTTTTTGTGAATTTGAATTTCTATTTGTAGAAAAATCGAATTTAATTTTGTTGTATTTACACAGTTTATAAAACTTCTAGTGCAAAAAATTGATATACGAAGTCTCACCATCTTAGCTACTTTGGCTAAAGGATGCCCAACTCATCGATTTGCGGAATCACAAGCAATTGCTTTTTTCATTGACTGGCGCCGCAAAGCCAAAAATATTTGCGACACTTTATAATATTCTACCATGACAAAGCCGAATTAGCTAAAAGTAGCTGAGAGTGTAATTTTAGTTTTGCTCTTATTGTTAAGAGTTTTCCAGCTTTTCTTTAGTGGAAGCCATACAGAACGACAGATTTGTTACAAAAGTTGAATAGTCTGCGCTTTATATTGCTGGATATTTTGCGATTATGTTATATTGGGTACAAACGGTTGAAACATGTGCATGTCTTTTATACATAACGCCATACATGCGCTCTGTTACTTGTTGTGGTAATATACTCTTCGGCTAAGAATCCGAACATTTTTTGTTGAGTATTATATTTAGAAAGTAAGTTTTTGTTTCAGCTATCTGCGAAAAGCGATTCTGTTGATTCTGGAGAAATTTTTGATCAAAAATCTTTCCTATTGAGTCATTTGTGCGCGATAGAACCATTTGGGTGCCAAATAAATGGTACACTATGATCTCCCATAGCCGTACTCATCCAGTCGACAAATATATTTCAATAAATGATTCTAAAACTGATGAAAAAGATTCAGCACAATGAATATTGTACATATTAGAATTTTCCTATGAATAATTTAACTTAAAAGAAACATTTATATCATCCACGTAATATATTAGTTATAGACGGGTGGAGGATTGCCATAATAAACAAACACTCTGTTGAAGAGTAAGTCAAACGAAAGACTGATCTGTTTGTTTTGCTCGTTTGCCTTGCGTTTTCATTCTACTTACTCATTTATTCTATCGAACCAAATTCACCACAACTTACAACTATTGAAGCAATACGTTTTCACCATTCTATTATTATGTTATCTATCGCAGCTGCTATATAGCATGTACCCATGTTGGCGTGACAGTACTACTCAGAAACTTTTCGATCGAAATTCACCAGAACCCCGTATATTCCATTACCCTAAATTTGTTAAATATTTCTAGATTAAATGCATTAAGTTTCATTGTACTCAGAGTATACATTATTACTTACTTAAATTAGTTGAAAATAGTAAATTTTTTATGCTAGTATTAATATATTCCACCTTGCACGCCGAACAGGTGTATCACAACTATTTAAGAATTGATAATATAAAAAACCAACTGATTGATATTTGAGTAACACGTATGCAAAATAATACATAGTTATATAGTATTTTATTTATACGATTTTATATTTAACTTTTTGGTTTATGGAAGAGAAAAAAAAACCTGAACGCAGCATGGACACTGTCACCGGACTCTGCAGCCGCCCACAATTGCACCACAAGCAGCGCGTGGCTGGCATGCGATGCGAATAATTGTGGCAAACGTAAAACGCGACCTTTGTAACTTAATAATTCGATGGGCTGCAAAGAATAACGACAATTTGTTGAACAAGAGGAACAGACGGACAGACGGGCAGACTGACAGTCAAATGTCAGACATGCTGGAAGGATTGCAGGTCAGTAGACAGCTGAACAGATGAACAGATGAACAGACTGGCAAACGGACGGACAAATAGACAGATGGGCAACCAAAGCACGAGAAATGTCAGCGTTACCATCAAAATTTATAGAGCGCACAATTACGGAGGCATGCAATGCGGTCAAAGTGCAACTGCGGTGCTTACTCGTATAGTTATAAGGCGCTGAATTCGTTGAGGTATAACAGACGGAAGTCAAATAGCAACTGTTCAAGCACGAAGCAATATTGTGCTAAGAAGGATTTAAACAAGGATAAGACCAAAAGGCGCACAAGTAAAAAAGTACACACACACACACACACACACACACACAGAGACTGAAAATGTATCTCAAAGACATAGCACAGCTGCACAGATGGACAATGGCGGCAACGACGACAAAGATGGCGGCAACGCTTGAATAACAGAACAGCATGGCGGCGGCGCACAGTGACGCAAAGCATACGAAAATTGACATAATTCTTGAATTATATTTTTAACAGTTATTTTTCATCATAGTTTTCTGCAATATTAGCTCACTTCTTGATCAATATGGATAATACATGCAATTTTCGAATCGGCACTGTAATTTACAATACTTTAATACTGACTACCAGATATACCTACCATTCTAGTGATTGGCAAAACTGCTATAATTTGATTAAAGTGAAAACTGTTACTTCTACTTAAAACTGCTATTGCAATTTAAATCGCAAACAGCATTCCAGTGCATAAGATGTGCCTTTATTTTATATTAAAACCTAACTTAATGCCAAATAACAGCTTTCAAAAATCGCTGCTATTTGCGTACTGCTATTTTTCGATAACATTGAAAAATAACAGCGACGTGAAATATCGCTCACGAGTAATTCATTCCAAATAAATTTCGAAGAATTATGTAAGTATATTTCTGCTGTAACCCAAGTACAATGACTTCCTTTTTTCATTTTATCATCATTTTCTCCAGCAAATAAAAAAGTTGACTTTGTTAATGTACGCAACATATAATTTGTGGTTGAAATGTAACAATTGTAGCGACAAAACAAAACAGTTCATTGCTATTTGATAATGCAGAGAACGTTACGTATGAACAAGAAACTCAAAGGAATATTCATACGCGTCTTCTTTTAAAATTTTCTCAACAACGATGTGAAGCCTACCCTAAAAAAAATATTTTAGAAAAAAGAAAAAAAATAATAACATTCGTCCATTCTTTTCACAGCCTGATTGAAATGTCCGGCGATTGTGTCAACAGAGTCATAATATGAAGATAGTTCCAGATCAACAAAAATCATAAAACTGCACAATCACCGATTTGTGCTTTGGGTCGTTCTCCTGGTGAAACCAAAAACGCTCTAGTCTAAAGCGGCGGCCTCTGAAGTAAATCATTATTTAGAAGCTCTTTAACCATGGTCTCATCAATGAAAACTAAGTTTCAAATGCCTGAGGCTGACATTTTGATCCAACTCATGGCTCTGCCACCTCTATGCCTCATTTTGTGCTTCACGTGTTTGTTCTGGAGCGCCAGAACATATTGCATACCGTCCGAGTTAAAAATGCTGAACTTTGACTCGTCTGGAAATAGAATGTAGTTCCAGAATGAAATTGGATCAGTACCGTGCTGCTTTGTGAAGTTAAATCTTCATTACTGGTGCTTTTTATTTATGAACGGTATCTTTTATGCTACTCGTGTTGTCGGAGTACATGGTCAACTCAGCCTAAATCATAGCTTATAGATCAGATACTCTTTCACTTTTCGTCTTATACATTATTTCTCAAATCTAGCTGGGCGCATTTTCATGCCCATCTGCCAAATTCAGATTTTTTTTGTTATTATTTGAGACCACTGTGCGGCGGCATCGTCGACGTTGCTTCAGCGAATGGCGGCTACAAATCCTGCCGCAAAATAAATGAACCGCATTTGCGAAATCAGTAAAACTTTTGTTCAATTTCACTGTGCGCTTTTGTGACTTTTGGCTGACTTTTTAGCCGTGCCGCACACTGCTGTGTTGCATTGCAGCCATCAAGAGAGAACCCCCGTCCAACCAACAGCACAGTCCTTCAATTGGGTTAAGTTTGCGTTGCGTTGAGTTGAAGCTGAACGAATCCGTTTCGCTTGGATACGCTTTAGTTTTCTTCTGCGTGCCTCGTTCATGACACACTTTTTCTATCACTTTGCAACATTTTGGCTGGCAAACAGGACTTTCAGGCGAAACTCCTGTTGTGCACTGAGCTGATTTTGTTATTTTTCTTTTCCTGGATTAACAACTGAAAATTTCAAGTCTCACAGGACTTGAGCATTATGCAACAATAACAGCGACTTTCCTTCATTCAAGTTTGGATTTTTAGACTAAAATTATTTTAAAATATTTGTAGCTGTCATTCGAGATTCAATTTTCTTTCTCTCTTTTTTTTTTCATTATTGTGGTTTTTTGTATCAACTGTCCAAAAGTGTATCACTTCCAATAATTTTGCCTAAAGTAAGCCTGCTGCCAGCTATATAAGTCATCATACTTCTACAAAAAGCGTCAAGTTCTTCGAAAAAATAGTGAAAAATGCTGTTTAAAAATCAATACATGACACGCGAACGCTGCCACATACAACACCAGCACGGAATTTTTTAACAGATAGCACCATGCTGCAACCAATTCCAATAACAAACCAACGCAAACGAAAAACTTCAAATGCTTTTGGCCACGTCTCTGAAATGGCGTACAAATTTCAATGAAATAGCACAAAAAACCAAAATATTAACCGAATTTACGCTTAACAAAAGCCACACTTTGCCGAATACGTACGAAGTTTCGTTGCACAAAAAGTCGGGAAATGCATTACGCTGAGTTATATGAGATTTTTATACGCTTTAGTTAAATAAAGTATCTCCAAAACTTGAACTAAAAACGGTGTAAGCCATTCATCGTTCTCGAAGACAAATCCAAATTATGTACGGTTTTTTTATCTGCAACTAAACAGCTTTAAATTTTTGCTATTGCATCCATTTTTCATTTTTCGAAGCACTCTTGCCACTCAGAAGTTAGTACCTCCTTAAGAACCTGTTTAAAGGCTTCAACACCTTCTTTAGGCGCCTAAAAACGCTCAATTCAAAATTTATTTTAATGTACGGGAACAGAAAGATGTCATTTTGTACCAATCCAGGACTGTAAGATGGATGAGCCAGCAATACAATGTTTTGTGTTGTCAAAACCCTCTATATGATATATGAGTGCTCACATTGTTATGGTGGATGCTGATTCTTCTTCTGCGGTTAGTTTTCCTCAATTCTCCGAAAACTTCTGGCAAACATATAGTTGTGTACCATTTAGAATTCACCGTTCTACGTTGCTCTAAGATAACAGTTTTTCTGGAAAAACAAGCAACCATTTGCTGCGAAGTGCTTCATTTGCAAATAAATGTTGTTAGATTTGTATTGTTTTGGAACACCCATACAGTCGATTGCTGTTTTGTTTTGGACTCTTATGCAAAGATCCATGATTTTTCATCTGTTATGATTCTATAGACGTGTTTTAGTACTACCGTGTACTGTATTTCTTCAATATATCTTTGCACCAATAGATATAAGCTATTGTTGGACGATTATAAAATTATGCGGTATCTAATGCCTAAAAATCTTCCTGCTGATCAAACCTGTGTATAATATCGACTGCATGCTGGTCTTACTAATGCCCAATGATGTGTCAATCTCAAATCATGTTATATGACGATGTTTCAGTATAAGTTCATGCACAACATTAATAGTTTTTGGCACAACAACGGTTTTTGAACGCCATTTTCGAAATTCGTTCTTGAGCGAAGGACGTCATAAATTAAACTGCTTATATAATCGTTTTATTGTGTCGTAGGATGATGCCTCATCGCCAGAAGTGAAAGTCAGTTAATCGATTAACTCTTACATCGAAAGTCGTAATAAATCATCATACGAAAATTTTCATGGCTTAATTCCATTTTTTAACATGACACAACATGAATTTTTCAATTCACTGTAAACAACGCAAGTAGTGCTCTTAAAATGCCGTTTTTTCCGTATGCAGCTTTAAAATTCTTAGCTTAGCCTTAATACGCGCGAGTACATGAATGCATGACCAATAGTTCATTTACGAACGCATGACCAATTCTTTATTTCCGCGCGAAAACGTTACATCCGTTAGAAAAAAAAAACTGAGTTACTCGTCATATCGCGCCTAAAGAACTTTTACTTCAAAAAACTGTGAGTTAATGAAATTTCAGTGGAAATTAGACTTCAGTACTATTTAACAAGTTTAGGCATATTTGCAGAAATATTAAATTTTGTATGTTAAATTAAAAAGTGTGCAATTGCTTGTAATAGTGACAGACAGACAGACCTAATGAAGGGTGGACAGACGAACAGATGGTAAATCGATTTGGAACATATCTATGTATATTTTCGAGACCGATTCCAGTGTTCCATACAACGAATTTCAAGTATATCGATTGAAAATTATAAACGTTATGAAGTGTTTTTCTATTTTACTTGTATGAGAGGTGGGTGTGGCAATTCTTCCCCGCCATACACTGTTCTACAATAAATGTGGTTTAGTTTTTGGGATATAGAGTAAATGTGCAAAATCGTACACTGCTCTAACCCAACCTCCAAAACAACACAAAACTACCAAAAAGATGGCACAAATAATCTTGGTGTTTCATTGCTACTTATGATTTGTATTATTACTGATAATGCAACTCTATAGAGATTATTACAAAGGGTATCACTAAGTCGAAAGTAATTGACATTCTGACATATTTGTGTTTGTTACTTCTAAAAACAGGACTCTACTACGCCATTTTGTGTAGTCGCCGTTTGTGGAAAAAGCGCGCAAATGAATTGATTGCATATACATATATACCACTATATTCCACATCTGTGTGTGTGTGTGTGTGAGTTATAGTGTTGGTAAGTGAGTTTATGTTACTCTCTGCATTTTTGTTTTTGCATCTATATACATCTGTAGATGCGTTCGTTTGGGCTATGCGTATTTGCGCTGCTGCATGTAAGTTTATCTAACAAGCATTCCCAACTGCTGTTCCAACGAGCTTAGCCAAAATTTGCTCAAAGTTGGGTCTCCGCATTTTCCGCGCACTCACGTTTCTATATTTTCAATTTTTTTGTTTGTTTGTTTTTTTTTTTAATGTTTTGGAGCGGTTTTTCTTTTGGTTTCCACTAAATTCGCATTTATAAAGTTCGATGCATTTAGAGCAGCACGCAGTTTTATGGTTGTACACACAGATACACACACACGCAAAGCTATACACTAACTAACAAACAATAGGAGCGCATTGTCCTGTATAGCACATTGGCCTAGAAAAACTTTATTGAGCTTATTAGAATTGCATGCTTTTTGTTGTCAAAATGTTATAAATTAAATACGTCGGCGTTCTGGATATCTTGTTCTTGTTGTTCTTCTTCTTCTACTTTCTTTAACTGAGACTGTGAGTTCGACAAGCGACAGCGACGACGGCAACAATGCTGACAGAACAGTGTCGTGCACAGTGACAGGCCACACAATTCCGTCGCACGCACACACACACATTGAGCTGTCAAATTTCTATTGGAATGGCAACTGGCAGCAAAGACGACCGCAAGGCCCGACTCTATTTAGAGTGAGCAGCAACTGGCATCGCAATTGGAACGAAATCGGGCTGAAGTGTGGAAAAACGCTATGATAGGCTAGCAGACAGGCCACTTGTCTAATCATTACATATTTTATGCGCGATGACAGTTGTCGTTGACTTCGTTCAATGCTGATTATGTTTTGACACAAACGCATACAGACAGGACACAAGAATATAGGTAATTCCATATTATATTTTTTGCAAAACTATGTAATCAACTGGGTATGTGGAATTGTGTTAAAGTTTTGTGCACTGAAAATTAAGAATATATTTCAAATTTGGACTTCATTAAAATTTTGTGTGATTGGCATTAGAGTTTCGGTTCAACAGAAGTAAACATTTTTTCTTATTATAAAAGTCATTTTGTGTCGTTCCAAAAAAATTCGCCCCGCTCTGATATCAACGAGTACTTCTCAGTGGTCACAAGATTCTGCTGAAGATGTATTTTAGTAAAAACCAAGTAAGGTGAGTTCACGACTTTAAAATTCGTTGCTAACTTTCAGTGGACGACTTTGTATTCTTTGAAGTCTCCAAAACATTTAGAAAACAGTGAGCTAAGACAGCGCCATCTGTAGGCTCTACGATGCACCAACTACTCCCGTCATTTGTAAAACGTATCGTATATAGAACTAATAGATAACACTGCCTGATATTACAAGGCAGTGCCATCTATTGGTAAAGTATACAAATAGGAGCCAATAGTCGTATTGTAAGCGTGGTTGGTGTGGCGTACAATTTTATTTACTATAATTGACTTGCGTATTTCTAATTTAGAACTCCAAGGTTGCAAGCTCTATATGTTTTTGTTTGTTTTTTTTTTTGTCTGCGACAGCTCATTGTTCAAACATGCAAAGAATGGACGGACAGACAGACTTAGCTGATCATGAATACTGTACAGTCTATCATACTTCCTTCTGGGCAAAGTTAAAAAAAAAATATATATATATAACGACCGAATTTCCGCATTCATATTCAGAATGGCAAAACCAACCACGTGGGTAAACCGACGCCATATCGTCACAAACATGGACGATTCGGAAATTTGGGATTACATAACATGTATGATCTCTTAAGAACCGCAAAGAAACCGCGAGTCTCAAGCAGCTGCTATGTTTCCAACCAGCTAAGAATAAACAAAGTTTGGAGAATTATGCAAATCATTTGTTTGGCAAATACTTAAAAACATTTTTTAGTTTTTCACTCATTTCTTTAGAAAATACTTCAAAGTACAACGTTATGTTTCAACCTGTTGTAAGTGGTGAACTAGGTTCTATACAATAAAGAAACAAAGCAAATGAAAAGACAGAGTAACTAAGTACATAGTTTTTCGATTTCCTTACTCTTCAATGTTGCTTGGATCGTCTGTCTCTTTCTCACTTTAGATACCATTCCGCTTTCACTCTACAAGAAAGAAATTATACAAACTGCAGCACAAATTGTACAAATTTGCATACATATTTTCGGAATAAGGACAACTGAGGGGTCATGCGGAAGAATATTTGCATTTTGCTCGTTTACTCTCATTTGTTCTCATTATAACTGGATCTCTGCGTAAGCATTTCTAATTTATCTCAGTTAAATTCTTGTTCGTTTACAGCTGTTTTATTAAAAAACCATTTCAGCAAACTTCGCAAATCATTTTTGGAATCTCATATATATATATATATATATATATATATATATAATATATATATATATATATATATATATATATATATATATATATATATATATATATATATATATATATATATATATATATATATATATATATATATATATATATATATATATATATATATATATATATATATATATATATATATATATATATATATATATATATATATATATATAGAGAGAGAGAGAGAGAGAGAGAGAGAGAGAGAGAGAGAGAGAGAGAGAGAGAGAGAGAGAGAGAGAGAGAGAGAGAGAGAGAGAGAGAGAGAGAGAGAGAGAGAGAGAGAGAGAGAGAGAGAGAGAGAGAGAGAGAGAGAGAGAGAGAGAGAGAGAGAGAGAGAGAGAGAGAGAGAGAGAGAGAGAGAGAGAGAGAGAGAGAGAGAGAGAGAGAGAGAGAGAGAATATATATATATATATATATATATATATATATATATATATATATATATATATATATATATATATATATATATATATATATATATATTTGTATATTAATGTATAAGCCATATCAAACGTCTTATGAACTCACTGTGTGACTTCATGGCTGACAGTCTGAGTTGAGGTCATAAATTTACAGTCAGAACTGTCAGAAGCAATTTGCCCAAACGTTTTGGCCTTTTAAAGTTTGATATGCATCGGCGGCGACAACAGCAACAACGACTACGACGACGACGACAGCGACGAAGAAGGACGACGGCGCGCCGTATATCCTGCGTATCCTGCAAACGCAATTGTATGTGACTCAATTACTATTTAGTAGATTGCGGTGACAATGAATGCGTTGAGAAGTTATGCTGTATGATTTGTCGTCCTTGCTGACCATTGTCTGCGTTGCATGACGTCAGTTCTCCTTACTCACTCCCCTGCAACGCGTCAAGCAATTTATGCTAATTGTATATGTCAAATGCATTTGTCAAAATTCACGCGCGCTCATTGTTTCGAAATGGTGCCCCGACACACTCCAAAACTCAACAGGGAATATACTCGTAGCTGTATTTAGTAGGGTGTCCTAGAGCAGCGCTGCGCTGTGTTTATGACAGGCGAATTATTTATTGCAATCTATTTTCGAAACCAAAGCAGAAACAGCAGGAAAAATTTAATCAGACAGCCTTTTCATTAATCTAAAGCGTTCCATTCTTCTGTTTTAGAAAACCCTCGAATCTTCTTCTATTTTTTTTCAGTTTTTTCAGTTTTAGTCATTTTAATTTATTTTATTTTTATTTCATTTCTCTTACGGCTGTCAAGTGTCTTCAGGTTGTTTTAAAGACTGAATGGATTCATTTTGTCAGTGACCCGATTTCTGATGGCAGCCAAAGTGAAAATGAATTGGCCTTCATGTCTGACTGATTCGGCTTGGTTTGATTTGGTTCAGTTGGTATAGTTCGGTTTATAGTTGTTGTTGTTGTTGTTGTGGTGTGCCGCGCTTGAAAGGCGCTACTCAGTTCCACTGCCAGTTATGCTGCCTGTACAGTATATAAAGGATGCTACGAATCAGTTGCGCTGAAATGCAAAGCAAATCAACAAAAGAATGTAGCAGACAAACAAAGAAATAAGAATATACTGCACATTGTTAACTGCTGTATAACTGAAAACTTTGTATCCTACAAATACAGATACTACACTCTGGAGAAGTTTTATATTTTTCGGATAAAACTAGAAACTAAACCACTAAAACCACAAAACTATTTGATTGGGATTCTCGCGTTCAGAAAGCCTTTACTTTCAAATTGTATTGTGAAAAAAATCTATTTTGGAACCGTTATAGTGTTCTGAAATGGAATACCGAATAATTCTCCAAAAGCGAAGCTCAAGCATCGCACATTCAAAAACCCTGTTGAAATTCTTTGCTATAAATGTATTTCAACTCAATTAATTGTGTTGAAGTGTGAGAAAATCGTGTTCTAACATAAACTACATTCCGCTTCTTTCTCGAATTTTCTTCAAATGGTGAAAGTTTCAGGAAAACATCTTTTTCTAAGCAATTAAAAGCAAATTTCTTCTTTTTCCAATACCTGGGAAATATAAAGTCTAACTATACACAGACCCATTGAGAGGGAGAAGAATGTAAATTAGCTCACACCCGCGATTTTTTAGGGGTCGGGCAAATCAGAATACTTTTTTTTTTTTTTTTTTTGGTAAAATATGAAACAAACAGAACGATACCTTTTTAGTTATTTTGTAAATTTAAAACATTGAAAGAAACTGCAATAAGAAGTGCTGCATCAAACTTTTGTAAAAGAAAAATATACTAATCAGTTGTATCAGATGCATCTGAATTGCAGAAAAAGTTAGTTTATTTGAAGCACAGTTACAAAGTCTATTTCAAAATAGGCTTTGACCTTTTCGTCTCTTAAATGCAATTTATTTACAGAGTTTGGAGACGTTTGAGCCAAATGTTCGACCTGTGTATACGTTATACAATGACTTCTTTTCTGTAGCTAGTAATCAACTTTCACTTAGTGCTCTTTTAAGAAATATAAAACTTTTAGCTTGCCCCCTTTCAGCACGTTTATATACAAAAATCCACAATTTTGTTTATATCTCGTTAACTAGCGTTTCCTAGAAAATTGCCACTAATTAATAATTAATTAATTTAATTTATACAAATTTTATTCTACTTATAATCAGTAGTATATATCCCCGGGAAGTTTTGATCAAATGTAAGGAACTAGAAAACAAATTGAAGTTACTTCTTATAAATTTAGTTTTAGTCTTCGCGGAAAAAGAGTCAAAAATTCGTCTAAGTGGTTTCTGAATCCAGATCAACCAGATTAAAAACATATTAAGAACTTTTCTTACTGTCGTCACATAAAAAGTCTAAAAACCAGAGTTGTAGAAGAGTATTTTTGAAATTTTGGCAGTGCAACCTAATTTTTTTACAGTATTTCGTCGAAAGCTTCGAGTTTTTGGTATGCTTATAGTACAATAATATTTAGTAAATTGGTGGTTTTAACTTCAATTTGCAACCACACAAAACATTTTGAAATTCTTCAAATTATACTCGCTATATGCATTTGAAGAAATAAGTAAAATTCATAATTTTTACATAGCGGTAAGAGTTGGTGGCTGCTTGGTTGATACAAAAATGTTGGAACTGTAGCTTCACTCACCACCAAACAATCGCAATGAGAGGAAGGGGAACAGAGTTAGGACTTTCGACTTTGATGAGGCCTGTTAGGCAAATGAAATGATTTGGAAAGCTACATTCAATCCCTATTGAATCATTCCTTGGTGAGGAAAATCAATTCGAATGTAAACGGTGTATCAGCGGTCTTCAAAGGGTTATCGACTTCTCTTCTTCAATTGCACTTCGTTGCTTGCAAAAATTGTATGGTCTTTATTTTATGACTTTTCTCATAAATTGTTAAGGTTTTATATTGCTCCGAATTATTTACATGAAATCATTTCTACCATTAAGAAGACTTAAATTTAAGTATTATCCTTTTACTAGAATAAAGTGAAATATCCGGTCATTATTTAACAAATCATTTCGAATAAACCTAAAAATTTGCAGTTGTATTAGTTAAAAAATATGAGACAAAGCTTTTTATTGTATTTACTTATTTACTTAAAACTATAACAGAGCAATGGTATTTTATTCCCTTTTTACTTTGTAGTCCTACCTCTAATAGTTTTCTTAAAAATCCATTTTTTAAGAAAAAATGTTTCAAGAAAAAAATAAAATCTTAGTAACTTTTTCAAGAGCGATTGTCTCGAAAATGGAACCACATACACACAAATTTTAGAGAATCTTTCTTTTGTAAATTTCTTCAACTTTCTTTTTTGCGAAGACAAAATTTCGTTATTGTTAGTAGTTAACGAGATATAACCATATTTATACATTTTTATATTAAACCGTGATGTAAGTTTGATGTTTTTCGATTCTTGAAATATGATGAGGCATCTAAGGCATTCTAAGAACTTTTGCAACAAAATTTGAGTTTTTTCCCAGGCTTTTTTCGTATAATGACTGGTCCATAATTATGTGTTGATTAAAAGTTGGCAGTTGTAAATTACTATTTTGAAATGCTTTTCATATTTGCATCTTATAATAGTATATTGTTCCATAATTTTTTAATTCTGGACACGGATTTTCTCTCGACGGCCTTAAATATAGCCAACCCTTTTGCTGTGTTGCAAACTTTTTGACAAATTGATGCAACGCTTTCTCAAAAAATATGCGCAGCGTATTAAAACAAATACAAATAGCAACAGAACAACTGAATTACAAGGATATGTAAGGATGAAGAAATGTAAAAAATCAACAAATTAAACAAAAGTCGGAAAAAGTTTTCACTTTGTTTTTTGACAGCGTAAACTGAGCTAAAGGAACAGCAGCGGACAGAGCAGTTCGAGTGCGGAAAACATGGGGAGAACCATGAGACAACAACAACAACAAGACAAAAAGGACATAGCGTAAGGTTCACCGGGCACGAAGAGTCGGACAGCAAGCAACAGAACAAGAGTGTACAGCATAAGCATAAGTGCTCAATTTAAATTACTTAAAAGCAACAAAGTTCAACAAAAAGCGACAATAAAAGTCAAGAGTAGTAAAATGAATGAAGCAATGGGAAAGAGAAAGAGAGAGATGGTATGAGAGAGAGATAGATATAAGTAGAAAAACAGCCACTCAGTACAAACGGACAATTGGAAAAAGGATGTATAGACAGACATACAGACAGACGGACATACAGCAAAACAAGCATCAGCCTGTACAGCAAAAAAATTGCCCCCTCCCAAAAAAAAAAAAAACCATTGAGTAGAAACGATTAAGGAAGCAAAGAAAAACAGTTAACATTGATGATAGGCCAAGGCGAGAGAGAGAGAGAGAGAGAGAGAGAGAGAGAGAGAGAGAGAGAGAGAGAGAGAGCGAGAGATCGACCGAAGTTGCAGGATGCGTCAAGATGCCCATTGCGGCAATTACAGCATAAAATTATATTGTGTTCAAATGACAATTGAACTTTGGCGCTTGGCAAAATGTTAGAAAATGTTGCTTATTTTTTTGTTGCTGGTTTTTTTTTTTTTTTTTTGCTGTTTTAGTATTTTAATTTGTGCAGTTTTTGCTTTTTTTTCCAGTTCATAAAAGTTTTTCTGGGTTTTTGTAGTCTGCGACATTTAGAAATTGTGCATAAAGCAGTAATTGAACTGTTGCAAATGTATCTGCTTTTTGATAATTTTTTATTTCGAATGTTAAACGAAATGGTGACACAGTTTGTTAAGTTTAAAAACTTTGGATGCAGCTAGATATGTGCTGCAGTACAAGGCAAATTGCTGCAGTGCTTTTTTTCTGTTTTAAATATTGCCAGTTACTGTAATCAATCATTTTTTGTATTCTGTATCCAAAATTGCAAGGGTATAATAAGGTTTTTTCATGTTTTTTCATCTGTACAAAAAGATCTCAGACACTATACGACCTGGAGACACCAAACGTGAATATGTAGACTCCTCTTTTATAATATCCATAATAAAATTACGAAGTTTTTTGGTTGTCACGCGCACCAAGCCGAATGTTCGATTATTTGATTATTTGACGCTTTAGGTCAACTAAAGCCATCTAGCGCCATTTAGCGTCATCTAGCGTCATTTAACACCATCTTACGTCATATTTTAGTAATTAAACAGGTCAGTTAGTTTGCTTAATCACTAATTTTAATTATAACAATGAGTTGAATACAATGATGTAATGAAATAGAAGGAATGTGTGATTCATAGTTCAAATGCTGCGCGACGTTGCTAAGAGCACAGATGATTGCCTTGTTGTTGTTTTGTGGTCGAATCGATACTCGTGCCAATAAACACTCGATACTTTGCATTTACACATCTCAACAAGTGGTTGTGGATGGCGTTGCCAAAATCAAATGACATCCAGCGCCATCAAGTGCCATCTAGTACCATCTAGTACCATCTAGTTCTATCTAGTGCCATCTTGGGCCATCTTGGTTATAACGTGTGGATGTACCAAGATAGATCTCAGATACTATAAGTTGCAACACAAATCTTCGTATTTAGACTTTGTTTTTAGTGAGTACAAGGTATTAAAGTTCCGTGCAAGTTCAATCGTTGCGTTGTCACTTGTTTTGATATAAAATCATTGACAAGAATAAAAAATTTGTGCAATATTTTTTAGCATAACCAGTTTTTCTCTCTAACATTGTCCACCAATTAAGTTTAGGTTCCTCATTGACGCGCCTATGATGGAGTTCTGTTGTCTATTCGGTAAAGATCTATATCGAACTCAACATATAGCTGATACACCTCGTATTACATACGGATGTAAAACGAATTACCTAGCTACGCGGTTTGAGTTCCGAAAATTTCTTGATGACTCGGCGTTAGGCATCGTTCCGTTGATGTTAATATCATTAGCATAAACGAGTAGCAGCATTTCCTTATGGCAAAACGTTATACATATATACATCGGCATAGGATGAACTCCATCAGAAGATTAGAAAAGTCGCGCGATAAAGCATCACCCTGCTTGAAAGCTCCCTTAGTGTACTTCTTTCCTATAGTGACGACACTTTATGTGTGTCTACACACTACGTTGGACAGAATTTTACATACAATTGGTAGGAAGGAGACATCACTGTCTCCTTCCTTGAAGATAGAACATAAAACAAGAAGATTCCAATCGTTAGGCATGCATTCATCAGACTATATGAATCTTAAGAGTGAATGCACTCGCCTTACAAACACTTCGTTGACAGTCTCGAATAAGGCAGCTGTTAGCTCATTCGCTTCGTTATTCTTCAGCTGCATAAATACTGAGTTGACCTCGCAATATTCCGGCGGCTCTACAAGAGAGCCATCATCAACTAGAGGTTATTCAAAGCCTACTCATGGGAAATGTGTCTAACGAACATTTGTGAGCTCCTTGGGCCGTTTACAAATTGGTCACTCCCAGGTGAATGGCTATCAATAACCATCCCATGTCGATAAACAGCGATTTAAATGGTCGAGTGTTTTTATTAAATTTATACTTTATTTAATTTCATTTATAACTAGAAACAACAGAACTCTGCAGTCATTTAGATTACCTAAAGCTTTTAAACTAAACAAAAATGTCAACTATTTCCTACATTTATCTTCCAAAAAAAAAAAAAAAAAACTTAAAATTTCAAAATGTTTAAATACTAAAGCACGAGCTTTCTGCTTCAACAATAAAAAGGATACTACGCTGACTTCCTTTCAGTCTAACTTCCGGTTTCGATTTTAAAGTGATATGCAAACATTTGCTGCCGCTTTTCAACTGACTGTCGCTCGCTGCGCTGCTGCTGATGCTGATGCCACTGTTGCCGTTGTTGGCGATTAGAGTAGTCGACGAAAAATGTTGCACGAAAAACATATTTACTGATAACAATGTGGCTAATGCCACAGCGGGCAGCAACTGAGCCACAACGTGCGTCAAGTGGCGCGTGGCCAGTCAAAGTGGAGAAGCTGACCGGAGAGACAGACACAAATGGGTTAGTGACAGTGCGACGCTTATTAAGTATAGAGTGTTGCCACATTGTTATATCAACAGCAACAACTAAAAAAACCGCACCACTTTCGAGTAGCGCACACTATAACTCCCAACACTTCGCCTCTATATAGATTATATATATGTATACCCACCCACTTAATTCAAAGTTAACGCGCACTGATCGGCTCATTAAGCACTTTTTCCAGGTTTACACTAGCTAACAACAATTGTCATTTTTTCCCACCCCGCAATATTCTTCGCCGTAACAAACTCTGAGCCACTGAGCTAACTCAATCTGACTACAAATGGAGCGCGTGATGCGTGGCAGGCGACTAAAGGCGACTAGAAATAGGAAGTCCTTTAGCGTTAGTACAGATAAGAGAAGCGAGGCGTGATGCTGTGACGCAGTCGTTGACTACATAGCATTTCAATTAAAATAGTACTACTAGTTAAACGCGTTCAGTCATAAAACGAGATTACTTACAGCTAAATCGCATAGCATAGCAGAGCACAGCACATCGCCGCGTCGCGTCGCTCCGCGCAGCGCAGTCTATTCTTTCGAGCTTTATTGTCCTTGCCACACTTTTCACTGGCCATATGTTTTTCTGCAATTCTCGACCAGATTACGCATCATTGCCGCCACTGAGCAGATTGCAGTTTTTAGTCGTTAGAACAGATTGCACAAATATTTCTCTCTCGTTTAATTTAAATACGCTTTAAATTTAGTATTAAATTGGGTATCATTGATTTGCAGTATAGTTTGTAACAGAGAAGAGAAGGCGTCATTAAAATCCTAAAAAGAGCTGCAAATGTTTTACTCGCTTCATACATAAAATTAACAGTAAATATTGCTTAAAGTTTGCATCGTAATACCCAGAAATGTCGAAGACTCTATAAAACATGTATATGTTCATTTTATACCATAATACTTCGGGTTATTCATTAAATGCAATAGAATTTCGAAGCTGCATAAATCTTTTAGTTTTCAATGAATTTATTTAGAAATTTAGTGTGTTCATAAGGGGGTGGTAATAGTGCAAAAGTGCAAACTTGTGTAAAATAAACTGTTGCAACTCTGCACAGTATTAGGTTTGTTTATTGAAGTGATCTTATATTTTTGAGTACATCTCGATTTGAGGAACCAATATTGTTCAAGGAGGCATTGGACAATAAACCATTGTATCTGTCAGGACTATTTTTGAGGTCCCCTTCTTGAAGCACCTATAGTAAGTAGAGCGCATAAAATATTCGACTTGTCTAGAATTTCTATTCATTGCTTTTTTTTTTAATTCTCTTCACATTTGTAGCCTTCGACTATGATTGTGCCTGTGACTTTCCTCTCGACGGTTTTTAGCTTTCACTTTTTTTTTTATGCGGGCAGCACTTTGAGTTGGAATATTTTTTAATTGAGTGAACTGAAGCTACGCGTTGCATTTGCTTTAGCATTGCGATAGAATGTGTTATGTTGAGTGTTGGCTGACTGAATGACTATATAAAGCTATATAGCCGGCGCCAAGCTGGACCGCGTCGCGTTGATGTGTTTAATTTGCAGTTAAAAGAAGCACTTGATGTGTATGGTATATGCGAATGACGTTGTCGGCGTCGAATTCAGCCACTTGGACCAGCAATAGTGGTCATATAGTTTAGTTCACTTTATATTCGAATAGCGCGTGTGGATGCGATTTATGTTTTATAATTCTTTTCTTTTTTTCCTTTTTGTTCACCCGCTTTTAAATTCAGACTAAATTGCCAAAGTCATACGCTTTGGTTTTTCGATTTTTACCATAGAAGTGTAAATGAATGTGCGGTTGAACGAGCGTGGTTGAATCAGTAAATGGAGATGACTGAGTGTTATTTAAGCATTTTTTTACACAGGCATATTGTAAGCTGAGAGGTTAGATGAATACTTTAAGTTTTTATAAATATTTAAAAATTTTATTGAATTGATTTAGTGCTGCAACTTTTCAACTATTGCAAAATGTTATAAATACTTTGAAACATAATTGAATTCGAATAGTCGCACTCTCAGACAAAACAGATTTGTGTGTCGACAGTTTGTAATCTTTGTGTGCTTTTCAAGTTCACCTATTAGTCAAGTTCACCTATTAACTTCTTTCAAATAAGTGAAGATTTGCTTTAGATATCTAGCTTTTGAACAAAAGAATCTGCCGAAATGTTTAGATTTTTTATTTAAAGAGTTCGGTCCACACGCACTTTAAAAGAATATTATCTTTCCGTTTGTGTCTTCTATTTTTATCACACTGTAAGTAAGTCATAGATAAAAGTTAAGCTATTTTAAATAGAAATACAGTTTTGAATAAGTGTTAAAAAGTGTGTAGAGAAATTGACTGATACCAAATCGAAATTATAGATAACATATTTAAAACTAAAGAGGAACATTCAATTTTGGTCAATATGTGAAAGCTCAATTAAAAATGGTTGAACAAAATCTATTAAAAATAAGCTAATCCTGAATATACCTCAATCATAATCAGGTTTTCTGCTAGTTTTATGGATTCTTTTCGGCAAACTTGATATTTGGTCTCCATGGATACTTCATGCCAAGTGTTTTGGACAAATTCACATAATTGGTGCTCATTCTTGAAAACTTCATTTCCAATTCATCGCTGTAACTTATTTCAAAGATTTTCTATAGTTTTTAATTCGGATGACAAACTTCTGCTGTCCAGCAGAGTCACATTTTTGTTTCGAAACCATTCCATTATGAATCTGGAAGTACTTTTACGATCGTTATCGTGCTGGTAAGTCCACCTCAGCGGTATTATTTCCTCAAAGCATCGTATATTCTAAGATATTTTAATATGGAAAACAGTCCATAGTGTCATTAATCCGATATATTGGACCGACACCATACCATGCAGAACAACTTCAGAACATGATCTCCCCCAGACTTCTTTGTGCAGCGTATATGAAATTATTTGCCGTTAGGATTTCAAGTATTTGTGAAAAGATTCATTTCCAAATAAATTTGTTTCATAACTCGCCAAAATGTTGCGCCACTTTTTTTGCATCATTTGGTGCACATCAATCAATGCCTTCTGAGTTTTTGTGCTCATGTCATTTAGCATGTTCTAATCTGCGACAAACTGTTCGATGATAAAATCTGATAAAATGGTAAGTAAAAATGCAAATGGATCCTTATTTGCAAGCACGAATACGAATATCTGCTTTTTTGACCTGTTTATTGTTTGTCCTAGAGTTTCGATCGATTTTTTTTTCCTTTGAAATTCTGCACAAAAAATAGCGAAGGTCGCATTGTTTTGGCAATAGAAACAAAAATTTTGTCAACTTTTCTCTGTCTTAAAACGATCATTCTCTCCTCATAAAAGCAATGAGTGTTCCAACACATCCATGACATTTTATTTTCCTTCATTTCATTTCATTTTGTTTTTTTTTTTTTGTTTCTTTTCAACTCAATTCCTATTTGCGTAAATCGGAAATTACGTAAAGATTTTTTCTTATATCGTAGTCTGCGGAATCTCATTGTTCAAACATACGAATGACGGACGGACGGAGAAGGCTAGATCGACTCATATTCCTATGTTAATCACAAATATATATAGTGTCTAGGGTCTGCCCCGCCTCCTTCTGCCTGTTATATTTGCACAATCTTAGTATACTCTTGGCCTCCAAGGCCGGGTAAAAAAATTTCTTTACAATATATGTTTGTGACTTACCTTACCCTCATGCAATGATATTGGCCACAGGGCAATTGAGCACGTCTTGTCCATATTCGCAACACGGTATCAAGCAGTTCGAGTAAAATTATACGCGATGACGTCACAATTGAATTGATTCACTGCATTTATTTTTCACTTAATCAACATTCTTTGCAGCAAAAAAATTGGAAAGCACAAAACAAAAACAACAAAAAGCGCAAGAGCAAAGACAAAAAACAAAACAAAAATAAAAAGCACAATAAAATTAAAAAAAAAACTCAGCTGCAAAGACAACAAAGAAAAAAACAAAAAAAAAAAAAATTGGCTGAAAATGCTTAAAACAAAATTTTTTTTTTCACTGCGCACTAGCATAACTTTACGCGTCGATTTCTTTGCGTAGAAAGATTTACTTCACTTATATTTTACTGCACACAGTTGCTGCACTTGTTGATTAATAGATTTCACTAATTATTTTTACATAAAACACATTTTAAATAAACATTTTATTAAATTTTTTCACGCGCAAATCAAAATTCACAACTTCGTTTCACAAAGCAAAACAAACTAAAACCGTTAACCGCGTCTATGCATCATCATATGTTGAAGATCAATACAAAGACAACTCAGTAGTGAGAGAGAGAAAGAATTACTAGCGTGAGAGCTAACGGCAACGAGAAAGAGTAATACAAATTTAAAGCGAAAGAAGAAAAAATAAAAGAATTGAAATGCATTTTGTTGTTATTGTATTTTGAGCATTTGATTTTTTTTTTTTTTTTGTATATGTGTACAGTGTGGTGTGAAAGTAAGTGAAGCAAGCCTAATCACCGTTTCCAATATAATTTCTAAATTTTTATTGATAAAAAATCCTACTAATATTATAAACGCGTAAGTTTGTATGGATGTGTAGATGTGTGGATGTGCGGATGTGTAGATGTGTGGATGTGTGTTGTTTGTTACTCTATCACGGAAAAACTACTGAATTGATTTTAATGAAACTTTACAATAACATAGCTCATATATCAGAATAACACATAGGCTATATGAATTTACGAATAATTAACGCATTTATTTAATTACTTTAAAACAAACACAGCTCAAACATTTTAACCACGTCTGCTGCTCTGATTAGACGACAAAAAGCTGATAGCTACAAAATCGTCTAGATTTCATATGTTTGCCGTTCTGATCTTTCTCGATATTAATAAATAAATCTACATACAGGGTGCGGGCAGCATATTTTCCTTTTCTTTTTTTTTCAGAACACAATAAAACTTATTTTATGAATCAAATTTTTTTTTTTATGTTTTTTATTTTATAATGTAACTTTAATATTTAAAGTTTTGTTGTACACAGTTTTGAAAATCATATCAGGTAGGTGATGCTCCCTATTGTCAATACACTGAAAATGCCCATTTCTGGCGATTACACACATATGTATATCAGTGGATATGTTGCCAATTTCTGCCCGGATGTTGGCCTTCATGTCTTTTAGGTTCCTCGGAGGGTCGACATAAACCACACACAAAAAAAGACCACTCCAAATTGTACCCAATTGAGTTCATGCGCAGCGGTAAGTGTTCGCAAGATCGAAGCCTCGCTGCCTCAACGTTCTCAGATGGTTTGAGTTGCTAAAGGACTCCTGTTCTTCGTTTTGTCACACTTCCGGTCCGAGACATGGCTCAATGATGCTACATTGAAGTCAATTTGCTGCCACAAAACAGCGTCGAAAAGTTACTTCATTATATAATTTTTATTTTTGTAGTATGTGCCTTGATTTCTCAAAAAAAATTTTTTTTACGAACTATATTAAAAAATATGCTAATACATTTGTGAGGCAAATCAAAGCATACCATAAAATTATAACAAACATATAAAAGATATTACAAATGAGGTTGTTTTTTACCAATGCTGAAAATCGGTTGCAAGTTATAAAATTTAATACTACACTATTAGTTTAGTTTGTCTTAGTCTTCTCTAGAAAGAAAACTTTTCTCTGAGACAGACTTACGGAGAGACGGATGGACGGACGGATGTGGTTAGATGAACTCGTTACGTAACGCCGATCCTTAATAAGGTGCTCGATGCTTCCTTCACTATGTAACATACATTTTAACAGTTCAATAAACCGTATATACCATGTTACAAATATTTTGTTTTGCAGGCTATAAAAGTAAATTCGCTTTTGACTTTACTATTTGAAGTGCTTTATAACAAAAAGAATGTTTTACATCTTCTGATTTTTACTCTGCATGTTTATAAACACTGATTACTACTTTTGCCAACAATTCCAACACTGTTAACAAAAGAACTCGAAAATCTAACACGAAATACAAAATACACATGTAGCTCTTTTCAAAAATGCTTTTTAACAAGAGCTAAGTGTACATTTTTCATGAAGTTAACGCCATTAAGTGGCTTTTGTCTTAGGACAAACGTTGCGAACATATATAATGTACGAATTAATAAATGGCATATTTAGTATTTCATAAAACACCCACATTGACCACCGATTTGTCTTACGGGAGCTATTCATAGTACTGCATTTTTGATCGAATGTTTCGACAACTCCCTTCGTGGCACTATAAAATTCGATCATTTTCGGCTTATCACTTTTACTATCAATCTTACCTTCTGTATTGCATGAAGAGTGCAACAAAAACTAACTTGAAAGTTTGCAGCTGAGATGAAAGAAGTGTCAGTTGGTTGTCATAACAAAACATAGATGAGCCGCATTTACGACCCTTAGTAGTTTTCAGCTCTGATGGATTTTCTTTTTTATTTTTAATGTTAACTTATATGGTTCTCTAAGAAGTGACTTAGTCAACGATATTGAAGTAAACCAGTTTTATCCATGGTGATATTTCTGTTTGAACCATGCACTGACTTGGGCAATTCTTTTGCATAATGCTCTCCCAGGGGTAAATTTGAATTGTGTGCGCTTTTTCCTAAATGTGCTAGAGCATCAACCATATAATTTATACCACTGTCACACAACATAATGATTTTTCCAACAGTTAAAGCTAAACTTGTTGCTTTATCATCAAAACGAAGGCACGACATCAAAAACTTGAACTTACGAGTATATTGCGACATTGTAGATAAATACTTTGGTTCAGCTTACGAAGCATAAAAAGTTCGTTTGAAGATAGGTGATTGTCTTTCAAGGCAGCTTTCAATGCCAATACACAAATCAAAGCTTAAATTCCTTGGCAACTAGTTGCTTTCTTTCCAGATTCACTGAGGCAGCCGCTTTCTACGATAGTCCACTTTACTACTTCTTCTGAAATTTCATCTGTTAAAAACAGCTAAAAAGATGTAATGCGGCTCAACAATGTTTCTGTTTGATGAACAATTTTTTTCTCCACAACGACGAGATGTACTCTTTTTTGTCGACCTGTATAGATTTTGAAAACGATATGCTTTCATCTGAATAACATTCCGAATAAACTTCGCTTTGCAGTGCATTTTCTTCAACTTCCGCATCGCCTTCTTAGCCTCACTAATTTCATCATCGTTAAGTAGTGCAAGAAAATTAGCAAATTCGTCAGTATCCATTGTAAACAAAGTCAAAGCTATCAAAATAAAAACCAAAATATCAATAGTATACAAAACATCACAAAATTATGAAAATCACGTTAAAATTGTTCATCGACGAATCGACGACGAAACTTTTGAGAACTCCGTACTCCGTACTCTTCAACAGCTCAGCGATGACTAAAACTGTACTGACAATGAAAATTTGTCGTCGTCGATTCGACGAAGTACAACTGTCCATCATTAGGTCCATTTTCGACCTCAGCAGATCTGAATCTATAAGAAATATGACACCGAATCCACACTTTGGCTGTAAACTAGTGTAATTGGTTGCAGAAATGTATCCAACAGAATTCATTTTCACTATTTGTCGAACATAAATTCTTCAAACTTCTTGTCAACAACGAGTAATTGAACTGTATACATAAAATGCTATAAAAAAAACACACACACACACACACACAAAATAAAAGAGAGATGACAAATGCTTTAAAATTGTTTTATCATTGTGTAAAACCACAAAGCATAAAACTAAACTCTCTGCTGGCATTGCTGCAATGTTGATCCCACAGTTTTACACGGTTGATTCTTATCCTGGCGAACGTTAGACATACTCCTATCTAGCTGCTGCTACTGCTCGGTTTTCAACGTCCTTTTGTGCGCGACAATTCAAAGTCCATTTGGTTGTGGAAATTGCTTTTCATTATTAATTTTAAGCTTCATAAATCTTTATTTCCGGCGGACATGTTGACTTAACTGCACTACAACGTCGAGTTGCTGGCGTATACGCTGTACAGAACGCTTGCTTCATTTTATTTTTTTTAGACGGAGAGAACGACGACGGTTGTTTTATTTCATAACGTTTAGAAGGAATTATTAAATAATGACAGATATTGCAATAAAACAACACAATGGCGCCATGAAGAAAGCAGCAGCAGATGAAGAAGTAGCAGCAGCAGCAGCAGCAGCACACAGCAATGACCGGTCAGAGGCCGCAGGAGTATATAATAAATGACCATCATAGCGCGAAACATGATGATTTGAAGGGACGTTGAATGTCGAAGGTGATGTTAGAAAAAATGTTTAAAGATTTAGCACACAAAAATAAAAAATAAAGGAGGAAATGAAGAATGAATGCTATAATTTGATGTTATATTTTTTAACATTCACATTTAATAGCTTTAAAAACTGGGTTAGCATTCACCATTAGAAGACATTTGTGGCAATACCAATTTCCATGCTGTGCAAAGCTACAAAGAACAATTTTTAATGAAAATTGCTTGGCTATCAATGTGTACGAGATACAGAGAAAATATTAAAACCTGAAGCGAAATCACATCATTGCAAAAGCTTTGTCTTCTTAATAATTTGCATAATACTTTGGCAAAAGCGATACACATAATCGTACGAATATAAACGCACACGTATAAGTCCAAAGCCAACCTCAACTACCTCAACATCCTGCGCGCTCACATCATACGGTAGCACATGGTAAATTATTGTGCAGCTTGTTTTATAGCTCAAAAGCATTTTCTTGCTTGTATCCTTTGAATTACCTGTATACTCGTATATGAGTTTATATTGTGAATTTTTGGCTTTTCGCATTTTCATTTGCAGCTCAGATAGATAATCTCCGTTTCTGACACACACACACACACACACACACACACACACACACACACACACACACACACACACACACACACACACACACACACACACACACACACACACACACACACACACACACACACACACGAGAGAGAGAGACATACACACACACACACTTCACAGATACATTTATAATAGCTACAGAGACAGCTGTCTAGCAATAAATAGCTGGAAGACAAGATGTGTAGCATACAGGCAGGCGCAGCAGCAACAAGCACAGTAATAAGGATAAAAACAACAACAACAACAGAAGCTGCTGAAGCAAAACGAAACCACAATGAAAAATTTTATTGGATTTTATGTGCTCAGCTAAACAAAAGTCAAAAAGCATTTTGTACCAGCAACAAACCAACCAAGGATGTACAAAAAAAAAAAAAAAAAAAATAACAAAAAAAAAAACACATTATGTGAAAAGAGTAAATGAGCAATTTTTGACTTCAATCAATTTCGCACACAAACAAAGACACTAGATAATACATACACACATACGTGTACATACATAAGCAGCAGGATATATGCTTGAATAAGACAAAGGAAGACATTTTAGGGATCAGAGTGCACAAACTGAAAAAAACAGCAAATTAAACCTTCGTTGAGTGTTAACTTAATTTTTGATGGCTCCATTTTGGGTCGAAACGGTTCCCAAAATTGTGTGAGAAATTGTTTTAAGGAGTGCTAAGCGTCAAGTTATAGTTTAAGTAATGTACTTAAATAGGATAATAAGGTATACTTAGTTTCGTTTTTAAATATATTATTTAAGTATCTTCATTTGTTTTATAATTAGCTATACTTCTCAAGTACAGACTAGCATACAAAATAATTCTGAAATTTTTGCTTAACAAGTACATTTATACTCGTGAGGAGCCGTTTTTTTAATGTAAGTGAGAACAAAAAATAGTGAAGACTGTATTTGATTGCTGAGTATTGCACAATTTTACGGCATGAGTTTTAATGAAACTTAAAATTCAATAATTAAAACTATTTGTGAATTATAACTACCATTCAATTTTAAATGAAACTTTGTGATTCACTGCACTTGAAACAAAACTAGAAAAATATACGATATGAAGCTAATTGAAAGCATTTAAAAACAGTGATGAGAACTGAAGGGAGAAGAGAGGGCACATCAGACATAACAGGTGAGGCAAAAGTAATCACCTGATGTTCTTTTGCTGTAATTTTTTTTTTTATAATAAAAAATTTTGGTTCTGCTTAAGAAATTTGTTTATTTAATCCATTAGAATATATTCCATCAAGTAGAGAAAATGATATCGGCCAAGTGGACGCCGCCAGAGTTAATGACCATACGGGCGGAATATTCTCCTTAAAGGCTTCAAGAGTCTGAGGCTTGTTGACGTAAACCCGCGAATTCAAAAAACCCCATAAAAATAAGTGTAGAACGGTTAAATCGGGGGTGTGGCCGGCCAGTGCAAATCACCAAAACGAGAGACTAAGCGACCCGGAAATGCTTCCTTCAGAATATCGGCACCGTCCTGTTGGAACCACATGTTCTCCAGTCCCAATTCATCCAATTGAGGAAGAAAAAATCAATCATGGCAATCATGGCTCTGTAGACAGCACCCTTCACAGTCGTCGTTTGGCCCGCGAAAAATGGCCCGATGACTCCTCCAGCGTAAACAGCACACCACGCAGTAACTTTGAGCTGATGTAATGGCTCTTCGTGGGTGATATGCGGATTTTCGGTGCCCCAGAAACGATTATTTTGTTTGTTCACGTAACTGCTAAGATGGAAATGAACCTCATCGCTCATGATAATTTTCGATAATTTCCTCCTCTTCGTTGAGATTCAGGATGGCGAACACAAAAATGTTTGTATTGAACCAAACTGAAGTTGGAGGTGGGGGCTAATGTTCCTCAGAAGAATAAGAATTACGCCTTGAACAACTCAGAACCAATGCATCTACTTTAAGACAATCTGAAATTGAGCAACCAAAAAGCGAGTCAAGTCTTACGCAGCTTTGTGGCATGAATACAGCGAATTGATTTCTTATACAGAATCAATTATATTCAATTTCTTCACCTACAAAGTACTTTAATAATAAGTCATTAAAATTGGTTGTTTTTTAATTTTTATAAATTAAAATGGCTCGTTCAGATATCAAATTTTCGCCTATTGATACTAATTATTATGCTCTTCCCCCCTTGGATTGGAATTACCGAAAAGTCCACTCTAGTGAGACTTGAGAAGCTCTTTGTGATGCCTTGAGTGTATTTGACTAATTGACTGACAATAAAAGAATTCATGGCAACGTGTTCAATGTACCCACATTCCTTAAAGTTTTTGGCCGTTTGCAAAAAACGTTTAAAAAATGAAAACCTTGAACAATTAAAAAATGAAAACCTTGAAGAGAAACTGCATACCAGAATTGCATTAAAAAAAAAAAGAAGAAAAGTAAAACCAAGTGCAAACCTGAGACGCCAAGTCGCCAATTGTCTCAACTTTTATTCCTTGATAACTAAATACGAATAGCTGCTTTGCGGAGCGAGCAAAAAAGCAACTCAAGGCTGCGAACTGTTTCCTTTTTAAATATACCCACCACGCAGAGCGAAACTAATACGTGAATACTATCAACATTCATAAATATTTATTGAGATCAATTACTTTAAGCTAAAAGCAAAAATATAAATACGAAAAATAACGAAAACAATAATACAATACGTACAATTGCTTGAAATAGACTCAGATACATATCTAGATATACTAAAAAAGCGAGATACAATTCGAAAGCCAGCAGCGAATGAAAGAAAATGAAATGGAAAGAAAATCAGATGCAAGAAAAAAAAAAAAAACAAAAAATAAAAATAAATAAATAAAAAAGCGAAATAAACCGGAAACTAAACGAGAAGATGGCGACGCAGCGTGCATTGGGAAGTACCTCTCGTGTATAGCGAAAATATTACGCATACGTGCTGTTGCGCTCTTAAAGGATCATTTTATTAGATTGATAGAATAGGAATAGACTTCTGTCGGATGAACGCTAAAAGGCTTTTTCCAGTTTTAAATTTCGGGAAGATTTTGCGAAAGTTATTCGTTCTGCTGAATAGGCTTCCGTATTATCCATGAATTGGTTCAAGTAAGCATGTAACATAGGAGTATATACTTTAAGCGATATTCTGCAGCTCATTTTGGATTCCATGGTTTCAAGCGCATTTTGAATGAATTCTTTATAGTTTTCAGCTCCGTTGTTTCCGATAAAACCATGAACTACTATGTGAAGACTGTTCTAGGCTTGTATTTCGTGTGTATTTAATAACTGTGTGAATTCGTCACTCGTGACTTTATTTGTGGTCCGACAAAAATAGACGCTTTCAAATTAGCTTCGCTTAATTTCAGAAAAAAATTCTTCAAATATTGAAGAGCATAAAAATATGGATTAAAGGCTTTCACAATTGGTTGGTTAGAGTTTCACTGGAGTTAGTAGAAGTATGCTACGATTGGAAGAATGCCAGTTCTGAACGAAAAGGAACCGAAAAATGTACACTATTTCTTATTTTTTTACGATGTACAAAAGACAAAATCTAGCACTACAAGTATAATATGAAGATTTGCATTATGTTCTATGTATAGAGTTAAAATTTATGTATAAAAATATAAACTAAAGAACTAAAAAGGTTTTAGGTTTTTGACCGGTCTATGCGCTTTTGCGAAGTAAATCATCTTTTACACTGTCCGCTTTAGGATCCATTATGTACCGATGCCTCTTAAACGATTCGAAAGTGTTAGCCCACTCGACATCGGACTCAGACGCTGTTAAATGGTGCTTCGCATGTCACCATCTTTGGCGCCGAGATGAGCAAGATTCGCATATCATTTCGATGTTCGCCGTTGGTCATCGCATTTGGGCTTGTCAAATTAAGAACGCTGAATCACTGGTTCTGCGGTATCGTTACCATTTCTGGTGTACTGGTATACTGGTATACTACACCGAATAAAGATCATTGACTTTGTACGTTCAAAAACCAGACTTTCTCAGACCTGTAAGAGAGCTTTAAGCTCGTTGAATTTTCCTCCGGTTTTCTGGTTGAAGGTTTGAACTCCATCTTTTTTTTTTGTGTTCTTTACAGTGTATAAAACCGGAAACGGAAGCGTTAAACGAAATTAACCGATTCAATTTGGGAAACCGAAACATTTCACCGAATTAAAATATAATGAAAGAACCGTACCGGAACCAAAATATTTGTACTGGTATAGTTTCGGTTCTCACTTTTATTTTTATATATTTTTTTTTTTGAAGAAAAATATTTACTTATGCCTTGTGTACTTATGCATAATACCCAAAGGAAATAAAAAAAAAACAGCTGTTACCATACATACTATATGGCTAGAAAATTTTACATATTTCCCAGAACTATCGAAAGTTACTCTCGCAGTTACAGCTACGCAAGTAACCATAGAGTTTTAGTTCAATTCACACAGTTCAGGTCTCAAGTTCATCCGCTTAGAATGCGGCTGAACGCAAAAACATTTTATACAAAATTTCGAAATCTGGATGGTGGGTTTGTATGGTGGCTACATCTTAAAGTGAGCGTGGCATGCTGGTTGTGTGCTAGTTGGACCGTAGGAAGTATCCGTACCCGATTTTACAGGAATATCTTAAAAACTGAGGGACTACATTCGATGCATACAGACAGCGGACAGACAGAAAGTCAGACAGACTGACATACAGACAGACGGACGAACGTTGATCAAGAATATGTATAATTGCTTTAAGGGATCTCCGGTGCTTCATTAAATGCGTTAAAAACCCTCTGAGAAATTTTAATATTTTTTCAAGAATTTTAATATTTACGCAATTTTAACGCAACGTCCGTCCGATGTGTGTCTGTCTGTCTATCTGTCTGCCTCTCTGTTTGTCTGTCTGTCTGTCTGTCTGTCTGTCTGTCCGTCTGTCTGACTGTCTGTCTATCTGTCTAGACATGTATACCGTAACGAATACTGAAATGAATTGGAACCGGTACAGAACCTTATACTCAAACACACGTTTCGGTATGTACCAAAACCGGAATCCTGGTTATTTCATCCATCCCACGAGTTGCGCGGAAATATAAGTCCACACAAGAGCTAAGATACATCATACTACTCAGCCAAGACTACATAATACAGAGAGTTGCCAAATACTCCTCTAGCGACTGAGATATTTGAAAAGACTGCAGCCCCTAAACATCGGGGGGTGGGATGGAGTTGCTCAATAATATTTTATGCATCGTTGTTCTACTTTTTATTTTTCTTTTTTAATAAAATAAGTTTCAAATACATTTTCATTGACCTATACTATAACTGTATGTACGGGTATACTATATACATTTTAGCTGATTCAAGTTAATTTTTACATAAAAACATCTTTTTGTTACATAGAAAAATGGTTTAATCGCAGATACACATGTTTCTAACTCAGCTACAAGTTCTTATCAGTATGCTCGCAACTTACATAAAACTTATCAGCGCGCTTTTCCTAAGAAACATAATATATGTAGCAAAAAATCGAATTGTGCAGGCAGATGAGAACTTATAGCTAAGTTCGAAACACTTCTACAATATCTTTGACAAAACTATTTTTCTGTGTAACAAAAAGTTGTTGTTATATTATTGTCTCTTCGCATTGAGAAAACTATATCAAAAATGTTTCTTAACATAAAAATTACCTTGAGCTAGCTAAAATTTATATATAAATTTAGTTCCTCTACTTATTATTTGGAAGAAAAAACAAACAACATTATCTAAAGCTCTCAAATAAACACTCTTAATAAGTCTGTGTTTGAAACTATCTACAACTTATATGTATCCTGTGTTTGTATCTCAAAATTGTCTTACAGCTTTTTATTATTTCTTACCAGCGATTTCTTGCATTTAAAATTTTTCCATCGTGCGCCACCCACTTGAACTTTTAGAATTGCGCACAGATACATTGAAGATCCCTACAGATACAGCTACTTCTCATTGATGCGTGCGTGCAGTTGAGTTGAGTTGAGTTGAGTTGAGATGCGTTACGTTGCGTTTCGTTTCGTTTCGTTGTTGTGCTGACTTGACTTGAGTTGTGTTCAGTTCAGTTCAGTTGCGGCATTTCACATCGATTGCAACTATTATTACCATTTTCATTTCGCAAAAATAAATGCAACATTACAATTTATAGAAAATTTACTCTTGACGAAGCAACAATAACAGCAGCAGAAGCAGAAGCAGCATCAGCAGCAGCAGCATCAGCAGCAGCAGCAGCAGCATCAGCAGGCAGCAGCATCAGCAGGCAGCAGCAACGACCTCGTTGTCTTCAAGACAGTACTCTTATATGTCTTCAGGCTTCGTCCTTTTATATGTACTCATCTAAAACTAGACTCCCTTGCGTTTTACTTCCTTTACATTTTGCGTAGTTCACAATGTACTTGAGTCAAGTTGGCTGCGTATGAGTTTGAGTGTATCTGTGTGGTTTGAAAATCTTGCCTTGAGTTGCATTGCGTTCTAGATACATTTTGTAGCTTTCATTATTATTATTGTTGTTGTTGTTGTTATTGTCTTAAACAGATACCATTCACACACTCATAGATTTCATTTTGCTTAATTACTGCAAATGCAGTTGAAATAGCAGCTAGGACTAATGTAAAGAAAATAAAAGCCAGTTCGCAGTATCGCACTATAAAGTTTCATCTGCTTCGTTTTCACAAAAAGTTTTGTTTCTTATTAAGCCATTTTGAGGCATATTGAAGTTGCAGGCACTTTTTCGTAACTTCCGCTGTGCAATGAATCGATATTTATTAAGACAATTGTTATACGTACGTAGTTCTTCGTATACAATATTTTGAAAAGTTTAATTGAAGTGTGGCTGTGTGGTGCTCCAAATGCGCAGTCAGTTGTCGTAATTGGAATGGGATTTATGTGACTTTGGGAATGGCAAACGAAATAGATATGATAAATTGAAATTGTGTTGCACAAAGTCAGCGGAAATTGAAATTAATTTTGCTATTTATGATAGCTTTAAGTTGAAGCTAATGAGCTCTTAGACAGAATGCACCTTTTACAATGAATTAATTGCAGCATAGCACAATTGCAAGGTACAGGGTACCTCGAAGTTAAGCATATTTCATTGTGATTGACAAAAGGTACACCAATTTTTAACATTTGTAGCTAATTTAAGCTCAATACTGAGATCAATGAAAATTGTTGATACCGAAAAAACTTCATATTATAAAAAAAACGCTGTCACACTGTTTGTTTGACATAGCAGTAACAATTTACAATTTCGGTAGCAAACATTTTCATCGATCTTAGTATTTCGTTAAAAAAAAAAACAAAAAATCCATGCAAAAAACTAAAAAATAGGTTAAAAGTTTGTATAGGGCTACTCTTGTAGTGGGGTAGGCAAGTTCATTATGTGCACTTCAACTTTCTATATATAAGGCGCTCATACGCACGACCAGATGGACGGACGAACATGTCTATAATGAATCAAGTTTTTATTATGACCATAATATGTATATCTATAATGTAAGAGTTCTTCTACTCCTCCATTCTGCTGTTAGATACTTTTGCACTAATCTACTCGTTATAATTTTTGTAACCTATGGGTTCAGAGTATAAAAATTAAAGAGCTTTTAATTAGCGTTGATCCTATTTTCTTGTTTAAATATAAAATCGATTTGTTTTGTTTAGACTTAATTCACCTTCGATAGTTTAAGGAGATCAAATGACGCTGGCAGTCACAGAAGATTTTTTTCATATATTGTCTCGTTTATACTTAGGGTTGAGCAAGCATATGAAGCAATGAATTTAAATAGGGTGTTAACATAACTTTTTCCAAACTCCAGGGTCAACATGGAGACATACAGAGTGAGTATATTGCAAAGGTACAGCACACTGCACATAGTGATACAGCACTCCGATACTTCCTCACTTTTTTATCGTTCTTTTTATGAGCGGCACTGAACTAAATGATGAACTTTGACAGCAGACAAGACACTAAGAGAGCGACAAAAGTACGAGTATAAGCATTTCTATGTATACTTGCATTGCTAAAATAAAGCAACGTAAACCTACTTCATTGAAAGTTCTTAGTCTACTGATTTCAATTTTTCTTTCTCTTCTTTGGTAAGCAGAAAATTGTGTACATGTGAGTACCCGAAGAGTGTGTTCTCAAGGCAGGCATCCGAGCCCGTCTCAGTTCTAAACACAAGAGAAAACTTTAAATTCAGTAGAACCGAAACTACACTTGAACTTTTATCTACAAAAATCATAAAGTAGGTGATGTGATAGGATGGTATATAGGTGACTTTTAAAAGTAGATGGAACACACGAATTTATATTATACTAGCTGGTACCCGGCGCGTTGCTGCCCTTCTCCTTGATTCTCCCTTCTCCTGTCACTCCTTTCCCCGCCCCAGCTTCTCCCTGGCACACCTTCCCCATGCCCCTTTACTCCACCTCCAATTCTCCTACAACTCTTCTTCTGTCCTTTCCAACCCTTCTCCAACCACCCCTTATGCTGGCACCCATTGCCCTGCCCACTTTCCCAAACTATCCTTACTTTACCATCACTTTTCCCTGCCCCCTTCGATCCCTTTAACATGTACGAGTATACAACATTTCAACCCTCTATCTTAAATGGTACCCAGCGCTTTGCTTTATCTTTACCCCTCCTTCCCTATGATCCCTTAATCTGCCACCCATTCTAATTCCCCTGCCCCTCTTCTACCCCTTTCCCAATACTCCCCTTTCCCTTCACCCCTTCCCCAACCTCCTTTTCCTTTTTAAAAGTAACCCGGCGCGTTGCTGCCCTTTCCTGTACCTCTCCTTCCCCTGTCCCTCCAGCCCCTTTCCCTACCACCTTTCCGCTACTACCACGTCCCATACCATTCTTTCCCTCCCCTTCCGCCCTCCAAGACCCCATTAACTCGTATCTGCATTTTATTATTAATTTTCATATTATTTGTTTAACATAAAAAACTACATTTTGTGACTTAAATATAAAAGTTAGACATATGCTGTCGCTGACATTATGCTGATTAAGCTCTACAACTTTTCTCTAGAACTCAATCATATATTTCTTATCGTTAAGGCAGCGTTCGTAAGAAACGTTTTCGTTAGACCGTTCTTTCTCCGACTTACTTTGCAAATCCGACTAACACGAAAAAGTCTTTTAATTTTTCGGGTTAATATACATCCTATAATACTCACAAATAACGTGGCTTTCTATTGGTAAACGAATTTTCAAAATCGGTTCAGTAGATCCAGAGATTACCCCCAACGACCTAACAACCTCACTAACTTTATCTCTTTATAATATTAGTATAGACAAAGGCAAATTGATAGGTCAATGACTTTTTGGATTTCCCGTGCAGTTACTTTAAATTCAACACTGCTGCTGTTAACTACCATATGGTAATAACCTACGGTTAAAATTTAATCAATCTCATTCATTTAGTATGTGTTTAATACCCATTGAATCAAATATGCAAGGTAGACAGACTATCATAAATCAGAAGGTTGCCGTGCCAATCCGACAAAAAAAAGAACCACTATCTCATCTACTGCTTGATTGCTGATGTGCTACAATACTAATCAAGCACAACTTCGAAGTTAGCGCACGATTACGATTGAATTCAATATCGGCACCAACATGCTTTATGTCCCTCTCGCTGCCTTTCGTGTTTGCTTTCAATGGTTGCCAAACATAAACTTTATGATGAAAATTTGGTACTTCAGCAACTGCTCTCAAATCAATATTATTCGAAAATTCAGGAACTACCCTCAAATGGGTCGCTGACTTATCAAATGACAGCCTAAATATACGTATATATACGTAGATACGCACACTTTTCTCCTAATGTTGCAAAACCCATGTAGTAGTAATGCATACTTTGTACCCACTAGTATAGCGAGTTGTCCAGACATGAATTCTGGCTGTATTCGCATAACATTTGCAATATTGGTCCAGGTTGTAGCACTAAATCATATAGAATTTTATATACAAGTTCAACACAATAAAAAAAACCTGGAGTTTGTTTTGTAAAAAGGCAACCCTATTATTTTTTTTAATGCTTTTTTTTCGCAAGTTGGCAGCACCTAATTACAATACCAAACTACAATACACTTATGCCAACCAATTTTTTTGCTTGTACATCTCAGTAGTCTGACACGATTTTTATAGTAAACAAAACTAAAGTTTGCTTTCAATAATGCGTTGCGAACTGAATTTCGTGTGTCAGCTAAGAATGTTAGAAAAGGGTTACCAGGTGTACCAAAATCAGAGGCGTTCGTTGAACACAATCTTCGTTCCAGATGACCTTTGATCTCTTCAAGAGACGAAAACATAAAAAATATAAAGGAATTTGTGCGCGATAATCGCCATTCGCCAGCTTAAAAGAGATGGAACGTCTTCGGAACATTTCTTATGACTCCGTTCATTCGATTTTGGTGAATAATTTCTGCATGAGAAAAATCGGAAGAGCTGAGCTTTCTACAAAAAGAGAACTACTGGGTTGGGTCAACTCTGATTCCAAAACTTGGAAGTAATTATATCTGGTAATGAGACATGGGACTATGAATTTAACATGCAAACAAGTAAACAGGCTAATGAGCCAAAATCTTAAACGTTCAAATGATTCTCATTGTTTTCCTTGATATGTATGGCTTTGAGCATCATGATTTCATTAAAAAAACATAAACGGTTAAAAAAAAACTTCTTCAACCATGCTGTAGCGTGTGCGTGCGGAAATTTGTCAAAAATTGGCAACATTATGGAAAAACAATTCGTGTATTTTACATGACGATAATGCACAATCGCAGTTATGCAATATGCCAACAATCGAACAACCATAATACTCAGCTGATTTGGCAACGTGTGACTTTTTCTTACCGAAACTAAAATTGCTGCTACGTGAAACCTTTTTCTAATCAATGGAGGCCATAACAGAGAACTTGTGGATTGAGCTGAAAGCTATACCGGAAAGTGGTTATAAAAAATTTTTCGAAGACTAAAACAAAAAAACGTTGACAAATGTATTTTGCATCAAATGACGTCTATCTCGAAGGCGACAAAATAAATTTTGATGATTAAATGGAAATTGTATGTTTTATTTAACAGTTCCCCGTCCTTTTTTTTCTTTTTTTTTTTTGTCTTAATGTATAATAAATTTTAAGTTCATTCTTGTTTGTTCTTTTTTATTAGGAAGCTAAGTGAAGACTCCAAGTGCCTCAAGTGTGGCCTAACATATTACACTCTTCCTGGCTTTATATTACTATTGTTATTCTTTATGCTGCTTTAACTTTTTATTTTCCAGCGAAAACAACACTTAAAGCAATTTTCAAACGCACTTGCTTTAGCTATAAACTTCACTCTCCAACTTATCGCTTCGTTTATTACTAATTTGACTAATCCCATTAAAAACATATTTCAATTTGACTTTGCGCTGCCCCAGGAGAATTTAATTTCTTAAAAAGAAAAAAGCGGCACAAACAAATAACATTTCAAATGATCCATCAAGTCATTGGTATGACTGTCGTTGACGCAGCCTGACTTCGAATATCAAATTCGCGCATCTAGTACTAATTTGTGCGAGCTATATTTTTTGCTCCTACTGATTATATTTTTATACCCTATAACCATAGTATAAAAGTGTATATTAAGTATGTGTAAATGTATGTAACAGGCAGTAGGAGATGTGATATTTGAGCAGTATCGTAAGATGAGTCGAAGTAGATATGTCCGTCTGTCCATTCGTGTGTCCGTCCATCCAACCATCTGTTTGAATGAAGTTCAAGTTCTTGGAGACTATAAGTCAAAGAGACTCTCAGTTTGAATATTTAGACTCTTCTTTTCCAGCTTTGCAAAGTGTTTTAAAAGAACATGTCAACCCCCACTATAAGAGGTAGCTCCAATACAAACTTGCACTCCATTTGGTAGTTTTAATATGTTATTAAAATTTTGTTTCTTAGTTAAAGTACACATGCCATATCTAACGTTAATTTTTATAGGCGCAGATCGGACCACTATAATGGGTAGCAATATGAGGGTAGTTGCCCATTTTGAGTTTTGATAGGAACATTTTTTGTTGCTGTTTTTAATTAACGCTAAATTCGTTGTAACTCTCCTACTTTTCTCAATTTTTCTTTAAATAAAAGCCTTATTTAGACTATTACGTAAAAATAAGTTCAGCCGTAAGCCGCTTACCATCGAACAACACTTTATTTTGTATATTAGACTGCAGCGCCAGCTGCAGCTTAAAACCATCCAATTAACCCCATAAGTACAATGGTTCACACCGTCCAGAAGAAGAAACATTACAAACACACGCACAACGTATTTTTTTATTTAAAGTGTATCTCGAAGTCATGCACACTCGACTGCAGCGTTTCTTCTCGTTTAAAATGTTTTCAGCATGTTTTGTTCTACTTATGGAGTACCACGCAGCCCTTGCGGACATTAAAAAACCAGTACCGTTCCCTCCATAGATTTCCTTTTTTTTTTTTTTTAATAAATGCAGCATCGTAAAATCCCACGAAGGCAATTCGCTCTTTGTGCATTTAAATTGTTTTTGTTGTTGTTGTTGTTTTTTTTCGAGTTACTAAGGATTAGGCCGACAATTTGAAGAGCCTGAAAAGCGTAGGAAATATAAAGTGCTTTCAAGTGTTTATATTTTTGTTCGCCTTCTATGCATTTCACATTTTAAAGCTGCATTTAAAAATTCCATAAAATAATAAATACCTAAAAATTTGCTGGCTTTATTTTTCCAATGTTCCTTGTCGTCGCATGAGAATATCTGATGAAGTACTAAACTGAAACTGGAATTCTGTCAACAACGAAATACTACCGAACGAACGAATGATGCAAATATTCAACTGAATGATTTTTAGCTTACTCGATGAATCGAAATGGGGAAACTTACTGTAGTACAATTCGAATTTTAGTTGAATTTGTCGGTACACATAAGGGAAAAATAAAATTGAAACTTGATTTCTAAAAAAAATTGTTTGCATTTTTAAGCGCTTTTGAAGTTTCCAAATGCAAAAGCAATACAAAAATGCACATTGAAAATATGTAGATACTTTTTTCCATATCCAATCCATAGAATGCATTGGTCTAGAATACATACATATGCATAGAACATAAAATTTAAGCTTTACCCTTATTCAAATTAGATTCATGGTAGTATAAAAGTTAATAAATTATAATGTCACTCAGTCGTCGTCATGTTGATAATATGCAGAAAAGAAAAAATTTAAAGAAAAACAAAAAAAAAAAAATGTATAAAAATTGAAAAAGAAAATGTGAAATCCAAATCAAAGTAAAAACCTGCAATCCGCTTGATTGATAAGTCCCAGAACGCCCACAGGCGCAGTTAAGCCCACATTTGAAAGTTGTGCCGCAGCAAATGAATGAGTGAATGAATGACAAATGCATAAAAAACTATGCTCAATCTGCACGAGTGACAAAATAATCCCCCCTCGCCTTGCCCTCTATAGACAGTAAAGTAAAACATAGCCACTACAGGGCTGCAAGAAAAAATGATGAACTGAATTGAAAGTTTACTCACAAAGAAGATTCAAGCTTTATATGAATGCGTAGACTAGCATTAACTATCGGCGTTGCCCGGAATTATCGTACAAATTACCAATTTTCTAACGTTTGACTCAAAAACCAGTGAATATCCTGTACCACTTAAAAAAATACATTTTGCAGCTCGAATTCGCTATCGATTTATAGTAGATAAGTTAAATAAATATCCAGAGAGCACCACGAGAAGGCCACTGCAAAAACAGTGGGATCACTTATATTTCATTGACCTGGAGCTACCTAAATTATAAAAGATGCGTCTCCATGTTTCCAAAAAACAATGAATGCATGGAGTGAATTAATCCGAACTGTCAAAAGGCGCAGCAAAAATAGAATGTTTATTCACCCATTGTTCTATGAGTAAAGGCGGGCGGCAATTACTCTCCTATTTTGTTTGGCTCTCTACTTCTATTTCTATTTCTAACTCTGTCTCCGTTTCTATCTCTATCTCTGTCTCGCCCTAACGCTCTCATCATTGCTGGAATAGAACGAATTCGGCGCTTTACATTATTCCACCATAATCGAGGTATTCCTTCTTTTTCTTTTTCTTTAACGATGGCGGGGTTAGAGCATGAGTGACATTAAGAAACGCTCAACTGAGAATATAGGAACATAAAAGAGAGCAGCCAAACGAATTGCGGCACCTGTTGTTATACAGGGTGTCTCCAAAGAAAGTTCACATTTGATTTGCTGATTGCGTGAACGCAACTGTTCCGTGGGGCGCGGGAGGTATGTCAAACGGTAGCCTAGCTTTTGGGAATTTTGTCGCTATGGAGCGTTTCTCGGGAGCGGTGAAAATTCTGCAGTATTCGACATGTTCGTCATTTAAATGACGCGCCAAGCCCTCGACTCATTGGAAAATGTGTCGAGAAGTTTGAAGCGACCGTTTCAACGCTGGAAAAATCAAAATCCGGGCGTCCAAGCTCTTCGAGAACGTTCGAAAACGTAGAAGTACTAAGTAATAAACATTTTTTCAATACACTACTTACTTTTTTTTACCGATTTATTAAATGTGAACTTTCTTTTGAGCCACCCTGTAAGTTTGTGTATAAACTACATACATCATACATCCAGACAGACGGACGGACGGATTATACCCTTGTATATTTGAGTAAAATAAAATACGTTAACTTCATTACAACGGAAGCTCTGATATATATACCATTCACACGAAATTTCAAATCGTTTAAAGTTACATTCCATACGAATAATATTCCATTTCATATTTCATGCATTTTTTTAACAATCTGACAAAAAACAAAACAAAAACTCTACTGACGCAAGCGGTTCAAATATACTTTCGTTAGTGAAATGGAAGAAGAAAAAAATGCATTCAAGAAAAAAATAAAGTACGAATGCAATTTCCCACCGACACTTCACCAAATACCAATAGTTCGAGAAAATATAGTATGTTTTTCCTGGTATTTCGTTTTTTCTTTAATTCGGTTACATTCTACATAAATATGTTTAACATATCACACGCTGATGACAAAAATGAAAGATAAGTTAAAAAAATACGTTGATTTTGCAAGCTCAAAGGTGTTGTAGCGCCGGACCGAAGTTTTTAAGCTTGGAGTTTCTTACTATAAGTACGAAAATGCATGACTCGTGCACAGTACCTATTTTGAGATGACATAGCAAACAGACGCAGATAGAGAAGTATTGCTAGTATCACCAATTGTTGATTGCTCTTTTCTAGAATCACCGAACTATAACGACATAATTGACTAATTGAAAAGCTGAAGAATAACTAAAGAGGCAGGCTCCAATGAGCTACCAGCTGAGTTATTCAAGATCGGTGGCGATTAGTTGGTAGGGCGTATGCACCAACTCTTATAAAAGATATGGTCCGATAAATACATGCAAAACCATGTAGTATTCTCCGGCTTATCATCGAAACAGAATACGCCACTGGCTGCACTAAATACCTTGCAAAAAGCCTCCTTTCAATCCAAAATAAAATTGTGTACCGCGTACAGCTTAAATGACCGGAGTCATACACGGATACACTGATAGGAGGGTATTAGTGTGGCTTCAGACCAAAAATGTCAATCAGTGACTAAATTTTCACTCCAGGGAAAATCCTGGCGAAGTTTCGTGATTACAAAAAAGACACACACCATCTACATACAGATTATAAGGCCGCTTTCAAAAACACCGTTAAGCACGAAGTTTTTTAACGCATTGTCTGAACTTAGAATCCCAGCAAAGATCTTTCAACTTTGCATGGTTATGCTGTCACTCAAAAGCGTAGGAAGAAACATCTCAAAACCATATTTTGATACAAAGAGAGGTGTCAGGCAGGGTGATGCTTTATATCGTGCGACTTTTTCAATCTCTTGATGGTGTATATCCTACGCCACTGCCCATACGTAGAACGGTCGAGCACGATCTTCTATAAGTAAGTGATGCTACTCGCATATGCTGATGATATTGACATCATCGACTCAAATGAATGGCGAATTAGCAGCTCGTTCGCGGAGATTGAGAAATAGTTATGTATCATGAGCCTAGCTGTGAACGAGAACATGACGAAGTCCTAGGTGTACAGCTCACATCAATGTCAGCATAGAGATCAGACAAAGAATCACGCTTGCTAACTGCTGCTGATTTGGGCTCAGCAAGCAAATTGGAAGTAGAGCTTGCTCTCTATGCACAAATATAGACATCTACAAGAAGCTGATGGCACAGAAGCATAAATCTAGACAAAATCGTTAAGAGATTTTGGAGTTTTTGAGTAAAATATTTTTCATTGGATTTTTAGTCTCAGTTTTGATCAGTAACCAACATGAAATGACTCTAAAAGCATAACTGTTAAATAGTTTTTACGTTTATCTTTTTTACAAGATTCATACTAAAGTCTTTCATTTTACGATTTTAAAAGACTTACATATTACTTTATAATTGCAATACATAAAGATCTGCAGAATCTGGTGGAGCACGAGCAGGGATTTTGCATTATAGTTTTGTCAACAGATATGTTACAATGATGCAATTGACGACATGAACACTAATGAATCGTTGCTTTTGCATCATGAAATGCTTCTTTGCTATGGCTAGAGCACCCGTCGAAGCTCCATTTAGTATCAAAAGAAGAAAACTTTAGGTTACTTTTATTTATAAGTGTCAATCACACAAGTCTTTTGCAATAGAAAGTCTAAGTGAAATTTTAGTTGAAGTTTCAGATGTGTTTTCTTTTTTTACGTCAATTTGAAGGTGTTTAAATATAAACGACTATTTGCACCGATGATATGTTATCAATTATGAAATGCATTAACTATTATGTATCTATTAATTATGCTTGCCACCAAAATCTGTTCCGTCCAACACAGTTCGAAAATAGCCTCTTAATCGTTCTCATGACAAGTTAAACATCAATAAATCCGTGCTTTAAATTGTATTTAATATTTAAAATTACAAAAGATTTACATTAGAAATGTAGAACCGAATGTCAATTTTAATTTAAAATCAATAACCAACCCTGATTTTAATACATTTCACATTGAAAATAATAAACATGCAACGTTTCTTTTGCAGTTTTTCACCTTTTTTTTTTTATACACGCAAAACTGTTTTGCAGCAAATTCCATGCGAATATTTACAACTGACAAAATAATTCCAGGTTTTTGCGCAAATACCTCATCAACTGTGACAATAGAAAAAAAAAACCACAACCAGTACAATGATTGCAACCGACCCGACCCGATCCCACCCGACCCGACCCGACTATCTATAACTAAAGCACTGGCAATGGCGATGGTGCTGACGAGGTTGTCAATGTATTTTTAACTAGTTAAATATTTATTATTTAACAAGCGCGTCGCTAACTACGCAGCAGGCAAAACCTAATGAATTCCATATAATTCTGCGTTGCTACAAATGAATTTTAAATAAACAAGTATCCAAAGGTGACTTAGTGCAAAGAAAGGTATAAATATGAGCAGTATAAAAGCACAAAAAGATACAGATACAAATGTATCTTAAAGTTTCCAGCAAAGCAGCAGAGTAGGTAATTCAGTAGATGAGCATAAAATAAAATGTACAATGAAATAATTTTATTTACTTTAAGGTCACTCGTTGTTGTTTTTGCTATTGCTATTGTTGTTGTTGTTGTTGTTATAGGCAGTCATTGTGGTAATCATTACCAAACCGAAATAACGCCCAAGGCAAGCAAAAATAGCTTTAGATACTTAAATCCCAATAAAAAATGCTGCGCCTGCTGCTTTTTATTTTCATGCTGCATACTGCAAACGTACACAGAAAATCTGTATTCATGAGAAAACACACTCAGCCGACTGCCGACTGCCGACTGTAGCTAAAACATGAAGTACATATAAAATCGAACAAACGAAAATATCGAAGCCAATGCCAAATTTCACAAGAATCACCGAGAAACGGAAACGGATACTTGCACAAAGTGGATGAAGAAGAGATCAAAAGGAGGTTTCACTTCCGTCTCATCTACGCCTTGCAGGCAATTAATTTGTTAATTTATGAAATTTTGTTGCTGCACAGTTTTGTTGTTTTTTTTTTTTTTTTTTGTTTGGTGTGTAAACCGTGCAGAAACAAGTCGAAGGGAAAGGATCTATTTACTGCCAAATGAAAGAGTGAGAAAGGACTAAGTATTTACGATTGGCAAAAGTCCTAACAGAATTTTAATTGAGTTAGATTTGTTTGCTCAGGCGCCAAAAGCAAAAACAAAGCGTGTAAATTTCCCAAAAATTCATTTAATACAAAATTCGAAAATTTATTGAAAAAATTTCGTTTTACAAAAGAAATTCGACATGCGTAGGCAGAAAAGTGCAAACCACATTTTGTAATTAACATTTAAGAATATACTAACATACGAATGGGCTAGGAAGAGTTCTATAGGTTGGGTTGAAAAACTAAAGTTTCATCATTTTCATTTTTGTCAAGATTATTTCTATCAATTCCAAATATTTCTATAAACCAACTTTTTTAAAATGCTACGTCGTGAACACGTTTTTTTACTCGGTATTATTATGATGTGTGCCTGATCTAGATTAGTTTCCGATAAACAAAGATATCAGTGCAATGTGTTCATCGATTTTTGTATGGCGCCCGAAGAGGGACACACATACAAGTTGCTACATATATTTTGAAAAACCCATAAAAACTGGTCTAAACCATTTAATAAAGCTTGGTTCTATAAGAAGTACGGTTCGTTCTTATAGCAGTCAAAAGTTTTTAGTCCAACAATTACTCAATGAATTGAAGTACTATTAGAGGCACCAATATTTCTAAATGCACAGTAGCATGAAATAAACTACAGTTTACAATCAGTTCTAGTTTCATATGCTTGGATTGGTATTGGGTTTTCAAACCAAACTATACTGAATAGTTAGTTTACACATTTTACTTTTTCTCAGCAATAAGTAGCAAATTATAAGCGTGTCCCTGTTCGGGCGCCACACAAAATTCGAGGAATTCGTCGCACAGATATCTTTTTATATTATATTTATGAATTTCAGTTCATCAGCAAATATAGCGGTAAATAGTTTTTTTTTTTAATTCTTACCAAATTCTTGCCTATACAACTTATAAAACCGAGCTTCAATAGGAGGCTTATCCTTCCCCATTTTCAATCTTTTTAAAGAAATATGAAGTATATTGTAAATGTGTCCCTCTTCGGGCGCCACACCAAATGCGAGGAACTAATTGCACAGATATTTTTGTGTGTCGGATTATTCAAATTCCGTTTATCAGCATATATTTCCTAAGTTTGTCATTGAACTGCATGAATTTTACACTCTTTATAGTTTTTGGAATTCTGTTCTTGGTCTTCGTACCATGGTATGCTGTTTGGTTTTCGGATCGTACTTATAGAATTTAAATGGTTTAGGCTTACTTTTTTTTACATCTTTTTAAAGAAATATGTAAAAAATTGTAAAAGTACCCCTCCTCGGGCGCCACATAAGATTCATGTAACTAAACGCTAAGATGTAAAGTATAGGGAACTATTGTAAAACGAGGCAACCATGTGCATCAAATGCAGTGCATCAGTAATCAATTCCTAAGTTTGTTATGCATCATTTTTAGCCTTCTCGAGAGCAACACACATTTCAGAGAGCTTCAAGAAGTTAGAGTGTTAAATACATTTTTCCTATTCACTGAATGAACTTGAAATAGTTTTTACGATAATTACTTAAGATTTTAATAATTTATGCTGATGGCACTCTTTGAGACTGTCTCACCCTTACGTTCTCTAATCTCCATATTTACCAAACTTTTGTCGTCCCCTTCGTTTACGTATACATACATATACAAAATTGTATGAATAACGATGTAAAGTGTAAAATTATTTTAGCAAAAAGTTTAAAGTAAGCAAAAATATTCTTTGTTTAGGACAAAAACTGGTATCGGCGAAAGTGTTTCAACATTATCAGATACTGCAGCAAAGGACACTCACACTATGTTCTATATACGAGTATACTCGTATGTATAATCTTGTTAGCCACACTTTGTCATGCACGTCATCGCCTCCATGTACGTCTTTGTCCGTACTTTCTTTGGACTTCTACGAACTTTGGTCGTCGTCGTCCGGTTGACTATTGTAACAAATCATTTGTCAAAACAAGACAAAGTGCAAACTTTGCAAAGTATGCAAGCAACTCTGCGCACCCTCAATCTATCTAAAAGGATTTTCTTTTGTAACCAGGCGCTTGTTAACTCTAACTCATTCATTCTGTTTAGTTGCGATACTCATACTACTCAAAAATGAAACTCAAAGCTTGCGGTTACTGTCAGCCGGAAATGTACATAAGTTGAATGCTATCGGTTCAGTTTGGTTTGTGCTTTTATTGTAATAGTCCTGGTCAACTGGTTGTCGAAGTTGTTGTTGTTGTTGTTGTTGTTGTTGTTCTTTTTGTTGCTGTCCGTTGATCTATACAAATGCAAATAATTTGGCACACACAAACACACAATTTGACCTATCTACAAAATGTATCTACGGTGCATGTATAATGAATAATGTTGCACAGTAATAGAAATATTTGTAGCAACAACGGCTTTTTTGGGTTCAGCGGAATATCTTTAGATACAAAGTTTAATAAGTATTAATTGTCTGCTCAAAATTGCTTAAAGTTAGAGTAGTCACAAAGTTTATGCAAAGTTTGCACAAAACTGAAAATCAAATGAAGCTCATAAGCTGCCATTTCTGCTAAAGGGTCTGGGGTGCACTAGATTAGTTCAATATATTTGAAACTCATGTTAAAGTCTGCGTGAAGTGAGATTCGAGTAAGTTTTGACCATTACTTCTAAATGGTGTTTTCTGTATAGTTACTCGCCTCGGTGGCATTATGATGAAAGTAGATCAAGCTAAGTGATTGACCAGTACAGTGATGAGTTTTCAGGCATTATGAATAGTCTAGTAGTTCAAAGGCGCCTTCAACAGAACTCAACTTGTAAAATATATTCTGCTATATGTATGTGGTAATACTTCATGCCATCGTCAATTCTGCTGTCCACAATTTAACAACTGTATAAATTGGTCAACTGAATGCCACCGAAATTCTTTTACACAACTGTGCTTGCATTGGCACATCTTTCGACAATCAGAAGATGGTACTGTTTTTTCTCAATGCGAAGAATGAATAATAACAACTTTTTTTTGAAATCTTTTGTTACAAAGGATTATATTTTACCTGCAGATACATGTGATTCGAACTCAGCTACGAAGTTCTCATCAGTCTGCTGGCCGCATAGTATTTTTTTATTTTTTAATCATATGAATTCCTATGTATTCCATAAGGTATACTAGTATGAATGACTCCTGCAATTGAGAAAAATATGTGAAACATATTTCTCAACGTATCTTCGAGATACCCTAAACCTTATTTAAGGCTCCTCTGGACATATGTGAGCTATTTTTTTAGAATTGGTGAACGTTTATGAACGAATTGAAGAAAAAACTTAAAAAAAGGCTTATTAGCTTATTAAAAACTTTCTTCGCAGATATTTATGTTTTAGCGAAGGCTAGTGAGATATCTTGCACCAACTTTGTTCAAGCCATTTAAAAAAACTTATTTAATTAATTTTTGTCTTAATATATCGAAAAATGTTAGCACAAAGTATAAAAGAAAATTTATTTTAGACCTTACATGTGCAATATAGACTGATGTATCAAATTAGTTAATGTTTCTTAGTGCCGATTCCATTGTTTTACCCTAATAAATACCAAACTAAAGGAGGCCCTGCGTTTGTTTTTGTATAAATTAGTATACTAAGTGTTTTAAACTCCAAAGTAATTTGTTTAAGCCCAATACTGAGGTCGATGAAAATTTTTGATACCGATATTGTTAATTATTACTATGCTATGTCAAACAAACGAAAAACAGTGTTCCCAAATCAACATGAAATACTAAAATCAGATATTTATTAGGTGAAAAGTCCATACATTTTGATTTTTCTTTGGGTTTTTCTGACGGGAATGCAAAAGGTCACACTATTTGTCACCTGTTTTTTGAGTATATAAAGTATTTTTGGTAGCAAACATTTTTGTTATCTGAGTACTCGATGATAAACAGTTCGTGCCGAAATTTTTTCATTGTTGTTTGACAACGTTTTTTTATATGAAGTTTTTCTGATAGCAAAAATTTTCATCGATCGCAGTATGGAGCGTAAGACGAAATTTGTTAGCAAGGTTTTCTCATTTAATGACTTTTTGATTTCTCATCAACTAAGTTGTTAATCAAATAGATATGAATACCCTTAAAGAAATACATAACGAACATTTTAAGTAGAAACTGTAACAGAAACTAGAATTATATATTTTGTAGCGATATAATGATAACCTCTGTCACTTCCCGACCGTTTTACTATCTCTGTGCAAAAAGTTAACTCGATCATCTATTATTCATCTATTATTTTCATCCTACACTGTAAGTCGATATTGTTTCTCTTGTTGTGTATCCGTGTAGATAAATTCTAATAAGATATAGAGACTTTAAGTTTGGATATTTGAACTCTCTTTTCCCCACTTCAGATAAGTAGCATTTATTGAACTTGTCGATCCAACATAAAGGTGTAGGTCCATACAAACCTGGCCCCTACTTTTAAGTTTTTGTGAGAAAATTCAGGCTAGAGATGTCAAATATATCGTGTCTTACGTAAATCCTCACTAAAAATTCCATATTTTCCCTAATAAGCCTTCTTCTACTGTGTGCAGGGTAAGAGCAGAGTAAATGGGAGACTGTTTACTTCTCGTTTTTATCTCAGCAGCTTCTGAAAAAACCATTATGTGAGATGATTAATCTGCAGGCATGTACTACACCAGCCAGCTAATGTCCAGTGATGAATCGATCAACTACTGAGCACACGAGCACAGACCCCTGATTAGACTGCACAGTAACTCTGAAAGCTTTACTTACCGTGTATGCCATTAGAGCAGGTTGATATTTTACCATTATCATCGATTATATGCTCGTGCAGCTGAAACTGCGCAGCCATCTCGTTAAGAGATTTACGGCTGTCTGTTAAAATGTTCATATGTCTCGACTCGACGTTCCATGATCTGAGATACGTAACTGGTTCCACTGCAGTGATCTGTAAGCCGGAATGATGTATTAAATTCTTCTTTAGCACAGTTGTCAGCCCTGCCAACTCTGTTACTTTGATTTTAGCCATGAGTTGAAATGATGATTGCATATATGGTACTCGGAGAGCCGAAGATCCAAACTTCCCTTGTAGTAAGTATTATGTTGCAAGATTTGTTTATTATGTATTATTTATCTATTGGAAGAATGAATGAAATGAAATAAGAATGATTTTCTCCGAAAATATTGTTGAGTGGTCAGCCAAGCCAAGTAGACCAGCACTTGATCTCATACAATTGCCAACTGTTTTTCCATTAAATTTAGTGGGAGAAGATGAAAAATTGTGCCAAGTTTGAAGTGCCATCTGCTGAAGTTTTGCGAAGGGCGAAATCCACAGTTCGTTGTACCTTGCTTATTTGTGTAAGTACCGGTCTTTTTTATTAAGGGACGGCCACCATAGTACGATTTCATACATGAATATCGATCTGACAATAGCTATGTAAAGCAAGTGAACTATATTTGGAATCACGTCCCAGCTTAGACCTACGGTCTTCTTACACGCGTACAGAGTGACAGTGGCTATTCTAGCTAAATCTGGCTTCGGGCTAGAGGAAAGACTGATTATTTTTAAACTTTTTAGAAAGAGAGAAGTAAAGACAAATAGCACTGTTTTGGATGGAATCACTTCTAGACCGCATTTCTCTGCACATAACGACAGTTTGTGCAGAGTGGTTGTCATTCGATCACACAAAGCTTCGATGTATTTTTCCTTGAGTGAAGAGTAACATTCTTGGAACTTTGAAAATTTTGTCTATACTCAAATCTGAACAAGCATACACATATAACTCTCCTTCCGATACATACTTTAGTTTTAATATTGCCAACAATGTGCTCCGATGAGTGTCACAAATAGCGGAGATGCACTTCAAGTACCAATGTATCTCTCATGGCCAATCATTCGTGTGCGTCCAGTGTCCAAAATCTGTGCATGCACATGAAAAGAAACCATTTCGTAGAGTAGCTTCAAATAAGAATATTCTGTGATTTGTCCATGATCTGCTGACAACTACGAAAGACCTATGCAGCGCATTACTTTTCAATGTTCATTTCTTTTTTTCTCTCGCTAAATTGAATGGAAATAATAGAATGATTTAATTGATCCAAAAATTGTTTTCAGTTGCCGTAACTCGAGTGCATCTTGATAATTCAGTGACTTCTTTAATTTAATGCGAAGTAACTTTCCATGGAATTGTGCTTCTGTCATCAACCATCTGTTAATAGACTACTGTAGAAGTGTTGAGTAATTGGGTAATTTAGTTGTGGCAGACGACCTCATGAATTTCGGCGAAAATTGGAATAAATGGTATTTCGTGTGTTCATCAAGCAGTATGGAGATTCTGCACCATCAATTTCAATGGTTAAAAAGTGGTTTACTGAATTCCGTTGAGGTCCTACCAGCACAAGTAATGCCGAACGTTCAGGACGCCCAAAAGTGATTGTCACAACAGAAGTCATTGATAAAATCCATGAAATGATATTGGACGATCAGAGAATGAAAGTGCGTAAAGTGGATGAGACTAATAAGCATCTCAACTGAGCGGGTGTACCACCGCAATTCGCTTCGTAACTTTGGACAAAACATGGATCGATTACAACACACCAGATACCAAAAAACAGTCAAAACAGTCAAAACTTCTCGGTTTTAACGTACACCAAAGTAGGCCAAGGTCATAACGGTAGTTTTTCGGGATGCACGCGGTGTCATTCACATTGAATACCTTCAAAAAATTCAAATAATCATCGAAGAATATTTTTCAGAGATATTGGTCAGATTCGACGTTGATTTGAAGCAGAAACGTCCGCATTTGACGAATAAAATAGCGCTCTTCCAACAAGCCAATGCACGAGTGCACACGACCATTTCAAAAATCCATATCCATATCCATAATCCCATTGTGACTACTACTTGTTTCCAAACCTGAAGAAATGGCGCGCCGGTAAGAGATTTGAGTCGAACGAGAAATATAAAAATTAAAAAACGCCTTTGTTGTGAAATGAAAAACTCTTTATCGAAATAAATATTTTATTTTAAAATTCACTGACTTATAAAATCGCCCGCATATTAAGCAAAATAAATGTTAACAAAAGCCAAATCGACCATCAGTTTATGCATGTGTTTGAGCCAACCCTACAAGGGATCTGCCAAATAGTTGATTCTTTTGATTTTCATTTTATACGAAAATTGAATCGGTCATCGGTGCAAACAAATTTGGTTTACGAAATTTTATCAATTGAGCAAATTCCCACAATAAAAACTGCGCTGATATCTGCTTTAATAATTGGATACAGAAATACGCAACAGTTGAATGTAATTGGTTGCTCTTATCATAAAAGAAAACTATTTTAAATTGATGCACTTCCGATTTAGTGCACGTAAAAATTTCATTCAGAGTTCAATTGAAATCATTGCATTTTATTTGAACGATTTTTCCTGTTCTGCACAAAGTTGTACATAGCCAAGTGTACACCACTGTAAAGTATGCATCTATGTGTTGTGCGCTGCGATACAATAGCTAAGTATGTAAATGTATCTATATCGGCTAGCAACATTATAGAGTTGTTTATTTGTACGACTATTGTGCATTTTGGTATTGCTGTTGCTTTTGATGCTCTTTTTTTTTCTTTTCTTGTACGCTCTGTATTTCTATTAAACAAATTTTCGAATTGGGTCATTGCTTTGTGCAATAGAATACATAAAACCCATACTATACTCACACAGTAAAAGCAGCATGCAGCAGCACTGGCAGCAAAAGTTGCAACAGCAAAATCAACATTGGCTAGAATAGCAAAATGCAGAACACTGCTTGAACAGTCAGAACAGTCAGAACAGTCAGAACAGTCGGAACAGTCGGAACACAATAGTTACAATTCTCAGATACAAATGACCGAAAACTATAAGCCAAGCAGAAGAAGAAGACCAAGAGAAGTATTTGCTGCCTGCAATTTATTTATTTTTCAGCTTTTCCTGCCAGGCAGTACAGTCAGCTGCGACGTCAGCATTTGACTTCGACTGAGTGATATCTTTATTCTTTTGCAAAAAGTATCTGATGCACGAGCGGGTTAAAATGCAACAACAAAGTCTTGTTGTTGTTGTTGTTGTTGTTGTTGACAATGTTTTCAGTCCCGATGCCGACGAGCACTGGCATAATACAATGGCTCAGCAATACAATAAAACACGTTTCGTATTCGCATGCTCGGATTCTGTTCTCTGAAAGTAACATTCCGGTCGGCCGCTGAATGGAAGACTTAGTAAATCGGCAATGCGCAACCAACAACAATGCAATCCTAACAGAATAGAAAGGAAAGTGCCATAAATTGATTGAATGGATTAGGCACTGGCAGTGTCAAGTGGCAGACAGACGGCGGTCAGACGAGTCAAGGCAGTCGTATTGTATTCGAGTATGCGACCGTTGAGCAAACATTAGAAACTGTCAACCTTAACTCGGCGACCACATATACTTCCTTCCGTCCTTCCTTCCTTCCTTGCATGGTTTTGCTTCCTACAATACATATGTCTATCCTTTCAACTCAGTAAGAGTATCTGCCAAATCGCGTGTGGCGGTAGACAACGGCTAACATGATTTAGTCGAGTATATATATCGATCCTTCTATCGATTTGTGCCTAAAATGTTGGACTAAATTAAAAATGACAACTTGAGTTGCTTAGTCGTACTCGTACACACGAGCTTAAACCGCGTCGGTCAGTGTATCTCTTCGAAGTATTTTGACAAAAAGTTAAGCAGTCCGCTGACGTGCGTGGAGCTACAGAAGTATCAAACGAAAATTATATTTCGATAAAAAAGTCAAAGTTCTTCAACGCCCTGTCTGAAGTAGGTATCCCAGCAAAGATCGTTCGTGTTTGCATAATAACACTGTCAAGCACACAAAGCGTTGTAGGAAAGAATCTCTGCGAGTTCTTCGATACCAAGAGCAGTTTCCGACTGGATGATGCTTTTCTAATAGAACGATGTGAGGGAGTGAGGAGGGGTGACGAGTGGTGAGTACGGGAAAACGGGCGTTCTTGGAGTTTGAGAAGAAATTTGGTGTTGATCAGACGAAGTACTTGGTGTCCACACACTCGTAAACCCTCGCCACACACAGTTTGTGAGGATGGAGAATTCTGCTCTTGGTGCTCAGCAAGCAAATTTGAAGGAAGTAAGTAGGTAAAAGCATATAAGATAGTGATAATCCTGCTCCTGACAACATCTGATGATGTTTTAGTATTTTAAATTAACGGGGCTCAGTTCGAAGGCTCATTGCAAAGCCTGCTGTCTCGTAAACTAATGTCTCATCATCACTTACAATGCGTTTTATGATTGTAGATTAGGAAATGATTCGTACTACCATGTCTTCAGCGAATTTTATGCGATTGAGTTGAGAAAAGTCAAATCCGGACCAGATCTTGTTTTGTGTTCGGGCCTGTCTTAAGTTAGAATCTTCTATGAATTCGGTGTGTTTACAACCGGTTGATAAAAATTATTAGGATGCTTTACTATAATCGAAAGCGCCGCGTTTTTTATGACGGAGTAGGTTGAAAGCTGAAAGGCAGTCACCAGTTTTTATTTCCCCTGAATGATTCTGCAGTGTTCGTTGATCATGTACAATATTTTTTTTTTACTAAACATTATTTCCTAGCAAAAAGTTACTTCCGTTATAAGTTACCCGTCATATCGCGTCATTAAAATTGTATCCGTGGCTTCGTTTACAGAACTGGATCCGAGAGGTCCAAGATTATGTGACTGTGTTGCGTAGAAGATCTGGATCTCACCAATGGTTTGAATGATGTTGTTCTCCAGTTAGTCAATTACTGTTGGTTTGACACCATAATCCAGCGACATATCGTAGCTCCAAAGAAACAAGTATAAGGACGGTAAATCGAACGATATTGGTGGCCATTGCACTCTTCTACAAATAATGGGAACTTTTCTAACAACAATTCCAATGTAAATATATTATGTGATACGTTACGCTGTCGTGTTGGAACCACATGTCATCCAATTGAAAAAAAAATTGTAATAGGGCCCGAATTATTTTAGTTGCTATTGACCGTCACCTTCTACCATTCTTATTTCGGAAGATGGTCCAATAACGCTGCCTGATCAAAATCCACAACAAATAAAAAGTTTCTGCGGAAGCAATGCAGGCTCTCATACTGCTGTGGATGACTCTCTCCCCAAATGTGTAAACTTTGCTTCTTCACGAAGCCGTTCAACCAAAAATATGCTGAATCACTGAAGATAATTTTCGTCCAAATTTGAACTCAGTCGCAACTGTTCCAGCGCCCCATCAGTGGACGTAAATGTTAAAATGTTAAAATGCTGACCATGACAGAACAGAAACGTTGTAGAATGACAGCGTTGCCAACTGAAACCATTAGTTTGTGTTTTCTAACTTAGCGGAAGTACATATAAGCCCTCTGTAGTAAATGTATCTGAAAAATAGTTGAAATGTGAATTATGATGCCAATGATATTTAAATGAAAATTACTCAAATCATATATTTACAAACACAAAATGAATTCCATTGAAATTTTGTATGCGCATTAATTCGAAAAGCTGCAATTATTGAAATGCAATGCGAACATTAAACATTAAAGGGTCAAAATATTGAAACAAAAAATTACTTTGTAACTCACATTTCCATTGTAATTGTATGAAGCTATAAAATTGCCTTATATAGAATTACAGGCTGTCCATGATGTTATCCTTGTTGCAGTTGCCTGCACGCGCTGCGTATGAGTAATTTTATTGCAATTATTATTTAGCGCCATCATTAAGGAGGTGTTTGTCCTGTCGTTTCCCACAAATGTCTGTTTGGCAGGCAGTCGGGTAGTTTAGATGTCTGCCATCTGTCTTTCGTAGCGCTGCAATTGCTTTTAACAGCGCTTTATGACTTTATTGCATGTTTGTGCACTGCAAATAATTCGAATCGCACAATAAGTGCCACCCACACCACGGCTGGTAATTGCCAGCAATTTCGCTTGGTGAGAAGTTGTACACTTTGTTCTACAAAATACATATACACGTATAATAGCAGTGCACTAAGTGCGGCATTCAATTTCACAGTGACAATTTTTGATGGGTAAACAATTTGAAAACAGTATTCAAGGACTCTGGATATAAGTGAAAAAACATGTTTTCCAAATACAAAGTTTTCAATAGATTAAAGATATTATAAATAATAAATAGAGATGTATGTATAACTGCTAGCTTCGATTGATACCAAAAATTGTCTGTTACACAGACGGACTTGGATATTCAAACTGTATGTGAAGAGTATAAAAAATTGGCACATTCGAGTATCGAAGAAAAAGTAGCTAAAGATTTCAAGTGAATGAAGCTACATACATGCTGTCCAGCATATTGATGCCGAAATCACATAGCACAGAACAGATCACGTCAAGCACAATATGCTCGACTCGCATGCTCGACAGTTTGATTCAAGCATAATAATGGTTGCTACAATATTTGTATAATGCACACTCATCTGGCATTTTTCAGCCGTGCGGTCACTTAATGCTCACACAGTATGGGAGATATTGAGAACACGCATTTATGCGCCCGCTTTTTCTCTCTCTTTTTCTCTACTTCTCTCTCTCTCTCTCTCTCTCTCTCTCTTTCTCTGTGAACACCCGTTCATCACCGAGTTTTTTCTTTCATATTGTTCCATTGTATTTTCGCTAGCGCCTCGGGCCCACCATGGGACCCACCATGGGACCATGGAGACACATCGGTTAAAATTTAGGTATCTCAAGTCGTTTCGTAGGTCAGGTAGGTAGGAGGTTATTATCAACGCTATCTTTGTTCAACCAACGAGAATTTTTTGTCGCTCACTTTATGCATTTGTTGACATAAGACCCTTCGCTGCGCAACATTTGCCAAAAGTGTCTTTTGCGCATGTAAGTTGTATTACTTCATTTTAACATATGCAAACAAGCGACCTATCTCTTTCTCACTCCATTTCCACGTTTTGCTGAGAGTCGAACGAAAGTATCACCATCAAGCTGTTATCGTAAGAGAGCTTCGTGTGTTTCTCTCATCGAGACGCATGAAACAGAAAACACGAAAGAATCAAAAAGAAGTGTTCTGTTGAGAGAGTGTTATTTTTGTCTGTCTGCTCACAGCATATTTTGCGAGCTCTGAGCACTAATGTTATCTTTAAATGCTTTACGCAGAAGAGTTCCATCACTTTGGCTAACACGAAAAATATTTTAAGCCATTTATATATAAATTGAATCGTACGCCTATCAGGTCTGCTAATAAAAACTTTCCAACGAAGTTCCGAATAATTCCGAAAATATGCCGGAAACCGAAAGAGAAGAGGACAATATTTTTGTTAAAAACACACAAAAATATGACATGAATCGTAAGTATTGCATTAAAAATGATCAGCAAATATTAATAAAATTTGTAGCCCGGCTACACTTCCAACTAACAGCAATATTGGCGGGCTGAGTGCTAAGGTGCAAAATTATGTTTGATTAGAAAAATCGACTAGTACACTACTCAGCTTAGCAATTTACATGCGAACTGATGAATATGTAAAAGTAGCTTCAGAATTGCTAATAAAAAAAATATTAAGTTATTCAAACCTAATCGATTAACAGATTAATCATTTAATGTGAAAATATGTAACAGCCAACAAGAAAATGTAGTGTAAAACGGCCAGCAAACTCATCGACATCTAACCTTGTTTACAATTTCTCTCTCAGAAAATGACTTTGAAATATTTTGAGACACTTACAATTTGAACTTAAATCGACAATTAGTTTGGTATTTATTAGGGCGAAATAATGGAATTGGAACTAAAGATGTTTAAAAAACTTACCAAATACTAAACAAATTTTTACTGAACGTTTCAGAAAACTCAACAACAGTAATTTAAGCTACCTAAATTGTGAATTATTACTGCTATGTCAAACAAACGAAAAACAGTGTTCCCAAATCAACATTAAATACTAAAATCAGATAATTATTAGGTGAAAAGTTCACACATTTTGATTTTTCTTTGGTTTTATCTGATGTAAATGCGAACGGTCACACTCTTGGACACCTGTTTTTTATATGTATATGAAGTATTTTCGGTAGTAAACATTTTTGTTATCCGAGTACTCGATGAAAAACAGTTCGTGCCAAAAATTATTGATTGTTGTTTGACAGCGTTTTTCTATATGAAGTTTTTTCGGTATCAAAAATTTTCAGCGATCTCAGTATTGAGCTTAATTAAAACTAATGAGCGAAAGTTAAATTTTAGCTGTATTGAATGACGTTCACAGTGCTCTGTGATTACTTTTAGTTTCTCCTTTTGAATCCACTAGATGTGTATATCTTAAAAAAATCAAATCAGTTTACTGACTTTGTTGAAAAGATTTTCAGCTTTTCGAGCGAAGTTTATAGCGATGACAACGAATGTTACGAATAATACGTTAATTTTCCAATAGTGCTGGTCAGCAGGCAGTGGTTATGGTTATACGTTCGACCGAGTATCAATAACTAAATTAAATTACAGCACAAGAACGGCAACGATAACGCATTGAAATAGCAAATATACTGCCAAACAAAAGCAACAAAAACGGCAACACTGATGAGGATAGTACGTAGGTATTCAACACTGCATACAAAATTCAGAGGCCAGGATAACGCTTTCGAAATATGAGTTTATTACGCTCCAACGCGGCATAACTCAAATGATTAATGGTGTTTAGTAGGAATGCCTAAGTGCGTTCTGCTGCTGAAAAACCATTTCATAGACACAGACACACGCACATACACACACATATACTGTTAGTAGATTGAAAATCCTCACACACATTCGAAAGCATGTATATCCTTATACGCAGCTATTTTGAAGCCGTTCGCACATGGAAATCGGCGCATGGAGCCGAAGCTAAATTAACGATTTCCGCAGCAAGTGCTTCCTTTGTAGTTTGTAATTTTATACATAAATTCGATAAATGAATGAATGAATGAATGAATGTCTGCACGAATGAGTGAGCGAATAAATCTGAAGGATATTTAGCGGCGAATGTGGGCGCCAGGACGTCAACGAATGGCATGATTTTGAAAAGTTTGCAAAATGAAATGATAATTAATTATGCTTTTTGAATGTGTGTGCGCGAGTGTGTGTGTTTGTATGTGAATTATGCAAATCTTTATATACGATGGAATGCGCATATATACATACAAGGTCGGATTCAAAAGTGTAGGTAACGTTGTGGAAAAAAATTCAAAATTCTTCTCTAAATGCATAACTCCTATCAGAAACAAGTAAGAACTCTGCAATCCAGTGTGCTCGATTTAAAAATATCCTGTACATTGTTTAAGGCTTCCCAAATGAACCGTATGGAACCGTATGGAGCTATATTTATTGGTGGGATGTTTTATTAGAATTAATGAAAACTGCACCAAAGTTGATGATTTCACCTTAATTAAAAGTAAGAAAAAACCATTTTGAAACTTATTGTGGAAGCATGCCATGTTTGACTTTTCATATTAATCAATAGAATTTGACACTGACACTTTTTCTGTGTGGTTCAATTTACTTCAAACTAAAATTTTGCTTTCAATATATATTCCACTTTATAATACTGTTTAGGGTATTATGTAGTCGAGCATAACAAGCTAAATTTTTGCTTTATTTTTCGCATTTATTATGCCAAAACTTTATACTTTAAAAATTTGGCACAAGTCTTATAATTCGCTAATAGTTTATGCGTCATTTAATTAATGTAATACAAAATTTAAAATTCAAAAATTTTACAATTCGCACATAGTTCATAAATTAAAGTTTTAAAGGGGTAATTTGCACTGATTTATTTATGGTTTTGTTTGTTAGTAAATTTTAATTCACATGTTTTATTTTTTAGTTTATATTAGTTTTGCATATTTGAATAACAACTGTTGGGCCTCGATTGGTCGAATGTTGTCGTCTTGCTTCTTTAGTTAGATGCATGGATGCAATTATATAACTCTGTATCAAACATACAAACTGTCTCATTAGCACGTCCAAAAAATTATAACTTTTGAATTTGCGTACCGATTTTCTTGTTTGTTAGAAACTATTCAAAAAATAAAAATATATAAAAAAATAAACTTATGCAATATGAGTTTCAATACTCTTTGGAATGGCTATTTTCAAAAACACCATATATTTCTTAATTTGTTTTTAATGGTGTAGTACAAGATGTTTCAATCGGAGTTAACAGTAAGAATTTCGCTATTGTACTTACATTATAGTGCACCCCAAGCTGCAGCCTAAGAGTGATAAGTTTAACAATTTCAACACACTATAGTGTTGAGAATTGAAACCAACTGAGGACTGCCAAAAATCTAAATAAGAAATTCCTGTACAAACTACTGTGATTTTTCTCTCTCCTATGCCACCCAATTTAAATTATTTTTAGTGCAACATGAACAAAAAATAAAAAATTAAATAAGTTTGCAGGCAAACAGGCAAAATATCTCAAACGCCAACTAAGAAACTTTTAAAATGCTAAGCTACTAGAAGCAAAAAAAAAAAAAAATAGGTTTATATATATACGAGTATACACGCTCACCTATGCCCAGCGGCGTGTTAATTTTGCCCGAGACATTCAGAAAGCTGAACTGCATTTGTATGCTGCCCTTGCTGCCGACATAGGAGGCTCGTCCAATGATGCCTTGAGCTCCACCTCCACCTCCAATGCTGCTAACAGAACTATTTACAGCCGCTGGCGTTACGGACGCTGTGGTTCCACTGTGTTCAAGCAGATGGACGGACGGTCAGATGGATGGAGGAACAGACGGACAAGTCTATATCGACTTGACCTTTGATGCTGATCAAGAATATATATTGTAAATTTTATGGGCTCTATGGGTACAGGACATACATATATATATATTCAATATTGTTTTTAGTTGTGTGTACGAAAGTATTCCAAAGGTGTTCTCATATTTTTTATCATTCTTTAATTAGCCTGTATAGCTACATGAGTAATTTAAATAAAATACGCTTGCAAATCGAGTCATTAGGTTTCATAGTTTTAACGCAAAAACAAGACAGAACACAAATAAGGTATTCACAAAGTCGTGCAACATTACAACAGTGCAAAAATGCTGGACAAATGTTGCACAACCAACAAAAGTTTCCACTGCAACAATTTGCACTACTTTGCTCGATCCAGACCAGTGAGCAATAATTTCTTTGCATCGGTGCAAAAACAGTGCTGCATAATATTACGTAAATTTAGCAAGTGGCAGTGTGAAAATTGGTATTTTTTTGTGCATTTGGTATTTTTTTTGGTAGTTTTGCCTAATGTGCGTAGAAAGGGTTTCCCACGAAGAATACAAGCTATAACTCAAACGTATAGACAGTTGATTGGAGATATGCAGTTACAAGTTTATACAAAATTATTCTTTAGTATTTATTATGAGTGTATGAAAATTTGGCTTCTGTGTTCGCATACCAGATGTGTACTTTCTATCTGACTTACAAACCCTTGCTGATGTCTGACTGTGTAGTTATATTCTGAATTAGACCTTGTACTATGCAAAACCTAGCCAAACTATTATCTAACATGCTTTTACACATAAAAAGCTTTAGCTAAAATGCTTTCATTCATAGTGAAATTATTTCATGAGTTTACGATTTTTCCAGCAAAAGAATTTTCCAACGAAATGTAATAATTGTTGATTTCAGCTTAGATTGCATAAAATATTTCACAAATGCAATTTCAAATTTATTATCTGGAATTTCCCATGCCAATGAGCTATTTGCCGACAAAATTGTGTGAAATTTTTGTTAATATAATTTTATATTAAATTGAAGTGAAGTGAATGAAATGCTACCGAAAAAATGTGCTCCAAATATTTTCACTGCATTTTTGCAGCTACTATGAACAATCCTTTTTATTAGCTGATTGGCTGAAATACTGAGTAGGATATTGATTGACTCACTGACTGACTGGCTCGCTGGCTGACTGACTGACTGACTGACTGCCTGTCAGATTGGCTGACAGCAATTCAATCAGTAAACGAAACCAAAAGCGGATTTGCACTGCCAAGAAACTGAGCGGAGAGCATTGAATACAATGTGCACACTGATACTATTTATTGAAAGAAGTTGGCAGCTTTTTATAATATATCGTATATCCCATATATGTGTGTACGATGGTAAAACGCCACTCTCAAATCTCATTGTGTCAACAAAATGTGGCAAATGTAGCAAACGCCCACGCTTGAAATGTGGTTAGCATGCTCATGAAGTGTGTTTATATATTGTATATATCGGCATGTGCCTGTGTGGGTATGTGCTTGTACTATATGCTGTATTTGTGCAGAGTTAAAAATAAGCTTACTTGAACATATAATATAGACTAGCAGATATACGTCTTGAGCAAAGAAATCAACTAATGTGTACGGAAAGAAAAATACTGCAAATGAACATGTACAGTGTTCACAAGGTCTGTGAAAATGTGCACGAACGGTGTCATGAGCACACTTGTGCAATATAAAGTGGTGCAACTCTGCACAATAAGTTGTTTGAGTCGACGATAAGTGGAATGAGCTAATTTACGATGTTCCCATTTTGAAGACTCATTGACGGAATAATGTTATCTGTTGAGTTGATAGCACACGAATTTTGGAAGTATTCAACGTCACAAAAAAAAAAAACAATTGGCTAATCTGGTAAATACAAGAAAGTATGATGAAGTATTCGATGAAGTATTGATGGCAGCGAGATAAAGTTGTTTAGGAAACCGGCCAACAACCATGAAGTCTATTTTTTTCCATCATCGCATAGGTAAGCTACGTTATACGTAGCTTCACACACACGCAATCTTCGAGGTCCCTTGCCCATTAAAATTTTTATTGTTCCACCTTAATTAGTCTTTCATCTCCTAAAACGTGATGTCAATGTCATCAGCATACGCGAGTAGCATCACTTTCTTATGGAAAATCGTGTAAGACCGTTCTACGTATGGGCATTGGCGCATGATGTACTGAAAAAAAGTCACACGATAAAGCATCACCCTTCCTTTCTTGGTATCAAAGGGCTCCGAGATGTTCTTTTCTACTCTGAGGGCGCTTTGTGTGTGTGATAGCATCATCAAGCAATGACGAACGATCTTTGCTGGAACACCAAGTTCAGAGGAGGTTTTGAAGAGCTACTTTCTTATCAGTGCAACCATGAACTGCTCCAACGCGGGTCAGAATTTTATACTCAATTGAAGGGAGACTTATTCCACGGTACCTCATCGGGCCTCGTTTCTTGGAGATAGGACAAAGTACACTGAGATTCCAATCGTTTGGTATGCATTCATCGCAGCATATCATGCAAGAGGTGGTGCACACGCCTAACCAAGTCTAGGTCACCGATCTTGAATAACTCAGCTGGCCTGCCGCTTTGTTGTTTTTCAGCTTTTTAATTACTGAGTCGATCTCGTTACAATCCGGCGATTCTACAAGAGAGCCATCATCAATAAGTGGTTCTAGAAATACTTCTCCATCGGCGTGATTTTTCTCTTTAACTCCTATAAATGTGCTAGAGAAGTGACTTTTCCAAAGTCTCAGTAATTGTTGGACTTTCATTATCGTCCTTGCAATATGAAACTCCAGATGCTTGACTTTTTGATAAAATTTTGAGCTTCATTTTAAACCTCATAACACCGCAACATTTCTTACTTCCTTTTTGCTGTGTCTGATAAAGATATTTATACTCTCTCCGTTTCTCATTACTGCAGAGTTATTTTTAAAGGTGGCGTCTGTCTAAGCACCCCTCGTTGTACAAAGAGTTCGTCACAGTTCTGGTTTATCGAAATCATTAACTGTTTGTGTACTATAACATTTGAAACGAAAGAAAATCAAAATGAAAAGTAACTGTACAGCATTCTTTAAGCACACGTGAATACTTGCTGTTTCCGAGTCTCTTTTATTTAAATTCTGCTGTTTAAAAATTTTACAAATCACTTCAGTACTTTTTGCAAGAAGTTGCACTTCACTTAAGCTAAATATAATAAATTCCTTAATTTCACAAATTCAACATTAACGAATGTTTTTACTTCAAGGCTTTTTTTTTATTATTTTTTTATTTCCACAGTGCATACTTAAATATAATCCCTGACAATGACAACATGACAGAGCGGCGGCCAACTTGCTAGCAGACAGTTTGAAGTTTTACGTGTCAAATGTCAAAATGAAATTAATTAAATAAGCATTTAAAAGCAACACAAATGCCGTACGTAATGAAAGACGCAACAAATTTCATTCGAAAATAGTATTTTGGATATGTACGACTATTTATTTATCGAACATACCTCAAAAGGCATACGCACAACTTAAAATGTTGTTTCAGGTTGGCCACAATTTTGAGGCGAGTATGTCTAAAGCCACAGAGGAACATGGTGCTTAGCAACCGGGCTGATGATGATGATGGCGACGGCGGCGGCGGCGGCGGTTCCGATGATTCCAACAAAAATGACAAGAACGTTAAGGTTAGATTTGGGTAGGGTCTATTGTAGTGGGCTCTGCCAAAGGAGGAAGCCAACAAATCAAGCTGTTAACAGTTTGTTGAACAAAATAAGCTCACCGCAGAAATCGACAAACACAAAGACACGTAGACAGAGAGAGAGAGAGAGATAGACAGACAGACAGACAGACAGCTATAGAGATACGTAATTTCACTAATACGAGTGGTACGCTGAAAGTATTTTACTTTTAGTCTGAGATAAAGTAATAAGAAATTTATACAAAAATCTTAACTTATTTTTATCTGTGAATCTGTGAAACTGCGAAACTGTTATTTCTATGAACCCATCAATATGCCGACCTTACACTATCTGCCGATTCAATCTCATAATGTCCGTCTCTCACTTTTTAGTATTAATATCGAAAAAATATAAAATTCGATACAAGAATGATTAATCGGTATCGAAACACTTTGGAACAGTGGTCTTCAAAAAGTAAAACGTCAATCGTTTCACTCTGAATTCAGCATTCAGTCACACTTCGAAACAAAAAAATTAAACGCATTGACTTTAAATGAAGTACAAACGCACACACACAAATATTAAACATCTCCCTTAATCTCATCTTTCTTGCAGTTCGCAAGGAATGTTACCCATTTGGTACGAATTATGGCGTAATAATAGAAGGCGGTGGCATGCGAGCAACTAGTTACCAATTGATAAGAAACTGTGATAATGCAAAAATTCGCGTAGCATAAAGCAAAACATATTACAATATTTTAATTATTATATGAAATAATTAAACGAGTAAGCGCACGAATCTACAGTATAAGCCAGAGAATTTGTTGTGATGACATTTACGCTGCCACGATACATACAATCGCATTTGATTACAGAAAACCACCATTACAGGTATAGGCTGAAAAGTACTTTCAAAATATAAGAGATGACGCTGGATGGACGCGAAGGTATGACAAGTACCATTTAACTTTTGGCTACTTCAAAATTGTTGGCGCCAGTTCCATCATAAGGTTTGTGTTTGATGGTTATTAAAAGAAGACGGATGTCAACTGCCCTACAAAATCCACTGATGCATTTAACACTTGGTCTCTTATGTTTTGGCGATGGTATCACGTTTCGATAGGTAGTAATTATCAGCAACATATAAATTATATGTATACTTGATCAACATTTAAATGCGATATAACATTTTCGATTGTCCGTCTAACTGACGGTCTGTTTGAATGAAAGGATCCCAGAGACTGTTAGAGATAAAACTCTCAAGATTGGATATTAAGACTAGCCCATTCCCTCTTAAGTTAGAGTGTATAAAATCAACGTGCCAAACACACTATGAAGGGTAGATGCCATACAATTATGTCTCCGCCCCATTGACCATTTTGAACTTTATGCATGATTATGTTTTTGTTGTTAAAAAAGCTAGAATCATCGAATATGCTACATAACAGCAGATCGCACCACTATAGATTATGGCTGCCATACGAAGCTATAGTTCAAATAAAGACCTTTTGATAAGGTGCAGGATATTTCGTTTCTCTCTGTCTCTTCCTCTCTAATGCAATGTGCTTGTGATATACAACGAATATAAATGCGTAATAAATAAAAACTAATTTTTCTATCTCTTTCTCTCGCAACGAACGGCGAGGCATTACAAACGGCGTTAGAGAACCGCAAGAACCGCAGCTTTTACAAGTCAATAGATCTATTTGTATTGGCGCGCATCACCGTACATTTTACATAGAGAAACAGTCTCAGTGTGGTGTTTGGCGCATAGTATGTACTCTACCATTTCGGCAGTAGCTCTGTATGGTTTTTTTTTTTATAATTGAATGCACTAAAAAGAATAAGTTTATTCGATTGTCCACACTAAACCACTTGAATCTCTTGAAACAAATTACTCCTCAGCTTGTTACTAGTATGTAAGGTATTACGATATACATAGTTGTAGTTGAACACCACTGTTCCCTATTTTTTATGTATTTATATTTAATTTTTTTTTTTTTTGTTGCTATTAAAACTAAGCCTAAAAAACTATTACCTGAAACTTTTGACGTGATCCTCATTATCTATGTCTAAAACGAGACAGAGACACAAAGACAGAAACATAATAGACAACCTAACATATAGTCTGCCGCAGTCAAGTGGAGCACTATTGCAAGGTACAAGGCACCTCTGACTTCACAGGACATTGTGTTCTTCGAAGCCGACAACACCAAACCAGCACCAGCATCTTGGCTCAAAGCTAGAAAAGCACGTTGCTCCGCCACACAATGTCGGTTACTTCAGGCATGCTTAGAGCATTTTTACCCACACTCGAAAGATGTCTTTTCGTATGGCTCTCGTATGTACGCTCATTGATGTCTTAGTTCGTGTAGCTGCCTGTCTGTCTGTCTGTCTGTCTGAATGTCTCAATGTCTGACTGTCGTCATGTCTTAATGTTTATCTCTGTTTTGCGGCATTATTATTTCTGAATTTGGGTCATAACCTGCAGTTGCTGCTACTATGAGTATATATACAACTACTGCCTACTGAACAACTCAACTCGATTCAACTTAAAATCGCTGCTGCTATTTCGTTTACAGTGGTTGGCTTCAGATACTTCGGATATTGTATCTATTCTATAGCTGTTGTTGATGTTTCGCTTAGCTGCCTTCAACTCAACTCAACTCAACTCAACTCAACTCAACGTAAGGTGCTGACATTTCAACGTGCCTGCGCCGCAATCTCAATGTTCACATTGCTTAGTTGCTCTTATCCAATACAACTGTCTACGAATTGCAACTGATGATGCGCGCGCCAACAAGGAAGGACAACAGCATCCTGGCTGTCTACGAGCACGTTCTCTGGGCGTTTGGCCGGCGCGCTCGGTCGCTCGCTCACTCGCTAGCATAACACAACACAAATTTTGCACAGATAACAAGGAAACATGACGAATCTCTGCGTCATAAATGAAGATGTTGCACAAATATACACAAATACTTACTTGTAAGCAACAGAGATACACATATAGATAGATAGAAAGATATACATTATAGATACAAATATGACAACTTGAGTTTGTGCAGCATTTAGCAAAATGTTTAGCTACAAGATACTACGACAGCCCCATACTGCGCATTTATTCATGAGCTACAAATATATTTATGATTTCAGCAAAGTCTTGAATAGTTGCGCTACACTATAGTGATTTGAAAATGAATCAGAAATTCGTAAACATATTTATTCCACATCCTTTTAAATAAAATTAAAACATTTGAGAAAATTCACACATGTTGCATGTTGCTAGCTGCGTGTGCAGCGAAGACAGCGAATCAGTGAAGTAAACCAAGCGCGCATCCCTTGCAGCATGTATCTGGAACAGCAACTGCTGCGCCTCCTGTATTGCATCAATGCAGCTAAATATGTCTGGAACTCAAGCAAGTGCTGCAGTAATTACTTGCACTAAATTCTAAATCCATCTGTGCGAATATGTAAACGTGTCAGCTGCCACAACCGCACTTACGACGATTTGAGGCTGGCTCCTTGTGAGGCGCAGCAGCCAAGTTTTCCGTACTGCAACCAGGAGAAAGTTCTGCTGCACATATGCATGCGCATCTAGTATATGCTCCATGGAAAACCATTCGACTAATGCAATTGTATATACGAGTAGTTGCCTGCAAGACCGCGTATACACAAAAAAAAAAAAACAACAACAAAAATGTACTATGCAATTTCCGAGCGTAAAACTAATTTTTAAGCCGCTTAACTCAAAGTTCTGATTAGCGAAGTTGTTTTAGCAACATTGCCTGGCAAAAAAGTTGTTTCCACAAAGAGACAACGATTAATTTGGCTATTACCGCAACTCTTATACCCTATTAGCTTTATGTGGATTAGTTGTTTTATTAGTCTTCTCCGTACTTATTTTTTAAGGTAAAAAATATAACAAGAAGTTGTAGAACCTAACAACCCAACGGTGGGTAGAAAGCATCGTTACAATAAAATGATGAGTCCGTCAATTAGAAGCCACCATATTCATTTTTTTAATTGATTTCACCGATAAGGGAAGGGAGTTATTAATGTAAAATTAAATAAAATTAAGAAACCAGCATAAAATTAAAGTTGATTTGGGTGTAATAAATAATTTATTTATACAAAAACCCAAAAATAGGCGTTGTATTTTTAGGGAGACTATCCCAAAAGTGTGTGGGACAACTTTCTTGACAGTTATGAGAAGCGTTCGTCCATAGGATCACACGATATCAAATTTCGAGTTTCAATTGACTGCAATATAACTGATTTCCATACAACAAAAGTGGGCTGGTGGTTTATATGAGGGCTACCACAGAAAGTGGGGCGTCACGCCCATGGTTAAGTTGATATTTACTACAATGCAAAGTCCGCAGTCATGTCTACAGCATTCATATTTGCATTTTTTCGAACTGGTTTTGGATTCGGGTTCGGCCACCTCGTAAGTCGCGAATAAAAAACGCTAGACTTCTGATGGAGATAGAAAGTCGATAAGTTTGTCACAGTTTTAAATTGTCATAAACAGCTGAATCCCGATACCAAGAATTATTTTTGTTGCAAACAGGTAGAGTATTCATATGGGCATACCACGCCCACATCTTGTTCATCCCAGAATCTTGTTCATTACTTTCAAAATCAACTTGACATGCATAATGGAGGCTTCGTTTGGTCTTACGCTTCAACAAAAAAAAAAACAACTTGAAATTCGGACTGATGTATTCTGTTATCTTATATAAAATATATATTATGGGCGTGTCACGTTCAATAAACAGTTAAACTTGCATGGTCACAAATACATCTTGTGACGAAATAGAAATTCGCCATAAAGCACACATATAATAGTTCATTATAGAGCCATGAAGACAAAATAAAACAAAATGAATTTGTCTTAATTTACTGAACTAATCACTATGACTAATAACATTATTTATACACTCTGCTAAAATAAGATTATAGAAACCCACCCTGTAGTAGTGTATCATGTCGGAACGCTCCTACCTAAGTTTAAATTGTAACGAACGCTAAGTAACAATATGTGTTTCATTCCAAATCGTTCCGAACAGAGAGTTGTAAGGCTTCCAAATAGTTATAAGGCTTTGACAGTTACAAACTACAGCGGTGAACGACTATATAAGGATGAACCAAACAGCGAATCAGGATTCAGATTCGAGAAGCCTCACAAGTCATACAATCGCGAGTAAAGTATATTCAAGTAAGTTCTCCAGATTTTCTGTGGGTGCAAAGTGTTTCAGTATTTCCTACGCAGTATGGCTTGTAGATTTTCTACTGAGTCTAGCATTCCTTACGAGTGCTTACGACTCCGAGGGAAATAGTTATTTTAACCCGTTTCGTGCTCAAATCAAAATAAATACAGCAACAAAACATATGCAATGTTTTCTGGAAACCATTACAAACCTTCCCAGAAATCAATGCTAAATCATTTCATACTATAAATGTAGCGTATTATAAAATTTCGACTAACAAAAATACTAAAAAAAAAGAAAAGAAAATGGAGCTATACCATACCAAACCGAGCAGCAACGCAGGCAGTGGAAAGCATCTAAAAACAGAATACAAAAAAAATATGGAGAAAACTTTGCCGTAAAGTTTCTTGTAAGGAAACACATGTTTTTTAGTTTAAGCGGATTAGAAGCTACTGACTGCCATCCAAATAATACTCCACCCCGTCTTACTTTCTCTCCATCGCTCTTGCCAAACTTCTTGGCCACAATTTAGTAGCTGAAAATTTAATTAAAAATAAATTAAAGCTGTTTTTATAGCTGCTGCTTCATGCACGTAAAACATTTTCAGGTTCGCTCCATTTTGATATACTCGTACCTACTATATAATTCAATTCGCCTCTGGTTTGGTATTGTTCCTGCTTCATATAGTGCTATCTTCATTGACCATCGTTCTCGTCTTCATCCTCATCGACGTAGACATCACTCTGATCTCCATCGTCGTCGCCGGCGTGCTTGTGCATCAATCAATGCCACGATAAAAACTTGCCTAATGACATTTATTGTTGGAACTTTGATTTTGTTTTTTGAGATTTCGATGCTTTTTATAGCACTTTCTTCTTTTTTTTTTATTATTGTAGATTGCGTACATTTCTTTCCTGGTTTCGTTTGGCATTCTGAGCTTTACACAAAGCAAAAATCAGAATCATTGATTACTTCTCGTGTGGGTTGATTTTCCTCGAGCAGCTGAGTCCAGAGTCCGTTGCAGTAGTGCGGATTTTGTGATTAAGGCATTCGAGCAAACATTTACACCCTCCTTGAGTTCTACATCTAAGCTCTTGTTTTACTGTAAAGCATTTGAATATAAATTCATCATGAGCTGCATGTATTGATTTATGTTTTAGTATCCTTGATGTGCTGAGAGTGCTGTTAAATATTTTGTATTTTTTGTTTTTTAGTTTTAAAAAGTACAATGAGAATAAAAAGTTTTTGAGGAACAATACGCTTTGCCAATTAGTTTACATAGAACTAATCATTTTCCTTTAAAATTTTTTTAATTATGGCTCTGTTTGGACGGTCATATATACTCGTATAGATATGGTAAGAAGTTACTGTCACTTCTAGTAGAAAATCCTAGAAACTATTTCATATTTCATATATATATATGACCGTTCGAACACTGCTTATTTACATTTTCATTAGGCCTTCTTATTCTCTGTTTTTATAAACCCAGTCGAGCAAGAGTCGAAAAATAATATCGTGATTCACACCCTTTTTAAACCCAATAAACACGACATATTTGTTTGATTGTTTTTTTGTTTTTGTTGTATTCAAAACATTCGAAAAAAAACCATGAGCTTTTACCTCTCTAAGCTCTCTTAATTTGCTAAAAATAACACAAGAAAGTCAAAGTGAGTGACGCCATAGAAATAAGCACCGAAAATATATTGTTTTGATTTGCCGCCACTCTATACCCACAATGAAAAGGAAGAATTTGATTTGCCCATTTACTCATTCACAGCTTTCTATGTACTTCAACGTTTGGCCAATGTATCGTATTCCACTTAGCTGTTTTATTTTTTGTTTCTTTCCGTTACTTTTCTTTCAGTTAAAAGAATAGAGAAAAAATACTATCTCAGTCGTGCTCTAAAGGGCGATTCACATTGTAGAGCATGTTGGTCGAACAGTTCGACGTTTTGCTTGAAACTGTTCACGGCAACATGTTGGAGAGCATCAGCTGAGTGTGTTTTTGTTGCAAGAAGAGGCGCCCGCCTGAGGATATAGCTGAACAGCGTTGATTTATAGGGGAAAGTGTTTTCCGTGGCATTCCTGTTTTACTGCTATTTTTATTATTGGGTACTTTAAAGATATATAACTCCAGCATTTCAGCATTTGATTAGTTTTTGATTTTACTAAAGCGAATTAAACCATTGTCCCAGTGCCTTTTTGTTTTTCTCTTATACGGTTGCATGGTAACACCTATTTTCAAGTTTATCTTATTTTTCCTAGTGCTCTTTACGCACGTAAACCAATACAACGACTGACAATTCGATTTGAGCACTCAGGCGGCCAATTTTGCTGTCAGTTCCCATTGATACCATTGAAACCACTGATAATTTTAGTACGATACAAACATACGAGTATATACCAAAGCTTAACTATTTGCGTCAATTAGTTGTTGAGGAGGAGGCGTGGCATTGCCTCCAATGAATCATATTTGTACTGGCGTTCCTTGCTTCCTTTTGCAAGTTTCACACGAGCACCGCCTGATGTCAGGTCGGATACTTCTCGTAGCACAATAGTAACGACCTGTAGGATGAGTTGCTGTTTGTTATTTATTAACTATCACTACTTGAATATATAAGATTATACAATATTTTCAAGATTAATTAGTTATGAAGAAAAGTGAAGAGTGCTGTGCAGTCAGTGGTATCACATGCCATGTTGCAGGTTGATGCTATCAAGCTCTTTTGAAGTGATACCAAGCTCTGTTGAAGTGATACCAAGCTCTGTTGAAGTGATACTAATATCTGTTGAACTGATACCAAGCTCTGTTGAAGTGATACCCAGATCGCTACAGGCATATACTGACTTTGTAAGGTAACCTGTCTTTAAATGACAATTATCATTGAAACGTATTCCACTGCCACAATTGTGGCTCCCTCTGCTTATTTTCACACTGACCTCAGCGGCTATAGATGGGCTAGTGTTCCAGACTGTTTCTGAACTGAATCGCTAATCAGTGATTTCCTCAATTACTACAAATCTTTCACAATATTGAGAACATGCTGAGTGAGTGACCAATTCTTAACTGAGATTAAATGCAGCACGATCCTCAGCAATCTCACGCATTTCTAATCTCCAAGAGTCCTTTATCAGACCAAGAGTTTGTTAAGATTTTTGTTATTTGCAACAAAACTATTATACAATGCTGGATACGTCTAAATAATAAGTATCTTGTAACGAAAACTCTACTTATGGATTGATTTTGTTACTGGTTTATAATTTCATTGCGCATATATACAATATAATTCAAATATTAGTAGTATAAACGCTGAACAAACTCAATTCTGTTGATATGTAAACTACAAAAAAAAAAAGAAAAAAAAAAGTGTATAAATTTGCGTTGCGCTTTTTGAATTGGCTGAGTGCACTTGCAGGAAGCTTAAGTAGCGTCTTGGTATTTAATAAAGAGCGCGACTCAAGAACTACTATTTTATCCTTTTATGTGGGCACTTTCAAAATTTACTCCACGCTGGGTAAACTTTCCGCGCTGTGAATTTTAGCATACATACGGATATAACGCATTATATGAAGCTTCACTTTCAGTTCGCGATGATGTTGGAGATGGCGATAGAGGCAGCCAGTGATGCAGTGAATCCACAGCGGTTAAAATTTATGCACTGCAGCGAACAGAATACTATGGTTTCAATATGAGAGAAATACTTCATGCTACCTACGGCTGAGCTGTAAGAGTTTATGTGCACGCTGTGAGTAAACATGATATCCTGGCAGTGAGCTGCTCCTGCTGCTTCTGTTGCGCACTGCTTTTAATCGCTGCAAACGTGATTTTCATTGACTGGTGTAGTAAGCAGCATTTTACATGCCACGCAACGATGACTTCAAGGACAACAAGGAGCGAAACGTTGCAGTAGAAGAAGAACTCGAGGAACAAATACGATGTCTCAAGATTTATTTCAACGTTGTCGAAACATTTTTAAATTCAGTACACAGTGAAAAACTGATAATTTCCTTGTCGTTACACTTACTTAACAGCCAGAGACAGGACAGGACAGAACAGGACGCAAGGACACATTGACTGCAACACAAATCAGTATGAATGGGTAGCAGGAGAACAATGATGTTGAAGGCAAAATGAAGATGGAGTCTTCGCTGCTTGAAATGATATTGGTGTATGGAGGACATAACAGTGGGGTCGCAGATCGTAAAGCGGCCTCAAAAATTTGATAAAAGCATTGAGAAAAATTAAAATATGCATAGCATGGAGAATTAAACAAAGATAAAGCATCCGAAATTTCCTCTATAGTTGATTAATTAGTAGTAGCTGTTCTACCTCCTCTGCTCAAAGTTTCGTCATTTGAGTCGATCCAAGAATCGGCTGCATTTGTAGCTTCTTCTTAAGAACTAAATTGCTACTCGGCCAGGCCGCGAGCCATCGACCGGAACAAGTCGTGGTCGGAAGGAGCAATATCAGGTGAATACGGTGGGTGTGGTAGGACTTCCAATTGGATCGCCTCCAAAGATTCTTTGACGACTTTTTCAACATTTGGCCGAGCGTTATTCTGCTTGCATCAATTGTTGTTGGAAAAGTTCCTCAGTAATGATTTCGTTAGGCCGAAGTAGCTCATAGTAGATCACTCTGAGTTATTCCTACTAGTTGTACAGCATTAGCTCCTTACCATGAATATTCGATTTGGCTGTTGAAGTTGATGCATGGCTGGGTTTACTCCACGATTTTGTGAACTCTGGATTCTCATAGTGATTGCACTTATAGTCAACCGTCAGGATTTGCTATAAGAAACCTTTCCGATTTTGCAATTGGAGCAGTTGTTCACATATGAAAAAACAGCGTTCGACGTCTTTTGGCTTGAGTTCATTCGGAACCCTTGTGTTTGCATTATACCTATGGACTTGAGACAAATAAAATGGCTTGTTGAGTTACTCCCAAGGTTTCATCGAGTTCCTCTTGAGTTTGGCATGAATCTTTAGCTCTAACTCAGCGTCTTCAAACTTGACTGGCCTACCTTCGCATTCATTGTCGAACAGCTGAACTTTTCTTTTGTTGGCACAAATGCTGATTTGGTTAGAGCGCAAAGAAAGTATTTTTTTTAACTACATCGAAATGAAAAATACTGTTTTGTAGAAGGAAATGATTACGCTTTAACAGGAATATAGTTACAAGATGTTCCGATGTAATTTACTTCTATTTACGTCGTCTTTTTTAATACCCTCTTCACTTTTTAAGTTTTAAATAATAATATTTTTATTACTTTCGAACAGTACTGCACAGCCATAGACTCTTTCATACAGTAAAACTATCAATGTTTTATTGTTGTTGCCATTTCTGCATTGTGCTGTACTTCGCTATAAGTTCTTATACAGAAGCATATACATACATAAATAAAATGTACAAGTGATCATGTGCTATACGAAAGAGTCTATGGCTGTGCAGCACTGCTTTAGAAGTTATGTTTGTTGGCAACTGAAAAAGTCAAAACGCACCACTGTGCGTCGTTTCAATACTGTTGACGAGCTCAACGCTTGCTTGCAATAAATTATCGAGTTGCCTGCGTTCTGCGTTCTGTTCTGGTTGTCCTTGCAGATGGTTGTCTTTCGACGATTCCAACGACGCCCGCCACTTTGATGTCAATGTAAATCAAGTGAAATTACACGAGATTAAGTGTTTGCAATTTGTCAAGCGTCGGAATTTCATTTTCAGTTTCTCCAACAGTTCGAAGTGATGCGTTGGCGGCTATGACGAGGACGACAGCAACGGCGACGTCTATGTTGCAAGCATACTTCCAAGTAGCAGCTTGTTTTCACATACTTGTTGCTAATTTAAATATTTGCGGCACAGTGAAATGAAATGTTACAAAACAAGAACATCAACAGGAGCAGAAGCAGAAGCAGATGCAGAAGCAGCAGCGAATAAAGGCGCCAAGGAAAACATTGTACAGGCGTTGTCTGTTCTTAGCGCAAAGGACTTTGCCTTCGCTGATAAAGTTGGTTGCAATGAAAAGTGTCGCTTTTTGGGGCGTGGTATCTACGCGAGTCAATGAGTGCAAACAACTCAGTTCAAAAGCCATTTAGCATCATTAATAATTCAACTTACTCAAAACAATCGTACACGCGTTTGACAATTTATCACAATTCGCTAGCAAAACGCTTTCGAACTTTGTGATAATGTCAACGACAGGACGATAGGACGATAGAACGAGACAGGCGGGACGAGGCGAGCCAAGTAAGTAGAGCAGAGCATTTCAATACAAATATTAATTATTGGAGCAAGCAGAGAGCGAGAGAGTGTTAGCACAAAAACAGTGCAAACAATTGTGTGCACATCTACAAGGCATCAGCTTAGCCAAGGACAATAAAATAAATCAATTATATTATTGCCTTTTGTACAATACAGGACAATACAGTTCGGTGGTTTGATGTGTGTAAGGATAAGCAAACGACATCAATAATGGTGCTCAAGTTGGCTTTCTCATACCGCTCCTGCTCCTACTCCTGCTCCTGCTATTGGAGCTCCTTCTTATATTTTATCGTTTTTCATAAATCATAAACAACAACAACAGCAAATCCAACAAGCGTAAACTGGCACAGACTGGCAGTTCAGGTCAGAACGAGCCCAAACATTGAAATCTTACGCACAGCTCTTATAGGCCAAGCAAATAAGGGTTTTTCAATATTTCTATATAAATAAAAGACAGAGAAATTGAGATATTGAGCTGAAATTGAAATTGGAAATTGATATCACGCACTAAGCTTAGCTCAAAACGTACCGAATGGGATAATCGCTTCCAGTGTGCTATAGACTCATTCGAGAGCTACAAATCCGCTGGGTTGGATCTTCACAGCCATGCTGAAGACGACTACGTATATGATCATCCCATGGCTACAAACCATATTTGAAGCATGCCTGAGATACGGCTAAGTGTATGTAACCTGGAAGCCAGCACGAGTTTTATTCCCGTATCAAAGCGGTGAAATGCAGCCAAAGGACTACAAACCCATTAGCATCATCTCATTGCTGCTGAAGACAATGGAAACAGCCAACCAATAAAACCCAACCAACACGTCTACACTAAAAGGAAATCGGGGTAACAGCGCTATATTCCCTGGTAGCTATTATTGAGAAAGTACTGAACCACAAAGAATACGTACTGGGAGCATTCCTAGACATCTAAGGCGCATTTAATAATGTGTCCACAAATATAATAATGCGGAACCCTTAATGCAACAGCACCTTCCACGGCAATATGCTACTGGATACATATAACCTGCTGAGCTGCAGAAGTGTCCAAGCTGAGTGGGTAACTATAACAATCACCATGACGATGGAGGCACATGAATGCATATCCCAGGTTTTAGTCCTGTCAGCCTATTATGGAATCTAGTGGTAAACGAACTACTTAAGAAAAACTCCCAAGATAACTGCATAATTATCAAGGGCTAGACCGATAGATCGCAAATTTAAAGACATACTTGGATGAGCTACAGACCCAGTACCAATGCGAAGCACTTACTCATGCAATATTTGTGGTACTTCGATCTGTGAATAAGTTGATTCGAGTTTATCCATATAGCACGAACGTCTGGTGGAACGATTATTATGACCGAAAATTGTAGTGCGCGAATAAAGCAAATAATGTCTTAATGTTGCAACCAGCGACTCAGAATTTCATTCCTTAAGAAATCCAGAAAAAAAAATTTTGGTGTTGGTATTAAAATACAAAATTATTACGTTCCTATTGAAAAACCTTTTTTCTACCATAATCTCATACTATTATTCTTGTTAGTTTTATGTTTAGCTTAGTCCAGCATGAGTGTACTAGTGCGTTGCCTCTGTTGATCATAGCATACAATAATTGCTTTCGAGTGAAATTAGTAGAGTATACACATCCTCCCTGTAACACTGACAGCAAGGACTTCAAGTGCCATGGCAGGCATGCTCTGCGACGCATGAATGAATCCATTCCAATCTATTCTCGTATGCTATGCTTGTGAAGTGTGTCTGTGATAAGTTGCTCTTGTGGCAATTTTCCAAAAACGACATTTTATTATTGTCTAAAATATATATTTATATATACCTATATATATACACATATATATATATAAATCGGGCTATTTCTTTATTTTTAGCAAAAAACATTTAAGTGATTTAAACGAATACGCACAAAGACGTATGTACAAAACGACTAACTTAGCTAAAACCGAAGCAAATGTATGCTACAGTTGGTTCAAATCCTTCTACGCTTTCAAATGAGCTTTGGAATATACTTGAAAATGCTTGTAGATGTTCATATTCGAAAAGCATAGACTCATCTTTCCTCTCTTAGTATGAGCAAGCGTATAGCAAGTCTACAGAAAAGGTCCTACACTCTCTACATTCAATATCGTGCTGCCCTTTTATCTCACCAAGGCTATTACAAATGTTGAGAGTGACGCCTTACTGGTTCAACTTATTTAAACCATGATTTCCAGCTAGTGCGTTGCTGAATTCGATCTTAGGAGGAGCGTCGGCCAAAAGTCAATAGATGACCCTCTCAAGAAGAAAAAGTGTTTTCCTTTGTCTGGGTGTTCAGTAAACCAACTTTCACGCGACATGGAATCAGTAGAAAAAATTTCCCAATCCACATACTTCAAATTAATAGTGCGTAACATCTGTACAAAAAGTTGAATTGAAAGGAATACTCCAATTAATCCATGTGAAAGAGCCAACGGCAGAAGATGGTGGATCTACCATCTATTGTGATTCAGCTGATTCAGCTCAGCCGTGGCTAGACCAATTTTGCTTTTTGGATGTATAAGATGGCTGGCACTATTCAACCATGATTAACTTTCAACTTTATTCAATCAGAAGTGTAGAACTCGGAGTTCCACGCACCATACTGACGGAAGTATCATACATCATATTTCACTTCTTTCTTGATCTCATTACAAAAGCTGCAATACACTTCAGAAGCTGAGGTACACCTCATTTCGGCTCTGTGTTCAGATAATCACTGATATTCAAGGGACTCTTGAATCAATCTAATCCAATCAAGTATACAATATTATGTTTAAAAATTTCCACAAGAAATATTCCAACTTGTTTAAAATGGTGCATTGTTATCACACCATAAAGAAAGTGACATCAATATTTTCACTGATGCTTTAAAGCAATGTTCCAGGTCCTCACCCCAGACCTGGGGATCAGAGAATGCTACATACTTCCTAATCATTGTAGCATTTACTAAACAGAATTGTTAGCGATCCAGAAGGCTACACACTATCTCAGGCTATACTCACGTAAAACAATTCGGCTTAGGGCAACACCATCATGGTATTTCAGAACAAGTCCATCTGGTAGTTCAGCATGTCATCGGAGACTTTGTAAATAAGCATTACAGGTCTACTATCTTTTCGGATAATCAGCAAACATTTGATAGCGTGTGGCAAGTATAATTGCTCTACAAACTGACGTCTTTTCTCTTATCGGCTCATTACTTCTTGCTTAGGTCGTATTTGCTTCGAAGGCACTGTATATTCAAAGTGCAAGATGATAAATCGGAAATTCACTGTATAGGAACGAGTATATCTGAGATGAGTCTACTTGGACCTATCCTGTGTACTCTGTACATGTGCTCTTTACCTACGCAGAAGACACTATTTTCGGGGACAGCTCAGCCAGCCATAGCTATGCTTCGCAGACGTTTGCAGATATTCCTGAATGGTTTCGGCACATGGGCTAATCGTTGAACTATGACCGTTAATTGGCAATTTTACGCTCCGGAGAAGAAAGTGTCTTGATATAATGCTTAACAAATTGGTGATATCTCTGGTAAACCGTGTACGCTACCTCGGAATGCACTTCGGTCGGCGGCTCACAAGGCGATGTGGCTGCCTGTGTAACTAAATTGTGGGCGCTGTACTGTCTGCTGACACCTTTGAGCATGCTAAGTTCGTGGACTTGCGAAATGCCACTCTTTGGCACTGCTGCGCCATCCAACATCAACCAGATACAAGAAGTTCGAAAAACTAACCTACGCAGCATTACTTTTGCAGTTTGGTATGTACACAATGCAAATCTGTGAATGTTTAAGATTAAGATTAATTACAATGCGAGCACTTTAAAGCCCACGTCAAAGTCTTGGCTATGGCGTTAGCAACGAATTCCTTCTATTGAAGACTGAAACGGCTTCATTCCAGTCAGCTGTGACACCACTAATTCCCCAGACGATTATCTTGAAGGAGAAGTTATTTCAACTATTTTAGGTACGTGGGAACCGAAACAGAGGAAAACTATGAAGCAAGTAAGCTGGCTAGAGAAAGAACCACTTCTAAGGCTACAATTAAACTACATATAACAATAAATTCGATCCATTTAGAAGCTTATGGTGAAATTCAAAGACACTTTAAACATCTAAGTTCACTTGGCCGAATTTTAATTTTAATCAAACAATCGCATGGTTGCGCTAATAAAGGTCACATATCTCCACTCGTGTATGAGACCGTACGGATCATAGCCTTATAGGAAGACATACCATTTAGCTAGGCGTTAGCTGCCTTCTGCTGCATTCTGTAGAAGTTGTGCGAATTCAGCCGAAGACTTATCTGTGTAGCACACAACTGCTCAAGTTTGATTTAAATTATTGTATATTCACATATTTCCGAGCAATGAAGGAAGAATTTTTGTAGCCTTAACCAACTAACTCATGTTATGTTTTTAAATCTTGACAAGTGAAGCTTCGCGAACGCTGTTTGTACCATAGAAGAGTAAAGTCATCATTTTTTGCCAAAGCACGAGAAAGCAGCTCATCTCAGCGCCTAGCAATTAGGTAGCTAACAATAAGTTTTGTATATTGGATTGATACATATCGAATGGTGGCACTCTCAAGTAGCTCCTCGAAACATTATTATCACTCTTTATGTGATATACTTTAGCACCAATTGTTGAAGAAGGACTTCTTGACACTTGGCTTACACTTGGCACTACTTCAGCTTTTTACCTTAACGCTTAAGGTTATTGCTTCAGAGGTGGAAAGCTACTGCACCATAGGCCTGTTACCCATCCAACGAGCTCAAACTTTTACTGGCCTGGCTTTAACGGTGTTCTACTTGGAGATGGAAAGCAGTTCAGCAGTTCAATGGCGCTGTGTTACTTCAAACCGGGTTACTCGATCTCTATTGTCCATTGCCGGTGGTATTTTTCTCAGGTTAGCGAAATATTCCTCTTCAAACTTCTTGTTGAAGAGCGCTTTATCATAGCGATTCAATGCTAATCCGAAAAGTGCTTCCCTGAAACGAACCAATCGAATTTCAATATATTCCTTTTTTTCCTTGATTCTTCTGTATCTAGGATAGGTGAAATAAATAAATGAAGCCTCACCTAATTATGTTTGTTTGTTTGTTTGTTTGTTTTATGAGCGGCATTTCTTCTAATTTACAAACTATACCACCATTTCGAACTACACACTTTAACACATTTTAAGTAGTGTATTAAAATAATACAAAAGACAAACACGCACATACTTAGATAGACACAAAGGACATCAGTAGCGGCAGCAGCAGTAATAGTAATAGTAATAGTAATAGTAGTCGCATACACAGACACAAAGGAAGAGTGACAACGAAAGATCTGCACTTGCCTAGATGAATGTTGTCGATAAATGCTCTCACATACACACAAACACACACATGCACACAAAAAGTAAACACACGCAGAGATACTCTTTGGTCGTTAGGCCTCATTGCATGCCTCGACTCAACTCGCTTGACGCTTCAATAAATATTTTCACAATTTATAAAATTTAAATCGAGAATATATAAATTTTATTTCTTTTTCATTTCTTTCACTTTTTTGTGTCAAAAGGCAACACTAAAAATTGAATTATATTTACAGATTCAAATGCAATTTCAACACATACAAAAGCCAATGACGTAAAATTCAAAGCCATATCTCGCCAAAGCGTTATGCATAGCTGCAGGCAGACTGGCAACGCTGCTTCAAAGGAGAGAGAGTGAAGAATCGAATCGAATCGAATGAAATTATATATGTGCATATACTATTTCTGTGCGTGTGCATGTTGCTTCAATTGCATACATTCGGGCGGACGCATACGAAGTAAGAAGGAAGATACTCGCTGCCTGTCGTTGTCATAAATATGCAGCCAGAAAAATAGGCGAAGCATAAAGCAAGCAAAGAAAGATGATATCCTTTTTATGCGCAACGTCTTATGCTTCTCTTTTGCCTTTATACATATCTTTTACTATTTCTTCTTCTTGTTTCGTTCAAATATAGTTCTAAAATTGTGGTATTATAAGTTTGCGTATAAGTTTGTCACATTCCGCAGTAGACTTTTGAGTTAGAAGAGTCGAGAATATATTTTTGTCAATAGATTCGGAACTATTTTTTTTGAATCAAGTACTGCCTGCCGTAGTTCCAGGGAGTGTCTAGGCATTCTGTATCTCTGCTTGCCTATTACATAAGCTAATTGTGATGCATACTTCCCGCAGTCAGTTCTTCACGGATTTCTTCTCATTTTCCGTGTCGCTCTGTTCTCTCTTATCTCCAATCTAATTATTCTATGGTCAGATGGATGGTTCCTGACACACGTCAGTTCTTAATATCATTCTCCATGGAAATACTACCGACAATTATATCTATTACTTCTTATAAGCGCTAGCAACGAAGGTATGCGTCCTATGTTAATAAAGGTTAAACTATAGGGTGTCCCAACAAGAATGCACGATTTAATATTAAAATGTAGCGCAAAGTTTTTGAGCGAGTGATGATATTTTTATTCCATTGCAAAGAAAACATGTTCAGATTATGTTTTTAGTAAAATATTCGGCAAATGACCCCCGCAGCTCTGAACACCACATGTCGTTTAGATCCATTCCGGCCAGATCCATACCACATGGGCCCACAAGAAAATTTGCTGCGTTATGCTTCGCGATGTTCTCTGGTTTTGACGACACTCTCGTTTACATCAATTCAATGCTTTCGAGAGACCGTCCGGTAAGTCGATGCACAGGAAACTTACTATTCATTTTTGACCTAATTTCTTCAAATTTATTGTTGTTTGAAATGTTGACACATTTGAACATTTGTTGAAACAAAAAATCGTAGATCCCAACTGTCAAATTTCAAAGTTGCCACTCACACAGAAAAAAAATGGCGCCAAATTTGAGTCGTGCACTCTTGTTGGAACAACCTGTATTACATACAAGGAATTCTATAAGTCACTTAGCTCTATTATGGGTGTCCGTGCTTCCCCAAGGCTCGATAGTCCGAGACTATTGCAGAATTACACGAAGCGTTTAGTTTTATTCGGAGATATCATGCTCTCCCGTAAAGTATGCTGAAGCAATCGCCGTGAGCTTCCTTCTGCCACTATGTACTTTTGCGGTATGCAGCCTAGAGTTAGAAATTCTGAAAGAATAGTTTAGTAAATATCATTTCAAATAATTATGCAGATTCTAGTGGTACTATATCTAGTGTTCCAGATTACTTTGGTACTCATACAATATAGGCCTTTGATCAGGCTCTGAGGAAACAAGTTGGTTGATGAATTTCCTTGCTACGAGTATTACAGTCGACGCCGCTCTGGCGTGATGGATATTCATCTACTGTTTTGTTGATGATGTTGCACTGACTATAAGTCCGAGTCATGTGCAGATTCCTCTTTCCACTTTTAGCTCCTCTTCTTGACCTCATCTTCCAGAAGCTGTTCTGCCTCCTATAACTTCTGGGCAGTGAGTAAGGGCTCCGAGCCTTCGGACATAGGCGTTTCAGGCCTTATGTCTACATTGACACTCTTCTCTGTCATGTTCCGCTACATTTTCTCACTTCTCCTTCGTCAGCTTTCTTTTCAGTTGGACGCAATTATTTCTCAGAATGAATCTCAACTTCGCCCTTTCGCTGAAGATAGCGGTGTTCAATTCTTCGTTGATGTATACTGTCATCAGCTATCCATTACCTGCATGCCTCATCAAAATCTCATTCCAAAGGTTTTTGTTACTAGTTTTAGAGTATCAAAAGATCCAGATGCTATTTAGCTTTATTACCCTGGCACATGTGGTGAAATTAGTGGATTAGCTTTGATTGCAGATTGTCACATGACAGAATTTAATGGAGACCGAACCAACCCACTAATAAAATAGCGTGTAAATATTCCACAGCCTGCTATTGAAACTCATATGGAATATCTGATATTGATCGAATTTTATATCATTAAAACAATTCAATTAAAATGCTGAAAAAATCGATTATCTGCAATTAATCGATTATATTAATATTATTAATGAACACACGTAAAATAAAGCTTGAATTTGAAAAACTCATTTCCATTTCTGAAAAATTTGAAATAAAAATTGTGCAACTTAATCCAACAGTCATTAAAGCAATTATAATACAAAACAATCGATTAAAATCGATTAATCGATCATGCCAAATTGAAATATCGGGAGTATTGGAAGCAACTTTCAGAGACTATGAACGTTAATGAAATAAGTCTTCTCAAATAAGTTTTATTAATTTGAATTCACCCAAGTCAAAATCAAATTCTTCATACCAACTAATCATACCAAGTATTTGAAGCGTATTAAAACTGTTTATAAACCTAAGTGAAACATATTTTTGTCTGCTTCTTGTTAAATTTTCTTTGGCATTTTGACTGCTTTAAAAGTTTGCAGCGCTGCTGTAAAATTTATCGAAATTTCGTTCATTGTCTCAACTTTTTGCTGCAGTTTCTTGTTCTGCTGCGCCCAAAATGCCATTGGCGCCTGCTGAATAGTATATACATATAAAGGATGTAATCTATAGCAGCTTCAAATCGGTTCAGTGTCATAGATAAGGTTATAGCTTATGCTACTGCATATTATTAGAAAATTCTACAGATTTTTTTTTTTTTTTTGTTCTACAAATACAATTTTCTTGAGATTACTAAACTCAATCGATAATTCATTGCGCTTCCAGAGAAAAGCCAAAATTAAAATATTTCTCATTCACTTTGGCAAATTCGTGCACAAATAAGCGTTTGACATCAATGCAAGCTGAGATAAATGGTATGATAAAATATCTACTTATAATATCGAAAACTTTGTCCATGAAAGTATACGAGTAGTTGGGAATCATCGAAGCAGATACTTATGCAGTTTATGCAGCTAATTGTTGCTTCTGATATGCGAAGACAGTGCTTTGTATTGAAGTGAAAGAGTTGGCAGAATAACTTAGATTTTTGGATATTAAATTTTTAATAATTTCTTAATATAAGCACAAAGGTACACAGAGTGTAGTTTAAGCGGTATAGAATTTTAAATGGAGTTAGTCAACTTTTTTTTAGAATCGGTAACTAATTTTAAGACATATTAATGATGGCAAATGATATCGTGCATATGGTCGCCACGGGAAAATCTAACAAATTCCATCGTTTTTTCCAATCAATAGTGCGCTCTAAATTAGTTTCTAAAGTTGAAATCGATGCTAGCTGAGAATGTGCTGGAGATCGGGTTTGTCATTAAACTCTTCACGCAATAAATCGATGGTTGCTCTTAAAATATGGCTTGTGGTTCTATCATATTGAAACCAAAGCCTATCCGTACCATGTTCACTATGGCCAAATGATGCACCCATGTAATGTATGGTCTAATAATGCGACCAGCCCTTAAACCATACGAAACCACCATTGAATTTTTTCGCACCAGATGCGACGAAAGGCATTGAGGTGGAAGTGATCTTCATCACTGAATTGACGAAGCGCTTTATGCAGATTTCTTGGTGATAAATTATTCATTGATATCATCGTGTGTCCCACTGTGATTTCGTTCATTTCAGCTTTTTTCTTGCCAAAAAAATCATCTTTGCTCATAGTCTTACGTCAAATATATGCAGAGCAGTAGAAAATTGCACCTACAGAATGTAGTTTCTCACACGCTCTAATGGGAATTATATGCTCAAAATACTTTTTCATCATAAATGCCCTGATATTATGTTTGCAAATATGAAATCGGCTTTTTGATAAACGATAAACTTTTTAAGTATTGCCCTTTTAAATGACTTACAGGTTGAAAGTAACACCCTTCATATTTTCACTATAACATTAAAATCAACATGTGGTGAAAAGCAAGTAGTACTCACGAGCTCACTTGTCGTACTGTTCTCTCTGTTTTGATATGGTGAATGAAATATCTTGCAGTTCTCTCTACCCTCTTTATATGTGGCTTATATTAGTGGAACTAATATAGTGGCATCACATCTTAAAATTTAACTGTCAGGGCAGTTGCTTTCAAGTGTACTCGACGGAAGATTTTTTCTAAATTCATTTTTTTTATTTTAACATTTAAAGGTGGGGCCTAAATTTGTTAATAATTTAAAAGATACTTAGCTACTGGGTATGTTTTGTTCGTGCAAATATATGTACACGCCAACAGGAGGGTAGCAAATGCACTAACCTGCCTAAGCCCATTCACCATGCATTTCAAATTGAACCTAATGTGGTGAGTTTATAGCATTGTTATTGGTTTGAATTATTTTTCTCTCTGAGAGCACAGTGGAAACCAACTGATTGATAGAGAAACATGTATAACAGCATGTTCCGGTATTCAACTGGCTGCTCTTTTTTTTCTTTCTATGTTTTCAGGAATACCTTGCTCATCGAAATGGAATACGTGAAATGTTTTCTTTTAACTTCAAACTCCATAATTTATAAAACTGACAAGGAATTATAAATGTATTTAAGAATCAAAGTATAGATTAGAAGAATTTTAAGTTTAGAATAAACATATAAAACATATGAACATATATGCCACAATATGTCGAAACTTATCTTAAGAGATGAACCATTGGCAGATTTAGGGGGTGGGGGAACTCGGGAATGTTCCTCCTTCCCCCAACAGCATTCTTGTTCAGCACAAATCACATTTTTTTCGCTTCGTTTTTATAAATTAATGGTTTCCTTAGTAGGGTTCCTCTCCCCCCAAGAGAGCGTTCTGGAACAGCCAATGAATTAACACAATTTCTGTATATCTTAAATTCTTAAAGTATTATACGAGCATCTATTTTTCTTCTTTTTTTTTTTTTGAGCTGAATAACCAATTAGTAGCTTAACACCAAGCAATTCGAGGCTTTCTGCCTTAATTCGATTTGATGCCAATGCATCTACATAGCCTTGTCATATAGGTAGATACTTCGCATAGTATATGGCATAACTAATTTTACTTTTACTTTACGTGGCACTTTTTCAGAGTTTTCGAGTTACGCTTTTGTGTGCTAAAATTTTGTATATAGCTCTTTTTTTATGACGATTTTCAATTTATTGTGATGTGCGTTAAGTTTTTCCTATCGTGCCTTGATATGGAAGCCAGTAAAAACATTTAGAGCAGCTGGAAAAGCTGCGACAGCGACACAAATTACAATGCACACAAAAAGGCAAAGCGAGTGAGTAGTTTAAACGATTTTCAATACATATATATATATATATATAGTCAGTCGTCGTATATATAGTGTAGGTAAAAATTTATAAAAAGAAGCACAACCATGGACTGAGTTTTGTGCGAATTGTGCATTTTACCATATTTTTTGCCCATTTAACCATTGTGCCAATTGCCATTTTACCAGTTTCAGTTGCACCAGTTCAACAACAATACGAGTCTATATATGTGTATGTTTATGTGTATGTGTATGTGTGTACGATACTTACATGCAAACCTGTGTCCTTTGTATGTATGCTGTGCAGCATGTCCTTGTACAAGTTCGACGGCGATAAGTCGGAATTGTACATGGGTGGAAAGGCAGAAAAGTTTTCGCTTTGTAATTGTGTAATTATGGGAAATTAAAACTGTTGGAAAAACTTTTGCTAACACGCGAATGAGCGAACAGTAAGCGAGGTGTTCGACTGCTCAACTCAAGTCGTGTTGTTTCGACCGACCGACCGACCGACCGCCAGTCCGACCGTCCGACCGAGTACTGTGACCCAGACCCATACTATAGATTTTACACATTTGGTTTGGTTACGGTTCGTTGGTTGTGTGCTATACTACTGCACTGCACTAGTCCTGGCTGCCAGTTGCTGTAGCAGACAGAAAAATCGATGAATGTGCATACTTTGTTGCATCGTGCGCCATCACCATCAACGCTCAGCGGAAGAGGATGTCCATTATGCACCCCAGTCAGCGGAAACCAAACATAGTTGAATTTTTGTGCGTTCGCCCTTTAATACTCTACTCAAGTAGTGTGAATAGTATATTAATTCTGACGTTAAGTTTGCAATAAGCTGTAGGAGCTATCGGAGATTTCATTAAGTATAAAAAGTATTATTGACAAGCTCGATGGGACGACTAGTCATGTCCGTCTGTCTGTTTGTCTGTCTGTCTGTCTGTCTGTCTGTCTGTCTGTCTATATGTCTGTCTGTTTGTATGTCTGTCTGTCTGTCTGTCTGTTTGTCTGTCTTTCTGTCTGTTTGTCTGTCTTTCTGTCTGTTTTTCTGTTTTTCTGTTTGTCAGTCTAAACTGTGGATATATGAAGACTCTCTGATTTCCAGCCTTCGTTCATGATCCCTCTCAAATCTATTGAATACGAACTTGCAAAAGATTTCTTTATTATCTTTATATGTCACAAGTATGTCGAAACCAATACACATCATACAGAAACAGAAGTATACCTTCAGATTCTACATCTACATACATAATATTAATTATTAATAGACAAGCCGATACTTTTTGTCGCTGCTACGCTCGTTATATACAACCCATTTTTAACCTATTTTAAAGGTATTCATGTGCACAATCTATACTTTATCTAAACTGTGGCGATTTTTTACTTCTTTCAGCTTAAATAATCGTCACACGTACAACGAATCAAACATACATACATTCTTACTAGTAATCAAAAGACAAAGTCGACTTTAGTTAGTAATAGCTAGTGTCACTTTAGTGTTGACTCTAAGCTCCGTGATTTTTATGTGAACTTTGAATGCATGTGAATACCAATTCTTCTTAATGAATTGAAAGAAATCAAGAAGAAGAAATTTGGTACGTTTATCCAATTTTCTTTCATGTTTTTTTTTTTTCACATAACTTTTTGACAATAAAATCAAATCAAAATTCAATAAGTCGACTTTGAATTGTTTATAATTAGGCTTTACATGAAATACAAACGCACATACGAAAATATTAAACGATAACATTCGAGAATTTGGTTATTTTACTTATTTGTCTGCGCTTCGCTATTATTTTGTTGACAGTCCTTCTATTTGTAGTTGTTCTTGTATATACGTATTAATATATAAAAAATTATTCCTAGTTTGTGGTGAATTTAGTTGATCGCTGGCCGTACATACTGGTATGGAGGTTGTACATACTAGTATGGAGGTACTTTTCCAATAGATGCGCTGTTAACAAATTTTTTTTTTTATTAGATAATGAAGCGCATTTTTTTCCTAAACGGTAAAATGGTTGCATTTGTGCTGATGCGCAAACCCAAGAGTATTTCAAAACGCCCTTTTACCCATCAAAAATGTACGGTTTGGTCAGATAGGGTAGTGGAAATATTGGACCGATGCGTTATGGCGCGTTAGCGAAATATGATAACAGATTTTTTGCTATCTGAAATTGAAGCCCTTGATGTTGGCAAAATTTGGTTGCAACAAGACGACGCGACTTGCATGGAAATCAATTGCCTTACTTTTCAGGTATTTCGCTGAATTCTGGCATAGAGGCTTTGTTTTTGTCCTAAGCAGATAGAGTATCCATACAAATATGACATGCCCACTTTTAGGTCTAACCACACTGAAAAACTTATTTATTTCGGTGGATATCAATTTGAAATTCAATATGGACGGGTCTTAAGAACGGATATATCACATATGTATATACCTATAGGTTTGCTCCGCTCACTTCCAGTATAACTCACATAGAAACCCACTACCAACTTTTGTTCTTTTTTGCATATACATGTATTTTCAATGGACAGAAAGGACTCATAAATAAATTAATGCGCTTGACCCACCCAACTTAACAAGTTGACGCTCTTCTCACCCGTTCTCTTCTTCTTCTCTTGCTATGCTCTTTGAAAACAAATAAAATTACTTGAATGATTGAATCGTACGCTGCTAAATTTTATGCTCAATTTTGGATATATCGACCGCTCATATGCTTATAAAAATTGCCATGCGACGCCTATTAGAAGAGCTACCACCAAAATTCCAAACACACTCATTCTATCCATGTTTAGTTTTAGAAATCCTTCTTTCGCTTTGTGCTTTTTGTAGGTAAAACAATTTTGAACACGAAATTATGGCTTTAAATCAATAAAAGTTTTAAAATTATTTGTATTTTTTTTTTTTTTTTTTGTAAATCAGTGTATTCGAACTTCGGTGCCACCGAGTTTAAAGCTTTTTCTTGTTCTCTCTCCCTATTTCTCTTGCGCACACTGTGACTAACTGACTGAAAATAAGAAATAAATGTTGGAAAATATTATTTACTGCACACCGTAAGCGTTTTTCGCCAATTAGAAGTGAAAATTTCTATTCTATCCAGCGGCGTCTGACACCGTATCCGATATGGATAACACTTATACGTTTATTGGCTTAATTTCGACATAGTTTTTTGCTGCTTTATTTTTTTTTTTTTAATTTTTTTTGTATTTTGTAATCAATAAACATGAAATTGCATTATATAAATTACATATATATATATTGGGTCACAAAGTTTTTTATGCAAAACTTTCGATTAGTTTCCTGTAAGTCGTGAGCATCCTTTGTTGAAGTATTTGAGGTGAGTTTTAGTTTAAGCGAAATTACTTAAAATGTTTGCGAAATCAACGTTATTATATTTTTTTTCCCTTGTGTTGCATACATAAAAAGCAGCTGCACCAAGAAATGTAGCACGACAGCAAGGACATGAATGAATGGTAAGCCTCGCAAGGACACGAAACGTGTGCGCCATAACAATAAAAATTTATTTTCAACAGTTCTTCTCGTATGCGCTTTTTTTTTTTTTTTTTTATTTTTCTTCTTTTTTCGCTATTGTCTGTTATAATGTACACACATCTATCTGTCTGTCTGTCTGTCCTCCTTACATCGCACATGCTATAAGAATATACTTGTAAGTATATAGTATATATCTATATATATATATATATATATATATATATATATATATATATATATATATATATATATATATATATATATATATATATATATATATATATATATATATATATATATATATATATATATATATATATATATATATATATATATATATATATATATATATATATAAAGTGTATCCTGCGCATATGCGTTACATGCATATGCTTTGTATATCTCTCATAGTGTGAATCTGTAATTTCGTTTGCATGCGTTTCTATATGTTTATCTGTTCGTCCGTCCGTCTGTCTGTCTGTCTCTGCACTAGACTACACTATCAAAATTGTATTTGCTGGCAATACAAATGAGCATTCATACCATTTTCGTGAAACACCTACTTACTACCCTCGGGGCTGAATACCACCATTGACTGACATACTGCCTGGCGGCTATACCATAACCGCTTTACGTATGCTCATGCCTGGCTTTTTATTCATAGTACTATTGTACTGTAATATCCAGTAGTAGTGTGTTCTGGTAAACTGCGAATTCTACATTATTGTTTGCTCTATTGCATCATATGTACATACATATCTGTTGTATTATGTAGCTTTGTATCCGTTAGTTGTCCTGGCCACCTAGCTGCTCTTTATCCAGTAGTAAAAATATTACTAGCATATGCGAAATAGTGATGTGAGTAGCTACGATATGAATTGCTATCGAAAAGTGAAGCTTATTGTCGAAATACGTTTACAGTTCTTTAAGAGCAGCAGATAATTTAATAAATAGCTCTAGGAATTAAATTGGTCGCAGGAAAACCCAGCAGCAAAAGCATCTGAAAAAGTGTTCCGCTCTTGCTACGGCAATTGCTCCAATTTGAAAAGAGTATCAGCTGAAGCACAAATTGCTCCGCCACGGCTTTGTGCTCTCATATTTTGTAGTACGGCGTAATAGCAACAGCAGAAAAAAAATAAAAAATCATATTTGTCGTCGCAGGAATAGCATTTTTTTCAAAACGGTTGCTCTTGCTGTACTAGAAATAAATTAAATAACGATCGTTCAAATATTTGCTGAGATATGACGAATATAGTATATATCTCTTATATGGAGATGGGCGCGGCATCTAATGAATATTTAGCATGCATTACTACCGATTTTGCTGCAGTCAAAGCGTAATTCAATTACTCTGGTTTCTGTTTCGCGCCAAAAACAATCATCACCGATAACCTTCGAACCTTCTTCTTCTTTTTTAGTGCTTCGTCTTCTGCTGCTTGTTCTTCTTTTTTGCCAGTCTCTTGGAATATGCCAGCTCTATTCCAATGCGACTGGCATTACTGCCTCTATTAAGGGAACACCTTCACCAAAAAAAAAAGAAAAAAAAAACGCATAAAACGAAATATTAAACCTAGAGGAAGTGAAGATTATGTTATATTGGTTGCAGACAATCTCGCTGCAAAATTTGCCATTCATCACCATTCACGCCATTCTAATACCAAACCCTCTCGAATGTCAAAATGCTGCAATTAGAAACTTTGCTATAATTGACGATATTTACTATTTACTATCATTTAAGGCGCGATCACTTCATTGCAGCTGCGACAAATAAATGCAAATGAATGCATTCGTTAGCAAGAACTACAAATAATTCTTATGTTATCTGAATGTACTAAAATTATGGTTGGCGTCCTATAATTGTTTTGTTTCTCTCACATTCTCAAGTTAACTCCAAGTTAAGCATAATTAAAGCCTTGAACTTATCGAGAAGCTTGTGAGTGTGAGTGAGAGATCAAAATGATTAATGGAAATCATGAAGTAAACGTACTTGCCTTAAAAGTTCATATGATTTCTTAAAAATTGATGAGGCAGATTCGTGAATGTACGAGGTAGAATCATAAAGGTGTTACAAGATAGCTGCCACCTATAATTAGAAAACAGGGTCTTCATCAACCTAGAAGGGACATTGCATTGAGATATAGTAATTGCAACATGGAGGGACTATGCTTTCCTTTTTAAGCTGACATCAAAATCCGTGCTAGATGCGATACGATGCGTTAACCGATAATATTTGTAGTTATAAGCAATGCTGGAAGATGTCATAATGAGAGCGCTATGGTGGAGCGAGTAATTGCGCACCTTACAGCGAGTTGCTGCTGCTCTTATAGAAAAAGGAAGAACAAACCATCAAATTTGAATATACAATAAATACTAAAAACTCATGTAATACTTAGAAATCATGAAATAAAACAAAAATATATAAAAACAATAGCATAAACAACAATAAACCATGCAAATATGAAACGATAACAAGAATGCAGAAGTAAAGCGACAAAGCAGTTTTTAAACTGTTATCTCGCTTCGCTCACGCTTTGCTCTCGGAATTGAATGGGAAAGAAAAAAGAGAAAGAAAACCAAACTATGCAACTACAAGAATGTGACCAATGTTAAATAATATATGGTGTCAGATTTACTCACTCGCCTGTTCTTTCAACAGTGAGCGCATTAGAGCGCGAGAGTATAGTTTTGTACCTATTCTGCCAACTGCAAAAACAAACAAAAAAATAAAAATAAAATAGAAACCGCTATGAACAGGAAAGAGAGAGCAGGCGGGTAACTTATATCATGCCACGATAATAAGGTAGCGTACTGAGTGCAGACTCAGGCCAATCCATTTGATCGCGTAAGAGAGAGAGAAACAAAAAGCAAGTGCGAACAAGAATAAGAAGACAAAGAATGAAAAAACAATGGCTTACGCAAAGCATTAAAGAAAAAATTCGCGTGCGAACAAACTACACAAGCATTCAAAGTGTACTTATATTTGGCCCCTGTGAAATAGGAGGGCGCCCGCTAACAATATACTAACTTATTATTGTACCATGCTCTACATTATTCTATCATGAGTGTTCCCAAGTGAGAGAGAGAGCATGTATTGTTGTTGCTTTGTATGCGTTGTTTGACACTCTCGAAGTCTCACATTGTTTATGTGAACAGAAAGCCACTTCAACTTAGCTGATAGCTACAGAGAGCGAAAATGCGTGAGCATTAGTCACATTTTCATGAAGCTTCTACGTTATTTTACATTCTTGCTCTTTGAGAGACAAGAATGCATGTATTTGTATTACTATTGAGCGCACCAAATGCAAATGTTAATAAGGCATTGTACATGTAAAGTACATTAAGAAAATTTTTATCGAATAAATTTTTAATTAATAATCGTTTTGTCATGGCAACATGAAATATGTAATAGCTTTCTGAGTTGTATTTTAATAAATAGTAAATGAGTATGAAGAGATATAAATTATTTGCCATCATTCTCCATCTTTTAGTTTATATATTGCTGCAGTCGTTCGATGCAATTTCGATAAATCGATCTTTGCAAAAGCACATCTCAAACACCAAATGTATCTATGAGTTTACATCAAAGGCAGCAGCAGCAACAGCAGCGGCAGCGACAGCGACAGCGACAGCGTATATTGTTGTTCACAGAAGAGAAAAAAGAAAAATTAAATCGGAACTATAAAAAGCATTTTCCGACCACTAATACAAACAATGTGTTGATAATCTTTGCTACTCCAGAGATTAGCTTTATGCGCGCATATGGCAGAGAGTATGGAAAGGACCTACTATACCACAAGAAGCGCAAAAAGGACACATATACTCGTATGTAGGGGAATGTTTGTATAACTGCGAGTCGATTTGCTTGTCCTTTATGTGTACGCGCGAGTGAGTGTGATTACCGATATTGTAACTGTGTGTGTGTGTGTATGTGTGTGCCAGCGTATTAGGCAAACAACAACAACAACAGCCATGCACAAAAGTATTCTACGCGCAACAGTACACTAAAGAACAACAACAACAACAACAACAACTAGAAAAAAGCTAGTAACAAAATCGATGAAGCGATTTCGCAGCCTGTGGCAAAAACAAATAAATAGACAAACAAATGTGCTTGTCTGTGTGCGTGATTCAGTGCAAGGATATAGCATCAAACGGGGCGTATACGCAATAAAAATGAATCTAATTCAATTGCTGCCATACAATGGCATTAAAACAAGGTCTGATTTGGCGACTTTTACAAGCTAAAGTCAGAGCCTATAAGAATTGGAGATATCAAACTCGGCTTATAGTCTCTCCAGTTGTGTTGTTGCACTACTTCAAAATTTGTTTCCTTGTTACAATTTTACCACAGTCATAAATGATATATGTCTTGAATATCTTGAAAATGTTTCGTACTAATTATACCATGTATGAAAACTTTCTTATTACAGTAGATATCAACATAAAATTTAATATAGTGGCTTCTTATGGACGAAAACCTCACATATATAGAGAAATATATGTGATATCTTCATTATAAAGGCAGCTCCATACAAACCCAACATCCACTTATGGGACTTTTCAAGTAAAACTCTATCATTTCAGCCAAAATCAACTTGACATTTAACATGGCTCTACAACAGTCTATCGGTCAAGGCCGCACGTAGGAAAGCGAACCATTCGGTGTAGTTTAGTGCGCGCCAGCGCCAGTCGCAATCCGGAGATTCGGAGTTCATCCGGATGAGGTGACCAGCCCAGTGCAGCCGCTGGAATTTAAGCTTATCATACAGCTCATACAGCTCATGGTTCATACGGGGCCTAAACTCGACGCCAACTCTAAGGGGACCAAAAATCCTACGAAGAATATTTCCCTCGAACACTCCTAAAGACGCTGTATCCGTTGATGTCAGGGTCTGTGCTTCTGCGCCATACAGCAGGACCGGCATAATCAGTGTCGTATAGATTTTTATCTTCGAAGTTTGAGAGAGGGCTCTACTTCTAATTTGCTTGCTAAGCCCAAAGTAGCAGCGATTAGCAAGCGTGATTCTTCGTTTGATCTCTCGGCTAACATTGTTGTCGCTGGTAATTTCTGTTCCCAGATAGACGAAGTTTTCTACAACATTGAATTCGCGTAGAATGTACTCCATCAGGAGATTAAAAAAGTTGCACGATAAAGCATCACCCTGCCTGAAACCTCTCTTGGTATCAAAGGGTTCGGAGAGGTTCTTTCCTACTCTGACGACGCTTTGGGTGTGTGATAGCGTCATCATGCAATGCCGAACAATCTTTGCTGGGATACCAAGTTCAGATAGGGCGTTGAAGAACTTCGTTCTTATCGGCGTGTCGAAAGCGGCCTTATAATCGACAAATAGGTGGTGTGTGTCTTTATTGTACTCATGGGTCTTCTCCAGGATTTGTCGCAAAGTGAAAATTTGGTCACTGGTCGACCTCTTTGGTCTGAAGCCACACTGATACTGGCCTATCAGTGCATTCGTGTATGGCTCCAGCTGTTTACACAGTACGTGGGTCAGAATATTGTATCCTATTGAAAGTTCTAGTTATGCTTCTCTATCGGCGGTATTATTCTCTTCATCGCCCCCAAGTAGATTAGAGAAGTGACTTCTCCATAGTCTCAGTGATTCCTGTGCATCTGTAACCAGACTTCCATTATTTTCCTTGAAGAAAGAAACTCATGGCTTGAAACCTTCGGTCAGACGCTTGGCCTTTTGATAAAACTTTCGAGATTCATTTCTTTGACATAACACCTCAACATCGTCAAGCTCACGCCTTTCTTGTTATTTTCAGCATTTAAAGCTAATTCTCTAGGAACGGTTTTGCACTAACAGGTCTCCAAATATGACAAATGATAACTCTTGAAAAAACTAGAGAAACACTAAGAACGCATGTTAATTCAACGAGTGTCAATGAAAAGGTGAGTTCATCTTAAGAGAAGCATTTGGCAGTAGTTCGAACATCACGAAGGATGTTAACGTAATAAATATTGACAAATTAACAAATTCTCATGATTTACAACCTTGCACGATTCAGAACTCCCCCGAAATACAACTGCCCACGCTTTACAACTCCCCACACTCCTCAACATTATAAAGAGACTTATTGTTATTAAGATTTCGAGACATTTACAGCACATCTCGTTTGCTCCGATTTTTTAAAGAAGTCTATATATAATTTTATTCATTATACTATAAGTAAATATTTTTAAAAAAGTTGAAGAACTTTTGAATCCAGCATACAATTTAAGTAAATCACTTTCCCAGTTTTTCAGTTTATTTCAAAGCGTTTCTATAATTTCATTGTGCATTTATACAAATGTTTCCATAAGTAGATTTCGTTTAGTTGCTGATGTCCTTTGCACGCATTGAACTAACAGTCAAGGATTTAGTTTTTTTCTGTTTTGTTCTTTTTTGCTTTTTATTCCATTTAGTTCCCGACTGCGCGTGTCAGCCAAAAGGACGCGAGTTCAAGCTGTGAGTGTAAAGTGTCCTACTGCCATGAGTGTGATGTCTCATTTGTGGAAATATGTAGTCTGGCAAATGGAAGCAACGTTGTCAGCTGCAGCTTCCTGAGTTGTCTCTTATTGCACCTGTCGCGAATGCTGGCGCATATGTTGCACATGCCACACGAAGTTGCTTATGTCTGACGTCTGTACTGGCGCATTCTGGTGCGTTGCGCTTCAGCGGCATCGTTTGTCGTCTTATCTATGTTGTATGCTGCTGCTGCTGCTGCTGCAATTCGCACTAGAGTTGAGTCCTGTAGTCTTTGCTGCTGCTGCTGCTGCTGGTTGAAATAGTAGTTAGATATGGCTTTGATATGGTTCAGTGCCTTGCCTAGCATTCTTACTTGCCACTGCTTGTTACACTGACTGTCCCTATTTCGACTAAACATATGTATATGCACATAGTCGGAACATAGATGCCTTCGTCCTTGCTAAACTCAAGACATTTGTTCGTTTGTACGTTTGTGGTGCTGTGCGCTGTGTGCTGCCATGCCATTGCAATTTACTGCAGTGTTGCATGTCAACTTACGACAACAGTTTTATTGTAATGTCGCATTATAATAGCTCAGCAAATGAACGTAAATGCTTGTGAACATTTCGCCTCGACTGCACTATATCCTTTGTAGCTTCTCCTGCCGCTGAAGCCATTTCCTTTGCAGTGTCTGGCAGTTATCTGATGTTTTTTACCGCTGTCTTCCACTTCGTTGGGCGCCAATAAATTGGATATCGCTTTTAAATTGCCGCGTTCGTATAACGCCTTCTTGCGACTTCTGGCCGCAGTCTCTGTGTGCGCGCAATGACAGCTCGAGTGCGATTGAATAATTCAATATTAATTTATGACCACCCACAAATCGTTGACCGAACCACATAATGTTTGTTTGTGTTCTTTTTTTTTCATTTAAAGACCGTTTGCATTGGGGCAGTTAACATTTGCAGTAACTGTTGTTGCGTAACTGCGTTATCGATGGAAAAAATACGCAGTTCACAATTTTATTTAATAAGTGGTAAAAATTTCATTCATCTTTAATTTATTTAAGACCGGTTTCTAAAAGTCCGACTCAAGTGTAACGATGCGATATGCTGCCGGACTTCGTAAATGCCTTTCCTTTCGGAGTAAATCTTGCGATGATGCAAATTCATAGAGATTTTTAGGAGATTCTCTCAGTATTAACCAGGATCATCATAAAAGAGTAGACCGTGTGTAACTGCGCCGGGCTATAATTTCTGAAAAAGGTCTTTTCTCTGGATAAAACCCGAAGCGGACATCTGAGCTCCTACACTTTAACAAGAATAAGATCAGCATGTTGACGAGAGTCTTTACTCAGGGCACTGTACCATTAGTAAAATCATCAATCGAATGCATGTTCCCTATCAGAATTCTGTCGTAGCTGTGATGAAAAAGCGAAAATGGAAAGTATCTAAAAAAATACACCCATTTTTTCGGACGACATTCTTTGAAGACCTGAAAAGTCTAACAAACCCACCACTGAAAGATTTTGCGGGTTTCAATGACTCTGCTGCATATCTACACCACATCCTTAATAGAAATCAACTTAGATAGGTTACGCCAAAAAAATGTGCAAAAAGTGTCTGATTATAATGTTCAATGGCTAATTAACTACTGATGGATTTCTAGCCATATTTTCTTACTAACATACAGTTTACTTGGTCGAAGCGTTGCCACACGGCGTACATGTTTGTCATTCACACATTTATCAAATAGTTTAAAAAAGAGATCCTATTTTGTTTTACAGTTCGTTATCCAACTATCTAAACCGGCATTGAAAAGTCGAGCAGGGGAGTTCTAAATACAGTGTACCTCTAAATCGTAAGATTATGAAACTTCCTTGTACGGTAGTGTGCAATTAATGTGTGTAAACCTCAGTACTGACTTCAAAATAAGTGTTACAGAAATAGAAAACCTCATGCAAATAAAATGTTAAAAATATGGTACAAAAACTTTTCTGCCAGTTTGTTTTTTCTTGATGGTACTCAGCTCAAAATAAATCGAAGTGTAGCGTTGCCACTTTCTGGCATATTTGTGTATTCTATGTTACAGCTATTGGATTGTATTTTAGTAGCAGAAACAATTCTTCATAGGTGCGGGTGTCTTCGGTCCCAACACTACGATTTCTATTGCCTTGGGTGCCTGACCCACGTATTTTCAATCTGAGGTCCACGTTATTGATGCCCTACATCTTTTAGATAAAAGTATTAAAGTCTCCAAAAATAACCATCCTTTCAGATAGAAAAGCGGCTATTAAAGCACTAACTTCTTGAAATTTCTCCTCGAGGCTAAGTATTCAATACTTCAATACAACTTTCAATCAACCGCAAAGTCACGATTTGTTGAGTACTTTTCCATAAGGGTATCGAGAGTAACGAAAGTGCTGATGAACTAGCCAGAACAGGTTCGGCAACTTTCGCTATAGGTCCGGAACCTTTTTGCGGACTTAGCTGGACTAAGTCTAAATCTTTCATAGTAGATAATTTTAAACGCTCTGCCTCCCGGTACTGGATACAATATACTGGTCTATGGCAGGTAAAGCTATATAGCCATATACCCATAAACCAACGCACACCTCAATAAATCTGACCTGAGGTTGCTTATGAGCTACCTCACTGGCCATCATCCATTGAGATATCACCTAAATAAACTAGGTATCTCCTCAGAAATAGAGTGCAGACTCCGTCTAGAGGATGACGGAAATAGTTTACATCTGCTGTGCGATTGTCTGGCCTTAGCCAGGCTCAGAATTGAGCATTTGATCCTTTATTGCATCTGATAGAATCAGAAACATATCATCTAAGCTTATTCTCCGTTCCATTAAAGAGACGGAGAAGATCCTAGAAAAATTAACTTAACCATATCCGGGCTAGGTTACAAAAGACAATATTAACTGTCGCAGTGGCCGTTTCCGATAGGATGACCCACCGACATTCTAGCTCTCACACTGAGTGCTAGATAGCGTTATAGGCTGGTCGAGCCTGATTCGCAGTGACCACTTGCTCACCGTGCGACCTTGGCCCAGACACTACGTCACGCACTGGTTATGGTTTCTTGATCGTTTGAGTTGTATTCAGTGCAGCAATCCAAATGAGTACGAAAAGGGTTGGTATAGCATCCATGTGCCGATTTTTGGCCGTATACGTAATTGCAGCAAGGCGTACACTCCATTAGTGCAAGTAAGTGCAGCTCGTATGAACATTTTCTAGTAATACTTACAGGTTTTGTTTCGTATTTTCGAACTCGAATGCATTCGCAATATTAAATTCTTAATAATTTATATTTTCTGTTTGCTGCATAACTGAGGAATCTTCCTTTCTCCGCGCTTTCGCGCAAATATGTGTTCACCCATATGTGCGTGGTTTCTTTTCAATTTTTTTCTGCTCCCGATTTACTTCTAGTTGCACCAATATTGCAGTTGGTACAACAGAAGTAGGCAGCGGGAGTAGCTTTGTTCCATATTCGACATCCTTTGTACATATAATTTATTCACGAATGTTAGTTTTGTTTTGTTCATAAATTAGACCGACCTGCCAACCTCTATGTACTTTTTGATAGTTATACCAAATTTGACACCTTTCATGGTGTTTTTTGGTGTTTTCCCTAGTGGTAGCCTATGTCAAAATTTATGTTCCACAAGCAAAAGAAATAATTATCAAATGATGAAGAATTTTTTTTTTCTTTTGAAGAGAGTACTGGGCTTTGCTTATAGTTTGCTTTGCGGCAGCGTTGCCATACTGCGCAATTTTTTGCCATTCACATATTCTTCAGAGTTTTGGAAAAATAATAAATGGCATATTATCACAGACTTCTCAGTTGTCAAAGTTGGATGCCTGGTAAAAATTCAAGTCGACCTACTAAATACATAAGAACTGCAAAAGATGAATCTCGTGTCAAACCAAAAGCTTATAAGAGGTGCCGAATTTGGAGCCGCAATTGGCATCTGCGACGTAGGAAAGGCATCTCGCATCTTCAACAGCTTAAATACGAGAAATGAAGAGATTCTCGTTTTTAAATGTTGGCATATTATGAATTCCGCAAAGTATGCCACTTCCTTTCAATTTTCGTCTGCAATGTGCTGCAGCAGTGAGATCTTTTTTACATACAATGTTCTTTGAGTCGTGTCGATCTGTACAAGATATCCTTCTACAGCCACTCATCGGTGGAATACTTTTGGCGTAAAAATCTCAAAACAATCGTCACTCACATACCGTATCAAACACATATAGACTTTACATGAAATACAAACGCATACACACAAATAATGCACGTCTCTGTAGCAATACTCAACGAATACTATCTACTTGGTAATATTAGCGAGGATTGGCCAATATTAGCGAGGACTGTTGCACAAATAATGAACTTTATGGGCTGCTCATTATGTTTGAGTATTACAACTTGATTGTTTAATAGTGATTATTGAAGAAAAATGCTTATACGACTAATCGCCTAAGTTTTCTACACTATAATATTTATTAATATCATCAAAATATTTCTTGTTAATATGAACAGACAGAGTGACTCGTACTTGCAATTTAAACTCGACTAAACTCGACTTTTTTATATGAGTTACTGCGATTTTTCGACTAACTGCGACTTACTGCAACAGTGTAAATCCGTTTATATTCTGTAACTCTGTACAGATAAACAGACAGGACTTATATTTTGCATCCGAATCGCAAAATCAATTTTTATACACTTCACAGCGATTCAATTCCTTTCAATACGCATTGCAACGAATTGTAAATGAAAACAACTCAACTCAACTCAACTCAACTCATTTGAGTTCATCTCAAGTACTACTCTGTAATATATTTAATCAGAATTACAATCGCTTTAAATATAAATTTCGTCTTTTTGCGGGAAAATTTAAGCGCATTAAATGGCATACAATGAGCAATTGAAGTAAATATCTTTTGTATTGTAGATACAGAAAGGAAATATGCTGAAAGTATTTAAACAAGCGAAATTAATAGTTTTATATTAAAATATTACACGAGTATATCAATGTAAAAAATATTGTATTGAAGCAGTCTGGCTGAAATGCAATATTTATATGCTTAAATTTCGACTCCTGTTACTTTTTCCTGTTAATGGCAGCAAGCGATGTAATGCGATGAATAATTTGTTGTAAAAGTTATGTGATGTAAGTGAAGACACTCTCAAGCGTGCAGTTAAATTGCAATGATAAGGGACGTATTACTATTATGGATTCCACGTTTTTTAATTTGGCTTTCGTCATGAGTAACGCAATAAGGGTATTCACACTTAGTCTATTAACAGCTAATTTAATGAGAATTTAATGAGAATTGCCCACTTAAAAAATGACTCTGACGTATTTTAAAACACTAACAATTTGAACTAAAATTGGGCATGTTCTGTGGTGGAACAATGCAATCGGAACCCAAAGCCATGTTACCTATGAAACTTACTTAAAAACTTAACAAATTTATACTGAAGTGCCAGGAAACTCTGCCACCGTAGCTTATGAAATTGAAACTAATGAGAGAATTAATGACGGTTCAGAAAGGTCTGTTTTTACTTTGAGTTTTTAATCAATTCGGTAAGAATACCCAAAATATTTCAAAATCTTAACAATATAGATCTGAAAAATTGTGATAAGGAGCAGCATTGTCGTCTTGCATAGTTTGTCTCTTTAAATAAAAAATTTATAATGATCTTGAGATGTACTTTTCCGGTTTTGTGAGAGACACAAATAATTCTAGATTGCTTTACTCCCGAAACGAGAGCTGACTTTAAAGTCTTGCGACGTCGACACTCTAGTGTTGCTAAGTCATATTCGACTTTAAAATCTTTGCGTATGTCAATTTCTGTGAGATGATGTGCGCGAAATGATAATGAAAGATCATCGTATATGAACACTGAACAATTTTAAATATGCGCGCAAGTGAAAGAGAGGGTGGAGTGAGAGCAAAGAAGTTGAATACTTCTCTGCGAACTATTATATGGTACAAAATATCTTAGTTTAGTTGATCTTTGTCTGAAGCAACTAGCTTATCTTCCATTTTGTTTTTCTCTTCTATGGTAGCGTGACACAGGCAATTTTATACCAAATTTCACACTTCTAGCGTTCTCAGCCATGCTCATTTAGCTTTCGCATTCAATTTTCAATTGGATCTTCCTAGTGTTCCTAGTGCTCCTTACACATTTAAATCAATCGCCGAAAATATAATGACTAACAATTCGATCTGAGCACTCAGCCCGGCAATTCTGCTGTTACAGTGCAACGAATTTTATGGTTATTATGCTGTGTACCCATTGGGTACAGGCTATATTAAATTTGTGCAAATATAAAGGATATATGTACTGGATCAGCATCAAAAGTCGAGACGTTATAGACATGTCCGTCTGTCCGTCCGAAACAATGAGATCTTGAAGAATATAATAGACAGAGACTTCCAGTTTCGATATTTAGATTCTCATATTTCCTCTTCAGATAAAGTGTATGCAACTTGCCAATCACGCTCTAAGGGATAGTCTCCGTGCAAACTAGCACTCCATTTATGAGTTTTTATATGACATTTTTTGTTATAGTTAATTTTTAAGCTACAAACGCCAAATTTGATTAATCTTACATCAAATCTAAAAAATATTCCCATACAAACATATACTTCAATTGAAGATCCTTAAAAAATGTACATGGTAAGGGCATGACACAGAACATTTTTTCAGTGGATTCCATTTTTCGCGTTTCCTTTTGCATATGTGAAAAGTCTTTTCCATCTACGTCAAATTTATGTTGAGAAATGATACATTTTTTTTCTCTGTGTCAAGAAGGCAGTGTGGCATCACCTAATTTTCCCGTGGACCATATTTCTTCTGGTAACCTTTACATACATATGTGCCAAATCTCATACAAACAGTTTCTTAGGGATGGCGAATTTGGTTTCTTATTGTATGAGAAGTGGGTCTACGTTGCAACACCCATGTTTCCGTTGGATCATATTTTTCCCGATGCCCTATACGCATGTACTAAATCTTATGTAATTCGTTGCTAAAATATGACGAATTTGGTTGCACCGCTTACTTTTTCCAAATGCTGCATAGTCAGAAGTATTCACTTGATCTACCGTAACACACCGCATAAATAACACACCAAATGATTTAATATTTTATACGTCTACAATGGTTTTTTAACACAGAATAGTCATAGTAAGCTTAACAATATGGTTAACTTTTGTAGAACCGAGGCTTCAAATTGCTTCGCACGTCTCTTCACTTCATTTTTATAATGGAAAAACTCATTACTATATGAAGCTTTTGTCCATTAAAAGCCACCTTATCGAATTTCAAGTTATTATTGACTTTAATGAAATATGCGGACTACCCTTAAAAGTGGGCATGGCATGATACTTGTGACATATGGTCAGCATAAGATTATAGGAAGCATTCATACCCGATTTCAGTTCGATGTCTTAAAAACTGAGGCTCTAGTTTTTACACATACAGTTAGAAGACAGACGGACATGGCTATATATATTGTATATACTCTATGGAGTCTATGATGCTTGCTTTAATGCGTTCTAGACTCCGCGGCAAAATTACAATATTATTTACATTACATGAGATGAGTATACAAATCGGTGGTGCTTTAAAATGATTTGCCTAAGTTGTTAAATTGTTTGCTTAATTAAACTATCGTACTATAGCTATGAATATAATGAATGTGAAGCACTTTAAGTACAATAGATTGAAATTCAATTGAACCTGACCTGAAACAAAATTCAAACATATTAAGGTAGGTAAATTAAAAATAAATAATAAATGAGATAAATTTCATTTAAAAAACAATGCATGCAAATAATGAAGGAAGTTTAACAAAGGATAAATAAATCAACAACATAATTGGAATATGAACAAAAACAAAACAAAGCAAATAAATAATTTTTTATGGAAATACGAGAATAACCTTAAAATTCATAAAGTTTCAATATAAATCAGACTAAATAAAAAAATTGTTATGTAAAATATTAGGTTGAAGAAAACTAAAAACTAATACAAAGAGTTTCTTTTCTTTACAATATAGTCAAAGGGGAATACTTCAGTGATTAATTCTATCAGCGTACCATACACTCGGATTGGTTTGACTGATTTTAACTCGAATAGGGTGTCACAAGAAGAGTGCACGATTTAAATTTGGCGCCATTTTTGCTGTGCAAGTAGCAAATCTGAAAATGTGGACGGAAATGAAGTGAATGCAAATGACATTCGTTACAGGAACTTGATAAAGGAGTTCTTGTGGCCTCAACTGGATGAAATGCATCTAGATAACATGTGGTTTCAGCAGGACTACACCACGCATGAAACAGTCCATTTACTGATGCTAAGTCCTGACTTTGATGCACGAAGTCTTCATGTTAATTTGATCTACAGATAAACACAATGCCATCAGTAGTCGATTGGCATTCGATGCCGTCATCTGTAAGAGTATCTAGTAAGTCGTCAATTACAAGGCTCAACAAAAGTGCGGATAGAATTCCGCCTTGTGGACTTGCTTTGGTAGTTTCAATGGCAAATCTAATTCGAATATATTTGCTCCAAACAGCCGCGAGTCCAGTAGTTGTATCAGCCAGTTTGTAAGAATAGGATCCAGTACTCTTTTTTGGAATATCGTTACATCTGCTCCATGAAATGTGTTGATGTGTGAAAGGCACCTTCTTTGGTTTTATGGTGTCTTAAATTATGGTATTCAACTGAGATTCAGCAGTTTCGGTGGATCTGCTAGAACTATACACTTGCTGATTTCTCTGCAGTGGTTCGTCCAGCAAGTATTTGATTTCGATATGTTTGTCCATCCTTTTTCTTAGCGTATTTAACATATAAAATTTAAGGCATATTGGATTGGAGGACTAAACATATAAGGAGTCTTACTATTGGATGTTTCTATGCCAGTGAGACAACGCACCGTTCGAAGTAACAAACAATTTTTTTACGTAATTGCTTCACTTCAAAATGAGCCAAATCGGATGATTCCAAGCCGATAACAGGAACTCGGAATCTAGTCTCTAAATCCAGATTTTGGCAAATTTTGCATAAAAATCTTCGCCTACCATCTTACAAGATCAAACTAACTCAAGAACTGAAGCCTCTTGTTCATATGAAGCGCCGAAAGTTCTCCAATTGTGCTTTGCAAAAGTTTGAAGAAAATCCTAAAGTGCAAAGAAAAATCGAATGGTCAGGTGAGTTACAATTGACCACCCAACAACTACTGGGAAGATTTTACATACGTCACTAATTTTTTACCTCTACCTTAAAAGTTTCAAATATGTAATTTACGAAATAGTCCCCAGATGCTTGAATCTGCACTTAGACATTCCGTTTCAGTTATCACATCTTCTACAGAAGTCTTGTGAGGAGTCTCCTGACATGCTGGCCTATGAAACAGTGTCCTATTACTACTCTTACAAAAATTGCTACATCTGTTCTACTCATCTGAAGTAAAGACTGAGCTCTTTTTGGGGTCATAGTTAGGCCACGTCTGCCTTGCAGTACTACACGTGGTAAGTCTAGAGCACCTATTGTTTACGGTTCTAATAGTATTGGTTTTGATTTGCAGCTTACTGTTTGACATCGGTATGGCAATGGACTCATTATCCCATCGAATATGCGTCGTAGTCTTGCAAGTTCAGCTGCTATACAGTTACCCTCAATATTGCTGTGTCCTGGCACCCAAACAAGGTGAATACTGTTTTGCTCAGCCATCTCCGATTAGACCGAATTAGACAGGAATCTAGCATTTTTCTAGCTGTTTGGCTGTCTCAGAAAGACTTGTTCCTTCAAATCGTAAACGATTCTAGGTAAAACATTGCCTCCTGAATGGAAGTACATTTGTTTAGTAAACACTACAGAAACCCAGCAGTCTTAAGGAGGCATTAACACCCATTTTTGGGATGTATACCCCACCACCGACTCTGTTTTCGATTTTCGAGTCGTCTGTGAAGATCCTAAATGATTTTTCTGTTTCTATTTGCTGTTGCTGTCCCTGCCAATATTATCGTAAAGAGATACGAACATCGAAATTCTTATTAAAGTTCAGTATATCTTTATATTTCCTTCACCTTTTAGAATTGAACCACTATCAAATATAGCCCATATATAAATCTAAAGTTGAAATAGAGATACTTAGGCTGACTGCAGCGTATAACGTATTAGAGCAAACTCGACTACAATGTTTTTCTTGTTACCTGATCCTTTAATGCAATAAAAGTTATTTTGCAGCATGCTTTAAGGCGCAATATTGTCTACGACTTTATTTGTTTTTTGGTTTTTTTTTCCATGTTCATGCCACATACGAGTATTAAAAATAATGTTGCAGCTGTCACGGCGCATCGTGCTGACCGGACAACCGACAAACCGTGCCGTGCCAGTAACCATTGAAAAATACAACAAAAACAATTCGAACGCCTACAGCAATATACACGATGTCCTTCTACACGTTAAAAACGCGCGCGAGAGTAAAAGAACTGCAGGCAAAAAAGTAAGGCTTATGGATGTTTGTACGAATATGATGGACGGAAGGACGGACGTAAGGACGAATAAGCAGTCAAGCAGCGCCAAGAGGCAACGCTTCGTTGCGCCTGTCAGGCGAACACAATCAACATCAGCGCGCCATCAATCGATTCGTAGCTCACATCAGAAGAAGACGCAAAGTGAGGTACACCACACCACATAAACCCAAACCAAGCCAAGCCAAGCCAAGCTATATTGAAGTGGAACTGTGGCAGTTGAGCGAGCAGCCGTTGGTGTTGTCGATGGTACTTCAATGTTTTCGTCATTCTTTGTAGCTGTAGCCGTAACAGCTGGCTGCTTCTAGCCTGGCCGGCTAACTGGCTTGAAATTCTTCTCATACACATCATTTTCTCATATCCACAATTATGTCCTTGTCGTTTACATGGCGCGTCGCCTGATATCATGACAACGTGTTCGATCAAAGAAAAAAATGTTCCTGTTTCGTCTCAAGTATGTAAATATTGCACAATTCAAAATTGATTTTGTCGCCTCGTGTTTTTTGTTTTCTTCCTATTTTGTCCTTTATACTTGTACAATAATAAAATTATAGTATCTCACATGTTCTGCACTACAGTTTTCTTTTATATTGATTGTTTTTTAACGTGCCACTTGTATGATGTCCTGCTGATGTCCTGTCTATCTGTCTGCTTATTGTGTGACATCGGGCTCTGCGCAAAACTGTCAGCAGCTGTGTCATTTATTAAAGTATCTGTCATATTGGTTCAACTCAACGCTCGACGTCTGCCGCTGCAAACTGATTTTGATGTGCGCACACTTTCACTGACTGACTGTCTGACTGACTGAGCGAGTGAGTGAATAAATGACTGTGAGATACATTTTCTTACTTGGCACTGCTGTGCTAAGGACACCGTAGAGGTCAAAGCTATTTCAATAATAGCCAACATTTCGCTGCGGTTTCCAAATCTAAATCCCGACTTTCACATTTAAATCCAACTAAAAGAAAAAACGCAAATTTTTTATTCATGTTACGCAGCTCATCCTTCGAATGGTTATTTATGCCACCAATGTCCAGTCACATATAGCAGAATTTTATTATTTTAGCAGCAGCGAAACATGTATACGCTACATATTTAGTAAAAAATTGACAAACTGTTGTGAATAAAATAAATAAAAATTCTAAATTTCCTGTCGTTATCGTTATGTCCTGTTGCTGTCGCTAACAATGTGAATGGCAAAATGATGTTCGCTCAAAATGAAACAGCTGTTTCGGTTTGATTTGAATGTTGAATTTAAACAAATAATAAAAAAATATGATTTAAAACGAGTCCCGTGTTATTATTGAAGATTATTGAACGAAATCGGCAAGCGCAATTGAAGTTTCACGAGTTCGATCAAGAATTCGATAATATTATTGTAGAAGTGGCTGACGACGACTTAGTGCAGCCAACAACAAGCATATGCAAGTCATCATCTGTGGTTACATTTGTGCTGAAAAATTCTCATTGTATAGTTCGAAAAACTTGGTGAGGTATGAGATCATCTCTCTTCGTCTTTAATAATATCTAAGACACAATGCCGAGAGCTGACATACCCCCGTGCCCCTCGGAATAGTTGCGTTCACGCAATCAGCAAATCAAATGAGAACTATCTTTTGAGACACCCTGTATTTAAACGTAGCTTAAACTCCTAGCGAACACATGCCCAGAGTTTGAAAGCGATCACGAGTAGAGGAATTTGACGAGCATATGACAGGGGGAGTCGATCACAGCTTTCCACCAAAAGTGCCCAAATTCAACAAACTCACCAAATGGTTGAAGCACAACAGTAGACACTACAGAAAATTCTCAGTTATATTTGCCAACTTATCGGACGTACGTAAGTATGGTGTAGTAATTTGGGTGTCTTGGTAAGTGGAGTTACAATAATCACTCCATTTCGGTTCGCGTCAAGTGCAAAGTTAAGAGAGTTGCGTAATCGCTTTACTTCGGTTCACCTCGAGTAGCGTCGAAGGGGCTACATAATACCTCACTTCCGAGTTTTCAGATCGGTAAACCACGCAAAATGACTGCCGATCGAATTACCACAGCATATTTCCAATCATAATACATATTTACTCCATACCACTACCACACAAGACACCTCACTGAAATAAGTCATACACCACGAAGCCATAATTTTGTAACACATAACACCGCCTCATTACACACACCAACAATAGTCCGGTATTTTGTTATCAAACACCACATTTTAGTGCTAAGATATCTTCAATTAATTAACTAAATAAAGAATAATATTGAATTTGACCAACTTTGTTTCCATTCAGACAGCTAACCAATAGATTTCTATAGCGGCAAAGAAACTTGGAAACGAATATGATGGACGAAAGGACGGACGTAAGGACGAATAAGCAGTCAAGCAGCGCCAAGAGGCACCGCTTCGTTACGCCTGTCAAGCGAACACAATCAACATCAGCGCGCCATCTATAGATTCGTAGCACACATCAGAAGAAGACGCAAAGTGAGGTACACCACACCACATAAACCCAAGCCAAGCCAAGCTATATTGAAGTGGAACTGTGGCAATTGAGCGAGCAGCCGTTGTTGTCTTGGTAAGTGGAGTTATAATAATAATAAATAAAGAATAATATTGAATTGGACCAACTTTGTTCCCATTCAGACAGATGCAGCTAACCAATAGATTTCTATAGCGGCAAACAAACTTGGAAACGAGGTGAGCGAATTCTGCAGCCTGTGAAACTTTTTTACAGTACATACAAGAATTACAGAAAAAAAAAATGATGCTGATGAACAAATTGCATATCGTACCAGGATTATACTTCGGCTTCTTTAAGTAAGAGCAAAAATTTATAAGAAGAAACTGACTCAACGGAGAGTAAATTGTTTCAGTTCCTGCTAAACTAAAGAATCTGGTAGTAGCTTATTGAGCAGTGATTTTGCTAACTACTTTCTACAATACATTTTAAGGAATTTTTCTAGAAGTGCAGTATGCCATTCTTGTCCATCAGTTCGGCTTCAGACTATGATACTCCAGAGCAAGTCCATCTTTCCTTTCAGCTGTTCATTAACTCCTACCAAAATTGTACTTGCTTCGTTGCAATTTTATGCTAAAAATTCGAGATGATCGATCAGACATGTATCCTTGAACATTTTCTCTATACACTGTACGTAACGGATTAGCCGGTTTCAGCCGCAACAAATACATTGTAGGCCAGATTAGCGCGTCAGCAGCTGGGCCAATCGTTGGCATGTGACTAGTAGTAACAGGAATGCGCATCTCAGCACTTCTGTGATCCAGAGATAAAATTGTCCTCAAGTTACGCGTTAAAGTTGGTAATACCTGGACTTCATTAAGCCCTGTATTTACTCTCTTTTTGAACAAAAGTAGAAGAAAAAAAGTTCATGCATACATGTAAAAACACTCAGGGTGAGCACACATCGCTTGCCAAACTGCAACAAAATGAAATAAAACTGTTTCAATTGTCCACTTCCCTCAAGATGGTGTTAAGTTGGCAGCGTCACCACTCTGGTATTCTGGTGTTTTTTAGTGCGATACCAATGAAAACAAAAGTCGGTTCAGACAGGTTCTCTTTACTCTGATCATTACCTCAAAAAGATAGTAAAAACTTGGCAATTAGTATCTAGAAGATACATATTCAGAGTCGTTACATGAAGCTGAACACAATAACAATTTTTCTGTGCGTTACCAGATTCTTACTAAATTTTTTTAATCAAACAAATAATATATGTAGTGTATTCCTATAAAAAAAAAAAAAAAAATGAAAGAGGGAGTGGAGTGACAAAAAAAAAAACGAAATAAAAGATTTGTATTATTAAACATGCGTGTGATGTTATTTTCAGGATTAGCTAGGTTTATGCGCCATACTTTACCACATGCACACAGCTACAATACTACCACATATACTCCCATACAAAGCCATGTGGTCACACATCTATATACAGATATCTATACATATATTACACACACAACCCCATAGAGAAATCGCCGAGAATAACAGAACGTGAAACGATGAAGCGCACATTTTTATGAAGTTCGAGAAAAGAATTTAGCTTAGCATATTAAGCAGAAAATAACGATTGTGGCTTATTTTGACCAATACTGTTTATTATTTGTAGGGATTTGCACGTCAAGTAGTAGCAGAAGAAAAAAAAAAACAAAAAAACAGAAAAAAAACGAAAAAAATTATATAACAAGTTATAAAACAAGTATGCTCCGTGTATTTTGTGGGCGTAAATATTGAAATTGATATGCAACAAACGAACATTGAGCAGCTGTATTTCCTCATCAACGTAGTAGTATGGCTTACAAACTATAAGATTTATTTGCTTATGCTCGATTAGCATTATGAGCGAATATCCTGTGTCATATTTAAAACTGCCATCTATGCCAACGTCTCCTTGGAGAGGGACATTTTAGCTGCAACGAAAACGAGTTTTGTGCAAAATTTATTGCAGCTTTTGTGCAGCACAGCTCAGCACAGCATAACACAAAAGGACCACAACTTCATGCCTGGCTGTGTATTAGTTGTGTGATGCTTTTCGTCCTGCTGCCAGCTGAAATTGTGCAAAAGGGAGCAATTTGTGTCTTTTATAGAAAATTCTATCTTCAGCTAACAGTCGCTTTTCCTCTCGGCACCTCTAGCTCTATCTATCTATCTATCTTTTGCTCAATTTTCCAGTCAAGTTGACTACTGAGTAGCAAATATTTTGTCATGCTTTCTGGGCAAGCTGTGCAAAAAGCACAAGAAAAGAAGAACCCAATTTTAAGTACTTCATGAAATATATAAAATTAAATATTGTAATGCCACAATGTGGCCAAATGCTTATTAGAAATTTTGATAAATAGCTTGGTGTGCGTTAGAGCAGAATATGATTTCCAAAAGCAACAGCAGCTACCAGCAGCTACAGCAGGAAGGAAAGTTACAGTGAAAATACCTATAATCAGTTTATTTGTTAAAAAATAACTTTTCAAATTAAATAAATCAAAGTCGAAGATTTACTCAAGCAATTTTGTTGTACGCTGCTTTCGATATTTGCTATATTTGTCTAGCATTTGAGCCAAAATGAACGAAGTACAAATTCAATGAGACTCAAGGCTTGAAATTCAGTCGTATGCGACAACAGCAGACAAACTTTTTCAAGTTGCATGCAACACATGGTGCAAGCCAACGCTGTGGGAGATAACAACTGAAAAATAATATTATATATACGATAATAGATATAAGACATATGCGTAGTCAAGTGTTTAAGCAGGGAGCACAGAAGAAATTTTTTTTAGCTATAAGCTCAATATTGAGATCGATGAAAATTTTTGATACCGAAAAAACATTATATATAAAAAAAAGCTCTCCAACAACAAACCGAAATTTTCGACACGAACTGTTTTTCAATGAGTAGTCAGATAACAAAACTGTTTGCTACCGAAAATACTTTATCTACTCAATAAGCAGTAGACAAAAGATTTGACCTTTTGCATTTTTGTATTTCATGTTGATTTGGGAGCACTGTTTTTTGTTTGTTTGACATAGCATAGTAATAATTAACAAATTCGGTAGTAAAAATTTTTATCGATCTCAGTATTGGGCTATAGAATGGTACTTGCTTAAAACACATAGACTAAGTGAAAATTTAGACAATGCGTGCTCAACCTGCGTGCTTGTACACCATTGTGACACATAGTGTGAAATGGTATTTTCAGTTTGTCTAAAAGCTTGCTATGTATAAAAGGAGGCATCGACGACCCCGTGAAGTAAATATATATTCCTGATCAGCTCGTTTTTTGGCATATCCGTCTGTCTGTCTGCCTGTCTGTCTGTCTGTCTGTCTGTCTGTCTGTCTGCCTACATTCCGTCTGAATGCTGTTGCGCATTTTGGGAAGCAATTTTTATGATATCCGGTTGTTAGTTGGCAATTAGACTATTTTATTGCAGTCAAATAGAGCATCCACCGCCACGCCTACTTCTTGCGATAGATACCTTACAAATCCCCTCCTACAATTGACTTTTTGTATGAATAACTTTTTTACTGTAGTCAATATCTACTAGCTTTTAGTAGACGGCGTATATATCAATGGGTTGACCCCCCACCCACTTTTGGGGGTAGTCCTCCATAAAAGCCCATCGCCCACATATGTGTTTTTGTATGAAAAACTTCCTAATTGAAATCAATATTAGGTTGAAATGCGATATGGTGCCTTGTTAACGACAGCCGCTACATATACGCTATATATAGGCGTGTTCCGCCCCTTTTTTGAGAAGCGTCCACACAACCTAATTTCCTACTTTTATGCATTTGTATGCAGTTCAGTCAATATCAGCTTGCAATTTGATATGGTTGCTTCTTCCCACCCGCTTTTTGGGGTATTTGAGCTGGTATTAAAGTTTTGGTTCAACAGAAGTTAACGCTTTTCTCTGTTTACTAAAGTAGAAAAATATTATAAAATTACGTATCTAACCATCTATTTTTAAATTAGCTTATAGTAGAATAAAAAATATTGAGCAAAGTTTACACCGGCTGACCACTTTAAAGAGATCCCATATAGACCAATATGACGATTAGTAAGGAATGTTGAATATAAATACTGTAATATAAAGCACCAGCAAGGATTAGTTTTCGCCATTACAATAATCCAATAATATAACAACTTTTTGAGAATTATATAGGCTGCATACATGGAACAACTTGCGCCACGCTGAAGCAAATTTTCACGGAAAAAAAGAAGTTTTAATACAATTCTCACATAAAGTTTGAAGCTGTTAATTTAGGCAGGAATTTGTAAAATCTAACAGGCAAGTTTGTTGGAGCCTACCCCAAAGTGGGCGTAACATGCCACTTTATAATTATGCGAAGTATCCGTTCATATGAAGCCAAATGTCAAATTGATTTTGCCTGAAATGATAGTTTTTCATGAAGAATCCCAAAACTGAGTGGAGGAATTGCATGGGGATGCCTCTAAAATGGAAAGATCACATCTATATCTCTATATGTGAGGAATTCGTCCATAAGAAACCATTATATTGAATTTTATGTTGATATTTATGTTTACTGCAAAAAGAAAGTTTCCATGCAAAATTCAAAAAAGGGGCGATAAGTTTCTATGGAGGCTATCCCTAAAAGAGTGCCAATATGTAAGGTGATATTGACAGCAATAAAAAATGTTCATACAAAATACATAAGTGAACGTATGGTTTGTATGGTGAATTTTCAAGAATATTCTTAAATAGAGAAATAAATTTATGTCCTAGGAAAATCATTTGACATCAACCATTTTAATAGAAAAGATGAGTAAAGTGCTTGGACAAAACTTTAAATGAAAGCTATACCTTAGCTTAAGCCTTCTTATATGAACCGTAGATTTGTGTGGGGTTTATTTTTAAGTGGTCCGTTCTGAACATATGCGGGACATTTCAATACAATTGAAAAATAAATTACAATAAATTCGTTTCAAAATAAAAACATTCAATTTTTAGCTAGAAACCTAAAAGTGGGACCATATTTGTATAGCTAAAGGCTTCAAACAAACTTACTATTTCATTAACTCGTAGAAAAATTCCTAAATTCATAATTTCTGAGTGTGTGGTTTGAGGTGATAGCCCCCCACGAGTCCCAATACCTCTAACGGTGGGTATTTTTCAACCCCCTATATTTCACACTGGGGTGAAAGAATGTTTAAAAACCACTTTAATAGTATATAACCCGTTTCGATCGAATTTACCAGTAAAAACTTCTATATTTCGCGCATAATATAGAGCTCGTATTGCAGCCGAACTGTGGTGGGCTTTCGTCGCTTGCGTGGACTACCGTCCACAGTGATTCTTCTTTATTGTTGCCGTTAGCTCTCACGCTAGTAATTCTTCAACTCTTGCTCTCTCTCACACTACTGAGTTGTCTTTGTATTGATCTTCAGCATATGATGATGCATAGACGCGGTTAACGGTTTTAGTTTGTTTTGCTTTGTGAAACGAAGTTGTGAATTTCGATTTGCGCGTGAAACATTTAATAAAATGTTTATTTAAAATGTGTTTTATATAAAAATAATTAGTGAAATCTATTAATCAACAAGTGCAGCAACTGTGTGCAGTAAAATATAAGTGAAGTAAATCTTTCTACGCAAAGAAATCGACGCGTAAAGTTATGCTAGTGCGCAGTGAAAAAAAAAAATTGTTTTAAGCATTTTCAGCCAATTTTTTTTTTGTTTTTTTCTTTGTTGTCTTTGCAGCTGAGTTTTTTTTTTTTTAATTTTATTGTGCTTTTTATTTTTATTTTTGTTTTTGTTTTGTTTTTTGTCTTTGCTCTTGCGCTTTTTGTTGTTTTTGTTTTGTGCTTTCCAATTTTTTTGCTGCAAAGAATGTTGATTAAGTGAAAAATAAATGCAGTGAATCAATTCCATTGTGACGTCATCGCGTATAAGGTTAGTCGAACTGCTTGATACCGTGTTGCGAATATGGACAAGACGTGCTCAATTTCCCTGTGGCCATCATTGCATGAGGGTAAGGTAAGTCACAAACATATATTGTAAAGAAATTTTTTTACCCTGCCTTGGAGGCCAAGAGTATACTAAGATTGTGCAAATATAACAGGCAGAAGGAGGCGGGGCATACCCCAGAAACTATATATATTTTTGAATAACATCGAAATATGAGTCGATCTAGTCATTCGTATGTTTGAACATTGAGATCTCGCCGACTATGATATAAGAGAAAGAACCTTCATCCTGGATTTTTGGTTAGCGCGCAGATCAAGTTTATAGTTTGGATGCGACGTCCACAATTGAACTAAATACCCATAAAATCTATGTTTTTCAAGATAAACCAGCCGAAAATTTTAATTTTTTATTTATTATTTGGGCTTCGTAGACCCCATAAAGTATATACATTCTTGATCAGCTCGAAGAGACGAGTTGATCTAGCCATGTCCGTCTGTCTATATGTTTTTAGACTTGACCGTCTCTAAAGTGATAACCCTTAATGGAAAACATTATGTTGCCTCCTTTGGACATCAAACTCGGACCCTTAAAAAACTATATCAAAACATTGGCCAGAGCCACGTGCACTCGAAAAAATTAACTTACGATGAATTAAAATGTACCTGAATAAAATGATACATGGCAAAATAATACTATAAAGTCGAATTTTACTACCTTCACTCAATTGTCCATTGTCCTTTGTTATCTTTCCATGGATTTTCTTCAAAAGTAGTTCGTTTTCTTCATAAAACTAGCTTCTTTGAGTAAAATTTAAACTATCATCACACATAGTGTGAAATGGTATTTTCAGTTTGTCTGAAAGTTTGAAACGCATTAAAGGAGGCATCGTAGATCCCGTAAAGTATATATTATTAATCAGCTCGACGAGACGAGTCGATCTAGCCCAGTACGTCTGCCTGACCGTCTGTCTGACCGTCTGTCTGGCTGTCTGTCTGGCCGTCTGTCTGACCGTCTGTCTGTCTGTCTGTTTGTCCATCTGTCTGTCCATCTGCATGTTGTTGAGCATTTTTTGGAGACCAATTGTGAAATCGATGATAGCCTCTTGCAGCAGTTATAATTGCTCTGATGTAAGAGGGAAGTATTTAATATCGGCCGAAAATAATCCCAGCTTAACGCTGCCCCTTTGGTCGACCGGATTCCTGGGGAGTTCTCCTTTGAACGGACTCTCTTTAGAGCCCGTCCATCTGTTGCTTTGGCATACTTGATTGCTTTTTTATTTTTATTTTGATAACGTATCGATATATCCATAATTTTTAGAAGATTATACAATATTTTGATATGATACTTTGTTCGGGCGATACTATTAATATTTCATTATATTTTTAAGCGATTTTTTTCGATATCCATATTTTATGGCCATTAATATGATCGGCAATATTGATATCGATATATTTAAAAGAGTGTGTCTTAAAATGCTTTTTTTGTAAAAATTTGATATCTTGTACAAAATGCTATCAATATTTTGCTACCCAAATATCAAATACCAGTACCAATATTGCCAATATTTTAATATCGGGAATTAAATTAACGGTATTGATATTTTTAGAAATACCGACAGAAAAACATATCAACCTGGCACATTTCAATATATTGTTATTTCCGATATCAATATTCTTATTAAATATGAGCAACCCAAGAACGTAGTAAAAAAATGGTGAGAAATGTGATCGATTTAATTTTTTATACTGCCTACTGAATTCATGGTTAAAATTTGGTATAGATCACATAGATTCTTACGGCTAATGTACTTTTCATTTTATTCAAAATTTTTTTCAATTATAACTCTCCAAATTTATTTATATGCCAATAATTAAAACCATGCCATTAAAATGTTAAACTCCACAAAGTCTTTTAACGACTACTGCCATGTATAAACTATACCTACATATATGCTATACAAAACAACAGTCGGGCAGATGCAGAAACTTTTGGAGTAAAAAAGAAAGAAAAAAAGAAAACAAAGTGGGAAGCCGAACAAAAACAAATACTTGACAAAACCAAATTCAAAGATGCAAAAGATTCCAGCGCCAATAAACAGTCGGATAAAGTTTTATTTTCAATTTTGATTGACAGCGGTACGAGAATGTGTGGCGATGTCAATGGCGGCATTCAATTGGATTCCAGAAGTATACTCAAACCAACAAATGTGATTGAGGTAGTAGTTGAAGGAGAGTAATACTAGGCAGCAGTAGTAGTAGTAGTAGTAATAGTAGTAGTAGTAGTAGTAGTAGTAGTAGTAGTAGTAGTAGTAGTAGTAGTAGTAGTAGTAGTAGTACACAGGAACAACGCAAGAGTTTGAGTTGTTGAATGTTTTTGAAATTCGATTTACTTTTTTCTGCTCGAGTGTTTGGGGCGCCCCGATATAATTTATTTTCGGCAGCAACTTTTGTAACCGAATGTTGCAAATATTTTACATGTTTTTTTTTATTTTTTCGACAAACAGCGGCAAATTTTGCATTATTTGCTGTCGTTCGCCATATTGTAGAGGGATTGCTATAGTTGGAAGTTGTAGGCGTTAGGCATTATAGGGTGTTGTAGCGTTTTAAGAAAACCATTTCATTTTACTAAAAACCGAAAAAAAAACCAGAAAAATAAAAATAGAAAAGGCAAAGCGGCCATTTTTATAGTTTATTTTTTGTTTTTTTTTTTCACATATTCTATCGCACGGCTTTGTAAACCTGGCAAAAGGGGTTGCCTTTCATTTTGGTAGTAGTAGATAGGTATATTATTTTTTTTGAACAGTGCTGCTTTTAGTGTTTATTTTAGGCAAACAAGCCACATTTACGCACAAATAATAATCCTCTGAATGGCTTTTTGTGCCATAAACACGTTTACGCTTTGCAAATACAAACAAAGCGCCAAACAGAACAGAACTGAACTGAACTGAACACAACAGAACGAAGCGATGATGTTGATGATGATGACGTCGCAGGACAACGATACAGGATGACGATGAGTATGATGCTGACGATAAGCTAAACTCAAAAAAACCGAATTCTGTAACAGTCCAACAAACAAAAAAAAAAAAGAAGAAAAGGGATATTATAATGTACTATCCGATTATTTCGGGCACGTGGGCGCGTTTGTCGGAATTAAGTCATAAAAACGTGTTTATACTTCACAACGAATGAAAAAAGCATAGCATAATATACAAAAAAACTACGACAGCAACAAATGCGCTTTATTCAACATGCTTGCGTACTTGTAGATACATTGTATCTGAGTATCTGTTAGTCTGCATAATAAGCATATCTATCTGTGCAAAAAAATTTACGTAAATTTCCAAAACAAGAAAAGTTAAAAAAAAATATGATGTTAGACTGAGATAGCACTAGATACATAGCACATTAATGAATGCTTGAACGAGTCTAAAAGATGGCGAAATTATTGTAAGAATGAGTTTAATGCACGCAGCCGAATATGTTTCGCTCGCTCTAAATTGCGATAATTGCGTAAATAACTTTTTATGCAATTTGGGAAATTGGATTTTTCTTTTTTTTTATGATTTTTCCCTTTTATTTTTTCATTCAATAGATTTAAATCGCTGCATCATAACAATAAACAAGCAATTTGGAAAAAAATTATTAAGGTTATATAAAGCATAATTCGCGGATAATGATTTCGGGGGAAAAAAAGAGCAAAGCTAGGGTTGAAATATTATTGAAAATCATCGATTATTCATATTCGAAAGAAACGGCAGTTCGGAATTTGTTTAAATCAAAGTATATCATTGTATTCATGTGGAACCTACTCGGTATACAATGATGCATTACAAAAATTTTAAACAAAAATACTTCAAAATAAATCATTGAAAGAAAGCAAATAGGGTTTCATAAACTTTTATAAATTAAGCACTGTTTAGATGGTCATATATATCTAATTTATCATATAAGTTTCAACTAAAGTGAAAGTCAACTATGGACTCTGAAACCGCCCAACCGTTTCCGATCCATTTTATAGGTAATCTTCGGCATTGGCCATCGATTTCAAAGACTATAATTGAAAATGCCTCCAAAAATAGCAGCCATTGGGAGGAAAATCTGTCAACAAATGGGTTCAAACGGGAATAGAGCAACCAAAATGCTGTGCACGCGAGTTTAAGATAATTTTAAGGTCACAAATAGTATAAAAGCATGAAGATTTTTTTAGTAAAATGAGTAAGATACACATACTTAGCTAATGTGTTACACTTGATTTTGTTTCAAATTATTAAAAATATAACAAATTCAACTCAATATTCGTAACGATATGCAAAGATCTGCCATAGTTACTATTATTTGGTCCTCCGAGCCCGGATATTTACATGGGTTATAAATATTTTGGGCCTTCGAGCCGGATATATATATATATATATATATATATATATATATATATATATATATATATATATATATATATATATATATATATATATATATATATATATATATATATATATATATATATATATATATATATATATATATATATATATATATATATATATATATATATATATATATATATATATATATATATATATATATCTCTCTCTCTCTCTCTCTCTCTCTCTCTCTCTCTCTCTCTCTCTCTCTCTCTCTCTCTCTCTCTCTCTCTCTCTCTCTCTCTCTCTCTCTCTCTCTCTCTCTCTCTCTCTCTCTCTCTCTCTCTCTCTCTCTCTCTCTCTCTCTCTCTCTATATATATATATATATATATATATATATATATATATATATATATATATATATATATATATATATATTCTCTCTCTCTCTCTCTCTCTCTCTCTCTCTCTCTCTCTCTCTCTCTCTCTCTCTCTCTCTCTCTCTCTCTCTCTCTCTCTCTCTCTCTCTCTCTCTCTCTCTCTCTCTCTCTCTCTCTCTCTCTCTCTCTCTCTCTCTCTCTCTCTCTCTCTCTCTCTCTCTCTCTCTCTCTCTCTCTCTCTCTCTCTCTCTCTCTCTCTCTCTCTCTCTCTCTCTCTCTCTCTCTCTCTCTCTCTCTCTCTCTCTCTCTCTCTCTCTCTCTCTCTCTCTCTCTCTCTCTCTCTCTCTCTCTCTCTCTCTCTCTCTCTCTCTCTACATACATACATACATACATACATACATACATACATACATACATACATACATACATACATACATACATACATACATATATATATATATATATATATATATATATATATATATATATATATATATATATATATATATATATATATATATATATATATATATATATATATATATATATATATATATATATATATATATATATATATATATATATATATATATATATATATATATATATATATATATACATATATATTTTAACTCTTCGTGCCGGATATTTATATTTTATTATTTAGTTCACATTTGATTTTCAGATTGCGTGAACGCAACTATTCCGAGGGGCGCGGGGGTATGTCAATCGGTAGCCTAGCTTTTGGGAATTTAGTCTACTATGGAGCGTTTCTCGGGAGCGGATCGTGCGTTCTGCGTACGTGAGTTTTACAAAAACGGTAATTCAGCGACTGTAGCGCGTAGAAAATTCTGCAGTATTCGACATGTTCGTCATTTAAATGATGCGCCAAGCCCTCGACTCATTGGAAAATGGGTCGAGAAGTTTGAAGAGACCGGTTCAACGCTGGAAAAATCAAAATCCGGGCGTCCAAGGTCTTCGAGAGCGTTCGAAAACGTAGACAGTATTACTCAGTCTGTTCGTGACAACCCGGACCTTTCGATTCGGAAGCGTGCTGTTGCTTTAAACGTGCATAGATCATCATTGTTCTGCATTTTATACAAAGATTTATAGCTTCACCCCTACAAAAGTCATTTGGTGCAAGAATTAAAGCATCAGGATGCTGGGCAGAGGCTTGAATTCATAAACCAGATGATTGACCGCTTTCCAACGTTTACCAACATCTTGTTTTCGGATGAAGCTCATTTCCATCTTAATGGACATGTAAACAAGCAAAATTTCCACTACTGGAGTGCAACCAATCCAAAACACAAACATCAGAAACCCCTACATTCGCCTAAAGTGACCGTAGGGGCCTCTACCACGAGTTCATGAAATTTTCCTGGCCAATTGATCTCCAATGTGAACTTTCTTTTGAGACACCTTGTATTTCTTAAAGCTGTATAATAAAATTATTTATGGCCTTCGCTCTCTAAAGTTACTATATCGATGCATGTGAATGTCGAATGGTGCCGTCAGATGTTTTTCTCAAAGTATTTATGTCCAAACCAATCGCCATTCTCAGCGTTTGATTTAAGTTTTTATCAACAATAGGTGGCGGCACCAGAAATATCTATTTTTAAAAAGATATGTTTCTTTTGCGACAAACCTGGAATATGAAAATAGATCAAGACAATATCAAATTGTACTTGATCCTTTGTTTTTCCTGTGAGCACTAATTGATGTGTGCAGAATATCGTATGGTCGGAGTTACATCTTTTATCATCGCTTCTCTGTGACATTGTTTCACTACACTGTTCAAATGCATAGCAGCGAAAAATCTTAAATCTCTGAAACTTTTTTCACTTAAAAGTATGCAAAATTTCATTCGCCAACATTCCTTTAAGTCTGAGTTAAAATTGTATGCATTCTTTGGCGTTTTATTAACACAAACATTCATGTTACAAAAACAATTTAATATGCTATTATGTGAGACGTGCCTAATAACGAAAGAAGCCTTCTGCTGCTACAGCTTTTTCAACCTAAGCCGCTTGTACAAATTGTTAACGTGTCTGAGTTTGTCGTTGAGACAAGTGCTCTTCAGGGTCGACTTAATTTCATAAAACGTACGCACAAAATGTGTCAATTCTTAGCAAACTAAACTGACCAATTGCCTTGAAAAATGTAATGAAATTAGATAATTTATGCATATACCTACTTGAACGTATGTATCTACAGAAATATATATAGAGTTCGTATAGGGTTCAATAGCCTATTTTCTTTTTCATATTCACAAAAAAGAAAAAAACAGAAACAAAGAAAGAAAAACGAAAACCAGGCATAATCAAAAGCAGCACGAAATGTAGCAAAATAATAATTACCAAAAGTCGTTCTCGACTATGACTCGCCTTCCAAGAAACAAAAGCCGCATAGGTTGAACTTTCAGATACAATGCAGACACTCCAAGAAATACAATTTCCTTTCTGGAGTTCATTATATTTTGCGATTATTTGCTCTGCACGCAATACAAAAATGAGTGAAAGTCTATGGAAAATCAAGTGGAGAACCCTAGACAGCTGAGATTTGCCCTATACAATAATGATTATTAACACGCTTCTCTAGCGACTTCAGTCGAGTGTGAAATATCTTAAACACATAGATACAAAAGTATATATCGTACTTATATATGTATGTCAACGTTTACTATTATCATTTATTTTTTATTTGTTTGTTTGTTTTTTTTTTTTTTTTGGCAATTTGGACACATTTTCCGTTGCTGTTTAGGGAAATCGAAAAACGCACACAAGCATTTACTTATTCTAATGAATAAAGATACTTATGCTCATATGTATCTGTAGATACAAAGTTGAAAGCTCCCATTGGAATTAAATACGTTAAGAGAGAACAAAGATGCAAATAAATACAGGGTGTGTACGAGATTAGCACGCGTGGCATATTTAATATGAAATAAATATTTAAGTTACTCATAAAGTAGTGAATTGCAAATTAGGACTTTAAAATTTTGTAATATTTATGATCCAAAGAAAGTTTCAAACTTTCAATTCTATAAATCAACTTTTGACAGTTGGTAAACACTTTTTGAGCCTCATTTCTTCGGAGTTATTTCAATGGAGTTATTAGCAAATCAGCGGTCAGAAGAAGAAAATGACTTTTCAGATCGTGATGATGAGAACTATGAACCACAGTCCGAGAAGCATTCCCCAAGTGAAGACTAGTTAGATATCTCTTTCGGTAAATAGCTGGAACGTGGTGAAAGGACAAGTTCAGATTTTGTTCTTATGAAAAGATAACAAAGTTTGTTATTATGAAGAACCACGAATCCAAAAAGGTACAAAGACACAAGCGAGTATACTTACTATGGTACCAGGTACTATGGGACCAGATTTTGTGTTCACTGACTGTTTTTGACCACTTATTGTACAAATATTTGCATACAATAAAATTTGAGACCTACATCATATGCCATATCAAGAAGCGCGAATATTGTCTCTTGACCTGCTTTCCAACTGCATTGAAAGCAACATATTGCAAGTGACAAACTTAGAAGGAGCACGTCGGATGCGTGATAACTTCATTTATGTTGTTTGAGAAAAAAATTGCAAGCCGGAAACTAATCGAGGCCAACAAGTGGAGCTTGATTTCACAAATGAATTAGTCGGGTAAAACGTTACTTGTGACAACTTTTTTACAAGTTATGAACTAGAAAAGCAACTGAAAAGAAAAAACTTGATTTTGATCGGAATTGTAAGCGAACATAAGCAGTTCATACGAGGGGTACTATTTATATTTCGGGAATAGCAAATAATAACAAACATTTTTAAATTAAAATGGCTTTATTGTTTTTCAAAATATTCCCCTTGATGATCAATACACTTTTGCGTTCGTTCAAACCATTTGACACAGCAGTTTTTCCATTCCTCTTGAGACACCTCCAAAACATGGTTTTTGAACGCTTCAACTGCTTCTTCGGCGCTCGTAGATCGTTGACCACGAAGTTTACCTATGATACTCGGGAACAAGAAGAAATCATTGGGTGTACGGAGGATGAGAACTGTACGGAGGATGAGTCATTAATTCGATGTTTTGACTGCTCAAAAATGCACTTGTTTGACGAGATGTGCGAGAGCTCGCATTGTCATGTAAAACCAACCGTCTTTGGCGGTTGGTTTTACGAATTTCTCCGAAGGCTTCCGGCAAACAAATGATCGTGTACCACTCAGAATTGACCGTCCTACGTTGCTCCAGCGGAACAGTGGCCACATGACCAATTCAGCCGAAGAAACAGGCGATCATTTTCTCATGCAAAATCGAATGTATTGAAGTGGAACTAATTCGCAAGAATGCCTCTATCTCACAATATGTCACATGACGATCTTGCATTATCAGTTCACGCACTGCATCGATGTTTTTGGGCACAACAACCGATTTTGGAGGACCTTCACGGAATTCGTCGGCGACCGAACTACGACCACAATTGAATTCACTATACCAGCGATATACTGTGGTTTTTGATGGTGCTTTATCGCCATACAAAGAACTGAGTTCATTGACAAATTCTTGTTGAGATAATACACGTCGAAAGTTGTGAAAAAAATTCCAACGAAAACCTTCTCTTGAAGTTTCCATTTTTTTGCCAAATTGCTTTTCTTAACTCACTGTAAACTAAACAAATAGCAATTGTACATCAAAACTTTGTGAGTACGCTTATGCCAAAAAATGTTAAACTTTATTATGGTGTTGCCAGATTTTAGCTTTTGACATTAGTGTTGCCAGTTCCCGAAATATAAGTAGCAGGCTTCGTACCATCATATACCTTAGATATGGAAAGTGGGTTGGAACGTCACTTTTTCTTTATTTTTGAGCATAATTAAGATGTAACTATTATCTCATACGTGGCAAAACGCAACAGATTGGTTGTGCTGCTTAGTACGTTACATAATGATAAATAAAATAGGAGCGATATCAAAATCCTGACATTATTAGATACCTAGTACACACCCTGTACATATAGGATAAAAGGATCTAATACGTTTGTGCAACTGTATGTAACAAGCAAAGAAATGCACAACAAAAGTCTAAAGATTTATATTGTTGACAAGCATGCATAGATGCGATCTGTGAGAGAACAACTTAGTGAGATGCAGATATCAAATCCATAGAAATAACTGAGACTACGGAGAAGTCACTTCTCTAACCTAGTTGAGAGCGATAAAGGGAACATTGCCACCGATAGAGAAGTATTTCACAACATTTGATGTAAAATAATAAAACTTTGCCCCTCGTACAGTGTAAACGTCTAGAGTCATACACGGATGCACTGATAAGACAGTATCAGAGTGGCTTCAGATCGATGAGGTCGACCAGTGACTGATCAAATTTTCGTGTTAGGACAAAGCCTGAAGACCCGTGAGTATAACAAAGACGCACATCAACTATTCGTTGATGTGATAAGAATGAAGTTTTTCAACTTCCCGTCTGAACTCTTTATAGCAGCAAAGATCTTTCGTCTTTCGCCAGCACACAAAAAAATCTTCGTCAGAGTAAAAAAGAACTTCTCCGAGCAATTTTATACAAAGAGGCATTGTGACGTATCTTTGTCCAAATTTTTAGTCTCCTAAAGTACATTCCATGCAACTACATCCCATACCGAAGTCCATAAGAAAACGTTCATTTATATAAAAAAATAATGCAACTCGCGTATGTTGATGACATTCGGTAAAGACGAAAGGTGAGTTCGCAAGCCATTCGAACTCTCCAGATTCAGAAACATTCTCGGTGAACGATGACAAGACGAAGTATTCGCAAACCATCATTGGATCTTTGAGAATTACAATGGAGAATTTTTGCTTCAGTCCTGTGTGGAAAAGCTTCTCTATCTGGGTACATAAATAATCAGCAGCAACAAAGTCTGTTAGTCTCCGTTCTCCTATATGTCGCAGAAGGTGAGTGTTGAAGAGAAAGCTGCAACTTTTGAACCTTCTACAGTTGGTGAAATGTTTTTGACCCGTATAAATCACAACCTGCAAAAGCTATACTCGTATGATAAGATGGAAATAGTTCCACATTATATTCCAGCGGAGGTACTGGGCTGTGTTTAAAAAGTCGGCACGTAAACTTAATTGATGGGGAACTTCTGAGAGGTCGACCGAGCATGCATTGGAAAGACCAAGTCTGGGAAGATCTTTGCAAACTGTGTATTAACCACTACTGGCAACAACGCGCACTTGGCCATAGCGGTTGGTGCGCTTTTCAACGTGCGGTCATGACCAATGAACGAAGCAATGCATCTGTCAAACAACTACAAATTAATTCACCCAAACTTGCTTACACCCTGTAAAAAAAAAACCGACAACTATAAAAAAAAGCAATGAAATGAAGATGGAAAGTTTGACACAAAAAAAAAAAAAATGAAACTAAAATTGTTTACAAATTGTTTTCACTAGAGTTGTTCACAGCACAACTACAACTATTATTGTCCTTGTTGAGCTACTATTGTTCTATAAAGTTAGACTTTGCTTTTGTTGTTGACTTTAACATTGGGGACAGTAAAAAAATTGGAAAAAGACTGTAGAGGAATATACACATTTTTTTCGTAATATGCATACTTAAAACTTTTAAAAATTTGAAAACTTTTTAATTTGTTTCTAAGCCATTAACTGATTGTCCCAAAAATATTAAAATATTTAATAGATTTTAAGTGATTTTGTGTGTGTGTGTGTGTGTGTGTGTGCGGCAACTACATATTGAATTACGACATATTTTGAAATAGAGAAAGAGAGACAGACGGACGGACGCACATGTGCAGCATAGTTGAAGCGCCTTGCTGTATGCTACAAAATATGTCAAAAGCAAAACTGAGAGCGAAGGAAATATCTCAAGTGTGTGTGAGAGTAAGTGAGTAGTTGTCTGTTGCACTCACACTACAAACACAATTTCACACACATGCTCAAATACAATATTTTGCGATTAACTTTTTATGTAGTCACACACACAGATACACACAGCTACATGCAAAGGAATAACGACAAATGAATATTTTGACCTTTTCTCAATAAATTTGCGATGCCAAAGTAAGACGTGATTTTGCCAGTGCAATATAGAGTCACAGTTCGATGACTCAACCCTACTCAATGAACGTGTGTAACTTACCTATGTGAAATATATATAGTATCAAATGAAGAAAAAAACCTTTTGACGAGGTGAAAATCAAGTGACGAAAAGCTACTTGCAACTCATAAAACTTCTAATATCAATTTTGCGATGAAAGATTTTTATTTTATATTTGTATTGTTGGGATTGATTGTTCATATTGAAATATTTTTTTAAAATAATTTCCCTGTTTCATTTTACTCATCGTACTACTACATTGGAACATGGCGAACACCCAATTACACATTACAAATCAATCCCAACAATACAAATGGAAAATATAAATCTTTCATCCAAACAGTTTAGGTAGTTTCAGTATATTTAGTTTTTACCTCGTCAAGAGGCTTAGATATTTTTTTATACGATATTAGTCATTTTAATAGAGAAGTTGAATGAAGTGTTTGGCTTAAACTGTAAATGCATAGATGACGGCGCATGTTCATGGGTTTTTTCATTTGTCCAACTCATAGCAGTTACATTTCATAACAAGAAAAACATTAACTTCGGTTGAACCGAAGCTCTAATATAATTGACAAGAAATTTTAATCATATTGCAAAACATAAAAGTGGGGGCTTAAATAGGGCTACCTAAAAATTGTTCTATGAACACTACTAAATGTGTGTGAAGCGATATAGTAGATGTGTAAGATGCCAATTTCAAGTTGATATTGACGATTTTCATACAAATGCATAAAACTAAGCTGTGGGTTTATATGGGACTACCTCAAAAAGTGGGCGTGACATGCCCATTTGTATATGTATATCAAGCGCTTTTCCACCAAAATCCACCAAAACTTACAAGCTGCAATAATATTGTGGTGGGTTTATATGGGGCTACCTCATAAAGTGGGCTGGTCACGCCCATTAGTCTATGTATGTTAAGCGGCTGTCTATAAAAGGCACATTTCAACCTAATATTGAATTTAATAAAGAAGTTTTACTTACAAAAACACAAAAGTGGGCAGTATCTTTGTATTGAATCTACCCCAAAAAGTGGGCGGGCCACGCCCACTAGTCAATATATGTTAAGCAGTTGTCTACAAAAAGGCACAACATTGCCTTTGAACCTAATATTAATGCGTTACAGACTTTCAGACAAACTAATAATACCTGTGAATGGTATATAAATATAGTTATTCGGAAGGATAGAAGACAATTTTAAATCATACAAAACTCGCTAAATTCGAAATCAAAATGTTCAACTTTGTTAAAAGAAACATCTTAGTGAAGAACCCTTTAGAATTTAACCGTTGTAAGGTAAATAACATTTCTATACCATACAACATAAAATGTGAAAAGGCATTATCAGTTGGCTTGAAACCTCGTAACATATTAAAGAAGCCACCGGGACTCCACAAATTATATACAATCCACACTGATAAAAAACCAGCATTTTCGTACTTGAATTGATCCACAGCGATAGCAAAAGTATAGTAGACACTGATTTTCTTAAATCAAGTACAAATTAATGGTTCGAGAACGGAGCTGAAATTCTTCAATTTAGCCTTCTTCTAATTGTTGTTCTAGTTTTACTTATACGGTTTACAAAAATGTTATTTGGTGTAGGAAACTGGTATCGAACCATGACACACACTGGCGAACGGCGCTGAAATAGTGTCTTCGCCTTAACAACCTCGGCTAATAAGCACCTGACACACGGAGTTGCCGAATCATAACACATTTACTTCTTTTCTTTTCCCATTTACTGTCGTTGCGAAGAAATAGCTAGCGTATAATGTAGTGTTCGTGCTGCATCCAAAACTGAGGTGAGCTTTCTTCACTTGTGTAACCTGCCGTTCACAGCTATATTTTGTGTAGCATACCTTCTGACGCCAAGACATAAACACACACACACACACACACACACACGCACACGCACACGCACACACACACAGCGCACGCAACAACACGTAAATAAGTCTAGCACGGCTCGAGCACGTTTCTGAATTTCAGCTACATTTGAACTTAATATTGTTTTTTTTTTTTTCTTTCCGTCGAACATTTTATTTTATAAATGTATCTGCGAAGCGCTTTGCTGCTGATTTGGCTGCTTTGCGTTGAGTTCCGTTGCGCACTATTGGATCTTGGGAATTTTCCCTCAACGTCTTTGCGTGTGTTAATGCCTTTTGGTTATCAATTGGCCATTATATGTTGTGGGGTATATAGAATTAGTTTCTTTCATTCAAAGCCGGTGTGGTACAAATTTTCTTTCGATTCGTTTCGTTTCCTTTCACTTTCCGCTTGCATGCGTCCTTTTTTCAGATATTTAGTCCCTTAGTATTGCAGTTGGCGTCTGCACAATTGTGATTTGGGATTAGAGGCATCAGATTTAGAATTTGTACTATGTATGGTATAAAATTTTGCAGGCAATTGAATAAATTTGTTGACCTTTACACTGATTTCTTGGTAGAGCGGCTTGTGTCCTTTTTTTTGGATTTTTACCCACGACAATGTGTAAATTTTCGATAAGATGAAATTCTTTATTAAATGTGAAATTTGTGCAGAATTTTCAGCTGCGTAATTGCTTTAAAATGATTCTATTTATATAAGACACACAACAAACACTTCAAGTATTTTTATAGCAAACTCTTGAAGCTCTTTCGCGCAGCATCATTTGTACGTTAAATATTTTCCGAGCAAATAGTATACTGACTTGTATCTTGTGTGCTGCATTTATATGTTTTGGTACTGGTGATGCTACTGCATATGCCTCCAAATGCCTCCAACTGTCTGACTGACATTAGAAACCTCAAAGCAAATGCAAGCGAGCTGTGCAAATTGTTTGCTCAACACTTTAAAGCGCAAAGAGCAGACACAGTTGAACTTCTACATCTACTACAACAACTACGACTACTTAAAATGCTGCTTCCTTAATACAACCGCACTCACACAATGTTCTATATCAATTTCTTTACAGAGTTCTTCGGCGATAGAATCCAATATCGGGTATTTTTTTAGAGGTGCCAGTTTCCGACAGTTTGGTTTGGCATATTATCATGAAAAAAACTAATCTCAGAACAATACGCTACTTCCATTTTACGTTCGATATAATCGTCCATTCAAACTAATAATTCGATTAACCCTAGGATGTATGAATACCTGGTAGGCGGTACGTGACCCAACTAGAACTATCGAGGCTCAAAAGCCACAGCCAGCTGTCGTTACGATTTTCGCCTAGCTAGATTTCCCGCCGACAGCTGCTATTGGGTACAAGAACATGCAAGTTTGGGGCATGAAATATGTGGCAGCGAAGATTGTTCAAAAATTGCTAAATTTTCATTAAAAGAACCATCACAGGAGCTGTTGAATGACGTCAACGATAATCCAGATTTCTCAAAAGGATCATAACTGTTGACGAAGAGGCAAGACCGAAAAAAGCACGCGAAGTTCGGTCAAATGTGAAGATTCTGCTCCCTTTTTTCTTCGATTACATTGGCATGGTGCATCATGTGTTCTTGTCAGAAGGTCGTACGGTCGGTTTGGGTGAATCAGTACAAATAAAATACACGGATTTGTGGCCAAACAATTTATGGCTTTTGCTTCACGATAATACACCTACTCACACATTGTTGCTTGTTCATAATTTTTTGGGCACAAACAACACCATATTCAACGGACTTGGCCTTCTGCGACTTTTTTGCTGTTACCAAAACTGAAACGGCCCATGAAAGGAGATAAAGAGGTTTGATATGGCCTTCAGCGCTGGAAAAGCTGAAGGCCATATCAAAAAACGCATATCAGAAGAGCTTCGAGGATTAGAAAAGGCGCTGGCACAAGTATATTATATCTGAGGGAGATTACTTTGAAGGGAACAAAAAGATATTGATGAATAAGGAACTTTTTTTTTGATTCATGCAGACAGGAAACAGGCCGACAGATACACAGACATGGCTAGTTCAAATCGCCTCATTGAGCTGATCAACAATATATAAACTTTATGGGATCTCCAATGTTGCGTTTTATGTGTTGTACCGTACCGTTGTACCCAAACTAAAATATAAGAAGCGTACCGAAACCGAATATCGAAATACATTGGAACCGGCTGAAACCGGTACATTGCCGAATCCGGAACCAAAACCGGAACTAAAACCGAAACACATAATGAATAATATATTTATGATCCTCCAGCATCACAGCCATGGCATAGACATGCTTTTTTTTGTGCATAGAGCCGTTTTCAAGACACTGCTTTTATACATCACACGACAAGACTGTTTTGTGCCGCTTTTTATCGTGATGAGGATCCTTCTTTGCTGGTCGTGCGGTTGTGCTTGGTGCTGGAAGTAATGCAGGGTAATTCGGTGGATATAACTTTTTTATAATTACTTACATAAAAACATTGAAATTTGCCATAGGTCTGTGGCTAATGTAACCATTCATTGCCCGTTTCTCTATTTGAGGAGTCGAAAACTGCGACGTCATAAACGTTTGGATTCCACGATGCTTATCCGTTTTCCGTGAAGGTAGAAATGATTTGTGAATAATTATTAATGTCTAAATTCAATTCATAGTTCGACACCTCTAAAAAAAACACCTTTTCTATATTTATAAATGCCATAGAATGATATGGCAGCGCATATTGGTGGCACACTGATTGCTCTACACTCGGCATAATAAAATTTATTCAATGCAATGCAATGCCATTCAGTGTTGTTCATCCATTTCCGGTTTCGTCCATGCAATGTGCCAAGTGTCAGGCCGTTAAAGTCAATAGTGTTCTTGACTTTTCCTGCAATTTTAGTGCAGTGAATATTTTTTTTTTTTTTTTTTGCTGCAATCTATCAAAACATTGACGCACGTGTGCACAAGTATAGGAAGTGAGTGAGTCTTTACTATGAGATGACATTTTATTTTCTAGAACAAAGTTTGAATCAAAGGGATACCGAAAAAGTACACGAAAGTATCTGTACTCCTAACTGGTGCTTGTTTGGTGTGGGTAGTTAAGAATATTTAGACGTTCGGCATGCAGTCTAGTACACACTCAGTCGATCTACACTGCAACTGAACTTACAGCAGAAGCAACGACTAACTCTGTACTATACTCACGACAGTTGCATCTTCGGTACGAAATCAACCAAGAAGTAAGTCTGACCAAAGAGTGTCATCTCTCGACTGAATAGACCAATGTATGTACTAGACCATTGCTCAACACACTCGTTTGGCAAATGCCAATTTTATGCTTATTGTATTTTCAAAAAAATTTGCAAACAAACCAAATAAGTTGCAACATGTTGTACAGAACTTGGTTTCACAGAAGAAACAACCAAACCGAATGAAAAGATAAGGTAACTGAGCAAAATAATCTTTCGTTTCACTTAATCTTCATTATTACTTGAATCTTAAGACTCTTTGTCTGCCTTCACTTTTGCATACTAGAGCGCAAACCATCCAACTATACAAACATGTTTTTGAAATTAGAAACAAAAGAGGCTGTTTTTATCTTGTATGATTAGCACATGCGTTGTTCTGGAATTTAGAAAGCATTAACTGATGTTGTGTAACATTTTCAAGTAGTTTCAGAATGTTCCTTATGCATGGTTATTAATCCTATGATGTCTAGCGTTAAGCGGCAGGTCATAAGAATATTTTTGATATAGTCTCAGCTCATATTGAATTCATGTTTGAACAGCATCCGACACAAAATAAGTGAAGTCACCAATTTTCTGATAAGGAAACCTCCTATCCTCCTATCTCAGCCGTTCTCCTATCTCAGCCGTTCTCCTATCTCAGCCGTCCGTTCTCACCTGCCCCTAGACGACTATAGAATGGTCCGTCTTGACTTCAATCTGCACCTCGCGAACTGGCGGTCAGCACTGTATAACAATGGACTCTCGTGGATCAAAATGATGAGTCGCTCTTCAGACTGGTAAATGAAGGATCAGCCAGAAGGGGCACTGCTACCTACTCCAGTCCCAGCTAAAGTTGCGTTAAACTCCGGTCTGTCGTTTCAATCGTAAAAGTCAATAATTTCGCCACAGCAGAGAATAACCTTGTAAATTACTATAAAACATGGTGTTCTCTGATAACCCACTCACTATGGAATCTAAACCTCCCACCGTTTTCAATGGTAAGAAAGTTCTCAGAAACATAATTTCCAAAGCAGCAGTTCGATATAGAGCGAGAAAGCTTTCTTGCTGGAGCTGCTCACCTTGTTGATAACAGAGACAGTATTCGATAGATTAAGCCTGCTTCCTTTGCTTAGGTAGGAGAAGTGGCGCAATTACCTCGAGCACAGTACCCATGATGAAGAAAATATAGATCAGTTGATTGAGGGTGTTTTCTTCTTCTTTTTCTTAATTTCATGGGTTATAGAGTTTTTGGGGCGATACTATTGCTAAAGCTGTTACCTTCAACGAGATTATCAAGTATCTTACTTTCGGGAAGATTTTTCGGAAATAAATGATAAAATGGTTTTCAAGCTAGGATGAATTTCTGAAAAATGTGGCATTTTGTTGAATTCACATTCGCAAAATCTTCTCGAAAGTGATGACCGGAACCAGCCAGAATATTCAATAGGTTCGTTGTAAGCTTTTCTTTACTCTATTCAAGAACTTCAATACTGAGCTGTGATTTATATTCATGTTCCTCTTCAAACTATATGGCTTTATTACGTTCTACAAAGAATTTTTTTTAAGTGTATGAAAAATATACCTACACATAATTCTTTAAAAACAAAAAAAAAAAAAAATGAAAACATATACTTAAAAGCTTGCGGGAATCTTCTTGGGAGGTTCATATTCCTCTTCAAGCTTAAGGCCGAGTTCGAGCAAAAAGCAACTGAAGTTCACCTTGCGTCCTTTGGACAGGAAGGGTGTCTTGGGACACAGTTCAAAGGCATAATTCATTGGCACAATTTCACACTGCTGTCCGCAAGCTATATCAATGAAGTTCAATAGATCGCAAACTTCATATTCGTCGCATTCGTTGCGATTGATCACCTTCAGTATGTTATCAAGCAACTCCTTTGAGAAGGGTAGCCGACAGCCGCGCATTGTCGAACGTATCTTGGATTCGGGTAAGAAAGGTTTATTAGTTGGATTGATATGATGAAAGTGCTCGATGAGTTCTTCGCGTGCATTCCATAACGAGCGTTTCATCTCAAGCATGGCTGCAGAGCGTACAGTTTCGCGAGTACAGCCGAGTCCTGGCGTCTTCACGGCGGAGTAATAGCGACAAATGGTTATAATTTCATGCTGGCTTATGTCATCGCCCATTAGAGCAATCAACGCACCCTTTAGACTTTCGAAACTGATAAATACGTTCGGCATTGTCATCACATTCGGCACACTTGGTGTACACTTGCAGATGAAGTCACGCATACGTCCACTAAGCGATCTGCGCACCTTCTCCATAACCATATGTATGTTAGCGTACGGAAAGTCAGCTATATTGTTCTCCATGTAGAGCAGTGTGTACTCATCTGCCGAGACCAAGTGAAAAAGAAAGTCCTTTAGATTAATGGTGCCACCAATAAAGAAGTTCAGCGCCTTATAATACTGTGGCGTTATGTTGGAGAACTTCTCCTGCCCGGGCAGCAATATACGCGTGCGTTTCATAAACTCGCCACCGAGAAAGCCTGAATTACGCACAGCTATCTCATAAATTTGCACTGTGTCATCCGCAAGATAATAATTTATGACGAAGATGCGTTCACAGTTCTCCTTAATGGTCGAGAGCATCTTGGCGCCGAAACGCAATATATAGCGATCATATTTAACGAACTTCTTGAAGTCAGGCATCGGAGGCTTTGGTTCAACCGAAATGCAATTGCCCACCGAATCCTCATAGGTGCCCCAGCCATTGTACGGTGGCAGCTTGCGCTCCTTAAGATTGTATGCAACGCTGTCGTCGGAACGTTTCGGTGTCGGCAGCGGTGTAAAATCATTGATGCCATACTTTTTGCGATAATACTCCTTTGTAAAGTTATCGGCATCGTACAGCACTACGGCACGGCCATAGATATCGAGCACAGTGCCGATCTGAAAGTCACGTTCACTATAGTAGTGCACTTCAGCGGCACCCGTATTCAGTGGATCAACGCAGTAGCGCACTTTTTGCATACTCGTGCCGAGCACATTGAGCAACGTTACGGGCGTGTTTTGACCAAGCGGCTGCATTTGCTGAAAATCACGCGGTAGGCGGTGGCGCTTCAGAAAGGTTTTTGGACCCTGACGTCCAGAGTTACGTTTAAATATCTCCTTAATATCAACCGTATCATCGGATAGATAATAGCAAAGCTCAAGCTTACGTACATCACCGAATTCGGTGCGATCATCCCAGTACGCATAGAACTTCAATACTTGACGATCGTATTTCAAAAACTGCGCAAACGGAAAGCTCTTCTCGGGCGGAGCAAATTGACGCACAGGTGTGCCGCGACGTTGACGGAACACAGTCAGTGGATCTTCTGCTTCCGGCACCGGATCCGGCACAGCAATGCCGCGCGTATTCAGAAAGTGACGCGTAAATTTATCACAGTCAGTTATATGATAATAACGATCAAACATCTGCACAGTCGTGTCCACATTGAAATCCAACATTGACATAAACTCGCCCTCGCATGGCGGTGGGCGTGGCACTCGTTGCCGATGCAACATACAACCCTGTACCAGGCCCGAGTTTTCCGTCTTCGGCTCCGTTATCTGTACCGTATCATCTTCGAGAAAAAAGTAGATCTTTACCTTACGAATTTGGTATGGGGCATGGTAGACCTCCTGCAGCGTCTGTTTGTAGTAGGCACTGAAGCACAGCGCCTGCTTGTCGTACAGCACCCACGGCGGCATACGCGGTCCAGTTTTTGGTGGAAATATTGATGCGGCCTCCACCGGTGGGCAATTGATGTCGACTACCTGTCCAGTGGGCTCCGTCAACGAGGGCTGGCGGCGATCACTCAGCATGCTGATGCCCTGATACCTCATCAGCGATTGCGGCTTCGGGTAGTGCGTCTTCGAAGCCTGCGGAGATATAGAAAATAAACATGTGGGCGTTCAAAATATAGCAGCGGGCTCCTGTCAATACTTACATCATGGAATAGTGTGCCCGGCAGCATGGGCATTCCCGGTATACGTATACTCATATTGTGAACGCGTTTAACACTGTGTGCAATAAAAATTGAATTGAAAACCCAGATACGGGGTTCGAATTAATATTACGATAAACTTTTTTTTTTTATTATTTATTTGAAATATTTTTATGCGCTCAATCTATGTGTAACAAAATATAATAATGACTAGTTTATGCTATCGTTTTGACAAAGAAATATGACTGATTAGTTTAGCAATGCTCAATTGAATAATGTTTCTATATATAGTTTTCGAAATTTTATTTTGTAAAATGATTTTACTTATTCTGTAACTCGATTGTTTCCTACCGGGGTTTGAGATACTTTCCTTAATTTGATTCTCTTCGAATACGAGAAATACTCGTGTTATTCCATCTGTTGCCATCGTGAATACGAGTGGCAACAGTGCTCGTGAGGTAGTATTGGTGTTGTTGATTTTCTCATGGCAGGTATCATCGTAACTTCATGCAGATGGCATACCTATAATCTTCATGAGCCATTTTAAAACAAGGAGTCGTACTGCTTACATCATTATTTTGACTTCTGTGCATGTACCATTCGCACTTACTGAGCTAACAAGTTTTAATAGCAACTCCGAAAATTTGAACTGAGTATAGCTTTGTAGCAGGTGTTAAAAATATATCCGTCGTTAGCTCAGGAAGTCCAGGAGAAAGTTGAAGTCTAGATCATTTCGCGATGAGCCATTCAATTACGATTACAAAGCAACCATCATTTTTATACCATTCACACATAATACATTCACACATAATGTAAAATGGTATTATCAGTTTGTCTGAAAGTTTGAAACGCATTAAAGGAGGCATCGTAGACCTCATAAAGTATATATATATTCTTGATCAGCTGGACGAGACGAGTCGATCTAGCCATATCCGTCTGTCTGTCTGGGGGACCAACTTTTGTGCTATCCAGTTGAAATTTTGCACAAACACTTCTTTTTATTGCAGTTTAATAGAGTATCAAGATTGATCCACCACGCCCACTTTTTGGGGTAGCCCCATACAAACCCAATGCCCACTTATGACTTTTTGTATGAAAAACTTTTTTATTGTAGTCAATATAAACTTAATAATTGATATGGAAACTTCTAGTGGACGGATGCTTGACATATACATTAATGGGTGGGACCCTGTGTGGGAACCGCCCACTACAAACCCACTGCCCTCTTTTGACTTTTTGTATTAAAAATTCTTTGTTAAAGTCAATATTAGGGTTAAGTGGAATGTGGGTCCGTTTTTATGGTCAGCCGCTTAAAATAGATTGACTAACAGGAGTGACCCACCCACTTTGTTGGGGTACATTCCATACGAACATACTGCCCACTTCTGTGTTTTTGTAAGTAAAACTTCTTTACTAATTCAATATTAGATTGAAATGTGCCTTTCATAGACAGCCGCTTAACATACATAGACTAATGGGCGTGGCCAGCCCACGTTTTGAGGTAGTTATAGTTATTTTTCACATCATTCTTATTTGATCACTCATGAATTTCATTGACAAACTTAGAAAGATAAGTCATGTTAATAAAATTTTGTAATCGAATTTGGTTTTGTCTTATTCTGTTTAAAAATCGAATGAAAATTCATTGAGCTACGTGAGATTTATGCTATTGAAGGAACAATGTGAACAGTTTACAGAAAAGTGGCACTCTTTCTCATTTTCAATTAAGGAGTCAGACGCGAGTTGAAAGATTGTTCAATGTAATTGTTTCGAATTTGGTTTTTGTATTCAATCGATATTCTATAGATGTTATGAACTCCTGTCCGTATCCGTATTTTAAATTGTGTCCATGTACATAATTGGGGGCGAATATATTTAGTTGGAGAACGGTATTTTTATACTGATGCTTCCACAAGCCGTTCATAGAGCTTCGATAATTTTGTAAGTATTACCAAGAGTCGATTCCAAGTTCACGGTGTAACGAGATTTTCGGTGTTTCATGAATCTTTATCGTAAATTTAAAGAGAATGTGGTCGAATTTTTTCAATATGGAATTCATCTCATGATGACAAATGGATAGAAAAGGTAGCTGCAGTCGTACTTTCGGCTTTCAAATTCTCAAACTTGTTTCCTACTTTTCAATTAGTGGCAATTCGTTTCCCTTATTTTCAAATACTTTATTCAAAAAAACTAGTTTGTAGAACGTCCACAGCAGGGAACATAAAGGGGCGTAACGATTAAAATCCATTATTAAAGATTGCGTACCTTTATACTTCCCGGTCATATTTGGCGCATTGCCATACGTTTGTCCCCGGCAGTTTTGAAAATGCAGAGGTTTACTGAATTCTGTGGACGCCAAACTGTCAGAACGCCCAAAAAGTCATCACGCAAGAATTAGTCGATACAATCCATAGAATTATATTGGATGATCGGAAAATAAAAGTGCGTGAGTTGGCTAAGGCTGTAGGCGTCTCAACTGAGCTGATACATCACATTTTACATGAATAGTTGGACATGAAAAAGTTATTCGCGTGATGGGTGCCGCGATTGATCACACTCGACCATAAGCGCGACCGTGTGAACTCTTCAATTAAGTATTTGGCGTTGTTAAACCGCAATCCGAACGAGTTCTTACTTCGTTTCGTAATTTCGGACGAAACAAGGATCGATGACTAACATAAGATACCAAAGTTCAGTCAAAACAGTGAACTTCTCGGTAAAAAAAAAAAGTAAAACTATCACAGACGAATATTTTTCAAAGTTGTTGGACATGTTCGACATTGATTGTAAGCGAAAATTACAGCGAAGAACAAACTGCTATTCGACCAGGCCAATGCACGAGACACACGACCAATATAAAAATCCAAAAATTGGCCCATGAACTGCTACGCCATTCAGCATATTCTGCCTGCAACTATTTCCTGTTTTTGTCATGGAAACAAATACCTGTTTTGAGGACCTTGAAAGATCATAAAGTTCCAAATAATGATAAACTAATTGGTGCTGGTAGAGTCTGGCCTCTCCTGAAATTGGCCATGGGTTGGAATTGGAAATTGTATTTCTGCAAATCATCACCTATGACAATTCAAACATCAGCGGGCTCAATTAGATTCATTTTAAACGGAATCAAAGTGTATCAACGGTATCAGCTCAATCCAACGGATTCTTTACAATTTTGAACATTTTTACAATTCTCATATTTTTATACCATATCCTTGAGGTAAAGGATACACTAAAAAGTATATATCAGCATCGGAAGACAAGTAGATCTAGCCATGTCCCTCTGATCCTCCGTTCGTTCGTCCGTCCGTCTGTATGTTGGAACAAAGCGATCTCGGAGAATATAAAAGGTATAGCCTTCAAAATCGAACTTCTAGAATCGAACTTCTACTCTTGTTATATACAGAGATTCAGCGTGTTTCGGTTATATTTGAATAAAACTTTATATGCAATCGCCTCATTAGAGATGCAGTATCAAAGTTCCATTTATAAATAGATATTTACTATACTTTTATTTATTTTGTTTAGTCGTATCCGCTGTTTACCTAAGCGCCATTGCATAAGCTACAAATGATGAACTCCAGCTTCAACCATACGCAATAATATTATGACTAAATCTGCTTAATTAGTACGCAGCGCATTCCAATTGGCCAGGCTAAAATGCTTAAATGAATCGCTACAGATACAAAACTGCATAGTTACATATACATATAGAAGCACGTGTTGTGCTAAGCGCAACAAATAAAATAAATAAAATAAACTAATAAATGATACATATGTATGTAAATTCGCTGAATTAATGTACTAATTAAAATAACCGCTTACTAAATAACACAAAAATATTTTGTTAGCGGTTGTGGTGGCATTCAACAAAGACTTTCCAGCGCTTTTACACATTTTCCTGTGAAAATTTATTTCTATTTCTGTGCGTTGCATGTTTGGCTGTGGCCAGACTGCTCTGCTCCGGTCTGGTCTGGTTGTTTTTTTTTTCCTTGAAAATTTTCTAAATTTGATACAAAGTTGATAATTAACAGCATACCAAAACATACAGATACATATGCACACAATCAGACTGACAAACAGACCGGAAGACAGACAGACGGAGAGATACAGTAAAGTATATATAACTAGATAAAGCCAATTTAAATAGAAAATTCATGCATGAAATGTATCTACAAATATTATTTTAATTACGCAGTACCAAAGCAATTTGTTTTCAATTTTAATTGCAACTAATTTGTTAAATTTATATAAATATTTTTCAATTGCTATAATTACAAAATGAGCAACGATTCATCAACGTGGCAATAAACAAGTAGATACAGAAGATTTCTGGAGGGCGTCAAGAAAACTTAAGCTTAAATGCACATTTAAACAAGTAGTTGGTTTAAGCTATGACAACTAATTGGGTTAAGTGCATATATTGCACACTTCAAGTATGTATTTATATATTATACCCTACACACATAGTGGGGAAATGGTGTATTTTGTTTGTTTGGAATGTTTTTAATGCATTGAAGCATAATAAACTTGATCAGGTTGTTGAGATCTAGCTGTATCTGTTTGCTTTTATGAGTCCATTTATGGTACTCACTAAAGTGTTGAGAAAATGTGCTGAAATTCGTAAAGCTATTGTGGAGTCTTTGTATGTGTTGTTCTATATTCTAGTAGTAAGTACAATGAGCAACAAGTTCCGAATATTCTACTTCCATTATAATGTATGATACTTTAAATCTTACTATAGTTTCCTTTCATGGGAGCGTAGTGTACTTAGCTGAAGTCCAAATTTGTGGGAAAAGTTATTGATTGGCATTCACTTGGGATTGACCAAAAGCGTTCTTTGGGGCAAGTATTCCCTGGGTAGCTTCTGAACATCTGACACGAACCACCCTACCTTTCACAGAGATGACTATCTCGGGACAATTTCCGAAAAGACGACTGGCTATAAATCGGAAGTCTGAGACGACCTCCGCAAGCTTGGTATTAACAACAACTGGCACTAGACTATAGCGGTTGGTGCGCATTATGACGTGCGCTTATCATCGATAAACTTTTATAGCTCTACACAACCAGGTATATAAGTTTGCTGCTATTTATAACACGGTTCGAAATTTTAATAGTTGCAAATCTTCAACTCTGTTTCCAAGCAAGCCTCAATGAACTCACTGAACTCAATGAAAACCCAACGCGCATTAACATTTGTTTGTATTTCAATGTTACTCAAAAATTGATTCAGATAATTCTTTGATCAAGCTAATAAATGACTAAGCATAGGTTGAAGACATCTTCATTATTTATTATGAGATACTTAAATAATTTGGCACGAATGATGCAAATATGAATCCTCATAATATTTTTAAAATTGGTCTGGATCTGAAGCTTCTATATAAATCTATACAAATCTGTGGTTCAAATAAATGTCCTTGGATAAGGTATAAAGTATCTAGAAGTCGAGCACACATTTCCTTTTATAAACAAACAAATAAGATATCATTAAAAAACAAGAGTAAACGTGAACTTCGGTTGAACCGAAGCTCTAATACCATTCACACGAAATTTTAAATATTATTGCAAAACATAAAAGTGGGGGTTTAAATAGGGGCTACCTTAAAAAGTTGGCGGTACACGCCCACTAGTAGATGTGTATAAAGCGATGTAGTAGATGTGTAAGATGCCACCATATCGAATTTCAAGTTAATATTGACGTTTTCCATACAAATGCGTAAAAGTGAGCTGTGGGTTTATATGGGTCTACCTCAAAGTGTGGGCGGAATACGCCCATTTGTATATGTATATGAAGCGCTTGTCTACTAAAATCTAGTATTGATAATATTGATTTAAATGAAACATTTTTTCATACAAAAACACAAAATTCCACGGTGTGGGGGCTACCTCAAAAAGTGGGCGGGTCCCACCCATTATTGTATATGTCAAGCATCCGTCCACTAAAAACCAAATCTAAATTACCAAATCATTTATTAAGTTGATGTTGACTACAATAGAAAAGTTTTTTCATACAAAAAGTCAAAAGTGTGCGGTGGGTTTGTATGGGTGCTGTCCCAAAGAGTGGTCGTGGCGGGTCAATCTTTTTACTCTGTTAAACTGAAATAAGATGAAGTGTATGTGCAAATTTTCAACTGGATCGCATAAAAATTAGTATCCAAAAATTGCGGAACAACATACAGACGGGCAGACAGACAGACGGACATGGCTAGATCGACTCGTCTCGTCCAGCTCATTAAGATTGGGTATACTCTTTATAGGGTCCACGATGCCTACTTTAATGCGTTACAAGCTCTCACATAAACTGATAATATCACTCACTGACACTATGTGCGAATGGTATAAAAATAATTAAAGAAATATAGGTTTCTCCGAGACATAGTCAACTCTTTGTAGTATCGTCGCTTCACAGAGCCCTTACTATGAATTAGTCATCAGCAGACCAGTTTATAAAGGAACTGCTATCAACTTTTCAAGTCTGCAAAGTTTGTTCATGATTGTCGATAAAGGTACTGTGAGTATGCCGCCGAATATGACCTGCAGTGAGCTTCTCTCCGCGATAAACCTTGAATATTCAAACAAAATATTTTGCGCTTCTTCTTCTATGTCTTTTTTACACCAAGTACCTTCGGAACTGCATCTGTATAGGTTTCGGAAGCACCAATGGCTACTTAGCTGCTGTGTAGCTCCATGGTTTCAATCCATTCCTGTATGTTTTTTAAGGCAACTTTGCAGTGAGAGCACTCTGTGTCTTTGGCTGCTATATTTGTGACATATGCATCAGTGGGCGATCTTGCCTTCCTAAAAGTATATTTTTAGTCCCAGAGCGCACCAGATGCTTCCAGCCTGCAACTCAATAAGTTTTTCATAAATTTTACGCGCAGTATACAGAATGCCAATAGGCCTTTTTTTGGCCTAAGGTCTAGTAAAATTTTTTTAAAGTGTAAATCGACAAACTATGCGCCATTTCATTGACTTGAACTTTAGATCAAGTTTTTGTTTTATAATCTTCACATGCGCTTTCCATTTACGCTTTGCGTCCGATGCAAGATATTTCGTTTTTGAGCAAGGTATAGGAGTTCCATTAATGTATAATGGGATATACGTGATATTTTTCTTTGCGAAGTTGATATGTAAAATTTTGTGTAACTTAAATGGTTGAGTGTCTTGCAAGAAATCCAAACTTATGTATTGGAATTCTGTTTCTTGCAGACATTATTCGATCCATAATTTATGTCTCAGTTGTTGCTAAAAATTTAATTTGTAATCTCTTCCCGATTAGTGGCATATAGTTTTGTCGTGTTCTTCAATCTATTCAAAATCAGACACTGTGCATCTTATTTTATTTTTTTGGCAGAAAATAGTTTTCAGCGTCTTCCAATTGCAGTAGTTGTGGCAATCTGAGTTTCCCTATTAATGCTTCTTAGCGTCTGTCGGGTATCCGTCTGTATGTCTACCACCGTAGCTATAACCTAAGATATTCGGCTGCCTATAACCTACGTAAAGACTGCCTACAGTGTATCTCTTAGTCGAGCATACTCAACTGCAGTTCTCTTTCTTGTTTTTTTTTGTTTGTTTTTTTTTTATCTAATCTGTTGCTACTTGTCTGTGAAGTGCATACAAGCCTTCTACCCATAACTGCTAACATCATCAGCTGGCTAAGTGCTTGACTGACTGGCGCATTAAATGTAAGAAGCAACGTACTAAGCTGCCAAAGCGTTGCCACGTCTAGGATCAGTAGTTGTAGCATCAGTGGCAGCGGCAGCGAGTCACAAAGGCATTGAGTAGAACTTGGAAGGAGATACAAGCGATGTGAAAGAGCTACAAATTTCTAAGGGCAGCTTTATGGCAAGCAGCTTGTTTCCTTTACTAGCTGACTGTTGTGCTTGACAGCGATTAAAATCGTATTAAATGCATATATACTCAATACACACACACACACACACACACACACACACACACACACACACACACACACACACACACACACACACACACACACACACACACACACACACATGCACATAGATACATAAACACTTGCATACATAAGCAGCTGTATACTGGAGCACATAGATACATAAACCGATATACGTCGTCGCCTTTATGTGCATAGTTTAGATACTCTGGAAATTTGGTTTGTATACATTTGTGTTTGTGTGTTTATTAGTGTGTGTCTGTGTGTGTTAATTGATTCGCGTATTCACTACCGATACTGACACTGACTATGGCTCTAAGTGCTGCAACAGAAGCTACTGACAACAAAATTGAAGCACAAGTGGTGAGCTGTTCAATTGCAATTATGGTGCTTTGTGTCCAGCTTAATGTTCGATTAAATGTAACTACAAGAGCTTCGCAAGCTTAAAATGTGTTGCATGTGTTTAATAGATACAAAACAAACACACGGATACACACTCACATATACACACAGCATTTAGATAGATAGATAGGCAACAGTGCGTATGCGTTACTTAATTGCGTTGCTAATGCAAAATATCACGTATACGCTGCGTCTGACAGTCAAGTAGCTTAATTGTTAATGAAGCACACAGCTCGACAAATACTGCTGCTGTACTGAACTGAACTGAACTAAACTAAAATAAACGATACTGAAAAGTGTGTTATTATCGCAGTAGCAGTATCCCAGGCAGCCAAGACGTACGACAAGTGCGAGCGCGCTATAAAACTTTCAAAAGTTATCAAAATAATTCTTAATAATTGCAATAAAACTTTATCCTAGAAGTCAAGCCAACGCCTGTATGGCACAATGTCTGCCTGCCTGCCTGCATCAGGCAACCCTGGCTGACTGCTTGCCTATAGACTTCAGCATTATATTGTACGAAGGGAATTTGATAAGTCAGTGAATTTTTGAGTAGTAAGTGCAAAGGTGCTACTTTTAACTAGCAACTGTTAAATAACGATACAATTTTGAGCAATCTGCATCATTAAGTGCTTGACAGCAACTTGAAAGCAGATATGAGAGTAAGACAGACGAGCAGAAAGAATGGATTCATATTTTATGCATTTTCATAAAACGATACTTCGAAGTTAGCACACGATTACGTTTGATTACGTTCAATTTCAACACCGAGCTGCTTTCTGTCCGTCTACCTGCCTGTCACGTCTGCTTTCAATTGCTGTCAAATACAAACTTAATGATATCGTTTGGTTACTTCAGGGACTACGTTCATATCAGTTTAATTCGAAACTCAAAAATATCACCGACTTATCAATTAGCCCTCGTAGCTTGTATTGTTGTGGGCAATAGGAGACGTTGAGCTGCATGAGTTGAACGCATAGTGCGAATCTTCTGCGCAAAATGCTGCACACTCAGGAAAATGTCTTTGATATTATTAAATGAATTGTGATTGCTTGTTCCATAAGTGCATAATGGCTTTCGTTATACTCCTGAGAAAGTGACATGGTTGTTTAGAAAAGATGCTTTGAAGATTTGAGGTGCATTGTCCTATAATATGGTGAAAACTATATATGACCTAATTTGAAATTTAGATGAAAATTTCAAGTTGTCTTAAGTATTTCTGTTGTAAATATCAACGATATTTGTAGAAAGAAAATGTAATTCACTCTTTTCTGAAGAGTTCGGGGATATCAATATCGTATCGATATATCACTATTGTAAAAAAACAGTCAAGCCTGTTCTACATTTTGATAAAGAGCAAATTTATTGGAATGGACCTCGTATTCTCGTGGCCAATTATTGCCAGGAAACGATATTAGATTGCAGCAATGAAAAAACTTCTGTCTCTAAAAACACTATAATTTTTCGAAAAATAGTTCTCTATTTCAGCAAAGAAGAAATTCCTTTTAAGTACTAGATACTTCATTTTTCTACGGTTCTATACAATTTTTCATTTATTTCTTGCAAGTACATTTCACTTTCAAACTAATTTAAAGCTTATTTAGTTACGGTCAGGCCTAAGTCTGCGCACCTAATCGAAGCATATATATACATGAGCATCTATGCGAAAGATAAGGTAACGCTGTACTCAAAAATGACAAAGTAATAAAAGTTCGGCACAAATAGTGTATTTATCTATATTTTTGTGGTGTTTTGGATTATTTCTTCATTCGGTCACTCTTTACACAAAAAGTGTACTAGTGCACAATAAAGCTAGAAAAAAGAGCAACAAAGACAATTACTTTGACATTACATGCACAAATGATGAATATACTCAATGCATGCATTTTTCAAATAAATTTATTGATTCTGTATATTTTTATAGAAACATTAGCAAGAGTCAAGTGTGACCTATACGTGTCGACGCGAAAAATGCTGCTGTATGTATATAGCTATCCCTTTCGCAAGGTCCCTGTCGTGTTTAGAATCCCAGAGCATTGAAGTGGAAAACAATTTGCTGCAAATGCACAAAAGTTGGCCTCATCGCTGAACATAATCTTGCTATACAGAGGGTCCGTTCCCAACCGTTCAATCGTCCACTCAGTGAACTATTTATATGTACATATTGTATTAACTTCAATTTTGTACTAACTATAAATAATTTGCTGTAATCTTCAGAGGTGATGGTGAAATTTTGGTACCAGACCAGGGCCAGTGGAATTTAAACTTGGAACTCGATTGTTCTTTTATTTTGATCTTTATACTTTTATTATCGGCCATCTCTCGGAAACGCTGTCTGTAATCTCTCTGGTCAATTATTGCTAGGAAACGATATTAAATTCTAGTGCTTCTAGTGATTATTAGTGATACAATTAGTGATATCCGGATCTACGGATCTGAATCTAAAATAAATGTAATAATTTTAGGACGAATCCGAATTCGAAGAGCAGCAAAAAAAAATATGAGCCCACTACCTTTCTTTTTTTGTAGTTTATTATAGTTGCTTTGTTAACGATTTAAAAAGGCTTAAATTACCATTCAAGAGTAATATTTTTTTCAATTTTCAAATTTTAAGTTTTATCAGTCGCATGGTGAATATACTATTGTGGTGAGCAATTGTGTTCGCTCATTAATATCTGTATTCACCTCTTATATACATACTCTCACTTATGGTACAATAATAAGGTAGTGTATTGAGAGCAAGGGCGCCTTGCATTTCACAGGCTCAATATTAGTATGCTTCAAATGCTTGTGCTGAACAGGTTGTCCGCACGTGAATTTTTTCTTTGTGGCTCTATGCCTTTGTTTTTTCGTTATTTGTCGTGTACTCATTGTGCACACTTGCATATATTTCTATCTTACGCATTCATATGGATTGGCCTTAGTCAGCGCTCAATACAATATCTAATTATTGTAACATGCTCCCACTAACATAACATGCAAACTCAATATTATATTTATTTCACAATGCGTGTAGCGTCTCCATCTGCCTCTCCCTCCACATGCTCTTTCTTCAGAAATTCAAAGCCAAGATTCGTTTAATCGTGCTAAAATTTGTATTCGAATCTTCGCGCTCATAGATTCAGATTCTTAGATACGAAACCGTTTGCTTGTTTTGGATTCGTCATTAACAAATCTTTGAAGGATCTGGATTCACGAATCTACTATATTTCTTTTTTTTTCAATAGTTACAACCTCTCTACAAACACACCATAATAAAATAAACGATTGCTATATTTTTCTGAGTGTATCATAATAAAACGCCTTCTGCAGCCGATTTGCGCAGAGCACTAAGTGCAAACTTATGGCTGCATTTTGTAATTTTTACTTAAACTTTCGATTCATATTTTGCTTATTTGTGTGAAATTACGTATACTCGTATAGTTTGACTACTTCGACTGGTAGTAGATACTTCTACTTACAATTCTGTAGATTTCCTTGCAGATATTTTGAACTGCAGCGCGGTCAAAGGCAGCAAATGCGGTCGCCGAACCAAAGAATTTCGCACAGAACTTAAGCGTGTCCTTTACATGCACAAATATCCTTGCAAATAATGTGTATCTGTGTGTATGTGTGCGTTTGTCATTTTGACACTGAGACTCATTGTGTAAAAAGCAGCAACAGCAACAGCAGCAGCTTCTAGAACAGCAAATCCTAAGAAAAAAGTTTCGAATTACTTTCAATGCAGTTGCAGAAAAACTTTAAGTCAAACTTTTCGGTGCAAATTTCTCAATTTTTACACTATTTGCTGAAAGTTTTTTGTAGAATTGCTGTACGAGAACAAATGCATTAGTGTGTGTGTGTGTGTGTTCATTTGTGCGTGCTGGTGTTAAGCTACGTTACATACGAGAGTTGGTCGATAATTAGTCGACGAAAGACATAAATGAATTCACCAGATATGTTTATAATTTTAAATGGTTTCTGGGTTTCCCAGCCATCTAAATAGACCTAATCTAAACGTAGTATTCATTTGTAACGTGTATGACTGGAACCACTGCAGAATTTCTTTATATTAGAAATGCTGACTCTTCCCGCCACTGTACTCCATATGTCCTAATTGGATTAAGTATAATTTTATACAGAAGATTCTTGTATGTAGACTGAGCCTTTCTAGGTGAATACCAAGTTAGTTTACTTTTGTTTTGATCGGAATCGTTGGCTGATTAAGTTCCTATTTTCAGCGCTGAAAATAGGAAGATCCATTTGGAAGGAAGAATCTTAGAAATCTTATTTTTGATCTGCAGTTTTGGTAAGGCAAAATGGCTGAAATGTATCCGTAAGGATGTTTAAGATAATATCCATTAAATCATCTAAATTAATAGCCACGATTGAATCACAGGCAGTTGACTATCGCTCAACTAATATATTGTATCAAACACGTAGTATTTACAGGCCTGTAGTTCATATTTAGTAATGTTGTTTAAGCACTTGTTTTGAATTCAATCTTTTTGTTTCGTTGCAAGCATCTGCTAGTATCTGGTTTCTTGACTTGAGTGGAAAACGAAATGTTTCTTCAATAATTTCTTGGGTTTTTTATATCCAATCATCTCTAGAATATGACATGAAAACACAATTCTTTCAGCATACCATGCGGTTTTACGTAGTATTGCCGTTGTCCTTTCAAGTTGTAGTCAAGATATGGCACTTGATCAATTCTAGTAAGAACTATGTGAAAAATGGAAATTGATCCAGCCAAAATTTGGGATCAGCAATAGTTGGCACTAAAACAAAGCCAAAATCGATGACTTTATGAAATACAATCTTCCCGCCTCAATTCCCAAGATTTTTTTAAGGAATACTTCTTTTGTTAAGGGACCCCAATGATTAATGATAGTATTGTTTTTATGCCATTTAAGAAGATATTCCTGAAACTGATGGCTGTTTCCTGTAGTTTGGAATTAGTCTCAAAGAATTGTAGTGAAGATATTCCACTTGGAATATATGCAAATCAGATGACTACCTAAACTACCCTATTCCCGACTCAATTCCCAAGATCTTTGTAAAGAGGCCATATCCTGTTGCGGAAGCACAATGATTCCGACTATCTTCTACTCCATTAAATGGTTTCTTGTACTATTTTAAGTCAATCCTCTCTAGAAAATGGCTTTGCTTAAAATGGTACAAGAAACGATTCGATGATGTGGGAGATAGTCGGAATCATTATGCTCTTCCAACAGGATATGAACTCATTACTTGGAAGTTGAGGCGGGAACAGGGTAGTTTGGATATTCAGATTTAAGAAGACTATGAATAATAGTGTTGGCTTTATTAATAAAAAAAAAAGTTGATTTTCTTTTTGCTTTTTATTTTAACAGTTATTTCAAAGTAGCAGTCACGATAATCACTGCTACTCAAAAATCAGTGACTAGCTCATCTCTATGTAGTGTATTGTATATTACATTTCCAGTTAGATCTACTGACATTATTTTAAACTTAACCGATGCAGCTTTACGAAGAGAACTAGCTACATTTAAAGAAAATCCATGGAAGAAAAGTACAAAAATGAAAGCCTCTCATATGTATCATTCTTACTACAGAAGTAAACATGTCTTTGAAATTGCACTTCGTGCAGTTACACTTGGAATTTCTCGCTTCGAACATTGGCGACCCTTGTGCTGAATACGGTGAACGTTTGAATTGAAATTGAATTAACCGATATAAAAAGGGAAACAAAAATATTATGAACGTCGAATTTTGATACCTTTGCTCAAACGCCCATAACTTCGCTATATTTCCATATATTTCCTTCAATAGTAGCTTGTTATCTTCTTAAAAGATCCTGTTTTATGTTTTTAAAATGATAGTCCAAACGTTTTTTGCGCTTTTAGGTGTTTTCTCAACGAATTAATGCATTTTAAATATAAGTTTTAACAGAATTAAAAGACTTTTATGTCATATTGCTTCCTACGTAACTACGTAACTATCAAGCTAGAAAAAGCTTTTTCTAGCGTTTTTCGTGTTCAACAGATTGAAATCTATAATAAAAGAATAAAAGTGACACGTCGAGCACAAAAAACTTGTTGCATAGTGTTACTTATCAGCCAAATCTCGTACTCGTACATCTTGCAATCTTCATTTTGTTGTTGTTGTTGCTGTTCTCTTGCGCCATTTTCAATTCATTTTGCTTAATTACCATTCAACATAATCTCACTTGCACTTTGCTTTTATTTTACTTTGTAGAACAGAATAAGTATTATTTTTTTTATTTTTCATTCTTGTTTCTTAATATTTTATTAATTAATTTTGAATTAAAATACGCCATTGCAAGTCATTGAACTCCTGAATGTTGCCTCCTGGTATCGTCATCAACGCCATCGCTGCAGATTTTTCGCTTTATTTATGATATTCCAGTATACTGAAGTAGTTTATTTTTATTTTGTTCCGTGCTGATTTTGATTCGGTTTGGTTTGGTTTGGTTTGTTTTGGTAGGGGTTGGTCTGCTCTATGCGGCTGTGGCTGCAATTTAATTAAGTCATAAATCATACTCTACCAAAAACAAAGGACGAAACGCAGCCGCGAACAAGCGGCAGCCAAGTGGATAGACGAGACTACAGTATAGTAAAGTGGATGGATGTCCTTATTGTAGTACGAGTATATTTCACTATTTTCAGCGTTGCGGCGCACTACGGCGCGAAATCCAATCGCGATAAAACTGCGCACACAGTTGAGGACATGCAAAGTAAAAATTAAATTTTAAGCAGCAACGGAAAATAAAAACAAAACATTTTAAATGTCAGGCGGAAGGGAATACAAAGTGTCTGGCAAATATTTATGCATGTTTAATGGCAACTTTTTGCCCTACATTATAGAGTTAATCAATTTGGATGCAACTACGTTGGCTGTGAGAAAAACTTTAAAACTCATACGCCATTAAAATGTCTATAGACAGTTTTGCACAGATGAGTGCTGCTAAAGTGACGAAGGTAATTGAATCTATTTAGTTTGTCCTTAATTGATGTTGATTGTCACTAATTATATTAATTTGCTAAAAGATATAAATTAAAATAATTAGGTAAAATATTTTAAATTAAAACGTCAATCAACGTACTAAGAGCAAAGATGACACTCAGAACACTGCTAAGCCAATCAGTTGTGCCAATTCCATTCCTGGGAATTGGACGTTTTCAGCCATATAAATTAAATTGTGTTCCAAACAAAAGGCATGAATTTGAAAATTCAAAATCATAATATACACAAAATAGTAAGTGTATTCGTAAAATCATTATGAATGGCAAATAGAATTATAGGCTATTCATACCGTGCAACTTCTAATATGTACCATCTTGTGACAAGATGTTGCATAAGGTTTTACCATCCTTAAATTTCCTCATCCATTCCAACAACTCTTTGGGGGATGTTCCTATTTCGTACGGTTCCAGTCGATACTTTTCGTACGTCAGTCCGCTTACGAACCCAGACTCCTTCATGCTCCTTCATCACCATATAAAAAAATTTTTACGAGCACATCTAAAATCGGCAATATTCTTTTCCCAGATATCTATTGACAGATTTTCCATACCGGTAGTCCAATTGTAACGACTAGCAGTGGTTTTTTGTCTCACTAAAAATTAAAGTATATTTAATTAATCGCAAAAACAGTATTATTATATTTTTTAACTTACACGTTTCACACAATCTTCGTGTTTTTTTAGACCAATTATTTTATTGTACATATTTTTAATTTTACCGACTTTTTGTTGACATTCATTCTCGCTGCCTCTGTTTGCATGTTCGTTGTGAATGAAAAATTATTCGTGATAGCGCTGTTAACTGCACAGAAAATTACCTGCGTGAAGTTAGCAACGATTTCTCAGCAGCATTTCTTCAGGTTTGATGTGAGCAACCATTTCGTAGAAACCTACAGATTTTTCGAAAGTCAGCTGCTTATGTTTACAGTGACTGTCAAAATAAACTCAATCAAAATAAATGGTGCTAAAAAGCTATTTTGAACATTGGATGCCACGGATGAAGCAATTAAAGAAACGCCAAATAAACTCCAATATGATTTATTTATTCACCATATTCTCCACCATATTCACCACCATATTCACCACTTTATATTTAATTTAGAGGTTTCATATGACCAGATGCTTTATATGTAATTATTAATGGACATGTCTCACCCACTTTTCAGAGTAGGCTTTATCCAAAGAATTGGAAGAATACCATTTTATTATAGTCAGTTTTAACCAGAAATTTAATATATTAGTGATTTATTATGGACTATATGGTCCCCGCGACGTTTTACGCGGCACTCCACTTTCCCCTGCCACTTCTTTTCATGCCACTCCTACCCGCTGCCACTCGTTCCACCTCCCCCCCCCCCCATTTCCACATGCTCCTTTACTCTACCTCCAATTCTATTAAAATTAGAAAAATCTAAAAAACAATTTTCTGTTTACCCAATCGTCACGAAACTACACAGGATCACCCACGGGACTATTTTGAATATTGCCACAAAATTTTATCAACATCGGTTGAGTCTATGTACATACATACTTCCACTTTTATATATATATAGAAAATAAATTTTAAATATAATAAAGTAGTAATAAAATTTTAAAAACACCAACTCATGATCATTGACCGCTGTAGCTCATAACCAGCTGGTGCGACATCTAGCGTTGAGTTGAACAACATCTAGTTCTCTTGCTAGCTCTTATGTGAAATTGTGTGGTCCTCCCCACCTTCCACATATGTACATATATACTACCTTTTTTATAAACATATATATTTTAGATTTAAAATAATATTAATAAATAAATAAAATTTCTAAAAAAAGCAGCCTAAGTTACTCCTTATTACATCAGCTATCTGCCAGTGAAAGTCCCGTCATCGGTCCAGCCGGTCAAATCGGTCCAGCCATTTCGGAGATTAGCCGGAACAAACACACAGACAGAAAGACAAAAATTGTAAAAATATTTTTTTTTTTGGTATATGTACCGTGTATACATCCACATGCATTTAGTAAAAAGCGGGTATTTTACTATTACAAACAGACACTCAATTTTATTTATCTGTATAGATAACCGATTTACGTCTGAATAAAAAGGGGGAGTTTTTTTAGTTGGGCTATAGTGTCAATGGTATTAAAAATTCAATTCCACTGAAGTTATAATTTTACATATATATTCTTTTTTTTTTTTGTGTACAACTCCAAAAAAATCTTAAATATGTACATACAAGGTCGAGCGTCGAGTTTAGGACCCGTATGAACCATGAACTGAATGATGAGGTTGACATGGTCCAGCTCATTAAATTCCAGCGGCTGCACTGGGCTGATCACCTCATCCGGATGAACCCCGAAGCTCCAGAACTAAAGGTTTACGACGGAAACCTGAACTTGATTGGTGGACGGCGTCAGAGAGGACGTCCGAACTTAAGATGGCAAGATCAGGTCTATGATGACCTGAAGAAGCTCCGGATTGCCAGAGACTGGCGCCGGCGCGCACTAAACTACATCGAATGGTGCGCTTTCCTACGTGCGGCCTTGACCGATAGACGGTTGTAGAGCCACCTAAGTAAGTAAGTAAGGAAGTGGAAACGAGCTTTACAGCTTTGCCAGACGTATATGCATTATATGCATATACACAGCTATGTTCTACAAAGTTTAGGCTGCAGACAGCTGCAGATTTATTTCCTATACAAATTGATATTGTCCAATTATGTGAAGTTTCCGCCCATTAGAGGCCATATATGCTCAGCATAGAGACATATAAAGTCTCCATACCCGATTTCATAATAATCATGGGACAGAAGGACAGACAGACAGACACCATACCGTTCTACTGTGCATTCAGCTCAATCAAGCGACACTTGAGCACTTAAAACATGAAATTGGTGGCTCATTCGCCACTGTACGCAGTGACAATATTGCGTGGTCAATATTTTGTGATGCTTTTAAAAGCGGGCAATACGTTTAAATTGTTTGTTTTGGAAGTGCTCCTAAAAAATTTATTAATCCCTGTGGATGTTTGTGATTTCGGATTCCTCTAATTCCAGGCTGTCAAATTATCTTGTCTACAGAGCCGCCGGGATGAAAACGTGCCACTTTAACGCATTCATTTCGTGTCGCGAGCTATGCAACTAACTTTGTATCTAGTTTTTTAGTTTTTTTAACTGTGAATGTCAAAATAACATATGATTATAAAAGAAACAAATAGCTGGCGCAACTTAAATTCAGTGGTGGCACCTCCAGCCACAACCAAAAATTAAAAGTATCGATGGTTTATCTGCACGAGTGTCGATTCGACCAAAAAACAAGAACAATGCAGCCATCTGTTCTCTTAGCGACGAAGCGCAGCATTTTAACTACGAATCACACATACTTTCTATATCATTATATCACTGTATTCAATTTATTGTTATAATTAAAATTAGTGATTAAGCAAATTAACTGTTTAATTACTAAACAGTGTGCATGAATTAGACTTACCAACCTGTTTAATTTGAAGACTAATTAAATGCTTTCACTGTATGCTCTACTTTATAAAAAAACGCAGGGTATAAAAAGCGTTTAAAAATTTATTAAAAATTCTGTTTTTGTTTATGCCAACCGCAGGGCTACTACTTATCCCTTTTGTTGTTGCTCCTTGCCGCCAAATGCTGCAAGGAGCTGCGTGTATTTTCCCAAAAAGGAAAAAAAGAAAATATAACGAAAATGCTGCATACGCGTACTTATACATACATGTACAATGTCGAAGTGATGTTTTATAAATATATGTGTGTGTGCTGCTTTTCGCCGAAATCCTAGCGGCAATGGGTTAACATGCATGTAAAGCACTACTTCATATATGTACTCTATATACATATATGTACAAAAGCAAAATTACACAATGTATAGCATACATGCTCCGTTACATTGCTTTGTGCTCTATTGTGCGTTGCTTTTGTTATGCTATCGTTTCTTTCTTATCCTCAACGTCCTGCTGCTCAACGCCATCCCAAGCGTCATTATGACCGAAAGCGTTGAGTCGCCTGGGCGGTGACACGTTCACTTTGACGTTCTATATGGCGACGAATCGTCGTCGTAGCGCTTTAATTATTTGAACATCCATGGTTAATTAAATGTTTGTTGCATACATACAGGCGCACAAGCATATATAATACACATACACACGCACACAGGAAGTGCCTTTTATGCAAAAATGGCTGCAAGCAACGCAACAAAGACGTTGTCGCTGTCGGCTATAATGAGTGAAGGTGAAGTGTGTACGTAAGTATATAAGAAAGTAAGTAAAGTAAGAGCGTGTGTATGCCGTATAGTCTCCGCAAGGACCCTACAGGAGCAAAACGAAAAAAAAAAACAAAAAGTTAAAAGCAAATTAAAATTCAGTTTAATATGTAAACAAGCGTGTTTTATGCATGCACAGTGCTTGAAAGCGAAAAAAAAAATCATAAAAGTAGGTGTATGAAGCAACAATGTATGTGACTCAAAAAGTATCTCTATCTCTAGTGCGAGTGTCGTTAATGGTTCAGCGCTTAAGTGGCTTACAAAGCACTAGAACACGCGGTGCCTCCAACTAAACGAGCACAGATACTAGTATTTTGCAACCGTTTTCTGATGCTGCTGTTGCATATATAAGCATTAAGCGCTATAAGATGTAAAATGTATCTAGATACAAAATGTATCTAGATACAAAATGTATCTAGTTACAATACAGACGTGCGCATAGAGAAATACAATTAGTCGACAACATTTACTGCTGCTGCTGCTACTGCTTAGCTATGTAGTTAAACCGCTGTGAAAGCCAAACCCCAAAACGTACATTCAAACGACAACATTCCGTACAGAGAACTTCTATAGATTAAGTTCGGCACGTTTCACCGACAGATACTCGTACTAGTACTCTTATATGGGCACATAGGTCAAAGCATTTAGCTGCCAAAGGTCGTTAACGCTGTCGATACGCTGCTATTTAGCAACTCGTCTCAACTCGACGACTTTTTGCATTTTCGACAATGTTTAAATTCAATAGAAAATAGCGAGTGACACAGGTTACATTTTCATTTTTCGGCGAGGTTTTTAAGCTTCGATGTTGAGGTTTGCCATCCAAGTCTATGTCTACGTCTACGTCTATGATTTCGGTTTCGGTTACGGTTACGGTTTTGCTTTGACTTGTCGTCATTGTAGTACGTTGCTCTATTTTGCTTTTTGAGTGGCTTTTTGTTTGACAAGATAATGCAAGCTAAACGACAGTAGTGCAGAACAACAGCGTTCTGGTATGTAAGTAGTTGAATTGAATACAGGTTCTGATGTTCGTTGTGTACAGCATTGATGTATCGTGCAGATTGCGCTCAGCTTAGTTTGATTCGGCAGCACTCTTTGCGTTGTCATCCACGTTGTCTGCTTTGGTTATTAGCCTGCTTGGTGTTTTTATCATAGCAATCGTAGTTTGTAGTCTACTGTTCAAACACCAGAAGAAAAGTCTACATTTGACAAAGCAGAAATTAGTGTAAGCATAGAGATACATATAGTAAATAGCAGATAAAGAAGGATACAAGAAGAATATCTGTTGAAGATACAGTCGAGAACGAATTAAAATGAAAATGAGATGTGAATTATAAATGTCCGTATGTCCTATGTGAACCAGACTTGTAATATGGTAGAACCACTGAAATGCAGATTTATTGTTTGTCACGTAAAGTTATTATATCAATTTATTTCATAATTTTTCTTCATATCTAGCCATCTCTATGAATTTATTCACTTAATCGTATCTCTCGCAACCTTATATACCCGAAACTTTGCTTTTAATTCACTTATTACCCGTCGATTAGTACTTGCATCTTTTCTTAATCTAATGTCATCTCAGTTTTTGAAAATCTTGCTGTTTAAAATCTGGAATATTAGTTAATTCAAGTACTACTGCAGCCTTAATGAAACACTACCTGACATCTGTAATGCAACTTCTAAGCTTCTCCGTACTTTATACTCTTATGTGTACTATCACTAGCATAATTTTATATTAAATAGAAAGTGCTTGTTTATTAAATTGAGATACCGGCATTTATTTTTGATGAGTTATTTCTTCTTCGAGTAATCACCATCTGCTTCGTGCTGTGATGATGTCCTATGATCCGGTAGTTAACCAGCAATACAAGATTCGTCACAGCAGAAATTTATTTGATCGACAGCATGAAACAATTTTAATTTTTTAGCCAGAATAAAAACATTAATTCGATAATAATATACATCTTTTTATAAATTATTCGTGTTATCGATCGTCACTCTGGGTGTGTGATCTGTGGTGGCTTTCCACGCCATTATCAGCCAGAAATGACGTAAAGGTGTCGAGGAACACCCGAATCGAACGAAATTTCTTTCACTATATATTTAAAAAATAGACGCAGAAAAATAAATTAACAACGTTTGAGAGTAATTATATTTATAAATCAAAAACAAAAACATAAACGAAGTATGGTAATCAAATAGTACCAAGTCCCTTTCGCCCGAATGGCCCCTTCTCCCATTTCCTCTTCTCCTCATGTTACCTTCTGTCAGGCCGCTTTGCTCACAAATCCCTGCCCATCACCTCCATGATTAGGGTTAAATGTAGTTTATATGTGAAGATATAACAATTTGTGAAAATTAATATTTTACCTTCTCCGAATCTCCTCCTGCCCCCTTGCAAGGCTTCGCCTGTCCCTTCTATGCCTACTCTATGTCCTCTTTCCCGTCAGCCCTATGTACCCTTCCCCCAATGTCCCCAATGTGTGTTTATATATGTGAAGAATAAAAAGTTACGAAAATAAAGAATCTGGGTCTCCCCCTGCAACCTGTCCCCATCTCAATACTCTATCTCCCCGTTGTCCCATCTTCCCTTGTCCACTTCCCTTCATGTCCCCTTCTCATCATGTCCCCTTCCCCCATGAACCCTTTTCAAATTGGCCCTTTCCCCTTCGTGTCCCCTTCCACCCTAATCCATGTCTCATCACCCTTTGTCTCCTTGGGTTCAATATAGTTTCTATATGGATGAAATTTCGTGAAGGTCAAATCTAACACTTTTTGTATTGAAACGGTGTAAGAAATTCTTAAATTTTGTTTTACACTTTTTTTCAAGCCCTCATTCGCCAATTGCGTTAGATAAAGAAGTTTATTCCAAAAATTCATTGTCGTGTCCCGATAATAATTTCCATTTGACGGAAGTGATCTTTCCAGCGACATCCTGGAAGAATCAATGACATCCAATGAAGAAACTGTGACTCACTGGTCGTAAAGAGGTTCCTCAAAAGTTTTTTTTGAAAATTTGCACTGGCATGAATATGAAGTTTTTAGTTGCTTACGACTCCGTTCCGCAATGAATTAGACTTCGGCAGTTATGAAGTCAATTTTAATGTTAAGATGTACCCTAACAGCGCGATGCGGTGGCGTGTACTGTTTCAAGAATGAAATCACGTGGACAAACGCTTCGAACGCGGGGTATCACAAGACAATGAAAAACAGATGTACAAGTAATAGGATTGCCGGATGCCGAATTAAGCAATGGCTTAACCATTACTTAAATGCTGATCAAGAATACATATGTGTCTGTAACTTCTCTTTCTGCCGTTACATACATTTCTATAAACACAGTATACCCTTTTACCCAATAATTACAAGGTAAACAGTTTTTTTAATTTCGTATTAGACAGTGCTTTTCGTACGATCAATGTAATCACTATATTCGTAGAGCTGCTTTATTCGTTTGACAAAATTTGATCGTGCGAACGTGTTTGCAAATACCAACTTGGCACTCGTATTACCATACTTAGTCGTAGCTATGAAGCACCCAACATTACTAATTTAAACTTTTAATTAATACTTACCACTCAGTTATTGTGTTATACCAAGCTCTTTACCACTTATGTGGCCACTGACCCGAGAAAAAACTGAAAACTGAAAACTGAAAACTGAAGTTTTTCTGCCGGTGCTTTTTCTGTTTTCGCTTTGCTCTGTGGCCATGTGCTCGGACTAATTTACTTTTCATGTGCTCGTGTCATCGTAACTAATTTAGATGGCAGCAACTTACATGAGAACTCAAATACTTAAAATGGCCACTTCAGAAGTTTGCATCTTACCTGTTCCAAATATACTTGAATATACATAATATACACAAATTATTTTATGATAAGTTGGCTACATAAAAGCACAGTAATTTTTTAAATGTACTTCACTATAAAACCAAAGGGCATTGTACTGTGCTGCTGCTACCTAACTATCTCAAAACGTTTATACAGAAAAAAATAGAAAAGAAAAAAGAGTTAAATGCTGCCTGACAGCAGACGCAAGAGCAAGCGTAGCCAGCCAATGTGCAATGACTCTTGGCTAAAAATGCTGTAAAATGTTGCTGATTGGTATTCTACAAGCTACAAACATATAAATATTGATGAAATGTGTGTGCCGAACTATGGCAAATTTTAACATGCTGCTGCAAGTGCTTTAAACTTTGAGTTTAAACGTTCGAAGCGCTTTGCGAGCAGCATGCGAAATCATTAAAAATTCTTTGAAAATTCTGTGTCAGTCTGCCATGCCGTGCTCTGCCGTGCTTTGCCGTGCTGCGCGCTCTGCATGTCTGCATGTCGATGCCATTCACTCAACAGAACACATTCACTCAGTCGAACCGCTTGTTGCCAAGTTATTTATTATTCGTGTCAGACTTTCAATCGACGTAAAAATTATCGAAGCGTTTTAATTTTTGGTTTGCAGTCCTTTGCAGTCTCATGCTGCGTCTGTCTGTCCGTCTGTCTCTCTGTCTGTTTATTCAATCCCTGAAGCGCTCTTGTTTGCGCACTTTGGTTAGTGATGTGTGAGCGTTCGTTCCATTAAACGCAACAGTTCAAATAGTGTATATATGTGTTATATATAGTGGCAGCAATACAATTTAAAACATATTTTTTGTGTTGGTTTTATTTATTATTTTATTCTTAAAATTTCCTTTTTTTGTTTCAGATTTTCATGAATTTTGCATGCACTAAATATTAAAATCGTGAGTTTGCCATTCACCGCGAACGTTGCCATTGTCAATTCAACCGCCATCGGGATTTGTTTGTCTAGCACGGATATTTATCGTATTTTTAATTGATTTCAATGCGCGTTCCAAACGATTTCTACTCTACAATTTCATATCGATTTCGCTCGTCAATCAAAATTTATTCATTTATGAACATTCGATGCTAAAATCAACACTAAAATGCTGCTGCTGCTGCTGCTGTGAACTATCAGCAGTTGGCTCTGTCGATCGTCTACAAATGCCAATTGGCACGTTGTGCAAATGAACATTCAACATGCCTGACCCCAATATACGCCTGCTACCAACACTCCTGCGGCAATGCGAAACACAAATACCAAAAAAAAAAAAAACCCTTTTATGCTGGGTGCTGTTGTAGACTGCTTTAAAATATGTATACATATGTATATCTGAACATTTAAGGATATTCATATAAAATAAATATTTTCCAAAAATGCGCATCAATTTATAAAAGCAATTTTGTGCGTTTCTATATTGGCTGGTGATGTTGTTAATGATGGCGACGGAGACAGAGAGTACGGCGGCCATCATTGCGCACTTCAGCTGGCCTTCAACCATTTTGTTGCTAACGATGCTGCGGCTACTATGGCGGCTGCTGCTGCTGGCTGTCAATGTTGATAAATATTTTCGCCGAAAAACGCGTGTCGGCATTCATTTCAAACGAATATTCAGTTGCTCGCATATTTTTGGGCTTTATTGGTTTCGATAAAACTGTTGCAGATATTATTGGGTTTTTATACCAATTTGCCACGTATGAGGTTGACAGCAACAATTACAACAATAACAACAACAACAACAACAACAACATCAACAACAAAATCCATTGCATAAATGCTATATCTGATAAAATGTGCAACGTTATTTTTGTTATTTCAGCTGAACATTTCATTTGACGCAATCAAATATTAAATTTTTAATAGTAAATATCTGCTTCACTAATTCAAGCACGAACGTATCAACCGACATGCATGCTCAGCAACCAAGAACAGAGATTGACAAATAGTCTGTTTCAAAAGTATGCAAGTTTATGTATAACAAACGATAAGTGTTATTGAGGAACTACGAGAGAGTGCACAGAAAATAGCACATATTCTTAATTCATTGCATACAATATTAACTAAATATAACAGTTTACTGTACGTTTGCGACTTTTCATTTATTTTCTTGTTAACCATAATTGTACACTGCCTTAGAAATGTTTGAAAGTTTGTGCAAATCTTCGTAACAGGCAGAAGGAGTATGTGCTCGTATATATTATTGATCAGCAACCAAAGTCTTTTCGATGTAGCTATGTCCGTTTATCTATCCTTGAAAGCCTGAGAAAGCTTGTAGATTATTTCGAAGTCAAGAACTCGCAACTACAGCAATCTTATTTGTTATACTCTGCTCTGGAGGCCAAGGGTGTACTTAGTTTGCGAAAATGTATGTTACAGGCAGACGGACGAGTGGCAGACCCCATAAAGTATATATATTTTTGATCAGCATAGAAAGCTGGATCATTCTAGCCATGTCCGTCTGTTTTTCCGTCCGTCTGTATGTTTGATCAAAGAGAATTCGGAGACCATATAGAGCCTTCAACCTTTTACTTTTATATTCGCCTCAATGAAAATGAAAGACCAAACTATGCATTTTCGGCTATGAAAAATTGGTCAAACTGTTTTATGCCTTAAAAAGCGGCAGAACCAGAGATGGTTCGCTAAATTTCGTACTGGCAATTTTAATGTCAAAAGGCATAAGCTGGTCAGGAACATATAAAGAAATTGATTGAAATCAATCCACATTCGACTACTTGTGACATCGCAAAGACACTGATCCTACAACATTCGCGCGACGGTCCATTCGATTGGATTTTTCTTTTCTATTACTTTGCTACTGTACACTGAAATCAACTAAGTTAAGTATAGCTCTAACAGTTACTTCCAGTTCAAGTCATTCAAGTCATTGACATATACGAACCGTTGTTGAATCTGTTCGACAATCATGTTCGGGATCATTTTTACGCTGATCTACTTGTCGTTGAAAATATAGACTAAATAAACTAAAATAGTGCTGATATGTCAATATTTATATTTTGGATATTCGATATTATTATATCGGTACTTTCCAACTATTAAAATATCGTTATTTCATACCAATCCGATATACTGAGGTGTTGGAGTTAATTTTAAAGTAATTTTTTTTTTTGATTTTTGAGTGTTTATTTTAAAACACAATGCTACAATGTATGTCATTGAAAGTATTGCCCATCCTTAGCTACAACATTTTTCCATCTCTTTGGCAGCATATGGATTCTGCGTCGGAAGAACGGCTTGTCTTTTGAGGCAATCCACGAATCGAATCGACGATTTTTTGGTATCGTCGTATGAAGTAAAGCGCTGCTCAACCAGGTCGTGGGTCATCGATCTGAACAAGTGGTAATCAGAAGGGGCTATGTCTGGGCTATAAGGCGGGTGGGGTAGCACATCCCAATTCAACGCCCCCAACGTTTCCTTGACGGATCTTCCAACATTTGCCGAGCGTTGTCATGTTGAAAAACCACCTTGTCGTGTCTTTTGGCATATTCCGGTCGTTTTTGCTTCAATGCTCGGCTCCATTGCATCAATTGTTGTTGGTAACGTTCACCAGTGATGGTTTGGTTAGGTTGCAGTAGCTCATAGTACACAACACCCTTCTGATCCCACCAAATACAGAGCATGAGCGTGGCACCATGAATATTCGGCTTGGCCGTCGATGTTGACGCATGGCCGGGAGGTCTCCATGATTTTTTTTCGCTTTGGGTTCTCAATACAATGCAAAGAACTCGTCCGATTATGGCTGTTCGCAAGTGAAAAATCTCCTTTCGACGTCTCTTGGCTTCAATTCGTACGGCACCTAATTTCCTTGCTTTTGAATCATAGTAATGGCTTTGAGGCGTTTGCCAACTGTTGACAAGTCAACTCCCAATGATTCTGACAATTCGGATTTTCGTCGAGTAATGCTTTCAATTCTTCATCTTCAAACTTTTTGGGCTGGCACGGATGTTCTATGTCCTACGTATCAAAAGTACCACTTTTAAACCGACGAATCACAAGTTGAAATCGATGGAGCATAGACCCGTAAGCCACACAAAGCGTACGATTGGCTTCAGTTGCTTTTTTCTTCAAATGAAAGCACAAAAGCAAACCTTCTCGCAAATTGCGTTTTGTTGGAACAAAAGTCGACATGTTTACAGAACAAACAAAATATGTGGTTTACACTTCATTGGAATGACAAAAACTGAAAATAGAAGCTTATGAAGTAGTCTTTCACATGAATATAGTAGTCACATGTTTACCCGATGTGATTTAGTGCTAGTTACGCCATCTCTTATGAATCCTTTAAAATTAATTACAACACCCAATAAAAAAAACACGTTTTAATAGTGTGCATCGCGCCCACTCTCAATTTACAAACATGCAACTATACCGTCCACTTCAAAGTTTCTGATTTGAAAGCAGCTTTACAATCAATGTTAACTCAAAACATGTGTTATTATAATATTTTTCTCTGTAGGCAAATTGCGAGATTTTATTTGGAACTGATCCTATATATAAACGTGTTTGCTAAATACAGTTGCAATCGAATCAATATATGAATTTAAGAGTTAAAAATGTCAAATGGCAACAGCGGTCCACAGCAGTTTTTTTGAAGCTGGCAATGATTGATTCTCTTTTCTCTCTCTTTACTTATTTCAAAACTAAGTGAAAACAAATCAATTTAAAGTTGGTTCGAACACTTTTTACTACAGTTTAAGAGTCATCGATCTGAAAATGTATGTGGACACTTTATTTTACCCTAAGACACATCCACCCAGCCCATTTTTTTTTCCTTTTTTATGGAAGAAATTAAAGGAGTTTCACGAAAAACGCTAACTTCACTCTTTACCTAAATGAAGTAACATAGAAAACTTCCCAGCATTTAAATTGCATTAAACAAATTAGATTATCATGAATGTAATCTCTAAATGATAATGATAGACAAATGTACACGATTGGGCGCGACACGTTCTAGTTAACTACAGAACAGACCCAATAACAAATTTTTGGATTTCACTAAATGTCGCCAGATGATTTGTGGTCCGCGTCTAGCACGTCTAGATTACTAGATTATTAGAATGGGTTCTCAACAATTGTTTGCTGATACTTTTATCGGCTTTACGCACTGTTTGACCGATCTACTAGTCTATGTTTGCTTCAAAATGGTTTAATGATTGACCACAAAACTTTGATTACCTTCTTGTATTATAATTAATGTTGTATTTGTTGTATACATGAGTGTTTGTACGCTATAGACTTGGAAACCGTCCAACCGATTTCGTTCAAATTTTCAGACATACTTCAGTTAGGCGATTAAACGCATCCCGTAAAGTTCGGTCGGTTTGATCGGTGTTATTTACAAAAAAAAAATTAAAACAATTACGACAATCACACAGGTTGGTTCACAACGTCATACAAAAAAGAAACAGATACTTTTCGTTAGTGCCCTTTCATGCATGAATGTCATGTGCTGTCCGACTGACAATATAGTAGTGCGAGAGATATGATGATACCTGTGAGTACCCTTACTATCTTTCTCTTCTTCTTTTGTTGTAAAAATAACTAAAAAACGACAAGAATAGTATGTACGTAATGAACTAAAAATTAACATGAAATTCGTAACACTGCACGTTGGTAGCAAATTTGGCGGGCTGAGCTCGATTTTTATGTAGAGTATGAGTATATGAAATGAATAAGGCAATCACTATATCATACTAAAGCATAGAATCAACGCGAAGCTATTAAACATAAAATGGGCATTCATTTGTATGCCTCAATGAAATACTTCAATAGAGCTATTAATTTGTGCATTCATAAAAGATGTAACCTTTTTATAAGCATTTTACATACATAGATTTTTTTTTTAAAAGCTTTTACAATTTAATTTCTTTTTTTAGTTAAAGAGTTACAAAGATTAAAATGTACATACTGCATGAACACACTGTCTATGAAAAGAGCATATTCCAATTTTAATTGGTACAAAACATTGCTGTTTATGTTTATAAGCACATTAAGTAATTATTCAGATGTATGCTGCGATGCTGAGCAATCGTCCAGTTCCATAGTTCGGTCAGTCAGTCAGATGGGTAAAAACAGAAAAGCCTAGCATAGGTAGAAGCTATAAATTATGCAATTGTACAGAGGAGGACAGTATAGGATAGTATACTATAGTATAGTATAGCATAGGCGGGTCAGACAACCTGAACAGGATATCACAGCAACCATTGCCACCGTTGTCAAATGAACGTATGAATGGCTAACCAAGTGACCCAAGTGGACGCGTATGGAAGCTGTGCAAATCCAGAATATGGTATGGTGGGCCATGAATAGTTTTATATGCACACACACGTACACACATTCCTCCACAGGCACACATACACACAGTTATATAAATTTCAATTTATCACAGACATGAAGTGTACAGTGTGTACATCGGGGCATGCATGATGTATAAGTAACTTGCCGTACTAAGTGCTGCTGTTAATTATGCTAATTGCGTGGGTATAAAATATAGAATGAAGGTTAGAGTACGATGGGAAGTGGAACAGTAGAAAAAATAAATCAGACATATATAGACACCATTATATATTTACAATGACCTGCTTATTTTCACTAGAACAGAACAGCAGGGCATCCAACATAATGTATACGCAATAAAAATTTAACACTCATATGTTCATTGGCCCAAATAAATAATAAAGGGTATCCTTTTTTATTTTTCGACTGTTATATTTTCAATAGTTATAATGACATTTATTTTCATTAATCATCAAGAATAAAAGCCAGCGAAACGCTTTCGTATCATATTGATCCATATTGAAACTTGATCTCTAAATGGGTTGACTTATAGAGAACTTATTGACTCACAGCCTGTGCACGAAATAAAGCCAGGATCCCATGGATTGTATTAGTAATTCACGTATCGAGCTCTTGAGTAGCTTGAAGTCGACCATTTTTCTTATCAAAAAATCGTCCTAAGTGAGAAAGTTCACTGTTGCCTTATTAATTATTGCCTTTATGATTAGTATTTTTGGACAGCGGTCGGCACGATCGACCGTAATCTACGAATAATTTTGTATATATTGTTGCGTTTGTTGTTAATGATATTTCACCGTGCGCCAATCACACTACAGACGGAGGGCCAGTCACAATAATAAAAACAAAGCTCATTTAAAGTATAAAGCGTAATCTCCTATCTCTTTCACGATCGAGCGTGTTTTCAACTTGTGAGTGGCTTCTCGCATGTAATCGTTTGACATTTTGTGTGTGCGTTTGTAGTACATGTAAAGTTTGTGTATTTAATTCGTTGTGTGAGTGACTATTGTTTAAACCTGTGCACTCAATATATTCAACATATGTTGATGATATATATGTAGATTGTGCACATGTGCAAATGAACACCTTTCAAATGGTATATTTTCTATCAAAATAGGTTGTATACTCTCTCTAAGTGTAGTCTATTAATATATCGATTATTATAGTGTAGTTGGCACTGTGACTGAACCACGTCTATTATACCCACCGATCAATGCAGATAATGCTGTGAGGAACAAGAAACCATGGATCATATAATAGCAGCGTGCCCTGCAATTGCGCGAATGCGGGAATAATATAAAGTATGCACAATAGACCAACCTCTGGTTGCACTGCTTGAGCGCATTAGTATGTACCTGAATCCCTTTCATCATCTTATCTTATCTTATTTTACCCTTTCTATAATATAATACCTACAACACATTATCCAGCCCCGTCCCTTATAAAGGCCACAAGGTCCATTGAATTGAGTATTTACACATTTCTTCTTCGTTTACACATTTCTTAATTGGCAATACAACCGTTTATCGGTCATGTACGTAAAAAGACGCAGCGGTTCGCCTGTTGCCAGATATTGTTAATATTAAGCTAGTGGCGGTCGTCCCAGACTTGTCATCGTATTCGATGATTTCACTGTGCCTTCACTGGTAAAAGTTTTACTGCGAAGAGAATCAATTAATTAAAGGGAGTTACCTTCTCACCTAGGAACGGTTTTTCACAGGCTACCTATGAAATACGTGTGTTAATGGACAAAAGTTGCAAAAGAAACGTTTTTGGGCCATTCCCAATTGAATGACAGACAATATATTTCTCAACTAATGTGGACTCCTGCAATCGATCCAATCTGGCTGATACTGTCCCAATATAGTATTTAAACGCCATATTAGCCAATCTACAAAATATATTCCAGGGCCTCCTCGTCCTCTAGATATCATCTGCATATGCTGTCACTGTTAATACCTATTTTGATCAGGTTTTTTTTTTTGAGCCTGCAATGCCTAGTAAAAAACCCTTAAACCATTCTTAAGGTTTTTTTTCACCACCTAATGCAGGTCTACGCTCTTTTCTTTTCATATGCGCCTAACAGTTTCTTACCCCGTCCATCCTGCCTCACAGTTTTTCCAGAGTTTATCTTTTTCACTAGGATATATATCTTCCTGGTCGTAGACCGCAAAATGATTCCGGCCAACAAGCAGACTCACTGCATCCCATCTCTCTAATTTATCCGACTCCTCGTTACCTGCTATGACCGGGTACCCCTAGTATAACATTGTTATATTTAATCTGCCTAGATCCTCAATATTTTAGAAATTACTTGGAATTGATTGCGTATGAGTTCAGCATACAGCGCCGTATATTACCACGGATCTGAACATAGTTAGGTACATCCCGCTTAAAATTATAATTTTTCCGTGAGATAGACATATGTAGATCCTTACTTACGACAATTTTCACGAGTTTTTTCAATGTGGAACGTTGGTCAAATGTTATCCCAAGATACTTACACTACTTGGTGAAATCTATTAACGTTCTATCACTCTTATGGGTTTGAGTGCTTTCAATTTATACCTCCACTTAAATGGGACAATAATAGTTTTTGTTTTGGATAATTCGCAGGTCTACTTTGGTGCACCAATTTTGTGTAATTTTTTTGCCCGGTCTAATTTGATAGCATAATTGGATCAAATTTAGCCATACAGACTAGCACACTAGCACGATATCATCTGAATAGCATTGGCATTCGAAGCAATTGTCTGTGAATATGTACAGTAGCTCATCAACCATCAGGCTCCACAGGAGTCGAGTTAGTACACCTCCTATGGACAGCACTCTGATGTTTTGACGGTGATAATATTGTTGAATAGATCGGCTACCTCCTTACGAGTATCAAACTGATGTAGTGGTTAACCCCTTCTTTGCAAAGTACACCTCCTAATGGGATGTGTTTTCCAAATTGCCCACAATATTCATAAAAGCGCATAAATTCGGATAACTTTTCAAAGTATTTGAAAGATTTATGAACATTTTTTTTTTTTTTAAATGTTTTTAGCAAATTTTTACTTAAGAGCTGTTGAGCCTTATGGAGCAGAGCTACTCATATTACGTCAAATTACGTAAACTGTAAACGTATAATTAAAGTGGCATAACAAATTTTGCACATAATTGCGCCATTTTGAAATATTTGATTGGAAAGTTGACTGTGATTACGTCAAGTGTGCGCTGGTTGAGTCAACGTCTTTAGCTCAGTAAAGTCTTCGATGAGAGTATAAACGCAGTAATCCAACACCTGTATTAAATTTTTCTGAGTATTATTGGTCCTACAATATGTTTGCAAAAATCAAAACGCAACATGGGTGGTCACACAGGCCAAATATTTTGGCCTAAACACAACCAAACTCATAGTTTTTTAGACATTTTTATACAAATAACCTTAGCTTTGTCTATCTATGAGAGCGTTGAGATATAAACGTAGAAAATTGTTATCAAACGCCAGATCAGCTAGAACGATGTTTAAGCGAAGAAACATTTAAACTTGCTTGAAATTCGCAATAAGTTTTAACACACATCATAGTATATTAAATCAAATCTTTCGTTGAGGTGGATATACATAGATGTTTCAGAAAACAAAGTTCTATTGTTTAAAAAAAATAAGCATCTATCTAGTATGAGTATACATAGATATTCACTTGTACGCACACGCAACTTATCAGACACTTCATGTCATAGCTATTGACAGCTGCCCATAATGACATAAGCATACTTGAGAGTGAATGGACGCAGGAAATCAATACAAACATTCATGCAATATTCACATTTATTTATAAGCATACACAAAAAAATACTTGATATTACACAGATGCACACAGTTACATGCACATACGAGAGCAATTTGATATGTCAGTGATTTTTGAAACTTCGAATTATATTGATTTGTGGGTAGTTCCTGTAGTACTAAATCTGCATCGTTTAGTTTGTGTTTAACAGCCATTGAAAGCAGACTTGAAAGGCAGACAGACGGACAAAAGGCAGGGCGGTGTTGAAATTGAACTCAAACGTAATAGTGTGGTAACTTTGAAGTATTTGACATGGGTAAACCGCATTATTGTCAATCAGCGACCAAGAAATTTCTGAGAATAAATTTCTCATTTTTTTCGTCAGTTTACAGCTTTCAATACCTGTCAAACACATACTTAATTATGCAGATTGCTTAAATTTTGTAAAACTGTAGAATATAAACAGATGATAGTTACAGTTAGCAGTGCTGCACTTAAAGTTACTACGCGAAAAATTTAAAAAGTCTCTGACATATTATATTGCCCTCGTATCATCCTTGTAATTGTCAATGTCCAACCCATCTTAAATGAATCGAGTATAACAAGGACTCAATAATGGCAGGAGCTGTAAGTAGCACAAAAGCAAGCAACACTCAAACACAAAATATTTATATCCAAACTAAATAAACATAAAAAAGCAAGACCATAAACTGCGGCAAAATATTTGTGTGAATTTGATGAGCACTATAAATATTTGATTGCCTGCTTTTAGGCATAAAACAGGCAATTTTTTTTTCAAGAAAAATAAAACCTTGCCGACACCGAAGTATGCGCCATGTACCAGGATAAAATGCGTTTGGACATTTGAATGGGTTTCCTGCTGAAAATATAAACAAAAATAAAAAGAAGTGAAGTAAAGTGGCAAGCAGTGCAAAAGAGTTGTGAAACTACTTAAATATAAATAGGATTTACATTTGAAAGGATATGCGTAGCATATGTGAAACGTCAAAGTTTTAAAGTTTAGTAGTAGTAGAAGTAGGCGTTCACTTTATATTGTTTAAGTTGAAATTCATGCGATATTGGTTTTAAATTATATTATGAAATACCATTATGGTACTTAAGCCTGATTGGCTTTGGTAAATACGAGTCAATCGTATGTAGTTCAGTTGTGTACAAATACAATAGTTTCAAAGCACTATAATGTGTTACTGTTTTAAAATTAGGCGTATGCACAAATTTTGATTGATTTATTGGCTGGCTACTAATAAAGTAGTTGATAGATCAAGTTTCATATTTATATCAGAAAAATAACGAGGGAATGTAGTTTACATTGAAAATCATAAAAATTTATAATATTGACGAAACGATGTCGTTAAACTTAACAAACTAGCATCGTGCCTGTACTTTCACCATGTATATAATTTCACCATGGTGTGGTGAACTGCACAACTAAGTACTATATTCGTGCTCATTGGTTCGCATAGTTTCACTTTTTGATGTGGTGAATTTTGACTTGGCGAATTCATAGCCAATATTTAATCAGGTGTGCTGGAGAAATTTACAATAAAAATTCTGACTGTCAACTTTTGTTCTAGTTTGAGCGAAGCTTTTTGAGTCACCTAAATAAAAAATGTTTATAAAATTTAAACAATATTCTTATAAAAAACAAAGAAAAAGAGGGCAGGTTTCTATGGAATATACTCCTTATTGAGGTTGGCAGTTATATCAATTCACTTTATCTGAAGCAGGAATAGTAGAGTCTGAATAGCTAATCTTGAAATCTTTATCTCATATAGCTTCCGCGATCTCGTAGTTCAAACGAACGTTCAGACATTAATTTCTATTTATAGTTTAAGGGGTCTGTAAAGCTGCTTTCTGCCTTTCTGCACTAACTGAATATGCCCTTTCACACTATTGGTACAAAAATTTATATATTATAAAGAAAATTTTTGATATAACGGAAAATGTGGAATATCGATATTTTGATATTTTAAAAGTATCGATACATTCATGTAGAAAGTACAAGTCATGAAATATCGACATTTGGTCGTTATTTTTTTGCCAACAAAGAAATTAGGTCAACAAGATGAGCAGATTCGGCGAATGTTCGTGAACGACAATGACCTGCACCACAAGAATCTGCAACGCAAAAGAAAATACTTGGGGTATATTCTGCAAGCCACTGACATACATAAGTAAAATCGATTGCACGGTTATTCAATACAACTGTTTAAGAAACACCGTCTTGTACCATTTTTGAAAGCAAATAGTTATTAATTCAATTGGTTTAAGTAAAAGTTAAACAATTAATTTTGGTGTCATAAACTCTTTCATTAAGAGTTTTCAGGAAGATGCGCCTCTATCTTTTATCGCATCCTAGCATCATACATTTATTATGTGTAAATCTTATTTCTAGCGGTGCCTTTTACATATGTACGCTATCTCATCTCTCTGTAGAATATAGTTACTAAGATACAACGAATTTGGTATAGAGCTTTTTCGCCAATTGAACTGCGCTTTGTCGTTGAATTGTTGCCTTAACCTTTCTAACTATTTCTACCGCTATTGTTGTCTTTGGTTTTCCACCTCCATGGCGTTTTTTGATGCTACTAGTATCATTGTAACGTGTAATGATTCGATACACAAACTTTTTGTGCTCACAGAAATGACGTAGCTCATTAACAATGGCTGGTTCCGATTACCCAGCCAATTACAAACCAATGACACTGCTGCGTTTGAACCCATTTCGATAACTGTTTTTTACTGCAACGTAAAACGAAATGCTTCCGTAGGCTTCTAAAAAACATAACAGACTGACGCTTGACAAAACCAGAGCACGCTGTCATTAGCCGTTTGATTGTTATAGCAGCGTGAAGTTGGTAACACTTCGAGCGGCGACTCCTGTTGATTCGAAATATTTATGCTGGCTACAATAGGATTATAATGTAATTATACATAAAAAAATGATATTAATAGACGTAGTCTTCAAAATGAGTACATAGCGTTCTTCCATTTTCGTTTATCATTGTATTCGTTATCTTTGTTCTCACTTTCTGAAATAAAAGAAATAACTTGTAAGATGTTGACACATCATAATATACAATAAAAAAGAAGATTCATGTTCCTCTCCAATACCATATCTCATACATATCTAATATTGGTGCACAGCAGTCTAAGTTAGCAAGCTATTTATAAGCTGTTACTCATTTGTATTCGAAGTATGTAAAAGTTTCGGTTATACCGAACACAAAGATTTCTCTATTTATATGTTTAGCTTCAGTCAAATGCAGCATTCAGTTTTAAATGCCGCAGGCTAAACAAGTCAAAACATTTGTGCTGCAATGTTCGGACACTTTGAAACACAGAGAAAAAGAACGACAAAAGGACGACGTTGCACAACTGCAGCACTAGCAGAGACATGGCGACAGACACACAGACAGACAAAAAGACAGACAGACTGCGCAGGATAATAGGACAAAGAGGCTGTGTAGTATTTAAAATATATAGAGTAAAGGAGCAAGCCTGGCGTAAAATGAAGCCTCACATGCCACATTAATTAAAGTCGGATTTATCTTTATTCTGTTGTCAAGCGTTGCAACTTGCAACTGAAGCAAAGCAAAGCGCTGTGTTGCATTCCACAAAGCGGCAAGTCGCAGACAGATAGACAGACAGACAGACAGACAGACAGACGGACCAACAGTACGTGACACATATAACTAGACAGATAGACGTACAGACGGACCTCCATTCAGTTTTCACCATAGAAACAATGACAAAATAGTCACCGAGTTTTGCATACGCATCAAATGCATCCTTTGAGCGTTCGGTCCCGAGTTGCTCGTTTCGTAAACATTTTAGTTGATATGCAGGCAATGCAAGTTGATTTATTTCATTGTTAAGCCTTTGATATTGTTAACACTCACATGTATGAGAAATATGCTAGTCCTTGAAGCAATTAAAGCGCTTAAAAATATGCATTTGCTGGTCAAAGGAGCAACACTTTAAACAGAAACTATAAATTTCGTAAAATCTAAATCATTCTTGTAGATTTCTTAAATCATCACTCAGCATGATTACATAAAAAAAAAAAGAATAAATTTTAACTTCAATGCAACCGAAACTTTTTAATACTCTTCACACATTTGCTGGGTAAGGAATTTGTTTTTCTTTAAGCCCAATAGTGCGATCGATGAAAATTTTTGTTGTCGAAACTGTAAATAATTTCTGCTATGTCAAACAAACAAAAAAAAAAAAAAAGAACAGTGTTCCCAAATCAACCAGAAATACTAAAATCAGATATTTAATAGGTAAGAAGTCTTTCTTTCTATTTTTTGTTTTTTTCTGACGGAAATTCAAAAATTTTTCTCCTGTTTTTTTTTTTTAGTATGTGAAGTATTTTCTGTAGTAAACATTTTTTTTTTTTGTTATCTGAGTACTCGATGAAAAACAGTTCGTGCCAAAAATTTTTGATTGTTGTTTGACATCGTTTTTTTTAAAGAAGTTTTTGCGGTATCGAAAATGTTCATCTATCTTACTATTGAGCTTTAGTTTCTTAAATTTTTAATGGGTGCTTAGATTAAATATTTGAAGTTTTTGACGGTTGTAAATGGGATAGAGCGTTGTATATAATTTTTTTGCGTACGTACATTTAATGCCACTATTTTTTTTATGTATTATGGCCTACAAAATTATAAAATCACAATAAAAAGAGGTTTTATGGACAGGTTTCCGAGATAGATTTTATTTTCGGAGATAGTTTTACATTTTAGGTCACATCTCGAGTTGGAAATATCCGATTAGGTCGCCAAGAACATCATATTAAAGACATCATATTAAATACAACAAACGACTTTAACATTTTCTTCCAACAGGTTTTGAAGCTTAAGTGTTACGAGCCAAAATATATGAAAAATGTCGACTGTTTGGGCCAAAAAATACTCAAAGCATTTCATGCAAAAAGGTCAAATATTTTCTGATATTCCTGGTTTGTTCAAGGAACTAGGACAGCATTCAATCCCAATCGAACATGCCGTCAATACCAAAGATACGGAGGAATTTCTTACAATGTATTAAACAGGAAAGGCAAGATTGGAAAGTTTGTTCGGATTTAACATTGGTGGGCTTCTTACGAGGACTGTAAGATGGATTCGCGAAATATTACTGCCTTTTATATTTCTGGGACAGCCGCGCTCGCACACACCATTACACGAGTAGGATCTGGCCCGAAAGAGAAAATATCATTGTGGGTTCGGACAACGTTGCATTTAAAGTTCTGGAGAATAAAGAAAGTCTCACCCATTCACCATTATCTTAAACATCTTAAAGATCTTAAACACCTCAAAAACTTCGTTAAACGAGCGTTAGACAAAGAAGGCCAATTGTTAGCATATTTGGTACTTTACTTTTTTCAAGAATTTCTCTTCCGAAAATCATGGAAGAAATCTGTGACAGTCCACAGATAAGAAAAGTGCTCAAAGATGACAATTTCCTATCATTATTGCCACCTATTGAGGCTGCAGCATGCAAGTTGTTCTGTTGCAAGTAGATTGTTTCTAGTATTATTGGAAACAATAAAAGCGCGAATTACAGGGAAATTGTTGAAGATTTGCAAAAGAATTCTGCAAAAATGGGTAAGGAATAAATATTGTTATTCCGTATAATTTTCCGTCTACGTCTTGCATGCTTTTCTTCATTACGTTGGTTTACAACATGAAATTTTCTGTAATTTAATTTCTTTTTCAATTACAACAGGCGTAAATATGTCGCTCAAAAACTTCACTTTTTTGCATTCCCGCTTGCATTTTTCTCAGAGAATCTCGGTGTCGTAAGTGACGAGTACGGTGAAAGGTTTCATCATTAAGCGGGGCTTCAAACATGGTTGGAATCAAGCGGGCGTTGAACCCAGTTTCTCTGAAAAGTTAGGGTAGATATTTCAGCTCTCTAGTCTTCAAATGATTGCTGATACAAAGGTATTGTACAAATTTATACAATATCAATATTATTTATTGGATTCACCTTTTGACCAATTTAAAAATAATTGTTATTTTAACATTAAGAATTTCTTTAAATCAAACATGTTCGATACAACAAAATAAATAAATACAAACTTATTTGTATAGGATCTATACCTCTAGTGAACCATTTTTGAACCTGTGTGGCTTCTGGTTATAAAACCTTTCCATACTAACTACCGAACCAATATTTCAAAGATTGCGGAAATAGAAGATTATCGCACAGACAAAGACAGACAGACAGACAGATAGACAGATAAACTGTTAATACCATAACACACTCTGTGTGAAGAGCATTAAACTTATCAAAGCACTCAAAATAGTTAAATAAATGAATAAAATACTGTATATACAATCTGTGCATGCAGCATAGTTTTTATGAATGAAATCTAAGCCGACAGCAATTCAATTTCTCATATGAAATTTCCTTATAGTAAGGCAAAGTAAATCTTACATTTTGGTTTCTAAACAAATCCACATATTAAAATATTTTATGAAGCATAATTCTCTTAACCCAAAAAATCTTTCCGTAAATACATTTGCTGACCATAAATTGTGCACAAGAAATATCGAAAGAAATTAATAAAAATTATTTGCTGAAATACTAAAATTGAGGTTTTCTTTATTTAAATTTCACATGCTGCAAGATGTAAACAAATTGAAGATATTAAAAATGTTTATTTGCCAGAAGATTGATTGTTTTAGGATTGAAATATTTTTTTTAAATGTAACAGTGCAGACTAAAGGGTTGTCCATAAAGCGAATCTGAACTTTCCTCACTCACTCATTGAAACGTTTATTGTAGACTAGATGATCCCTGCGACGTTGTTCGCGGCCCTCCTCTTTCCGCTGCCACACCTTCCCATTCACCAGCTTCCACATGCTCCTTTACACTACCTCCAATTCTATTATTTTACTACTATTTTGAATATTGACACAAAATTTTGTCAAAATCCGTTGAGCGGCTTCGAAGTTTATAGGGAACCTAGATACATACATACTTCCATTTATATATTAATAAAATAAAAATAAACAAAATTTGAAAAATAGAAGTAGCTAGTAGTTACTCCTTATTACATCAGCTATCTGCCAGTGAAAGTCCCGTCAAAATCGGTCCAGCCGTTTCAGAGATTAGCCGCAACAAACAGACAGACACACAAAAATTGTAAAAAAATGTATTTTGGTATATGTACCTTGCATGCATCCATATGCATTTAGTAAAAAGTGGTTATTTTAATATTACAAACAGACACTCCAATTTTATTGCCATAAACCAGCGACTTTCCGTAGCATCTGAGAAAAAGTCTAAGAACGTTAATTCGCATAACCTTGGTAGCTATTAAACATCACCTCTTCTGGAAATAACGTGTTCTGCGAACTTTTTCTGCAACAACTGCAATATAAAGCTCGGAGTGTGACACATTGCGCTGTATTGTTGGTACCACATATGGTTCAGATCCGCGTGTCAATCAACTCAGGCAACAATAAATCAGTTACCATTCGCTATTGTCACCATTTGACCATTCACGTTTCGGAAGTTGTATGGCGATCCGACGCCGCCTAACTAAAATTCACATCAAACAAGAAGTTTCTCTGGATGCAATGGCGACTCTTGATAGTTCACACTCCACAAATGCGGCAAGGTTGCTTATTCTCGAAGACGTTTAAGCAAATATTTATTGCATCACTGGAGATTTTTTTTTTTTTTTTGTACTCGTTTCCAAATACTCCGGAGCACAATCGGCACACGTAAGTGTAACAATGTTAAAATGGTGACTGTGGCAGAACGTTGCCAACTGAAACGACAATATGCTATCAAGGTTCGGAAATTTTAGGTACCTAAAAAAAGTCCGCGTATTGCTTAAAACAAAACTGACAAAAACAATTTTAGTTTTTTATTTTATTCTTCAATTCGTAGTGCGCTACATCCGGTGAATATGGCACTGTGCAAATTTTTACGATGCCAGAGACTGCAATAAAATTACTAGTTCTTTCAACAGTGTGAACTGGCGCATTCTGGTGATATATATCACTATAAATACAGCGATACAGTTCCTCTTTTTTACTGTTTTCCAACAAGTCTTCAGAATTATTTTTTACAATGACTGTCTGACCAGTATTCAGGTGAATAGCAGCTACAATTTTTACTCTGGAGAAATAAAAAGCCATCATCACTTTTGTTGTCTTGTTTTAATTGGTATATTTGCTGCTTTTCCTGAATCTAATTTAAATTTCATGGAATGCATCGAACAGATTTCTCCGTAAACGAGTACAGCAGAACATCTTTCTATATATATGAATAAAATTTTGATGCTGTTCGTTGTTAAGCGAATCACTTGAGGCCGATTTATAAAAAAAAAAATAAAATAACAATTTTTAATGTTCGTAATAGTTCAAATAATGTTTCTAGGGAAAGAAAAATTGAAAAGTCATACGAAATATTATAAATTTCAGGAAAAACTGAAAGTGCTACTGCATTTAAGTTTTTTAGCAAACTATGTTGAACGATTATGTGGAACAAGTCGAAAAAGTTGAGTTTTGTTAGTAGCAGCCAACACTTTAGAGCCGACACTAAACTAATTTCGTACCAATAAACATTTTAGAGCTGTTACTAAAACGATTGGGATTTTCGATGTGAATACCAATTTTTTTTTTTTAAATGAATTGTAAAAAATGTAGAAGAAGAACATAAACAAATCCACGAAAAACCAAAAAAAAAAGCTAAACTAATATGCATAATGATTGCAAATGAGAAAAAATTTGCAATTTAAAGTGTTTAAATCCTTCTACAGCCTTAAATTTTTCAATATCTTTTTTGTCATTTAAATCAAATCAAATAAAAGTTCAAATTTAGTAAATATTCTGCTTCTAAATTTTAGCAGCAGCTTTAGTATTTACTAAATTTAGTATCAATTTTTTCGAAGAAGTCAATACTAAATGTTTATTAGTACGAAAATCGACTTGGTTCGAGATAAAGTCGACTTTAAATTGTTTATTACTAAGGCTGAATGTGTTTATAATCTTCGCTAAACTTTTTAATGATACATTCGTGTAGCTGCACTTGCTCAACTAATGTAGACGATTGATCAATGCTCCACTGTACCATTTAAAGGCGCACAAGAAGTTCTTTTTTCTCCATCAAAGAAGTAATTTATAGTAAATACGAAATTGTTCAATTTTTTCAATTTTTGATTTTTCCATATTTAAAAAATAAATCACAATGGATACAACAAATGGAACTTACAGTCAACAAACCATTTTAATAGTTCCAATTCACACCGGGCCTTAATAAATCTGAGTCGCAATGCGACAAGGCTATAATAGGTTTGTGCGAATGTATGTAACAAGCAGATGGAGGCATGGTAGACCCCATAAAGTATACAATGTATATTCTTGATCATCATCGGAAACTTAGTCGATTAAGCCATGTACGTATGAGACAACAGATCTCAGGAACTATAAGAGCTGGATACATCAAACTTGAGCATTTGTGTACCCCTTGACCATACATCTTATATGTATTTGACGATGGGGATTTTTATTATTATTATTTTTTGGTTGCCACGCTTACCGCCCCCGCAATTCGGTTTTTCTTATTTGTATGTAAATTTTTAAAGGTATCGTTTGGAAATGCAGCGCACATAATAAGTTTGGGTTTTTTATGTTTTTACATTCATCCACATTTTATCAATATCAAATGATTACATTGCGCTACAGATGTGAACTTCTGTATACATACATTTTTATGCAATTTTGCTTCTAATGAGCATTTTGAATTTATATATATGTACATATGTATATGTTTATCTATTCATATATACTTAGAGTTAAATTCACCACACATTTTAATTTCAATTTAATGTGGTGAATTTATGTAACATGACGTACTATTGGCAGCAAATGGCAACATTCTTTTGTAGTTGTCGTCGTTATTAGCAGAGGGAGAACAGGAGCATAACAGCAGTTGATAGCAGAGAGTGAAAAGACTCGGTATTGATCGTCGTGATGAGCAGTCGCATCGTTGTTAATTCGTCAATAGTCCAGTTGTAAAGTTGTCAAGTCGAAAGACGTCAAGTGGAAATTCGAAAGTAGCCAATCGAAAGTAGCCAGTCGAACTTCGCAACAATCATCAAGTAATGTCGTCTAACCGTCAAATCGTCACTTTATTAAACTAAGCTAAACTAAAGCCGTCACTTTATTAAACTAAAATATACTAAAGTAACGCAGTAGAATTGTATGTAATATTAAACAATACTATATTATTAAACTAAAAGTTCATTCTTACATTTATACCATAGTTGTTGGTTTGCATTGTTTTTCTCTCTGAGAACAGCGTTGGAACCGACTGGTTTATTCACAAACATGTAACAGTAGGTGCCGCAATTCGCTAGGCTGCTCTCTTTGATGTGCCTACGTTGTGAATTGGCAGTGTCTCAATGACTTTCGTGCTCTAACGCCGTCATCGTTAAAGAAACAGACAATAGAAGGCATACCTCGCCCATGGTGGATCAATACAAAGACGAGCGGGTGAGAGATATATAGAGATAGAGAGCTAAGCAAAATAGAGGAGTAATTGTATTGCACTCAATACCGCCCGTCCGCATAGAACGTAGTCATAGAACAAAATGTGAATAACATTCACTATCAAGTCTACTCGTTGGTGACTGTGACCCCACTACATTTGCAGTTTCCTCCTTCTGGTATTCTGTGGGTACCGGTTTAACTTAGCTAACATGCCACTAAGTTAAAAACCGTTTAACAATTATGTCACAGTCTGTAAAATGCATGTAACGGGTGTCCCAGCAAGCGTGCACGATTCAAATTTGGCGCCATTTCTTTGCTGTGCACAAGTGGAACTCTGAAATTTGACGGCTGGTATCTAGTGGCATGAAGTGAATGCTGATTTTGCAATTCAAATTATCTTCACCAATTAGACGAATTTTTAACTAAATTCATTTCATGCACAAACGAAATTATCGAATTTGGGGCTCAGAAAATCCGCAAGTAATCCATGAGAAATAAATGCATCCAGAACGAGTAACTATCTGATGATCTGATTATTATTATTATTATTTCTTTGAAAGTGAAGCCGAAAATGTAGTGACTGTGAATGGCGATACATGCCACAGCTTGCATGACCGAATGATCACCCTAAATTTCGATCTCAACTGGCCACCAAGATCGTGTGATTTAGTGCCGTGCGATTTTCTTTGGGATATTTTGTAAATCCTAGCTGTATGTGAATAAGCCAGTAATAATTCCGGAGCAAGCATCCTTGGTGAGATACAGCCACATCTTTGACAAAATGTCATAGAAAAATTCATGAAAAAATCAAGGGTCTGTGTTCGGAGCATTTGCCGAATATTTTATTCCATGCATAATCAGAACTTATCTACTTTACAATGCAGTTCTAGTGTGTGCAGACACACTGTAAATCTAAATGGAATAGAATAAAGAATTTCAACTGAATTTTTTTTTTTTTTTTTTTAACATAAACTGTCTTTATTTCTCAGAAACATTTCTCACTTCGCTTCGCAAAAAAACCAAATACATTTATATATTTTTATATATATTTATATTATTTTTTTCGTAATTTAAAATTACTTACATTCATATTTGATTTAATTTAATGAATCTGTTTTATTTACTTTTGCCATTTGTTTTTTTGTTTTATTTTTGTTTTAATTTTGTTTTTATATAATACACATTCGTTTTTTGCTTTGCCTCAGTTGCATTTTTTTTTTTTTTTTTTTTTGTGATGCAGATACTTTTCTTTTTCTTTTTTCCTTTTTTGTATTTAATTCATTTTCATTCATTTAGTATTAGAGTCTATAAAGTATATATAACTTATATATTAAAAAGTCTTGTGAGACTACTTAAAAATCACCTTGCTGCTCTATTCAACTAGTTCAGTAATTATTTTGCTCAGCTCTTTCAGTATATTTTCGTTTAGTTTAACTAATTCAGATAGAATATCTTCTTCGAATTTTATGGATTTGTTTGTTTGTTTTGTTTGGTTTTGTTTCAAATGCAGTTTTAAATCCTTTTTTATTTCTCTCTTATAAAGTATTTCTCACTAAAGAGCTTTTAAACGCTTATATTACATTTATTTAAATTGGAATTTAACAATTTCTTATGATTTTTTCATTCATTCATTCATTCATTCATTCATTATTTGTGTAATTATTCGAGATATTCGAGTAAGTATGGTATTATATACTCGTATTATTGTACAGCGTGGCATATGAAATCATCGATAGCTAAATTTTATTTTCTATGCAGTTTAATTTGCATACATTTTCTTAGCTTTCTGTTTCTGTTTCTGTTTTTCTTTTACTATTGCATTTTAATTGGTTTAGTTTGCAAATTTTTGTATGCAAACTAAATATACTTAGTTAGTTGCTTGCATTTACATATTACAATTAAGTAGTTCTTTAATACTTTTTCATTTTATTTACGCTTTGATTCATTTGATCTATTTACAAAATGCAACAATGTCTTTCTTAAGTAAAACTCATTTACAAGGTATTTTATTTTGTTTTTTGTTGTTATAATTTAAATAATTTTATTTAAGCTAGTAGCTTCAGTATTTTGTTTTTGTATGGAGTACAATGTAGAAATTTACTTCTTATTCTTTGAAACTAAGTTGTTTTTTTTTTAACAATTTATTCAGTTTATATGAATTATTGACAAGTTGCGTGTGTGTATTTTGTGCTTTTTAAGGAAGAGTCTTCAATATAGATCCTTGAGTACTGCGGCAGCTTTGACATAAAAAGAACTTTGTAGCTCTAAAAATGTATCTATTAAACTTCAAACACTAAAAAACTTACAAACCCGCAATGTGGCTAATATTTTTAACATGATATTCATAAAAAACTACATAAAACGATAGAAATAGGTACCTGTAATAAGCTGGCTGGTACGGAAAACCACAGAACTATTTTTTTTAAAAATGTACGTGTTTCAAGTGTGTGAAGATAGATTCTGAAACGTATTCAATATATATTTATAAAATATAATGCATTAATTAATTTGCTTAATCCTTTCTGGGCATAAAACATTAGGTGTATTCGCTGATAGGATCTTTTTCTTAGCAATATTTATATCATATTTTACAACATCACTACAACCAGCTTGTATTTAAATCAAGCGAACGTCAATTTGCTACTCACTTGTTAACGACAACGAGTATTTTCCAGTTTCGACATTCGTTGCATAGGCGAGAGAGTAAACAATTTGAGAGCATGACATCATCGGTTTTCTTTTAGAAAGTGTGTGCTCTGCTTAAAATTTTTTTTTTTAATAAGCCTTGCATATCAGAAACATTCCAAAGCGTTCTACATTAAAGCATCAAAGAAAATATTTGTGTTAACTTGTATGCTTTGTATCGTCGAAAATGTTACGAACAGTGGAAAAACCCTATAAATAGTACCAAACCCAAATATAAAAGTCTTCTTTGAAATGAAGTAACTATTTGATTGAGAGTTCCGATGAGACCGATGAGAAACTATGTCAGAGAGTGAGTGGATTCAAATGAAATTATTTTGGCTTTCAATTGACACACTATCATTTATAGACATTGACAGGAAGCAAAAAGACGACTCCAAGAAGAAAAAAATTTTATAACTGAACTATGGTAGGGATCGACTTAGCCGACCAGAAATCGACCATTTATAATTTCAAGCGCAGGTTTTAAAAAATATTGGAAGAAGTGTTCTACAAACTACTGATGGTTATCGTGAAAAAATTGTCGATTGTGTATACCGAGTATAAGAAACAAAAAGATAGCAGAAAGATGCAGTCGAGTGTGCTCGACTATGAGTTATCCTGTACCTTGGCTAATGTTCTTTATTTGACGCTATGATTTGTAATGATCCGAATTATAAACCTACGTGGTGTATTTTATGAGGTTTGACGAAATATACACCAAAGTACATCAAAGATAAACAAAATTTCATACAAAATGTCAAAGATGGAGCCAAATTTGTATGGGGGACTAATTCTTGTGGTATAGTTGGCATGTTTATTTTAAATACTTTATCTACAGAGAGCATATGTGAGTCAAAATATGCTAACTTGAAGTCTGTACCTCGTTTAGTCTCCAAGATTTCTTTGTTCAAAGAGATGTTTCAGACAGACAGACACACAAACAGACAGACGGACAGAACATCAACTCACTTTTGATGCTGATCAAGAATATATATATTTTATGGATTCTGCTACGTATTCTATTGGTTGTTACAAACAAACTTAGTTTACCCTTTTAACGTATACATACAGGGTACATAAAATGTTTTCACGGTTAAACTTTCATGCACCGCATTCCCCCTTAGTATATACAATTTGCCAATAAAAATTGTAAGCCTCCTTTTTCTTTCTATGATGTAGAATTTTCTAAAAGCATCAAAGGAAATTACTTGAAAATCCTGAGAATGTTGCGTCCAATGGAAGGCCCTCTATGACCATTTTGAACCTCACAGATACAAACTTTAAAATTTTAGATAACTATTACCCAAGCGGAATTGTTAGTTAATGATGAAGGTTCATTAAAAGATTTACAAAGTTCTAGACAAAAGCATCTTATTAGTTTGCATTCAGAATAAATGTTGCCATAACATCTTGTTACACTTGCAAAACACACATTTGACTCGGTCCATATCAACTTTCGAATTTCGTATATACTTACTAATTTAAATATGTGCTCAACATCGATATAAGTATCTTATTTACAAATATTTACTACAACATTATTTACAACTACAATATAATGAAGCAAATATATATATATATAAACATTCACACAAAAGAACCATTCACTCAATCATGTATGGAGCGTGGCATAATTAATTACAAATCCAATGGGTCGACAACCAAAAATATTCAACAAATTTTGAATATTTTATAGAAAGTAATGAAATATTAGTTTTGTGAAATGTCACGTTTACATGTGCAGACATAAATGATTTCATTAAAATTTCATTTGATTTAATTTAGCAAATCGCGTTTAATGAATGCGGTGAACCCTTTGAGTCGTTTGCTGTGCGTATCCCGTTATTATCCTTGTATGCATTTTTTTGGCTAACTCTGATTATAATAAGCTCTTTTGTTTGCCATTAGTTTTATTTAGTTTTTGTTTATTTATGGCATTGTTTGACTTTATAATTTTATTCAATTACCGCATTATAAATGCATTCATGCGCATTCAAACGCTAACTCATTTAAATATTCATAAGTGCGCATATGTATTTGCAATTTTAATTAAGTCCAATTGCCTGTGCACTCTGACAGCGCCCATTACATACGCAGGCTGCCTTGTATATTGTACGGCTTGATATTTTTATTGTACAGTTTGATATATTTTATATAGTATAAACGTATCGTATTTGTATTTTTTGCAATGACTTGGAAAATGCAATACGGGAAAAAAAATTGGTATTAATTCTTGAGAATTTGCATGCAATGATTTACTACGAATTTCGATGTGGATTATCTCAACAGAACGTTTTGGCAGTCTCTTATCAGTTCATCAGATTGGAAGGGAGCAAACCCTGGTAGTGACCATCAACGATTAAATGGTTCATTTAACGCCACATATACAGCCGCTGGTGTCTTCGGACTCAACGCCATTATCTCTATTGCCATGGGTATGTGGTCCACGGTATTTCAAGCTTAGTCTCACACCACTGAGGTCTGCGCTCGCTAAATTTTGAATAAGTGTCCTAAGGGCCAATATTACCTATTCAGTTAGAAAAGCGGATTTAAAGGACTAGATTATTGGTAACTTTCTCAACGCTGCCTCTACGAAGCTAACATACTCTCCAACAACTTTCGATTGACTGAGATCGGCTCAATCGGTTGATGGCCACAAGAGTATTGCATGAATTGAAATTGCTCATGAGCTGGCAAGGACTGAATAGGCAACTGCCTTTGTGTATTCCGAACTTTTCTGTGGACTGAGCTGAGCTAAGTCCAAATGCTGCATTGTAGACTTCTTTAGAAATTCTGAGCTGAGACATCATCTAATGAAGATAGATCTCTCCTCAGAAACAGAGTTAAGACTCTGTCTTGAGAACGGTGAAACAATCCTACATCTGCACTGAATTGTCCGGCTTTGGCTATGTTCAGCATCGAACAAATGAATAACTCTGACATATTCAGGAACGTTTTGACAAAGCATAATCTTAGTTTCATTAAAGAGACAGAAAGATCTTCAGAACCTAATCATAGCTGGGGTATGTTACAAAGCAATTTGTTTTTGTCGCAGTGCCCATTTTTTACTTGGATGATGAATTCAAACGTGATCGCCGTTTACGTAAAGAAAAATCTAGTGAAGAGGTTTCAAAAACGTCTGTCAGCAAACATCGATGCTGTGCATCCTTGGACATTGTTGGGTTCAGCATACATTCGATATTATATGAAGATATTATATGAATATTTGACAGTCAAGAAGATTTGTTCCCATTGTACGCTGCATAGTTTGACAATCACCTAGAAAAAAGCTACATTTTGATTGGTGCAAAGAAATGTTGCAGCTGCAGTTTTTTTTTTTTAAATACGTCTTCTGAATGGTGCACAGCCTGAAGTTCTCGGAGAATTGAGCAAAAGCAACCGCCGAAGACGGATTATTCTACAACAAGACAATGACTGCTCTCACACATCGTTTCAGATAAGAGTATTTTTTATTGTGAAATGACTTATTTTTTTTTTACCACACACCAAAAATAAATTAACGTTTTGCCTGAAGTAGTAGTAGTAGTTCAAGGCTTTAAACAACACATTTTGTAGGTACACCCCTCTGATTGGCAAAAAAGCTTCGAAAATTGCAAATTCATCAAACCGTGAATCAAAACGTGCTAAAATAATGTCAAACACTCCAATTGAAACGACAGCTGGTAGCTAACCACGCTGAGGGTTGCCACGATGCACAATATACAAGGCAACACTCGTACGGTATATTAAAAGGGCGCATAAATATTTATGCCACGCTCTAAACTATTCAAAATTATTTATTATATTTAAAATTTGACTACTCAAATGAAATGCATGAAATTACAAACTGATTTATACAATTCACACAAATTCACACACACACACACACATTTGACTATTGTTTAGTTATTATAATTATGGTTTTTCATTATAATAAATATTGTGTTACCACTATTATTCTTTCTTTTCATTTCATTTAAAATATTTTAATTTCAAAACTCTGCATTTTATTACAATATTTTGCGAAATAAAGTTGTTTTTTTCTTCAATATTTTCTTAAATTTATATACTATTATGATACTATTTAGGTAATTATTGTTTGCAAAAGAGTTTAAATTGTAAATGTATTTTATATTTATTAGTATATGGTATATATGTGTATGTATTTGCTAATATTTACAACTCGCTGCTGCTCTATACTTAGCTGCTCCTTCCTTTCTGACTTTGTGTGCGTTTCGTATTCAATTGTGCACTTTAGTTTTGCATTCCAATTGTCGTACATGGCAATCACCTGTTAATTAATCCATGTCGTGCAGCTGATGCCAGCGTTGCACAGAGCCACGACAAGCAACAATTCACATAAACCGCCAACAGTGTTGCCATTCTTAACCAATGGCTAGAAGCGGTAGCAGCAGCAGCAGCAGCTGTGTGTAGGTGGTGTAGTATGCCGTGCAACATTTGAATGTGTCTTGTAGTGGTTGTTGTGGTTGTAACAGCGCTGACCGCCATTGCGGCCATCAAGGACATCGATAACGGTGTCGCCGTATGCAGCAAACTGCTGGCGCTGCTGTTGCCGTGCTGCATGGCTGCCGGATGTTCACCGTTAATAACGTGCACCACAACTGAAGCGGAATCTATTTTCAAAGAGTGTGTGTGTGAGAGAGAGAGAGAGAGAGAGAGAGAGAGAGTATATGTAATAAAGTGTGACACAGTGCAAATTTAAGATACAAGATAAAAATATTCAATCATATGAGCAATTTAAAATTTCTATATAAATAAATGAAACAATAAATAATTCTGCAATGCAGAGTATGCGCGACTACGAGATAACTTGTACCAAGGTGAATTTATGTATAAGGTAATATATTTCGCTGCGGTGTCTTTCTTAAATGGTCTGAGCACAAATCAAACACGATATATCTGCTAAAAAACATTAACTTGAGTTTTTGGAGCATTTGGATTCAGAGTGACACGCCATCAGAAAGTCCTTACTACTACTGAACTGGAAGCTATTCTTGAAAAATGGACTGTTGTGGAGATAGTGATGGAGATATCAGCATAACGCGCCCCAATGCCGACGATACAGTTAGTGATAATGAGGAATTTGACGACATTGTTCAATTTATGTGCTATGAACCGGAGAGATTGCCGGACAATTCGAAATCGAATGTGTTTAGGACGATGGGAACGAACACATGCCATCGAGCGGTGATGATGATATGGCTGTCGTAAATGAAACCGAAGTAAAACAAGAAGAAGAAAATATTACACCGGTTGCCTCAACATCCACGAATCGATGAAGGAATGAAACCAAAATGGTCTCGGTTGCAAAATTATCAATGCGATGTGATTCGATTCGATTATACAGCTACTTCATACAAAGCATTGTATGAATCCTATGCAGCTTTGGGAACTGCTCATTGAGAAGGAGGTGTTGAAATTTTTGGTCACTTCGACCAACCATAATGCTGTGTCCAATAATTGTCTATCATTCATTGCATCAATTAGCGATATGAAAACTATGTCGGACGTGCTTTACATCACCGATTGTCAAAACTTGCCGCAAATACATAGTTATGGGTCAAATCGAGCATCGTTAGGATGCGTGCTGATAAAAGAATATATTTCAAGGGACAGATTCAAAAAAAACTCAAATAATTCTTACACGTGTCCAACAACTCAGCATTGGATCCAAATGAAACCAATTTTCAAAATTTCCACCATTGCATTGAATGATTTATTCAACAAATAATTCCTTTATTTCGATTTATTCAACAAATAATTCCTTTATTTGTTTGCATTCGTGCGAAATATACATCAATTGAAAATAAATTCGTTTCGGGTACAAGTATTGTTGTTTAGCAACGACGGAAGTCTATATTTTATCAGTTCATTTCATACGCTGGTGCATCGGAACAGTAGGACTCAGATTTCGGACTGGGAGAAAGGATTGTCCTATCGCTTTTGTCACATCTGGAGGACCCAGACTGTTACTATTGACAACTTGTTTACAAGTCACAAACTAATGATTCGTTTGTCAAACGATGTTTTCTTCGCTCTGGAATTTGATGAACGTCAAGGAAATTTGACTTGGAACTATAGAGCGATAAATTATATAGAGAAAAATTGCATTTTGTCCATCGGCTCATGCTAAGCTTTTCGTCCATTCATTCTTATAATTTCAGTTCGTATTCTTACGAAAGAATTTCCTGAGCCAACAATGGCCCACGCGAAACGGTATAATCGAAATCAACGGAAAATGGTTAAGATTGAACAGCCTCTTTCGTACAACCAATACAATCATCGCTTGGAAGGTGTGGACCTTTGCCATACGAAGTGGTATTGGCCATTAAAAATAAATGCGTTAAACACGGCTATGATACTAAATGTGTGGAAGTTATACTGCCTTTGTCGTAAATATGACAAGAAGCCACCGATGTCTCAATACAAATACCGAATCGATTACGATTAAGTTCAATTATCATTATCGGGGTAGAGCGTCGACTTCTGGAGCACAACTGCCTGTGCGTTACGATCGTATCAATCATAACTCTATACTCGTTATCGTTCTCCGCAATGCAGTGGCAAAATTGAATATGGTTGCTCGAAGTGCCTGGCGAACTTGCATACCGCTCTTTGCTTTCTGGATTTCCACATTGGTGTTGCACCAGATAGGATGAAAATAGCTAAGGCTAATATAACAAAAACTCTAATTTAAATGGTTTTTTCTTTTTTCACTCCAAATACAATTTCTTCATTTGGCACAAAAAAGCATATTTTATTTTTCGGGTATTAAAGTATACCCCATTTTGTTAAATCTAATGTGATGGACATCAATGGATTTTGATACGGTTTGCGCTGTAATTTAGAGAAAATCTTCCGGAAGTTTAGTACTTTATACAAAATTGAATGCCGTTTCCGTTTCCAACTGTTTTCTTTGGGCTTATTTGAAATAAAATGTGTACATAAATCTCCAAATGAAAACTATTATTCGAAAATTGGACATACTGAATGGACCACCTATAATGGAGTCGCGGCCAACATTTGAATGAAATTATCTTTAAAAAGTAAATGTCAGAGATGGTTCCTTCGAGTCATAATAAATATTCGTCGGACATCTTATTACATTTTAAGTGTTTTATTTAAAATTAAAAGAAAAACAACTCTAAATGAATCACCCGTTACAACAAGCCATTCAAGTTGAATTTATATTATACTCAGTTTTTATTTTAGATAGATTGCATATAGATGCCATATTTTGCCACAAAACCAAAAGCAAAAACAAAAGCAAAAACATAAACATAAATAAATAAAAGCAAATTGGTTTTAGAATATTTCAATAAAGTTCATGAAAAGTTTTAACGAAACCAAATTTTTTAATAAAGAGAATATATTTTATCAGATTGTGGCATTCGTTAGCAAACCGCAAAAGCTGCTCGACGCGCAAATCAGCATTTGATCATTTGATCCATTTAAGCCATTTGAACACTATTTGCTGGCAACTGATTGGTTTATTGGCACGTAGTCTGAGAGACGTGGTGCAACACCATTAAATGTGGCAGAGTTCGAAGCGATGGCTTTGATGATGTGAATTTCGCTGAGGATGAGGACGATGTTGATGGTGAAGGTGAAGGTGATGGTGATGGTGATGGTGGTGACTGTGTTTAGACGTAATTCGACAGCCAGACGAATTAAGCACGTGCGAATGAACTTGAAAAGAAAACAAATTTAGATAGCAGCCGAAAACAGAAGCTCTGTCGGGCAACCAAAACAGTCACTGAGAGACTATATTGGCCTTTTTGAAGCACATTTTTAGAGATTTAATTTCAGGATTTCTTCTATTTTTTTTTTTTTTTTTTGGTATTTTTTTCAAGTAGCTTTGGCTTAGCACTTTTGCATAAGCGACAGACTGCTATGCTCATTTGATGTGACTTTCAAATAAAAATAAAATAAAGTAAATAAAATAAATTTGCAAAAGAAGTTTAAATAAGCGCACACACACATAGGTTCATCAACTCACCTGAGCTGCTCGGCGAGCAGGTATAGTTGCCTGAATCCGCTGGTGTCGCCTTCGCAATGAGTAGCTTGCTGGTGCGCGTTGAACGCTCAGTTATGACGTTGATACCGCCACGCTGCGAATAATTCATCACACGCTTGCCCTTGTACCAATAGATGAACGACGGCGGTATGGGCGACTGCATAGCCAGACAGGTGAGATTTATGTCGCTGCCACTTTTGATGAAAAGCTCAGCGTTGCCAAGGATTTTCGCGCGAGAAACTGCAAAATGAGAAGAAGAAGTAGAAGCAAAAGTTGTAAAAAGATGAGCATACTCATTTACTATGGGGTAAAAGTTTAAAGCATCAAATAAATTTTAGCTGCCATGCAAGAATGTGAAGATAAGCGCTTGAAGGAATTCGCTTGGCATAGTGCGACACAGCTGCGTCCTTTGTCCTTACTCCAGTCTGTCTGTCTGTCTGTCTGTCTATCTGCCCGCTTCCCTGCATGTCCTTCAGTCTACCTACTTATTTACGCTCGGCTTCATTTAGCTTACGCTAATGTGACGCCCACCATTCCAACGCTCCATTGAGCTAACTTTGCCACCATATGTATATGTATCTGCATGTTCACCCACTCGGAACCTTTATTGATTTTTGTTTGTTTTTTTTTTTTTTTGTTTTTCGTTGTGGACTGCAGTGTAAGCTACTCTGCTAAACTTTTATGGTCGTTCACGCGTAGCTCGATACGCAGGCAAATGGTCAGCATAAAAATGTTTGCTTGTCCTAAAATCGAATCGAAAACTTTTGTTTGCTACCGATTTTATCGAAGTTAACAACAACCGAAATGAAAAAATGGAGCAGTATTACTTGCTGCGGTATAACTGAATCTTTAATATGCTACATTTGGAACAGATAATGGTGAAATATAAATAGAAACTCCTAAGATGGTACGGAACATATCAATTTGATTGCTCGCAATTCATGCCAAGAATTCGTATCAGCATCGAAGAAGTATTATTGCTGGTTTAGAAATAGTGTTATTACGAATGGCAGTTTCTCCTATACAGAAGACAGTTATATAAATGGATAGATTTGCTACTTTTTCAGCTGTACTTAATATACGCAAATATGTAGCTTAAAGAATCACCAAAACAAAGCTAACTAATTTCATCAGATTCAGCTTCATAGTAAGAATATTTTTCTTTTCGCCAATTTATAAACTCATTATAAATTGAACACCGAAAACCGTTGCTATATGTTTATTCTCATAAACAGACGAATATGTCTAAAACGACCCAGCTTCCGATGCAGATCAATAATATTTAGCCTATTCCGGTTTTCACATTCGACAAGAAATTGCGAGTTATTTCGTTAAAATCGCCCATGGTTCATTTTTGGAAAGATTTTCTTTTGAGTTCACTTGTATTGAGCAATTTGAATTACACATACTCAATACCAAGTAAATATCGAACCGCTAAATCTTCCCACATGTGCATAATGGATTAAGTTAATGAGTTCACAACCAGAACAGGCCTTTATATAAATTTTATGGGGCCTGCCACACCTCCTTCTGCCTGTTCAATATAGTCGCACAAACTTATTATATTCATGTCCCTTGGCATACCAAGACAACTTCTTGCCGGGGTGGATTTCTTCCCGGGGTGAACTTTTTCCCGGGGTCTTCAATTCTTATATTGACAGGCAGAAAAAAAAACGGAAGGAAAGGAGAATGAAAAAAAGTTTACAATTTCAAAGAAGAAAAACAAATGGTTCTGTTTGGCTCATTGGTCTAGGGAAGTACAAAAAAGGTCCTTAACGCCAAAGTGAGAAGCAAAAAAAAAAATGTTTTTGAAAGGAAGAAAAATCACATGGCTCTGGGGGCCATTAAGACATAAGTGAGGATCAACAAAAATTAACAAGATTAAACAAAAGACACACATGGCTTTAGAAGACCCTAAGAACACTGTGAGCGGCAAAAAAAAAAAAGTAAAAATTTCCAGGAGAAGAAACTTCTGGGGGCCCCTAAGGCCAAGTTAAGAAGCCAAAACGAAGATAATAAAAAAAATTTCATAGAAAACAAACACAAGCTTTGGGGCCTCTAAGTCCAAAGTGACCAGCAAAAAGAAACCCTTTACTAATCCTTACATATTCAATAACAAAACAAAGAAAAGACAAATTTGGTGGCCCTCTAAGCCGAGAGCCGAGGGCGAACCAATTCATTCCATTGATACGGCACTGCACTAGCGTATTTTATGTGCAGGACATCGTCAAGCTGCTCGATCGTCATGATCAAAAATGAAATGCCCCTTACAGCGTGATTTGTTGCTCTATTCTGCCAACTGAAAACAATGGAACCGTAAAAAACCAAAAAGAGAGCAGCTATGAGGAATATACTACATTATTACATAGAAAGAAGTAAATTAGAAAATGCGCAAATCAAGTTGCTCCTTTTTATTGTATTGTATTGTATGTATGCAGCAACGACAAACCAAAACAACACATTTTCGTCTGTTGCTTATTCCAATAGCTTCACTTTGACGTTTGTGCTGAATTTAGTGAGCAGAGAGAAGCAGAGAGCTGAGCGAGGGAGAGACCTCAGGTCTTTGTGATTGGTCGAGGGCATTTCCTTGATTTTACATACCTTAGATGCTATACTTTAGAAAAGACTTTGCATTAATTCCTGCTTCGCTTCACAAACTTTCCAACACAAAATGAGCGAATGGGTTGTGTTTAAGGAGTGTTAAAATGGGTGTGCGTATTTTGCAATTGCCTATTTATATATAGATTTTACAATTTGCACGGTATTTTTTGGATACTTTTCCTAATAATATCCCAGCTCAGAACTTAAAATCCTCAAGCAAAATAAATAATTGTCAAGCGGTAAAGAAATTTTTCTTTTAAAGTGAGTACTGGGCTTCAGAAATAATAATATTACCCTCTGAAAAGTGCTCTACGCACTAATGAATGTTCCATCAAAATAGCTTCCACTGTTTCGCAGATGAGCTCGGACAAACAAACAGACAGGTAACGTGCAAATAACCATGTATGCTCAAGGAAAAAGGGTTTTTTCTTCGAAATCACAGACAGATACTTCAGTTTTATTTATTTAAGCAGGTAGAAGATAGGCAGATAGAAGATAGATAGCACAAACCCTTTGACATGCTACTTAAGAAGGGTACACTAAAATAAAAAGAAAGGAATAAAAAATACTCAAGCAAAGACATTACAAGCCCAATTTGCGACAACAATCACTGCAAAAGGGATGTATGCTTATGTATGATAATCAAACATAAAGTCAAAATCAGCCCAAGTTGCACTGGAACAAATACCGTATCCAAATCATCAACTGCTACAGACAAGTAACCCAAGCAGTAAAAGTCAGCAGTCTTTAGTAATATGTATTGTATATAGATACATATATATATATATATATATATATATATATATATATATATATATATATATATATATATATATATATATATATGTATGTATTTCATGCTAGCACTGATAAGAGTAAACCGGAAATGGGTGCAGACACACAAATACAAGCAAACAAACAGATACATAGTTATGGCGCGAATGGACGTTAGTGTTAAGCTGACAGCTTAGAAAAGTGTTAGCGCACAACAACAACAACAACAACAGCAAAACCAAAAGATATAGACACAAGTACGTGCATCTGTACCAAATACGTCTGCAATGTCTTCAAAATGATATTGTATTTTATACGCTGGCGGCATAGTCAAAGCATAAAACTTACCAACAACATTCAGTCGAAAGCCTTGGCTTATTTTCGGCTCGGTGGATACTTGACACTCATAGGTGCCGGAATCACGCGGCTGTGGTGACGATATACGCAATGTCCATTCATCGGAGCCCTCAGTGTGCAGCGATTGGAAGCGTTGGTCATTCGTATAGGTTAGTATGCCGACGGTGAGTATGTGCAGATCACGTTTACGTATCCAGGAGACCTATAGAAGAAAAGAGAGGTTAAATATTTTCTATTATATGTATATAAATTATATAATGGTAATACATAAGAAAATGTATCTAGAAAATTAAAAGTTATAATACGCTGTAATAAAAAGCTCATAAAATGCGCTTGAAACACATTATCAATAAATTAGTATTGCAACAGAAAACGATGAGGTCCTGTAGCTGACACCATGCATACATAATGAGTTAAAGGAGCAAGCAAAGTCCTTTTTAATACGTTTTTTATATATACGTGTATATAGTATAAAGTGTTCGACTGTTATGCAGTGCGCACCCTTTATGCAAATTTTAAAGAAAAAGGTAAGAAATGTTTCTGTCCTCTGATGCTTTCGACTTGTATAGTCTTGCTTCAGGCCATATAGACAATATAAGCGCACACCACCAAACAAAAAAAAAATCAACTGACTGTCCTAACGATAATAAAATGTAACATTATGGCAAACTTTTATCCGCTCCGGTTAACCTTTTTCATAAAGCAATTTAAAGTTTTTCGCTCACCGACTCTACTCGATTCGATTCGATTCGACTTTACTCGACTTGACTTGACTATACTCGTTTCGAAGCTGCTGCTACTTAGTTTTTATGGCGGCAGCTGGCTGTGTGATGTACGAGCGATTAGTTCAATAAATGCCACATTTTAATCTTTTATGGTTTTCCAATAAGCCATCCAGCTGTATACTCCTATAGTGGTCTGAGGTTTGTCGTTTGTACTTATATAAAATATATATGTATACACAGTGTGCAGTAGTTTGTGTTTGGTGAATACTACTTCCGCTTACTGCGCCAATTTCGGCTAACCGCAACCAAATGCGCTTAAATAAATGCCCCAGTCTGCAAATGCAAATCGCCTTAAATCGCCTTACAGCACACCGCGGTGATGCTTATCTTGCTGCGTTTAATAAATGATTTGTACACGTTGAAATTGCGTTTGTAATTGCGCCGAGACATATAAATTGAAATCCACATTTAAGTAAAATGCTATGCTAAACCACAACTACAATTAATTTTCACTAGCGACGTCAACGCCTACCATAACACGCCTACATTTGTGCCAAATTTGCGCTGGCCACAGGATACAAAAACAAAACAAGAGAAAAGAAAAGAAAAGAAAAAAAAATATATGAAACAAACACACAGACATATGGTTGCTGTAATGGCTGTATATCCTTGAGCGAGAAGTGCAGGAGTTGCTGCTCATTGTGGTATACGTTTCTGTCGTATTAGACACAAGATTAATAACATGCAATTAAATTAACGCACCGTTAATTACTTTATTCATGGGCCAACATCCGCTTCGATGGCGTCGTCCGACGCTGCCACCATCTTGTACGAGCGTAGTCTTGTATATTGGGCGCCTTGTCAACCCTAAGTGTTGTAAGCTGTCAGATGCAATTTCGAATGAAAAATGTGACATTTTTTAGTTCATATTTTATTGTGTTGTTTATAGTGACTTGGGAAATTCTACTCGCCAGAAAAACATACTAATATTTTTTACGACTTTCGAAGTGGCTGATCTCCACAGGAATGCATCAACTACCCACCTTCCTACTTCGATAAAGCGCCATCAAAAACTATTGTTTATAACTATTGTGCTGAATTGAAATGTTGGCATTTGCTTGAAAACGCATCCCTGCTCGGGCGCCACTGTAACGATGTAACCTACTTTGGCTTTGGCTCAAAACCGCTATCAAAAACTACTGGTACTAACTACTAACTACTACTAACTACGGCGCCAATGTAACCATATCACAGATTGCAGTATATTCAGCCTGTGTTCATTCGTCGCAACAGAAAGTTTTAAAGAATGTCGCGACCGAGACCTGGTTTATAAAGCTATACTGTTTCAGGTGCCACTCAGAAGTTAGTACCACCAAAACGAGCTATTTTATTGTTTCAAAAGCTTTTTCAAGCGTCGAAGAACGTGAACCTTGCAAAGTATTTTTAATATGTAGGAACAAAAAGTGGTCACTGGGTGTCAAGTCATAGTCATGTAAGTATAAAAATTATATTTTTTGAACCCATATGTCGGAACTCGCATTGTCTCGCATTGTGGAAAACAACTGACAAACAAAGGGTGTATACTTTTCAGAATTGACCATCCAACGTTGCTTTAATGGAACGGTTGCAACATGATCAGTTTTTCCGTAAAAAAACAGGGGACCATTTGCTTAGAAGTACATAGTTCGCGAACGACTTGTGTTGAATTAGGCTTGTCTTGGAACATTCAAACAGTCTATTGCTGTTTTGTTTCGGGCTCTTTTGCATAGATCCATGATTCGTCACATGTTACGATGTCATGGGCGTACTTCGAACATGCTGAATATACTGCACCCTGTGAATTCGTTACAGTGGCGCCCGAGCAGGGATTCGTCTTCAAATGAATGGCAACGTTTGAATTCAGCATACCAGTCATAAATACTAGTTTTTGGTGGCACACATATTGTACTCTACTTGAGATAATCTACGTTGAAAGTGGTACTAAATCATTGCAATAAAATTTTCACGAGTTAATTGCATTTTTTGGCCGATATGAATTAGTCAAGTGACTGTAACTAAGAGTGTAAATGTCAGTAGGCAGCTAACAATGTTTTGGATTGCCAGTACGTACAATATACAAGGCAACCTTCGTACAAATTCCGAGTATTTCAACTGCTTTTTTTTTCTCATGCACAGGATTAGCGCAAGCGGAAGCAGTAGCGACTGAGCGGCTGTGCGAGTGAGTTTGTATTGTGACAATTATAAGCGCGTGTAAGGATGGCACTCTGCTTGCCATTGCCTGCATTGAAGTAGCTCAGATATTATAGTACAGGACATTCGCAGAAAGTACGCATACACCGTAGGCATGTAAAGGAGTCGCGAAACACATCGTAATTTATTGCACCGCATAATTGCACAACATTTCGCGGTTTCGTGTTTGCGCACCGCGCGTCGAACGTCGAATGTTGAGCTTTCATTTTGCCTTTTTTTCATGTTTTCCGCCATCTTTTTGTACGCTGCAAATATTATGTGAATTGTATACTAATTACGATACAAAACATGTAACAACCAGAGGCAGATGTCGTAAATAGAGCTCGATGCGCCGAGAGAATTTAGTCATGACCAGCCGTCTGTCTGTCCGTACTTATGAACACTATTATCTCGAAGACAATAATAAATTCAGCCAGCAATTTTGCACATTTAACTTCTTCATTAGACCTATACAAGTATGAACGCATCAGCTGTTCTAAAAAGTGTAGCACGCATGTAAAGGAGTCGCGAAACACATCGCAATTTATTACACCGCATAATTGCACAACATTTCGCGGTTTCGTGTTTGCGCACCGCGCGTCGAACGTCGAATGTTGAGCTTTCATTTTGCCTTTTTTTCATGTTTTCCGCCATCTTTTTGTACGCTGCAAATATTATGTGAATTGTATACTAATTACGATACAAAACATGTAACAACCAGAGGCAGATGTCGTAAATAGAGCTCGATGCGCCGAGAGAATTTAGTCATGACCAGCCGTCTGTCTGTCCGTACTTATGAACACTATTATCTCGAAGACAATAATAAATTCAGCCAGCAATTTTGCACATTTAACTTCTTCATTAGACCTATACAAGTATGAACGCATCAGCTGTTCTAAAAAGTGTAGCACCAATATAAAATCTATCGGGAGTGATACGCAAAGCTCTTTCAACTGAATTTCAATTATGAACGTGAGTTCTGTTGTAGTTATCCTTCTCCAATTTGAGAAAATCAGTGCCAAATAAGCCGGAAATTGAAACTTTTTACTTATTTTAATTACTTTTGTGTACTAGAAAAAGAAACATGTAATTTTTGACAGTCACAGACAACCGTAAAATAGTTGCACACAACTGAGTTGTCGCGGTTTAGATCACCATTCGAAATTGATGATCTAAAATGCCTCTCAGTTCTGTGGCAACGACGGATTTTCGAGTGGTGTGTGAACCCTGTCAACTCAATACTATAGACTACGTTTTTGTTACTTAAATTAAAGACACCAGTTTTGAAAGGCTCAATAAAATATAGCATATAAATACAGTTTTGATCACTTTACAATTTAGGCAATCTATGGTTCCAATAAAAACCCTTAGACTGTCTACAGGGTAACTCATAGTCGAGCATACACGTCTGCAGCGTGCTTGCTGTCTTCGTTTTGTTAAAGCCTGCTCGCGCATTTCGCTTACGGCGTAAGTTATCCACGTGTATCAAATTTAAGAATATATTTTATCTTTAAATATATTTCACTTGCAGCAGGTACAGTGAAGTAGAATCTTTGGTAGCACTGGCTGGAGTAGAGTTTCAACAATTCCACCATGTACACCATATAGCTACACAGTTTTAATGACAAATGTCGCATTTTATATGGCTGCATAATTTAAAATACGTTTCTACTTTTTTTGGTAAATTATGAATTATTTAAATAGCAGCAGACATTAAACATTTTATGCGTTTTTATTACTTGTGATGTGTTCAGCTTTCTGCTGAAGTCGAGCAGCAGTTTGAGTTGGACGCAAGTATTGTAGATATAGGAGCATAAGGAGCCAAAAACGTTTACATCAGCCAGCGTTTTTAATGTCAGAATGTTAAATTTACATTTATTAAAGTTATGCAAATTTCTCTTAGAAAAAGTTTGTACAAGGGCATTTTTAATTAAATTATAATGCTTACTCTACGTTCATTTTTCACTGACTGCTACCAAAGCTTAAATACACTGCACACTTGTAAGTTGTCCAATCTTAACTATAAAAATTAAGACGTCTCTGTTCAAATGGTTTCTTTTTATATCATATGTAATTTTGACATTCACAGGTTTCATACGCTTTCAAAAAAGTGACACTCAGTATCAAATATAAAAACGTTTATGCTTTGCAAAAGGTTGGGAGATATTAGACCTTGTAACAGCCAATTTCGCTTAAAAAATCATATTTTTGGACGAGGCGCATTAACAACTCAGTGGCTAAGCAAAAATTGAGCCAATGCATTCTCAGTGAGTGACAGTTTGTTGTGGTTTGTAAAGTGGAGGCACAGTTAGTCCAGTTTTCTTCGTAAATGTTACTGTATATATGATTTTGGACGACTTCTGTTTTCAGCAGAATGACAGCGACATGCCACACATTCACACACAGAATTCAGAACGGTATGTGAACATGTTAAAGCATATTTTTCCCATGACTTGATGAATTGCACTTAGATGACATTTGGTACTAATATGACGGAGCAACTTCAAGCGCATCGCTGGCTGTTTAGAGGGAACACATGTCGGCGCGCCTTATCGCAATAATGGGCGTTTTTGTGTGGCCAGACCGCTCCCCGGATTTGGCCCTGTGCGAATATGTTTGTGGAATAAAATATTAGCAAATGGCCACCGCCTCTGTGAACACAGAGCCTTAAACTTTTCATGAAATTTTTTATGATATTTTGACCAAAAACTTCATTATTATGTTCATGTAATGAATGCCATTCACAGTCACTGCATTTTTGGCCTCATTTTCAAAGAGGTCCAATCACACCGTCTGACCAAAATCCGCCACAGATAGTTACTAGCTGTGTATACCATTCTTTCTCATAGACAATTCGACAATTCGACATTTAGATGAAAATGCGCTTCATCTGTGAAGATAATTAGTTTCGAAAAATCGGCATTCACTGCTTTTTGCTACAATAGAATATCACAGGCCTACAAATACCTCAGGGTCATTTCCGAAGTAATTTGCTGCGTAGAATCCGAATCCGGGATCAGAATTGGCCCATCACGTCAGGATTTTGCGCTATTTTACGTTATATAGCCGGGTACAACGCCGGATATTTTAGTTACGATAGTAATTAAAAAGGTGTATTGTAAATGACTGTCGATTTTCGGAAACTTATTTTAAGAATTTAACAGCAAGAACTAAACTTATACTTTAAATTAGTAGCAGACTTAATAAAACATTTAATAAGTATATTTGATGCAAACGTTGGTTATATTGTCAAATGTCCGTAGAGTCTCTAGCATTAAAAGCAATGTCGCATTCAAATTATGAAATAAACTTTTAAAAGTTATTTAATATGTTGAACTTACTTAAAAATACTCTGCCAATTTAAATTGTTTCAAAATTAAATGTCAAACCTAACTCAATCTAATGCGGCTGCCATATATCAAGTATTTCACTGGCAGCTATTCACATTTAGCTAATTTGCCTCAGTTGTATTGTATGCTCTTTCACTTATAAGCAAAAGTAGTAGCATAAGGTCAGACATTTACTACCAACTGATTGCTTGTTGAGTGCCGCCAAGCTGTTATTCAAATTAATACTTTTCGGACTGCCAACTCGTTGCGCGAATTCGAAATTACTGAACTTCGAATTTCAGCTTAATTTAAAACTATGCAATCGTATGTGAATCAAAAACAAAGAAAATTATCTATACAAGTTCGCTACTATTTAAAGTGCATCTCAAGCACTTTCTCAGTATTTACTGCATGTTCGTTGAGACAGTGACAACATCGCATAACGCCTCTCGACTCAAATAGATAAAATAAGTGCTGTCTACGTAGAAAAATAAAACAACTCACAACAATACACAGCAATTGCTTCCAGGAAATATAAACCACAATCACACTATAGGAAAAATAAAATAAATAAATAAAAGTAAGTACGCCACGCGCAGCGACTTAACCGGAGTATAAGTCAACGGCAAAGCAATGGAATGATACTCTAAGTACATAGGTATATCTACGTAATAGTCGCGACAGTAATATATATATGTATACATATATAAAACCGGCTCAGACAAGATACCAAATCCGATGCAATCCAATTTCAGCAACTCAGCCACTTTGGCAATAATATTCGTATTTCAATACACAAAGCCGACAGCAAAGCCAACGACGCAACTAAATCTGAAAGCGAATCCGAGCTCGAAATCCATGCGCACACATGTTGAATGTAGCATTCTATTTCCGCAGATATAGGGTGTTTTTTTTCTCTTCTTCTTCTTCTTCTTTTTTTTCTTGGAGGTTACAAAACTGTCGTAAATTGGTCCGAGCTGGCAACGCTCTCATCATGACTACAGTAACGCCAGAACAACGCTTGTATATTGTGCAAATTTATTTCGAAAATCGTGGTTCAGTACGGAAGTCTTACCGTGCGTTAACATAATCGTCCATTCGAGCGACTAATTCGATTAACCATTGATCGTTCGCATTGTACTGTTGAGGAATGAGTCGATCCGCAGCAGTTGAAGCTGTGTGCACCCACATTATGGAAACTTTTACGTAAATAGCTCGCCCTACGACCTTATAAGATCCTTTTGGTGCAAAAATTAAAGCCAAATGGCGGTACGTTCGGTCAATGTGTTAAAAATCAACTGAAATTCAACCCACTGTTTTATCGCACGATTATACTCAGTGATCTCGAAATGAATCAGTCAATTGACCATCGAAATCATGCGATTTAACGTCTCTGGATAATTTTCTCTGGATTTACGTTAAGTTCTTTGTTTATGCGTACAAATCATCAACTTTTGACGACTTAGAATGACAACATTGTGCAAACCATATGATCGCCATTGCTTGAACCAAAAAAACACCCTTTACAAACACAGAGGTTAGTTGGAAATATGAAAAGCCAACAAGGACATAGATACTAGACACATACACATGCCAACTCAACACCTTCGCGCTAGTGTTGGCAAAGTAAATCGAATCGTAGCAAACGGAGCGCACAAGTGGATTTTAGAAAATTATCCATTTTTGTTGTCATTGTATTTATGCGCTTACATGGAAAGCCAAAGGAGTCAAAGCCAGGCAGAGAGACTAAGCAAAATGGCTGGCAACTACTCGTTGCAGCGTACTCCTTAGACGCCATGACACTTCGGTTGCCTTTTGCCACCATTTTGTTTAGTGCCACAGCACGGAATCCTTTTGTTGGCTCTTATTGTTATTGCACGGCAATGCAGCTGAGCATTAATCGTCGAGGCGCACACTTTATACCTGCAATATTTGTGGAATTTCTACAATTTCTGTGTATGTGTTTGTTTGTAGGTATATGCAATCCATTTAGCATCCTTTTGACTTATCTACGGTTATATAGGTATCTCTGTGTGTGTATGCAACAAAATCCGCAATCCTTTTTACTGTGGCATGCAAAAACCTAACCACAACAGCAAAAACAATGCCAACTAAGCTCTAAATACATAGAAAAAACAAACTTTTGCGCTACTATGACAAACGCGCCTTATGTATAGACTATGCTGTGGTTTTTAATGGCTATAGCGTATTTAGATTTCTCTAAGCCCACAATGAACGATTTTCATTGGTATTTTGCACACAGCTTGCATCCTTTGCAGTTGCGCTCGCGTACTCTGTATGAATTGAAACAATAAATTGCTGCTGTTTTATCACTGCATCTAGGAACATGCTGTCCCATAGTCAGGCTCCTTCCTTCATACTTTCTTTGCAGTAATTTTAGCGTAACGTAATGTTGCAAGAGGGGATGTTTTATAGTGAGTGGAGCAGCATCAGGCAATGAAATATCTTTCAATTTATATAGAAAAACTCTGCAAGTTAAAATATTCTAGAGCTACAATAAAATAAAGGCGAGCGTAAAGTTTAACTTCGGTATAAGCGACATTTGATACACTATAAACTTCTATGTCAAAAAGTTAATCGAATAATCGATTTAAATCGATTGTTTTTTTAAGAATTGCATAATCGATTCATGGACTGTAGTACAAAATTATAAATTACACTGTTGTAGTTTATTTTTATACTTCTTTTTTGTTAGGAGTTCGTAAAATAGGTCTATTATGTTTAATTTACAAGTAGGTTCAGTGGTGATAATCCTTTTTCTAGGTTAGCGAATGTCACCATACAAAATTTTAACTTGAAAGTGTTTTGGTTTGGAAAATTTTAACCTATATCTCAGAAACTAGCAGTGATATGGAAGATATGACAATTTACAAAGTTAAAGTAAATTTAATTTGCAAGTTAAAAGGCCTGCAGTCAGTGACAGTTTTCGAGATATAAGACTGGTAACGAATGGCGAATGTTGTTAGAAAACATGCTTCAATCCTTCGATGATATTGGCAAATTTAAGTTACTTTAATTTTCTAGACGGGTATATTTTTTGTATCTCTGTTAGTTTCGGAGATACAGGCCAAATATGAAAAAAATCTGGTTTTTCGAACAATCCGTGTATCTCTTAGCATGCAAAATAAATTCACTTTAATTTTGTTACAGACTATTTTTTCCATATCTCTGCTAGAGATACAGGCCAACATATTAAAAATTACCAATTTTTGGTCAAAAACATTCAATTTAAAATTTAGTTTGGTGGCATCGGCTAACATAGAAAAATGTTTATCACCACTGAATTTAGCGTACACTTCAGCGTACACTTCAGCGTACCCATATAAAGTAAAATATACATATTTTGCAGCCTGCCTAGTAAGTCGACTACAACAGTGTTATCAAACGGATGGATGTGCGAATTTCGAAATAGTGTTTGGCATTGGTAAATCGCAGTCCGGGCAAGTTTTTGCACCATTTCATGATCTTGAATGAAACATTAATCCATCGCCATTCATCAGAAGCCAAGCAATAATTGAAATAGTGGGCCTCTCTTGCCAGTTCAGCGCGTCATTCATACTGATTTCATGTCCGTCTGTCTGCATTTAATGTCTATTTTCAATGTCTGTTAGAAATAAACTTAATGATGCAGCTTGCTCAGAATTTGAACGTAGTTTATTGATAGTTGGTAACTCTCAAAAGAAAAACCTGCTTCAAAATACAAGCACCATAAGGCTGAGTTTGGTTACTTCTGCGTCTACCCTCGTAAATATGTTCGACTCAGTTCTTTCGTCTTCAAATCAGCTGTTTATGTTTTGTTTACAGTTGCAAATGCATTTCACTTTTTTTTTTTTTTTTGATAATTGAACATCTAAAGAGGAAGCTAAAGGCAGAAGAGAAGCTAAAGAGTTGCCAGTTGAGAGATGCATCAAATGAAAGGTGGTATTGCCAGCTTTCTCTATGTTGCGTTCACAACTGCTCGGTCACGCTTTGAAAATTTAGCAGCAACGGATTTTTATTTCTCCATAAATTGAAGGAATATTTCATCCTGGCAATCTTTTGTTTGATGGCACAATTCTAATTTTTAATCAATTCTATTCAAATATATAATCTACGGTTCATTTAAGGAGCCTTTAAAAAGGTACAGGCTGTCCCGAAGTCGAGCAGGTATACTAGTTGCAATTTCGTGTGTAGAGTATTAAAGCTTCGATTCTCACCAATGTGAATGGTTTTACTTGTTTGTATCGACAGTCAATTTTGAATTTTATTGTACAAAGTACTAGATAGAAGTTCTATTGAAACTAAATCAGTAGATTGCATTATCTACATACCGATACTTGGATACATTTCTCTAAACTAATTATCTGAGTTAATCTTAATATTTTTATAGAATCTAACAATTGCAGGAACTTCTCAGTAAGGAAGTCACTTTAGTATTAGGTGGAGGGATGGTCAATGCTTTAAAAATGCTTAATAGAGAGAAATGGTTTTATTTTAGTGCTGGAAATCCCAGATAGAATTTGTAGAATTCAAAACAATGCAATCGTGTGACACAATTTATAGGTGGATTTTCATTCTATTGGGTTTTTTTTTTTTGTCGAATCACACTGATTCGCTGTGATTGGTTTGTTCGCAAAACTGTGATTGATCTACACAAATTTCGATACTGTGATAGCACCTCAAAGTCTTGCGAATAACTGAGTCACAGCTATTTTGTAAGTAGCTTGATTACTTTTCCGATAAAATATCGCTACGCATTTAGCTTGATTATATGTATTGTACCCTGCACACACTATATTTGAGCTTGGCTTCTTTAATAAATTCCTTTAAACATTTCAGTGTAAGCAGCTATGAATATATGTAAAGTGTTAACTGTGCCAATAAATACTACTAAAATATTTACAGATTTATTACACATGTGAAAAAGCGAGAGAGTTATATCCTATGTATGAGCTGTGTGTTAAAAACTAAACAGCTGACTGACGCATTGTGTATCAACTAATTTAGACAAAATAAAAGTTTACTTTTGAATAATTGTGTATGACAACAAGGAGCTGATTTATAACAAATATATAAATAAACAAACTATTTGTCTGTCCAAATTTTTCTTTTTCGAAATAAACAGCCTGTTTATTTTATATATGGACTAGCAATTTACTTTGTGAACAAAAGACTTAAAATTATTACATAACCACAGATTCAATCACAGTTTCTTATCACAGTTTTGATTAAACACACATAAAACTTTGACCCAATCACAGTTGCGAATCACTGTGATTCGAAAAGAGTAATCACAGCTTGGAAAATCACGGTTTAGTTCAGCAATACCTCTAGTAGTGCCATCGTCCGTGTTGCAGTTTTTATCTTAATTCTCAACTGTTACTTTTGGTAAATTTATATAGTCCCTTAGCAATGCAGTTACCATGCATTTTTAAGTATATCCTGCATGTGAGAACCTATCAACCCATCAATAACCTAATGGCAATCGGTGAAGATTAACTATTTAACTCTCTGACAGCTAAATTGCATACTCCCAGCTTTTTGTATCTTTTTGTATATCTCATGTGTATTTCATGTGTTACAAACTACAAAGTCAAATTACAAAACCTCACACTGGAATTATCTGTGTAGAGTATATTAAGAAATAAAAAATTTTACATATTTTTGTTCTTTATTTTATTTTTTTATTTTTTTTTTTTGTTTGCTGCGCTTATTCGTGCATAAGTGAATCCGTTTGAATCCTTAGTTGCACTTTTTTTTCATTATGTTGTTCTTGTTGTTGTAAATGTCCTTGTTGTTGCTACTATTGTTGCTGTCTATCGTTGTTGTTGTTGTTGTTGTTGTTTTATAGCTGTTGCTGTTGCTGTTTTTTATTCGCTGCATATAAATTTCACATGCACACTAATGGCTTTTGTTTACTTCGAAGGGCGTTCGTTTTGAATTTAGTGCAAGAAATTTAACTTTATTCTTTTCTTTTGCTATATTGCACTCTATACGCTACCATGCACATGCATATAGACACAGTTATAAATATAGAAAAGCTAAACTTATCCAGATACAGATACAGATACATTTACGTTTGTAGATACTACTGCATTTGAGCATACGTTGTTGTACATTTTGTAGTCGCAGTTTAGTTTTATAGAACTTTCGCTACAATCTCCATTTAACCAACTCTCTCTCTCTCTCTTTCTCGGATGCACTTGTACACTCGGCAATTTTTCTTCATTTCAATTTTTTTTTTTTTTTGGTTATTTGTTTTTTTGTAGAATGTTTCTCGGTTTCAACATTTTGAGGCTGGCGAAAGTTTTCAGCATGCGGTAAAAGAAATAATATATTGAAATGACACTGAGTGATTTGTGTGATGCGCTTTCAACTTTCACCGTCGAAAGTCGAAGTAGTATTGCTTAAAATGGCAGCCAGCTGTGAGCTGTGAGCTGTGAGCGCTGTAAGTGCGGAAAAGGAAAAGCGGAAACGGAAGTAATGTCGCGCACCAAAATTGGAAAAGTTTCGTAGTAGTATAATATACTTCTATGGCGTTCTAATATCTATATAGTATAGCATATCATTCCTTTGGATTTGTGCTATTAATGAATTGGCAAAAAAAATAGAGATTTTTTTTTTCCAGCGTTACTTTTCGAAATTGCAAAACATTTGCTTCATTTACTTCAAAATCAAATTGCCATGCAATGAGAGCGCAATTTGTTTAGAAACTTTAAAATCTTTAGATACTAGTAGTAATAGTAAATGCCATTCAATTTCATTTTTCATGTGAAAAGTTTTCATTTTATGCACTAAATCGGTTCATTAGTGCTGAATTTAGTTGAAAGCCGAAATCAGCTTATACTACACTTGACTAAAACCTTGAAATATAAAGCAAAAGAAATTAGTTGATGGTGTTATTTGAAATAAGTATCATAAGCTTGTTGAGAATCTGATATGCTCTATAGAAAATTTATTAGAAGAGTTTGAATTGAAAGTTTTTGCTTTTATTTATTTTAATTATTAAAAATAGAGCTGGCTTATTCAAGTGTGTGGTGTGTATAGAGACTAATAAGATATATATCAATTGAAAAATTAAATTAAATTAATTGAATTGAGATGTCTGAGCATTATGACGTAAATTTAAAGTCAACTTCATTCTAATAAGTATGTAGACAGAAAGTAATATACAATATAAAGCTGTTCATACTTGAATGGGACAGAAGTCATAGAAAGCATCATAATATCAGCTATACAATGCAGTACGAGCTTAAAAACGTGCTTTATATATGGCATTCGTGCAGCGTGATAGAATCACACCACTTCTAAATCTTTGGAGCAGGCTTCTTTGTAGACACATAACATAAGAAAGTCGTTTTTTTTTTTTAAGTTAATAGTCGCCAAACTGTCTGAAAAGAAGACAATACACGACCGTATAGCGACATGTGGATTGGAACATGCTGAAAATTGTCATTTCCTAGGCTGACATCCAAACAGTTTTACCAACAACATTGGTGAAGATACTAAGGCATTTGGAAGAAGGCTTAACTCATTTTATATGCGGTGCACTTTGTAATATCAATAAGCGGTATGTTTCCGCAGACTTTCTACGGTCTCATTGAGACAATTATTAGCAATTAGGCAGAGCTTTTGCTCTTTTCTGATACCTGGAATACAATGACAGTCAAGTAGCGCTTGAAGCACTGGACTCATATATCAATCTAATTGAAAGTGATCTCTTAACGAGATGGCTAAACATTACAGTATAGCAGACGAGCTTGCAATACATAGCACTATCGCTACAGATCCTTACTAATACGAACTCGGTTGGAATACTTCTGTCAAAAGACAAGATGTTCATTAAAAAGAAGAAACCATCAATACCGCAAATGTTCGATAGTTCAATTTGTTCGTCGTATGATCAGAGAAGAGGATGTTTATTATAACCGTTATTTCAATTCTTATATATGCCACAACCGGATATTTCCTTATAGGGAGACATGATGTCACGGTAGGAGTCCATTCAACTGATCTGTACAGAAGCTATGTAAAAAGCAAAGTAGAGGAAATGCTATGAGCAGAAGAAGATTCATACACTTGGGGGATAATATTTCAATCGAGCTTTCCAAAATCTCTAAAATTTACGTCGTAGACATAGCAAAGTTTATTTACTTTGACTAGTGCTCTTTACATATGTAAATCCATTGCCGCGAATGCAACTACGGACAAATCGACCTGAGCACTCAGCCCGCCAAATTTGCATTAAATTTCATGGTAATTTTTTGAGATATTACGAGTTGGGTTTTTCTTTCAAATACAAATGCATGGCGCTGTTCAGTTTTCCAGTGAATTTTCCGGTTCGAGGTTAAATGTGCACGGCTTATTATGCTAGACTTTAGTACCAACTTGAAAAAGAATTGGCAGCGATAACAGACCGATCGCTGAAAGAGAGAAAGAAAGAGAGAAAAGATAAAAAAAAATGATGCGGGCCTTCAACCCATAACTGGAATGTTGTGAAGGTTCAACCGTCGGAAAAGACGAATGTGCAGGTCCTCATTCTCTTAAATAAAGAATCGATCGGAACGCTTTCGCAAATCGGCGGAAAGATCATCTACTGCTTTTGCTCAAAAGTACGAGGTGTGTATAAATAGTAGGGTGAGTTTTCAAATTTCGAAGGCAACGTACATTCGATTATCGATTTTTTTTGTTTTGTTGTGTTGTGTTGGTACACTCGTCATGAACATATGTTTGAAAAAAGCAAGCCAAGTTCGATCAAATGTCAAAGTTTTGCTCACTGTTTTCTTCGATTACCGTGGCGTACTGCTTCGAGGATTGGAAAAAGCGTTGGCACAAGTGCATTGTATCCAACGGGGATTACTTTGAAGGGGAAAACCTAAATATTCGTGAATAAATAAATATTTTTGCCTAAAAATACAAAGTCACCTTACTTTTTGAACATACCTCGTATAAAGGGGAGATACGGAGTCAAGCGAAAACTTGCCATCGAACCCCACGGATCATCCTAGTGATAATCAAATGGGGGTTAAAACGACAGACGACGTGAATGAGGATGCACAAAACGATTTTGCATCTTGAACACATTATAAAGTCGGCTCCGTCTTCCATCGCATCTTCACCACTGAGGAGGAAGAGAGACTGCTTCAGTCGGAAGAGGAAGCGAACGAAACTCTTTAAAAGTTAAATACAAAAATAATATGATGCAGGCAAGGCAAATAAACCTGCATCACAGTATGGCGGCATCAGCTGCTCTCCTGTATGGGAATCGTAGATAGACGCTAATAAAATCTGCAGACTGAGGACGTCTCTAAATACGATTTTTAGCTTCGGCAAAGATAAGCCTCGATCGTGTATACTAATGATGAAATCACATTTTAAAGCTTTTCTTCTCCACCAATATAGTTATAGCGATCCTACAATTCTAGAGATGAGAGGAGCTCAATTTAGGCTAGATTCAATGTACCTCGGACAAAAAAAGCATGACGATATGGTACCAATCATTTTTCCAGTGAACCATATTTATATCTGAGTTATTTATTACTTAATTTACTTAATCTGTCCGCCTGTCTATATATGTATATGCGAAGCTTGACACTGCCTATTTTTTAATCTTATTTCTTCCGGTACCCTTCATATATGTACGAGTATTAAGTCTAATCCATCTACGTCCAATAGTTGCTGACATGTTAAATTTTGATTTTGTTTTTTCATACTTCGTAGGAGGAGTGGAGCATAGCTACGCCCAATTACTTGTGATTACGGGAGCTGCTATCAAAATAAAATTACCAAAATAGGTTCTATAGAAATTAACTCTTCGTGATGTCTTTTTATTACTTCTCTTTATCGTTTCAACACTTCTTTCAAACATGTGACACTTAATTAATGACTTGACAGCATTTAATATACACGAGCTCTTTATTAGCTCTGTTAAATGTAGTGCTTCAATGTTAATTAAGCTGTCAATAGTAGACAACTGATTTCATTTTATTAGATTTGTTTAATGCTAATGGAGTGTTACAGTGAATAGTAGTTTGTCATTGAGTTTGTAATGCATAAAAGACAGCATCGCAGTCATGTCCGTCTGTCTGTCTATTTGTCTGCCTATCTGTCTGTCCGTCTGTCAACTGTCTGTGTGAATCAAAACTAACCACTCAGTTTCTCGATCTTAAATCGCGTATGGAGACTTTCTATATTCCATGTTTGAAAATATACCAAGCCCACATTTAGCGGTAGCCCCTGAATAAAACCTTTTTTTATAGGCATAATATCAATTTGAAATTCAATATGGTGGCTTCTTATGGGAGAAAGCTTTACATATATATTAAGGAGCGTATTCCGCCCACTTTCACGTGTATCGCTCTACAAAACCAGTGCCCACTTTTCATATTTTTAAATTTTTTTTAATAGTTCCACTAGCCCAAAAACTAGCTAAGCATGTTCGACACATTTTATTATATTCTTTGAATACTTATCAGAACTTTTACTTAATAGATATATATATATATATGCTCATTCAGTGCTCTACAGTGTTCAAAAATATGCTCAGTTTTTAGACAAATTTCTGCTAATTACCAAATGCAAAGTAAGTACTTAAAATTTATATAAATTTTAATTACACTCAACAATACAAATCGATGAGATTAATTCAAGCCCATCAGCAATACAAACACACAAAATTGCATTAATTCATTTTCGTTCAATTGTTATTCCTGTCATTCATGGACAAGTACAAATTTCAAATTTCCAGCACTCAAAATAAAAGTGGAAACAAAATTGAAAAAGATACAAATCTAACTTTTACTCACCGCACGATCTCCGAGATTCCGTACGCGACAGTGTAACAAGGCGGCCTGACCCACAGTCGCGGTGACCTCGCGACGCGACGAATTATCAAAATAGGGCTGCGAGTAGGGCGTCTCCCAATAGTGCGGCGGCACCTCACCACAAATCGTTTTCGTCTCTGTAAATGTAAATGTAAATGTAAATAAATACAAATATAAATATGAGGGAAAAATAACAAATTCATCGTGCGCATTAATTAGCTGATTAATTATTTGGTTGCAGAAATTTTAATTGGCAGTAGTAGCAGTCCTCTGGCGTTCAGATACTCACTGACTATGCAAACTAACAACTGTCGAATCGGTCGTCCTTAACGTTTGCATAGCCGCGGGCGTAGAAGCGACTAACACAAAACCATTTAGATTAATGATTTCAAATTCAGGTAATTAGCATTGATAAGTTTTCAAAAAGTTCCAACACAAATTGTTTACAATATCAACTTATTTCGAATGTCAAGGGTTCATAGCGCTTTGTCATGTTTCGAGCAGTTGAAGATACTATTTTCGATTTTGTAGCATGACATGCTAAATTAATCATTTTCGAAGAGGTTTTCGGAAGTTTTTTATTAGCTTACAAAATTGTAGAACATTTACAACAGTTTGTCAATGGATTTTGGCATTTGTAGATTTATATTTGAAGATTTTATTTTATATTGCGCAACCTAACTCAGTAGATATATATATATATATATATATATATATATATATATATATATATATATATATATATATATATATATATATATATATATATATATATATATATATATGTGTGTGTAGAATATATAGAATAGGTAGAAATTGCCTTTGGGGTTTGTTGATGTCTTTTCACTGATGCCTTATCGCAACAGAATGTATCTACTAAATTTAACTTAATTAATCATGGATAATTTAAATTCCACAAGTATAGCCCTGGACATTAAGCCAATAATTCAACTTCACCTTAGCGTCTTTTGTGCAATGGTTTTTAAGCCGCGCATCCTTTTAGACAGACGACTTTGTGTTGCCTGCTTCATGCTTTTTAACTAAGGCCATGGACGTTGCCAACCTTGGGTATCATAATTAATTACCAGCTGAATGCGACACCACCTACGGACATGAATTACTATACAAAGGGTGTTGTTTTTAAAGTGTTTTATAACTTTCGAGCTTGCAACAAAAATAGTTATTTATATTATAAAGAATGTGATTCATGGCATTATGTATCGAGTATTTGGTGCTATTTGTCACAAAACCATCAGAATATGTAAAACAAATGAACAAACCGATTGAAATGACAGGGCAAATGAGCAAAACAAACTGAGAAATCTTCCGACTCACATACAATGTAACAGTGCTTGACTCGTTCGTCTCTGGCTCACCATCAAATTCTACATACATATTTTTAAAGAGAAAAAAGTATAAGTGCGGAGAGAATCATACTAAGAGTATATTCAAGCTCGTTTACTCTCATTTGTTCTCATTATAACCTGATATCCAAGCAAGCAATTTGTTATTTTGAAATATGCGCATAGGGCTTGCTTCGCTTTGTTTGATCAACGAAAACTTATATTAATGCCTTGTTTATGCTTTCGAATGCATTTTTGCAAGCGTTTAGTTTAAATTTAAATGTCGTAAAAATTAAAATAGTTATAATCAATGTACACCAAAATTAGTTTAGTGCTATCTAAAAAGAATTCATAATCGATCGCTGCTAATTTCTACTAAGCAACACATCGTCTACACCATAATGGCTAGTACATTTAAGACAGTCCACGATAATGCTAAGGCACATATGTAAAGCGTTCATTAATATATGCAAATAACAAATAATTACAAAGCAAATGTGAGTACTAACTCCCGGCCTAGCTACCGTCTATGCATTTGCCTAACGACTTAAACATGGATAACTCACTGACAGGGATCGAGCGGTATGACGTTGCATCATCTTTCACTAGCTATTCGCTAGGGAGAAGGAATTAGCCATTAGTTAGCACCCATAAGTTAGCTCTACGTTAGGGAAAAGGAGTTAGACAATAGCACAGAAAATGTAAAAAAGGGTAAACTAAACTAAACAAAACCGAAACTCATTCTATTTTTAAGGTGGTTAGCCCATAATTGTGCGAAGCTTCCGTCCATTATAGGCAACAATATCGAGTTTCGAGAATTTCGAGTTTTATTGAAAACGTTTATCATACAAAATTCGAAAAGTGGAAGGAGAGTTTGTATGGGTGCTACCGCTAAGAGTGAGCGTGGTACATAGAAGCATAGGAAGCCTAGATATATAGGAAGTGTCAATACCCGATTGCAGTTTTGAATCTTAAAAATTGATGTACCAGTTTTGAGTCATATAGACTGGGGACAGACAGGTGGACAGATGCACAGACAAACAGACAGACGGACAGACAGACATACAGACAGAGATCAAGACAAACAAGACATGTTGAAGTATATACTCCGAAAAAATAAGAAAAAAATATTTAAATTCATAACTCAAAATTCCATTCATTGAAAAATATTTTATTACAATTATCGTGTTCATATCGTGTTCGTGAACTGTCTCAAAATCTATAAATAAAAAGAGATATGTCGATCATAGATAAAGTGTAATCTTCGCATTATTTTCAAATTGAAGATCGATTTTCAAATTATATTTTCATGGCGTTCTTCCGGTCGGAGTCTATTCAAGTTGATTTATCGAACCAGACTGAATGTTAATGTCACAGCACTATCAAAAATAGTTGCTTGAAAGTTTGTCGCTATTGACAGTTCTATGAGCCTAATTAAAATAGAAAAATACCCTTTATTTACTCATAAAAAAGTCTCTTTCTATCTTTTTTGTCGCCCCTGTTGACTTGACTGCTTTGAGCCGTTGCTGCGTTGTTGTTGTTGTTGCTTAGTTTTTTGTTACCTTGTGCGCTTTTACTATAAAATGTTTTAATTTCAACTATTTCTGGGCTGGCTGGGCTGGCTACGTTCTTTCGCATCCTTGCACTGCTTATCCTGCGCATCATCATCATCATCCTATGTCGTCGTCGTCGTTGTAGTCTTTGCTGTCTCTGCGGCCCCAACTTAATTCGATTCAACTGAGCACGAAAGCTGCGCCACTTTTGTTTAGTTTGCTTGGCAGCGTGTCTATCCGTCTGTCTACGCTATTCATATCCTTTATCCTTTATTCTGCCATGCTTTCCGCGCTCATGGCTCACACGTTGCATTTGCGTTTAAGTGCTGCCTTGAACTCTAATTAAGCTAATAGAAATTTAATCTACTTTTTATTTATTTTTTTATTTTTTTATTTTTTTATTTTCTCTTCTACAGAAATTTTGTTGTTGACGTTCTCATTATGCTTTGGCAATTTAGCAGCAAACGCAGCATTTTAATCTATTAACCTTGAGCAACATTTGCAACAGCATCTTCTTTTAACTCTTGAGAACACAATGCAATCCAATGCAACGCAATCCGATTAAATTCAATCTGTCTCAATCCAATCAGCAAATTCATTCAAAACTATTTTGCTTTGACCCACTTTGCTGGCACTTGGCTGAATTAACAAGATACAAGTAATTTCGTTGTACTTTTTTTTTGTACACTGTACCCAGAAAGTAAATGGGTATATTGAGTTTTACGAAATGTATGTTATAAGCAGAAACAGGCGTGGCAGAGATTGTAAAGAGTATAAATTTTTTTTTTTAATATTTGTCACTCTGTTCATCTGTCCGTCTGTCCATCTGTCCCTCTCTCTGTCTGATCGTCTGTTTGATCAAACATATTTTGGAAATTACAAGGTGGAGACTTAACTCCTCAGATAAGTAGTATTAAATAAATATGCCAACCCCACTTTAAGCGGTAGCCCTGCCATCTACGTCTGTCCATATATCCGTCTGACTGTCTGTTTGAATGAACATATTTTGGAGAATATTAGAAATTTAGACTCGCCCTCTACTCCTTCGATACCCCATAATTTATCAATCGCTCAAAAAAGGCTCGCGTCGATTGGTGTAAGGAAATGATTAAAAAGTCCGACCGTGGTGCTTCAAAAGACGTGTATAAAATCGTGACAGTTGACGAATCATGGATATATGCGTATGAGCCGGAAACAAAACAGCAATCGACTGTGTGGGTATTCCAAGACGATCCAAATACAAGAAAAGTTGTTTGTGGAAGAAGCACAGCGAAACAAATGATCGCCTGTTTCTTCGGCCGAATAGGTCATGTGGCCACTGATCCGCTTGAGCAACGTAGGACGGTAAATTCTGAGTGGTACACGACCATTTGTTTGCCGGAAGTCTTCGGAGAAATTCGTAAAACCAAATTTAAAAATGTTTGTTATTATTTGCTATTCCCGAAATATAAATAGTACCCCTCGTAGTAATACCATAAATAACACTCACCACATCATCACCTCGTGTACATCCCTAATGCATCACTGATCTTCAATCTTCTAAAACCGTGATCTTATACCTCTTATCGCAAATCCATTCCCAAAATAATAAGACTCATCTTAGATTTCCTTAACAAATCGAAAATATACCATAAAATCTAAGCATCTGATATAAATTCTACAATACACTCATAGTATTTATAAGAAAACACTATACCCATTTAATTAGTTAAGTTGCATTGGTGTTGTATTGTATTATGGTACACTGTACAAATTATGACTCAGAAATGATTCGCTCTATAGGTGCTCTCCTTTTGGACAGCCCTGCTCTAAAGGCCACCTTACTTAAATACTTTCAAAAACACGCTCAATTGATGCTCGCAAACATGTTTGCAAGTTTGCCCATAACATTTTCGAGCCTAACGTCGAGCTGCTCGTTCGACATGCTCTACAATGTGAAACGCCTTTTACAGCACTATAGAGATAGAGAATATATTTTTCTCTATTCTTCCAATTGAAACCAAAGTAACCGAAAGAAACAAAAAAGGTAGAGGGAGAATTTGAGAGAGCTGAGAAGGAGAGCTTTGTAAGAAAGAGTCTTTGTGATTGGCCGGGGGCGATACTTGGTTTTACCTAACTTAGACGAAATACTTCAGAAAAAAAATTACATTCGTCCGTGCTCCATTTACATTTTTCACAACAAAAAAAAGTCGACAGAATATGTTGTGTTTAAGAGGGTTAAAAAGGGTGCGAATGATTTGCGTTTGCCTATTTATATATAGATGTCTGGCTTTCTGGCTATGCTATTTATTTTTATCTATATAAATTAAATCATAGGGACATTTTTTGACTGCAAGAAGCATAGCAAAGATTTGAGCAAGCGTGCTATTTGCTGTCAACGTGTGCCTGACAAACTTTTGCGTATCCGCATATGATAGTTTTGTCCACAAGAGAACCAGAAAAACGCTCGCCCGCGACTTCGTTTGCAGATTTTTGATCAACTAGGTATTATTCACCATGTAAAATTAATAAACCAGTTAAATTACTCTAGACCTCGCTGGTTAAAGACCCTAGCAGCCATGTCTAGTTCTATATGTTAATTTATAGTTTTAGCTCTAAGTTAGCAATATATAAATTCCGCAAACATACATATATACCAGAATGAATCCAGCATATGCTCAGATTGTACCACTAAAGAATATACATTTTGGTTCATATAAGTAGCCTTAAAACTTGGTATACAGTATGTCCAAGTCGGGCACTCTCGACTGCAGCGTTCTTTCTTGTGTCGTTTTATTTTTTTTCATTTTTTACTTTCCCATTTAAACATGCGCATACATTTTTATGCTCAATCTGTAAGAACGTTAAAGATGAACGTTGAAGACGAAATGCAGGTCAAAGGCCACGACCATGAATGCTTGGCATTTGAACCGAATTGTGTGGCAGTCCAGCCAGCCAGCCAACCAGCTGCTCCCTGGGTGGCTGCTTGAATTTTGGCATGGCAAGCGTCGAGTGCCGCAATAAATGTCGTAAATGCTGCGAGCATTTACGCTGCAATAAATTTTCGCAATTTGTCGCAGGCGCCCAAGGGCAGCCACCACCGCAGTCACCATCGCACCCGCAGCTGATGATGCAACACATTGAATCGTACATACGAGAGAGAGAGAGAGAGAGAGAGAGAGAGAGAGAGAGAGAGAGAGTATGTACAAATCTAACTATTCACCAGTTGGTCATTTATTAGCAATTCACTCGATTTACTCGTTTGCAGTTCGCATTTCGCATTTGAGTGTTTGCTGTCGTTAGCTGTAGCTATAATTTAACCGCAGCCGAGCGCAATACGCCAAGTATTTCGCCTTAAACGTGGCGTATGAGTAATCGCCGTGTATGCATATAGCCAAGTACGTATACGTCATGTGTGACAGATATGCGCTTCTGCGATTGCAGTCAAAAATTATTACTTTGACCATACAAAGGAGTAAAGATGCTGCGGTTTTTATTGAAATGTACTGTTGAAGTTGATCTGGTTTTACAAAATCTGAGATACATTTCAAGCCAAAAGTTGAGAGCATTTTGACGAATTAAACCAAAAATCTACACAGTAAACAGACAATCAGTCCGCCTTGAGAGTAATCTATATATGAATAGACAAGCGCAAATTATGCACACCCTTTTAACCCTCTTAAACACAACATATTCGTTAGAATTTTTTTTTTTTTTGAAGCGTGGAGCACGAACAAATATAATTTATATCTAAACCAATGTTACGTTTGTCAATCACAAACACTCTCTCTCGCAAAGCTGTCTCTCTCTCTCTCTCTCGCAACTCTCTAAATTTGCTATAACTGCTACCTTTCTTGTTTCTTTCGGTTTCAGTTGGAAGAATAGAGAAAAATATATTATCTATCTCTGTCGTGCTTTAACGGCCGATTCACATTGTAAAGCATGTCGATCGAGCAGCTCGACGTTAGGTTCGAAACGGTTATGGGGCATTGAGTGTGTTTTTGATAGTATTTTAGTTGGTAAAATTTTAAAAGAGTAATCAAATAAATATTTAAAACATAAAACGAAAAACGAGGCATACACAATATAAGAAAATAAGTTGGTCACTTATTGCCGTTCTCTTTCTGGGTGGCCTTTAAACCAGGGTTATGGACATAAGGAGATCACTAAAAGTGGGAATCATTTCTGAGTCATAATTAGTACAGTGTGCCAAAATACAACACCAATGCAACGTAACGAATTCAAATTTTTGTTTCTCTTTAGCATTAAGCAGTCGACTTCGACATGTGTTCGTGCGTATGTGTGTGAAAACACGAAGGTGTTCGTCGCCATGGGGCTATGGCTGGACAGCTTTGGTTTAGAGACGAAAGCATTTTCTGGACAACCATGCATTATGGATATTTTTAATGTAAGGTACTTTAAAGACAAAAGCTCGAATTTCGACGACTGGAAGAACTCTAGTAATAATAAATGAATAAGTTATGAACAAAATGAATGAAGATTTCTACAAATGTGCGAAAGTTTGTTGAAAATAACGAATACTCATCTTAATAATAGCTTGCGTTTACATCAATTCAAAATTTGGAAAGATTGCTTCTCCAACTTTATTAAATATTAACATTAACTCTAATTTCTCTTCATAAAACTAAGGTTTATTTATAGAAGTAACCATCAAAGTATTTAGGTGGGACCCATATTTCATTTAATGGCACCTAAAGCATCCAAAAAGAAACCTCAACAATATACAACAAACCAGTTGTATTCAATAAATAAAGTTCCACTGGATACTTGTTCCAAAATAATACGAACAGCTATATTATACCCTGTGCTGGAGTATAATTGAAGATTTATTATTCTGGTTTTGCAAATTATATATATATATATATATATATATATATATATATATATATATATATATATATATATATATATATATATATATATATATATATATATATATATATATATATATATATATATATATATATATATATATATATTCAGCACCACAAGACAAGTCGATATAGCCATATCCATTATTCCATCCGTCTGTCTGTCCAAGCAACACTTTTCCGTTTAGAGAAGATAAACGGTATGGAGATAAAGGTACAGCACTGCTACAAGAGTAACATGAAATTTCATAACTCGCAACCCTTTCACCGCAGTAGTAAAAAATCAGTTGAAATTATTTAAACTGTTTGTTATAATTTCATATTAAAGTAAACTCCAAAAATGTTGTATACGTACTTTGTAATATAATTTGTAGAAAGCATAATATGTAGGCAAATAAAAAGTTACTACGAAAAATTTTGGGTTTTTACAGAGTAAAATATAGTCGAGCACCTCAGCTTAGCTATAAAACAAAATCTTTTAAAAATCTGCAAAAATCTTTTCACAACTCTAAACCCAACTAATAAAAAAATATTGTCTAATAAAAAAAAAATGCTGGCCGCAAACTCATTAAGTGGTCAGTGGCAGTGTGTTAAATCTGTATCTATAAAATCTTTATAATTTACACTTCGCAGCCCAAGTAGACATACACACCCAAACACACACATACGCACGCATCACGATAAAAGCAACTTTAACGCCAACTGCAACATAATCTCGTATTAATTAACGCCGTGACCAACCTCGCTGACATTCTCATATACATATACTACTCCCCATACCCAAAGTAAATTGAGGACAATGTTGTGATTATCATTGTCATTATAGTTATCGTTATCGTTATCAAGCACATTAACACTGCATATCCTTTGTAAAAGCAGAACCCAACCTAACGCGACATTACAAATATATACATATATCGATGTTTAAACACATTTATAATATTATATCGTACATAGATAGAATTGTAGATACTTATAGATAGTTGTAAATACTTGTTCGTTTGTCATATGATGTCGTCAGCTTTCTTAGTTTCTATCTACAAATAGTTTGTATGTTTAAAGTAATTTCTATAGTAGATATGCTTCTATTGTGTTTTTAAAGGGTTTTTCAATAGCTGCAAAATAATGTTGTACTTTAATTTTGAGGCGCCCTTAAATTTCTTTCAGTATCTGTCAAAGTCAAAACCCCGATCAAGATTTATGTTTTTTTTTATTCTGGAGAATTACATGAACAGGCACGTTTGAAATTAAACGTTTACCTGTATTTGGCCAGATCTTCACGTACAGCTTTGCAAGATCAGACTAACTAAAGAACTGAAGCCTGCTGATAATTCACAATTAAGCAAAAAAGCAAATAAACAGATAATCAGATAAACAAATAAGCAAATAAACAAAACATAAATTATAAACAAGAAAAAGCGTCAACTTCGGTTGAACTCTAATACCATTCACACGAAACTTTAAATAGTATTGTAATACATAAAAGTGGAGGTTTAAGGAGGTGGTACACGCTCACTAGTAGATGTGTATGAAGCGATGTAGTAGATGTGTAAGATGCCGCCATATCGAATTTCAAGTGGACATTGACGTTTTCCATACAAATGCATAAAAGTGAACTGTGGGTTTATATGGGACTTCTTCAAAAAATGGGCGGAACGCACCCATTTGTATATGCATATGAAGCGGTTGTCCATTAAAATCCACAAAATCAAATTTCAAGCTAATATTGATCTAAATGAAGTATTTTTTTCATAAAAAACACAAAATTGTACGGTGAATTTTTATGGGAGCTAACCCAAATAGTGGGCGGGCCACTCCCGTTAGTCTATGTATGTTAAGCGGCTGTCTCTTAAAAGGCACCATATTGCATTTCCACCTAATATTGACTTAAATAAAAAAGTTCTTCTTACAAAAAGTCAGAAGTGGATCATAGGTTTGTATGGGAGCTATCCCAAATAGTGGGCAGGTCCCACCCATTAATGTATATGTCAAACATCCGTCCACTAAACGTTACCATATCAATTATTAAGTTGATATTGATAACAATAAAAATGTTTTTCATACAAAAAGTCAAAAGTGTGCGGTGAGTTTGTATGGGGGCTACCCCAAACAGTGGGCGTGGCGTGGCGTAAATTGCAATAAAAAGAAGTATATGTGCAAAATTTCAACTGGATAGCATAAAAATTGGTCCCCAAATAATGCGCAACAACATAAAGACAGACAGACGGACATGGCTAGATCGATTCGTCTCGTCGAGCTGATCAAGAATATATATACTTTATTGGGCCTACGATGGCTCCTTTGATGCGTTACAAACTTTCAGATAAACTGATAATACCATTTCACACTATGTGTGAATGGTTTAAATATAAGTTTTTGGCAATGGGTCTCCCAGAAGCGCCAGAAGGGGTTCGCATTTTGAGCCCCCATAGTCCGATGATCCGATTTTATGCTTAGAGCTCGTGCTGCAGCCACACTGACGTAGGCATTCGTCAACTGCCTGGAGTACCGTCCACAGTGGTCTTTAATAAATTTCAGCACAATATCTCAATTATTCTGTGCTTTATTTTAATACAACATTTTCAGTGTCCTTATTGAAAGACCCTTTATGTGCGGTACCTACATATGTACATATGTAGGTAGATATCAATTTTATCTTTGAATTAATTATAGCTCAGCAATTGCATGTTGCAGCTGGTTGATTGCAAGAAACGTTTCGAAATTTACTAAATTACGATTTAAATTATAATAATTCAAGCGCTTTGAATGGGAATTTAATACACCATAGACGCGCAGGAAGTTCATTTCTATATGTAATTTCCTTTGCCGTAGCATAATTCCAGTAATACGCACACACACACACACACATACATACATACACCTACCTGCACATACACATACATATGCAAGTAGTAAATTATAACGCACACAACTTCTGCTAAGGATGCAGAACGCAAAAGCTTGAAGGATTTATGCAAAATTTAGGTTAAAAATGCTTAAGCGTTAAAATTGAAATTTTCCATTTTCCACAGAAAAGGGAGAAAGGAAAAGGAAAATTGTGAGACAGAGACATAGAGAGAGAGAGAGAGAGAGAGAGGACGACTGAGTGCAGAAGTGAAAAAGCAACAACAGCAGCAGCTGCAATGGCGGCGGCGTCGTCGGCGACAGCGGAATTTGAGTCTAAGCGGAAACGGAAACTGTGCGGAAGTTTATTACGTTGCTCGTTTCTCTCTATGTCCTTTGAGTATGGCTGCAAGTGTGTTTGCATTGCATACGCTTTATGAATGAAAATTTGACTAAGTGACTCAAGCGCGCAAACACACGCAAACACACGCAAACACACTCTAAATACTCGTGCATTCATAGCATATACACTCGAAAAAATTGCATTAAAATGAATTAAGTGCCGCTGCACTTTGTTGATTTGTATGCGTGTTTACTTTTATGGGCAATTCCTTGTAACATTGTTTCATTTTTTAAATTAAGATTGACGAATTGCTTAAATGTTTAATTGTAAATAATTTAGGCAGAGGCGTAAGTAACGATTGGGGGAAGAGTTATTATTTTTTTCTAAGAACTTCATGCATTTTTAGGTTACTAAAGGTTGTACTACACATAAATAAAATATTAATTTAGTTGCTATGTCATTTCTAACAGCGGTTTAGCAAATATTTAAAGAAAAAACTTCACTTGTAAAATTTAAAGTAAACAATGAAGACAACCAACCATGCATCATTTTCCCCGTTTCCATGAGCAAATATGCAAACGAGAGGGCAACTCTACGCAAAAAGTCCTATAGCCGTAATGAGATTGGATTGCGCTGCAATTGAATTATTGCTGGAATATTTCATTTTTGTCTGTATACCTGCGTAATTTGATAAGTCAGTGACGAATTATATTGATTTGACATGAAAGGCAGACAGACGTACATAAATTAGAAGTTTGCCGCGTTAACGCTAATGGAGGAAATGTTTCTTTTTCAAACGATTGTCTGTAAATTAAGTTTATATTCCCTATTAAATACGTATTTCGCTGGTTTTTGGTCGATACTAACCTAAGAGTGAAACTGTGGTGAAAATGATTGTATATACCGCACTATTTCATTCAAATTGCTTAAAACTCGTCTTGTATATGAAAAGTTCTACCAAAGGAAACGCCGGGTATAATCGCTAGTGTATACATATATATTGCTATCTCTCTTGCACAATCTATCATATTCGAACTTTCCGCCCAAAATGACGTAGTAAATAAATGAGCATTTTATTCGTGTGTACTACGGTCTTAAGTCTTTCCCGAATTAAATTGAACTAATTGAAAAAATTCTTTGAAATAGGAAAACCTTTACGGAATTCATCCTTTCGTGTACGACGGACATGACTGAAATCTTTATAGCACCGATATACAATGCCGTGAGGTAATGCATTATTATCATATAATGATTTAAGTTCATCGGTGTACTATTGTTGAGATAATTTAAATCGAAAATTGTGAAAACTTATTCCACAAAAATGTGCACAAGTTAATTTTATTATTAACACAAACAGCGTTCTTATGTCAAAACGTTCTGAGTGTGAATTTCTCGAATGGCTTGTCAAATTTGATGTGGCAGCCCTAGTTTTGCACATTATTGAAATATGAAAGGCAACCGTCGCTCATTATATGATATCTGTTTGGTGAAATGGAAAGGTTTCACAGACAACTAGAGACAACGTTGGAAGACAAAACATCTATATAGTGTGAAGGGTATATGTAAAAGAGAAATTAAACTTTTCAATTCCATAGAAACATATTTTGTGCCTGACCTGTGCTCTGTAGCAAGAAAAAGGAGAAATTACAAAGTATTGTTTGCAAATCTAAAGATAAATGAGCTACCTTTTTTATATAAAAACGCGCCAATACAAACGGATCACTTGAACACAACACTTGAACTAAACAAAGAATAAGAAAGAAACATATATATGAATCGCTGCGTGGTTTTGGCTTAATTTTGTTAGATATTCAGCTGATTTATAGCCAACTCTAAAGCTTCAACCATTTTTTGAATTTTTTTAAATAGTCTTTTTATTTGAACTGCAACTTTGACATAGATGTTTATTATACCAATCGTATATGACCCTATTTGGTGCAGTTACAATTGTAAGTTACGTTACAGTAATACTTGGCACTCAAAAACATCCAAATCCGATGACTACCAAAAATACCATCTTCACGCCTCAATTCCCAAGACTTTGTGAAGGAATGAATAATTCTGCTGTTACGGGAGCCGAGTGATTAAGACTGTATCAAACTCTCTCCTCTTGTTTTTTTTTTGTCTTTTAAGCAAATCCGCAGCAGAAAATGACACCAAAAGGAAGATAGTCCAGAAACTATTGGCGGTTTAATAAAGTATAGAATTAGTTCCAAAGAATTGTAGTGAAGATACACCACTCCTATCTAGAAAATGTCAATAGATATCAATTTGGTGTCACATCTGGCTATCACGTTTGGATACTAATAACATTAAAAAAAAAACACATGGTATTGTCAAAGTTCTGCTTTGTAATACCAATCTCTCTCTGGAAAATTGCTTAAATGGTACAAGAAACCATTTGATATTGTGGGAGATAGTCGGAATCATTGGGCTCCCGGAACAGAATATATAGTCCTTATAAATATCTTGGGATTTGAGGGTATTTCAGATAATCACATTCAAACAGACTTTAAATAAAAGGGTTTTTTTAATTAATAATTCTTTTTTTTTTGCTTTTTATTTTAACAGTGATCACAGTAGCAGTTAAAAATCACGATGATTCAAAAGTAGCAGAAACGACAACCACTGCTACGCAAAAATCACTGACTAGCTCATCTCTAATACATATGGGATCACCTTTGTTGAGCGAAGATTTGTTTGTAGCCATAACGGATTGTATCTTGTTTCTGGTGACTTTAATAACTGTTGACACTACGCTTGTAGTAACTCTACCCAGCATTTTTTTACTGTCTAATAAGTCTTTTGGAACGGCTATTTTGAAGAACTTTCGTGCACCTTGAAGTACAGTTTAACCATAATCAATGAATCCCATAATGCCAAAGAATTGCCCACGTGTGTGTTTGTATTTTGCATTTGGCTTTCATGGCCGCTTGCAATTTTATTTAATTTTTTTTTATTTCTATTGCATAGCAAATGGCTTAATACGTATTACAACAATATATATTCAGATATTAATGCCATAGCACGTAAAGAGATTGTGAAAAGCTTTACGCGGCTTTACTTTGAAGTTTTTTTTTTCAACCATTTTGTATTGATTTAACATAGCGAAATGTGTTAATAAAATGCTTTGACCTGCATTTTCAGCACGAATAAAAAGTATTCAGCAAAAAACAAATATTAAAAAAAAAATAAAAAAGTTAAGCATATAATAATAAAATCGCTAGCACGTAATTTGCTTTTATTAAGCTGCATTTCGCCAGATGTATCTGAAGTAGTGTGGGGCCACCCGTAGGTGAGTCAGGTGTGCAGCCAAATCGAAAGCGGCTTATCTGTGACTAGCTGCTGAAATGCTTTATGCCATACGATGGCGCGTAAGGGAAACAAGATACTAGTTATATACAAGCTATCGTATATATAGTTGTGTATAATGTTGCAATGTTGCATATAGCCGGCAATTTGGCACTCTGCCACTCACAGAGCCAAAATGCTACTGCAGAAAAAGTGGAAGTAAATGCGGGTGTTGCCAACTAAGTTGGAGTTTGAGTGTTTTCGGATGGCAGTCTAAGTGCCTGTCGTGCTTGTGCTTTTGTGGCGACGTATTCAGCACACTTGCAAACACAAAAAAAAAAAATAAAATTAACTAAAAAAACTAAAAAAATGAGAAAATATTCACGCCGCCGCCTGATTGTTCTTGCATGCTTAAGTAGGCATGAAATTTTCTAGGGTTTCAAAGTTTTTTCCCTTTCCTCCCAAGCCCAATTCAGCTTCAGCATGTGGCTTTACTTTACTTCACATCGAGCTAAGCGAAAGTCGTAAAAACAAGAAATAGAATTATGGGCTAAAAGTTTGCCGAGTTACAGTTTGGCGCGCGTAAAGCCTTTTTCTTCAGTTCGCCGTAAAGTAAAAAGAAAGCGCAGAGTGACGAAAAGTGAAACTTTTACTAAGCATGAAAGTAATGAGCAGGAAATACAGTTAAAAAAAAATTCTTTTCTTAGTAGTACAAAAAGTTTGTTGTACTTTGAACACAGCAAGTATATAGTACATTGTTGTAACTATTCATTATCGCTTTGATATACATACTCTAAACTAAATGCACTAATCAAGCAGCAATGCACGCTGTTGGGCTCTCATTCCCTTTCTCTCCTCACCATCAATCATGCCACGCACTAATCTACGCACAACGGCGCACGCTGCTCTCTTCCATTACATCCAGCCCACTGAATACTGAAGCAAATCAAGCAAAGAGACAGACAAAAAGAATTATATAAACGTCAAAGGCATGTTATTCCTGTTTTTACTGCTATGTCTGTTGTGCCCTTTCTTTTTCTTTTTCACGTAAAAAGCGTTTTTAAAAATGTTCATCAAGCTTCACTTCGCATATTTATTTGTTTTAAATGCTGTGAATTAATATAATTTTCAATTAAATTTTTTAGCAGTTATAATTCACAATTAGTTTTTAAATATTCTTTCACTAATTTAATGCTAATCCGTCTTTTGATAACGAGTTTCTATGTTTACTGCTCAAGGCTCACTTAAATAGCTGCTCTTTCAAAAAACTATCAAAATTTAATGAATGATATTCGATTATTTCCTCTGCTAATAAGCCAAGTATTCATTCTGAAATGTATATGGACTACACTAGTTTACAAATTTTAATTTAAACGATAATATAATATCACTATACTTAGTTAGAGTAATTTGGGTGCGCTGAACACGAAAAACATACTGATTTCTTTCACCTAGCTAACGGTATGTTTACATTTTTTGATGTATAATTTTACTTAAGCCAGCGTCCAGTGTGAATGACAAGCCCAAGCGAAATAACGCTAGAAATGTGATTAAATTATCGCGAACTGCAGTTCACCCTACTTCGTATGGGTCGCACAATAAGAACATCGACATATTAGACAATGTATCGTATCAGATGATCAACATTTTGAGCCAGTTGGCAATGCCGGTCACAATTAAAAACTGAAAACAGGAAACTGTGTCTTACCTTGGCGATAACTTTGAATGAATCCGCCAGTAAAACGTTCTTCATGAGATCGAGCTTCTTCTGAATAGTACCATTCACTAGCAACCGCCTATGAGTTATTTGAGTGTTTCTTTTTTATAAAGATTTATTGATAATGGTGGAGGCAAGCAACACTTATGGAACATTCCTTGAGCACATAAACCCCAATATGATTTCATTCAAAGTCATTTCTGAATAAAATTTTGTTGCGGATGATTATGCATAATAATTTTATACTTTAAAAAATTATTTAATTAAAAAACTTCGTGCGAAATTTTGAACTGGATCGATATTTGTCGTATAATGAGAATATGATAAAGTATTTTGGTCGGCACAGTTGTTAGCAGTTCAACTGAGTCAAGTATCTACGTTTTGTCTATCAAGCGTGTTGTTGTTGTTTGAATACCTAGCTTCACGAGGGATTACAAAAGCAAAAATTCCAAGTGATTTGGACTCAGAGCATGCCGTGTACCTTTCATACAAAAAATCAACACAAAACTTTAAAAATAAAGAGCACGTAGGGATTGGGTTAAAAATTTTTGTAGTGTTTATAAAAGTTTTATTATAATTTTTTAGGTAAATTTAGCTGTAATAACAGGTGCTAGCTATACCAACAAAGTAGACCAAAGTATCGCAAAATGAATAACCATTTTTGTATTTAAAATTCACAGTTAAAAAACATTTTCCTTTGTTTTGTCACATTTCTTAATTTATAATTCGCAAATAGTTTTAGTATTATTCAAACATATGCTACACAGTTTTTCACATTTAGATCGAACTTAACTGTGTGTCAAATATTGAGCTTGGTTGGCTAAACTATTTTTATATGTTAAATAGTTAAAATTTTTATTCGATTTACAAATTTTTAATTTTTTGTGTGTACACAGCAGCTTGGCAAACGCTGCCAGAATTGAATATTTAAATTTTTCAAAGTAAATGCAGTGCGTGAGTGAGTTTTTACGTGCGTTTTTAAAACCAACAGACATGCAATGCTTATAAACAAAAAAAACACAACAACAGCAGAAGCAGAAGCATTACAAGTGCCAAAAGCGTATACTTGTCAGACTGATACCGCAACGCGTCGCCACGTTGAATTAATAAAAATTTAATTTTCCATTATGACAAACTTTGATTGTCGTCATCGTTGTTGTTGTTGTTGTTGTCCTTGCTGCCATCTCCGTTGTTGTCCTTGTCGCCATGTTGTATTTAAAATACTCAAAATATCGTCGTCGTCGTCGTCGAAAAACGAGCACGAAATCACGTTAACTAACAACGCTGAAAAATGCAATAAAATTATTTTGCTGCTCCTCTGCTACTCCCCCTGCTGCTGGTGCTATATCCTTTAAAGCACACATGCCAAAACGTGCTGACATGTCCTGCTACTTTAATTCATGCTGCTGCTTCGTCTTCTTCTTTCTACCAAACATTATTTTTAGTGCCCACTTAAAAGAACTTAATGCATATTTTTTCTTCTTCTTCTTCTTATTTTAAGTAACTTATTTTATATAAGTCGCCTACACGAGCAAATTACTTTAGCACACGTGAGCCATTCCGAAGTATAATATCTACTCGTATCTGTATAGTTAGAAACAATCAAAATTTTAAATGGACTTTTATGTTGTGTGGAATGATGTTGTAATAGTCTTTGAAAAGCTCACTGTGCTCACTGCTTTCATACATGCAACTACTTTTTAAACAACAGCTCCGCAGATTTACTTCGATACACATAAATATTAATTTTAATATAATAATAAATATATTTTTTAAGATATTTTTAGAAGTTTATGCACTTCGATATAAGTGCCTAAACTGTTATCAATCGATTTTAAATGTAACAAGTGATTGGCAACTTTATCGGTTTAGGTATTGGCAAACTAACATATATTGAATCCATAATGGACCCATTTAGTTATATCCAAGTTTTGAAGGATAATTTGCTGTAAAGTTCTCAGAAGTTGGGGCTGCAAGAGTTTTGGTTTCAGCAAGACAACGACTCCGTGCACAATGCGCATAAAGTAAAGCTCTGACTCCTTTATAAATAATGGTTGAGGACACCTCCCCAATGTTTGGACCTGAATCCCATAGAGCATTTAAACTCGAACGCAGAATAAATGTTGATGGATAACCATTACCTCAAATAAATATGAAGAAAACATAATAATGAGTAATAAGAAAAAATGACAACTTAAGATACAAGAAAAATTGTGGTCTCCATGCCAAGACGTCTTATGGAGGTACTGGCGATAAAGGGTTATCTTACCACTTAATTGCATATGATTTTCTTCGAAAAAAGAAGACTGTACGCAGACTTTTGCGGTAGTGCTTTTCTGGCAATTAAAACTATAAATTTTAAGTATTAACTAGCTAAAAACCGGCGCGTGCTGCTGCGCCTCTCAATAAATAAAACGTTGATTAACCTCCGCCTCTTCGCTGCCCATGAAGTAAATTTGCAGAAACTTGGAATCGTCATCGGGTAGCGGAAGAAGTGAACCGACTTGATGATACACTTGGCCTTGAACTTTGAATGTGGGCATGAAACCACCGCTAACAATTTTTGTTACTCCAAACGATATCATTTGAAGGGATGAGTTGTAGTTTCGAATGTATTGTAAAAAATGTTTAGACAACGGAGTAGCTCCAGACACATACGTTCGAAGTGGCTCTGGTGGCTCATCCAGTGGTGGTAACTTGACTTTGCAATTCGAGCAACACATTCCAGGCGATTCCTTGTGAAATTTCATGGCACGACAATATGGACACAATTTATAATCGTGCATCTCGCTGTTGAGTTGTCTCAGATGCTCTTGAAGTAGATGCTCTGGTTCCTAGGCCATCCAAGCGTGCATCTCGCTGTTGAGTTGTTTCATTTGCTCTTGAAGTAGATTCTCTGGTTCGTAGATCGTCCCGTTGTCCAGTTGACTCAGCTGCTCTTGCAGTAGATGCTCTGGTTCGTGGGCCATTCAAGCGTACATCTCGCTGTTGAGGTGTTTCATTTGCTCTGGAAGTAGATTCTCTGGTTCGTAGATCGTCCCGTTGTCCAGTTGCCTAAGCTGTTCTCGCAGTAGATGTTCTGGTTCGTAGGCCATCCAAGCGTGCATCTCGCTGTTGAGTTGTTTCATTTGCTCTTGAAGTAGATTCTCTTGTTCGTACATTCTCTTGTTCGAAGATTCTGTCTCAACTGCTCTTGCTGTAGATGCTCTGGTTCGTAGGTCTTTCAATTGTGCGTCCCGTTGTCGAGTTGCCTCAGCTGCTCTCGCAGTAGATGTTCTGGTTCGTTAGTCTTCCAATCGTGCGTCTCACTCTTCGGATGTTTCAGCAGCTCTGATGCACGATTTCTCAAACGGTTTTCATTTAGACGGATTTCTCCTTCACCGAATCAACCTAGTGGCTGACTTCTGTTTTGATTCTTTGGTTGATCTTCCAATGGATATTTTCTTGGGTGGCATATTGATCAATTTGCACTGTTTATTATTAATTCGAACATAATTAAAAACAGTTTTGCGATGCCATACACTCCCTGGCAAATATTTTATGACTAACTAATCTTATGTAATCATATCAAAGCACATAAATAAAATTAACAAAATTGCAGTGAATTTTGTCTAGTAGCTTTCTTAGTTTTTCAGTAGTTTATTTTATTTTTCAAACAATACACGGTACACGGTACACGGTTTTCTTTATCGGGAAAACCTTCTCTGTTCCTAAAAGCATATACACACCAATTTTCACAGCGAATGGTTTGAAGGTGTATCTGTATATAACGTACATACAAATATATATAGATACATAGATACATAGATACATAGATACATAGATACATAGATACATAGATACATAGATACATAGATACATAGATACATAGATACATAGATACATAGATACATAGATACATAGATACATAGATACATAGATACATAGATACATAGATACATAGATACATAGATACATAGATACATACTTTCATCTATACATATAAAAATGAACCTTTCGCAACATTTCCCTACATGGGTTACTTTGATACAGGTTTATAAATATATGATTAAAACAAACTCCATTAGACAAGGTAGAGGGTATTTCAATATTTTTCAAAACAAATCTATGCGTGAAAGTCTTTAACAATCGTCACTCACACAAAGAAACAAAAATGACCAGCATAATATTAACAAATGCAAACATAATTTTAAATTTCTCTCTTATGTCGCAATACTTAACGAATGCTACCAACTTGCTAAGGGCCTTGGTATATTAATAGAAGGCGATATTATGCGAGCAGCCAGTTACCAGATAATAAGTCATCATGAGAGCTAATTACATATTATATTGCGTAGTTTACATTGTATGAGCTTCGCTATCATTTTGGTAACTGCTTATCAAAAAACAAAATGATATATCTGCCACTCACCCAACTGTGGGGACAATGATCAACAAGATATATTCCTAAAAGGTGAACAGTAGAATATAGAAGTGGTACAAAATCTTATGAAACTAAAGTACCTAAATGTTTTTCACTTATTGTTCGACAGAAAAATATTGCAAAGAAATATCGTACTGTTAAGAAGCATTATTAGAGAAACCAAGGAACGTCTCTCAAAGTGAACAAAAGGACGCCCAAGAACAAAAGATCGCAATCACCAACTAACAAAGGAAAACCATTGAGAAAGATAGAAGCTAGCAGCAAGATGAACTCTTCTAAGTTATGCACAAATGTCCAAAAATAATGGTCAACAAATTTGGAATCAGATACCTTTGCATTCATTTTTTTGTTTTCATTTACTAAGAAGATCTTCTTCTACTCTATATACTAGTACCTTATAACAGATGCAAAGCACTGGTTCCTGTCAGTAGAGTGTAAATCTAACCTTATCCATATTTCAAAAAAATCAGCTTAATTTTCTTTATGCAATCATTTCAACATTTAATGATGGCGTTTAAAGCTTCTGTTGTTCTAGATTTCATATAAAAAATGTGTCTGTGTTTCCAAATGATAAAGTCAAATATTTGTATTCGACTTTAAACAGAGCAATCCGCACATTTTGCTAATTTAATATTCATTTGCAAATGTTTTTTCCGCAAACACACTGGCGCATTAAAAATAAATAATGAAATAAATGATGAATGCAAATTCGAATTCCTATTTAAATTCTAATTTTGTTTAACCAAATACAATCCAATTCCGGCTGGAAGGCGAACAAAATACCAAAAGCTTTGTCATCTGACAATGCAGAGTCAAAGTCTTAATTTGATTTATGTTTGCACGAAATTCAAAATCAAATTATTTGCAGGCAGATATTTTTGGAACATTTTTTAAAAATACAGGGTGTTTATTTTTATTTAAATTGAAATATTCATACTTAGAAACAGAAAATATGATACGCCCAGTAGCATCTCGTTCTGGGTCATTGTCAGCCTCAAATTCCTCTTCACAGTTTGATGCCGAGATTGGCTCGCCTAAGATGCATTCCATGGCTGTCTTGATATAAAATTTGCCAGCTTTCAATGTGTTTTCAGCTCGTGTTTTTATTTGTGGAATACAAAGGTGTGTACCCTATGAGCTAAGGAACATTCTCTGCCGAGAGCTTTTAACACTACTATGTGGATTGTTTGTGAGGTAAATTGTATATGCAGCTAGAGCTGAAATGTCCAATAAATTGAAAATCACCGCCAGTGGCCAACGTGTTATCGCTCTTGTGGTCGTATATTGAGACACCATTTTGTCCATAGTATCCACACCGCCCTTGGTGGAATTGTAATAAACAATAATTTCCGGCTTTTGGTTTGTACCAGACACAATTGCATCACTTTGCATTGACAGCAGTAAAACAACGGCCATTCCCTTTGCCTGGAACGTAGGATGTCAATGTAGCACTGGGTCCAAATCCAAATTCGCTGGAAAAGCTTTGGAAGCTTCAAATTCTTCGGGCACGTATCGCTTGTTTTTCTTCAAGGTGCCAACAATGGACATACTAAATTCTATAAGTTGTTGTAGCAACGGCAGCGAAGTGAACCATTTAGAGCTATTGTTACATTTCGACCAGAATTTTTATAAGGAGCTACCAGATCCTTCACGATACGCTCGCCTTGATTTACGTTTTTACAATGGCCTTTTTTTCCTGTGTAAATTTGTCCATTGAGAGGATAAAAAGTAGTTGAATTGCATGGAATATATAGATGGAATATATTGGGTGAACTAAGTACGACCTCGATATCCAAATAACTGCTCATATACAGTAATGCATTGCCTATGGCCTGAAATGCTTTTCCAAATTGAAGTTGGTCATTTGAAATACATGCCTTATCTTGTAACATAGTGGTCAAATAGAATAAAGCGTAAAACGTAAACGATTGACAGACATTGGAGGCGCGATAAAGCGGGAAGCTATTTTGTTTCCAAAGCTCACTAAGCTGTTCTTGTGACTACTGTTGACTACCCATTACTAGAAAAATTCCAAATATTGCTTTGAACTCACTGTCTGTAATTGGATTCCAAATAACAAACTTTTGATTCGGATTATTTGAGTTCCATTGACGGTAGAAGTCTGCGGCTGTTTTATTGGCAAATCTAATAATTTGGTCTCTAAGCTGCTCATCCATTATGCAAAAAAATGTATCCGCTGGCGGTAATGTTTTTGTACGTGGAAGAGGCCCCATTGTAGACGGTTCACGAATGATGTGTTACGGGCTCCTTGACGAGCAAAAGCATTACTTTTTTATACCAATTGGTTCCATATTTGATACTATAGTTAGCCTTATTAAATGGGGTAACGGTTTTTTCATTTGCAGTTTCCTCGTTATCGGATTCACTTTCATTATTGATTTCTGCATCGTTTTATATACTTCGACTTCTTCACCATCTGAGTCCACTTCTTGCTCGTCAGCCAAATATTCCACGTCGCTGTGCTGTGGTGCTACTTCCAACATGCTCACAAAATCAGCATCATCATCATCATCATCAGAGTTGAACTCAACACACAACATGTTTCTAAAATACTCTTATGATTCTTCATAGGAAAATATATATATAGTAAAATAACGCGAATGTAAGAAATGTTAGTCCAAAAAATCAGATAAAACTTACATACTCGTACGTCAAACAAGTCGATAAATTGTTGTTGCTCACGAAATAATTTTTATTATTCAAAGCATTCAAACATTTTTTTTTTTTGTGTCCGCATGCAAAGTTTCAAACAAATCATATGAAACTGATCATTATTTATCCGGGTAGTCTGCACGTACATAAGATCCTTCATGAAAGCGAAGGTTAAACGAATTAGTCGTTCGGATGAATGATTATATAGAGCGTAAAATGTACGTAGCGCACGGTAATATTTCCAAAATTTAACCGAGATTTTCGAAATAATTTTACACAATTTGCATGCATTGTTCTGGCGTTAGGCTTTGACAATAGCATTGCCAGATCGATTGGAAAATGGAACCTCTAAAAAAAAGTGCTATACTTATTCTATCTGTACTCTATAGTACAGCACTGCAGCACATTTTCATATAATGATAATCACATACGAAACGATTGACATACATTCGAAGTGTTCGTTTTAAATTAATACGATATATTTTAACAGAAATGCGCTACATTATTATTAGTTTAAGCGCAAACAATGCAGCAGTGTATGCTACACATAGGTATATACAAGTAAATGTAAATAAATATATATAAATAAGCTTATTTATGCTGCATATGTAAATGTATCTGTGCGTAAATGTATCTGTATCTGTATCTGTATGTTAAAACAAAGTTGCAAAAGTAATTTCGTTTACTTTCGCAATAAATCATACTTTGCTCGTTTAATGAAAATCAAAATACATGTCATAAAATAATATTGGCAAAAGTTGTAAGCGCAGTGCTTTGTTTGCTATATACATATAGCAGATCTATACTGTGTACTTTAACATCTTTGTTTTTGGCAGTTAATCGGTTTAGATACAATTGAGAAAATAAAAAAAAAGCGAAAATAAAAATCGACTAACAACTAAAATGAAAGGCATGTGAAACCAAGCATAAAAGTACATAAAAACGTTCTGTATGCACAATGTATCTGAGTGCTGCAGCAAACATATACACTCAGATACATATACACTCTCAGATATATGCATTTAACTAGTTGTATTACAATTCGAACATACGTGCGCCATTTGCGAGCTTCTAGCAAAATATTAGAAACATTTGTTTCACTTCCAATTCGAAACGTTTCAATAGGATTTTATTTTATTTTAAATAGCACAAACAATTCTATAAGTATCGTATATATACAAGTAGTATATAGATGCTCAAATTGGTTGAGTATTACTGAACAATGTAGCAACGAAATAGAAATTTAGAGTTGCAATGGAAACATCGTTTTTATTTTCTTGTTGCAAGTGTAGTACTTTAAGACAATGAAAAATCGAATAAAAGAAATGCAAACATAAATGTTTCGACATTTTATAAAGCTTGGAATTAAATTTTATTACATCTCATACTATAAGAAGTGTGTTGAAGTTACTTTATTCAATTGAATGTGTTTCTTAGAGATCTCAAATAATTGATCTATTCTATCTGACAGACGGACAATACTGCATATATAAAATATATGTTACTGAATTGATAAAATTATGATAAAATGAAGTATTTAGCCACATCGCCAACGAAATAGCTTACATTTTTTGTTGTTCACAAATAGTTCACAAATCTACGCTTTAATAGTAGTATGTAAGTTCTTTTAGTTTTAGATATATGCAACAAGTGAAAGATACATTTTGTCAAATAGCCAAGCTGTAAGCAAGACACTCGCCATAAATTTAATGCCAAAAAAATTCCTTTGCTGGATTCCTTGTCAATTAAGTGAATTGAAACGTTGATAAATTCCTCAGGGAAAGCAGAGTTCAAGTTGAAATTCAAATAGTTGATGTACTATTAACAACAATAAAATAAAGGCAGCTGGCAAAACATGCAAAGCTGCATGATTTAGGTGATCAACAAACGAAAAAGTTCAGAATGCATAGTAGATTTGGCCACTCTAGTTCAATTTCAACAAGATAGACCGCTGCAGTTGAGTCTTCTCGACCTTGTTTAAGGCTCTTGATCTTGGTTTACCAAAGATTATATTCTTTAGTGAGCAAATCCGAGATATTTTATAAGAATTAATGAAGAATTAGGACGTTGAAGAATGAAGAATTAATTCAAAATAAAAATAAAAGGTTTGTACAAAAATCCAAAATTGGGTGAAAGGTTTTCATGAGGTAAAAGGTAAAGGTTTTAAGTGGTCTGATCTGGGTCCTTATGGAATATTTTGTAAGGATTGACGTAAGATACGTCAAGTTTTTACATTTTTAGCTTAATTAAGTTGAAAACACACAACAAATTTTCATACAAAAACTTAAAAATTGAGTTCAAATGTGTAATGAATCGATTTGGACCTACACGAATGTGGAATATTTTATTAAGTTTAACGTAAGATGCATAACTATTTGCGTTTCAAGCGTAACTAAAAACAAAACCAATAACATTTTTACGCGAATTGTGCAAAATGGCGGCTAGGTTTTTATAGCATCTACCCCTTAAAGTGTGGTTGGCACATTCGTTTTATACTAGTTATTTAAACATGAAGTCTCTAACTCGAATAATCTCCGAGATATGTTCGTTTAAACAGACGGACATGTCCTATGCTCAACAAGAATATACTTGTATATACTGTACTAGCTGATACCAGGCGCGTTTCTGCCGTTCCACCTGCCTCTCCTTCCCACTGCCACTACTTCCCCTGCCAATCCTTCCCCCTGTCCCACCTTCCCCATGCTCCCTTACCCAACCACTCATTCCCCAACTCCTACCCCCTGCAACTCCTTCCAATTTGGCTATATTACCGGGTTTAAAATGATTGAATAAATTATGTTTGTTTTAATTGTTCAAAACTTCTCTGTATACTATTTTAGATGTAATATTATTATTTGCTACCAAAATAGTATATTGTCGTTCACGATTTCCAATCCGAAATAAGCCAACATATAACTGCCCATGGGAAAAACACTGCTTTCTTAGGTCAATGCTCAATAGAGAGAATGTTTGACAAAAGAGATCTTGACTGGATACTGCAGCCTTTTAAATGGTATGGGTAAATCCGTCGGAATCGTGGGTATGCGCGGAGCATAAGCCAGTTGTCGCACTGCTGGCCCTTTGAGAATGGCTGCTATGATTATATTCTCCTGCAACTCTTTTATAATCAGCCTTTCGGTGCTAGTCTCCCTAGCACGTCTTGCTGAGGTAATTGCTCTTTGGATATCAAGCCGCTGCGTATGTTCGTTGCTAGACTTCCTATCACGTAATTCTCACATATTCTGTCTATGGTTAGCCAGTCGCTGATACCTTTCGGTGCTGGACTCTCTAGCATGCGCTTGCGATCTGTATTCTCTTTCAATCGTAAGGCGCTGTGCATGCTCAGAGGAAGTCTCTCCCATTCGGCGTACTATAGCCGCTCTTGTCTGGGATGTATGTGTAGATAGTTGTGATTTTCTTTTAGGCATACTGACGTTATTTTTTCAGTACTTTTTATGGAAACAATAAGACAATAAGAAATTAGCTCTGAAAAAAAACTTTTTAAGGAAACAATAAAATAGAAAGAAGTTCTGAAAAGAACTTATTATGAAAACTATAAAATTAACAAAATTGTCTCACGTATTTGATATTTTAAATTATCTCTTACTTTCGTTCTTTCTCTTTAACCACGCACACATGACCATATGAGGCAAACACATGAACGATCTTTAATCTGTGGTTTTCAGCTTTAAATCATGTTTTAATTATCGCCATCTCGCTCATACTAATTTCTGCCTACTGCTTTAAACGTATACTTTCTTTCTTTCTCTCTTATCACGCACACATTACCATATGAGACAAATACATGAACATTCTACAATCTGTGGCTTTCAGCTTTACATCATGTTTGAATTGTCGCAATCTGGCTCATTTATATTTATTCATTACATTTATGTGTAAATCGTCATATATTATAGCCTATGTTATTCACAAATAACGTGGCTTTCTATTGGTAAAAGGATTTTCAAAATCGGTTCAGTAGATCCAGAGATTACCCCCTACAACGCCACAAACCTACAGACCTACAAACTCACAAACTCGACCTCTTTATAATATTAGTATATAAGTATAGATAAGGTCTACCACGGCTTCTTCTAATAACATAGATTTACACAAACGTAATATAGCTTTTCATCCAATGGGTACAGTGTATAGAAAAACTAGCTTAGTAATTTCATTGACATTGGTTAACTAATATCTCTGTTACTTAGGTTTTCATTTAGTTTGTTGTTAATTTACTTCACTGGTCAGCAATATCACTGCTCATTTAGTTCAATGTTCATTTAGTACATTGGTCATTAAGTTCATTGGTCTTTAAGTTCATTGGTCACTACTTTCAGTTAGTTCACGAATCAATTAACTGGTCATGTATTCCATTAGATCAATTAGTTCAGTTAGTTCACTTATCATAGTACACTGATCATTAAGTTCAGTTATCATTTATTAATTAGTTCATTGGTCATTTAGTTCATTGGCAATTTAGTTCAATAGGTAGTTAATTTGCCATAAAGTTCTTTACTGTTTTGTTCACTGGTCGTTTAGTTCAGTTAGTTCACTTATTATTTAGTTTATTGGTCAAATAGTTAAATTAGTTCACAGATTATTTGCTACAGTTAGTTAACTGAACATTTAGTTCAGTTAGTACTGTGATCAATAAGTTCATTGATCATTTAATTCAGTTAGATTTTTGGTCATTTAGTTCGTTAAGTTCACTGGTCATTTAAAGTTCACTCGTCAATTTGTTCAGTCAGTACACTGCTTTATTAATTTAGTAAGTTACTTAGCTCAGTTAATGCACTGAACATTTAATTTACAGGTCATTTAGTTTAATTGGTTCATTGATCTTTTAGTTCTGTTGTATTTTATTTGAAGATTTAAAATTTAAACTGCAAACGTAAGTATGTGATGTAAATGTTGCCAGTATTTCCGAAACAGTAGAGTTGCCACTATTCTGCATTTACAGCGGAAGGTAATAAATGAGCTTTTGGCAAAGATCTCGTTAAATGGGTGCAATTAAAGACAACTTGGAATGAAACTTTCTTAGAACTAAACTAGCCATTGATTGGCTGCGTAAAGATATTCCGTGCATATCATAGATAAACGACTGGATATTTTTTACTGTGGAAGATGCAGATGCATCGACGCCAGCACTAAAGCACATATATTTATAGGGAAAAATCCTAGATGACGGTGTGCACCTTTGCTTGACCGAAGTAAACTATTGTCAGCAAAGTCTGTTGTTTGTGAAAAGCTTTACAAATTAAAACAGTCTTAAATATTAACATGCATAAACCTCTCAAGCGATATCTGATTGTCATTAGTTACAAATCTCAATCAACAAAACTAACTATTTCAGCTACGAGTATAACTCTGATAATATACTAATGCTGCATCAATTCGTTACTAAAATACCTAATGCCAAGATTAATTAATTTCTCTCAAGGATGCATTCAATTTAAAACCAATGTATTTGTATAGTTACATACTCGTATATACACAAGTATCTCTAATATTACATTTGGTCTAGAAATCTTGTAAATTCAAAATTTATTAATAAATGAGCCAGTTTTGTAAATTATAGTTGCAATCACTTTCATTTTGATATTCTAGACATGAAGCCAATTAGTGTTGCAATATACACTTGTAGATAGTAATGTATCTCACAGATACATAAAATGCAATATTCTATATTTGTAAATACATACTTTTGTCTACTTGAGTAAACTTTCTGTAATGAAAATTTAAATCGGCAACAAATGTATCTCAGCTAAATTAGAAAACTAATAACTTTATCTACTTTATGGCCCTAAATCATCAAATATGCACTAAAACTAATACAAAACATTGATGATAAATTGTTGCGTATAAGTTATTTCTTGTTATCTGATTTTGAGCTGCATCGATTAATTTGACTCTACCATAGATTTACGAGCATCAAACGTTGGCATCATAAAATACAGCAGCAGCAAAATGAAATATATACGAAAAATAAACGATCGCACTTAAAAAAACCCCAAACAAAAAAAATAAATAAAATAGAAAAAAATCGCATTTTAAAATATTCAAAAGTGAATAGAGTGAGCAAGTATCTCAGAGTATTTTCACATATGCGTTCATTTATATTTCGCAATACACTTCATTTTTGTTTTTTTTTTAATTTTTGTTTTCACTTGAAAAATAACACATCAAACGCAGCTACTAAATTGTATGCAGAGCCTGCTGAGCCCAGCTTCCTATTTGGTTGTCTGACGCGAGCGAATTCGCCCACTTCACATGATTTATGGCCTATGACATTTTTGGTGAGATTTATCACAAACACAGATACAAGCACTCACACACACGTATATATACGTATATAGGGTGTTTCTTTTTTGAGGTTACGTTTTCCAACAGCAATTTAACTGTCATAATTTGGTCAGAGCTGGCAACACTATTGTAATTTATGCTCAGTTTAGTTTGCCAAAACAATATTTGCGAATTGGGCTGTGTTTTTGTCCAAAATCATGCTTCAGGAGGTTTTAGTTTCCTGCTTTAATTGAAAGAAAGCTTCATCGAATGCTTGTGGAAGTTTATGGTGACAATGCTCCAACTATTAAATTTTGGACGGAATGGTGCAGACGTTTCAAGAATGGTCATTACAGCGTTGAAGACAAGCAACGCTCTGACAGCCAAAGAAGGCAAAGAATTTGAGGCATTACTCGATGAACAACCGAATCGAATGCAAATGAGTATGCAGAATCATAGGGAGTGACTCAACAAGCTGGTTTTGTACGGTTGAAATACATGGAAATGATTAAGAAGCAAGGCAGCTGGGTGTGTTATGAACTAAAGCTGAGAAACGTTGAAAGGCGATTTTTCACTTGCTCATTCAAACGTAACAAAGAAATAGTTTTTACATCGTATTGTGACTTAGGATAAGAAATGGATATTGTACGATAGCGCTAAGAAGACAAAATACTGTGCTATGACCGCCAACATCAAAACCCAAGCCGTATACTCATGGATCGACGGTCATGTTGTGTATCTGGTGGATGTAAAGGTGTGTTAGGTACTATAAGCTTCTACAATACAACCTTCTACAATACAACAAAGTTGTTTTTCTGCATGGCAACGCTCGAGCTCATGTCGGAAAAGTCCTGAAAAAGATTTGAAAACACTCAAGTGGAATATTTTGGTGCGCCCGCAGTAATCTCCGGACATTGCTCCTTCTGATTACTGGCTGTTTCGACGGATGCAGCAGGATTTGGCTGGTCAACGGTTCATTTCTTTCGCAGAAATCGAAAATTGACTCCTAACTTGGATAAAGACGAGAAATTTTTTTCGAGATTGAATACGAAAATTGCCTGAGGTAAGAAAAAGTAGTAAGCAGCGATTGAAAATACTTTTTCCATTTTTTTCTGAATTAAATGAATTTCTGACAACAACAAAAAAAAAACGAAGTAATCCATATACTCCCAATACCATTCGACTTTTTGAAGGAAACATTCGACGCACGTGTTATTTCTCGAAATGGACACGTCAATTGGCCACTGAAATCGAACGAGACTTAACGCTTTTGGATTATTTTCTCTTGGGTTACCTGAAGTCATTAGTTTATGCGAACAAACCATCAACTTTGGGCGATTTAGAAGAAAATATTGTGGGTACCATTGCCGGGATACGGCACCGATTGCTTGAAAATTTGGGCAAAAATTGGACTTCCAAAATGCGCTACATCCGAGCACGAAATCATATTTAAACACTAAGCTCAGTATTTTAGTTCAAATCAAAGTTCTGCACCTCTAAAAACAACACCCTATATATATATACATATACTAATATATTTTTTACCAATTTCAGTCTCTCATATACTATATGGGCGAGTATATCCGACAATGTTCCACTTAAAACGATATCAATCAAGAGGCATTACAAACAGTGAAAAAAAAATTGCTAAAAAATAAGTAATAATATGTACAAGTAATACTTATATGTATAGGTATGCATGTGTGTGTGTGTGTGTGTGTTGCCAGGCTTTTATATATTTTGTATGCGTGTGTGTATATCTGTGTGTGTGTTTTATACACTTTTGGGCAAGTTGCCAATATAATGAATGACATACACGAAACCATGACTGAATGTTTAAATAGAGTAAAAGAAAGAGACATTAAATGGTGATGAAGGACATAGCAGTAAGGACTAGTACCATATGTACAATACATATGTACTACATACTACACTCTTATAGCACTGTGCAGCGGCCTAAAAACCAATTTAATGAACTGTTAAGTTATACGAGTGCATAGCGCAGAAAATTTATTGTACACAAAATTGGCGCCAATTCCTAGAAATATTCTTAAAAAAAAAAAAAGAACGTAAGCAAGAATAACTTCTGTGGAACTGTAGCTTTAAAATCATTCACAAGAAATATTAAATTTTATACTTAGCAACTATATAAGTACAAATAAGAAAAGAATAAAAAATTCGTAAAATGGGTAATGGAACAGCAACTTTGGTGCTGTCGAACTAAGGTAACAAAATCAGATGCTAAAGAATATAATGGAGAACAAAGAATATAAAAGAGCAAAGTTTATTGAAACAAATTAATACTTTTACCAACACTTTAGAAGTCAATCGTAGCAGCAAAAGATTCAGAAGATGTAACATTTTGGCTTTAAACTATAAATTTGACAGTGAAGAAGTGTGCAACCTTTCACATATGCGGACAAATGAGTATTTCATTTCATAACTATTTCTCCTATATTAGTGGCGATACGTTTGCTGCACTGGCAATGCACCACTACACTTTCAGAATCTGAGCTTCATTACACTCTAAATGAAGAAAATTGGCATATACTAACAGCATACATAATATAAGCATATGTAGAATGGGTATAGCAAATTAAGATTTTTTAGTAGAGGAGGTACTTATTTCTGTTACAAAATTCTTGAGGTTGGACGACCAATTACACCATTCTTACTCGTATCGATTAAGAAAGATGGTTGTTTCGAATTTGTACGCTATATTAGAACGGTTGTGGAAGCGAAAGACAGCCTCAAAACACTTAGGCCACTCAACTAATCAACCTATCACCTATGCTTTCCGGTATAGAGAGACACCAAACAAAGCCGTGACTTACAAAAACTGCTTCCTTAAAAGATCTCTGCTTAAAAAACAATGGTTTAAAATTCGAAATGATATATTAATGTACAATTCAGCAGAGTATACACCGTCGCTGAGCTGGTTATTTAACTTTGTTTCATCAGTAAAAATTCTAAATGCATTTGTGGGTCATGCATACACATAGATACAAGTTCCCCCTAAAAGGAAGAGGTACATTGAAGATTTGTTTATCTATTCTATTGGAGATACAGTGGTCTTTTACTGCAGCTATAAACGGTTTACCCATAAGTATTGTTGAGTAGCCCGCCAAGATGCTGGACCAGCACTAGTGAAATAAGATGAAGAAGAGAGTTGAAGTCGAGCGAAGAGCTCCCCAGATAAACAGTCCCGCGTTCGTTGTACCTTACTTATTTGTTTGTGTACGTTGTTTTTATTAAGGATCGACCACCGCACTACGACCCCTTACATGAGTATCGAACTGACAAAAGCAGTGTAGAGCCAGTGTTCCATTTTTGGAATCATGTCCAATCTTGTATCTACAGTTTTTCTACATGCATTGAGAGCGATAATGACTTTTATCATTAAATTAAATTAAGGTTTCAATCTGTCTTCCAGTCGCAAGACGTTGCAATTACAACTAAAAGAAAAATAAATTACTTTTAAGGTTGCTGATATACATACTAACGGTAGTCTTGTATTTCCTTGTAAAATTCACTATAGGACAGTTTGTTCAGAGTGGTTATCATAAAATCACATAAAATTGAGCGGATTTTCTATTGAAAAGAATAACAACATCATACGCATAGGTCATCACTTGACAGCCACCCCTCTACAGACCTTAAAGCACTTTACAGCCATGCAATGAATTAATCAGGCTCACCGTTCGGCTATCAACTCCCAAAACCATCAAAGCGTCAATGATGGTTTCAGGTAAAACGTTGTTGAAAGCTCGCTCAATGTTAAGGAAAGTTACCACAGCGAAATTTTCATTTAGCGTAGGTATTTCTATGATGGAGACAATAAAATGGAGTGCAGTTTCTGTTGATTAGGCTCTACTATAGGCATGCTGTGATGCTGAAACATAAGATGAACTTGTCGTAAACCTTAGTTGGAGAGCTAGTAGGCGTGCCAACGTCTTTAAGAGGCAAGATGTTAAGCTGATTGGATTGTGTGAGGCTTCAACTGAATAGGGATAAGGAAAATGTTGGACGCGTGCCATACGTTTGGATGCATTCGTGACAGAAAATGTTTCTTAATTCAATTTATTGCGCTGGTACCAGCTTTATGCAGTTACGCCGGCATGATATTGCCAGGTACTGTTGATTTGAAGTGTTTGAAACTTTTTATGCTCCAATTTATATTCTTGTCAGTTAAGAAGGTGTCCGCAGATGAAAAGCTTTCGCTGTTGGGCTGGGAGTACTCTTTCTTGCAACTAAAGCCATTGAGGAAATGAGTACTTACTAATTAGTAAATTCTGGGATTCCGCAATGGAACTAGTTCAGATACCATAACTTAGTTTAAGATACTCTAGAGATGCCTTGGAAATGACCTTTCTGAGCCTTGCCGCGCACTAAAAGGTTTTTATGTCACTGTAATCTAATGGCTTTTTTATAAGCTGAGAATCAGCGCTTGTAAAAACAAAAAATTTCAATTGAACGTTTTTATTTAAAATGTAGTTGACTTATTTTTTTATCTCATTAATATTTCTAAAGATTCTGTGTACACTGGCTAGCCATAAATAAGGAACAACTTCGTAAATAAAAAAATGAGAAAAAATACTGCTTGTACTTTCATATGTAATCGCTCAAAAGGTGTCATAGTGCAAGCGAAACAGAAAGCGAGTGCAAAACAAGAACGTAGCGAGAACGAAGCGCGAAAGCAGTTTCGAAACTGCTTCTTCGCTTCCTATTGGTTTTCGGTTTGTTGTTTGTTATCGTTTCGTATTTGCATGATTTTGCTTATCGCTTTCACTATGATATCCTCTAGCATTGCTTATAGCACGAAATATTATCGTTTCAAACATTGTATCGCTTCTAGCGTGCACTCTTCAGAATAAATTGAATTCCCAATAATTTTTTTCTGACAGTTTTGCTCATCTGGAGATCTTCGAAAAAAGTCGATTCAGAAGCGTTACCAAGGGGTGTGGCACGAACAAATAATGGGCGACAACTAATGGTTCCTCATCCGAAGAACTGATGCATCACAAAATATAGACTCCGCAGTTCCAATAAAAATCGGGTTTTAATGCCAAGCTTCAATTCACAGACGTCCGATAAGAGTGAGCAATAAATTAATTTAGTTTTGATTTTGTTCGGTGTAAAATTTTGAAAAGAAACATTTACGAATAAAAAAAAAATAAATAAATGAAGTCATCCCGAATCGACTCTTCGTAGATCAAAACTGTCTAAGAAAAATTAGTGAATTATACTTGACTTACGAAATACACGGTTCTCCAAAACGAGAATGTTTTTCAAATGAAAACCGTGCTAAAAAAACTAAATCTGTTAAGAGTTTGGATTCAGCGACACTCATTTGACCGCTTAGAGTTTCTTTGAGCCAAGGACCGCTCCCTAATGTAATAAATATTACATTACACACTCAGCAAATTCAAAAAAAAAAAAAAATGTGTTGATTTTGATAATTCCATTTATAGCACCCTTTATTTTACAACAAAAGCCAAAAAAAAAGCTAACCAAATAAAAAGCTGTGCACAAAAGAAAAAAAAAATATAAAGTATTGACCACTTTTGCGCATTTCACACGATATTCTTAACCCGCCATCCTTTTTTGCGCCACCATTTTTAATGCTTACAAGTCAATTTACAAGCAGATAACACGACAGAGCATGATGGAAATTTTCGTAATGCTTCCGCTGCGGTTCCTGGCTTGTCTACTTTTCACATTTTCCTTAAGCAGCCATTGTTCTCGTACAGTTTTCTTTACTATTTTCCACTCGTTCGCAATTTTCGCACTTTATTACGCCGGGCTTTCTTGGAAATTATGCCGTTGCTGCTGCTGCTGCGTATCCTTTCATAAATGAAAGTCCATTTTGTTGGTTCTGCCTTGTACTTCACTACACTTTGCTTGTACACTTTTACTTCTTTCGTTTGTTCGTTTGCTTACTCCTTTTAAATGCTTATTATGCAACCATCAACGCAACGCAGCTGCTTGCCAGCCACTTCCGGTCGTGCTTTAAAATGGCGATAAGCCAATATTTACAGCGTGCTGTGTTACTTCCGGCAGGACACCATGAGTGTTATTTAGCGCATGATGCTGCTTCACTTTGGACTTAGGGAGATATTGTTGCTATTTTTGGACACGCTAAACTTGAACAGCTACTCTGAGCCTGAGTCATGGTTGGTTCGAGAAACTTTTATCTACTGTTGCAGTGCACATTCACATTGCAAAGAAAAAACAAGCAGCAGCATAAATAAACTTTAAACTTTCGCTTGATTCCTTTATAAAATTTTCGAACGCTAACAAATTGGAAATTCTGTACGGAACGCGAAATTGCGCGCGCATAAAACTTTTATTTATTAGATTATAAGGCAACAAAAGCGGCTAAAAGTTTATAAAACGTTTTTAAATGAAACAAGCCTCCAACAAAATGAAGCACTTAAGGCGTAAAAAATGGAAAATAAAAAATGGAAAAAATGTGGAAAAAGTGAAAAGTGCGAGCATAATTTAATTGCCTGTATTGAATGTGGGCGCAAGCTGCTAAATTAACTGCCTACAAACATGTCAAGTGTCAGGCAACTTAAGCTCACAGAGTGTAACGCACAGATGAACGGACAGACACGCAAGCCTAAACGAATATTGTACACACGTGTCACTAATTCATGTTGACGCCAACAGCAGAACTCTAGATCCTTTGGGCAATTCCTGCTGTCTGACCAACACCAGTCAGCAGTTCAATGCTTTCACTGTTATTTTTTCACATATTATTTCAAAGAATTTTCAGTTTTGTAGATAATAGATACAGCTTTTTAATTTACAGAATGTTGTAGTGTGCTGCCACATGCCACATCTCACAACATGGACATGGCACATTGTCTGAGTCCTTTGAGCACTTGAGCAAAATTGATGATAACTTTTGTGCACAAAGCGCTCGAAAGTAAATTAAGAACTTTTATTTCTTCTGCATATAAAATTGTAAGTAATTTAATACGTGGGTTGCCTTGCATTTTGTGCGAGTTGGCCACACAATGGCAAGTTTGAAATTTTTTTAGCAGAAGTGGCTACCTCCAAAGCTAGGCTTGAACAGCTTCTTCAGGAACCGAAAGCCATTGGATGCCAAGCCAAGCCGATGTGTGAGAGCTCGCATTGTTGTGATGGAAAATGATCCATCTTCGCCGGTTGGTTTTTCTCAATTCTTCGAAAACTTCTGCCAAACAAATGGTTGTGTACCATTCAGAATTGACTGTCTTTAGCTGCTCTAATCAAACACCTGTATTGTGATAAGCTTTTCCGATAAAAACAGGCCATCGAAGTGCTTCATCCGCGAATAACTTTTGTTGGATTAGACTCCTCTTGGAGCACCCATACAGTCGATTGCTATTTTGTTTCGGGCTCCTATCCACACAAACATGATTCGTCAGCATTTACGATGTCGTGTTTTGAACCACCGCGACTGTATCTTCGACATTTCTATGCACCAGTCAATACTTTTTTTCGGGTGATTGTCAAATTAAGTGGTTTTCAATACGAACAAATATTCTTAACCGTCAAATGTACCTGTAATATCTAAGACTTTTATCTAAGACATATATTTTGTATCCTGGCCCAGTTATGCTAAATTTAATGCTTAAGTTAATTTACCCAAGATCTTCTCTGTCTCATTAATGGAACTGAGTGTATCGTTTTTCGAAAAGTTCCTAACTCTTTCAGATGTAATAAAAGGGTTATTTATCTGTTCAGTTCTGAATCTAGCCAAAACCGAACAGTCACAGAGCAGACGTTAGTTTGTTGCATCACCCTCTAGGCTCTGCTTTTGAAGAGAGTCCTATCTTATTTAGACGATATCTGAGTCGATGATGACCAATCATGTAGCCCATGAGCAGCTTCAAGTCTGCCGTAGTCCATGATGTCGTATCCAGTGCTCAGAGTTATTTGATAAGTCTGCCAAGAAGAATTTTGAGTACGTCCACAGAAATAGTTATCGATCCAGTCCTGGCCAACTTATTAGAAATTTCATTACATTCGATAGACCAGCAACCCAGCAGGTCGCGACTTTGCAGCAGATTGAAAGTGGTTGAAGAGTATCGTAGCAACGTAGAACCAGCTTTAAAGAAAGATTCTAAGAATTTAGTTTCAATAGCCGCTTAGCTATCTGAAAAGATGCTAACACTGGCTTACTTATTTCGCTTGTCCAAAAGACGCTGGACGAAGACCTCTGATTAAAATACCGCAGAGTCCGAAGACACCCACATATTATCTCGATTCGGCAAGTGAACCATCATTGTACCATTTATACATTGATGGTCCACTACCAGGGATGCCCTCATCCTAATATGGGCGACTGGGAATGTGAACTGAAAGACGTCTTCCCAAACGGAATTCCGTCCCAATTCACCTAGAATCAGACTAGTTACAGTCTGAAGTCTCAAAGGCTAAAGTTTAATGAAAATTTGCAGCGGAGTTAGTCCAATGATTACCTACATTGCAGCATCGGAACAAGTTTGCATGGCACTGCCTTTTAGCACATACATGCAGAAGTTTGGGTCACTAGATAAGGACAGCGTTGGTAACTATAGGTTTTAACATCGAGTTATAGAAGCAAAGGATCATCTTCGGGGAATGATTCCACCTATGACCAAACAAGTGCGACACTTTACAATCCACAGGGCGTTGGTTGCCTTGTTGATAATGTTCTTAAGATGTGAATTCGTTAGTTTCTTGTCAAGGGTAACTCCTAAGAACTTTAGTTCATCGGAATACACTAAAGGAGTGTTTTGGTTGTAGACTAGAGTCAGATCCAACTTTCTCCTCCAAGAAAAGTGTATTAATTAATACTAAGTTGGCATACCATTCGGTCGTTATTCGTAGAATTCGTAGATCTGAGCAGGTATTCTACATCGTAAGTCGAAGTAAGGCATCACATGAAAACTTTCAATAGTTAATTTAATTTTTTGGCAGAAATGGTGTCACTGCAAAGAACACAAATAGTGCTCGAACATCAAACTTTCCAAAACTTATTGTTGCCCAGGCGCATAATATATAGAATGCAACCCTCGTACGCTATGCATTGATTAATCAAAAGCAGTATTACTTGAAAGGACAACGCATACATACGAGTATATGGTGTTGACCATTCTTATTATGCACTCTCCAACTACTGATGCTATTTCGTCCACATCCTCCACATCGTGCACATCGTGCACATCGTCAAGTGTGGTGCGACACTTTAAAGTATGAATTTCAATTTGCAACAAGTGGAAATAATTTTTAGACTGCCACTTGTGTGCTTAAGTGTTTTCCATGCTGCCAAGTGCCAAGTGGTGTGCGCGCAAAAAGTTGAAAGGATCCCTGTATACATTTACCATACCATATAGATATGGACGACCGTCAGCAGTATAGCATGTCTATGGAATACCGCGCAACTAAAGGCGTCATTGGTGCAATTAAAATTCATGGTAACATGAAGTATCTCAAAAGGATGCCACATTTCTCCTATATAGTATATATACATATTCATATGCTTTACAACTACTATTGCTAGATTTTGTATAGTAATGCACGACTCTATAGCATCCTTGTGCGGTTTAATTCGATTCATTGCCCAAAAAAAAAAAAAAGAAACAAAAAAGGTAAAAAAAGGAAAAATACCAAAGTGCACTTTCGATTTAATTAATTTTACATTTTCCTCGAGCTAAAAACAAAAGCGTACATGATCAATGGCATTTAAAGTAAGTAAAACCTAATGAATTCTAAGTGTGAGTGTGTGCCTGATTGGTTGAATAAGTGTGTTATTTTAAGCGAAATTGAAATTGGAATATGTCCTTGGGTGTATTTTGTGTAAATTCGAGCAGCATCATCAACGTAATTTGCGCAATTATTTAGCACCGAGCAGCCCCTTCACCTACTCTCCATATTGAAGACTTCATTGTGAAGTACATCTATACTTAATTAGTATGTAATCTTATTCATTTCTACTTTTGTGTCACTGTACGAAGAAATGTGTGTGTAATTATGTGTCTTAAGGTGACCACATGAAACATAAAATAGTAGTCTTTGAAGATAAGAAAAGATGTTTGATTCTGAACAGCTACATAGCTGTTCAGAATCAAACATCTTTTCTCCTGAATCCTATATTAAAAGAAGGTCTAGCTGCAATCCAAAGTAATGACAGTAAAATTTATAGAGAGGCAAGCGGCAAACTGTTCTTCTTTAAAAGGTATTCACCAATATGCCAGTCTTCTTCTACTTCAGCAGGATTCATGCACATAAGGAGATACTAGATTGATTCTTCTCCCTTCTGCACGTTCGAGCTGATGATGAGTTTTAGAACATGTCTATCTATTAGACAGTATTCAGTTACGACTCCGCTCAGTGTAGAAATGTCAGTTCTAATTGGATATTATGTTTGATCTTCATTCTTTAAGCAAATATAGATTAGATGCTTGCATCTTCTGACTTAATCAGGAAATAGTTATTGAATATTATATGACGAGAATGTTGAGAATGAATGTCGCCTGTACATTTTCGCATAGGATTCAACATTCAGTAGATTCATTCCCCATATTCACGAAAAATGTTGTCAATCGATTAGAATGAATTAATTATATTTCGATGTTATTTATTTATTGTCGATATCGTATTATAATTATTATTAACACCACAAATAGCGGATATTTAAATAAATTTAACGACTTTTTGCCACTCACATGTTAACTATAACAAACATTTTCCAGTGGAAAGAAGAAATGTTGAGAATTTTAGGCGATATGTGAAGGCCCTGTTAATCTAGAGAGAACTCCCTACAACAACTAAAGCAGCAGCTCCATAAAGATTATAAAGGAATTCTGGATGTTTTAGCACTTCATTTGAACAGTTGCTATAAAATCATATTTTAAGTAGACTATTGAATACCGCAGGAAAAACTCAAAGCGGTTAATTTTGAATAATCAAGTAACAAGTATACAACGAAGATCAGTTCACATACATACACACATTCAGAACACACATCACTGGTGCGGTGTGTAAATCACATCTCAGCAATTTTTGGCCCGATAAACTTCGAGAAACAAGTAAACAGAAAAAACGCATCACTTGTTCAAGAAAATAATACTCTAAGCCACAACCCCAATGAAATATTTGTGAAAGATTTAAATTTTCTATATCATTCACACCATTTTTAACCCTCTTAAACACAACGTACTCGCTTGTTTTTTTTTTTTTTTTTTGGGCACAATGATAAGAGGAGCACGGACGAATGTAATTTTTTCTAAAGAATTGTGTCTAAGCTTTTTAAGGTAACGCCCTTGGACCATCACAAAGATTCACTCTCACTCTCTCTCTCTCTCCTCTCTCTCTCTCTCTCTTTCTCTCTATCTTTATCTCTCTCTCTCTCTCTCTCTCTCTCTCTCTCTCTCTCTCTCTCTCTCTCTCTCTCAATCGATTTCAAAAATTCTGCTGTCACTAATAAAAAACTACACTATCCCTGAGTGATATGGGCTATCTATGATTTAAAAACATGCGTGGTACCACGCCCTTCATACAAGAAAAAAAAAACGAAATCAGCAACTATTTATTTCACACAGATGAATAAAATTTGATACATAGATAAACTTCATCTGGAGAGATAAGAATCACTGACTAAACTAGGAGGTGTAACGAACCAAAAAGGAAAGTTTTAAAGCACGGTTGTAATTGAAAGAAAAGTGCTGCAAAGTGATTGATGGAATTGAATCAAAAGGCCAGAATTTAGGTATCACATGAATGAAATCCAGATTCGTTCAAAGGCAATTTGTCACATGCGAACATTTGATGCAACTACAATAAAGGAAGGGTTGTTTTAAACGTTTTGTGATTGGCTTTGATAATTGTACGACTATCCACTCCATCCGATTTACGATAAATCTCAATAGACGATCAAGAATTCGTATGTTCCCAACAAGATATTCAGCAAATCAATGTTGGTTGTAAAATGCATCCCTGAGAATTAATACGTGTTAACATTGGCACTTTCGTAACGTTAAAATTCGCATTACTTCGCAAAAGAAGACATGCTGACACTCACTTGTTGCCAGAACTGTTCCTTGTGGTATTTTTTAAGTTATTTGTGGGTTTTATTGTAAATAGCGCTATAATCAATCTGTCTCCGAAGGTGAGCATTGTGTGCAATGTTTAAAGAAAAACGTATTGTTAGTTTTTTGTTCTTAAAAATTAACTTAGAGTAAAATAATGTGGCTCACGGATCGAGCGTCATTCAAATCAGTTTAAAAACTGAAGCACAACAAAAATTTGGACTAAACTTGCCATTAATAAATTAACTTGAAACTGAAAATTTCTGTTGTGTGATTATGGTTGTTTGAATTGTTTTGACTGCGACTATTGATAGAATTGACAGTCGAATTTCGAATTTAATGCTGAAGCTAGTTATTTTTATAAGTGTACAGAAAGATATTCAAATAGAGCTTGAGGATTAAATTATTAGACCAGCGTACCTAACTATCGACTAAAAAATAATCATGTAAACGTGAGTTGTTATGCTTCATAATCTCTACTCTGAGTTGCTAAAGTATAATGATAATTTCTTTTTTTGTCCATCAATGATCTTGACTTAGGTTAACTTACTCAGAATCAGATAAAAGATTTTTTGAAAACATAATTAGTTTGTGTTAGAATGCATGATTCAAGTGTAACCGAGGCCACTTTTTCAAACACTTTTAATATAATAAATTACCAATTTAGCAATTGCCAACAAAAATGGTCACTCTAACCATAAGTATGCGACAACATGTGACTGTCGCTGTGGAAATCTACTTATACCACTGTTAATATGTATATATATTTATAACACCGCTAAGAACTTTCATCCGTTAATGAGTAAAGAGCATACACAATTGAAATCTACCAAGCGCAACAGCTTAACAAAGAGAAAGGGTTGCATTCCATCAATTCGAGAAATTCCAACAAATACGAATGCTACACTGTGCAACTTCAGGCACACTTTACACTTTACACTTTGTGCAAATGCGCAAAGGGGTTGGTGATGTACAAAAATAACTGGCTGAGTGACTGCCTAGCGGCGATAGACGACAATGAACCAGAAGTTCAACGACATGAGAAGCAAAGTCTCAAGCACTTTTTACCTTGAAAAATTTTTAAAAGTGCGCCAAAAGATACTATAAGACTGCAAGCGTTTGTATATTATACTCAAATATAGTAGTACTACGATATAAAGAATACCTCTGGCAAGGCTTCCAATGACATGAAGTGAAGTTCAGTAAGCGTAGACGACATTCTTAATTAGTGCATAACTTAAGTGAAATATGTTTATGAAATAAATAAATGAGCTAACAACAATTTGCAGGCAACCCGACCAAATTCTTTCGCGCAAGTGAGTTGAGATATGAGGTGTGCTATATTATATGGCAGCAATTTGCATACGAAATTTGTATATATTATATATAGTATTGTTAACAAGCTTCTTTGAAACATATAACCCGCTCCCATGTCCGTTTTTCTTTTTTTTTTCTCTTATTTTATTCTCATCGCACTAATGAACAATGCACGATATTCAGAAATAAAAATGAAATTGGATAATAAAAACCTACGCAGCTACTAAAGTCAGACAGAAAACGAGCACGCCTCAAATGGTGTTAAATGTAGCTAGCAGCAGCAGTAGCAGTAGCAGTAGGAGCAGCAGGAGATATCCTGCCCAGGATAACTAGTAATTTATCTAAAACGGACACTGTGCGTGTAAATTACACAAAATTTATCAAAATGTTGACGCGTATGCTTCACAGGCTATGTCGAATTCCATTCTTGCGGAAGCGTTTATGATACCGCAAACATTTTACAGGAACCTACAGAATGTCCTTGCTACGAATAAAGGGGTGTTATACGCCCATCTCCAACTAAAGCAGCCCACGGCAACGTAAAGCAATGAAAGCAAACTGAAACTAAGCGAAGCGAATCGAATCGAAGCCAAACTGTGTGAGGAAAACCGTGGAAAGTTTTAATTTCAGTTTCAACGAAGTTCTAATACACTCAACACGCCACGAATTGGTTAGCTGTATTGAAGTTGCTTACATTAGCAGCCTTCCTCGATATCGAGGTGGTTTTTAAAAACGTCAGGATCGAACCAATATTATTCTAACTTGCTACAATCGGTCCCCAGCTGGAAATGGCTAAAATGCTTGTTTCGCTGCCGAGTTATCAACTCCGAACTCGTTTGGGCGGAAATAAGAAGGAAGCTCACGAGAGGCACTCAGCAAAGCGTAGTTATACCCTCTCTACTGTGAGTTCTGGTTCTAAGTGATCAGATGACCTTGTTCTAATGGTGAAGGGCAGATTATTGTCCACAATCTGTGAACTTCTCGAAAATGTTCACACTACCCTAAGATGGGCGCATTAGAATGGTCACAAAAGACCATTTTCTTTCTGCAGTCAAAACTATAATGGAGGAGAAACTCTAAGGAAATGATGCATAGGGCAATAGTCACCTTCTCCATCTGTCGAAGATCGCTTAGCAGGAATTGGAGATTACAAACGTATGTAATTTTTTAATAGTCGTCAGGCCTCTACCAATCAAAGAAATTGAAATGGAAATTGGCTGATACCAAATCTCAACTTCTTAACCTTCACAACGTACAAAGAGCAGTCGCCTGAGCTTAACTGGGTTCTTTTGATCCACCGCCCAAACAGCTTTAGAAACTATATTGATTTTGGAACCTGTAGCCATCTTCCTAAAGCACACGGCGTTCAGAAGCACGGTTAGACTCCGGGAGCTAAATCTTCTTAAGCCGTGTGATGAATGACATATAACCCGTTGGAGGAATTTTTGTTTGGCATGCCAGGTTGACCGAACCGTGCCCCTCTCACAGCCTGGGAGGTGGTCGAAGCGGGCGCAATTACAAAAATAAAGAAAAAGAAGTTGCTAAATGAAATTTACCAATTTATTGAATAAGTACAGAGTTTTTTACATAGTGTAAGGAATAGTTATAAAAAAAATAAGGCGAAAACTTATTGTAGATAGAACAAAGAGCTCGGAGTGAATTATTGAGCGCGTCATTTGTCGTACAAAAAGGCAATTTTATTGGCACGAAGTGGCGAGTTGGCCGAATGGGGAACATTTAGTACTACGAACTGAAGTAAGTAGGGAGAATCAATCTCCCCAATAAGAATTTTATGCAGAAAAGCAACTGAGAGCGAAGAACGGCGTGACAAGAGGGTTGGGAGATCAATTAATTTTAAACTATCAAGATAGGGTGGAAGATTTATATTTGGATCCCAATTGAGACTCCTAAGAGCAAACAGAAGAAACTATTTTTGGACTGACTCAATACGATCCTCGTGAATAGCATAATATGGGTTCCAAATACAAGAGCCAAATTCTAAAATCGGACGAACAAGAGAAGTATATAGGAGTTTAGTGGAATAAGGGTCATTAAATTCCTTAGACCAACGCTTAGGACACCTTTTGCTTTATTTACTATTGAACAAATGCTATTATTACTTAGTGAGAATACGACTGAGCTGAATGAGGCTGACCACTGTGTACCAGAGCTCAAGTGGAAGGACAATTTTAAAGTAAAGCCTGAAATCAAGGAACCCCTATGAGGCTGAACGAGAACTAATACATGCATGGGGAAGAGTTTCTAGAATTCAGAGGCGTCACACTTCAGCAATTAATATGTAAACTTCATTCCAAGTAAAAAGCACCATCACAAGTCTTCACTAATTGTTGACAAGTGATTGACAAGCCTTTCCAAAAAATATTCTGAATGTCACCTTTTTTATTGGTGAAATCTTCAACATCTCCATAACTAAATAACAAACTATAAGCCAAACTGTAGTTACCATTTTGTCACGCTCTATGTGTAGGGCATTAAAATCGAGTAGTGAAAAAAAAATAGCCGGTAAAAATGGCAACAGGAACAGGACACACGCTCTTGTCGAGTCGAATTTTATATTGTACTTTGTTGAAGAGTTGTTGTTAAGCTGATGAAACAGGGAGGCATGAAGTGAATGGCGCAGGTTGTACACCATGTATAGGGAAATATGCCAAAGTTAGCGGCTATTTTCAACCATATTTGTAGGAGTGTATATATATATATATATATATATATATATATATATATATATATATATATATATATATATATATATATATATATATATATATATATATATATATATATATATATTTTTATATATATATATATATATATATATATATATATATATATATATATATATATATATATATATATATATATATATATATATATATATATATATATATAATATATATAAATAAATATGTATATATAGAGAGAGAGAGAGATATATAAATATATGTTTTAGTGTAGGCGTAGTTGTTGTCCTTGTTGCAGTTGTTGTTTCTGTTATTTTTATGACGCAGCCACTGAGTTATTAGTGGCAACACACCTTGCCACACACACGAACATACACCCAGTTCTGCGGAAAAACACACACACATACACACCCAAATATACACACACATATTCCGTAATTCTAGTTGAATACTATGCTGCCTCGGCTACTCGCTTATGGCGTTGTCCTGATTCGCTTACAATCTATATGTATATAAACTCGCTGTCACGCTGCCGATGCTGAAGCATGATATGCTTACATTGACATTCCCTTACACCTTGCACTCTAAACCACCAAGTTACTGGAAAATGTCGGAAATATATTTGTGTGCGTGTTGACGTAAACCTATTTTACACTGCTGTTTTTCACTTGTTAGACGCTTTTTCTACTTTTATGGAGGTAAGTTACAATTTTGTATACACTTCACGCATAATGTAGAGAGAGTATTACTAGTTTGTTAGAAAGTTTGCTGCGCACTGAAGGAGACGTCGTTCTTGATCAGCTCGACGAGTCCAGTCAGCGCAGATATCCGTCTCCAACTGTGTCCAACTGTCTCGAATAATCCGTTTGGAAGATTTCGCAAACCTACCGTCCATTTTTCGAGATATATTAAACCTCTATAAAGTAACTAACAACTTCATACAAGACCTTTATTTGAAGAAGCTCACATAGAAACCTTACCTCACATAAAAACCTAACCTCACATAAAAGTCTAACCTCACATACAAACCTAACATCACATGCAATCTTAACAACTGTATCTAGGTTACAATAAACTCTAAACTTGAAACTAAAATTAGAAACCAATAATATATGCGTAGAGTATCAAAGCTTCGGTGCCACCAAAGTAAAAAATTTTCCTTTTGCCTAGGCAGATCCTGCTACACAGACCTTCTCATGTTCGGGTTAATCATTTGCGGAGGCAGTCGTGCCTTCAGGTAAAAGTAGCATGAAATATGAGCATATTAGGTAATCGAATTGCAACCAGAAACACTTGAGAATGCCAAACAACATGAAGTGGCAAATAATGGGCAAATTATTTTGAACTCGTGAACATTGAAGGAACATTTTATAGTGATTTTCTTTTAGCACTTTTGGTAGTTTAGAGTATTAAAAGTGACCTCATTTAAAATTAACGTAAACTTAATATGCTTGTGTTGTAAAGTAGTTTTGGATAATATTCTTAAGAAAAGCAAGTAAAAGTACTCAGCGTATAAAAAGAAGGCTTTTTGATACAACAAGAAGATGATGCGCCACCTAGTGGTATCTTTTAAAATCATTTTTTTATTTTGACATTCACAGGAATTTTGTGTTTAAAACATTGATTGAAAATGACTCTCACATCTTTGCGTTACGAAATGAACACCTTTAGGCTTCCGCAACTTTTGGAACATATTAAAAATTTATTTTCAGTTTTAACAGCTTTTCGGACGAGGCACATTTCCATTTAGGCGGCTATAGAAACAAGCGAAATTGCTGTATTTGTGACTCGAAAAACCCACGCGTATGCTTAGAGAAGTAATTGCATCCTCAGCGAGTGACAGTTCGCTGTTGTTTGTGGCGTTTCGGCATCATTAGCTTATTTCTCTTCAAAAAATGGGACTGACAACACCATTTCACTCAACAAAGAGTGCTATACAGCGATATTAATACATTTTTTTTGTGTTCGGAAATTGCGAATATGGACTTAGAGGACATACCATCAAAAATCAATATTTTGGGCATAACTTCGATAATCGCGTAATCAGCCGTTTTCGTGATGGAAAATTGGCATTCAGGAAATGCGCAGTTTGACAGTTTTGAACTTTATTCTGTGGCATGCCATGGAAGATCGATGTTATGCGGATAACTCGGAAATATTTCAGTTTATGAAACAGATTATGTTTACATAACAGTCATAAAAAAATTGACGATATCCGTGCTTGAATTGATGCATAGCGGTGTTAATAATATGGTGAGTTCTGAAACGGATTACAAAATTCTTGGTTCAAGTAAATAAACTTTGTTTTAGCGCTCCCAACAAATTATTTATAGTTTTAAAGATTTTAAGAATTTCGATTTTAATAATTTACTTAGAAACTAAAACTAACTAACCACTGCGATTGGTTGACTGTGCTCAGAAATATAAACAACTAAATGGCAAAAAGTACTAGAGTGAAATTTTAGCCATTGCTTTAAGGTTTCATCTGTAAAATTTATATTACTAAATGTTTTAAAAGTAGAATACACTTGAATTACAATAAACAAAAACATTCTTCTATGTGCTCTTCACCATTGAAATGATTTACTCTGCTTTATATATTGTTTAAAAATGTTTCTCGTGCAAAAAATTTAAACTACTCGTGAAGGCTTTCTTTGAATAGGTTTATATTTTTATGTATAAACATTAATTATTTTGCTTTACAAACCGCACATCAATAGTAGGCTTAGCACATTCCAAATTATTTATTATGAATGCTTCATAGTTTTCAATTTATAGAGGTACGCTGAGTAGATTTACCAAAACTTATTTTTCTTGTATGTACTACAAATTAGTAAAATCTGCATAAAAGTAGGTTAACAAGGATTGTACGATGAAAACTCATTCCATCTCGGCACCAGTAAACGACAACGATATTGCACATATATATATATATATATATATATATATATATATATATATTTTTTTTTTTACATGTTTTTACATGTTTTTACATGTTTTACTCGTATTAAAAAGAAGCATTTCACTCAGCATAAATTTTTAATCGATACTCGGTGACCCAAACTGGCGAAAACTTGTGTTGCACTCAAAGCAGCCAGTGGCCATTTATAGATTTTCAGTAAAAGCTGCCAGTCGCTGTATCTATATCTATATACCTATCTATCCATCTGACTGTCGTTGTCATCTTTACTTCTACTTGTCAGTTACCGAACTCATACTCAGTGCTATATCCTCTGGCAACGCCATCGCCACTGACAACGTTTGCTATTGCATGGAACTGCAGTGGATATGCATAAAGCTCAAGGCTAAATGCGCAACAACAACAACTAAAAAGTAAATAAAAATAAAGGATGAAACCTTAAAAATCAAGAAAGAATATTAAATTCGGTGGAACCGCATCTTTGATACACTTCACTAGATCCCAACCAAAAATAGCTTTTTTAAATCAAAAAATAATCAAATCATTAAATTTAGAGCTGATGCAATAGTCTGTACTTTGGAGCCAGCCTGTCTATGAGATGTATGATTTTAACAATGATAGAGTATTATTCGATCTGGCAACACTGACCACGCATAATTTGTAATAACTGCAGCTGAAGAACTGATGTGCCTGTGTGTTAAACATTAAAAGCTACGGAAATACAAAGTTTTGGATTTTGCTTCTCCTAAAATGAATAATAGAAGTCTCGTTTTGAGTAAAAGTTCCAAAATATCTGTGTGTGATTCGAGTAAGGAAACTAAAGTAAAAGATTGAAAAGATTAAAAATCAAAACAGATCTTATACTTATAAAATAGTTTTTGAAAAAGTTGAAGCTACCCTCCGTCTATTATTATCTGACTACACACAGACTTACTTAGACAAATGCTGCGCTACGAAGCATGTGCATGGTGGCTGGCATTTTATGCAAATTAATAAGCTACAGGAAAGGGAAAACTCAGTATTAAAGTTAATATTTTATTTAACCATGACTTGATTTGCATCTCAAAAAAGAAAGCTTTTGCCACAGATTTAAGTCTGAGATAACCTTCTCCTTGGCGCTGTGGTACTTCGGGTATTTGAGGATACTTAAACTCTAGGAGTCTCCTTCATCGTGCATCGATTTTTGTAGTCTTGCCGAGCCATAATCTTAGATGAACAACCAACCTTCTGCGAGAGAAAAGAGCGGAGTATCTTCAGTCTGCTGTGATCTCTTAGGAGTCTTTCTGCTTTATATGAATCAAAGCCAGCATTTGTGTGGAAGTTGTGTGAATTCCAAGATGAAACCGTTGAGCATATACTATAATTGTGCGCCTCATAATAGAAAGACACTAGCTCCGCTCAGGATCTACTTTCACAGCTATCTTCAATGGAGATTCGTGCGGACATTAATGGTACAGATTAACTGCTTTGCGCAGAAGAGACTCAGTCAATCATTAGGCTCCCGTAATAGAATATGAGCTACTTACAACTAAATCCATTAGAGCATTTAGTTCGAAAATTGTTTTTAAGATTGAAGGAGGACGAATGAAGAAATGCAACACAGCTCTCTGGCTGTACACAGTCGTAGTCAGACCGAACCTGCTGCACCACGTACGTGTATAGTGGCTGCTTATCTAATATCATCTTCCCTCATAAAAATGCATAGAAGTACAGATATAAGTTATTTAACTTCACTTAATTTGCATATCAAAAAGAAAGTGACAGCCACAACTTTTAAGCTGTGGAAAATCTATTTTGGCCATTATGAGTTCATTTATCTAGTCCTGCTATTACTTTGTTCCAAGACTATATCTCCATTCTGCTGGGCGTTCTTTGGTGCTTGCCTTATAGGAAGACAAGCCTGTATTTCTATAGAAGTTGTGGGAATTCGAAGGTATAGACACGGTAGAGCATATCTAATTATAAGGTGTATAATAGAAAGAGATCAGCTCTCCTCAGAGGTTACTTTTTAGATCATCTCATAGAGATATCTTCACTGGAGATTAAATTCGTATTGACATTGCAATTATGGCAAAGTTCACGGGTTTAAAACGGTTTTGAGGACATAAATGATGTCCAACATGTTGGTCAACCGAATTCCATGAAAATTATGCTTTATCAGACAAAATCTTCATTGAAACTCATGGAATTGCGCATTTACAAAACATCAATTTATACGATTTTATTCAAACATTTAGGCTATCAAAAGATGAGTGACTGATTTGCTCTGAAGCGTTCCAATGTAAACAGAAGTTCTTCAGCCCATCGATCTAAACATATTGCTCACATTTTAACTATTAGCTACTGCCCGTGGTGGGTTGATTTTCCACTCCTTTAACCTCTTCCGGAAAATACCGACGTAAATGCCATCCAAAAAGCCATCATGAAGGGCATCCCAGTCGATGGCAATAATTCCGTTTCCAGTGAACCAACTATTATGGAATTTTTGACTGGAAGTTGAGAAAGCTTGTGCAATTCCAACACATATAGTTGACATCATCAGAAATTCCAAAGGCCTGTTTATTTTGAAACGCACTTTGTATACTAATAGATAAAGAGGTTATGCATTTAGGAGTATATCTCTGTAGTTACTTAACCGATTCTAAAAATTCTTTCACTAATCAAAAACTCTGAGTAACATAGTCCATATCACATGGAATAAATACGCGGTTCCATGCCCTCATAGAAAAAATGAAAACTAAATTCGTCATATCTCACTTACTATTTGGCGCAGATATATGAGATTTGGTACATATGTGAACGGTACCGATAGCAATAAGATGCACTAAATGGACATCCGCCAATATAAGAAAATATTAAGGTCGTGGCAACGCATGCTGAGAACCATAGTATTTTATTTTATTTAGTACTGGGAAACTCCAGCTTGAACTTTTATGGACGATCTATGCTATACATATGTGTGCGATCTGGAGCAATATAGAATCTATATATATAAAAATGGAAGTATGTATACAGCTGCTCTATAGACTCCGAAACCGCTCAAACTATTTTGATCAAATTTTTTGTCAATATTCAAAATAGTCCCGTGGGTTATCCTGTCAAGTTTCGTAGCGATTGGATAAAAAGAAAATTTTTTTGGATTTTTTAGATTTTCCTTCTATTTTTTTTTTCAATAAGAAGGAGCATGTGGAAGGGGGAAGGAGTAGCAGGAAGAAGGAGTGGCAGGGGAAGGTGAGGGCCGCTTACAAGTTAGCGGGAACATACTAGTATTTTATAAAGACTCATATTATTAATATTCAAATCATATTTGGAGACTCTAAATTGAATACTAAAGAAGTCACTTCTACTTTTATGTGAGTTTATGTTGCCTATATCTAAGTACGAGTATCTAGGTAAGCCGCTTAATTGTAATGGCTGCTTCACTCACAGAAGCCATTTAAAGATAACCATTTGCATATTAATAACTTAATAATCGGCTTAAATAATCGGCACTCACACAACCAATTAAACACACATGGGCTTTATATGAAATATAAACTCACGCACATGACAAACGCTACCATGCGAGCAGCAAGTTAGAAGTTGACGTGACTTTGCGAGTACGAAAGATATATACATGTTTTGCTTTTTATGCATTTTGCTATTATTTTGGTGACTCGCTGTTTGTAGTTGTTATAAAACGCATAACAAACGCAAAAAGGTAAAGTAGATATCTTTTTACTAAGTATCTGCTTAAAATCTATAAAAAGCATACAGAAAGCTAGACAGACGGACGAACGAACATTGTTTTAACGGCACTTCTTGTCGAGCTTAGCAATAATCTTATATCTAATGAGGACTACTTCAAATCGTTACGAATTCTTAGACAAACTTCTAGTACCCTTTATAGTATTTATAAGTAAGGTATATATACAAATAATGTATGGAAAAGAGCAATGCTATACAATGCTGTTTAGTCTTTGCCAAATTGCATACGCATTGCTTTCATTTTTTATAAATTTTAACATGCTTCACTTGTCGAAGAGTGTAATGCGCGACTTTTCCTTCTTCTTATTTTAGAACTTTCCTTTTTACTTTAGTAAAACTTATTTTTCTACTATTTACTTAGCAGCGAAATCCGCTAAGCGTGCATGTTCAAATAACAAACAAAAAGGAAGAAAACTTTCAACTATGAGAGCAAGTAGAATCGAAAGGACAAGCATTATTAAGGATGCGCGCGCGCTAGTTTGACGTTCAGCAAGGATGCATATTCATTGTTGCTCAGCGGCATCGAATTCCCAATGTCGCAGTGACTATTGCATTTTATTGAACTGCGCGCAAAAGACGAACGCGAAATCGTGACAAGGACCTAGAAACAAAAAACCAAAAAAATAAATAAAATAAAAAAATAAAAACGAAAAAAAAAAATGGACGTAAAGCACTCTCGCGCGTCAGCATTATTATTGAAGACAGAAAACTTATAATCAACTTTTATAACTTTAGTTGGAGAAATTTCAATGTTTGGTGCTGCTGTGCCCATTTTGTATGCAAACTTTGTTTCGCAATCGTTGCTGACTAAAAATTTGCTGAAAAAATTCGCGCTCTGTGAAGAAAAATCAGTCGTCCTAAGGACGATATGAGTTAAGGGCATTCGAAAAAAGAAAAAAAATATTTATTGCAATTTTACTTTTGTTATACTATCGTATATACAGATCAGAGAAAACGCGATGTCATGGTGACATTTTGCTTTCATTTCTTTTCAATATGCTCCAAGTTTGTTCTTGAGATTTTCGTGCTGCACAAATTTTTTTGTTCCTCCATTGTTGATGTAAGAATCAAAGAAGTATTGCAACCAAATTGTTGTTGTTCTTGACGACTGTCATGATGACGTCTTCCGATGATGTTTCTGATGGTGATGGTGATCGAAATGCTGACACGATTTCATTGTTTTCTTTTGTATTTGCACTTGTAATAACTGCAGACATTTTATCTATTACTCTCTATTTGATTTTCTTGGATGCATTTTTCTTTTTTTTTTTTCTTATTGTAAAAAATTTCAATAAATTTAATTATTATGGAAATATTTAAGAGAATGTATCTGCTTTACGTAACTACAGCTGTTCTTCCGTTTTGTTTCTGATGGTAATCGAATTACAAGTAGGAGTGAGCTCTAAATAGCTGTGTACTTAAAAATCTTACATTAGATTGAATGACATCGAAGATACGTTGATGTTTTAAACAGAGATGATACTATTTTGTTAATAGAACTTTTGAAGTTCTAAGGTTGTCTTGTCGATAATTTGTCAATAATTGTTTATAGTTGCATAATAAAGTGTTTGAATGTTATATATGATGTGTGAAGTTTCAACAATAGACCAATCATTTTTGAGGTAGAAGTACGTTTTTTTCGATGTTGGGAAAGTTGGGAAAGCAAAGTTTAGAAAAAATGTTGGAAATTCAATCTATCCTCAGCACGTGTACATATAAAAAGCAAAAGAGAATGAAAAGTACTATCTTTCTTACTTCGTTAAGTAGCGTATTAGGCGCTGATTTAAGCCAGTTCATACGAACTCGTAAAATAGAACGAGAAACAAGAATTATAGTTTGTTTTGAGTTTACCATGTTTTTCGTTTAAGGATCTGCAAAGTCGCACAGCTCGGTCCCACTTCCAATGACATCGTCGTGTTAAATTCGACACTCAAACGACTGGGGAACGACTGGGGAACTACAGGGCACGCACACCATTGCAAAACGCGTTAGTATGCGTGTGACTATTTATCTTCTAGACAATTTAAATTGAAAGAAGCAAACACTTTGGGATTGAAAATCAAAGAAGATAAGTGCGATAAAACAATATTGAAGCACCACGCCAACTTTTTGGGGTAGCACCCATACAAAACCACCGCCCACTACTGACTTGTTATCTTGTTATACACTAAATAATAGATATGGTAGCTTCTAATCGATGGACGCTTCACATATACATCAATGGGCCTTCTTTTGAGCGATTGACAAATTTGAGGTATCCAACGAGAGCAAATTTTATTTACAGCTAAGTGTTCATGCAAAAGCGAATGTATTGAAGTGGAACTAATGTGCAAGGATGCCTCTATATCACGATATGTCACATGACGATCTTGCATTATCAGTTCACGCACTGCATCGATGTTTTTGGGCACAACAACCGATTATGGACGACCTTCACGGAATTCGTCGGCGACGGAACTACGACCACGATTGAATCCACTATCGAAAGTTGTGAAAAATAATCCAACGGAAACCTTCTCTTGAAATTTCCATTTTTTGGCCAAATTGCTTTTCTTAACAAAATGTAAACAAAACAAATAGCAATTTTTCATCAAAACTTTGTGAGGACTTTTATGACAAAAAATGTCAAACTTTATTATGGTGTTGCCAGATTTTAGCTTTTGACACGAGTGTTGCCAGTTCCCGAAATATAAATAGCAGCCCTCGTAGCTTGAAATTCGATGTGGTGTATTATTATGGACAACCACTTCATATACATATACTAATGAGCGTGTCCCGCTTACCATTTTGGGTAACCACCATACAAACCTAAGGCCCATTTTATGCAATTGCATGAAAAACTTCTTCAGTTAAGTGAATATCAGCTTAAAATTCGATATGGTGGCTTCTTATGGATGGTCGCATCACAGACATATGTTAATGGGCGTATACCGTTCACTTTTTGGGGTAGCCTCAAACGCAATTACGAAAAAGAGTTACGAATAAGTTTTAAATATAATTGAGTACTCTCATCTCATCCACAACACTTGAAGTGCATATAGCTCGTTTATTTCTTTATTTCAATATAGAGCGTATTAATGCTTCGGTTTCAGCAAAGTTAAACTTTTCCATTGTTGAAATATTACATCTGAGTGCATGATAAAAATATTATTTCTAAACATACTTCTCTCCATCTTCTTCCCTAGCTGACTAGTAACTAATTAAATTGTGAGTTTTTAGCATTCAAACTTATTTCAAAATTAGCAGACTTTAAATAATCTGTTTTACTAATTACACTCTCACCAGCTTACACAGACTTTTAAGCGGATTTAATTGTGTTTCATAGTTGAAACTCAACTTTGCAATTTGCAAACGTTTAAACCGAAAGGCAACTCTGAGTGTGCAATGTGTGCCATTGTGGCCAAGTGGAGTATGCGATTTATGCAATCTGTGTATAAGAAAACTTTCAATAATAAAACACAAAAGCAACAGTAACACTGGAATTCAAACTAAATCAACATTATTTCAAATACTTGTACAAACATTTTGAAGTAGTTTTTCTTCAGAGACGAACGAATGTACGTCTAAACGTCGAAAACCCTAATACCAACCAGTCTACCCAAAACCAAATATGCTTCCAGTGCAAACCACTTTACTCAATGGTATTTGTAGATAGTCCTTGCAGAACTTCATACCGCAAGCATAGCATAGCAAAGCAAAGTAAAATCTTTCAAGCGAATAATCACTATTGAAATATCCTGCAGAATGTTTATCCATGTGTGTGGGTGTATATCCTTGCTGCCATTGTAGCTCTTTAAAATGCAGACGGACACACATATCGAACAATGCAAACAAAAGATGAGCTTGAATTGTACTGTGCTAAACTGAAAACTGAACTGAGTTAAGGATGCGAAAAGGCGTAAAAAATTTCCTCCACATTATTTTATTTTTCGAAATATGTATATTTGCTTTTAATGTACTTCAACTGGGGACATTCTTGGCTGGCTGGCGCTTGTCGCCTACAGTTGTCTGTAATGCTTTCATTGCATCCAATGCTTCAGCACCGGAACTAGAAATTTTGTTATGCAAACAATTCGCTGTTGGGTGAGTTTAGTTTAGTTTAGTCCCTACAAGAATGTATTTGCAATATTATATGTGCAGCTGCTACCAAACATCCTGCCCCATTTCACTTGACCATATATGTACATGCATATATAAGCATCTTAGGCTTATTGCATAATGGACATACTTCGTTAGCCTTAGCCTCTTCAATTTAAAGTGCATTTATTGTTCGATTTTGCTCAATTATTTATTTTCAGCATATATGTACATCCTTCGTTGGCGCACAAAAGATCAAATTCTATTGGCATATTTCAATTTATTTTGATTTGAATTGAAACGGAATGTGTATTGTGGGAAGTGCACAAGTTGCAAGATATTTTCATTGAAAACACATTAAATCTATTTACATTGTTGCAATTGAAATGTTAACTAAACCTAATTGAAGTTAGTTTGCAATTACAAAATTTTTTCAATAAAATAAGTTGTTATTTTTAGAAATTTCAATGAGATAATCGATATGTCAATTAATGCAGATACATTGTTTGAGAAACTGATACCGAGAAGTAGGGCAGCGCTTTGTACGTTGTATATGTTAGCATTTTGGCAATAATTTTCCATAGGCTGTAGATACTCGTATCTTAGATCGGAGAATTTCAGTCGTAAACGCACCTAAAACTTTACAACTTTAAGCTACGAAACTTTTCTTATGCATGTTATAAGATATTTTTCGAAAGTACAATAGTACAAAATTGACGTTTTAAAACATCGTCTTTTAGGTTGAACACCCACTGTAAAATCACAAAGAACATTAAAAATATCATGCAAAAACAAATGTGTTTAATTTTATTCAATGAAAATTATTTTGAACACAGAAATGATCTCTTTTTCCGTTACTACGACTTGCCTAGCTGAAAATTTTAAAATAAAATCACCAAAAAGTTGACAACAATTCAGTGAAAATGCATAGAAATTTCATTCACTGAGAATTCTTAATGCAAGTGGCAGCGTATTTTGAATATTGTATCAGAATATACTATCGAAAGTCATATCACAAACGATTTAGCTCTGTTTTATGACAATGACAGTTCGAATATTGCTGTTTGTGTCATCACAAACATAAAATTCTGGAGATGTTCAACCTATATGCACATGCAAACTACAAAGCTCTCTCCGTATATTTTATATTTTATATTTTTCTTTCTTACTTTCATAATCTTTACACTAACACTTTGCACGACAACGCTGGAATTTTACTCAGTTTCTAAAATGGCGAAAGGTTGCTTCGATTAAATAATTTTCAGCAGAATAGAATATATTGCTAGTTCAATTCTGCCATTCTAAAATATGTTTGCAACTTGAGTGACAGAATTATAAATGATTGAAACTTTGTGGAAGACTATAAGAGCAGAGGCGTAGGCGTTGGCGGCCTTGGATGGTAGGCGCGTTTTGTAGAATTTTGTTGTGTATGAAAAAATTAGAAATAGTAAAACAGTACTAGTCTAAAAATTTCACAACAATGGTATCAGTCGGGTAAACATAACTCTGCAATAACTTGGCAGTGCCATTATATGTTCGAAGCCAACTAAAAATAAAATAGCGTTCAATTTCAAAGCATAAAAGAGTTTGTATTCGTAAAATTGATGTCGGATATGAAAGACTCACTGGTGAAACATGCATAACGTCAGTTTCTCAGTTTAAAGTTACAGAGATTTGGATACTCTTTCGATTGAAATCCTCAGATCTAAGATATCTCCAGTCTATGAAAAAATTCTAGCACCGCTATGACTCTTATACTACCTCCTAATAGTAGATAGAGTAATAATTTTATAGCCAGTTCAAGAAACGAACAATAGCACAGGTCAACATGGTTTAGTTGTTGGAAAGCTAAGGGTCATTTCCCAAGTGATTTGCTGCGTAGAATCATCGTCAGGATTTTTGAGGTTATGTAGCCGGAAAACGGCGTTTTTTTCTACTTTTGAGGTTATGTACAGGGTGCCAACAATTTTTGTGTTATATCATTTAGTACCACTCTTACCCTTTAATTTAAGAGTTCAAGAGATCAATTACGATTTTTTTTTCACAAAGCTATGGCTATTTGATGTTACGAACTATATTCCTTCCACATCACTAGCATTAACTCAAAAGCGTGACGTGATGCGCCAATTTGATCCCGGATTCGGATTCTACGCAGCAAATTACTTCGGAAATATCCGTCAGCTTTCGAGCAACTGGCATGACCCCGGTATTTGTAACCCTGTATAATTTATCACACAGATAAAGTAATTGATTAAGACATACGAGTAGATCGGTTGCGATAACTGTTCTAAGGGCCGATAGCTGCAAAGAATAGAACTATATTTAGAACTTTTTAATAATATCTACATATAAATAGGCAAGTGAAAAACGTTCACATTCTTTTTAACCACCTTAAAACCAACACATTGATTTTATTTTATTTTTTTTTTTTTTTGACAGGCAGGTAAAGACAAAGGATTAAGCTTTCTCAGTTCTCTCAATTTGTTAAAAAATTACAACAACAAAAATCAAAGTGAGTAATGCCATTGAAATAAACAACAGATGGACTTGCCAACATGTTGGCGGGCATCAGTTGAGAGCGTGGCTTCATAGTGTTATTGGAAGAGAAGAGGAATCAATATTTCTTCGAGCCTGTTGTCGACCGCAGTATGTTGAGCCCAACAAGTTGGTCATACTTAACGCTCTCAGCATTAAAGAAACAGAGAAGAGAGCGAATACTCGTACACTTATACGGGTAGCCTTGTTGGTCGCAGTAAAAGCTCACAGCATGATCAAATGGTACTGAACTATTTTGTATTGTCGCTATAATGGTTGAACTTCAACCACAGGGATAACGCTAGTTATAATAAAATGATGAAGTTTATCCAGATGAAGATAATCCGACTGCCCTATTCGCGCAATTGCGGGGCATGTGGCTCTCTCTCTCTCTCTCTCTCTCTCTCTCTCTCTCTCTCTCTCTCTCTCTCTCTCTCCTCTCTCTATTAAATGCTCCTTGGTTTCTTTCTCCTCTCAACAGTATCTGCATTGATAAGTGGGTGCTAGGCCCATTTTGTGTAGGTGGTAATTGCAATTGGCGTGGCCTCTTGCTTTTTCTTCTTTTGTTTTCCAAAAGTTTAGTATTTCTTTTTTTTGTGGTTTTTAGACCTTTGCAGATGGAAAAATATGCATCAGTGGCTTTGTTGAGCCAGTTATGTATAATGACATGGTTTTGATAATGCTTGGAGAAGCCGTAGAGAGGGCCTTTCTTGACTTGTTCATCAGCTGTATCATTGCCTGTCAATCTTCTGTGTCGCCTAAATAAGGCGAACACTAGCCAGGATGTTGAAATTCTTGTGGCATTCGAGTGTGGATTTGTTTCTAAATGCATTGCCTTTTAGTGCTTTTAAGATGGCTTGGTTGTACGAGAAAATATTCACTCTGGTGCCAATTGCTTCTCTGTCTAGCAATGCGAGTAGTATACGAGTACAAAGGTTCGTCCAACATTTTTCTGAATTTTATCTGGCAAGAGCTCATTTACAATGTGAAAGGCGAATAAGAACAACAACTTTTTGTTACACAGAATAATGCTTAGCTGCATATGCACGTCTTTCGAACTTAGCCACAAGACCTCATCAGTATAAGACCTCATCAGTATATTGCTCTTTGTGTATTGATGATGAGAGCTTGCAGGTAAGTTCGAAGCAAGTGTCTATGCGGCTAAACATTTTGTTATCTAATACAAATAATTTGTTATTATTCGCTGTTCGCATTGAGAAAAAAATATATCAAAAGTATTTATCAATGTAAAACGACCCTGAGCCAGTAAAATTCATATATACTACCCGTACAATATATAAGTCGGTAATAAAATTTACGTACAATTAGTTCAGTTTCCCAATATACAAAAAACTATTTTAACTTTTCGTAACTCAATATTTTGATTGCGCGCTCTATTTATTTAGTTTCACCCTAACCAAAAAATTAAAAAAAAAAAAAAATAGACCGTCAAATTGACTACCATTATTTGTACAATATTTGAAGTAGTGCAAGTAATTAATGTAAAAAACTTTTTATAGCAACAATTCGCCAATTCGAACTCTGTCAACTCAAATTGAACTTTTGCGGGGCGTTGAAAGGCGTGTGTTACAACGATTGCTATTAAAAGTAAATTAGCGCAATTAAATTCAAATAAATAAATTATATAATTTCAATACAAAAGATACAAAAACAACCAAAAAAATACTGACTTAATTTAATGCATTTACAATTGCCCAAAAAATAAAACAAGAAAAATTGTGAATAATTACGTAAAACACGTATGCAACAAATATCATTGTCAATTATCAAAAACAATCTATATTAATATTGTATAAGCATCGGGTAAAATCTATACGCAACTGCGTACGTACTTGTATCTATGTAGTTATATGTGTATACCTGGCTGCCGGTCGATTACTCTTGCCAACATAACATAATTAATGCATACCAAATGGGTCAAATTATATTTAATAATTATTGATAAATCATTCATTCAATCCGCTCATGCAAAGTAAATGAATGGCACGGATTAAAATACTAACAAGGCGGCGTTTTCTGTTAATTGAAAATAGACAATAATTTAAGAGCAGACCGAAAACAGTCATCGTCATTGCCAACATCAAAACAAGCTTCTTCAACCATTTTTATGGCATTCAGTACACGTACGTGTATATTCTATAATTAGACGCTTTCACGCATAGCTTAATGGGGTCGTTGATAAAGTTAAATGGGTTGGGTTGGGTTGGGATGGGTTGGTTTGGTTTGGTTTTGTTTGGGATGTGTGACTTAATGTGAAAGGGTTGTCCCAGCTGAGACATAATAAGCAGCCATTAGTACTGCTTTAGAAATGCCGCAAAAGGACTTGGTATTAAATGACTGGCATGTTTCGATTCATTCATCCAACCGAATGTCCGAGCGTTGGACGGACCAACGGAAATAGGCATTGTTTTTGTAGGCGCTGTAATGAAAATTAGCCAAGTTGAAGGTAACGAGTGTGGTTTAAAAAGATTTGAGCTAATTGTGCGTGAAAAAGATACTTTTGGCTTATGTTTAGATACTAATAAAAACGTGTGATGCAATAAATTTTACTTGTTGTTCTATTGTTACTATGCATTGTGTTATATGAATTAGTAATCGTTGAAAAAAACACGGGATTGGCTACAGCGTTTAAGAGTAGCGCTAGATATTCTATAAGTAGTTTATGTAGTGTTTTTCATGCTTTCTTAAGAAGGTGTTATTATTACAAACTTTGACTTTGACTTTTACATGCTGAATTTAAGAAAACAAATGGCAGACAGCTTACTCTTTCCTTAAACTTCTACAGAAGATTCGCCTATTTGAAGACTTGTACAGAAGATGTGAGATAGTCTTCGTGATCGGGCAACGATTATTTAACTCAGCAACGCGCAACGTTAAATAATGCTTTTGTAGCATTGTGTTTTAGTTTTTAAATGTGGCAACACTCGAAAAGTTTATCGTTATCGAAAAGCCGATTGCATATTTAAATACATAATTTTATGGCATTAATGATAAAAAATTATTTTGAGCATATGGCCACAACGGTAGCGTGTGATAAACTGCAACCTGGAGGTCAAAATTTTGCAGCACTAGCAAAATTGTCGTATTTGCTTTGGATAAACTTCAGTGATGATCATCTGCCATCGACACATACAGAAAAATGCATGGCTTCGCACGGTTTCTGTGCAATTGGTATCATCGGGTCTTACTTCTTTAAAAACAAAGACAGAAAATGCAACTGTCACCGGCAATGCCGCCAGAAATCGAGCCATGTTGAACGAATCATTGAAAAAGTTATGAAATTTGGACCTGCAGAATGCAGAATATTTGGCATCATGCCATCAATGCCTTAAAAAAATGTTTCATTCTATACAATTCTACAAAACAATAATTTGCTAATGGTATTTCTGTTTCCTCAACTTCATTTATTGTAGAAGGCGGAGATATTGGTACTCGTACGACAAAAATACTCTCGTACCAATATTATATTGTAGCGTCAACTAAAACTGGTCGAGCGGATTTGTGGTGTATGAGTCTTTCTTACCAAGAAACGTAAACCATAAGACTGAAAATGAAAGAAATTTACAAATAAAAAGAGATCGAAAGGGGCACTTTAAAACATACTGCGTCTGATGATGTGGCAACGCTAGCGGTGCATAAGGTAATCGGGAAGTATTTTAATAAAGCTGATGCGTTTGTATTTGTTTTTGTTATTGTTATGGCTGCTGTTGTTGTTGATGACAATGTTGCCGCTGTTGTTGTTGTTGCGGCTGTGGTTGTTTTTGTGGACATGGTTTTTGTGGTTGTTGTTGTTGTTCATGCGGCCGTGGTTGTTGCTGTTAGTGCTGTTGTTTACTACAAACTCAAACATAGAATAGAACTTGTGGTTTGCTGGCAGTTGTTGACAAACAAAAAAAAAACAACAGAGTTAGCCTTACAACTAGCTGTCACTGATGCCAACCAATCCGTCCGTCGTGTCAGTGATATGCACTATCGATAGTGATGGACTACTATAGATTTTCGTTAAAATATTAATATATATTTACAGAGTAATTTCGGTAAGATTTTATTCTTAATAATTTATTAAACAAACATATGCAAAAATACTTCTGAAATTTGCGAACGAGGCATTTAAAGACTGACAATTGGAAATACTCGCTCGAGCACATAGAACAAAGCAAGCTTCGTGCGCCAATTACAAAGAACAAAATTATTACTCAGATTTAGTAGAAGTGAGAGTAAACGAGCGAGATACTCTTTCGAATGTCTTTTATTTGTTGAGTTTAATTTGTTGAGTTTTATTTGTTGAGTTTTTGATGGTTTGTGCTCTAATAGGTATTAGTGACATAACTACCAATGTACATAATGTTTCATATGAAACTATTTTTACCTATGTATATACATATCTATTTCTCATTTTCACAGTGTTCGAGGTGCAACCATTTGTCTGAAAAGTGCACAATAATGCATGTAGTCACAGAATACGTTTTCGCACCTAAATGATCAAATTTCTTACACAACACTAAGTTTTTTGAACGAAATTCAAAGATTTTAAAGCAGAAACGTTTTCAACGACATTCCTTTTGATTTGAAAGCAGCAAGTCATTTTTATTAATTCTGTACTACTTGCAAATTATAACATAGAGTGAAAACTATGCGGCAGCTAAAGTAAGAACGAGATGGATGAGACAAGCACCGTTAAAGAGAAGGCCAATTGAATGATATTGCTGTCTTTGTTTTGCGTGTTTGCCTTGTCTAAACATTCGGCTAACTCGTATCTTGCTCACTCAAAGCAAGTTCACCAAGATTTACTTTGTTGGTTCGTTTGCAAAATGTTTTCGGCAGCAAGTAAAATGGAGCATAGATTTACTTGTAAGCACTTGTAAGCGAATGTTTTTGCGCAATGATCTAGTAGATAAGAACTATAAATTCTTTCTCCAGAATTTCACATGAAAGTTCTTTTTCTTTTTATGTTTTTGTAGAACTTTACATTTGTTTGATCTAGAACTATTCACTCCTCCCTCATGACAATGTGATGAATCAGTGCTAAGCGCGCTACACGTGTGAGTGATAATATGTGATATGTCCGAAAATTCATTATGTAAAAGACAAGGGTGTTAACCTATTAAACTAAACAATGCCCAGAGACTAACTGAACGATAGATAGTTAGAGCGGCCAACTGACTATTCAACTGACCGAAAACATTTATGTAAAAGCGGCTAATACGCTCAGCGCTTGACTGGTATCTGGCTAGTAATGTTAGGTGTTGTTGCATAGCTGTATATATTTCTTTTTTCTTTATATATTATATAAAGTAATTAAGCGCATACACGCACATTGCAGCCTAAAAGGTTAATCCACTACCACCACCACCATCACCACAAATGCCAAAGAATTTTCGTCGTCTAGCGTGACAAATAACTTTGATTTTATATACTAAAGCAGCAAACTAGGCACGCGGGCGTGTTAATTGAGCTAATATAAATGCATGAAATTGTGCTTAAATCTATATAAATTTTGTATTCAAATGAAATGAAATAAATTTATTTATTTAGTGCAGTAAATTCAATTCAAGACAAGATACTATTTGCAAAAGATACTCTTCTACTAATGGGCACGCGCAGCTGTCTTGCAGTGCATTAGTAGCAGCTCAAAGTGCTGTCTCTGTAACAACTTCAACTCAGAAGCATTTTGCAAAAGATACAATCCTATAGCAACCAATACGATGCGTTGCGCTGTGAAGCTGTTTATGTGTCAGCTGCAGCTCTCTAGGATAAAAAGACATTCTTAGTGTAGAGTGGAGAGAAGTGTATACCGGCTACTATATACTATATACATTCAACAAATACGAAGACACACGCAACGAGAACTTTGATATTGATAAATGATGCACATAAATCTGAATTTTGCATGTTTGCCAAAATGTAACATAAATCACAATTTTCCGCAAATATGTAAGCGCTACTAGTACTCGTATTCGTATACTACTATAGCTATAGCTATAGCTATAGCTATAGCTACAGATACATATACTCAGATACGTCGTAGCTTTTGAAGGCTCAACATCAAGTAAATTGGGTGATGTCGACTAAGCTAGCGTTCAGATAGTGTATGAGCGTATATGTATACTCATAGTATCGGATGCCAATGGAAGCGTTTTGGATTTTAGCTCGCATTCATGTTATGCTAGTTGCACATACTTGTTACATAACTAAGAGCGTAATACTATGTATCTGCGTCTGTATTTTGCGGTATCTATGGTGTAAAATTACGCATTTCCTCACTGTAAGAGCAGTGCAGCATAAAATAGTAGTGTGTTGTTCTACAGCCACATCATGATTAACTACATGCAGCGTACAATTGCGACACATCTGAATTTTCATGCAACGCATTTCTTTAGCATTTATCATTCGAAAGAGAGAATGGTTAAGGAAATTGTATTTCTGCAGCTAACAAATTATGATTTTGAAATTTTGCCAAACGATTTAGTTCTAAATATATACGAAGTTCAAGTGGGTAAAAGATTAATTATGTAGTGCTATAGATGATCTTTAGTTTTAAGAATATTTTATGAAAGAAATTTAAGTTAAAGATATACACTTTTTGAGAAGCTAATCTTCTTCGAACTCTGATAAAACATTAGCATTCGTCGATTATTGAGGCCAAACGATTTCTCGTTGTCGTAAATATTTAATGTTTATAATGCAGGAAATAGCTGAGCTCTGCCATAACTGACTACAGTAAAGTTCGCTTAGCTGCTCGTAATTAAGAACAAACAGTTTTCAGACAGGTATCTAAATAGTGGGTAGTTTTAATGCCATTCACATAATGTTTCACGAAATATCTAACAACCTATATGGCGAAGCAAGTTTGTTGGTGCCTATCCCAAAGTTGGCGTGATATGCCCTTTGATAATTATGCATCCATATGAAGCTACCATTTCAAATGTGAAGTTGATTTTGCCTGAAATGATAAAGTTTTTCATCAAAAAGAAAACAAAACAAAAAAAAACAGTGGATGAAGCGGCACCTTGAAAATGGAGATATCACATATATTTATCTAAATATGAGACGTTTGTACAGTAGAATATGGCTACAGCATTTTGACAGTGGATTTGTTTTCGATTTTACAAAATGAAAACAATTCAAGTACTTGGCGTTCATATTTCAATTAGCATTTTTTACTTACGAAAAATCAGTCACATAATTCGCATATTGTTTATTCCTTAATGAGCTCGGTGGTGCTCAACAAAAAAAGGTTATTTAAATTATTCTTTTAATTTGTTTTATTTATTTGTTTATTTGTTCCTTACTTTTCCTAAATTGTCTTCACAGAAAAAAACTTTGACCGTATGAAAAACCCCGATGTGTTTGGTTGGTTTTATTAATTTACTTCTTGTTAGCTGATAATTTCGAGCTGTCATAAGTATTTTTGTTGAATGTTGTCCGAAATTAAGCGGTAGAGTTCTATAAACGATACCCCTAAAAGTGGGCATGACACGCCCAATAATATTTATGTGAAGCATTCGTCTATAAGAAGCTGTCACGTCAAATTTCACATCGATATTGATTGCAATAAAAACATTTTCTATACAAAAAGTGAAAAGTGGATGGGTTGCTTGTGTGGGGGTTACCTCAAAATGGGGGGGGGGGTAACATTCATTAATATATATGTGCAGAATTCCTTCATAAAAAGACAACGTGCCAATTTTCAAAATGATATTTTCGATTGTTCCTTGGCAGCGATTTTTTGTATTAAGTTTTTTCGGTAGCAAAAATTTTCATAGATCTCAGTATTCGGCTTTAGTATGAAGAACAATTTTTTTTTCTATAAACTTTAAACTCGAAATGAATGCTTTTTATATCTAAGCTAGCTCATTGACAAACCCACCGTCATCATTTAAGTTTAATTTTTGCATGATTTTGTCTCATTTTTATATATTGAGCTATCAATCTGTATATCAGAAACGAGTTTTTTAACAAAAAAAAAATTACATAACTCAGCATCATTCTCATTTGTACCAGTCTAAATCAAATATGGATGATCAATTGATAACTTAATGCAAACAAGATCTGCATTGAGTTGTATCTATGAATGCTTACGTGGATCTGAAACATGTAAATTTCATAAAACAAGTTTTAAGTCAAGGGGCTCAAATAAAACTGTGTCCATAAAAATATGTAACAATTTCTATTTCGTTGCTGTATAATGACTGAATAGAATTATATATATTGCCAACGGCTATATACTGTACAGTAGCTGTGGGCGAGATGGAATGCTGCGCTGCTAACTTTTCAAATCAACAGTTTATATCTTTATTTTCTTCACTGCGTAATGACTGAATAGAATTCAACGACATAAATTTTGCTCATGGCATATTGAACACACACACACACACACTTTGAACTTAACAAACAATATATTTATTTCGTCTTAATACCAGACCTTTCTGTAAATCATTTTAATTTGAAGCACTCACCAACCAATCGAAAGCTAAGCAATTGCTTTCTGGCAACTAACTTGAAATGTATGTTGGTACTTAATAAATTATTTCAATATACATTTTAAAAATGTTTTTGATACGTTCATATTTTATGTGAAGAACTTTCTGCAACTTCTTCTATTATTCAATATACTCACCGAAAAACATGATGAGCAAAAGCTGTACAACGCAAAGTAATCCAATGCGAGTCAAGTAATCCATCAACATGTTGCCGTATCGTTTCATAAACGCTTTTCGTCCTTCGAATCGTTTCGTTGTAATGCAGCACCGTATCAAACGCAGGCAGGATAAAAAAAGACCAAACCAAGAAGAAAAATAAAGGAAAATCCTGCACACTCGAATGTAATATGTCTAACTCAAGTGCTCTGGGCCTGTTTCTTTTTTGATATTCGTCTTTATATATTTTGTTTCTTGTTCTAATATTCACTCTTTATGAGTATTGACATTTTTATTAAGCAATAAATATTTAAATTCATGATTTCCGCTTTGATGATGCAGTCGCAGCTTCATTTTTTAGCTGGCTTTTTGAGTGTAGCAAAGCTTTTAAGTCTTAGTAGATATAATAGCTGCCATCAACACATGCCAAAGTACTTAGCGCAGCTGCAAAGAGGAAGAAAAATGATATTTATTATAAATATATAAGGGTATATATGAGCAGATACAATACATTCAAGTTGATATGACAAATATAATGGAAACATTAGATACGCTATTACACTTCAATATAGAATAAAAATTTTCCACACCATTATGTCGCTTAATTAGAGCACAGATACTTTGCTACACTGTTGTACAAGTTACAGATTATCAAGCACACGGAGGCGTTATTGTATTTTCAACAGTCTAAACCATAATAGAGTGAAGTAAAAATGGCATAGCAGACTATATAATACTCTGCAGAACTCGTAAATTCTAGTAATAAAAACTGCTTTAACTCATTACAGAAACTTAAAGAGATACATTAAACATATGTGACTTTGGTTTGCATCTCTTGCAGTCTTGAGCATCAATAGCATACAACTGATCTTTGTCTACAATGCATTTCAATTTTTTGTTATTCTGAGTCTTCAATTTGACAAAACTTTCATGAAACAATTCGATTTGATGCACTTTTCAATAGTAATTCATACGTCCCCTCAATAAACGTTTAAAAGACGGTTAACTTACCTTCCCCTCCTTTATCAAACAATTACAACCTGTTTGATTCCTTCCTTTAATAATTCACCGAATAAAAGTCAAGCTGACTACTGTGTGATTGGCAAAAAACCACTCAAAGTGCGGCAACGCTGTGACAAAATAAGCATGAAAATATGAAAGGAAATTCAAATCATTATATTGTCTTCTTAAATTAAGAGCGTTTACCAGTCAATCAATGATCTAATATGACGTATAACCAAATAGCTTTGATAGTTTTTCCGAAAGGCATTTCTCAGAAACTGTCAGAGATATTTATGACATAACTTTAAAAACATTCAGTATAGTTCGTCATTTCAACATTCTTCGTTTCACACTTGCCGAACGGGTAGAAAAAGATCAAAAAACATTATCGAAATTCTGGCTTAGTGGTATTAGTCGTGAACTCATTTTGTCTTTTGAACTTGTCCTCCCATTGGCGGCACAACGCCTCAAAAATTGGATCGAGTCATCGAAAATTAGACTTAACCAATGCAGCACTGTAAAAAGAGCCTATGCGTTAATCGATCGGACTGATCAGTGGTTTGTTTCAAAGTTGAATTTATAATGTAAAGCATATGTGCAGATGTGCCCAATCTAAATTTTATAGACATCGATTGAATACTTTGGGTGTAATAGACTTAAACAATCGTCACTCACACACTGAATCAAACATAGGCTCTAGTGAAATGCAAACGCACACACATTTCGCTATTATATTGGTGACTGTCTCTCCGTTTGTAGTTGCGTTGTGATTGGCGCATAGTGTAATAGCAACAACGCAAACGCATAAACGCAATAATATACAAAAATATTTCTAGATTGCGGTAGCTTCGCAACCGACACACCACGTAACTTCAAACTTTGTAGACATATTGTGTGAGAATAAATATAACTCGCACAGCTTTACCAAAATTCCTTGATCGATTAAGAAAAAATCGTCAAAATTTGTTTATATTTGTGGCCTATATCGGGGTAGAAAATTTCAATGTTTGAAGATTAAATATAAAGATATTAAAACATATGTATATCAAAATCTCAATGCAAAAAGTCTTTAAAAAGACAATAGTAAGGCAGTTGTCGATTTGGTGCTCATCAGGCGTTTGACTAAACAACACAAACTGTGCGTCTTTTTATACCTACAGGCTCCGAGCGACAGAACGAGTCTGCATACATACATTGCGTTGCTGAGCGCTAAGCAATATGAACACTTGAGATAGAAAGAGAAGTGGTTTGTTACTGCTTTTGTATTGAAATTCTTTGAAAGCGCGAGTTTCAATCATTTTTGTGTATCTACAATTTGTGTAAATTTGTGTGAGTGTGTTGGGCCCTCGAAATACACAAATATACAAAAATAAATGAAACGCCAAACTCAAAACACAAAACATGTAATCTTCCTATCTCTTTCGCGCACATAAAGAATATCACAAAATATACAAAAGCAAAGCCAATGCATCTCTCTCTCTCTCTCTCTCTCTCTCTCTCTCTCTCTCTCTCTTAAGTGTTTATATTGTTTGGGCCTCAACAGCGCCTATGACTTCACCTTATATTATTACACCATGCGGTCGGCGAAGTTGGTGCATAGTTTACGAAGTACACGTTTTATTCATGCGTTGACCCCAAACTTTTACTCATTAAAAATAAAAACCATTTCTGAACTATTCACTAATGAAATGCAGCAGCCTTCTTCACTATTTTAAGCTCTTTAGAAAAAAAAAATGTGCACATATCCAGCTAGCCAACTAAAATGTGGCAGATCATTTAGAGTCAGACTGTTTCATAAATTTCATGAAATCTTAGTTTCAAGAGTCACAAAATTGGATTTCTGTCTAAAATTGGAACAGCGAAAGATCGAAATATCGTCTTTTACGCTAAGGAGTTCGTAACTACACGCAGATAAGAATTTTTTCTTTTATTAAGTAGTTGGTATTAAATATGAGTATTATTTTCTTTGTCCATTTTGTAATTCAGACCTTTGATTGTCGGTGTATTAACTATGTCACTTGGTGACTCTATAGTCGCTGAGCTATATACGCTAAAGTTGGATAGACAGACGGACTGATGGACAATGTTAAATTCACACATCTCACCGAGCTGATCAAGATTACATCAAAATACTCGGGTCTCCGGAGCAAATTCAACAAAACTAAAATGCCACTTCACATGTAATATGTATAGGGTACTTGTATAATGAACGATGGCAATGGTGCTGCTGAGTACGACAAAAATGTTGGCAACTGTAATTAGAATGAGGCTAGCTAGCTAGGAACAAGAAGCAACATAAGCTGGCTAACAACATCAGGACGTTTGGACGACATTTATCGTTAATAGTAGCGCAAGCTGCACTATTTGTACAACATAGCATGTTCAGTTTTCATAATGCTGGCATATTCTACTGATGCTGATGCTTCTGTTGCTTCTTAGCCCAACAGCTCAACAGCATTATAAGCTGCATAAAATGCTGTTGTTAAGGTTACGGCGCAACGTTGACATACAACTGACAGTGAGCCCAAGATGCATGGTTATAGATACAAAGCTATAGATACAATCTAAGTCTTGCACGTACACAGACACACACAGATACATACAAATGCAGTATATAGCAAGAAATGCAATAGCAAACAACATCAAGTGTAAAGGTTTGTGCGCATAGAAAAAGTCGCCTGAAATGATTTAGCTGCGGTATTAGCAAGGATACGTCTACTTTTATGCTCAGTTGCAATTAAAGCGACAACGACGTCAACAACGTCAACAACAGCAACAAAGTTGACTGCTGCAATAGCAACAGCAACAGCAACAGCAACATTCATTTTGTTGTTACGGCAGCAGTTGCTGCTCCTGCTGTTTTTACTGCTACTGATGACGAAGGACATTCAAAGCGAGCAACCATCAAAACGACCCACACCACCAAGTATAAAATGTCGACTTGTAGATACATATATGTATCTACAGTTGTGTATGTGCGCACAGATAAGAAACATGTCCGTTGTCAACATCGTTATTATGAACAAACACTCACTAAACAAAAATATTTATTCTGCAGACCTCGACGACGACGACGACGTCGATGACGATGGTGACAACGTATAGGACAGAGAGGGTAACCGCATAGCATTTCATAAAGTGCAGAGGGTGCAGTCAGTGCAGTGTGAGAATCTTTTCCTTTCACTATTCATATAGCATATACGATGGCATATGACCTCTGTCTCATTGTGTGTACACTGTGAAAAACCAAATATTGTTTTAAGCATTATATAAATAAATTTGCTCACTTCTGCAATCACAATTTGATGCAAAATGTGACTTCCTTTTCTGTTGTTCAAGCAGCTATTCACAGACGAAAAAAAAAAAAACGCTTTTTCATGTCTCTCGGTTTCAACACGTATGGCAGACAATATCCTTGCTTCTGATTCATTTACAGAACTTTGCGACGTTTTGAAATTGCTTGTTGAGTCAATTGATCTTGCCAACAAGTCTTCATTAAGCAATTCTTCTAATTCTTCATCTTCAAAAATTTTCGATTTTGCATCGCCATGACGGTCTTTGATGTGTAAGTCGCCACATTTGAAGCATTGAAGCCACTCACGACACGTTCTTTCATACAAAGCGGCCTGACCATTAGTGTCTGAGCGTATTCGGTGAGCCTCAGCTGTAAGTATCTTCAAATTAAAGTAAGACATCCCAACACATCCCTCTTATCTTTCTGTCATTTAAATCAAATCAAATAAATGGTCAAAATTAGTACATTTTCCACTTCTAAATTTTAGTAGCAGCTTTAGTAACGGCTTCGATCGTTACGAAATTTGGTAACGGCTTCTTCGAAAAAGTCACTACTTAAAGTTTATTAGTACGAAAATCGATTTGTTGTGGACTTTTTGAGATAAAATCGACTTTGAATTGTATGTATTTCGACTACTACGCACCGCTAACGCCATCTATAGGAAAACGGCGGAAGCAAAGTTGTACACCTAAAACCATATGTGAAGTTAATTTTTATTGCTTTTCTTAGATTTCATTTTATAAAGCTAAAAATAAACTCTACATATTGTATATTCTACATAAGTATAACTAATTGACGCCATTAATCAGTAACAAGCTGCACTAATTTGCTTTTCAACTTTGACAAGGAATTAGCTCATTAATTAGAATACATTTGACTGTCAATTCGCATACACCTGACAGCTTAATGGCATTCTCTAATTTATTTATTTTTTTTTATTTTTTATCAAAACACTTACCTTAAAGAGATTCATATCAAAGAATAAAACTATTGCTGTAAAACCAATGTCTCATATTAATACTAAACAACAACACTAAATTTTGTTGAGGAAAGTAAGAAATCAATTTGAATTTAGTTTATGCAAATGAATTATGTACAAAAACGCACTGTTGAATATTCGGAAAAACGGTTAGCTTCTCACAAGTTTATTAAACAAGACACCTATGGAACACTAAAAATTGTCTGTTTTTATCTTTTAAAAAGACATATACATATGTGTAGAACAAATAAAATTACTTTAAAGTTTACCTAATACAATCCAGTAATCGTGATTGAATATACGGTTTCTACTACTTTTATGCAAAAAACAGGATACAAACTAATCATGCTAAACAACTGCAGGCAATGTATTAATTTTAAGCCAATTACGAGCTATTACAATTAGCTGCTCTAATTTGATAGAGAATTTCAAATCTCGCTTTAATGAATATTGAACTACATGTTTTGTTAGCTTAATTAAATGTTAGCAGAACATTAAGTGATATTGTATATGTTCCAGTTTCGTTTTTGTGCGAAACGGTGGAAATGAAATTTTGTTAGGTTATGTGTAAATTGCACTTTATCTTTTATGTATATTAAACAATGTTCAATACATTTTTCTCGTACTAAAAAAATGATAATTGTACATATCTATATATAAGCTTTGGACTCCGAAATCAATTATTTCAAATACTAATATTATAATAGGCCTTGACTTGCTTTTGTGGATATAAGAAATAAATTATAAAAATTCCAAAAAAACTAAAAATATAGACTTACAGCCGTATATAATATGAGCATACATTTTTCCCTTCATTTTTGTTACAGCAGTTCAGAAAAGAGAAAAAATAAAGATTCGAGAGGTTGAAATGTAGTTTCATCGAAAAGGGTGGACAAAAAATGAGGAAAAATACCACATATAGTATATGAGCATCTATGCGACAGATAAGGCAACGCTGCACTCAAAAATGACAAAGTACCAACAGTTCGGCAAAAATAGTGTTTACAGTGTTTTGAATTATTTATTCATACGGTCACTCTTTACACAGAAAGTGTATTAGTGGACAATAAAACTAAGAAAAATAAGAATAATAAATAATGCAAAGTGAATTGCTTTGACATGTCATGCGCAAGTGGTGAATATACTCAATGCCTGCATTTTAGAAAAGCTTTTCTATACTGATTCTGTATATTTAATAAAATTATATTTAAAATTTAATAATCTATACGACTCGACGTGAAAACTGTTGCTGTACGTACATATAGCTAACCCTTTCGCACACTCTGTCGTTTTTAAAATCCCAAAAAAATGAAGCGCAAAATATATTATTCGTATCTCATACTGAGTTTTTAATGCATTGTTGTAATCGAAGTGCGAAGTTTTCAAAAAAAAAAAATTAGTGAAAATTCCTCCGAAAGAAACAGACATCGGGAGTAAAACCGCTAATAAATGAAATAAAACCGTCAGAACAACTAAAACGCTTTAATAACGCGTTGACCCAAAATCGAGAAGTAAGTTAGAAAGCAATTCTTATGAATACACGACTTCAATGAACTGACGTACATGGCTGTATTGATTCAACTTTCAAGTATAATGCAGAACGAAGTTTGTTTTTCTAGGAAGTGCTTTCTTTTTTTTTAATGTGGCCACACTCAAAATGATTATTGTTTATCGAAAAGCTGATTTGGCTAATCATCATGACTTCAACTAGAAATAGTTCATTAATTAAACGCTTCGAACGGTTCGAAGTTGATCCATTTTGTTTCAGCTCAAGATTTCTTACAATGATGAGGGTCACTTCTGATCTATCAATAAGCAACTTTTTTAAGCCAACAAATTCGAATGGAGCTCAACCAACTGCAAGTCATCCATCAAATCCCAAAAAAAATACAGTTTGGTGCGGTTTATGGCCTGGTAACAACATACTTCTTCGAAAAGAAGTAAATGTAACAGCCACTGTCAATGGAGTCGAGCCATGTTGAGCGAATCTTTGCTTTTTTGAGTTTGCTATGAATATTTCTATTATTTACATACATTCCGACATAATCATTAAACCATTGTTTTTTATTTTTAGGGTAGAAAAACGCAGAGTCTAGAAATGCTTTTATAAAAATATTGTAGAATAGAACATTTTTTTGATTAATCCTTTTTTAAGATTTAAAAAAACCTTTCAATGGTTTTTAAGGCCGGGTCAGACTGTCTTATATTTGCTTGTCAGTTTGCTATGATAATTGGGCCACTTCGTGTGACCATGAAATAATGTATATCATCAGCAATGTCGCGCGACAATTTTCGAAACACAAAGCTCCGTTTCTATTTTCCAAGTCATTTTGTTAACTGTAAATTGATGCATATAGTATTAATCAGTGTTTTTAAACGCGCAGAGCATAAATCAGCGGTTTAAATTCTTTCTTTACGATATTTCGATATATGTGATATTTTAACAGTTGCACACAACACAAGTCAGATAACTGCGCCGTCTGACTAGCCTTTAGCAAAACTTTTTAAGCAAAACTCTTCATCCCTAAACTGAAGTTCACCATCAGAGTGTATGTATACAGCTACAACTTCAAGATTCAGAAATTGTAGTCACAATTATGCAGGTTTATATTATGTAGCTTCAAAGGTTTCCAATAATATATTAGATTAGTTATTTGGCATCAAACTAAGTGATGTTTAGCTGTTTACTGACAAAGCTTATATTCATCGCTACCAGTCTTTTGTAAACTTTCACGTAGAATTTCCCAGTGACGAATGTATCCTGAAGTACTTACTCGAGGTGAACAAGCTTCCTGATCTCGAAACAAAAAATAGCATGCTCTTGAATTTTGATTTGTTCATTCTGGCGTAATCTGCGGCGAGGGGACGCTAAGGTGTACCACTCTGCACTTTGTCTCTTTGCCTCCGTGTCTCCAGATCACGTCTCCAGTGATCACGTTGTCCAAAAAGTAGCAGTCTTCTTCACACAGTTCCAAAAGCTACTGTCACACGAGTCACAACAGTACTGATGATTGATGGTCGACCAGTCCTACGACAGTCAAAAAAGGCCTTGTGCCGCCGATTCGAAAAACAATCATTGCCAAGGACCGTATTAATCATTGGAACTGTATTTCAGCAACCACAGTGTGACCGTAACGAAAAATCCTTTCTGAACACTTCAGCAACTCGGAGATAGCGTGTACTCACTTCTTGACAATCCCCAACTTTCATCCCCACCCACAATGTGACATTTAAGCGCTTTCCGAAAAAATCTTTGACATTACTTTTCGGGCAAACCCTGCTGTACATTTTCTCTACGTGTACTAGTAATAAATGTATCTGCCAGCATATCTGGCTACAAACTTTAAAAGCAGTTAGCATACGACTAGTAATGGCCGATTTTCGGTTATGAGTGAGGTTAAATGTTACCATAGCAGTTGCCACATGCAAAAAAAAGGAAAAACTACTCATAACTGCTGCACGAGCTGTTGCTGTTGTATGTATCAGCTACATATTTGTCTATTTTTGAAGCGCATAGAAATTTAAAATGTCATCGTAATACAAAATAAATCCTACTTGCGTGTATGAGTGTGTGTGTGTGTGTGAGTGTGTGTAGCATACAATGCGTATATATATGCCGCATAGAAGTGCCGCAGATACAGTACCTCAGTTATGCTATGCTAGTATAGTATACAGATACAAACATGTAAGGTATGTGCCTTATACTATGCCATGCTCGTTACACACACACACACACACTGATGACATGGCATACGTGTTTGTGTAAATATCCTTGAAATGTTGCAAACGCTGCAACAAAATACCGATGCAACAAAGCAGTGTGCAAATTGTGATACAAGAACGGCAAGAGGGGGTGCTTAGTAAAAGCAGACAGCCAAGTGGAGAAGCGCTGCCTCGCCTACCTTAACAATTACCGAAGCGTTGCCATCATGCATGTATCTGTATGCGGTATGGTATGGCATGGCTTGGCTTGGCATGGTGCAACTCGCGCGCTCTACAAATGTGGCAGTTCATGAACATGTGCGGCTTGCTCTACTTTTTCCGTTTGGCACACAATTGTTTTTTGTGCTGCCAGCATTGCCACATCCTATTCTGTTTTTCTTTTTTTTTCCATTTTTTTGTGACTTCCTACTCTTCTTCTACAAATGCTACTGATGTCGTTCTGGGAGCAAGTTGTGTGATTTTTGCTGCGGCACATTTGCACTTTTGCAGCATTATAGTATTTAAGCCATCCTAACCCACGCTCTGTCTCCACCATTTTTTGAAATTTGAAATTCTTTATCACATGCGCTGCTGCCGCCGCTTTGGGGAAATGCTTGATTACAGCGTCATGCACCATGCACTAAAATGCTGAAAATCAGCGCTCGTTCATTCATTCAAAAAGGCACCAAATGCGCGCTTAACACGGCACGTTGCATACGACACACACACACAAAAAAAATTTTAATTGAAATTATAATTTATGAGTTTAAATAGGTGCAAATGCGCCAAACGCACGCAGCAGAACGTCATCATCGTCCTTTAATTCTTTTTTGTTCGAGCTTCAAAAAACAAAAAAAAAAAAAACAAAAAAGGAAAAATATTATAAATATTTATGACTAAAACTAAATGAAAAGGCGTTGATTTCTAAAGTTTGTAAATTATATTGCCGTCAAACAAGTCACGTCTCTCCTCTCGTAGCTGCTAACAAGAACATTGTAAAACAGCATGAAAGAACGTAAATTTTCTGTGGCATCGAAGCTTTAATACGCTTCAAATGGTCTGGTGGGTTTTTCAATAGGTATGGCCGAACTTCGATAGCTTATTGCTCTGTTGTTTCAGCTGGCAACGCTGTAATTTTCTAACGTTTATGTTCTGTCACCATTTTATCACTTTCACATTTACGTTCGCTGATTGGAGCACTAGAGCAATTGAAGACGAAACCAAATTTTGGGCAGAAATTATCTTTATTTTTATGTGAATAATAATATTAGCAGACCACCGTTTGTGCTAGTTTTATGCTAATTTGTGCTCTTTTTGAAAATTTTAGACCAAACTTAAATAGCTCGGTCTGCTAACTTTAAAAGTTGTAAGCAGACCAATATTGATATATGCCAAAATACATCCATTACGATGCAATTTTGTAAAGAATAAAGTTAGCAGACCAAGTCATTTCTGATATTTAGAGTCCATCACCAAATTTTAATAGAACGCAAAATAAGGTTAGGTTACGCCGGCTGACATCTTGAAAGATGGCACACATAGATCTATATGGACGAAGATGGATGTGCTTCAGGAGCTATTAAAGTCCTTGAGAATTTTTGCGTGTTTGGCAAATTCCAATCGCCTTTTAGAAGTACTTTTGGCCGCCTCTTCCAGTGACGCGAAACGGATGGTGTCAAGGTATTTTAATCTTGATTTTGCTATTGCTGAACAGCTGCAGATGAGGTAATCCAAAGTTTCTGCGACTCCCGTTTCCTTGCATTTCCTGCAACCGTCTCTGTTTGTTAGACTTAGTTTTTTCGCATGAGCGACTGCTAGACAATACCCTGTTAGAATACCTACCATCGATCTGCAGTCTCTCCTCTGGAACAGGCTCTTTCTCTTATTTAGAGTTGAGCACAACATTCTTAAATGCACTACAGAAATATCACATAACTGGCTTTACAAAATTCCATTTCAACATCTATGTTTTTCATCATATTACCTTTTTATTTTTTGTTGAACGGCTTTGTGAATATGCAGAATTGCCGCATTTTGGGAAAAAAGTCATCCACAACAGTACCAATAGTCTCTTTTGTAGCCAAAAATAATTTCCAGAATACGATATTTCCAGCAGTGCCGATGTGCAATGGCCGCCAAGACCGTGTGATTTAATGCCCTCAGATTTTGTTCTCTGAGATGACATTAAGTTCACCATTTAAAAACAACATCATTCAAACCATTGGTGAAATTCAGCTCAGCTTATGAAACCGAGTCATACAAAATTGGGCCTCTCGAATCGAATTCTTTGAACGAAACAACATAGGCCATTTCAATGAAACTGAAGTATAGTTTTATATGGTGGCTGTATGCTTTATGATTTATAATTTTTGTTTTTATAATATTTAATGTGCTTGCTGTCTCCATAACAAGTTTATCCACATAAACAAACGGACATGTCTACATTAACGCCCCAATACCGGTAGTGAGTACTAACTCTTGCCTAACTACCGTCCAAGCAATGCCCTAAAGAATTTAACATGGGCATGCCATTGTCAGGCACAAATCATTAGCATGAGGCATCATCTATCGCTAGCTGTCCGCTATGTAAAAGAGGTTAGCCATTCGCTATGACGAAAGAGTTAGCTATTCGCTAGGGAAAAGGGGTAAGCCAATCGCATATAAATAAAAAATACATTTAAAACCAATAAAAAATTGTTTTTTGGTTGTATTTACACAATTTATATAAAATGTTATTTAGTCAAGAAAACAGTTATACCAATGGCGCTGAGCGCACCGTGTTATCTTAGCTACTTTGGCTAAAAAGCACGCAAGACAATGCCTTACCGAAACACAAGCATTTACAACGCTCTCATTGACGGTTGTTGAAAATACAAAAATGTCACTTTCAGTGATTCGAGCAATTAGCGAATTATCATTATAAAATTTTATTGTTGTTAATATTATTTTAGATGATGCAAGCCTTTTTGCTAACTAAGAACTAACGATCACTAGTTAGATATATCGTTAAGGCTAACGACTAGTAGTTAGCGACTCGCTAGTGCCTTGGAACCTCTTACCACCGGCTGAACATAACAGGGTATTCTTGTAGAACTAATTATACTATGTAATCTCATCAGCTACAATACGTTACAAACTTTTCCTTCGATTAATAATACCCTTTGTCACACTTTCTGTGAAGAGAAAATGAAATCAAAAAAAGCAAAAAAGCTGAGAAAAAGTTGTAAAAACTTTTGCTAACAGAAAAATGCATAAGCAGCGAAAAGTTGCTGCATACATTTTTTACTACTATGCAATCATTTTTTATACGCTTTTAGTTTTTCATGGCATTTTCTTTTTTCTCAACAGGTATAGATTTGCAATGGAAGTACTTGTATGTAAACATACTTACATACACGTACATACCATTCTGTCTTACGCTGCATTTGTGTACATTTTCACATCTTTTTGGTTTTCTTTTTCTATAAAATAGGTATTGCGAAAAGTTACGTGTTAAAAATAATAAATAAATAATAAAAATAAAACAAAAAAATATTCGTTCGTATACGAACTTCTTTACTTAGTCAAATGCATTCATGCATACAGGCATTACAGATGACAGATTTTGCGATAAGGATTCTTACATGTTCAATATTGGTACAGGTATTAAAGATATACAACATCATTTCTTTTACCATTCGAGCAATCTAAGGAGCATATAGCACTAGTCGATGCATTCGAATAATTACGCTACAATTTCAATTGTGCTCACTAAATGACAACTCCTTTAATGCAGAATTGTTATGAAACTCAAAAAACTATTATTTCTTGACCGCAATTAAATTTGATAACGCTACATAGAATAGAGAAGCAAAACCTGTGCAACAATAGAAGAAAATCACACACACAAAGCGGAATTAACAAACAAGCATATCTACATTAAAAGAGTAGTCATTTAGTGAGCACAGTTGAAATGGTAGCATAATTATTCGAACGCATCCACTTGTGCTCTAGTTATAAAATGCACCTTATATTATGTATTTATGTTTCATGAAATTTTATTTCAAGAACGTTTTCCAAATAAGGCGAAGATATTGTATTATTTGATTCATTGATAATTGAGTATTAAAAAATTAAGGCACTGTGCAGAAGAGGCTAGAGTACTAACACTTTGTTTCTACAGAAGTTACATTTTTATCTTGCTTAGTATAAACAATTTTTTTTCTAACAAGTTGCATTAGACTAATTTTGAGCAATCTGCACCATTGTGCCCAATTCCGATTAAAATCAGACATAGTATACAGACAGACGGACATAAAACAAATAGGCGCCTAAATTATCGTGTGACAACTTCCAAGCAGTGTTTGCTTTTGTTCAATAGCAATCCTCGCATGTGTCTGCAACATTTTATAACTGTCGTTGAGACATGAATCCATCCAACACACTAGAGAGCAAAAATCAGTCGAAAGTTTGGGTTTCGGATCAGCGTTCTCTGTCAGATTGTGTTCCTTGGCTGCTTGCAATAGATGTCAAACATAAATATAATGATGCCGATTGCTCAAAATTGTCATTTAGATGGTGCTTGTCAAAAACAAACTTGTTCAAAAACTACGAGCAAAATTTAGTTGTAGATATTGAAATACGTATCCGGATTTCACTGCTACGCCCCTATTGGTTTTCTCTTATATGGGGCGTAGCACCGCCCATTTTTATATTAAAAGTTTCCGATGCCCTTAACATATGTATCAAATCTCTTCTATTTGCCTCAAGTAGTCACTGAGGTGTGATATTTTAAAGTTTTCTCGTATATGGTGGGGCCTGGTACTGCCAAAACAAAAAACAAAACAAAAAAAAAACAAAAAAAATATTACAAACCAAAAAAATAATTACGTATATTCATCGTTCGAATCGTGAGTTATGATTTTGATTTTATACAAAAAAGTTTTTCCCAAATTTTACAATTTTCAGTTTACCTTTTCATTTGTTTTTGCCTGAAAACGATATTCGTTCGCATTTGTTCGAAGACAATTGTTGCGTTGCTCGTGCGTCTGCATTAGATTAGGCGCCGAGTGTTCACCTGATAGTCCAATATGCCATCCAGTCTGACTGTGCCGCGTTCTTCGAGCATAATTTGTCCATGCTTTTCGTGGCATAATTATTTATACAACTGTTTGCCCTGTGCTTGAAATTCAACCATTATAGCGACAATACAAAACAGTTCAGTGCCATTTTATAATGCTGCAAGCGTTAATTATGACCAACATGTTGCGGTCAACACAAGGCTAGCCCATATAAGCGTGTTCGCTCTCTTGTCTGTTCCTTCAATACTGAAAGCGTTAAGTATGACAAACATGTTGCGGCAACAGGCTCGAAGATATATTCATTCCCATTCTTTAAAAATATTCCCAACAACACTATGAAGCTACGCTGTTGACAGATTCTCGCCGACATTTTAGCACGTCCGTCTGTTGACTATTTATATGGTGTCACTCATTTTGAAATTTTTATTGTATTCTTTTAACAAATTGAGAAAGGGAGAGAGCTCAGGTCTTTGTGTTTGGCCGGGGGCGTTATATGGTTTTTACCTACCTTAGACGCAAAACTTCTTTTAGACTCTTCACTAGAGAAACTAGAGCTCGACAACAGCGCCACCTTCCGGATCCAATTGATTCCACGTGACTCCATAAACGCAACAACAAAAAATGCATTAAAATTTGTCAAGCCATTTAAAAGGAGCAGATTTGTGAACACACGAACATCGCACATATACATACGAGTATATCCAAAAGAATTATACCCTGTACCCAAAGTAATATGTGTATAATAGGTTTGTGAGAATGTATGTAACTGGCAGTATTAGACGTGCCAGATCCCAGCTGACTATATATTGCAGATTTCACAGACTACCAAGCGGAGTCTATACAAATAAGTCTGTCCATTAATTCGTCCATTTGTTTAACTGGCTGCAGGAAACTATGGACTTTATAGTGTGAAACAACAAACCTGAAGATTTTGATTATTTTTAACTATAGTAAGTTTTTTTTTTAAATAAAATTTTAAAGTCTTACAGATCTACATAAGTCAGGGTGTTGAGTATACTGAAGTCGTGAACTTAAGATTGCTGCATTCTTAGCAATTTTTGAATTGTAGTACAGAACAACGTAGAGAGTCTATACTGCGGAATTTACTCAAAATCTTTATGCTCTGAACATTTTCTCTCCTACAAAAAGAAAAAAAATGATAGATGCTCAGTAACGAATAGAAAGAAGGACAAACTCACATCGCTCAATTCATTCGTTGCATCAAACGAGTATTATAAATAAGCAAATTGACTTGATAGATCAACTTTCAAAACATATCAACATTTCAGAGGAAAAAGTATTATCGGAATCATTCTATTTTATTCTTTTAGTAGTAAAACAGTATTCTTTAATTGTTTATGGTTCAGCATTATCAATCGAGTCACGAAATATGCAATGTTTTCTTAGAAATGGAGAAAAATTTTGATCAATTTACTGTTTAACAAACTTTTAAAAGGTTTATTTTAAACTTATTGAATTTCAATCGGAATGACACGAAATCAAAACCGTCGACTTTAAAATTAGAGTCGACTTACGGAAAATATTTCAATTTTACATGTATTTATTTAACTTAGATATTTTCTAAAAGACGAAATCTAACTTAACTTTTTATGTCTCTTAAAGCGCTCCAAGAAATATAGTTATAAAAAAATTGTATCGCTAAGTTATGTTCGTACGTTGCCAGATATCTGACAAGAATATTCAAATATGTCAGATATATCTGTCCATCTGAACAGTACTTAAGCTTAAATTTTCTACACTTTGACAGTCAACAATTTAAGAATATGGAAACGATGTAACGATAATATAATAAAACAATAATTTCACTTTGGAAAAGTTAAAAATGAATTCGTAAAATCTTACTGAAAGTAAAAATTGCAACGGAATGTGACTGTATTTTTTTGAGTTTCAATCGAATTGCATAAATCATATTTCAACTGTTCATTCTACCTTGTATATGCTTGAATATGCAATATGCATCTGAACAGCTGCATAATTGTAGCGTACAACAGAAACTCCAACAAAAATTAAGCAATGCAAAAAGTGACCACTTTACTTCGCTATGCTTATGCGCTTCACTTTACTTTTGCGCTTGTTAATAAATATGCATGAATGTAAAGTCGTATATACTTAGTATACCTGCGCTGTAAATACATATAGACAACCAGTACAAAACAGCACAGGACAGTGGGTGTCCAGTTCAACAGCGTATCCTTGCATGACTACATTAATGTTTTATTTGGCAGTTTTTTTTTATCTCTTTAAATACCAGCAGCTCTATTGCTATATGTACGAGTACAAGCGCACAATTATGTGGAACAAAAAAAAAATATATATATATACCTATAAAAAGTATAGGATACTGTTTTTATAGGTTTCATTTGCTGACATTTATTAAAATGTCATAAATTGATCAGATCTGGCAACGCTATAACAACGCCAGAACAACGTGGCTCACTTCGGGAATGTTGACTTGCGCTACCACCATTTTACGCTCGACATAATCGTTCATCTACGCAACGAAGCTCTATCAGAATATCTGCGAAATGCTGAGCCTAATGTGTTGTAGCACAACCTTTGGAACAACACCAATTACCTTAACAAGCCAACTAAACGAATTCCACCCATTGTCAATTCAACCGGATCCTGGTGTAGCTCCAACGAAGAGAAAGCACAGACTTTCGCTTTACATCTGCAGAGAACATTCACATCATTTAACTTATGCTCAGCCTCGGATGTCATTAACACACAAACATTCATCGAGTCACCCTGCCAAATGGATCTGCCGATACGACCGATACAGAAAGACGAAGTTAAAGTCATTGTATCTAGTTTGAAAACAATCAAAAATCCTGGTTACGATGCTATCGATGCAACAACTATAAAATGTCTTCCTCCACGTGCAATTTCCTTTCATACGGCCATCTATAATGGTCTCATTAATCTCCATCACTTCCCTTCACAATGAAAGTGTGCGGAGATCATCATGATTCCCAAACCTGGTAAACTTGAACAGGATCCCGCCTCCTACCTTCCCATCAGCCTACTGGTGATACTGTTCAAGATATTCGAACGATTATGTTTGATCAGGTTATTACCAGTGCTGAAAGACGGCAACTTAATCCTTGAGCACAAATTTGGTTTTAGGAGTCAGCATGGAACCCCGGAGCAGTGCCACAGAATAGCACAAACGATATTGAGCTACTTTGAAGAGAGGAAGTACTGTTCTGCAGCTTTTCTTGATATTAAACAGGCTTTTGACCGTGTTTGGCATTTAGGCTTGCTTTGCAAGCTTAAGACCATGTTACCAGCCCCATTCTACCTGCTGCTAAGGTCCTATTTACATAGGCGTCTATTCTTCGTGAGATGCGAATGGGCTGAATCCGAAGTCTACGAAGTAAACGCAGGCGTCCCTCAGGGAAGCGTGTTAGGTCCCATTCTTTATACTCTTTACACTGCGGACATTCCTGTGCTTGAAATCGAAGACTTCGTAATCGCCACATACGCAGATGACACAGCGTTTCTTCGAAGGATCATGCAGAAGCGTCAGCAATCTTGCAATCGCAACTTACAAGTATGGAACAATGGCTACAAAGATGGAACATTGTCGTCAATGAAGGCAAGTCTGCGCATATTACATTTGCTATCAAACACTTGCCCAGAGGTCAACCTGAATGGCACCACACTGCCTACTGTGAAAAATGTAAAATACCTTGGCTTAGCCCTCGACAGAAGACTAGTCCTGCTCTATAAGGCATTACTCAAACCCATATTGACTTATGGAATTCAGCTGTTGGGTACAGCCTCAACATCCAACATTGAAATACAACAACGATTTCAAAACATTACTTTGCGAAGATTGTCCAAAGCACCGTATTACGTTAAGAATCAGGTGATCCATAAGGACCTTGGCATTCCAAGTCTCACTGACGTAGTGAAAAGATTCAGGCAGAAGCACCAAGACACACTTGCTCGACACCGCAACCCATTTTCCGTAAACCTGCTCGACAATAGCCAGCACTGTCGTCCACCACTCGACCTTCCCTGTAGGCCACCTAAAGAGTGGTAGTTCATATGCCACTCTCTTTTCTAAATAATCATAACATGTAAAAATCTTCTGTAATTATCCTAGCTTATAAAATTTACTTATTATCCCCAGATAGATTGTAAATAAAATAAAAGAAAACAAAAATCTGAGTGACTGATTCGATTATAAAGTCTTTAAAAATTGGAGTTTCAGAAAAGGCCACATCCAAGAAGCCGCAGCGAATTGCCTGAAATCATATTTAAACGATATTAAGCCAATTTCCAGTTTAAAATTATGTAATTCAAAACAAAGTTCTACAACTCCAATGAAAAAAAGGAAACACCCTATATAAAAATAAAGTGAGGAGCGTTGTTTGTCCTTTGTAAATATTTATGATAGAAATAACTGCGTTGACTTAAGCAAAAGCGCTCGAGTTATTTGCTTCAGCTCAGGCATTTTTGCATATATTGCAATTTAGTTCAACTAATGCATGTCGAGTGAGTTTGAGTTGAGTTGAGTTGAGTTTCAGTTCAGTTCAGTTCATGTAAGTCAATTGTTAGTAAATTTTCAATGCACTTTACGCATTTACTTCAAATTCTGCTGCTGTTTCTGCTGCTGTTGCTCTAAATGCTGCTCCCTTTGCTGTTCATGCCACATGCATGCATGCGATGCCACGCATACTTGAGTAGTAAATCAAAACCTGCAACACTCGCTGAACATCATCAAAAGTAGTGAAACAACAACTGCAACAATCATGGCTGAATGCCATCGTACAAACGCTCATGAAATTGTCGAGCATTGTGTCAAGTGCTGCCTGCGCTATTCTCCCTCTTTATACGCTCCTTTTGTCCATAAGTTCTCTTCATTGTTTAGTCATTATTGCGAACTTTTGCGTTGAATTCCAACAGCATTTATGCTGGCGTTGCCACCTCGTACTATTTTCTTCTTCTTCTTCTTCCTCTTTCTCTTCATCGTCTATGCTTATTGTCTAGTTTGTCTCTCGCTTTCTCACCTCTTACTCAACTCTTTCACACAGCTAGAACGCCCTAAAGTATGCAGCCGTAAATTTACTAGTTGCAACAATTGTTTGCACTGCCACTAGTAAATTCTTGCACTGCAGCTCAGTACTCGTTTTGTCTAAGCTGTTGTTATTCTTCCATTTATACACATTCACTGTGCTTAACTGACACACTGAAACAGTTTACGCGGTAGCCAATAAAATATAAAGAAAAAAGTGAATGGCAAAAGAAGGAGAGAGAGAGAGGCAAATAGAAAGGGCGAAAGAAAAAGTAAGTGTGCCAAAAACGAGGTCAGTTCAATAAAGTATTTTAAACAGTTTATTTTATTAATAAATTAAATAAAACTTTCTATCTGATTTAAGCTGTATGAATGAAGCATGAAAAATCAGACTCATCTACTCATTTATGTTTGAATCATCAGCATTCTCGAATGTGACACACTCACACTTGTTTCAAACAAACGAATCTGAATGAGTAGCGTCTTAGTAATGACTCATGTGACTCAATTTAAAAACCAAAGTTAAGACTACTGAATCAAATGAATCATAGGAATCTACAGTTAGTTTTCGTTTGTATCTGAGCGAAGATAAAGTTCAATATTCAAACATTAAACAAACCAAATTGTGCATCTACTCAAAAAAGACACTCAAATGAAGTTGCTGAAGCGGTAAGAGCGAGTGTTGCCTATAATCCAAATCTATCTTATCTTTGTCGATCTCAGCAGTTAAACGTGAGTGTAACGGCTCGAAGAAAGATTATGAATCAGAAGAGATAAACTCTTCTCACGAAAAGTGAAACTTACTCAAATAATGTTGCCAGCGCACAAGAATGATCGATGCCGAGCATGATTTTTGGCACAACGTTTTGATGACGGACAAATCTTTTTTTACACTCTCTATCGGAGTCAATAAACAAATCACATGTATTTTTCTCTATATGAGACCTTTGTCCATAAGAATATGGCTACAGCATTTTGACAGTGGATTTGTCTTCGATTTTACAAAATGGAAACAATTAAAGACGAAGTACACGGTGTCTCAAAAGAAAGTACACATTTAAAAAATCGAGTAAAAAAATGTTTATTACATATTAAAATACACACTTAATCGAGCACTAAAATTTCCTATGACGGCTCGGCAGGTATTCTCCGTGATGGCTGACATTTCGTGACGGATATTTTATTTTAATTGTGCCAGGGAAGTCGGTTTGTTGCCGTTAACTTTAGATTTGAAGTAACCCCACAGGAAAAAGTCCATAGCGGTTAAATCGGGACTTCGTGGAGGCCAATTTATGTCACCTCTCCTGGAGATCGATTTGCCAGGAAAACATTCACGAACTCGTGATAGAGACCTGTTGGACCTGTCGTGTGTGAAGTTGATAAAAATGCGGAACAATGATAATCTATGCACGTTTAAAGCAACAGCACGCTTTCGAAACGAAAGTTCCGGGTTGTCACGAACAGACTGAGTAACACTGTCTACGTTTTCGAACATAATTCGCATATTGTTTATTCTGTAATGAGCTCGGTGGTGCTCAACATTTCGTATAAAAAACATTGACCGTAAATAAAAGCTGCTAACTTTTTGAATATTTATGCGAACAATCTCTTCAAATTGACCACTTGAATCAAAATATTAAAGCTCAATTTATCCTAATAGAGCAAACAACTGTTGACAAAGTGTTCAAAACCTGGTGTTGCAGACTGTGCTATTGCCGAGCCAGACACGATATGGATGTTTCAATGAAATTATTTTCCACACTTTGTTTCTTGTGCTCAATACTAATGGTTTTGTGATAAGATTTTATAAATAGCAGTGAAGCGTAAGCTTGCGTAAGCACGTGAGACACGAAAAAATCATCACAATTAGTTGGTTCGACACAGTCAGCAGCAGCACTTGAACATGATTAATTATTAATAAATAACTTTGTTTCTACCTAGGTCTAAGTGGGATTGTTGGCATGATAGTTGTGAAGTACTTTTGTATGCACTAAATTGTTTTTATGACTTACATGACTTACTATCTCTCGTAATCTGCGTAGTGTATATATTTATTAAACTGCCGGGTATGAATTTTTCTTGTACTGTTCGCCAGCAGTAAATACAACCGACACTGTATTCATAAGATACTGCAAACAAATAAATATTGCGTGCTGAAAGCACTCAAACTGAACTAGTTAGCCAACCCCAACACATTTTATTAAATACTTTTAGACGAATGTACTAAGTATAACCATGGAATGTGAATGTGTGAATTATAACGCAACTGGAAACATGCATGCTTAAATCGAAAACAAATATTTATAAGATATATTAAAAAATATAGAAAGTTTACCTTTCTTGTTAGCTTACCTATGGTAAAAACCAAAGCTCAAGGTATTAACAATGTCTTGCTACTATAAAAAAAAGTGGTCCACTTGTCCCAAAATAAAGTGTTAAAACTTTGCTCAAGCAGCTGTTTGAAGCTTTGATTTCTTTATTTGTTTCGAACTGGTATTACATTTTTGTGAGTGAGGAAAATGATACGAGAAACTATTAGAAACAAATTATTGAAGTATAAAGTGAGTAAAGTTACTCACGAAATATAATTGCAATTCATTACAATGCAAATGCTTCAAATTGGCAAATATGCCGCCGCAGACAAGAAGCTATTCCCATAGAAAAACCTCAAATGCACCAAAAAAAATACCGAAATTCGCGCTGCCATTTGCTACATTTTTGTGATACTTTGCAGCACTGTTGTTGCACTGATGGAAACCAATTATTGGTCAAGGATTTGAGTCGAGCAAATTTCTAGTGGAAATTGCTGTTGTTTGTGTAACATTTTTCCAGCATTTGTGCACTGTAGTAATGTTGCACGACCTTGTGAATATATTAATTATCTCTTTCAATATTTATGCCATCAAACATATTATATGATTGTCTGCGGAAGTTTCTGCACAAAGAATATTCAGGTTTCATTACCAAAATGTTATTATTTTCTCTTATTAGAACCTTAACGATTTCATAACTTCAACGCTTTACTTCACCTACATTATTTTTTGAATTTTTCTACAATGTTTAGCATAATTTTTAAACTGCCCTCGTAATTAGAACAAAGTCGAAAGCACACGAAAAACACATAAAAATGGAGTTGTAGAAAGTTATAGACAGTTCAAATCATCGCAAATTGCGAAACTTTAATAGACGCAATAAAAAAATTCTTGCGAAGAATGAAAGGAAAAAAGATTCCAATAGAAGAACACAAAGAAAAAATATTATCTGAACTAATTCTGTGTACTGAAACACACTTTTGTTGTTAGTGTTGCAGCCCTCGCAGCATTAATTAAGCATTCATCAGCTGAATTTCACTTCTGTAATTGCAACTCAAAGGAGAGAAAAACAAAAGAAATGTTTTCATATAAAACAATATGCTTCGAAGTAGTAAATAATGAAGTAATGAGAACAAGTACTCGGGAATAACTTGTGCTGTACAGTATATATATATACACGTCAAATGGAAAACCATATCGAAAGTTTCTTTGCAAGATATGACGCTAAAAATGCAGCCGCTCGGGATACATTATTATAATATATAGGGTGTCTGAGTTAGAGCGCCGGATTTGATTTTTAAATTAAAAACTTTTGTTTTTTTTAAATTTATGAAACTTTTATTGAAACATAAAGTAGACATCATGGGGTTATGTATGGGGGTTATCAGGAAAATAACACATCGGCTTTGCTGGCATATACGCGCTCTTTTCGTGAAATTTCCCATAACCATTTGCATAAGTTTTGCATAAAAAATCGTCTATAGTGACGAGGCTCATTTTCATCTCGATGGCTTCTTTAACAAGCAAAATTGTCGCATTTGGGGCTCAGAAAATCCACGAGCCCCAAATGCTGTGGATTTTGGGCAGGAGGCAGGTCAAACACAAATCGTAAATGGTGTTCGTTATCGTGTAATGTTAACAAGTTTTCTTTTGAAGACTTGAAGACGGTGCCACACGCCGAAACAATTCAATTACTGCATCAGTCATTTCCCGGTCGTTTCCTCTCGTATTTTGGTTATCAGAATTGGCCGCCTAGATCATGTGATCAAATGCCTCTAGACTTTTTTCTTTTGGGGTTTTTTGAAGTCACAGGTTTATGTGAACAAGCACACGAGACTTCAAGCATTGAAAGAAGAAATTACACGCTGCATTAATGAAATACCGCAACATTTGTGCAAAACGGTTACGGAAAATTTTACGAAAAGAGCGCGTATATGCTTGCAAAGCCGATGTGTTATTTACCCGATGTGTTATTCCATACATAACCTCATGATGTCTACTTTGTGTTTCAATAAAAGTTTCATAAATTTAAAAAAAAAAACAAAAGTTTTTAATTTAAAAACCAAATCCGGCGTAAATCCTGAGACACCTTATAGCCCTTTTAAGTACTACATACTTCATTTTTCTACGGTTCTATACAATTTTTCATTTATTTCTTGCAAGTACATTTCACTTTTAAACTAATTTAAAGCTTATTTAGTTACGGTTAAGCCTAAGTTTCCGCACGTATTCAAAGCATTGGACAATAGCGTAATTGATGCTATTGTTTTGGCCGTATGTCACACCAATACAATCAGCAAAATGTTTTCCTCTTCATTGCTGTTGGAACAGATCAGAACATAGACAAAGCAAAAATTCTACAGGTGCGACAGGTGCGACAGGTGCGACAGGTTAAAATATAGTTTCATTAAAAAGTGAAACGAAAACCAAACTGGAAAAGAAACAACAAAAATACCATATTAAAATGAAAATCTATTTGAAAGATGAGACAACTCTGGACTCAAAAATGACAAAGTAATAAAAGTTCGGCACAAATAGTGTATTTATCTATATTTTTATGGTGCTTTGGATTATTTCTTCATTCGGTCACTCTTTACACAAAAAGTGTGCTAGTGCACAATAAAACTAGAAAAAAGAGCAACAAAGACAATTACTTTAGCATGTAATGCGCAAATGATGAATATACTGAATGCATACAATAGAAACATTAACAAGAGTCAAGTGTGACCTATACGGGTTGTTTGTTTGGGGCTCACCTCATTAAGTTAAGAGATCACACCTATTGATATATGTATATGTGGAGAGTCGCTTCATAAGAAGCCAAATTTCCAAGTGTTATTGACAGCAACAAAAAAAAAGCTCACACTAAAAGTCGAAAGTGGGATTGTAGTGTGTATGGCGGCCACCTTAAGAAGTGGGCGTGGTATTTCAATTTTGAAACTCCATTAAACTGCAATTAAAAGAAGTCTATGTACCGACTTACAACCGGACGGACAGTCAGGCAAATAGACAGAAGGACATGGCTAGATGGACTCGTCGTATCGAGCTGAGCAGGAATATTCGACTTCGAGGTACAATGTCCTTTGCTTTAGGTTACTTATTATAAGTCTAGATTATAGGTATAATTGCATCCAATCTGGACATACGCGGGATTTTTAATTAAAAATTATGAATCCCCTTTGCCCTGCCACTCATTCCCCCTTCCCCACCTTCCACATGCTCCATCTTATTGAAACAAAAAAAAAATATGGAAGGAAAATCTAAAAAGTCCAAAAAATTTTCTGTTTATCCAATCGCCACGAAACTTCACAGGAACACTCACGGGACTATTTTGTATATTGCCACATAAATTTGATCAAAATTGGTTGAGCGGTTTTGGAGTCTATAGGGAGTCCATTTTTATATATACTATATAGAAGATAAAAAAATAAATTTCATAAAAATACTTGTAAATGGAGGACAGGTTTGCATGGGCTCTACCCCTGCCAATGGTTCGATTTGGGCCTATATGGAATATTTTGCTAGAATTAACTTGAAATTCGTCGTATTTGGCATTTCTAGCTTAATTTATAATAAAAGCAAAACCATTTTTTAGAAAAACTTAAATATGGTAAACTTGTATGGGAGCAGCTATCACGGTCTGGAAGTATACGGTATATTTTAATATTATTTATGTAAGAAACACCAAATTTGGCATCTTTAATGCATTTAACAAGAGATCCAGAACGTGTGCAATATATACAAAAACTTAAAAATGGGGTTTAGATTTGTGTGGTGTTACCCCTTATTAATGTGGGGAATTTAAGCAAAGCTAATTTATCATTATGCATCTCCTACCCTCGTATAATCTTTGTGGCCAATTATTGCAGCGCTTCTCGCAATGAAAAAATTTCAGTCTCTAAAAACACAAAGAAAAATTTTGGAAAGTGGTTCTCTATTTCATCAAAGATCTAGATTATCTATATCGATTTATAAACTGATAATTAACTAATTAAAAAAGTATTTCATACAAAATCGGCCTTTAGATTGCCTCAAATAGTGAGTGGCTTTTCTTAAATTTTCGCACTGCACTTGGAATGCTTCGGACATATTTATATAATACAAAAAAACAAAACAAAAAAAAGAACAAAAATAAGTTATAAACTTGAAATAAATATAAATAAAAACTAAATATAAAAATCTTTCTAAATTTCTGTGAACAAACTGCTTCTAGAGGAGACAAAAGAAAGTGAACTCATTCTATGTAAGCTGCATGGAAATTCAAATCCCAAACAACAACAAAAACAAAATCGTTTTCCAATATCGAAAAAAAAAACAAAAACAAAAACAAAAAAAATCGCTTAGTAGTCGTCGCACATCAATTTGCTGCTGTCCAAATAAAGTTGGCTCTGCAAAAACACTCAATACCGAACGAAAATAAACTGGAAACAAAAATAAGAGCAAACAAATAATCAAGACGCAGCCAAAAAAATATATATGAATACTAGTGTATTCACACCGAAACTTTAATGCTCTACATAAATAGTATAAGAAAGTTAAAAGTGCTAATATTAGGACTTGAAATTGAAATAAGTTTCCTATTCGTAGTAATTTGTTGGTACATTCTTCATCACACCGCTGCAATTAAACAGGGTGTCTCAAAAGAAAGTTCACAATTGATTTGCTGATTGCGTGAACGCAACTATTACGAGGGGCGCGGGGGGTAGGTCACTCGGTAACCTAGCTTTTGGGAATTTAGTCGCTATGGAGCGTTTCTCGGGAGCGGATCGTGCATCAAAATACGTACGGTACGTGAGTTTTATAAAAACGGTAATTCAGCGACTGTAGCGCGCAGAAAATTCTGCAGTATTCGACATTTTAATGATGCGCCAAGCCCTCGATTCATTGGAAAATGGCTCGAGAAGTTTGAAGAGACCGGTTCAACGCTGGAGAAATCAAAATCTGGGCGTCCAAGGTCTTCGAGAACGTTCGAAAACGTAGACAGTGTTATTCAGTCTGCTCGTGATAACCCGGACCTTTCGATTCGGAAGCGTGCATAGATCAGCATTTTTACGCATTTTTAGCAACTTCACACATGTCCAACTAGCCTCTACCACGAAGTGCTACCGAAAAAAAGGCAAGCAAAAAAATCACAAAATGTCAATAGCTGCAGACATTCGGCAAACAGGCAAAAGCATACACGAAATGAAAGTTCTTTCAATGAAAAAGGAACTATGGAAACTTTACATTAAGAACCTGTATACAGTTAAAGCTTATACAACTTTCATTTAATATTTAAAAGCGCTTATAATTCGCAACTAGTTTCAACTATTTCATATTCTTAAGCTTGCGTATCATTTAAGCTCCGAAACAGCTCTCATATTTGGAACGATTGATCTAATATTTGTTTTCAGTTGATGTTGGACAGCCGAACAACTAGAAGAATGACGAACATCTGTGAAGCTATAGACACTTCCATATAAAGACTATATTGAAAATTAAGTACAACGTTCAGTCTTTTTAAAATTGTATCTCATTTAGCTCAAATCTCTGCGAACTTTGACGCGGGCATTTGCTAGACTTATGAAAATTCAAAAAAATACAGAAAAATCAAGAGAAAAGCGAAAGCGCCGAAACGATAGACTACATAGAACAGCAGTGCTCAGCAAACAAAACGCGGCGGTTTTTCTTTTTGCTACAATTCTTTTTGTTTTTTTTTCACATCGCAATGAAAACCATTGCGTATACAATTATTTATTTAGCTACAGACTTCATTCGTTTTCGCTAATATCCTTGGACCCACATTCAGATAGTCCTGCCCCCTACACAGTCTACAGCAATGTTTTTTATTATATGTGGCGTTTTATTTGTTTGTTCTTTGACGTTTTTTATTTTGTTTTGAATTTCTTATTTGCATTTTTGTCATATTTGTATAATGTGAAATTCATTTGTCGAATGCCAAGCAGACAGACAGACGGACAGATACACATACACGCAGACACACACACACACACACACGCATAGTAAAGGTAACTTCTGTTGAGTGGAGACAAAACGCCAACAACTTGACTTGGCAAAATACACATAGATACACCCGCACACACACACACACACACACACACACACACACACACACAAACACACACAAACACACACACACATACACAAACAAACACAGAAACTCGTATTCAAAATGATGTTGTGTCTATCTTGCTTTGCCGTTCTGCGACATCTAGAAGTCATTATTTATTTAGCAGTACAACAACAAAAACAACAACAACAACAAAAGTAAGAGCTAATGTTAACGTATAACAACGCGAGGCATTCATTGTAACAGTGAGAAAATAAGTTAAGCTTTCATAGATACACTCCACAACAAATGTATACAAAGTAGTGAAGGATTAGTGCAAGGTATGCAATAGATAAATTAATATATGCAAAACAGTGGCTTAAATGAAGTTGCGAAAATTTTTAACAAAAAACTATGCCAAAATAGTTTCACTACTTTTATTTAATGATTTTAAGTTGTGCTCATTCACCTAAATACAATTTTGTTTTTCGATATACGATTTTACTTGAATCAAACTCCAGTTTGAAAGCAGGCCCGATATATCGGTAGGAAGTTGATTAATACATAAATCCGTTAACAACAAAAAAAAAACCGGATAAAAAAAAGAACTTCGAAAATATAAAATTTTTGATCAGTGCAAAAACAAAAATCGAACCGCAAACAAGAAATGTTTTTAAGAAATTTAAAATTAATTCCAATACTCGGGCTATTAAGCAAATCGGCGCCACCAGTTCCTGCAGCAAATCGGATAAATGCAGCCGGATTCGGTTGCGCGCTATGATTATACATCACATAGCATTAGAGACGGCTGCACATGTGAGCATCTTTCAGCAGCTGGAACAGCAAAGCGACTCATCTTCCTTCATGGGTCATGCACGCGTGCCGGGACAGAAGTTGACAATTATGCTGGCTGCACACAAAGTGGCAGATTTTGATATCTTGCAGACCTGCAATGTAAAGCATCGCATACATTTCCAACTGGAGAAACCTATGCCTGGGATGGAGCTAATGGCGGAACGCCATGCACAACTGGTTTTCGTAATTGATATGGGTATGAGTACGCAGGGCTTGCCGACTAAAGGTTTGAAGAACGCTTATAATGGCAACGATGCAGAACCACTGTCTTCATTGAGAGCGGCATAAATCATCAATGAGCTATTGTAATCCAAAAATGCTACTATCAGCAGTTTGGCACGCACCTACAATTGGCTCATCTTTCCGGTAATCAATCCGGATGGCTATCAATATACCTTCACACATGATCGCATGTGGCGCAAGAATCGTGCAATCTTCGGTATCTGCAGCGGTGTTGATCTGAATCGTAACTATCCCTATAAATTGAATAGAACTGGCACTAGTGGTAATGCATGCCGTTATGACCATTCGGGTCCGGTGATCTGCAAGCAAGTGATCGGTCAAAAAGGAGCTGCACGCATTAAGGAAATTAGTGGACGTATCTACAAAAGTGGCAGCATTTATGAGACTATCATCCATGCGAAAATTATTTGATGTTCGCGTGTTGGAATTAATTTTAAAGGATTCATAAGAGATGGCGTAACTAGCACTAAATCGCATCGGGTAAGCCTGCGGCTAAATTCATGTAAAAGCCTACTTCATAAGCTTAAATTTGCAGTATGTGTCATTCCACTGAAGTGTAAACAACATATTTTTTTTTTTTTGCTCTGTGAATATGTCGACTGTTGTTCCAACAAAACGCAATTTGCGAGAAGGTTTGCTTTTGTGCTTTCATTTGAAGAAAAGAGCAACTGAATCCCATCATACGCTTTGTGAGGCTTACGGGGACTATGGTTCATCGATTTAGTTAACCAAAATTTTGAGCATAGTCTTACCAACCTGAAAGTATAACTACAAATTAATTCAAATACAATTTATACCTTAAATACAGTTAGAATTGACAAAGACATGCATATCTCTATCATAAACCCTGTTTCTTCGAGTCATCTTAACTTTTGACGTGATGACGTCTATTAAATCGATGAACGACGCCAAATACGAAAGAGCCATGCCCCTCACGCTGCGGCTGAAGACGGCTTGTGTGTGAAGCATTGGCTTGTGAAAGCTATAGTTATGTGTATGTGGGTGTGTATCTAGCGCGCGGTGGGGTGCGGCTATACGTCATATACGATCTTGTTATTGTTGTACTTGAGGCTGCTGTTGCTGTTGCTGTAGCTGTTGTTGTTATTTGTTATTGGTTTGCCACTCTTTTCTTCTAAATTTTTTTTGTTGTTGTTGTTACATTTTATATGCGTAAATATATTAAATTGCTTATTTAATAGACACTCAAAAATACTTGCTGCGCACACAAACACACAAACACGTATACGAGCCGAACATTAAGAGCGTGAGAGCGACAGAGTGTTTGATTAGGAGCTCACTAATGTAAATGCAAGCGTGAGGGTGTGATATACAGCGATTAGATATGCACGAGTAATATTTATTTGTAGTTGTATTGAATTGAAATATTTAAAAACTAAACTTTTTTGTGTTTGATGCCGGCAACGTCAAACTATATAGAAACGCGTTTTATCTCTTTCTCTCGCAGCATACATTTATAGTAGTAGGGACAGGGGGAAGAAGTGGAAGGGAAAGGAGAGGCAAGGGGAAGGGCAGAACGACGTCTGCCAGGGTAAAGCTAGGCAGACATCAACAGGCACGAAGTCAAAACGAACAAACGAAATAATAGTATCAATACGAAGCACGAAGGCAGCAGCTTATTTGAACCTAATCTATTGTAATCAGTTTTCATCAATGTTTTCTTATGATGTTATCACGTAAAATTATCGTCCGTAAACCGACTTTACAGACAACTTATATTATTTTATTAAAAACATCAAACTGTGTTAACTACAGGTATCTACATAATTCATAGTAGTAAGCATCTATAAGTATCCTCAAATGCATGTGCAGGGTATAGGTGCTTCGTTCTTATGAAATAATAATGTTTATTCTGTCTTGTTTTTAATACGCAACTAGAAGCTAATTAGTGTAATGCACTTGTCCTTTTATTCATTCATGCAGCCTTTCGACAGTCGTCGCGGAGCTTGGCATTGCGAAGGATCACAGCGGCGACGGCGGCGTCGTTTTATGCCCGCCGCTGCTGCTGATTATGCCTGCTGTTGCTATTATGCTGCCTTTGTGCGCAAGATCTGGGTCAAGTGCCACAATCGAAGCGACAGTTTGCATAAAGTTGTGACAGCTTCAATTATTTCAGCGTTGGTTGAGCCTGCCAGAGACTCTTTTCGCTACCACCACACCGACAACGATTGCGTTTTGCACAACTGTGAAATGACAAGTTTGTATTATTGAGCACAATGACTTATTTTCGTGCAAACAGACAGCTAAAAGAACACTCGAAATGTTTTATTGAAACGCTAAGAGTGCACAAAAAAAAAATATAAAAAAATACAAAAATAAAAAGGATAAAAAATGAGACAAAACTTATCTAATAAGCAACGGTGTGCTTATCTAATAAGCAACGGTGTGCCTCAGCACTTTGGAACGAGACCATTTCAAAAGTCACTATGTTCTACCCATAAAACTCTATACCCGCTTTAAATTTTGATATAAAATTTAGAAATTTTTCAAGTCTGTAAAGGTGTGCTTCATGGTACTTAGAAATTCCATGCTCACGAAAATGAACTCATGAATTCTCTTCATAATATATTTGTAATTGATAAAAAAAAAATATTTACAAAGTTCAAAAAGTGTGCGTTAGATTTATGTGCACCCTACAGTGACTTTGGTACGATAGTTTGTATATCTATGAATATTTCAGTATTACAAAAACTTGCCAGACCTTAATTCATAACGATGTTTTATAGCATGAGTAACTAATTTGCCACACCACAAATACGAGACAGACGGACGACAAAACGTTCAGACGGACGGACATAGCTACATCGACTCGCCTAATCGAGCTGATTAAAAATGGATGGCGTTTCCAACGCCCTTCGTTTAAAACGTTGCACAAACTGTGATACTATTCCCATTATTTGTAAAGAATTATGAAATAAAGACATGTATATATGTGAGTTAGCAGTTTATGTATCTATGAGATACTTTCTGTATCTAATTCAATAGTGACACGCTGAGGATGCATTTGTTTCTCATAAATCACTCGTGGATTTTCTGAGCCCCAACTGCGACAATTTTGCTTGTTAACGAAGCCATTGAGATGAAAATGAACCTCGTCACCAAAGATCATTTTGTATGCAAAACGTATGCAAAACGGTTATGGAAAATTTCACGAAAAGAGCGCGTATGTGCCAACAATTTACCCGATGTGTTACTCCATACACAACCTCATGATGTCTACTTTATGTTTCAATAAAAGTTTCATAAATTTAAAAAAAAAACAACAGTTTTTTATTTAAAAATCAAATATGGCGCAAATCCTGAGACACCCTTACATATAAAAAGTGATAAAAGAAATGTCATTATCAAATTTTAATAGTTTAGTTTCAGTATTTCAATGAAGAAAAGGCCTATCAGGTATGTTTTGATAAGCACTTTAGTTTGAAATTTGCGTTCATTTCAATACAAAGCAATGCCCAAATTTTTAATGAACAGCAGAGTGAAATAAATTTTTGGTAACTTGTTTATTTAAACATTCTCGAACAAGTAAAATTGTCTTCAATTATTAGAAGAGTTGTAACTCTGGACCGAAATCGACCCGGACTAGTGGATTTCAACTGAACCGGTAAACCGAATCGGTTCGGTTCTTCTTCTTAAGTTGACTGTCGCTCTCATTGACATGCATGCAAAGTTTGAGCGGTATGCGATAATTAGTCTATGTTTGACAGCTTCTTGTTTACGACGCGAATAGTTTGTATGGCGATTTTCAACATGGAAAAAAAAATTGAACAACAAGTTTGCTTGAAATTTTGTGTTTCCAATGGAAAAACGGCAACGGAATCATTCAAAATGTTATAAAAGGGTTTTGTGGACTCTACTCTATCGAGAACGCAAGTATTTGAGTGGCATAAAGCATGCAGTGAGGGTCGTGAAATCGTGGAAAACTTGCCTCATGCACTTCTGTTAACGACAAAAACATCGAAAAAGTGAAGGAAATTGTGCTCGAAAATCATCGTGTTGGCATTAGAAAGATAGCAAAGACACTCAACATCTGTTATGGATCGACTCAAAAAATTGTTTGTGATGTTTTGAGTATGAAACGCGTCGCCACCAGACTCGTACCACAAGACCTGAATTTGTTGCATTTTTTGCACATTCCAGCTTGATTGTGACGTAGGTTTTGGCCAAACATGAAACAAAACTCATCGCACAACCACCAGACTTGGCACAGTATGACTTTTTTCTGTTTCTGAAATTTATGTATCCGCCCCGGGGAACGCGTCATGAGTCGATTGAGGTCATAACAAAATATTCGCTGCAGGAACTAAAGGCTATACCGGCCGAGGCGTATAACAAGTGTATGGAAATTGGAGTAACCGTTGGCATGCTTGTATTGACTCAATTTGAAGGCGATAATAATGATTTGCCGGGTCTTTGTAAAAAAGTTTAAGAATTCCTCTGACTCATAGGGTGTTTTCACACTAAATTTTTCTATAACAAAATCAACAATTTACGAGGCAATGGACTAACAATGCTCATATTATCACAAGACTTCCACCACATCTATTGAGACAAGCAACACAAGGCGCTACAATACAGAAGGAAAATTGGATTAGATTTATTTATTGCTTTAAGGTTTTACTCAACGAACCAATAATTTTTGACATTGTGCGGTCGTCTAGTATTCAGGCCGGATAATAAAACGCAATCCGCAGCAGTAAAAAACTTCACGGAACTGGTATGCTACGAATTGTTATTGGGTATGCAAGAACTGGAATAAAAATATGACACTATTGAAAAGATTTCAGTAACTTCTTCGATACATACGCTTTCATAATCCTTGCATTAGGAAAATCAGCTTAGAAATAGACAAGCTGTTTTCCGTTTCAAAAGACAGGTATTTTAACATTATTAATGTAGCTGGAGTTGCAGAATACATCTCATTGTGCAAAACTCGAATGTTTTCTAAAGTCATTAACAACTTGTCATATTTCAAAGCAACTAACATAAAAATAGCTAGAGAGAGAGAGAGAGAGAGAGAGAGAGAGAGCTTGCTGGTTTCAAAAAATGCAAAGTAACTCCAAGAGCTCAAAAAACTTCCAAGGCAAGTTAGCTGCCATCCGTGGCCACAATCAAAAAATAAAAAGATTATAGCAAAGTGTGGTTGATCTAGTTGCTTTTTATGTAAAATTCATATGACACAGAAATCTCTTTCATTTTAAATTTGAATATTTTGTGGCGAAAAAATAGTTTTGTAGCACACCCGATTATCTCCATTTGTACAGCATACATACTAAGCGTTGAAGGTTGTGCATCATTTTATAAAAAAAAAATGATAAATCTCCTTCCAACTCATTTGACAACATTTGAATTTAGGTTTTTGTTTTAATTTGTATTATTTAAATTTATGTAATAAAATATTAAAACCTATCATTTTTTAGCAAAATGAAAAGTTTAATTAATAATTTGAAATCAATTAATGAATCATGAATTTTATTTTTCAATATGTTAAACGTATTTGTCGATAAAACAAATAAAAAAAAAACACAAAAACAAAGTTTCAATTTGTTATTTATTGGGCGTAAAAACAGACAGTCTAAAAAAAAAACGTTGGACGTTGGATCGCAACATTAAATTCAATTAATTTTTAGATAGCAAAACTTGTTTTTTACTAATAGTCCAGTCATTTGGGGCTCAAATAAGAGGTTACCTGGAAAGTTTTGCGGGAGTTTTGAAAATTGGTGATTTTATATATTTCGACATGCTCTTTCCGAATTTCAACTTTGCCATCTCCTATTTTTGCCGCTTGCGCCACCATTTTGGAAAAATGGCGCCTAAAAACAATTTTTTGATAATATCTCCTTTCCGACTCATTTTACGATGAAGCGCACGAGCGACGCAAAGTTGACTCCAACACGAGTTTTTTGTATATTAACGAAAAACATTCTACGACGCATTGAGAAACCGGCTTACTACGGCCTGTAGAATCCTACGCAGGTATAAAGAGACGCACCGTCTTTGTGTCGGGCCTCTTTCTCTTTTCTAAGAAACATCTACCGACAGATTTCAAGTATTCTGGCTGTGACTGACTCATCAGAATACGCGTATCGTTGAACTAAACGGAAATCGGAAACCGGAAGATGTAGCAAACCGTTGTACCAAATATGCGAAGCGATCCCGACCATCACGGAAAACTGCTTCAGTAGACATACATTTTGACGAGACAATAATCCAAACTGTGTCAAGACTAGAATCTGCGAACTTCATGGTCGAACAAGCCACGGAAGATGCGGATACGCTAATAATCAATACCGCAATCAGATAAAGGTAGAGAACGCTTCCTTCTTTCATTGTACGGTTACAGTGGCGTAAAAAGTACGTCGTTAAATAACTATAGATATGTATGGTTCACAAAATCAGCATATAAAAATAAATTTTATATTGCATCGGTACCACCGAAAGAAGCAGCAGCACGACAACATTTGTTCCGAACCTATCACCAAGTTCAGCAGTGGTATGGAGTTCAACAAAATGCAGAACGATGGGGATGGAAAAGAAGCAAGAATGAGCTAATTCCTGTCACCACACTTAAGCTTCCATCTCCGGAAACCTTGTTGCAACTTACTTCTTGCAAATGCAAAACCGGATGTGAGTAAGCCTGTGGATGCAGAAAGGCTGGATTAAAGTGATCTGTTATATGCAAGAATTTCAGTAGTAGCTGAAATAATTCCATCACAAGATACCGATGAAGAGGATGAAACGGAGACTGTTCTCGAGAAAACGTACGATGAAATCGAGGAAGAGGATTACGAAGCTGATAATCCCACCGCGGATGATATGGAAGAAATTTCTATCTGTGACGTTTCGATCGGTACTAAAGACGATGAACTTGCAACACCTGGTCCGTCAAGAAGATTGAAGCGAAGGAGAATGCACTAAATTTTGCAATAGTGCATTGCGAGTAGATTAGGCCCATATCTTCTGTACGTGTATACGTGACTGAACTCCTCTTAAACGGCTGGACCAATTTTGATGAAAACTTTTGTGTGTATTTAGATTCACAATTCGATCCAATGTAAATAACCGCGAGTTTTCCTGGATAAAAAAAGTTAAGATAGAGGGATGAAATGAAATGTTGTATATGGGATCGAAGGGTGCTGGGAGAAGGGGTGGTAAAGTAAGGGGTAGGGGCAGGGGAATGGGTGCCGGATAAAAAGGCGAAGCTGCAAAAGGGCGGCAGGGGAAGTATGGGTATGGGAATGGGTGGTAATGTGAGAGGCCATGGGGAAGATGGGACAGGGGAAAGGAGTATCAGGGGAACGAGTGGTAGAGCGAAGGAGAGCCAAGTGGAGAGACAGAAATGCGGCGGGTACCAGCTAGAATTTATATAAAAATAAAACTCCACATGTGCTATGTGCCGCAAGATTAAAGAAAATTAAGTACATTTCTATCTAATTAAACTATAAATAGGCGCAATTTAAAAATCAAATGAAAACCCTTATCAACTCTACTTACTACTCTCATCAACTCTACTTGCTGAATGCTGAATTTAGGATGCTTTATGGAACATCAGTTAAGCGAAATAGACTTCTTGGATTTTGATACAATACAGTAGAATAAACTTAGTATAGGAGAACAAAGAGCAATTCGCAGATTTACAAGTGCAAGAGGGTCGTCTTTTTAAGCGGTCCGTGTTTCCTGCCAATGAGTTAAAGGAGCCAACTTCGAAATTGTGGATTCCATAGACGCCAACAAATGAATTCATCCAAAAAGCCCATGAGGAAGGCGTCGCTATACATGGAGGAAATGGAAAAACAATAGCACGTCTAAGGCAATTTTATTATTTTATTTTTTAAGCTCAATACTGAGCTCGATGAAAATGTTTGCTGCCGAAATAACTTCATATATAAAAACGCTGTCAAACAACAAACAAAAATTTTCGGCACGAACTGTTTTTTATCGAGTATTCAGATAACAAAAAATGTTTGCTACCGAAAATACTTTATGTACTCAAAAAACAGGTGACAAAGTGTGTGACGTTTTGCATTTTCTTCTGAAGAAACCCAAGAAAAATCAATACGTGTGGACTTTTCACCTAATAAATTTCTGATTTTATTATTTCATGTTAATGTGGGAACACTGTTTTTTGTTTGCTGGACATATCAGTAATAATTTACAATTTCGGTAGCAAAAATTTTCATCGTTCTCAGTATTGGGCTTTAATTGAAAAAGTCGGACTAAATTCAGAATATTCCCGTATTGAACTTCAGCTTTCTGTGCCATATAAACCACATAAGCTTTAATGGAACCTACTGAATTGGTATTAAATATTTACGTGATAATTATCTATACTTGTATATAAATATATTTATTTATTCAAAACTGCAACTAGTACTTATAAAACAGTCGCTTTAAAGTTTAAACATAAACTAAAGTAACTTAAAATTAGAAGAAGGAAACTGCGGACACTCAGACCCGTTGGAGAAATTTATTTTTTGGCCGCCAGATTGACCGACTGTGCTTCTACTCACCGCCTGGAAAATGGAAGTTGCTAAATGAAATTTATTGAATTGTGATTTGTCAGTAGAGAATTTTTACATAGTTTAAGAACGAATTAAAAGAGAAATATGGAGAAAATTTATTGTAGATAGTACAAAGAGCACGGAGTGAGTTATTGAGCGCATAATTTATCGTAAAAAAAGGGCAACTTTATTGGCACAAAGTGACGAGTTGGGCAAATGGGGATATTTAGTGCTATGTATTGAATCAAGTAGAGAGAATACATTTCACCAATAAGAATTTTATGAAGAAAAGAAACATAGAGCATAGATCTGCGTGATAAATGGATTGGAAGATCAATTAATTTTAAACTGTGATAATAGGGTAAAAGATGTACATCGGGATCTCAATTGATACTCCTAAGAGCAAAACGAAGAAACTGTTTTGAATTGACTGAATGCAATACTCGTGAATAGCATAAATAGCATTGGGAGAGTTCCAAATTCTAAAGTCGGACGAACAGGAGAAGTATAGAAGAGTTAAGTGGTATAAGAGTCAGTAAATTCCTTAGACCAACGAATAACAAACCAAGAACGCCTTTTGCTTTAATCACTATTGAACAAATAAGTTTGTTATAAATAAGTTTAGGTTTCTTAAGGATACCGATATTATTAAAACAAAACTATCTACCAAGGATAATGTTTTTAAAGAATTTCTATAATGAAACATTATACATCTGCATTTTGAGAATATAGGCGATACCATATATGTAGTGAGTTTAACTCAGCCAGCAATAAACTGTTTACAAAAACTCAGAATATAACAAGCATAATTTAACATCATCTGCTTACGATAGTGCATGGGTGTGATTAATAGCCAAAGGGAGATCACCCTTGTGGAACACCGGAAGAAACAACAATAGTTTTAGACAAACAATTGTTAAATAATACTTTTGTGTTCTACCGAATAACAATTACTCAATTCAAGTAAAAATTTAAGATGGAAATACTATTGTTTTTAATGTGAATAAAAGCTGTTTATGACACACACACACTATTAACTGTTCACATACTGTATATATACTGTACAGACTGTTTATATGCCAACAGTTTGGCAACCCGACTCAACACCGTTATTTACAACTGTAGAAAATTCTGAAATATTAGTTTTAATGGATTTGCCTATAACGAAACCATGTTCCATTCATTTCAACAATGATTTTTTCAAAGAGCTTTAGAATAGCACTTACTTTAGCAATGTCTCTATAATTCGATATATCAGACTTGTTGCCGTTTTTATATAATGGATTAATGAAAGCTTCCCTTCAAAGAGATGGAAATTTGCATAGCTTTGTAAATAGATTGAAAATAATTGATAGAGGAAAACCAATGAAGCTAGTACACTGTTTTAGTATACAACTGGGAACATAATCAGGAACATGTAGCAAAGAGAATTTAATGTTTAAAAGGCAACATATTTTCAATGGAGATCACAGAAGGAGATATAAAGTCACGCGTGATGCGATGCTGTCAGGATTTGAAAAACTAGTTCTGTTAGAGCTACTAGAATACAAACTTTTTAAAAAATCAGCAAACATATCTGATATGAGCACATCAGAGGATGCAACCGTGCCATCAAGAAATAATTGCAAAGTATACGCTGAAGTATTAACGAAATTGAATAAAACGATTTGGGATTGCGACGCGTGTTTTGCTGCACTTTTATTAAATAGTCTGCATTATAACTTTTATTTAATGCATTAAAGTCAGAATTCGCGACATTTTATTTACCAAAATCAGTGTTATATATATATATATATATATATATATATATATATATATATATATATATATATATATATATATATATATATATATATATATATATATATATATATATATATATATATATATATATATATATATATATATATATATATATATATATATATATATATATATATATATATATATATATATATATATATATATATATATATATATATATATATATATATATATATATATATATATATATATATATATATATATATATATATATATATATAACACTGATTTGCTCAACTGTCTATATAGTTCTCAATAGTTCACGTATGAGATATAAAACCACTAGCACTGCCAACTTTGTTTTATATTTTTGTAAATAAACATAAATAAAAACAGCTGCCAATTTAAAAATAAAATTTCAATTAAAATTATACCATACGTGTATATACAATATTAATATTGGCTGTGTTCGAGCGATGCGAATTTTCTAGTTAAAATATTGTTTGACTAGCATTATTGGTATGCGCTGTACAGCTGCTGGTGCTGCCAATTTACTGCACGACTAATGGACAAATTAACCAAATAATCGAATTGCAGCGTTGCCACAATTTTACAACTAGCTTATTTATCAGAAACATAAAAACAATCATTTTGATTGAGAAATAGTCGCCCAACTACCAATTTCAAACTAATCGCAAAGCTTAGAAAACGAACTTGAAACTTCGCTTCAGTTTTAGCAAAACGCTGTAGTCGCAAAATAACATATGAGGGCTGCTATTTATATTTCGGGAACTGGCCACACTAATGTCAAAAGCTAAAATCTGGCAACACCATAATAAAGTTTGACATTTTTTTTTTTTTGATGTAAAATTGCTATTTGTTTTGTTTACATTGAATTAAGAAAAGCAATTTGGCCAAAAAAATGGAAATTTCAAGAGAAGGTTTTCGTTGGATTATTTTTCACAACTTTGGACAACGTGGATTATCTCAACAAGAATGTTTCAATGAACTCAGTTCTGTGTAAGGCGATAAAGCACCATCAAAAACCACAGTATATCGCTGGTATAGTGAATTCAATCGTGATCGTAGTTCGATCGCCGACGAATTCCGTGAAGGTCGTCCAAAATCGATTGTTGTGCCCAAAAACATCGATGCAGTGCGTGAACTGATAATGCAAGATCGTCATGTGACATATCGTGTGATAGAGGCATCCTACCACATTAGTTCCACTTCAGTACATTCGATTTTGCATGAGCAAATGATCGCCTGTTTCTTCGGCCGAATTGGTCATGTGGCCACTGTTCCGCTTGAGCAACGTAGGAGGTCAATTCTGAGTGGTACACGACCATTTGTTTGCCGGAAGTCTTCATAGAAATTCGTAAAGCCAATCGCCAAAGGCGAATCATTCTCCACCATGACAATGCGAGCTCTCACACACCTCGTCAAACAAGTGCATTTTTGAGCAGTCAAAACATCGAATTAATGACTCATCCTCCGTACAGTCCTGATTTGGCACCCAATGACTTCCCGAGTATCAAAGGTAAACTGCGTGGTCAACGATTTACGAGCGCCGAAGAAGCAGTTGTTTGGGGAGGTGTCTCAAGAGGAATGGAAAAACTGCTACGACAAATGGTTTGAACGAATGCAAAAGTATATTGATCATCAAGGGGAATATTTTGAAAAACAATAAAGCCATTTACATTTAAATGTGTTTGTTTTTATTTGCTATTCCCGAAATATAAATAGTACCCCTCGTAATTACGACTTATACGATATATATGGCCTTGCTCTGCTTGTGTTTCTCGCATATTATGTTTATTAAATATAAATAAATAATATAAATTAACGAACTTACATTAGTAGAGCCCCTACATGCCATGCAACTAGAGCGACATTGACTTGTGTACATGTTGTACATAATTCTCAGTGGAAATGTTGCTCGTTTGTTATCCAGCGTTGTGACAGCGCAACTATTTACAACACTCTGCTTGTTATCCTTGTGCGCTGACAATGTCCGGCAGCAGCAGCAGCAGCATATAAGCAAAAAAAACGAGCACCAGAGCACCGATACATGCTAATAATAAATTCTGCTTAACGCGTGCTCGAACAACAGCACCAGTACCACCACCAACAGAGCATACTTTGCAAAGGATAACGACGCGGCCGTCGCCGCCGCCGCAACTGGTGTATTAAATGTCCACTAGTCGTATGCGCAACGCTAAATTAAGTCAATATAACGATACGATACGTATACGATACATTGCTTGCTTGTTTTCTTTATTGACACTCTGTCACAAAGTCGATGGTTTCTTTTTTTGGTTTTGTATTGTATCCTTTACATATATAAAGTGTCTTGTCCTGCTGCTGTCACTAGGGAGCACTTATATGTTTTAACGACTAGCACGAGTAGTAGTAGTAGTAAACAACTCACATTTACTTTTTTCGTAGTTTGTTTGCACAATAAATATTAATTTTAGTGATATTACAGACAAAAAATTGTAACATGGATTTCTCTCCACTTTGCTGCTTTGTTAATTTATAACTTTTTTTTTTTATTAACATGTGAGTGGCATGAACTTGAACTACTTCTTCTTTTTTTTTGAATTTTTAGTATTTGAACAATTTTAAACCATTTATTTTGTTGACGTTTCAATTGATTTTGTATACAAATTTCCATATCATTTCACTTGAATATTTTAATTAAACACTTATGCAGTGTGTGGGTGTGTGTGTGTGTGTGTGTGTGTATACACTACAATATCACCAACACATGCAATACACATTTGTAAACTTCATTAAAAATATGCGTTCGTTGTTCAACATTTGCCGCACACGTTTGTTTTACTTCACGTATCCTTGCTGGTTTAAGTTTTGCGTAGAACTTTCATTCAACAACAACAACAACAACGACAACTTTCTTTTCTCCCCCTTAACAGACTGCTGCTACTTCTTTTTGTTCTTCTTGAACGACGTAAGTGTATAACCAATCACTGTTGTCTGACTGCTGCGTCGTCATTTAATAGCGCGCGCGTTCAACAGCAAAACACATCCTTGCGCAAGGATTTTCGAACTGTAACTGTTTCATTATGAGCAGCCAACGTGCAATGGCCTCCGCCGTAGCAGCCGTAGCAGCAGTAGCAGCAGCAATAGCAACGTATTTTCAATTCGCCGTGTTTGGTTTACGCGAGTGCAGCGAATTAACGTTAAGAACCGAAGACATTAAATTCGCACGAAGTTTTAGTTGCCGACAATGTTGTTGTTCAGCGGCAACGGCAACGGCAACGAATGCGAACAACATAATGAGCGTCTGCCGGAGAGCAAGCGAACGAGATAGCGAGAGAGAGAGAGAGAGAGAGAGAGAGTGCGTCCCACAGCGCATGTCATGAAATTATAGCAACTCAGTTTCACGTTGAATGCCAGCAAGCGTTTAATATTAATTAATAACTTAGTAAAAGGTTTTTTTTTCTTTTTTTTAGAAAAGTAATCTTCTCGTTAATTAACATTGTTATTAAAGCAGCTTTTTTTGCGAATTTAATAAAACTTTTTAAAACCTGCTTTAATAGTTTTCATGTTTTATGTTAAAAATCGGTCTTAACTAGTACTGCGTTACTTCATAATAATAAAGTTAATGCAGGCAAAAAGCATAGCTCTGCAGTACATAAAGAAGTTTTAAAACTTTGTTTGTATCAGGTACTGAAAAATTAATGTACTATTATTCGCTCTATAAAATGTGTTTCAAATCTAAATTTGAAAAGACAAAAACATATTCTAAATGCAAGGACTAAAATCTATAACCTTCCAATTACACACAAGATGGTATTAGAGATGACTTAGTGATTTTTGAGTAGTAGTAGATTATCGTGACTGCTGCTTTCTAATCACAGTGATTTTGAACTGTTACTGCGATCACTGTAAAAATGAAAAGCAAAAAAAAGCCTATTCTATCTATTTATTATATTAATACGAAACAAACTTCTCGTCAAATTTGACTTTAATATAACTTTATATATAAAAAAGATGTTGACTGCAGCGCCCAGCGTCTAAACACCCATTGGAACACGTATATCCCACATTATTCTTCCCAGGATTGACCAAGTGGCATATCTTCACTACAATTCTTTGGCACTAATTCCATACTACAGAAAACCGCAATTAGATTCTGGAATACCTTTTTTTTTGGTGCCATTTTCTGGAGAAGATTAGTTTAAAATGGCATAAAAACAAGAAAAGAGAGTTGGATATAGTCTCAATCATTGGGCTTAAAAAAATCTTGGGAATTGAAGTGCGAAGATGGTATTGCAGCAAGTCATCGGTTTTACCAACTATTGCTGATTTCATTTCCGATTCTAAAAACTGACTAAATCATCTATTTTTCATATACAGGGTGTCTCAAAAGAAAGTTCACATTTAAAAAATCAATAAAAAAATAAGTAGTTTATTGAAAAAATGTTTATTACATATTAAAATACACACTTAATCGAGCACTAAAATTTCCTATGACGGCTCAGCAGGTATTCTCCGTGATGGCTGCTATTTCGTGCTAGGGAAGTCGGTTTGTTGCCGTTAACTTTATATTTTACGTAACCCCACAGGAAAAAGTGCATAGGGGTTAAATCGGGACTTCGTGGAGGCCAATTTATGTCACCTCTCCTGGAGATCAATTTGCCAGGAAAAATTTCATGAACTCGTGGTAGAGACCAGTTGGACGTGTATGAAGTTGCTAAAAATGCGGAACAATGATGATCTATGCACGTTTAAAGCAACAGCACGCTTCCGAATCGAAAGGTCCGGGTTCTCACGAACAGACTGAGTAACACTGTCTACATTTTCGAACGTTCTCAAAGACCTTGGACGCCCGGATTTTGATTTTTCCAGCGTTGAACCAGTCTCTTCAAACTTCTCGAGCCATTTTCCAATGAGTCGTGGGCTTAACGCATCATTTAAATGACGAACATGTCCAATACTGCAGAATTTTCTACGCGCTACAGTTGCTGAATTACCGTTTTTGTAAAACTCACGTACGCACAACGCACGGTCCGCTCCCGAGAAACGCTCCATAGCGACTAAATTCCCAAAAGCTAGGCTATCGTTTGACATGCCCCACGCGCAATCAGCAAATCAAATGTGAACTTTCTTTTGAGACACCCAGTATTTCGCGTCACATGTGATTGATCAAGTGCCATATATTCACTACAACTTGTAAGGACTAAGGCAATACTACGTGAAACCCCAATGGTATGCTGAAAGACTTGTGTTTTGATGACATTTTCTAGAGAAGATTTGATATAAAAACCCGAGAAAATATAAGATAGAAACAGTTCATTTTCCACTACAGTGAAAGAAACCAGATGCTAGCAGAGATAAAAGCAAACGAAGCATAAAGATTGAATCCGAAACAAGTGCCTGTAAACACTACGTGTATGATATAAGTTGAGCGATAGTCAACTGCCAGTGACTCAATCACGGCGACTGAAAAATCACTGATATCAGTTGTCAACTTGATACGTTGATACTTTTTGTGCTGCTAACACTAAATGCCTGATATATTGCTGATATAATAAATATCGCTTAACTCTAGATGGTATAAAGCTACATAAGCTACAGCACATTGATAATTCGATAATTTGTGTAGGTAGAAACCAGTCAAAGTAATATTTACAAATAAAAATGCCAATATTCAAACAGTATTAGTGCTACTAATGCCGGTATGACACCAGCTAAATTTTAGCTAAACACCAAGTATTGGAAAAGGAGTGCGGCATGATAGTGCGAGCGTGTAACCTTTTGGTATTTTAGTGATAAGTGTGTCCAGTTTTGAGTAAATGTTGGTATTTTTATGAATTTTCTGCGGCATATGCTATTTTTATTAATTAAACAACCACAAAAACCATGTTAAAAAGCTATCAAAATGAACGTGTATAATAAATTCGAGACAGCATGTAATTGTAGTGTAACTGGCGTTGACATACTAATTTAGATGACGAATATGGCTTCAGCATATACGCCGATAGCACAAACGCATCATCTGAAAGGCACACATGTGTCAAATCTCGATTCGAGTCCGGAAACTTGGAAGCACTTCAATTTCATACTTAAGATCAGAGTGCAGCTGAACTCCAGCATCTGCTACACGCCTGTTGATTCCAACATTTGCACATACAACAAATTTTTAATTTGTATCTGCGATTGACATCAAAATTATTGAGTGGTCACCTTTGTATTTGAAGTAAGTTGAACCTGTCTTCTTGTCCTTGTCCTTGTTTTAGTATTTAGTTATAACTATGTGTATATATATTTGTGAATTCAATTTATATAGTTTAGTTTAATAAATATAGTAAAGCAGGCTCAAGGTCAAATTGAAACACAATTTATGTATTTTTTTTACCAATATATTTTGATTCTCCTCGAGAGTCATCAGCAGGGTGTGTAATACAATATTATTACACAACAACAATAAGACGGCACAAGTCCTCTTAGTCTGTTGTGGAGTTTTGAACTGAATTTTAATTTGTGAATCTGAACCATCTATCGCACGAATGCAGTTCGGAAATTGCCATTATTGATACAAATTAGTTGCAATATTTCGCCAAGTCCTACTGTTTCCGGGAAATATCAATTCTTCATTGTTTAATATACTGTAAATGGCTGCAATTGTCTCTTTCAATATTTTTGAAATCGCCGATTGATGTATCCGAAAAGGCAATGCGGTTCCAGTTCGCGAACGATTTCTTTTCGTTTGCCAATCCAAAAGTTTCGTTTCCAAAATGGAACAAAATGGAAAAAATTATCATTAATGTAGGCTATATGTAGGCTCTTAACGATTAGTGTGTACTTTATTTATTATTATTCAGGATTGACATTTACATAAGCTTGTATTTTATTTATTATTGTTCAGCAAAGCTGACGCCAACGACTCGCGTATTTGTAAACAATCTATGAGCAGCGCAACCTTTCGCTCTCATCGCTTGAACACCACTCACTGGCTGTACAGTCCGACTCTCAATCCATTGTCCGTCTGATCTACGTTCGCTTCCAACATGCGACGTGGATACCGCATGAGGATACCGCTCCTACATTAATGTGTTAACTAATGAAATCAGAGTTTGTTGCTGCCACACTTTGTGCGACTGCAAAGCAATGTCACATTGTCATACTTATTATAAATACGTACTCACATGTATACCAAACAACCTTTTTAGTAAGAGAAAAATATTTTGAATATTATTTAATACATAAAATACAAAACAAAAGGTTAAAAATGTGTTTGAACCGGGGAATAAAACCGAAATGTATATCGAATTTGGTTCCGATTACATTACTTTTTTGTATCTTTGCGATTCTTATTAAACATATCCGTGCCTGCATCGAGTTCGTCTCCAGTTCCAGACAAATAACTTGAACCAGCACTACTTCCATTAAGTAGTTGCATTTTTTCAGCAAGGGATATAACTCTGGAATGTAAATTTAGCAAAGTTGCTATACAAATACTTTCCTATTCAGAAGTTAGCATTACATTATATCGAGGTTAAAAAAGTATGGCACATAAAAAAGCAATATTCTCGAATAGAGTATCTAATTCAGAGATTACGAAATTAGCTAAAATAGTTGAGTTTTTACCAGTTTGAATTTAAAAATGAGTCCAAATAGCGTGAAAGTCTCTCAAGAACTAACTGAACACTTTGAAGTTTTGTTGTTGCAATTTTAGCAGGTTCGAGAACGCTTACAAATTCATTAGTAGTATCCCAGGATTTTGTTTCTATAAAAAAAGCCTTATTTTCTACCGCAATGTTGACACGTTCTTCTCCAGCAGATACTCCAGCGTCATATAGTCGAGCTCCAATGAATAGAACAATTAATTGGTGTCTCCATTAACTTCTTATCTAGCATTAGGTAGCTTAAGTATATCGTGCAAAACTTCTTGACAAGGACTCGGTATAAATGTTTTAATTCCGGTACGGTTACTTGATTTTATTTTATTCCGGTAAATGTTTCCGGTTTTTAGAGCATTAAAAATATCGGTTGCGGTTTCGTTTCTGAATTTGAATAGGTAAATTTCTGTTAATGTTTCCGGTTTTATTTCTTGGTTTGAACAAATTTTGTTCGTTCCTTTTACATACAATCCTACCAAATTTCATTACCAACGCTTCGCATGAAAACGAATCAATTAATCGAAAACTTCAAAGTACATTTTACTCTACAGTCTACAGTTTAGCAATTCTGAAATTTAGCTAGAATAAATAATGACTTAAGTTAGAGAAACATATTCTGAACATGGTTTATAGGGTGCGAAAATATCAACATTTTATTAAATAGTGCATGTTTCAATGCAATGTCTCTATGTACTAAGGCAAGACTTATCTCAGGAATAAAAATTTTATAGTAAAGATATTTCAATTACAAGTCTTCTGTCAAGTATTTTTTTATTAAATTTTTTTTTTATTTTTTAATTGCTATTCAAAGTTTTGTACGGCCTATTTTCACAGTTTATCTAGCAAAATTGGTTTGCTGTTAAAATTTAAGATTATCAGACAAAAACACCGAATGAAGCGTATTGATGTACGAAAACGAAGAGACTTCCTTTTAAGTTTTGGCAAATTATGCGCCACACAATATGTTCAATTTTGTTTTAATTGCATTGACCGAAATTTTTGACTATTTATCAATAAAAGCTTCTGCTGCAACGACGAGATGCTGAACTCTCATTTTTATAATCAACGTGTTTCGAGGCTTTAAGAATCGGCTCAGCAACGTATAGGTGGTTCAGCAGCAATACGTACGCATAAGTTTATTCAATAGCCTGTTGAGGACGCACAAAATTTAATATTGTACAATACATACATACTTAAGTATTTCATATAAACCAAAACTAAAACTACACCCACTTTTCAGAGCAGAAGGTGACTACATACATTAACTGTTTTCGTTGATAAAACACTGAAAATGACCATAAAATTAACAAGTGGCAACACTATCAATATAACAGCAAGATGAAACATTATGAATAATTGAACGCTATATATTTCATTTTGTTTCGTCGCCGAAAAATTGAATGGCAAAATTAAAAACATGATCATGCGTACGAAATTTGATCAGCTCATTAAGCCATACAATTTTGCTAAACAAGAAAATCCTACTAATATTATAAATTAGAAAGTTTGTATGGATGTGTGGATGTGTCTTTGTTACTCAATCACGCAAAAACTACTAAACGGATTTTTATGAAACTTTACAACAATGTAGCTCATGTATCAGAATAACATATAGGCTATAATTTATGAAGATTAAATTAACGCATTTATTTAATTATTTATTTTATTATTTATTCTCGATCGGTTAGCATCTTTAACGGTTCTGATCATTCTCGATCGGTTACCATCTTATCGGTTATATTAACCCTAATACAATATTCATGCTTAACCCTAATACAATATATGACCCTACATACTTACATTTATGTTTACCATATATACTTATGAGAATATTTTTTAATCACGATTTTAGTATTTTTGTATGAACAATTTTATTATCCGATGAAGAAGGGCAAAGTGGGGCAGGGAGAAGGGCAGCAACGCGCCAGGTACTAACTATGTAAACATAAACCAAGGAGCTGCTGATATGAAGTTTCAGATCACTAACAGGACACGAAAATCTCTTAGATTTATGACATACCATAAACTATATACTAAGTTTTCAAGTAAAATAGACATAAACCAACTAGCAGACAATAGAGAAAATGTTGCAGATCATTAACAGCACGCAAATAACTTTTTGATTTATGACAAGCCATAAATTTGTTTTGTAATATTTCTCAAATGGAACGAGGAAGCAGCTGGCATATGTTGTTCGGGTGGAAGAGTAACACTTCCTTCAATAGAAAATACAATAAGAAAATAACATTGTATCAATGCCAGGATTTTGCCCGACTTTCACAATCCAAGGGCAAGTATACCACACAATTGGCTCTTTGCTTTCTGCTACCCTATGCAACCAAAATTTTTGCAAGTTTATTTCATGGGGGATGAAGAAGCGCAAGCCAGTAGGCGTTTTGAGTACGTACAAGGTGTAGAAAGAAACAGGGTACAAAAAATTCAACAAGGCTTAGATTCACAATTCGATCCACTGGAAAATGATCATTTCTGGGACCAGCGACGCGGGCCGGGACAGCTAGTTGTCTATAAAGTAGCCATGGTAAGAATTATAGAACCGAATTTTTCTTGATGATAAAATCTTGGCCTCGTAGTTTGAGGTTTTTTGAGGATATCTCAAAAACGTGAGATGATGAGGTTAAATGAACCACAGATTCGGTTTCAGCGACTCCAAAAACATAAAGTAGTCATGGTAAGACTTATAGATTAGAATCTTTCTTTATTTCAAAATCTTGGGGTCAAATATTGAGGATTTTGTTGAGGTTATGTCAAAAGCCTGTCGGTGTGGGGTTAAATAGACTTCAGATTCGGTTTCAGCGACTCCAAAAACATAAAGTAGTCATGGTAAGACCTATAGAACATAATTTTTCTTGATGATAAAATTTTAGCCTCGTAGTTTGGGGGTTTTTTAGGTTATCTCAAAAACATGAGGTAATGGACTTAAGAATTCGAATTCAGCGACCCAAAAAAAGTATAATAAACATGGTCTGATCTCTGAATCCGAAAGTGAGTTTTTTTTTGTGTGGCTGTGTAACTAATTGATTAAAAACAAAGTATAAAGAAACAGCAGGCTAATGGCTGACTAAGGAAAACAAATTATCTACTGTCTTAATTTTCATTATGAATAAGAATGTAATCAATTTTAATAAGATAAAATGTATCTTATACCGTCTGTAGGTAGTAACTTAAACAACTTTAATATGTTTTCAACTAATGAGCTATTGCACTATTTCAGTTCACTTAAAGCAGTCTAGTAATTAGAGCATTATTGAATATGCAACGTGACGCCTTTATCCACATTAAATGCTGAGAGCACTATTGTACACTTTGCCCGTAAAAGAACGTAGCTAAATTGGTTATAATAACTACAATTTGGTAGATATATTATACAAGTTTAGTGAATTTGTTTGTTATTAGATCCTAGAGTCTTGGATTTCTGGCATTGATGAAATAGCTCTAAAATAGGACAGAGACTTAATTAATTACTATAGGTATAAACAAATATAATGTTCCTCTTGAACACTTGCAAAGTAATATTGTAATCCAGAAAATATAAAATAAATTTCCATATTCAATAGAATACCTTTGAATACAAATGTCTTCTGTTTTGAGCAAAGGTACTTACACTAAGCTGGTAATCAAAGTCAGAACATAAAAACAGCAAATAGTATTTTATCTTATGCTGGTTAGAATTTCACTTTTATTGTCAGCTTAATATTTCATGCTTTCGAAAACGTGCCCATCGTTTACTAAACTAAAAAACAAGAGTGAGAAGAGACACATATACAGCTTAGATAGTGTTACATTATAAAAAGTACATTATAAATAATAAATCTTGTATTGATATTAGAGTCCAAGGTCAATTCGATGTGCAGTGCTTTGACCTGCCAAGCAATCTTCATTTATATAATTTTTAATTATTTATATATTAATTTCTTTTATTTATTTCTACTTACAAATTCACCAGACTAAATAACTACAAATGCTACCTCAAAATATTATTTGATTTATTTCCGCTGCATTAACAAACGTTGTGAGAAAGTAATACAAAAAAAAAAAAACGAAAAACAACAAAAGGATACTCAAATTATAGCACAACAAATAATTTTCTCTTAATATACACTCTCTTTTCCTTTGTTACTCACTCTCTTTCATTTACCATAAACTCTTTACGCTACGAAATCATTTCGCACTTGGTGGACTTACAAAATTCGTTCAGTGGCAACAGATTTTTCCACCACACAATGTAGGTTATTAGCACAACCTGCCTCAACGTATTTCATTCTCGATAGTCACGTACGAACGTGCAAACCTACTACGAAATCAACGAACAAATATTCGACCGACAAACCGAATGAAATTTGCTCGCATGTTAATACAGTATATATATATATACATATATATCGTATATTGTAGAATCGTAACGAACAAAAAAAACTAAAGTTTTCGGCGTTTTATGTTTTATGTTTTTTTTTTTTTTTTTTTGTGTTTAGCTTACACTGCTTCTACTTCTTCTTTACACGGTTCGTCCTTTTTGTCCTGTTCGTCGCACATGAATGATTTACACGGCACAGAAAAGTGTAAATATTTTACCGCAGTGACTCGAGTCGAGTTGAGTTGACTTGAATCGAGTCGTATGAATCTTTTCCCCCCTTTCGTTTCATTTTAGTTAAGGAACTAAACACATGTAGTGTAAATAGTAGATACGTTTTGTAACAACATTTGAAATGTACAAAAAAGAAAAATATGTCGAAATTGCCTCAAAATATATACACTTTTATATTCATGATTTGAGATTTCCGGTACGCGTGAAATTTAAATGTTCTATAGAAGGTTTAAAATGATTTTAGAATCCGAAAAACTGATATTTTTTTAAATTAAACTTATGACTATCTGTCTGTTCAATCACATGGAACAGACAATGTAGAATTATCTGAGCTTATTAATCTGTTGCTTCTTCTTCTTACTTCTTACTTCTATGATATGACGTTGACTAATTGAAATCAATACATAACCTTAAATAAATTCTTCAATTTAATTACTCATTTGTCTAATTTACATTTAAATAAATGTTATGAATTTAACTCATTTTTGTAAAACATTTTTATCGTTTTAAGGATCACTAAACTCACTAAGGATCATATTGGTCTATGAGTAACCTCTGTCAAGGGTCAGTCGGCCTAACCTAATGATTACTAAAAGTTCTTTTTGTGGCATGAATACTAACATATTTAGTGACTGTATTTTATATAAATATAATATTGCGGACGATGACTGTACAAATATTATTAGACTTTATGGCGTAAGTGTTTATGTTGCTTCTATATAATTCAAGTAGCTAGATTATCATCAACAGTACACTCTCTCATATTCTAACTAAACAATACATCGTCTTCCATCATAAAGTCGAGAACTTTTTGAATAGTCTTCGCCAGCGCTAAAACACATTCATATATAAAGCAACCATATTTAGAATGCTCTATTTTTTCTTTTTTTTTTAGATAAGTTAAGAGAAATCAAAAAATTTATAATGTTAAACGCATTGCTATTGGCGGACGATGCAATGTCTACAGTGAGTAAACAGTTTATATGCTACTTAACGTTTGTTAGCGTCTTTTCATTCTGACTCCTGACTTTCTTCTACTTTCCAGAAGGCGATGTCTAGCTGGTTAGGATGACCAATAAGTCTTTCTAAATAGTCTTAGGTCTGCTTGTTAATGACGTCCCAAATTGTATGGACTTCTCAGTCCTACTCTAGATTGGCTATGAGCTTGTACCAGGGCACACTTGTTAGTCTGCGAAGGATATTTGCTCGCAGGACGCGTGTCTTATTTAGATAAGATTTTGCAAAAATACACTTGTATCCCGTAACGCCAGGCTGGTGCCATAATGGCCTTGTAGATGTGCACTTTGTTGCTCAGTGACAGTTTGTTTCTCAGTCCTGACTTATATATATTTCACAACCGCTTCTATGTGAGTTTCATAGGTGGGGCGCTATTCTAGGCACAATCCTAGATATTTATAACCTGTTTAGGGATGAAAATCAGCTGAGCTAGTAGGAAGACTCCAGGACATTCGACGTCTGAGTGTCTACGTCACTATTACACATTTATTGAGGTTTATACCATTATTCTACATTTTAGCCTATTAGCCAAGCTTGTATAGTTTTAGCTAAACCATATCAGTGGATTTGTACACGCAGGCGCCTTTTGCAAGAATCGTCAGCGATTGTAACAGCTAGGAAGTTCTGTGAATACTCCACCGAGATTTAGCGCTCAGTGGGCATAACCTAAGATAAAAGAGTGAGCAAAGTAAGATTGAGTATGCTTCCCTGAGCAACACCTGCGTAGCTCCTTTTCGAGATTGACTCCACACCATTCAGAATTACCGAGAAGTTCCTCGCGGTCACTGCGCACTAGCGAGAAGAACTGAAGATGTGATAATGCCTTAAAAAGCCCTGTCAAAAGCCTGACGGATGTTCAGGTAAAGCCCCACAGTATATTCCTTCGCGTGAAACCTATCTAGAATAATGTTAAGCTGCTCAGGGATTTCCTGTGCTTTCCTGATATCCATCCTGATATCTCTAGAACAATTTCACGATGGACGACAACAGACTGATGGATCTCTATAAGGCTTCTCTCGGCCTAATATTAAATTGCGTTCAAAAGTAACTTCTATTGGCAGCCGGATTTACCAGATTTTATCGCCACTTTTGTTTCTTTGGGCTTATTTAAAACAAGGAGTGCACAGCGAACATTCTCCAATTGAAAACCAATATTCGTATTGAAATCCGTGGCTAAAATGTAATGAAATGTTATGGAAAATGTGTTGGAAAGAGTTCGAATCAGCGAAGCACAAAATGACCATCATTTGAGAGACGTTATCTTTTTATTTAATCTAAAATGAAAAAAGTTAAAGCGAATTGATGTGCTTCATGTGCCACCCTCTGCAAATGCAATGCAATGGGAATGGGTCTCTGCCGAAAAGTTATTTTCTACTCCTCTTTCTTTTCTTTGGTAATAGTTTTTTTTGTCTTCCAACTTCTTTTCCACATTGGCTTAATTTGACAAAGCGAATTGATCATGTCTGTTAATTTGTTAGTCCTTCCGTGTGAATGGCAACTCATTTGTTAATTTTCAAGATTAAATGCTCTAAATCAGTTTCACTTCAACACATAAACACCATACATGTCAATTATAAAAGTCTTTTGAATATTTCTCGCCTGCGCCCTATATCAAGCGATCACCTTTCGAATTGTTGGTTTGTGCCCAAAGTGTGTTTTTCTTCCGCCCATTATTTTCATCACTTTTTGTCATTTGCTTCCCTTTCTTCATGTTGCTCAAAAATATGATCAATATTTGATCAATTTGACCAAGCGAATTCAACATGGCATGTTCGTTTGAACATTGTGACTCCTTCCGTGTGAATGGCAAGATATTTGTTAATTTTCAATATTTTTCTAAATCAGCTTAATTTCATACATAATAAACGCTATATATCAATAATAGCTCTATCTGTAGCTTATTAAAGCTTCGGTTAGACACAGCCTAACTCTGTTCTCTTGTTTTTTGTTTCGTTTTTATATTTTTTGTCGGCGCTTAATAAAAACAAAAACCGGGCAGGCAGGCAAGCAAGCAAGCAAAAAAGGAAAACAAATGTTGAACCTGCCACAAATTTGTTGCTGCCGTTTTTCTAGGCGCAGAGTACTTTTCGTCATGCCTCTTGTCGTCGTCCTTCGTCGTGTGCTTTGTTTTCGCACTTTATTTTAGACAACAACATGTGCAGCATTTTGTTGAAGCGTTTTATATTTTTATTTTTGTTTTTTGTTTTTATTTTTTATTTCTTTTTGTTGGGTTGAGCTTTTTCCGCGTGTGTGTGTGTGCGCAGATTTTCGTATATATAAATATTGCAATAAGACGCAGCAAAGTATGCTATAATATTTATTAAGCATAACGCGGCGTATGCGTAATATTGATTTTGATAGCCGTGTTGCTTTCAAATATTACGCATACGCCGCGAATTACGTAAAATGAAACGCAACGCTACGCACGGAGTCTGCAGAGTTGGGTTGCACAGGTGTCAAATTTATTGAGAATCTTTCAATGATTTTAGATAGAAGTGCTGCATGATATATTTTTATTAATCTACTTAAAGTTTATTTGCATAAAATTTATACGAGGGCTACTATTTATATTTCGGGAATTGGCAACACTAATGTGAAAAGCTAAAATCTGGCAATACCATAATAAAGTTTGACAGTTTTTGGCATATACATACTCACGAAGTTTTGATGTAAAATTGCTATTTGTTTTGTTTACAGTGAGTTAAGAAAAGCAATTTGGGAAAAAAATGGAAATTTCAAGAGAAGGTTTTCGTTGGATTATTTTTCACAACTTTCGACGTGGATTATCTCAACAAGAATGTGTCAATGAACTCAGTTCTATGTAAGGCGATAAAGCACCATCAAAAACCACAGTATATCGCTGGTATAGTGAATTCAATCGTGGTCGTAATTCGGTCGCCGACGAATTCCGTGAAGGTCGTCCAAAATCGATTGTTGTGCCCAAAAACATCGATGCAGTGCGTGAACTGATAATGCAAGATCGTCGTGTGACATATCGTGAGATAGAGGCATCCATTAGTTCCACTTCAGTACATTCGATTTTGCATCAACACTTAGCTGTAAAAAAAATTTGATCTCATTGGATACCTCATAATTTTTCAATCGCTCAAAAAAAGGCTCGCGTCGATTGGTGTAATGAATTGATTAAAAAGTTCGACCATGGTGCTTCAAAACACGTGTATAAAATCGTGACAGGTGACGAATTATGTATGAGCCGGAAACATAACAGCAATCGACCGTGTGGGTATTCCAAGACGAGCCAAATCCAACAAAAGTTGTTCGTTGTGGAAGAAGCACAGCGAAGCAAATGATCGCCTGTTTCTTCGGCCCAATGGGTCATGTGGCCACTGTTCCGTTTGAGCAACGTAGGAGGGTCAATTCTGAGTGGTACACGACGATTTGTTTTGCCGGAAGTCTTCGGAGAAATTCGTAAAATCAACCGCCAAAGGCGAATCATTCTCCACCACGACAATGCGAGCTCTCACACACCTCGCCAAAGAAGTGCATTTTTGAGCAGTCAAAACATCGAATTAATGACTCATCCTCCGTACAGTCCTGATTTGGCACCCAATGACTTCATATTGTTCCCGAGTATCAAAGGTAAACTGCGTGGTCAACGATTTACGAGCACCGAAGAAGCACGTGAAGCGTTCAAAAACCATGTTTTGGAGGTGTCTCAAGAAGAATGGAAAAACTGCTGTGACAAATGGTTTGAACGAATGCAAAAGTGCATTGTTCATCAAGGGGAATATTTTTAAAAACAATAAAGCCATATTCCCGAAATATAAATAGTACCCCACGTATAAATTTTTACGAAAAGTTAATAAGAAAAGCAAATGGCTGGCATAAGTTAAAGGATTTTCATTTTTCTTTTCAAAACAAAATAGCATTTCCATGAAAGCTGCATGATATTTTAAATTGGCATGTTCAAGTGTCTGACGAGTTGATACAGGTATTTTGTCTATTACATATCTTCTTTGCTATCTGCATTTCTTTAAAAAGTAGACTTAAAATTTTCTTAGATATAATAATAGAACACATTAGTGGCGACAGTTTGTATATCTGTCAGATATGCAATACACAATTGGAGGTCGGTCTGATATTTAATCCATCAAAAAAGACATCGGTCTGACATTGAATACATCAACACATATCTGCACTCGTGGTGTAGACAAATCAGAATATTTAAATAAAACAAAATAAATATTTTAAGAAGCAATTTTGTCGCACTGGTTAACTGCCAACGGTGCTATGCATATAATAAATTCTATTCTATTTTTTCTATTGGCTGCAATTTTGTTTAAATATGTGTTTTTTCGCGCACCCTTCAATGTTTTCCTTCCACAAATGGAAGAGGTAGTAAGTGGCCATATGTCCATTCCATTTTTAACACACCTACAAGAATAAAAAAGTGTAAAAAATTAATCTATACTTAATATTATAAAGAGATAAAGTTTGTGACGTTGTGACGTTGTAGGGGGTAATCTCTGGATTTACTGCACCGATTTTGAAAATTCTTTTACCAATAGAAAGCCACGTTATTTGTTAATAATATAGGCTATAATATATGATATACGATATTATAAATTACATTAAATTAACGCGATTTTAGTATTTATTTCATTTTTATTTAAATTTTTATTTTATTAAATTATTTAAATAGGTAGGCATTTGATTATTTGTTAATAGATATATGAATATGTACTTACGACTTACGTCTTATTGTTTCCATAAAAAGTTCTGAAAAAATAACGTCAGTATGCCTAAAAGAAAATCACAACTAGCTACACATACATCCCAGACAAGAGTACGCCGAATGGGAGAGACTTCCTCTGCCCTCAGCGACTGGCTAACCATAGACAGAATATGTCAGAAATACATGATAGGGAGTCTAGCAACGAACATTCACAGCGGCTTGCCAGTTAAAGAGCAATTACCTCAGCAAAACGTGCTAGGGAGACTAGCACCGAAAGGACTCAGCGACTGCCAGCGGCTAACCATAGGCAGAATATGTCGGAAATACGTGATAGGGAGTCTAGCACCGAACGTTCGCTTGGGAAAGGGGCTGGTGAAGGAGTGGTTGGGGGAAGGAGTGGTAGGTGGAAGAAGAGGTAGGGGAATGGGGGAAGTAAAAGATGAGTGTTGGAAAAGGGGTAGAAGGGAAAGAGTGGCTGGGGAAGAGGGGTAGGGGAATGGGCGGTAGAGTAAGGTATCAAAGGGAACGAGGGGTAATGGCAGGGGGAATGGTAGCAACGCGCTGGGTAGCTTGAACTCCTGAAAGACAATATATTTTGTTACCAAATAATAATATTACATCTAATACAGTATACAGAGAAGTTTTGAGCAATTAAAATAAACATAATCAATCATTTTAAACCCGGCCATATAGCCAAAATGGAAGGAGTTGCAGGGGGAAGAAATTGGGGAATGAGTGGTTGGGTAAGGGGGAAGGAGAGACAGGTGGAACGGCAGAAACGCGTCGGGTATCAGCTAAATAAATTAATATAAAATAAACTCAATTCAAATTTACCTTTTGCTTGCTCCATTTTCGCAGCTGTTTTAACAGATATGTGCGCTATGGAATTGCCCTAATAGTTATGAGAGATCGACTAAGTAATCCCAATTTTAAGACAAATCGAGTTATCGGATTACCTAAATAATCGAAATATCGAGTTAGGTACTATTAGTCGCGTAAACGCTACTTATTACCATACCTAACTGTATATGTCTTTTGCATAGGACGAGCGTTCAATAATTTTTGGACTTGGACGCGTCCTTAGTGGAATATTATGCGTAATAAGCGAATACAAAAAACTACGAGCAATCAGTCTTTTCTTTATTATTTTATGAAATGGATTTAGACAATTTTGGGTTGAACCAAACTTTGATATGTTGATTTGTATTTCATATACATATGTTGGAAGTTCCGAGACAATTGACATTTGTTGCTTCAACTTGGGCGCACCAAGTTTATCTTTAATGTAGCTTTGCCTTTGCTTTAAATGAGTTTCATGGTATACTTCAGTGCAACGAGTAACGATCTGATTTAAATAAACTTACATCCGATACAATGTACGAGGGGCTCTGTACAACCGGTTAGAATGGCGTATTTTATATATTCCAACGAATATATTGTGAGAAATTAGTCAGAGGTACATGTCTAAACTCCAGTGACAAACAACTCAAGTTCTAAGTAGAGCTTTTCTTATGATACTAAATACAATCACCGCAGAGTAAGTTCCTTCCGTTGGTCTCCTGCATACATTTTCGCTTATCTGCATAGCTCTTCAAAGCAGAGCCTTATAAGTTTTCTTAACTTATCTCGGACATAATAACATTTATGTGGGATGAAGGATTCTTGCCAAAGGAACTGGCAATTAAAGCGATTAATATGTAAATCTATATAAACTGAAATCTTTTCTTGTAGATTCTTTAGTAATGCTCGGTAATAATGTTTCTCTCAGTTCGGTTCTCTTGTCTTTACAATATAAATGTATTACATCGTATTTTTTATATGCGACCCAGCATTGAAAATACAAACTTCTATAACACTCCAAATTTAACCAACTCTTACTCCACGCCCACCTTTTGGGGTAGCCCCCATACAAACCCAGCGCCCACTTTTTACTTTTTGTATGAAAAACTTTTTTATTGTGGTCATAATCAAATTAATAATTGATATAGTAACTTAAAGTAGACGGTTGCTTGACATATACATTAATGGGTGGGACCCGCCCATTATTTGGGCTAGCTCGTATACAAACCTCCTGCTCACTTTTGACTTTTTGTAAGAAAACTTCTTTATTAAAGTCTATATTAGGTTGAAATGTAATGTGGTACCTTTTTTCTCAGCCGCTTAACATGCATAGACTAACGGGCGTGCACCGCCCACTATTGGGGGTAGCTCCCATACAATCCTATGGTCCACTTTTGACTTTTTGTAAGAAAAACTTTTTTATTCAAGTCAATATTAGGTTGAAATGCGATATGGTACCTTTTAAGAGACAGCTGCTTAACATACTTAGACAATTTGGCGTGGCTCGCCCACTTTTTTAAGTAGCCCCCATATAAACCCACCGTGCAATTTTGTGTTTTTTATGAAAAAATCCTTTATTTAGATCAATATTAGCTTGAAATTTGATTTTGTGGATTTTAATGAACAACCGCTTCATATACATACAAACTCACAGCTCACTTTTATGCATTTGTATGGAAAACGTCAATATCGATATAATTTTACATGGCGGCATCTGACGCATCTACTACATCGCTTCATATACATCTACTAGTGAGCGTGTACCACCCCCCTATTTAAACCGCCACTTTTATGTATTCCAATACTATTTAAAGTTTCGTGTGAATGGTATTAGAGCTTCGGTTCAACCGAAGTTAACGTTTTTTCTTGTTTTTTTTTTTGTCTTCCGCACCGATAAGCCACACTTCTGTTAAATTTTGTACCAAACTTCTGTTAATGAAGTACCAATCAAGTAATTACGTGAATTGCAGTAAGAATTCCTGTGCGCCATTTTTATGAAGCGCTCAGCTTAACCGGCAAATATAAACTTTATTTATACTTAAATATATATACCTAAACATAATAGATACTTGTATATACCTATAACAATACACTTCTCGGAAACCTGCCTTTTTATTTGTGCAAAACCAATGGAAAATTAATGCATTAGTTTCTGAGATTGGTGGTGACATACAGACATGACACGAACAGCAGGCGACTTCAATTTGTATTTGCTTAGATATGTATAACTCAACCAGATACTCTGAATATTTAAAACTATACAATATACCTTTGTATTTGGAAACATTTAACATCTTACGAAACTATTCTCACCACAATATCCGTAATTATGTGAATAGTATTAAAATTCTTCATACACGTAATCAACTAATTTCTTTGAAATTTTCGACTCTTTAAGTACAGATGTTGATGGCATATCAACATAGCATAAATTTAGGAGCACGACCGCAGATACATTAACGTCACAAAACATTTACATCTACCACAGATGTTCAAGAAAGAAAGAGAAAAAAAAAGAGAAGATACTCGTTTTGCGAAAAACATTTCTTCGTCTTAAACAAGCCGACCTAATGAATATTAAAATATTTGCGAATTAATGAAGCTGAAAAGAAATTTGTCTACGCATAATAATGACAAATGCAAATGTAAAAGTAACTTAAGTTGTGGGGCATAAAATTTATATAAGCCTCCAAGCAATTCACATACAGATACATAGATACTTAGATACTCAGATACTTAGATACACAGATACACTCACACTAGAGAAAATCAGTGACACAATTTTGCGCGTCAAATTCTTTTAGGCATTGCTCGTTGCAAATTGAGACAAATAATACGTGACAGCAGCTAAAAAAATATAAAAATAAAAATAAAATTAAATGAAACTAAGCAAAAAGATACTTATTTACGTAAAAAGATACAAGTGATTTTATTTTTAGCAACGAGCGAATTTAAGAATAATATAAACAATTTTTTTTTATTTTCTTTTAATCATATATATTTGCTATGAAAATTAGGAAACCAGTGTCACGGAAACTCTGGAGCAACTCATTTAAAGCTTTCCAGCAATCATAAAATCAAGCTTAAAATACCTTGACCCGCGTCATTGGAAGAGGCGGTCAGAAGGAACAGGCTATTGACGTTCGCCAAAACTGTACAGGAATTTAATAGCTCATAAATGACCTCCAGCATCGGCCTCACTAGGTATTATATTGGTCCATGTGTGACTTCTGTCAAGGCGCAAAAAAAATCTATATACACCGGCTATGGTTCTCACTTTCGTGAACATTTGAGGAAGATGAATTCAATAATATTGTAAATGGTTTCGCATGTTTCCAATGAACTTGTGATTCGAGTTCACAAACATTGTGTAAAAATGAACTTCACTTGATATATGCCAAGTTAATTCAAATCGCGCAAAAGTTACCATTTTATAAAATTCACAAATTTTCGAATCTTGAAGGTGTTACTTGCAACACAACTTCTTTTTGTTCTTGTAAGCAGCACTTTTTAACGTTGACTGAATAAAATTCGTATTACGTTCTTGGTTACAATTAAGGATCAAGCTAAAACTTTAAACAAGTTAAGTGCGGAAATTTCCTTCCGGCTCTGGTAAATGAAAGAGGCTTAAACTTTCACAATTTTCACAAGAATTTTCGTTAAAGCAAATTGTGATATGATTGAACCAAGTTTTCCCATGCCAAAATCCAGAAAAAATCAGATGGAGTCCGAATAGTGAAATATATGTGGAAAAACTCAAATAACATTGATTATGTTAACTAATTATTGGATAAATTCAACGAAAGAATATTCAATGCCGATCAGTTTGCCTTATTTTGGAAGCTATCGACAAAGAGATTGTGCGTTCAAAAGAAACGAAGGCTCTAAGACATATAATCGGTAAAGAAGGAATAATGAATAGAATAAGAAATAGAATGAAAAGAATATTGGATTGTGTTTAAATAAGGCCAAAAAAGTGGGCGGTACACGTCACCATTTCGAACTTCAAGTTGATATTGCCGTTCTTCATACAAATGCATAAAAGTGAGCTGTTGGTTTATATAGGACTACATCAAAAAGTGTGCAGAACACGCCCATTTATATATGAAGTGGTTGTCCACTAAAATTCACCAAATCAAATATCAATCTAATATTGATTTAAGTAAAGAATTTTTTAATAAAAAAAATTTTTCTATAAAAGCCTTCATAGATACACTACACAACCAATGTATACAAAGTAGTGAAGGATTTATGCAATAGATAAATTAATATATGCAAAATTAAGATATGCTAAAATGAAATGCTAAAATAGTTTCACTGCTTTTATTTAATGATTCAATCACAGCTGCCCAACTTGTACTTCAGATTGCTCTCTTGTGTGACACGTTTATCTACACCTCCCTCTTACTTTTTATCTAACTACTTTACACTAGTTTACAACAAAAAAGAAACAAAAATACAATTTTCCTGTTACACTTTTTTTGAGTGCGCTGAACATGAAATACTGTTTTTTTTTTTAAGTTGTGCCATTCACCTAAATACAATTTTGTTTTTCAAATTGAATTTCAAAGTTAATATTGATTTAAATAAATTAGTTTTTCATACAAAATATGGGGGCTACCACAAAAAGTGGGCGTAGCGAGCCAATCTTGATACTCTGTGAAACTGCAATAAAAAGAAGTGTATCCTCCAATTTTCAACTGTATAGCATAAAGTATACAGATAGCATACAGACGGACAATATCATACAATACAATACATACAGACAGACAGACGAACAGACGTACAGACGGACAGACGGACAGACTAACAGACAGATAGACGTATGGACAGACGGACAGACAAACAGACAGACATACAGACATATGAACATACGGACGGACAGACATCCAGACAGACGGACATGGCTAGTTCGACTCGTCTCGTCGCGCTGATCAAGAATATATATACTTTATGGGGTCTTCGATGCCTCCTTTAATGCGTTACAAACTTTCAGACAAACTGATAATATCATTTCACACTATGTGTGAATGGTATAAAAACAAGTAGAAACCCAAGTAAAAACCCTGTCCTTCTTCATATGAACTATAGTTTACATTCTTTAATGGTTCGATCAGGTCATATGCGGAATATATTCTTAAGTGGAAGTTGTCATGGAGCTTTTCATTAAAGTGGCCCGATCAGGGCATATATGGAATATTTTGTAAGAATTGACGTAAGATACGCCAGATTTGATATATCTAGATCAAAAACAAAAAATTTCATACAAGTATTTTTTCATACAGAGTTTTCTACGCGCTACCGTCGCTGAATTAACGTTTTTGTAAAACTCACGTACGCACGGTCCGTTCCCGAGAAACGCTCCATAGCGACTATATTCCCAAAAGATAGGCTACCGATTGCCATACGCCCCGTGCCCCTCGGAATAGTTGTGTTCACGCAAGCTGCAAATCAAATGTGAACTTTCTTTTGAGACACCCAGTACTTAAATGTGTTGGGCAAGTTGGTTTGGGGTCATAGCTGGACCTAAAACGTTTATAAGAGTTTTTTTTTTTTTTGTATACACCGAATTTGTCATTTCTAGCGTAATTAATAATAGAACCAAAAAAAAATCCATACAAAAATTCAAAAAAGGGTCATATTTTTCTTGGGTCTACCGCTCAAAGTGGGATTAGCATGTTCATTTAATATTAGTTATATGAAGAGGGAAAATTAGAGTCTAAATATACAAATTTGAAGTGTCTATGTCTTATAGCCTTTGAAATCTGTTCGTTAGAACAGATGGTCGTGCGGACGGATGGACAGATGGACAGATGGGCGGACATGTCTATATCGTCTCGTATTCCGATGCTGAGCAAGATTACATATACTTTATGGGGGTCTGGCACGCCTCTTTCTGCCTGTTATGAACAAACTTAATACACCCCTTTATTCTATGAATGGGTCGAATTTAATTTTTATTTATATAGATATATATGTAGGTAGTGGAAAAAATGTTACATCCGCAACAGACACACAAGTACAAACTTTTAAAGATCGAAGGTAAATTTGGTGCCTGCAAAAGCTGTTTTGATATTCTCCCAAATATTCCTCTTTCTTTTATCAACTATCCATTTTTTTTTTTTGTTTGTTTATACTGCAAAATTCAATGAAATTACATACACAATCTACATATGCAATTTGTATGGAAAATTATTAGGTGCAACAATCGAGTTCCTACTGTACAACTACAGTGAGTGAATAAATTTAAATGTAATTACGTATACGTAATATACGGCAACGTATTATTTATATTACGTATAGCCAAATTGACACAAAAATTGACAATCCATGTGTATTTAAATAGGCTTAGCTTATACAATTTTTTTTATTTTAGATTGTGTGTGTGTGTGTGTGCTTTGTGTCAATATTAAATAATTAAATAGGCATATTTAAGCATTATAATCATTAGCTAAACCAAAAAGCGTATCTATCATTAGACACACCCACACCTACAGCATCCAAAAACTTTACACGCGCACATGCCGAAATTCGAAATTTCGCTTTCATTGCAAAAATTATAGCTTCAATTTCAAACAATTAAATCTATTTATTTCGTGCATACGAAGAACTCTGGCATTAGCAAGCTACATAGCTGGCTCCGGTGCGAGTACACATAATTGCCGCGAGTTATTTCGAATTTATTCATTAGACTTTTGAAATCCGAAGCGTTTCGAATACGTTGCACGTTTCCGCTCGCCCGTACAACAATTCAGCAATTGTTGTACACTGAAATCAATATGGCCGCCAATTCGACGCATCGTTTTCGATGCCATTTACATTAACAATACCGCTGGCAATTTTATTTTGTCAGCATTTGGAAAAGCACCAAGTGGAGACTCAGCGGAAAAATCGAAATCGAATTGAAAATGCGAATTGAATATAATATATACATGTGTGTTCCAGAGGTATGTATAAATTGTACCTTTTGTTCGAACAATATAATGAATACAATTGCTGTGGCATTACTTTCCGTTTTATAATGAAATCGATATGACAGCATTCGCTCTAATAATAAGAGTGAGCTAACAAAAGTTCTGTAAGTTCTGTTGGAAAGAAAAATATTAAGGCAACGGAGACCCAACTTAAGTATATATATTCGAGATCGCACAAGACAAGAGATAAGACGAATTGTTCTCGTTTTGTCCATCTGTCTGTCGGTCTGTCTGTCTGTCGGTCTGTCTGTCTATCCATCAATCTTTGAAAGTTGGTTTGGAGACTTTTCGTAAATATAAGCAGCACAAGTATCAAAATGAGGTATATGCCATACACCCATACACATTAAAACATTCTAACACTTATAATACACAAATAATTTTTTGAAGTATGTGACAGAATATACCATACTAATAATTTCGAAATGTAAGCATCCCTCCAAAAATTTATACTGTAGTAAAATTCAAGCGTTACCGATCATAAAAGTTGAGTGTAAAGGGTATTGAAACTTCGGTTCATCCCGGTTCCACCAATGTTAAAGCTTTTTTCACGTTCTTTATATAGTAGACTTGTACGTATTTTTGTACATAGATACTTCGGACAGTTGATAGTGATGCGTACTTTTTAATGAGCAACCTCAATAACTGCTACAAACCGAGTTCCAAAGAGATTTTATGACTTTTCCAAAAATGTTTCATCATTATGTGTCCGCCATTTTGTTTTTGGAAAATTGAACTTCGTAATCAGCGACCACAAAGCCATCACAGTTTGGATTTTGACCAATGTTTTTTTTTGGATTTTGTAGCTTTGTTTTCACATCAAGTCAAAAATCGAACTGTATATTTTCGGCATTACCCGCGAAAGTTTACGAAGACAACACCCTATAAAACTGACAGTGCCAGAGAGGGTTTATTAAATTTTGTGCTGCTAATTTTGGCATCAGTGATGCTCGTAACTTCGCAGAGACACTGATCTTTCATCATTTGACGATCCACGACCAACTCCGGAAACTTCGATCTAAGGAGCAATTTCTATATATTCGCTCCTATAAAAATTGAAAGAAGTCCATCCCACCAGCTGAGTCACTATAACCGATACTCATTTAAATCAGCACAAAATAGAAACGTTTTTGAAGCGCTACGTAACCGGTGATGAAAAATGGTTGTTTACAACAATGTTCGACGTAAACGATCGTGGCGTTTTGGAAATGAGCCATCCAAAATGACGGCCAAAGCCGATATTTGCCAAAAGAATATAGTGAAACTAGAAGAGTGTGGTTTTCCGCGAACTCCTACTACGGAACTAGACGACAGATTATGATTTTAATACATTTCTTGTGGAATCATGAATCGATCATAACTCATCAATCGCAAAGCCGTACAACAAAGTTGGAAACTTGCCAGAAGTTTCTGCAGCTTGGATGGCATGTTTTGCAACATCCACCATACACACCTTATTCATTGCTTTTAAAACAACTCTAATGTTAAGTCATTCGATTCTGATGAGGCCATAAAATAGTATCTCCGACAGTTTTTCGCTTGAAAAGATACGTCATTTTTCTATAGCGTGGAATCATGCAACCTTCATAAATGTGGGAAGAGGTCATCGAGCAGAATTTGAATCAATTTGATTGAATTTTATTCTAATTTTAATAAATAAGCCTTGAACTAAAAAAAAAAATGGATCTTTTCCGATGCCCCATATTTTTCGTGTCGAAAATAAATTCCAACAATTTTAATTTCGAAAATTTTTTGCTCATGGTGGTCCCTGGAGCACAACACCGTTTAGAAAAGTATGATATTTGCAGGCATAGAAGAGCTAAATATTGCCAAAGTTTCGAAAAAAAAGAACTGAACTTAAACCAAGTGATCACTTTTCTATACAGTAAGCTTCTTGCGTCTTATTCTCACACTCAATGAAAATGGATATTATTGAAAGATCATACTTGGAATACTACAATACAGCACTATCCGTTGAATATCGAGGCAAAATCGAATCCATTCCATTTCATTTCAACGCCGGAAAGCTGGCTTATGTGCAAAATGGGAAGCAAAACTATTTTGGTTACGACTGAATTGAAAGCAATTTCAAAAGTCGATCTACATCTTAATCAAAGAAAAATATTTAGACTTTATCATTAATATTTTAAAAAATTAAATGAAAGCAAAAAAAAAAAAATAAATAAATTGTACGATAAAATGTCTATAATTACAAATTGACAACACTGCTGCATAAACTACTTGAGAATTACAAAATTCATTCATTTGGCAAGTGAAATCAGTATTGTTTATAGAATGCCTATTCAGAATGTCGTTTTAACAGTTTTAAAGTACAAAATTTTTTTAACTGTATCCCGAGCGCACATTTTCACATTTGTTTTGCTTATTGTTTTAAAATCAGTTCTAAAATTTTACTTCTACAGATATTTGCCAACATGACGGCCGTGAGAGTCTCAGGTCATTTACTTTCTGGATATGCCTCGTTGTTAGGACATTTCGAGGCGAAAGAGTTTTCTGTATTATCTCCGAGCCTTACTAAAAAACAGTTTAGAGTCAACATTATCTCAAAAATTCGACACCAAGTTGTACTTTAAGTATGACTTTTCGAAAAATCGACTTTAACTTTAGTAACGTGTGTAGCTGCTACTAAAATTTTGAAGCGAAAAAAGTATTAAATTTGACCTTTTATTTGATTTTTATTTGATTTAATTTAATTGTCTGAAAAATAGATGTGAAATAAAAAATTTGAAAACAATTTTACATACAAATTTAGCCTCTTCGTTTTTGTTGATTGGTTTGTGTTCTTCTTCTTGAATTTGTACAATTCAATTCAAATGTTAAAAATGTAAAAAAAAAATACCAGTCTTTTGCGTAGCTGCACTAAACTGTTTATTATCACGAAATGCATTTAGAGTCGACTCTAAAGTTAAAGTCGATACTAACTAAAATCGACCTTTTCTGATTCTTTTGCATTTGCTTAATATTTACCAAATACCACCCTTTTTTATTAGCTCCCTCGTATAAAACATAGCAACGTTTCAGTGAGTGTGATGAGTAGAATTTGCAACACGCAAATATTTAAAATCTAATTAAGAGTATAATTAGCTTTAAAGCCGTGAAATGCCTTCTGTGTATACGGGTATTTGTGCCACACGTACGTACAAGTACTATATGCTACTATATGTACTGCATGCCACCATTACCGTGAGGTACTTATGACATTCGGTTGCATAAATAATAATTATGTAACGCTTATGCTAAGGCGATGCCAAACGGATTTAAGCACGCACAAAAGCGTACTAAAATTTCTGAGCTTTTATGTGGGGGAAAGCAGTTCTCGGTGTATTCGGCTAAAGACTGAAGGCGCGAGATCTGCAGTGCTGAGTATGCGAGTATGTAAGTAGTATGTGCGTGTTTATGTATATTTTAAAATACATTCATATTCATGCAAAAATTATACAAATTATGTAGTTTGTAAAAAGAAGAAAAAGCATAACAACAGCAACAGCAACAAATTGGCTACACATCGCAGTAGAACAAAGGAACGACGCCTCACAGGAAGTTGAAAATTTTTCGCAGCTTTCAACACCACATCCGTTTCCGTTTCAAACTACAAACGGATCGTAAATATCATGCAGCCCACAAACGATTACTTCGTTTCTTTAGACCACACATATATGTATCTATATATACTATGAGTACAAATATATATATATATATATATATATATATATATATATATATATATATATATATATATATATATATATATATATATATATATATATATATATATATATATATATATATATATATATATATATATATGAGCAATATGAGGGCAATTTAAAAAGTTTTAAGTGCAACTATTGAAATCAGATATGAATTTATTGTCTTGAAGTTGGGCATAAACAATACAGAATCACAAAAATGTTATCTTTTGCAACCACTTTAAAGCTTTAAATAAGCCTTGCTATAAATATAAACGTACTCAAATCAAAAATAGAAGCTTTTAAATTCATTTAAACCACAAATGTGTGTCAAAATATATGCAAACAAATTATCTATCAATCAGTAAAAAGAATTGGTTTTACAAGAAATAAAGAAGAATACCATGTATTTTTACTTTAATGTTTGTAATGTTTTAATATGAAGTCACACGTTTACATTGCATCAAAACTATGTTTCAAAGATCTTTTTACCGCTGCACTGTGGACGAAATGGCCAATCTGGCACTTATCTGCGATAGTGGTGTGTGAATCGTTGTTGAAGTAAGTCTTTTAAATGGTGTGCAATTTGTTGTGATCTCCGATATTTCATGGAGTAAAAGTTATGTGCGTTCGACTGCGTTCGGGCTAGTTGTTGTTTATTCTGTTAAAATGGTATATTGTGAATGTAATTTGTTCAAAATGAGCTGCCAGTTTTCACCTATTTTCAAGTTTTTGGGTTTTTTAACATGATAACGTCTATTAAATCGATGAACGCCGCCAACTGCGAATGTCTCCATGCCCATTTGTCACGTACCTTTGGCGCCGTGCGTGCAAGCGAGAGCGCGGAACAAGGCGCGGGGGTATGACAATCGGTAGCCTAGCTTTTGAGAATTGAGAGCCGACTGGCGTTGTGCGTACTTGAGTTTTTCTTTGGATATATCTGACGGAAATGCAAAAGGTCACACTCTTTGTCAACTGTTTCTTGAGTATATGAAGAATTTTAAGTAGCAAACATTTTTGTTATCTGAGTACTCGATGAAAAACAGTTCGTGCCGAAATGTTTTGATTGATGTTTGACAGCGTTTTTTTATATGATGTTTTTTCGGTTTAATCGATCTCAGTATTGGTCCTAATACATAAAGCTTCTGCTCAAATTACAACAATTAAATTAACTTTAATTAAAAAAAACAAATTTTTTTAAGTCTGTAACGTGCTTGGTTTGGAGGCAGTGGGCGATAGGAAACAGACTTAAGAGGTGTCCTATTTAAGACGCGAGGAGTATATATTAATACTAAGCAGAGAACATTGCATTAGAAATATATTTTTTGCTACGAAAAAATTTGATTATTTTTGCGGGTATTATAGGTTCGGTTGAACTGAAATAAAGTTTTTCTTTCATTTCTTCTCATATTCACAAGTGTTTTCAGACAACCCTCTTGCAAATACTAACTACATTTCCACATACCGCAACTTGTAGCCTACTCCAAAACGCTTACAACTTGCTGCTGCGGCAGCACTCAAGTCAAGCGGTAATTCAGCAAATCAAATAATCAACGCGGAAGCGTGTTCTGCTCTTCCCTTTACTCTTCCCACTCACTAAGCCAACAGTCTTTGAGCGCAGTTAGAACCGCCATTTGCAAAACTGAAGCAACCGCTGAAGCGCTGATTGGATCTCAACACCTCGGCTCACACCGGGGTGCACCCATTCGCTACTAGCGAATTTATTGCCGGCAATTAATTTGTTAAAATTACACAGGCAGGAAATTATGCTTGTCTAGCGCAAAACATTCTTACATCGTCTGTTCGATTACCAAATGGCTGCCTTTGCTGCCACTTTCCGATACTGTACGACTTTTAATCTAAGTGCTGAAACAAGTACCACCAACACTATTCCTACCGACATCATCGCCATTGCCATCACTTCGCTACCTGTGATGTACATAAACATCAACGGCAGCAATCAACTGCTTATCGATGTGCAGCAATCGCTGTTTCGACTGGCTTTCACGCTACCATTTGATTTCAAACTCTGAGTGTGTGCGGTGTGTGTGCTGTATATACGTTACAGCTTTGTGCCTAAATGTATGCCACGTACACGTATTTATCCGTATTGCAGCGCCGTTCCGTAGTCAGTCAGTTTACCCATTCGCTGTGCGAATGCTAAATTAATTTCAAATGAATACAAATGGTTTTTGCGCTTCCTTTGCGCAGGATGTTGTATTGTGTATCCTTGTAGCGCGCTGTGCGCTTGTTTCTTCAATATTTTATTTTACTTTTTTTTTATCATTGCTTCTGTAGCAAATCGCGTAACTCTTCAGCGTCTAGCCATCATCCGTATTCGTATATTCATTGATTCGTCCTTCGCCACAATTTTACGCCGCTGCTGCCTCACGCTTCCAGGCTATTATCAGATGCACCATGGAAATTTACAACGTGGCTCGTTAATTTAATTCAGTTACGCTTTTGTGCTTCAAGTTGACTATCCACCATTCACATCGAAACAGTGCTTGCCCACTCACAGCGATTTGCTGCTAGTCCTATTGCCAAAGCAAAAAATCAAAAAGAAAACAAGTAGGTTTGGATGGTACCAATGCTTAAATACTCTGCGCACAGGTAAAAAAACTAGTTTTATCTTAAGTTTTAGTTTAAAGGAAATGCTTTTTACAAAATGTTGATTATAATTAAAAATAACGTATAATGTTTCAGTATGTCAGATCTGACCTTCTAGTGGACATAGCTTGGTCATTTTTAGAAATATGTTGCTTCTGGATACAAATAATGTTTATACTAAATTTCAAACTGGTATCTCAGATATTGATGTTATCTATGCGACAAACAGAAATATATAGGGACAATAAGAAGTTTGATGAGTTGGAAGTATTTGAGAAAAAATTTACGAAAACCAAACTTATTGACTGTAGTTCACAATTTGAAGATAGTTTAAGCAAAATTTTATTAAGATCTCCACAGTTGGAAATGCACAGTTACAGGGAGATGGTGTCAGAGAGAAATACGCTTGCGTCATTGACATGTACTAACTTTTGTTGCTCAATACTTCGTTTGATGCTAGCTCTCATTTCATTTCTCTCTGCACCTACGTTGGTTTTTCAAGCCAGCCATAAATAGCTTCGGTATAAAAAGGCAACAAACTTTGTAATGAGACAAATTGGCGTATGTTGGGAGTGCTAAGTGTAGTGGGCATGGCATTTATCAAATTTAATGAACTCGATCAGTTTAAGGCTTTGGGAAATCAAAATGTAAAGAAATAAAAAAGTTCAGTGATTGTCCGCTTGAACGGTTGGAAATTTTGTTAAACAAAATTAGGGCTTCATCAGCTACCGACACACCCCGAAAAATGCACAGTATGGTGCGTTTTATGGGCTGGTGGCATCATTGGGTCATACTTCTTCTAAAATGCAGAAAATGTAACAGTCACCGGAATGGCGCCCGATAACGAGCCATGTTGTATGATTTTTTGTTACCAAAAATACGTGAACTTGGTCAGGAAGGCTTTTGGTTTTAACAGGAATACTTCTGGAGGAATCATCGACTTATTTAGGGTACAGTTTGACGACAACATAATCTCAAAAATCGGATACATTGTCTGGTTTGCAAGATCGTGTGATCTGACAGCGCTCAACACTTTTTGTGGTGATTATATAAATTGTTGGTCTATGCGGACAATCCGCATCACATGCAGCCTGGGAAACCAAAATCGAGCATACAATTCGTACGATACGACCTCAATCTATTGATAATTGGTGGAACATATAATCTCCAGAATGCAGTGCGTCAGACATTTCAATGCCGGTCATATTCCCGAAAACATTTGCAATCATTAATGCAATTAAACTGTTTACCATTTATTTGTACGTGTTTGTTTTCAATTTAAAGTTCTATACCTCTTAAAAAAGCACACTGTATAAATATATGTGAAGAATAGATGAAGGAAAATATATCAATATATTATCAAACAATTATTCAAAATAAAATTGCAAAAACCATAAAAGAACACTGCGCTTAGCTATGCTGGAATACGTACTACAGTGTGCCTAATCTAAGCGACTTTATTTGAACCATAAATTTGAATGGGGACCATTGGTATTCTACAGTGATATGAGCTAACATAAAGTCCAACCGCACGATATTTGGCGTTGCTATCGCAAGTAATTCCATACCAAAACTCGAAAATGGAGAGTAGGTTTTTATCCCGCTACACCATATACAGGGTTCGGCAGCATAATATTCATTACGCAATAAAACCCATTTTATGAATCAGATTTTGATTTTTTAATATCATATTTTTGTGATAATCATATCAGGTAGTTTATACCCTTCATTGTCCATACACTGAAGAAGCCGTTTTCTAGAGTTTACCATGACCCTTACCAGCATATCAGCAGTCATGTAGGCAATTTCTGTTCGAATGTTTGTGTTCAGGTCTTGTCGCTTGCGGTTGAAACCGTCCTCTGGAACGTTTTTAAGAAGCGCCTTACATGCGTTCATCTAGAATTGATGTCAGGTTCAGAGAGTTCCTGCAGAATCATCAACTTGTATGGATGGTAATGAAAGTAATCGTGAAGAATTCGACTCACTGAACGGTCAGAGAGTCCAAGGGCAGACGCATGTTTACGCGAAGAACGCCGCGGGGATCGCAAGGTTCAAGCGCTCACTACCTCTATGTTTCCAGGTGATCTGATGGGTCGGAGGACACCAGTTCGTTGCATTATCACACTCGCAGTTTGTCTGAACGTAGTTACCCAGGTAAGGGCCCAATGGGGCTACATTGAAGTGATTTCGGAATGCGACCTGGAAGGAAATAAAACTTTAAAATCACGCCGGTCGACAAGTATTACTCGCGCCACGCTACGTGTCCTAAAGCCTGAATGGCGAGCATTTAAAAAAAATAAGTTATGCTGCTGAACCGAGCAGTAAGGTTGGCTATTTCGTGTGAATTTTGGCTAGAAGATTCAAAATATTCCAGTTTTGTAGCTCTGACTGTTAAAATCTCCGAGATCTCCTCTTTCATATGTTCGCATAGAAGCTCAAAACTATATCGCCTTGCCTTTTAATGCAGATAAAGATTCTCTCCCGTGATCCGATATTAGAGTCCGAATAATATAATAATAATATGATGTGATTTTCACGTTTCGAGGCGAATTAGCTTTCCTTAAGTACAGTTTTCAAGTGGTGTCAGCTACTGCATACAGAATATTTTACTGCGAAGAACAAATCACGTAAAGGTTGCCTTAAACGTGCTTTCAAGTATAGAAATATGGCTCGGGCTTAGATTAAAATTGATGCAGATGCAAAAATAATCAAAATAATTAATTACTTATCAACTGGATTTGAATATTAAACTATAACTCAGCAAATTTAAACCATAACTTGAAATATATACAAAATTCTGCACCAAAGGCTTCACAAACTTTAACTGAAAAAAAATGGATTTACCAACTGGATGAATGTAATAAATTATATATAAAGAACATAAAATGCTAATTGAATTTATGTTCCTTTTTCAACACTGATGCCTTCTTCAAGGCGTTCCAAACACCGCGTCAAATTTTTAATACCATATACAATATACCTATGTGTAGTGCAGCTACATAGAAAATAGCGTAAGAAGAAAAAAATCAGGAAATGCTAGCCAATCGCTCGCGCGTTCTCATCGTTTAGTCGAGCGTAATTGATGTTCACGTTTAAGCTGGCGCTGGCGCTGGCGCTGTCGCACTCTTCAAATGTTTCCTTAAATTTTCACTATTTCAATTTCAATTTCAAGAATCAACTCAATTCAAATCGCGTTCTTATCCTGGCGCACGTCCTTTTAGCGATGCTCCATTAAAGCATTCAATCCCAAAACTAACAAATGCCACTTCAGCTTAATGAGTTTCGTTTGCTGGCACCCACTTTGTTGCAGCTCGCCCATGTTTGTATTGCTTTGTCAGGCTTTGTTGTCCTTTTCTTGTGTGTATATGTATGTATGTATGTGTGTATCTGTTGTTCTCCGCTGTGCGCATTGTCATTTTTGTTTCGTCCTGTGTGTATGTAAGTGTGTATGTGTGTGTGTGCTTTGCATGTCGTTTACAATGACGTGGCCACCACAAACGCGCAAAGATCTGTGTCGCTTCCGTTGTTTGGGATTAAACGTTGACCTGCATGCGGCGACACTTTTTTTTTCCCCTCCCAATTTGCAGCAGCAGTCTTCGCCATTTTCTTTCTCTATACAGATACAGATACATACACACACACACACACATACACACTCACGAAGAGTAGGTCAGGACTTCCGCAGCTAACTTCACGTTGCTTGTTTCTACGATATTTCTACTAGATTCCTCCATCAAAAAGTGTTTCTCATAAAACTTGTGCCAGTGTTGTAAATATTTATGCACGCTTATGACTTTGTTTGTTCATTTTTGGGTATTCGCTGTCACGAATATTCAACTTTTTCACCCATTTTCTCAGCTTATATCTATCTCTCTCTCTCTCTCTCTCTCTCTCTCTCTCTCTCTCTCTCTCTCTCTCTCTCTCTCTCTCTCTCTCTCTCTCTCTCTCTCTCTCATATATATATATATATATATATATATATATATATATATATATATATATATATATATATATATATATATATATATATATATATATATATATATATATATATATATATATATATATATATATACCTATCTATCTATCTATCTATCTATCCATGTGACTCTGTATGTTTAGCAAGACAATGTGAAGACCTGCAAGCAAAAGCTTTTGTTGACTTTTATTAATTTGATAGAGTCGAAAAAAAAATCTATTTTAGTTGCTGAAATGGGTAAAACTCTGCTAGACAGTAGAACTGCTTCAACTCGGGAAGCTTTTTGTTTTTCATTCGTGTTGTTTAACTTGCACGGATTAAAAAAAAAAGAAGAAGAAATGAAAGAAACAACTTCAACTTCCAAAAAAACCTTTTTGCTAATTTTATAGGTACTCCGTATAAATATTTGGAAACACTTTCTAAAGAAAACTTTTAAAGCAATATTAACTTAGTGCCATAAAATAAAATATGTTGTGCATAAAATGAAATTAACACTTTTGGATTAGTAATAGTTTTGATGGTAAATGTTTTTTTAACTAATTGCTATAAAGCAATTTTTGAAACGAAAAAATACATTTCTTTCATACTCACTTTTCAACAACAGTTTGTTCTATTGTTTATTAACTGGTCACAGTATGAAAACCAAAGTAAATGAAGTATTTGAACATCTGCCACCACTCTAGATACTTTCTTAACCATTTTTCCTTAAATGTTTTTCACAGAGCTCGAGTGTTGGATGTCATACTGTCGTCGGATGTACTCCATCAGTTGATAACAAAAATCACACAATGCCGGAAAACACTCTTGACATCAAAGTGTTCTGGGAAGTTCTTTCGATATTTGCTTGGATGATAAGTTCAGACATTGCGTTGAAACACATATCTCTTCATGGCATATCGAGAGAGGTCTTTTATTCATCGACAATTATGTGGTGTGGTTATTTGTTGAATTTGACCACTGGTCTGCCTTTGTGGTCTGAAACCACACTGATACTTCAACCATAATACACGGGACAACATTTTGTATACGATTGAAAAAAAAAAACTTTTTCTATGGTACATCGGGTTTATCCTATCTTGAAGATATGTGAAATAAATTGGTGCATACGCTTTATCAACTCTCTTCAATAACTCTTCAATAACTCTTCAATAACTCAGCTGACAGCTCATGGGAGCCCGCTACTTCGTATTCTTCACATTTTTAATTACAGAGCAGATCTCGTTATATCCCGGTGGCTCTACAAGAGAACCAACACGAACTGGTGGATCTAGAGAGTCTATGATATCGGCGGCATTGTTTCTTAGCTCGCCTACAAATATGTTAAGGAAGCCTTCACCTTAAATTTTTCGGTCAGATGCTTCACCTTTTGAAAAAATGTTCGAACTTCATTTCTAGCATTTTTTTCGTGCTGTTTTTTTTTTATTATTTCGTCTGAAAAGTCATTTATTCTCTCTCCGTTTCTCTCGATATCGCTTCCTAACAGCTCGTCTTGGGCACGAGAGTTCCCAGAGTTCTTCTGTACGCGGTATCTTCCTCTGCAGTAGTTTGATAATACTGCTCGTTCTAGCAAGTGTGCGTTCAAGGTCTGCTGTAACCAATCAAATACTTGGCAACCGTAACCATGGAGTTGGAGATATATCTCCACTGCTCACATATATCTTCAGAAGCCGGCTAGGATTCCCAGAACATTTGGGAGAGTATGACCGAAAAGATTGTAACGAAGTTTTCTTAGTCGAGGTTTCGCTCGCCGGACAAGGTTCGTCATATAAATTTATAGATGGATGTTACCTAACACAAATGTTGCTTTAAAGAAATTAAAACTTTTTTGTTTTCAACTAATATTGTTTCAATTTATATTTTAAGGACAATGGGTTTGTTACTTGGATTAACTTATTATTTTACTGATATGGTGGGTTAGTATAGCTAAAACTAATATGTTATAATGAATATTTAGTGCGAGAGTCGGATTAGCGTCACAAGGCGAGAACATGAATACGAAATTGAATTCACTATGAATAGAATTTTATTAAATAGAATTATCAGGTTTCGGTGCGTTTACACCGACGGGCTTTAGGTTACCAGAATGACAGGGTACGCGTACTAAACTAGCGAGACAGGATACGCGTATTTAACAAGCGAGACAGGGCACAATACGTATGCACCGTCGCGTATTATGATTAAACGACAGGGTGCACTTGCATTGTCGCGTACTACAACGACAGGGTACGGTGTTTATACACAGTCGCGTAGCGTATATCAAACGACAGGGTACGACGCGTTTACATCGTCGCGAGCTAAGATAACAGGGTGTGGTTCGTTTATATCTTCGACCAAGTCTCTTACATTCACTTCTCGTTTGCTTAACCGACATTTCACTACACTGACAATTTTAATTTCCACGCACGACCGACTCGGACCGCTGTCCGTTTTTGACTGACTCTCAACTCGATTTGTTGACAGCTGCAAAGTCTAGTTTCAGCGGACTGTCGTCTGCCAAGGTTCTTCATTTTCCAATACATGCACTATAGTTCTGTCATTTCATGGGTCCGGGATTTACATTGTTTGTGAATTTCTTGGATTTTTGTACTACTATTCAAATAAGCGGTTAACTTAAATCAATTCAGTTACAACTAAATTGGCTTTATCTACTCATTTTAATAATACAAATTCTTTTGCTTCAATTAATATATTCCTGATGATTTGCGCAGTTTTAGTAGCACTGTTTTTGATGAAGCTTGCTATATTTTTAAAATTTCAGAAGTAGTCAAACAGGTTTTCCTTTCTCTTTCATTATTTTGCTCGGTTTTTCTTACACACATAACTACACGTGCCGAACGCATTATCATTATATACAATACTCGGTTTTTGTTGACACCCGTAATTAACTTATAATCAACATATTATTCTCTCAGTTAAAATTGTTGCGCTAGGTTTCTTCGTGACGCAGCTATATATATTTAAGTGACGTTCTGCTTGTTAAAAGTTTTAAATTATCTGTTGACTCTGGCGAAATTTGTTTGCAAAACAAAAAATAAATATATATTTTTACTTTCGTTTCTATACTCTTCCGTCGATTCATACAACAGTCAGTCAGATAATTTATATGTGGACTGGACTGTAATTTAATACGTCATTTACACAATTCGTAGTACTGCATAGTTGCATATATAAAAATCTGATTCACATAAAAGAAGACGATTGTTAAATGACACAGAAGCATCTGTACAAAATTCATTCCGCAGTAATAAACCCTTGGGAGCTACTACTACGAAAAATTTCCTAATTTTGTAAACGAAATTTGTGGAATTTCTCGACTGTGGTTGAAACTCCATTAAATATGAATATAGCAACGAATGCATTCATAATCAAGAACAGCTAAAAATGTCGACACAATAGTGTTCGACAGTTTGAATGACAAGGGAAAATTTTAATTTGATTCACATTAGCATGCATCGGATTTTGACCAATGTATGAGTGGAGATGAGAACACTTCGCAAATATTATTCCAATAATCAGAAATAATGCTGCAATGTGAATACACGAATTAAAAGCAAGTAAAAATGTACCTGTGGATCCTCAGCCTCATTATTTATTATCATTCTATTGAGGTGTTGGAATTAATTAAAGAATTGGATTTATTATTTAAAAAAAAATGCTACAATGTAAGAGCATATTATTCAAAGTATTGTCTGTCCATCGTTTGCTAAAAAATGTTCCCACATTTTTGGCAGCTCGTCGAACGGCTCGTCTTTTGAGGCAATCCACGAATCGACCCATTTTTTGGTATCCTCGTAAGAAGTGAAGCGCTGCTCAACCAGGGCGTGGATCAACGATCCAGCAGCAGCTCAACACTCTTCTGATTCCACCAAATACAGAACATTAGCTTGGCACCAAGAATATTCGGCTTGGTTGTCGATGTTGATGCATGGCAGATTAATCCCCATGATTGTTTTCGCTTTGGGTTGTCGTAATGAATCCACTTTTCATTGCCAGTTACAACACGATGCAAAAATCTCTTCCGATTATGACGTTGAAGCAGCTGTTCGCAAGTGAAAAATCTCCTTTCGACGTCTCTTGGCTTCAATTCGTACGACACCCAATTTTCTTGCTTTAAAATCATTTCCATGGCTTTGAGGTGTTTGCCAACTGTTTACAAGTCAACTCCCAATGATTCTGACAATTCTTGAAGGGTTTGTCACTAATCTTCGTTGAGTAATGCTGACGAAACCAGTATGGAAATCGATGGAGCATGGTCCCCGTAAGTTTCACAAAGCGTACGATGGGCTTCAGCTGCTTTTTTCTTCAAATGAAAGCACAAAAGCAAATCTTCTAGATCAACTCGTCTGGTCGCGCTGATCAAGAATATATATATACTTTATGGGGTCTACGATGCCTCCTTTAATGCGTTACAAACTTTCAGACAAACTGATAATACGATTTCCCCACTGTGTGTGCACTTCAGGATCCGCATGATAATTTGAATATATTTTTATCCACATCCCATCTTTATCCACATCCCATCTCTAGTATATTTTATTACTATTTAATATGATGGTAAGTTTTGATAGGTTTTTTTACTTTATACATTACCAAACATCAACATTGTTTCTTGAATGAAATCGAGAATTAAGAGGTTTTGTGAAATATTTCGTCTTTGATAATTTCGATTTGTGTTTTTTTATAAACAATGTAGTAACGTTTATTAATATAAAAACCGCACTGTAATGCTCTTTCATTAATATTATACGCCAACGTTATCATGACTATTCATTCAGAGAAAGATAACGAGAGAAAGCTTTATATTCTGTAATTGTCTGAATTAGACATAATTACAAAACAAAAGCGTGTTCTATTTAGTATCTCGAGAGCATCCAGATACAAAATTCACACACGCGCCATTTTTTTATATAATGCAATAAATAAGCATTCACACAGCGTGGTTCTCACATAGGAATTCTAATTACATCACATAAAATTTTTTTTTATTTAATAAGAGTGTTTACTGTAAAGCTTAAAATTTGAGATAACGCAAATTATTCTATAAAAGATGCGCACTCGGCAGTTTCGCAATTTATTTAGTGCACGAACTTGAAATAGTTTGGAAGTTCTTAAAACAAAACTAAAAAAATATGGCACCAACTACGGAAAATTACAATCAGGATGAGTTAGAGGCACCAGAATGGTTAAATGTAAAATTTTTCACTGAAGTCTTACAGTCACACGAAAAGGATGAAGCAGTAAAAGTAAAACATATAAAAATAAGTCCTGCAAGCGCAAAAGGAGATCATTTTGCCAGTGTTATGTTTCGTGCTGTTATTGATTATAGCAATGGAAAAGGCATTGAAGCAACAAAATCCTTGATCATTAAGACAATGCCCGAAGTTGAGGGACACAAAAAGGAAGTTCTAAGTGAAACATATATATTTGAAACAGAGATCGCCATGTACACCGAAGTGCTGCCAAAATTCGAGCAAATATTGCGTGACATAGGCGATGAGACAGTGCTGGGCACACCATGTATCTATCACAGTCTCAGTCCGCGCAAATTGATCATATTTGAGGATCTTTGTGAAAGCGGTTATCAGGTGCTACGTGATCGCGCTGTAAATTTAGAGGAAATACGTGCTGCATATGCAAAAATTGCCAAATGGCATGCTATAAGCTATAAGATCAACAAAGAGGTAAGCAAATTTTAAATTTTATTAGCAATAGATACTTTAGTTTAATAACTAACAAAAATACTTACAGAATCCCGCCCACTTAGATAAATTTATCAATAGTATAGGAACTATGCCAAATTTCAGGGAATTGGACTTCGTTACGAAGGGATTGGATAATTTTATAGACCTAATGGAACGTGAACCTGAATTTAACGTATATAAACCACATTTTGAAAAATTGCGTCCCAAGTTTCTGGACTATGTACAAAATAGCTTCGCAGAGTATCGCAATAATAAGCAAACGGATGCTCACTATGTGCTCTGTCATGGTGATTTCCATTTGAAGAATATGATGTTTAAGTATAATAAATCTAGTGAAGCTTTTGAGGATGTTATGCTGCTGGATTTTCAATTTTCGTATTTGGGTCCAATAGTCAATGATTTGATCTATTCAATTTATATGCTATTTGATGACAAATGTCGTCGCGAGCACAAAGACGAATTGCTTCATTTCTACTTCAACAAATTCCAGGAGACTTTAAAGCTGCTTAAGTTTGAGGGAGAGTTGCCCACTTTAATACAATTTCGGCAACAATTAGTGCGGCATAGAAACTTCGGTAAGTGGTAGTATTAAATTACGTCGAAATATATATATAATAATAATCTTAAAAATATATTTTACAGAACTATTTATGCTCTACACGTTCTTACCATTTTGGTACGCTTTCAAAGATGGCATTGCAGATCCCTCGGAGTTAATGACATCGGATGATTTACGTCGTGATTTGTATAAGAATAAACTATATATCGATGAACTGCATTATTTATTACCACATTACTTACATCTGGGATACTTTGAGAATGCATAGCTGCTAAGAATGTAACACAATTAATAAAATCGCTTGTTTAAAAAGGAACCATTTCAATTTTAGTTAATAAATAGATAATAGATTGTTGCTCCAACTTATCTCACATGCTTGCTAGTATAATACAAAGTATCTCGTTGTTTGAAATAGATAATTATACAATTATTTATATACTGTCGGCTGAGATATGCTATTAATTTACAATTATCATCAACAGAGATTTCCGGCGTGAGTTGCATGCATGACTAGCACATTTTATCAACTAGCTTACCCTGCTATAAAACCTTTATCAACTTGCTTCATATAACGATAAAAATTTGTCTACTACTATATAACTCACTCAACTTACTTAATCATTTAAATATATAGAACTACAGATTAAAACAAAAAATGACGCGGTAGTCGAATTAGCTCGACTTCAAGATACCTTATCGAAGGCCTCATATATGAACCATAGTGATCCGATCTGGATCGTATTTAATTAAAACAAAAATATTTCATTCAAACTGTCACAAATGTTCTCTAGCACTTCATGAGCATCGATGACAGTTTTAAGAGAACACTTCCGGGAGCGCCTCAACTCAATAAACTTTTATTTTGTGGGATTTTTTTCAAATCTCGTGTTTATGTCAACTGCCAAAGGAAACAAATTAAATCCGTCATTGAGTTTATGTTTGTAGAAGTTTCGTTTACAATAGTTAGCGCGCTTGTTTTCGATATTTTCTGCGAGTCACATAGATTATTTTTGCGACTCGTTAACGATATCGCACACAAAAATGAATATCAAAAAAACATTTCCAGGAACGTTTCACGATTTTTTGTCCTTTCGTTGTTTCTTCGTTCATATTTTTTCTTTTTTCTGTGTGTGTTGGTAGCTCTATTTTTGAAAATTTTCAAAAAATTTTGTATGGTGAAGGAAACTGACATTCGAAACATGATTAAATGCGCTGTGTGCAAAGTCTCATAATCTTAACCACCTCAGCTAATAGTAACCAATCTGTTAGAATTGCTAAATGACTGACATTTAGTTCTCGTTGACTGTTGTCGCAAAGACAAAAACAAATTTTTTTTTTTTTCTGTTCTATTTTTAAACTGACAACTTCGTAAACTGCCGAACAAAATTTGTTCATTTTTTGCAAAGAACAAAGAATGTTCAAGAAAAAAAAAACACGAGTGCACAGGCGACAATTGCCGAAAGTTTTGATTTTGTTATTGTGTGCAGAGGAAGTGATTCTCACTTTCTCTTTTTTCCGGTCAATTTTTTTCCCGCTAAACGCTCAAATCTGAGCCCGTTTGCGAGCATTTATCGAATGTTTTTTTGACACTTATTTTTTGCCCGCAAGTACTCGTTTCTGTGGAATGTGCTCTAAGTGCTCGTTTCTTAGTTCCGTGAACAGTTAGAAGTTCATAAAACTCTGCGAACGCGAATGAGGTTAGGCGGTTTATTTTGTATGAATATAATCTTTGGTTTATACATATAAGGAGCCTTTAATAAGGTACACGGTATCTCAAAGTCGATCACACTCGACTGTAGCGTTCTTTTTTGTTTTTTATTTATAGTTTTATACTTAGTTAAAAGAGGAAGTGAGATGAATCGGTTATATTGTAGTAACTACATTTTCGATAATTTTATTCTATAGAGAAATTTCGTTGTTGCAAAACCAGTTATCAAAAGTTCTATGGCAGCGAAACCTTGCTGATAAAAAATGCTAGTCATGTATGCAACTCACGCAAAAAATCTCAGATATAATGATTATAAATTAATAACATGAATCAGCAGATAGTATATAAATATTTGTGTAATTATCTATTTCAAACAATGAGTTACTTTGTATACAGTTTTATGCGTAGAGAACAACAATTTACTATCTATTTATTAATGCGCTGGTCACACGGTCTTATATTTTGTTGTCATATTATATGTATTGGATTTCATGCAACTGTCAAAATATCACATGAAAATATTACTTTCTGATCAAACGAGTGCGCAAGAAATTTGACAGCATTATTTTTAGTGTCAAGCAGTGGCAACAGAATCACATTTACAACACTAGTCTGAAATGGATAACACGATGAAAATTTTTGCTATATTAGCAGCAATTTATGCAGCTAATAGAAAAAATGCAAATAAAAAAAGCAAAAAGCTGAAGAAAAAAGCGTAAAAGTCGTGCACGTAGCATTTGGTGTCGGAAATGATTGCTGCGCCGCAAGGTAATATTTTATAAAATATTACATTGCGCCGATCAACAAGTGCAGAGAAGAAGTGAAACAGCTGATTTTTACTTTTTGTATGTTTTAAAACACTAATCACTGCCTTTTGCAACACTCCGAAACACTGTTAACAAAATGACACTGAAATCTAACACGAAATAGAAACGAAGCTATTTCCAAAAATATGTCGCGCGACTTTGCTGACGAGATATATTTTTTCATGGTCATACGAGGTCGCGCGACTATCATAGCAATCTGACACCAAAATATAAGACCGTGTGACCAGGCCATAACTTATATTAAAATAGTTGCTTTTTTTTATTAACTTTGTTATTTTCTTAGCAGCTATTCATTCTTAAAGTATCACAGGTGTAAGTAATGTGGCAATAAATAATGTAATTCATCGATAAATAATCTATTTTTATACAAATCGCGAGTTGCACCGGCCTTTGTTATTAAATCCGAGGGATCTATGCTGCCATCTTTGAAAGCATACCAACATGGCAAGAAAGTATAGAACACAAATAGTTCTGTAAAATATATTTTCAAGCAAATTATTATATATATTTCGACTTAATTTTAGTACACAACTTACCAAGGTTCCTATGCTGCACTAATTGTTGCCGAAATTGTATTAAAGTGGGCAACTCTCCCTCAACCTTAAGCAGTTTTAAAGTCTCCTGGAATTTGTTGAAGTAGAAATGAAGCAATTCGTCTTTGTGCTCGCGACGACATTTGTCATCAAATAGCATATAAATTGAATAGATCAAATCATTGACTATTGGACCCAAATATGAGAATTGGAAATCCAGCCATCCTTAAAAGCTTCTCTCATTTAAACATCATATTCTTCGCATAGAAAGAGCATATACTGAGCATCGAATTGCTTATTATTGCGATATTATTCGTAGCTATTTTCTACAGAATCCAAATAATTGGGACCCAATTTTTCGAAATGTCGTTTATATACGAGGGCTACTATTTATATTTCGGGAATAGCAAATAATAAAAAAAAATTTTGAACGCTTCACCTGCTTCTTCGGTGCTCGTAAATCGTTAACCACGCAGTTTACCTTTTATGCTCGGGACCAAGAAGAAGTCATTGGGTGTACGGAGGATGAGGACTGTACGGAGGATGAGTCAATAATTCGATGTTTTGACTGCTCAAAAATGCACTTGTTTGACGAGGTGTGTGAGAGCTCGCATTGTCATGGTGGAGAATGATTCGCCTTTGGCGATTGGCTTTACGAATTTCTACGAAAACTTCCGGCAAACAAATGGTCGTGTACCACTCAGAATTGACCGTCCTTCGTTGCTCAAACGGAACAGTGTCGATTGCTGTTTTGTTTCCGGCTCATACGCATATATCCATGATTCGTCACCTGTCACCTGTCACCTGTCACGATTTTATACACGTCTTTTGAAGCACCACGGTCGAACTTTATAATCATTTCCTTACACCAATCGACGCGAGCCTTTTTTGAGCGATTGAAAAATTATGGGGTATCCAACGAGAGCAAATTTTTTTTACAGCTAAGTGTTCATGCAAAATCGAATGTACTGAAGTGGAACTAATATGCAAGGATGCCTCTATCTCATGATGTGTCACATTGCGATCTTGCATTATCAGTTCACGCACTGCATCGATGTTTTTGGGCACAACAATCGATTTTGGACGACCTTCACGGAATGCGTCGTCGACCGAAAGTTGTGAAAAATAATCCAACGAAAACCTTCTCTTGAAATTTCCATATTTTGGCCAAATTGCTTTTCTTAACTCACTGTAAACAAAACAAATAGCAATTGTTCATCAAAACATTGTGAGGACGTTTATGCGAAAAAATGTCAAACTTTCAATTCAGGTTCACGTTCCAGTTGGTCTATAAAATTATCCAAACCAGTCGAAACGAACTCTATTTGTCTGAAATTTTGCAGAGCTCCAAAACTATTGATTAATTTAGCTAAGTAGGCAGGATTCTATAAGTATTTTTGGTAGTTATTAAACTAAAGTATCTATTGCTAATAAAATTTAAAATTTGCTTACCTCTTTGTTGATCTTATAGCTTATAGCATGCCACTTGGCAATTTTTGCATATGCAGCACGTATTTCCTCTAAATTTACAGCGCGATCACGTAGCACCTGATAACCGCTTTCACAAAGATCCTCAAATATGATCAATTTGCGCGGACTGAGACTGTGATAGATACATGGTGTGCCCAGCACTGTCTCATCGCCTATGTCACGCAATATTTGCTCGAATTTTGGCAGCACTTCGGTGTACATGGCGATCTCTGTTTCAAATATATATGTTTCACTTAGAACTTCCTTTTTGTGTCCCTCAACTTCGGGCATTTTCTTAATGATCAACGGTTTTGTTGCTTCAATGCCTTTTCCATTGCTATAATCCATAACAGCACGAAACATAACACTGGTGCCTCTAATTTATTCTGATTCTAATTTTCCGTATTTGGTGGCATTATTTTTGGTTTTATTTTAACAACTTCCAAACTTTTTCAAGTTTACGCAGAAAATAAATTGCCAACTATTCAGCGCGCATCTTTTATTGAATAATTCGGCCTATTTAAAACTGCGTGTTATCTCAATTTTAAAGCTTTATAGTAGTGAGTTAAAAACAAAGGTTTTGTACTAAATATACTATACGCGGTGAGTTAAAAACAAAGGTGATTTTTCAAATTTCGTTGGCTGCGTACATTCGATTTGCGATTCTTTTACTGGTTTTTATGCTGGTACACATGTTCCCAAAAAAAGGTGCAAAGGTTGCTTTGAAGTTTGTTTTTCATACGAAGCACTTTTCTCAATGTGTGAACTTTGACCACGAATTTGGCCCCCTTGCAATTCGATTTTCGCAAAACGCCATCTTATTGCACGATTGTCTCATCTTTGTTGTGTGAACATTTCAGCCTCCTAGGTCTTGCAATGATCAGTGAGTCAAGTCAGTCAGTCAGTCAGTCAGTCAGTCAGTCAGTGAATGCGGACAAAGAATTTTATATATATAGTTATATATATAGACTATATAGTAGAAAAACAAAAATCATTATTGTCGAAGACGTGTCTGTCTAGACACTAAAAACTCGGAGAATCTAAATCTAAACTTGGATAATGTTACTCTTCTATTCTCTTTTTAAGCATATCTTTCAGCGTATCATTTACATAGGGTAACCCTATACAAATTCTACCATCAATTTTGTAACTTTTGTATAAAAAGAGAACTAATTTGTATTTGTTGTTAATTAAATACAATTAAAATATGCCTCATATGTATATCTAAATTAGATCACTATAGGGTTAATCCCACCAGGAATGTAGTTCGTGGGCTCTCTCCTTCGCATCGAACAAACGCTGATATAGAATTGTAAGTATATATTTCTTCTTTCCTTAAAAAGATCTGTTTGTATTGACGCGTGCTTAATAAAAAAAAAATAAATAAATTACAATCTTCCATGTACCTCTAGACATCGACCGGTATTTAAATTTATTTGAGTTTTTACACAATCATAATCAGTTTGTATGAAAGTTTGTATTGCATTAAAGCAGGCATCGCATACCCTATAAAATATATTAGTATATTCTTGATCACACCTCGACGTGACAATTGTTGCGTATTTGTTGGAAATCATTTTGTATGATATGCAGCTGATTGCGTCAAATTGACATGCCACGTCCACTATTTGGAATCATACAAACCCTCTATACACTTTTTTGTATGAAAAACCTTTCATTACAGGCAAAATAAACATAAAATGATGCCTTCTCATTTTAAAGCTATTCATCTTTAGATGTACACAATCTATAATTTATCAAAATCGGTTGAATATTTTGCGCATAAAAGACTTAAATAATCGTCACTCACACAATGAACCCAACACATATAGGCTTTACAAGATATACCAACGTATACACACACAAACTTTTTATTAACTTTGAGAGCTTACAAATATTATTCTGTTGATAAAAACTTAAATCAAAATAATGGAAAAGAAAATACGGAGTATGTAGAATGTTTATATTAAAAGAAATTTTGCTCATATTTGTCAATGTGTTTTTTATGTGTTTTTGCGCCATTTTTCGACTTTGCTCGTATTTTCATTTTTTGTAGGTGAGGTTGAGTTCGTCTATGAAAAGCTACTCGGTATTTCGAGCTGGATTTTTCAACAACTGAAGGCAATACAGTTTAAGCACGGAGAAAAAGGATGAAATTAATAATAAAGTAAAGAGCTTTTACCGACACATCCAAAAATATTTGGAAAAATGCTGCAGAAGTATGAGCAAATTTAAGAAAAAGCATAACAAATGAATTTTGTCCAAAAGTTAATACAACGTCGTCATCAAATGCTAAGGCGTCAACATCAAGATCAGTTGGATGCCCACCGATTAAATATGCAAATGCAGGACCCCGTCTGAAGATAAAATTGGCATCCGATTTAGCTGGTAATCATGGCCACAACATATCTCTTCTTCTGCAGTGTCGGCCGAAAAATCTAACGAAATAGTTTATATGGTTTATATGGAACTACCCCAAAGTGTGGGCGGGACACGCCCATTTGTATATTTATATGAAGCGGTTGTCCACCAAAATCCACCAAATAGAGTTTCAAACTAATATTGATTTAAATGAAGAATTTTTTCATAGCAAATACAAAATTGCACGGTGGGTTTATATGGGGGCTACCCAAAAAAGTGGGCGGGCCACGCCCATTAGTCTATGTATGTTCAGCGGCTGTCTGTAAAAAGGCACAATATCGCATTTAAACCTTATATTGACTTTAATAAAGAAGTTTTCATACAAAAAGTCAAAAGTGGGCTGTAGATTTGTATGGGGGCAACCCCAACCAGTGAACGAGTCTCACCCATTAATGTATATATCAAGCATACGTCCACTAAAAGTTATCATATCAATTATTTAGTTGATATCGACTTCAATAAAAAAGTTTTGCATACAAAAAGTCGAAAGTGGGCGTTGGGTTTGTATGGGGGCTACCCCAAAAAGTGGGCGTGTCAATCTTCATACTCTATTAAACTGCAATAAAAAGAAGTGTATGTGCAAAATATCAACTGAAAAATTATATGAATGTATGCTAGCATAATGGATTACGGTTCAAAAATCGATAGAAGCGATTGTATCTTATATAGGCGGTAAGAGTAGGCGTGGTCAGATCGGTATGAAATTAATATATTTATATATATTCATGTTCATCGATACAATTATGTGTACCAAGTTTTAAGTCCCTAGCTTTATTATTTTAATTTACGTCAAAAAATCGGTTGTCTGCCCCGATGGTGTGCACCGTTACGAAACGACGCAAATACTCATCCGGATTGCGGTTTCGAACGATATTAATTACAATTGGACATTGGACCTCGTTTCAGTTTATACTTCAAACTTATTCACACATAAAAGTCTTAAACGGACAGACTTCATCTAACACATCCAATTGACATCAAAATTGGCGAGCTGAGTGCTCAGATCAAATAAATTGTATTCTATTTGAATTGAAATCAGTTTAAAGACTCGTGTGAGATAAAAAAAAAACACATGCGACCTAATGAATATGTAACGGCTGCATAAACCAAAACTTTTTACCAGAAATTTGATCTATATTTCTAATATGTGAAACAGCTATTTTGCAGTACTGCGTTTTGTGAAAATTACCTATTAAATTACTGTGTACCTACATGCTCTATTCATTAGCTGACTAATATATTGCAAAGTACTTATCTTCTATTTATTGTAGGAGTTTATGAATTTCAGTAAAGCTTCGTGCATGTATCTCAATACTTAATTTCAATTTGTATCTTTTGGTGGACATGGTAGACCATCAAATATATCAGGCATTTATTTCCCATACTGCGTTACAAACTTTATAACTAATTTAATATACTCTTCATATGTGAAGTTAAAGTAAAAACCGACGGAAGAGTACAGAAATAAAATAAAAATACACATTTCGTATTTGTTTTGCTAGCAAAATTCGTCAGTGTCAACAGATAATTAAAAGCTTTTAACAAGCAGAATGTGTCAACTTAAATAAATTTAGCTGAGTCACGAAGAAACCTAGCGCAACAATTTTAACTGACAGCCATATGTGTTGATTATAAGTTAATTGCAGTTCAAAGGTATTGTATACAATGAAAATGCTTTGAGCACATGCAGATGAGTGTGTCAGAAAGGGCGAGCACGATAAGATGAAAGAGAAAGAATAACCTGTATGACTACTTTTGAAATTTTAAAAACAAAGCAAGCTTTTACAAAAATAACAAAAAGTTTATTCATGTACCTTAACAAAAACGATAATATTGTATAGTGTGTGGGTGAATTAGTTCTCTCACCTTTTTTTGTTTCGAAAATTGAGACTTTATTGTAAAAAATATTGGTTCCAAATTTATTGCATTGCTAGGCAATACTTTTTCCCATCTTTCTGGTAACATACAGTTTCCGTTTCGAAAGAACTGTTCGTATTTTGAGGCTTATCACGAATCGAAATAAATTTTTGCTTACTCGTAATAACTTGAGTTCGGCACAGCCACTTCCAAAAATCATTGATTGGAATAAGTGTTAAACGATCGGGTACGATTTTCCAGTTGAGCTACTTTTTTTTGGATACTAAGCGTAATGGTATCATTGAGTTTGGGTTGCAATACAACCGCTGTAACCGCTAAATGCAGACAATATTGCCTCCATTACCATGGATTTTCGGGTTTTCTGTCGATGTTGATGCATGAGCGGGCTCCACTCCACCATTTTGATGCATGAGATAATCGTCGTGGAGCCATTTTTTAAACCTAGTCAAAATACGATTACATTTAGCAAGTTTGAAGAGGGTCGTCCAAGTATTACGTAATGCTAAGAGTTGAGTGGGTACTCAAATTTTTACGAAGTGTTATAATAAGAGAGGTGAGGATGATTAAGTTGTTACGTAACATCCAACAATAATTATTATCAACAGCATTTGTAAACGGTGAGACCAATAACGGGCATCATTTAAATCAATGCTGTATCATGCTGGCGGTCCCCAAGGCAGTGTGCTTGGACCCGTGCTTTACTTGATATACAGACGACACCACTGCCAGCTGCAATGACATTCGTACAATTTTTCATTGTTTCTTACAAATTATTGACAAAGTGTTACAAGGGGAAGGGGGCAGAGAATTTCAAAGTAGGCTTATTTTGTATACATTACGATATTTTCACGTACAAAATAGTTTTTTAAAGTCGATATACCGTCTGATTAAATCGGTAATTTTTGTTAAGTTGGTTGTCACTCTAATAGACATGCAAGCCTAGTTTGAGCGGGATGCGATAATTAGTCTATGTTTGAAAGCTGCTTATTTACGACGCGAAAAGTTTGTATGGCGATTTTTAACATAGAAAAAAAATTGAACAGCAAGTTTGCTTGAAATTTTGTGTTTCCAATGGAATAGCGGCAACGGAATCATCCAAAATGTTACAAAAGTGCTATGAGGACTCGAGAACGCAAGTATTTGAGTGGCAAAAAGCATTCAGTGAGGGTCGTGAAATCGTAGAAAACTTGCCTCATGCAAGTCGTCCATCCACCTCTGTTAACGACAAAAACTTCGAAAAAGTGCAGGAAATTGTGTTCGAAAATCATCGTGTTTAGTAAACTAAACTGTAAAACTTTATTGAGCATGTACCAAAAAAAAAATAAATCGTTCAGGGTGAATGGCAAAATTCTTTGAGAATGTTGAATGTTATGGGAAAATGTACAACAAAAATTTATTACATTCTCAACATTAACCGAGAATGTTGTGCCATTGGAAAGAACCTAGAATTTAATCCTTTGTTATTTCTAATCTGACATGCTTATTCATCATTTTATGCTACTGCAATCTAAACAGCGGGAACTAATTAATTTTCCCATTAATAAAACGGTAATTTTCTTTTTTCAATACAGACTGTAATATTTTTCTCGAATACTTCTCAATTAATTCTCAAAATAACCTAAATGTAAATATTTTGGCAGTATTTTATGCAGTTCCTCGACGTATAATTTATTATCATACAATTGCCGTCTTTTTTCTGGGACTGTCATAACTTCAACAGGATCCATTTTACCCGTTTTGAAAGCATACCAAAATGGCAAGAAGGTGTACAGCATAAACAGTTCTGAAATATGAAAAATAATTTAATTAATTAATCTATACTCGTATAAGCAATATCAGGTTGTACAACTTACCGAATTTTCTATGCTGCACCATTTGCTCACGGAATTGTATCAGTGTAGGCAGTTCACCTTCAACTTTAAGCTGTTTCAAAGTTTCACGGAAAGTATTAAAGTAATAGTAGATGAGCTCATCTTTATGATTGAGACGCAAATCATTATCCAGTAACATATATAACGAATAGATTATATCATTCACAATGGGACCCATATAGCAGAACTGGTAATCAAGCAGCATAACATCCTCAAATATGCCACTGGATTTATTATGTTTAAACATCATATTCTTGACATGATAATCACCATGGCAGAGCACATAAAGCGCATTTGATTGTTTATTATCACGATATTCAGTGAAACCTTTGATAATAGGCTCCATGAAATTTGGCTGCAGTTTTTCAAAATAAGGTTTGTATTCCTTTAACGATGGTGTGCTATTCAGCAGATCTATAAAGTTGCTCAGACCACGTAACGTAAATTCACCTTCAGCAAAAGTTTGCATGGTCATAAGGCTGTCTCGATATTTATCAAAAAAGGCGGGATTCTATAAGTGTTTGGTATAGTAAGTAAACTAAAACGTTTGACGATCATAATATTTTAGTTAGGCTTACCTCTTGTTCAATCTTATAGCTGACAGCATGCCATTTGGCAATTTTAGCATATGCAGCACGTACCTCCTCCAAATTTACAGAACGTTCTCGTATTACTTGATAACCGCTTGCACAAATATCTTCGAAGATGATAAACTGACGTGGACTTAGACTGTGATAGACATATGGTAGCGCCAGCACTGTTTCATCACCCAATTCACGTAAGATTTTCTCAAATTTTGGCAGCACTTCGGTATACATGCCAATTTCCGTTTCAAATATATGCGAATCACTGAGCGAATCCCTCTTGATTCCCTCAATTTCGGGCATTGTTTTAATAATAAGGGACTTAGCATCCACACCTTTGCCGGTGGTATAGTCTATAGCAGCACGAAACATGACGCTTGCAAAATGATCTCCTTTGGCTGTGGCGGGTGAAAAGCTGCAATGTTTCACTTCAATATCTTTATCATTCTCATATTTTTGTAGCACTTCGTTGAAGAATTTTGCATTCAGCCATGCTGGTGCCTCCAGTTCGTCTTCATTGTAATTTTCAGTACTTGGAGACATAATTATTAACTTTTTTTTTTTTTGTTCAATATTGTTGTAAATACGCGTTCAGTTCGGTTTCGATACTAAACTTTAAAAGTTTTGTACGCTTTTATTTTAAATAGAAAATATGCTTGTTATCTAAAATTAAATATGGGTTGGTATATAAATTAAAGCTTTGAGTGTTTGACGCTTCGATTGTTGGAATTGTGAAATGATTTCTCAAAATTTACTCAGCAAACGCCAATTTGTGCGTTTGTTCAAAGCTTTTATTGTTTGAGTATCTTAATCTTCATATATACTCGTTTATTGTATGAAAGATGAATGATAATGGCTTTGTAATTCTATATATTTTACGTATTATTGTTACGTATAATGGTTGATTAGAAAAATTGTTTTGATAAATATAACACACACACTAATGCACTCAATAACGATAACGTTTAACAATACTTTGCGTATTGAGTTTGAATATCAAACTGATTTCAAATTCATTCTAGAGATAAGAAATACATAAACGGTTTACACCCGGTTATCTTGTTGGATTTAATCATTTAAGTTTAATGTGTTAGCAAATATATAAGGGGGACTAACAAAAGTCTGGTTTGTTGCTTAGAAAAAAACAGATACAAATAACTCTCAAACTCACACTGGTGTTTAATTTGACTCCTCTTTTAAATAGTTTTTGGATATCTTAGAAACACTAATACTTACAGAGCTGAAACTTCTTCTTTTTTTTTAATAAATAACTTAACAAACAACAAACATCTGCCCACACCCAACATTTCGTCCGTATTTAGTGATTCTCCAATTGACCCTATTACAAGGTCTGTCACAAAATGATTTCGTGATTTGTACTCTCGTACAAACGGACTGTTAGATATAAATTGAAAACCGTAACTTCACATTTACATTTTGATCAAAGTTTAGAAGCAACTATTGTCTCATGCATGCCATAACGCAACAGTTTGGTAGTTCTTCTTAGTAGGTACATTATGAGAAAGTAGTTAGTTTGAAATAACATCATTAGCAAGAAATTGTTAAGGATCATAAGGTAAAAACTGTTTCAGTTAAAATAGTAGTAGTATATCCCATTCGCAATTTGTCCTTCAACAACTTAAAATAATTTACAGTGTCGTGGGTTGTACTCCGTAAAATAAGTTCATTTTCTCTCCTAAATTTGATATTCGAAAATGGTGCTTTTTCGGGAATACTGAAACTAAGTGGAGTTGAACTAATACAATAAAATTCAGGTAGTGTTTGTAGTGCTTAGTCAATGCGGTTTAGTTTTTATCTGCTAGCAGATTATGTAAATACTCTGGAATTCATTTTCACAATATATCTATTAGAGCCATGCATGAATGCGGGCAAAACGGCAAATGGCAGATTCAAACAAAAATGAATTCGAATGAAGAAAGTGCACATTCGTGAATGAGTTTCCAAAGTTCACATTTAATCTAATTCAATCGAAGCTTGTGAATTTTTAATGTTTGCATGCTTATGAAGTTAAATGTCATGAATGGCGTTTATCATGAACCTTACCAGTAAGTATGTTAATAATTTCTGCCCGGATGTTGGCCTACAGGTCTGCCTGCAATAGATTTACCAGTTGAAGTTTTGTGCAACAGTCGCAAATAATATGGTTTGCGAAGGTATTCAGTGTTTTTTTTTTAGGACGTGTGGTTTTCAATCTGGCAACACTGTTTTCGGCAGCTGTTTTTTGGCAGCAGTCTCTTAATTTATGTTCAGTTTGGTTTGCCATTTCATAATGAATAGACTTACTCCGGAACAACGTTTGCAAATCGTACAAATTTATTACCAAAATAATGGTTCGGTTTGCGCGACGCATCGCGCGCTGCGTCCAATATTCGGTCGACATAATCGCCCAGCAGAGTCGGTAATTCGAGCAACCATGCATCGGTTTCGCACCACGTTTACTCTAGTGGATAATGCGCATCCTCAGAGACGCCGTACAGTGCGCACCGAAGACGCTATTACTGCTGTCTAGCAGAGTATCACAGAAGACCCGAATGAGTCCATCCGCCATCGCGCGCAACAATTGGAGCTGTGTCCATCCACTTTATGGAAGATTTTGCGGAAGGATCTTGTTTTGCAGGCTTACAAAATCCAACTCGTGCAAGAATTGAAGCCGTGCGACCATCAAGCGCGTCGCACGTTCGGTGAATGGGCTCAAAATGAGATAGCCACCGATCCCGATTTTCACAAGAAAATTTTGTTCAGCGATGAAGCTCACTGTTTGTTGGATCGGTACGTTAATAAACAAAATGATAATCCACAAGCCATTGTGGATTATCCGTTACATCCTCAAAAAGTCACTGTTTGGTGTGCTCTGTAGGCAGAAGGAATCATTGGTCCATATTTCTTCAAAAATTAAGCCAGCCATAATGTTACAGTCAGTGGGGAACGCTATAGAGCCATGATTAACGACTTTTTCGTGCCTGAATTGGAAAATGTTGATGTGGACGACCTTTGGTTCCAACAAGACGGCGCTGCATGCCATACAGCCAACGAAACAATCAATTTATTGAAGGAAACTTTTGGTGAGCGCATTATCTCGCGTCGTGGGCCTGTGGCGTGGCCTCCAAGATCGTGCGATTTAACACCGCTGGTCTTTTTTTTGTGGGGTTATGTGAATTCGCTTCCGCGGCGCCCACTTGCCCGAAATCATTTTTGAAACATAATGGCAAACCCTTTATCTTTATAATAAAGCTAAATTCTTGGCCACAACATTAAATTATATGCGTTTTATTTCTTCTTGAAAACCACACGTCTAAAAAAAAACACCCGCTATAGACCGTTATTTATATAACTGAGCTTTTCTAATTGTAAAACAGTGAATATCTTTATAATTATGTAGAGAAACGTATTTGTTGTCGTACAGAATAAACTCTATTTTAAAACCCAATAAAATCTGATCTGATTGGAAAATAATGATCAAAAGCCATCTATCGATGTTCATTTGAATTGGGTCAATTAGTGTCTCAGCAAGACTTTTCTCTAATACTGGCAATCCAGTCACAACGAAGTTGCTCTTGACAGCTACACGTTTTCTTTAGATTTTAGAAAGTAACTTCTTTCGTACATTCTTTGTAGCTAGCGAATTTTGAAGGAAAATGTAGTTCTATAAGTTGATTTCCCTTTAACATCTTTGGATCTTTAAGACTGGAAAAGTATTTGCTAAACTAGTTTATATTTTTTAAGGTAATTTTCCAAATAACTGGCGTATTCTAAAATCTACAAATACAAAATACAATAAAAGCTTTTATACTAAGTGACTTTGATGCAACCGGTTCTCTAAATACCAGTGTCATCAATCAAACAGAGTTGTCAGTTCTCGACAATGTATGTTGTATATATATGCATAAACGATGTTTTTCTAGAGGTGTAGAACTTTAATTTAAATGAATTGTATGAACGAACATGTTGACCTTAAAATGGAGGTAGCGCACGTTAACATTCCTGAACTGAACCACTATTTTCGAAATAAATTTTCACAATTTGCAAGTATTATTCTCTCATAAGTCTATTCATGATAAAGTGGTAAACCAAAATGGGCACAAATAACAATAACAGCGCTGTCAGATCTGATCAATTTATGACAGTTTAATCACCGTCGGAAAATAGAACCTCCAAAAAAAACAAACCATTTATCTGTAAAACGTGAAGGTCAACTGATTTACTCGCTGATGTATACTATTGTATCTAGATATCAAATATGCTTAAATGTTTCATTAAAAAAAAAAAAAAAAAAAAAAAAAAAACTTACACACTGCACTTTTTCTGTCGCTGACATCTAATTAGAATTCGCAAACAGCATCGTCCCACTACCTCTGACCTATGCTGCAGTTAGTACATACAAAACATACCACAGTTGATGCAACAAAATCCTTGAAGCATTAAATTTTTGTGGCGCCGCCAATTTACGATTAGGTCAGGTTAGCAATCCGCTTCACTCCTTGCAGTTTATTGCAGTTCGAAACGCATAAAATCAGCGCAGCGCGTTTGCGGTGAATGTGCATACATGACGACGTCGACAATTGTGATGTCTCGCAGTATGGTATCTACAATAGATACGAGTAGATACAAATGTATCTACACATGTTCGTTCTGTTTGCTATTCCGATTGTAACAGTGCGCCAAAGAGTGTGCGTAATGGAGAAAAAGTGAAGCAGAGAGAACGATACAAGTGCATGTGTCTCTGCGAGTGTAACTGATTGGGATTACGTGTACCAAATACAAAACCAGGTGTAACTAGTTTAGCTACAGACAGCTATAGCCTGGGAGTTGAATAGACCGATACACAGACGGACAGACAGACAGACAGACAGACAGACAGACAGACAGACAGACAGATAAATGTAAATAAGCATGAAAGCCTCAAAGAGACATTGCAATAACAACAGCCACAATCATTTTGCAAAACTTTGAGGCAAGTACCAATTGGTTTTGCTAATTCTTTTACACTACTTAAATAAGCTAAAGAGAATTGTATAACAGTTTCCACATGAACTTTGATTGCCCAAGCATTTAGACAAGGTGAGTAGTTGTTGTGTAGTTCAGCTGGCAACTGTTGTAAACAGTTTTCATCTCATCTTTATAAATATGTATGTACAGTTTTCTTAGCTCTGAAGACTGTAGAAGTCACCTTTTATGAAATTCAATGAAAGCACTGAATGGCAAAAAGTCTTCCAATTTCAATTTGCAGAATGTCAAAAGTTCTGAAACGACATATGGATTTTATATCGTACATTACTACATAAAATCCATATGTCGTTGAAGATTATCTATCAGCACTAATGACCAAGTCTGATTACTGACAAACAAACTCCGACCCTATTAAGACTTTTGCACGGCTACCAAGCGTCAACTATTTAGTAGGGAAATAATAAACAATCAAGTTCAAAAATGAATCCGTGATTTTCTTATTTTTGTTTGGATTAAACAGCATAAACAGCATTATTAAACAACAAATGTCATCTCCCATCATATTCTCATTGTACTGTCCTTGGTAACGGCGTTCAAAGTCCATTACTTCTTAATGAAAACGCTCTCCTTGCTACTCCGAGTACGCACCCATATTATCTTTAAATTGTTTCAGGTGACCATGTAGCATATGAAGGAACATCCTGCAGCCCATAATTTTAAAGCTTTCAAGCATAGTTTCAATGCAGGTCACATTTTATATGCAACGGCGGCGTCAGCACATTCTTAGGCTCTACAACTGATTCTCACTTGAGAGTATGTTTTCCTATCTGAAACTCGACTCTATGGTCTGACCATATACGCTGTTGGTAATGTACTGAATTTGCGCTACTATCCCAAAGGCAAAGATGACAAGAAGATTTAGTATACCTGCCTTGCATTTCAATTAGAAAACCAACCATCTTGAAAACTCCTATTTTAATCTATATATTTTAATTTTCCAATATCGTAATTTCACACTATCGTAATTATCTTTAAACACTACAGAATGTGCCACGGGAAGACTAGGAAGTTGATGGAGAATGAAAGGTGAAAGATGAATGAAAGAATGAAACTATTTTTGAAGTAGTAACTTTTATTGCAAAACTCCATTTGTTGAAAACATTGCATAACGAAATAGTTACATGCATACGGAAAAATTTAGTTTTAGGTACTCTTTCAACTGATTCTAGTTCTAAGATATCTTTAGTCTACGTCGAATTACTGATCAAAATGCTGAATATGTACAATCTATAAGCCTCTCCCAATTATTTTGAAGTTATATTTGAAACATATTAAAGCTTCGCTTCCTCCGATGTAACCGTTTTCTCTTTGCTTTCATGAAGTACTGCTTCTGAAGGATGGCAACTGTGATGACTTCACTAGTCAAATACTTAAAAATTGAGTGAATTTCTTTAAAAAAAACCAACATTTAACTTATTTTTTCTGCACTATTCCTAAAAGTCGTGAGGGTCCTTATTATAAATAAACAAAGTAAATGAGTCATAATATAAACAAAACACGACTGGAGTTGTAAACCTTAGTTAGTTCCACTGAGCTGGGTTTGCTTCATATTATCATCTTTGAAGTGTATAGCAGCTTCGTCATCACTGAACTTAAGAACTTGCTCGTTTATTTGCCAATGGCAGTGATTGGTGGTTTGCGTACAAATGATTTTTGAATAAAAATGCTTAAATAAATTGGCCAACTGGTATTTAGAGAATCTATGCTCCACTGTGATTTACTCTACATACTTGTACTCGTATATGGTACAATAGCAGCTTACTACGTTATATTGAATGCAGTTTAAAATCGTTTTACTATTTTTTGTTCACTTTAATTTTGGTACACTTATTGTTTTTGCCATTCCAAGTGTAACTGCAAATCCCCAAAGAAGCACGAACAGTTCTTCAGTTAGAGCTAACTACAACACATCATGCATTCACTACTCCTACTACAACTCCTTCATTCTTGAGCTACTTTACCGCCTCAAGTTGGGCTTTGTTTTGTCTGTTTGTTTGTTCGTTTGTTTGTACATTCGTTGTATGCGACTTTGCCTGCTTCCGTTTCCGCTTTTGCTGTGAATGAGTGTTATTGGTATTGGTGTGTATCTGTGTGACTGTGCCAGTGCCAGCACCAGTTTTTGTGTGTATGTTGTATATCAATTGGTCAACACAATGAGGGCTTTGTGGTGTCGGTCTCTTTGTGGTCTCAATTGAACAGTGTTCGTTCAGTGTGTCTCGAGCTTTGGCTTCAGTTTCAGTTGCAGCTACAACTCCTAACTACTTCTACAGGTTCAGTTCCAGCCTCAGTTTCAGTTTGTATCTGAGCTGCAGTGTTAAGCATTTCAAGTGCAAATTGTGATATTCAACGCTACGCTACGCTACAACTCTTGTATTGTTCTTCATTTCTGCTGTTGTACTGTGTCATTCTATTTGGTCCTTCATGCTATTACGTGTAAAAGTGCTCAGTAGCATGCTCAGTTCCGCTCGCCAGCTATTGTTGCCATTGGCATTTTCATCGCCTTACAATGAGCCAGTTGTGCACGCTTCCGTTTTAATACTTGTCCGTTTGTTTGCTGTTGTTTTAATACCATTTATACATAGTGTAGAGACGGTATTATCAGTTTGTTGGAAAGTTTGTAACATATTGAAAAAGGTCATGGAAAACTTATAAAAAACAATGCAGAGATTTAAAATATGCACGCTGAGATGAGTCGATCTTGGCATGTCCAACTGTCTGTTTCTATGCATGGTACTCTTATAGGTTTTGAGATATTAAGCTGAAATTTTAAATTGATGTGAAGTACTAACGTGATATATATATATATATATATATATATATATATATATATATATATATATATATATATATATATATATATATATATATATATATATATATATATATATATATATATATATATATATATATATATATATATATATATATATATATATAATAATAGATATGATATAAAGCACGCAGCCAAAATTCGAGTTTTTATGTGGAGAATTTTTGACTTTGATGCAGGTGTTACTACGATAAAACAAATAATCATAAAATATCCATGCTTCCTTCAGTTATATCACTGTGGCATATAGAACCATATATATTCTATATTGTGATAATATTGGGTAGAGGTGTTTTCAATACACTAGTTTACAAACAAATTTCATGTACTTTTAAAGCGACTGTTTGTGCCATACTATGTACGAGTATTATGGCTCACAAAACTCGTAAATCATAATAAAAAATTGTTCCATTTAATTATCTCCTTCATTTTTCAGAGATACTTTCACATTACAATAAAAGACAATAAAATGTCTAACAATCGCTTTTAACATTTTTTTCCAATTGGTTCCGTTGCTTACGTGTTCTAGGTGAAAATATACGAAAAATATCGAGTTTTGGGCCAGAAAAATTCAAAAATAGAAAACGTCACATTGTGTCCAATTTCTTATTTTTTAAGTATAGATCGGACTTTTATGAAGACAACAAGAAAATCTATGGATAAATACCGAAATACATAGCATTTGTTTATACTCTGCCCCTAATTCTTATAGACCTTTACAGATCACTGGATTTATAAAATCTAAATTTCTTCGTTGACAATATTGAATTATATTGTGGGATTCAATTTATCTGAATATTATTTTTGTTACGAAGAGATCCGATAAAGTATTTTTGCTATGAGGGTTGCCTTTTACATTGTGTTCCTTGGTAGTGTTAAGTGTTGTTAGGCGGCAGTTGACATTTCCATTGTAAAGTTTGTCATTTTTTAGCATAAACGTACGCAGAACGCTATTTCCATTTCCACGACTTTCCATGTTATTGAAGCTTTTAAACAGCTCATTTTCGAGGTACCTTCTCTGAGTGTCAAAATTGCTTCAAAAATTTGATATGAACGCATGCAAAATTGTATTGAACTTCATGCAGTATATTTAAAAAAACACTAAAGATATTTTCACTCATAGATTACTGTTTTTTTTTTCTTTTTTAAGCGCACAGTGTAGAAGGCAACTGTCGTAAGTATACTGTTAAATAACTCGACAAAATGAATTGCATATGTCATGTTTGTCTATAAGTCTCTATTTTTTTTGTTTAGTAATATACTAGTTCAACAGTTTCCGTCGAATCGTTTAAGATCCGTAATATGTTTAGGGGTAGCCTCTATATAAACACAACGCCCATATATCGGCTATTGAACGAACAATTTTTTATTAAAGTCAATATCCACTTGAAAATCAGAAAAATGGCTTAAATGGACATAGACTTAATACTGGGTGTCTCAAAAGAAAGTTCACATTTGATTTGCTGATTGCGTAAACGCAACTATTCCTTCCGAGGAGTGCGGAGGGTATGTCAATCGGTAGCCTATCTTTTGGGAATATAGTCGCTATGGAGCGTTTCTCGAGAGCGGACCGTGCTTTGTGCGTACGTGAGTTTTACAAAAACGACTGTAGCGCGTAGCAAATTCTGCAGTATTCGACATGTTCGTCATTTAAATGATGCGCCAAGCCTCTCGACCTATTGCAAAATGGGTCGAGAAATTTGAATAAACCGGTTCAACGCTGGAAAAATCAAAATCCGGGCGTCCAAGATCTTCGAGAACGTTCGAAAACGTAGACATTGTTACTCAGTCTGTTCGTGACAACGCGGACCTTTCGATTCGGAAGCGTGCTGTTGCTTTAAATGTTCCGCATTTTACACAAAGATTTAAAGCTGCATCCCTACAAAATTCAGTTGGTGCAAGAATTAAAGCCTCAGGATGCTGGGCAGTGGCTTGAATTCATAAACCAGATGATTGTGCGCTTTCCAACGTTTACCAACTTCTTGTTTTCGGATGAAGCTCATTTCCATCTTAATGGACATGTAAACGAGCAAAATTACCGCCACTGGAGTGCAACCAATCCAAAACACAAACATCAGAAACCCCTACATTCGCCCAAAGTGACCGTATTTGCTGTGATTTCGGCGCGAGCAATTATCGGCCCTTACTTTTTTGAAGATGAAAGGGAACGCACAGTAACAGTGAATTCAGAGCGTTATGTGGAGATGTTAGACGACTTCTTAGTGCCTAAACTGCAAAACTTTCCTGGCTATAACCAAAGAACATGGTTCCAGCAGGACGGGGCAACTTCACACACGTCCAACAGATCTCAACCACTAGTTCATGAAATTTTTCTTGGCAAATTGATCTCCAGGAGAGGTGACATAAATTGGCCTCCACGAAGTCCCAATTTTACCCCTATGATCTTTTTCCTGTGGGGTTACGTCAAATCTAAAGTTTACGGCAACAAACCGACTGCATCGACATCACGGAGAATACCCGTCGAGCCGTCATAGAAAATTTTAGTGCTCGATTAAATGAATGCCGTGAACGCAACGGTTTACATTTGGACAATATCATTTTTAGGAAATAAATTCCCAAAGTGTGTATTTTAATATGTAATAAACATTTTTTCAATAAACTACTTACTTTTTTTATCGATTTTTTAAATGTGAACTTTCTTTTGAGACACCTTGTATTGATTTTACTATGCTGAAAAGCACTACTGTCCAATTACAGGTTTTTAAATGGAAAACCATTTTATTGAAACCCATATAAACTTTAAATGCAATATGGTGTCTTCTTATTGGCGAACGGTTTACATACACTTTCACGGCTTTAAAGTGAGCCGAAGTTTCTACACAAAACGCTTTGAGCACTTTGTGATTTTTGTGGGTAAAACTTTCTAATTTGATATACATATTTTGCAACAAGTGAAAAGTATTAATGATTCGGTTCTACCGATTGTTGCACTTGATTCAAAATTATTTGTGATTCTTTTCAATTTTTCTTGCTATATTTTTGTTATGCTTTTTATTTTCAACTGATCAGCATATCCTTTGCAATTGCTTGGTTTACCCTGGCATTCAATTCAATCCGATTTGATTCGATTCGATTCGATTCGATTCGATTGTTTACTATCGCATTGCATCATGCATTCAATGTTTTAAATTAGTTTAACAGCTTTTTGCTGATTGACTGACCGCAATCTCTACATTTCATCTAAGTGAATGACAACTAATTTAGCATATTTTAATTGAATTGAATTTTCTAATTTAGAGTTATACATATATATTTTGCTCTTCGGTTATTTAAGTTATATGTTTTTATTTAAATACAAAGCGCATAAATTACATACATGTATGTACATATGATTTAATTTTTTAATTCATTGCATTGCACTACGTGCGCATATTGTTGTAACTGTCATAAACATTAGTGACTGTCATAAATAATTTGCTTATATGCGTACATGTATATGCACGCTCTATTTGTCTCTATCACAGCGTAATCGTGTCATCTCTTTTACGCACAATTTAATGGCGCCCGAGTTTTTTTTTTTTTATTTTTGCCCCCGGTGTTTTTTGTTGTGTAAAATTTTTTTGTATGTCATGTCGCAAACATTAACAGCGGAAACAGGATGTGCACAACGGCATAAATCACAATTTCACCAAAACACACACATAGAAGTACGCCATTTTGTCTTAACTAGTTTGTTGCTCAATATATTTTACAGAATCGTTGGGTGTTAATAATTACTAGGTATGTAAGCACATATGTACAAGTTTATAAAAGAGTGCGTAATTGTATTGAAATCGGTTGAGCGCGCATTTGTGTCAATTGTGTGCGTGTATATAAATTAATTAATGCACGGTGATTAATGGGTTAATGTACTGCCTTACAGTGCTTTGTGAGTATCTGTCAGCTGCAACCGAATGCCAACAAAAAAAAAAAAAAATTGTATTAATTACATAAAATATTGTGTTATAATTAAATAATAGATTTGTATATACTGTATACGCATAAATTAAGTATATACTGCTAAATTAAACCGGTTTTGTGCGGAAATATTTGAAAGCAGTTGATACGAAGGATTTTTGGGTAAGCATTGAGAAAATGATGTACCTAATTAGAAGTATTTGTAATAATAACTAATCAATACTTTATTCCAATGGAAAACCATCTTTTATATAGTCTTCTTCAAATAAGTCGCTCAATATAAAGTTTTGTACTGGTATATGAAACTTCTTTATTATCCAAACAAAAAGCATCAAATATGTTTCCACACGTCAATTCGTTTCATGGCAACCATTAAGAGATTTGTAAAAAGTAATCCAGAGAATATTGGCAGAATTTGAATGTAAATCGGCCAATTCTCTCATTTACTAAGAAAACAGATTACACAAAACTTCACACTCCAACAACAAATGATGAACTGATAAATGCTATAAAAAACGGTGTTTCAATATTTGAAGATTTTGAGAAGAAAAATTATGATTCCAAATTGTGGTGCAACACATGCCAGAGAAGTAAAGGTACGATCGATCTACTGAAGGACAATTTTAGCGACTGAATCATCTCGCGAAGAGATTTCATCAATTAGCAGAAGCTATCATGCGATTTGCTAGCTCTCCATTATTTTCTCTAAGGCAACGTCAAGTTCTTGACTTATGTCAACAAGCCAGTCACTTTAGATGAACTTGAGGGCAAACATTAAATATGGTGATCAATAATTGGACCCAACGAATGCAGCACTGCAAACGAACCCGAGATAGTTATATGAAAGAGACACTATTTCTCATGCATAATGTCAACATTATAGTTACAAAATAAAGCAAGAGTTAATTAGATACCTCATACCGTTGCCTCTTTTTATTTACCAATCATTCTTATTGGATCACCCGTTATATATAAAAATAATTGGTTGTCTGTTTGTTCCCTAAAGTCAAAACTGTTTGACCGACCGACTGACTTTACAGTGAAATTTTTGAAAAAAGTTCTGTTTTGTATGGAACACACCTTTTATACTAGTAGCCCGCCCCACTTGATCAAAATTCTACAACTTCAATAGACCGAATTTTTTATTTCAGTACCAAGCAGTTGTATGTAAGTTTCTAGATCACCATACGCATAACGCGGCGTGGCATACCGACTTGTGGATTCTGAACGAATACCAGCTTAGAGAATCTTCATGCCAAGTTGTTGTAAGATACAGGGTGTCTCAAAAGAAAGTTCACATTTAAAAAATCGATAAAAAGAAAGACGGATATTACCTTTTCATTGTGCCAGCGAAGTCAGTTTGTTGCCGTAAACTTTAGATTTGACGTAACCCAACAGGAAAAAGTCCATAGGGGTTAAATCGGAACTTCGTGGACGCCAATTTATGTCACCTCTCCTGGAGATCAATTTGCCAGGAATAATTTCATGAACTCATGGTAGAGACTGAGGGTTGCGGCTTTAAGTCTTTGTGTAAAATGCGGAACAATGATGATCTATGCTCGTTTAAAGCAACAGCACGCTTCCGAATCGAAAAGTCCGTGTTTTCACGAACAGACTGAGTAACACTGTCTACGTTTTCGACCGTTCTCGAAGACCTTGGACGCCCGGATTTAGATTTTTCCAGCGTTGAACCAGTCTCTTCAAACTTCTCGAGCCATTTTCCAATGAGTCGTGGGCTTGGCGCATCATTTAAATGACGAATATGTCGAATACTGCAGAATTTTCTACGCGCTACAGTCGGTTAATTACCGTTTTTGTAAAACTCTCGTACGCACAACGCACGGTCCGCTCCCGAGAAACGCTCCATAGCGACTATATTCCCAAAATATAGGCTACCGATTGACATACCCCCCGCGCCCCACGGAATAGTTGCGCTCACGCAATCGGCAAATCAAATGTGAACTTTCTTTTGAGACGCCCTGTATATAAGCACTAGTTTAAGATGAAAACTGTGGGACTAGTTTTCGTATTCACAGACAGCCAGAAGAACTGACTTACAGCAGTACTTTTTCAGATCGTTTTGTCGAGCTGATCATTTTCTGTGGGGAAAATGATTTCTTATAACTTAACTTAGTTTAATCAAGTCATCCTTAATTGAAGTCCAATACGTGAGACACTATAAAAGTTTCCGGAACCGGCAAAATAATAGTTTAACACGACATTCGGCGTGGAATAATTCTGAGTGGCTTACAACCATTTGCCTTAAGTGAATGGAGGACAGATCACCTTGCCAGCTCTCGCATATTGAGTCTTACTTTGGCCTTTTTGAAGAAGCCAAAATTAAAAATAAAAAATTAAATGTCATCCACTGACTTCTTCCTTCCTTCATATCAAAGATAAGTTAAGTGGTCAACGATTTACATACATCGCCAGAAGAAGCCTTCAAATGACGTTTTGGAGATACCATCCTAAGCGTGGCAAAAATGATAACCGTTGGTATTGGTGTTTGTGCGAAGTTGCGTCCGTAGTCCGTTCTACTGCTGAAATCCCTTCCAACTAAGCTGTGTCCTTAACTTTGTGGAGCTCTTGTGCTTTTAGTGATCTTGTGGAGGTGGACCTCTACACCCCCATGATGCAGACTAAAACCTGCTGTTGAACCCTTTTCATAAGCTTTTGGTATGTGGAGTTCTTCAAAGCATGCCACCATAGCAGAACTTCATGAAATAATATTGGTCGTACTAATGAAATGAAGATGCAGTGCATCACTCTTGGTGAAAGGTCTCATGTGCTGCTCAGCATATTTTGCGATATAGCGCATTGGTTGTTTTTTTTCATCCTTTCTTCCACATTGAGTCTATAGGTCAACATGCTATACAATACTATTCCAAAATATTTTACGCTGTTTCTGGGAATATTCAGTGTTTCGCTTATTTTGGGTGGGATTCAAGGCGGCATATTGTATCTCTTAATAAAGCGAATTAGGTCTGTTTTATCAGCACTGATACTGAGTCCAGTTTCTGTGGCCCATCCAAGTTTCTCTTTTAATGAGCTGACCATAATTGAGCTGAGAGTCTATGGACATTTACCCGTGATAATTATGCTTGTCGTCAGCATATGCAGTAATCTTGGGAGCTTTCCTGCAAAATTTCTTGGGTAGTTCGTTAACCACTAGGTTCTATCCATAGTAGGGATAACTTCTTCTTTCGTCATTATTGTATTTCGCCACTCGGCTTGTACTCTTCTGCAGCTCAGCAGATTATTTTTCCAGAAGTTAATTGGCTTAGGCTTCGGATTCAGATCACTTCCGTTGACGCATTATTCAATACGCCTGAGATGTCTAGGTATGCTTCCAGCGCGTTTTCTTCGTGGTACAAAGCTTTCTCAATGCTAGCTACCAGGAAATGTGGCGATTTTCCTTTTATGTAGGCATGTTTAGATTTGCACCTTCCCTTATATATTGATGTTCAATAGTTTTTCCATTGTCTTCAGAGGTAAGGCTAATGAGACTGACGTCCTTTGGATAGAAATAGAACTAGTGCTGTGCTGTTACAGGCACATAGCCGTACCTCAGACATGCTTCAAATACGGATTGTAGCTATGAAACGATTATATGCTTAGACGTCTTTCGCATGGCCACAGTAAAATCCAATTATAAATGGTTCGAATTGTTCGAAATTATGATTTCTGTGTAATACAAAAAGGAGAGCATTTTATATGCTGTTCACAAAGAAACAGAGAGCTTTTTATTAATGAAACAAACTCAGTCCAGTCGCACTCTATATATCAACATGCAAGCATCACTTCTAAATATAACAAAATCAATTACCCACAAAATATTATTACTTAAGACAATATACCTATAAAAAATGTTTCCTACATTTCACTCTAGTTTAGCGCATTTCATCAGTAAATGTGAGGCCAACCGCAAATAACTAACCAAAGTAAGTGCGCCACTGCACTTTGACTGGATTATTGAATATACGACATGTTGTAGCTAAATTACAAACTACTCTATACGAGTATATCGTACAAGAAAACATGGTACGCGGTCTTTGGCAAAATGCTCAGTTTTATTACCTAGCAGTGACCAACAAATGCCCATAACGATAAATATCACAATGACAGCAAATGGCAACAGAAAATGGTAAATGGCAGCAAGCCTGTATATGAAGAATCCTGCGAATTGGTCGGCAAATATAGAGTGTTTTTTTTATAGGTGTAGAACTTTTAAAAGAATATAGAAATCTCAGTAATTTCAAACTGAAAATATGCTTTCTTAGAAAGACAAGTTTATTCCGTGACTTGTTCGGATGTGGTGCATTATAAAGCGTTAAACTGGCTTTAGTCTATTCATGACTGCAAACCAAACTGAGCAAACAAATGGCAGTTGCATTGCCAGATCTGCACAATGTATGACAGTTTAATCGCTGTCGGAAAATGTAACATCTAAAAAAAAAGCCACCCTATATAAGTTCATATACGCAGACGGGCACATGTTAGTCTATACTTAGTACTTCGATACAAATGTAGTTCTACGATATACCATATACATACCCGTATACAAGTAAAGCTGCATAGATACACTAAGTTATGTTGCATAACCGACCGAGTGTGTATAACACTTAATAGTGACTTTTGAGTCGAGACTTTCCGCTTTAATAGCGCTTGCAGATATTTTTACATTTCTTTCTTCGACAGATGTGTCACACTCGACCTTATTCTTGTCAATCTCGTCCTGCGTCCTGCGTTCTTCGTGTTGCTGTTTTTGTTATGACTGTCGCATTAAATATGTGAACTGCCGCCAGCCTTTTGTGTTCTTATTTTTCGGCTTTGAAACTTTTACAAATGCAAATTTACGCAATATAAAAAAAGAAAGAGGTTGTAGCACAATACTCATATAAAACCTCTTTGACAAGCCATGAATGAAGCAAAGGATTGGTTATGCTTTAGTAACTTTTATATAGCGTATTTTTATAAATGTTACAAAATTTAAAGTTTTCGTAGACCAGAAGAGAATTTAAAGAAGCAAATGCAAAGAAAAATATTTTCAGAATCAAATGGAAAGTAAAGGTCTAACAATTCAAAATCAACTCTCCAAATACGAAATTTTTATATGAAATCAAAACGTAAGGTCTTGACTTGTTATAACCTTAAAAAAAAAAGTATTTTGCCATCTCCTTAAGATTTTAATGGCAATCAGTAATGGCTTTAGATTTGATTGTAGGTCTTATGATGACTAATAGTTGCTGGACTGTCTGAGTACAGTAAAGCGATGCGACTGTAGTGGTTTGAAAATGTGATTGGGTACTCCAACTTAGTTGTTCAAATGTAAACCGCCCTTATTAATTTATTTATTTTGAATTCTTAGCAACCAACATATAATTAATTAACTAGCTGGTACCCGGCGCGTTGCTATCCTTCCCCTTGCCACTCCTTTCCCCAGCCATTCCTTAACCCTATCCCATTACTCTACCTCCAATTCTTCTCCTGTCCCTACCAACCCTTCTCCAACCACCCCTTACGCTGCCCCCATTCCCCAACCCCCTTTCCCTACCTCTCCTTACTTTACCATCCCTTTTCCCTACACCTTCGATCCCACGAACATGTATACTTACAACATTTCATCCCTCTATCTTAAATGGTACCCAGCGCGTTGCTGCCATTCCCCCTGCCTCTCCTACATTTACCCCTCCATTCCTATGATCCATTATCCTAACTGCCATACCCCTATCCCTCTTCCCCCCTGCATCCATTAAATACAATCCTTCCCATACCTCCCATTCTAAGTCCCTGCCCCAATTCCGCTTTCCATGAGTAGAACCCCATAATCTGCCTATTAGTGTTTCATATGCAAAAAGCATGATTGTGGCCTTCCTCATTTTCGTTCCATGTTGGACTTGTACCATTAAATTTTGAGAGTATAGCGTTCACTGCCTTATACCTTCTTGTAAAGAGTAAAAGCTTTATTTTATTAGCGTTTACACTCAAGGTTCCGAGCCTTAGTTGTTGTTAGCCCACCAACATGATATAGCAGCGAAACTGCGTAAGCATACCGCTTATTGCTATGGGTTAGTAGTTAACTTCTGTTTTTTTTTTGCTCCCCATTATGAAATATGTATTCGAAAATCTCATCTCTCACCACTGAACGGTCGTATATCCAGATTGCTTTTAATTCGGGCGAGACATATAATGTGCTATAATATACCATACCAAATCAAATTTAAATGTATAATTTAATTCGTTACTGTAACGAATTCGTCTTTTTAAACTTGAAATGGAATTTTAAACACAATTTTAAACAGTCTTGAAGTGTCTTTCAACTAAAAATGAAGTTTTTTATTCTCTTTTACTTTATTGCTGCTTTGCATTTTTTGCCAGTAAGCTGGGGTCTTAGGGATCGTAAGTAGAAATAATACTTAAGTTTGATCTTAATTGTAAATGTACCATCATTTCAGCAATTTGTGGTCTAACAGCAGACACGGGACCTTGTATGGCATATTTTCCAAATTTTGCTTACAATCCAGCTAGAAACGAATGCTTCAAATTCATTTATGGCGGTTGCTCCGGAAATGATAATAGATTTAACACTGAAGCCGATTGTGAGAAATATTGCAAGGAATAAGGTTAAGAGGCTATTAAAAAATGTTTAGCTCTTTAAAATTTAAAAAGTGCTAAGCTTTTAATAAAAGAAACAAAAAGACAGTCTGACATAGACTTTTTGTTCAGCATTGCACGGAATTGTTGTATTATTTTCAACTACAGTATCTTTCGAATCTATAAATTATTTCTTGGTGAAAAGAAACGGTTTGGGGCTTTAAAATTTGCGGTGAATAGATGTGGTAGGATATAAACCTCGTCCAGATTTTGCCTTGGAGAGCTAACAGCTAATGCAGATAGTCCCGGTTGATTTGCATTAATGTGGAAAAACTTTAGTTTGAATAAGGCGGATCAACATAAAACACAGATAGGGGGAACAAAGGTATCATTCCTCCATTGCCTTGAAATGTATCTAACTCCCACAAACAATTAGAAAACTAAGGTGCATTTCATAACTCTAGCGCTATGTAATTATTAATTGTTTCTGCTGTATATGTTTATGGTACGAGGGGTAATATTTATATATCGGGAATATCAAATAATAACAAACATTTTTAAATGAAAATGGCTTTACGGTTTTTCAAAATATGCCCCTTGATGATCATTACACTTTTGCATTCGTTCAAACCTTCTTCGGCTCTCGTAAATCGTTGACCACGCAGTTTACCTTTGATACTCGGGAACAAGAAGAAGTCATTGGGTGCCAAATCAGGATTGTACGGAGGGTGAGTCCTTAATTCGATGTTTCCACTGCTCAAAAATGCACTTGTTTGACGAGGTGTGTGAGAGCTCGCATTGTCATGGTGGAGAATGATTCGCCTTTGGCGATTGGCTTTACGAATTTCTACGAAGACTTCCGGCAAACAAATGGTCGTGTACCACTCAGAATTGGCCGTCCTACGTTGCTCAAGCGGAACAGTGGCCATATGACCCATTCGGCCGAAGAAACAGGCGATCATTTGCTTCGCTGTGCTTCTTCCACGAACAACTTTTGTTGGATTTGGCTCGTGTTGGAATACCTACACGGTCGATTACTGTTTTGTTTCCGGCTCATCCATAATTCGTCACCTGTCACGATTTTATACACGTGTTTTGATGCACCACGGTCGAACTTTTTAATCAATTCATTACACCAATCGACGCGAGCCTTTTTTTGAGCGATTGAAAAATTATGAGGTATCCAATGAGATCAAATTTTTTTTACAGCTAAGTGTTCATGCAAAATCGAATGTATTGAAGTGGAACTAATGGATGCCTCTATCTCACGATATGTCACATGACGATCTTGCATTATCAATTCACGCACTGCATCGATGTTTTTGGGCACAACAATCGATTTTGGACGACCTTCACGGAATTCGTCGGCGACCGAACTACGACCACGATTGAATTCACTATACCAGCGATATACTGTGGTTTTTGATGGTGCTTTATCGCCTTACATAGAACTGAGTTCATTGACACATTCTTGTTGAGATAATCCACGTCGAAAGTTGTGAAAAATAATCCAACGAAAACCTTTTTGGCCAAATTCCTTTTCTTAACTCACTGTAAACAAAACAAGTAGCAATTGTACATCAAAACCTTGTGAGTATGAGAATGATTCTGCACTTTTTAAAAGATCCACTTTAGTGGACTTCTGGACTTTAAAAAAAAGTTCGAATAACAGCAAATCTTAAACTTATTAATAACCAATTATTTTCAAGCCACTTCAACTAATTGACTTAATAGACTTTCAACGGAATTTAGATTTCTCAGCGGGTTTGCGAAGAAGAAGAATTTAGCTTTAATTTTTGGAAATAATGTTTTGACGTTGAATTGGAATTTAATAGGGTTTAAACAGAAATAGATTTTATTAATTTTCATTTCAATTCTTTTCGATAAAATATGTAATACAAATTTTAAATTATTTAGAAATAAAATTATTAAATTCTCTTTTAATTTTTGGGCTGGCATACTTAACAATCGAAAACGGTGATTGGCAAGAAAATGAAAGCTATATTCTTCTTCTTTCTAAAACCTGTTAAAGTCTAAAAATGGTTGAAATCCTACTAAGTTATTGGATGATTCAAATACAGTTTTTTACCAATATCTTTAACATTTGTAGGTATATAAAATCTTTGAAAAATGCAGAAATATTATACTTTTTTTTTCTTTATAACACTGCGCAATAGACTACTTACAGCTGTCATCACTGAGGTGTTCTCTTATATTACTTTAAGCCAAATTACAGAAGTGACGCTTTCATCTACTTACTCGTGTATGTTTCCTATAATAAGTATTATCTAACTCTATGCATTTATTGTATTTTTGTATATTCTGAGTAGTATAAAATGGAAAGCATATATTTTCAATATGTTTCTTAGAGTTCCAGTGCTATCAGTAGCTAATGTCACTGGAACATGGACAAATCTAATCACTGTATGAAAAAGTAGCTAAATTTTAACACTCACCGTTTCGGTGTGCATTTTTAATATACAAAAAGTGTTAATCTTGAAGGAACAATGCATTCAGCAGCCTATTTTAAAAAAACTCAAGATGGTTAAACTTGTCTTGACTCTCAAAAACTTGCACTTTCGCTTACTGTGATTGATGTCAAAAAAAAAAATACATGTGAAACGATGGCAGATGTTTTTATATCTTTGATATGTGTACTACATAAAAATGCCTCCAACTCCACTCGAAACAAGTTATGAAGAAGGTTACTTGATTTCGATTCCAGTATACAATAATACAGTATACAAACTAAAGTATTTAAGTGATGCTTGACATAATTTCATTTGACAAATTGCGCACAATCAATGAAAGCGTTGTGGTATGCCACTAGCTACACAAGTTATGTAGATATTTTTCCTTCTTCAAACAGAAATATAGATACATCATCAAATATCAAAGAGAAATGCCAAGCGAAGTCACACTTCGTTGCTTTAAGGGTTAAAAGCATAATCATAAAAGGAAACTCACTTCATAAGTCTTCTACTTAAGCCACTTACCTATCTGTATTCTACATAGTTGTGGTACTTTCAAAGACACCAGTCTTAAAGTTCTACACAAGTCAAATTGCTTCGGTAAGTTTTTAAATTTCTTTACTCAGTGAAAAGTTTTGCATGGCGCTTTACTTACTAAAGTCGTCGTACATTGACATTTCATTTGAATAGAAAATTCTGCAGTGTATAGAAATGGATGAAAAAAATATATATAGGAATACGTTCAAATATGCAAAACCAAGTTTGCACACTTGTTTGAAAAATGCAAAAAAAGAAAGAAAAAAAATACAAATTTAAATAAATGAAATAAAAACAAAATGCGTTGAAAGTCATGGCGCACGCATCCACATCCGGCTGTATCCTAGCAGTCGTCCTTGTCAGCTTTGTCAGTCTGCATCACCTTCAACAGCAAAGTGAAGCAAAGCAGCTGAAGAATACTTAACAAGATCAGAAACAAGAAGACATTTTAATGCGGATGGAAATGAAAATGTTACAAAAAATTTAAAAACATCATGGGAAGCAGAAACAAAAACTGAAATGAAATACATGGCACCAAATGAAATAAAAGCGGAAGATAAAAACAAAATTAGAATCAATTCACTTCAAACTTAAATTGGAAAAAAAATAAAATAAATAAAGCGCACTTCGATTGCAACGAATTTTTAATGCGCTACTACAAATGCACTTGCCATGGGCTGAACAAAAAGTAGACAGAAGAACGAACCAAATCATGCAAAGAGATCAGGCAAACTAACGAATAGATAGAAAAGATATAAACTTAAAATTAATTACCACTAAAGACGGTTGATTAATCGATTTAAATCGATTGTTTCTAATAATTCAATAATCGATTGTTTGATCTTGTTTTACAATTGTAGACTGTTTTACATACACCAATTGCAGCAGTGAAAATGCTCACTCTTTCATAACAACTAGTAAAAAAAAAAACGCAGTTAAATCGATTAATTGCACATAATCGATTAATTTTCGAAACTACACAATAAATTATCGCTCATTCGTTCTTACTAACAAACTTAAGTCTCTTTCCAAAGCATGCTTGCTCACGCTCTCGGACGTTGTCTATGAAATAAGTTTGGGTTCCTCTAAATCTTTTGTGCTCGAGCTCTCATGACCAGCTCAATTCTACCGCTCATATTTTATGCGCTGGACCATGTCACTCTCATCATAGAGCTTATACAGCTTGTGGCAGCATTAACTGAAATTCCTGCCTGAAACGTCTCTTGGTATCAAAGGGTTCGGAAATGTTATTTCCTACTCTGACGACGCTTTGGGTGTGTGGGATACCAAGTTCAGAGAGGGCGTTGAAGAACTTTGCTCTTATTGGCGTGACAAAAGCTACCTTATAATCGATAAATAGGTGGTGTATGGCTTTGTTGTTCTCCAGAATTTGTCTTAGAGTGAAAATTTGATCACTGATCTGATCGATCTCTTTAGTCTGAAACCACACTAATACTGGCCTTTTAGTGCATCCGTATATGGCTCCAGTCGTTTACATAGTACGCGGGACAGAATTTTATATCCAATTGAAAGGTGACTTATTCCATGGTAGTTCGCGCAGACAGCGGGGTCTCCTTGCGGAAGATAGCACAAAGAACAATGAGAGTCGTATCGTTGGGCATGAATTCATCGAACCATATCTTTTATATGAGTTGATGCATAGTTCATTATATGTAGAGCTCTAGAAGAGATCCATCATCAACTGGTGGTACTAGAAATATTTCCGTATTTTGGCAGCATTGTTCGCTTCATCGCCTCCAAGAAGGTTAGAGAAGTGACTTCTACATAGTCTACGTGATTTCTGTGCATCTGTAACTAGCCTTTAATTCTTGTCCTTACAGAAAGAAACTCAGGGCTTAAAATATTCGGTCAGATGCTTTACCTTTTGATAAAACTTGTGAGCTTCATTTCTATCACATAACACATTGACATCCTCAATTTCACACCTTTCTGGCTCCTTTTACTTACATATGAAATGGGTTTTCTCCTCTCTCCGTTTCTCTCGATATTGCATTGTAACAACTCGTGTTGCTTCCGACTGCAGAGTTCTTCCATAGGTGACGTCTTTCTCTGCAGTAGCTTAGCGACACTACACGCCATACAAAGAGTGCCTCAATGGCCTAATGGAACCAATGATCTCCTTGCAATCATATCCATGGAGTGCGAGATATGTCTCCACCATTACATATATCTTCAGAAGCCGAAACTTATTTTCGAATCAGTTGGGAAAAACTGAAATGGCCACGGCGGTCTGTTGTGATTGCAGCTTTTCAACGTCTAGCTTTCGTTGAGTGCTGGTACCATGCTGAGCCCAGTGCGTACCTAGGCACTGTGTAACGTGTAACTAGGCAACAATAATTTCATGCAGTAAGGAGAGCGTTGCAAACATTGAACAAAAACTTCTTATACCCTTTTCCACAATACATATGAAGTGTACAAAAACTTAAAATTTATTCAAACAGCAACGAATTGAGCAAAGAAGCTGCTTGAAACAAGCAAAGAAGCGCCTGTACTTCCTACGCTCTGTATCCTTTTCGTCCTTACTGCGACTGAGATACTCTTGTCATTTTCATTATTTGAAAGCATGGCATGTCTTAATACGTTTCAATCAAATAGAAAAATTAAATTTAAACAAATAGTTTCGCTACAAATGGAAAACGGATTTGCAGGCTTTGATAAGCCAAAGCCAAAGTGTAGTTGGGCTAGTAGGGTTGATACATTCAAATCGAAGTGCTTTGCATACTGTTCTGTATGGCTTTGCCATGCCGTGAGGTTTGCTGCATCTAATAAAGCCGTAAAGCAGCATGAATCTATAATAAAAGCCAAAGCGACCGCAATCATTTCAAATTGAGGCCAAAGACAAGAGACAAGAACTCTAAGCAGACAACTTTCCATGCCATTCTTTTGCATAGCGTGAGATACTTTTTTTTATTTTTTATTTAACGCTTTTCAAATTGAACAAACAAACAAACAAACAAACAAACAAACTGAGTAGAAAACTCGAAGAAAAGTTAAACGGAAACTGAAGTGGACAAGCAAAATTGTTCAACATTACATTGGAGCACAAAAACGCACAAACGCAAATACAAAATCCTCGAAAGTGGCCTCGAGGGGAGCGTATGGCACCAGAGCTTCAGCTTCATAGGCTGCAGCCTCGAACTGATTGAGTTTGTTTGGTCAAAAGCAGCGTCTGCGGTATGGCTGCGCTTGCCTTTGTCGGGTTTATTTGTCCAAGCCTCTGAGTCTATGAAGTAGTAGTAGTCATACCACACTGTTCACTGTTGCCTATATCACGTCTAACCATCTAACTGTCCGTCCCGTCTGTTCTATGCGTTCCGATGTATCTTAACTACACGCTCGGACAACATTATTGTTTGATTACTTCTTTTTATTTTTAGTGGAAAAAGCGGCACAATAGCAATAGCAGCAGCACCATCAGATATCAAATGGGTCTCTACTTTGTACATCTATATGTATTGCTCTGGGCTGGGTTTCGAAATGAAATGCTAAGGTTTGCTTGGTTGCGGTAAAACAGCTTTTCAACGTACTCGTAACCAACCAGGAAATGACTCGACTCAGGCATAAACCTTTCATTCTTTGCGTACATTCTTTTCTTTATGTTAGATTGCTTCCCTTTTTAGATATGTCAATTTTCTTTTTTGCTTTTCCGAGCATTGGAGATGTGTGCGTGATGTGTTGTGCGATATCAGGTTCAAATGGAGCTTTTGAGGTTAGGCACATTGTCGAGAGTGGTTTAGTATGTATGTAAAACCGCAGATACATACTCGTAACACTTGAAGTATATTATTGTTGGAGAAACAATTTAGTTGTCTTGAGTTGGACATACACTGCATTTTCGCCTAATAACTAATGAGGTGAAGATTCTGCGCAAAATATAGATTCTGCAGTGATTTTAGTCGAATAAAACCAATTTACTGTATGACATCGTTTGCCTTAGTTTTTCATGACTAGTTTTTGGATTAATTTACAACGCGCACCAAAATGCAAGACTTCGTACTTCGTAATTGGAGAACAATTGCAGGATAGAATTTGAGTCAAAATAATGCTTTCTTACCGTAAAATAAGCTAACATTAGATTTTTGTTTCTAAAATACAGTAAAAAGTATTGAAATTATCATTTAATTTTGGTATTTGTAGCTCTTGAACTCTTTAAAAAATCTTTATGCTGATTTACTGCTGGAGAAAAAGACCAATATGTTGAATTAGACGCATTCTGCCATTTAAGAACAAATTTTTTTCTAGTTATTTATCACATCCAGCAGCATGTGGCATCTGGGAACTTCAAATGAATCATGGTGCACAATATTCTCGGAATAGCGAAAATTTAATTTTAGTGGAGTAGTTGTGGATTGTGATTTACTTATAGCTTAAAAAATTTTCAGTTCTGCAACACCAAAAAAGAGGTTTCTTTTTGTTGAATTGATGTATCATTTTTGATTACTGCTACCTACGAACGTTCCGCAGTTCTGCCCCTTGGATACGCCAATGGGTTAATCAGGCCACTCGACCAAAGTCAACCCATTGCGATGCCTGTTGTCTTGTGTTTTTATCTTAAAACAAGAAATGAAATATTATGGAGTTTGAAAGTTTAGGCTTTAGCAAAGTTATTGTTTTCTCTGGTTTTTTTGTTGTAGTTTTTTAAGGAATTGACCTATATTAATTTGATAGATCCATGAAAAATCATCAAACTCTTAAAATCGCATTAGCATGTGTATGACAAATGAGTGATTTTGGAGTCGGTGGTTTCACTTAGTTTAAGTTAGACTAACTATGCTTACTTGGACATTATAAAAACTATTATTGTTCTTGTGATATAAGACATAAAGAGAAACTAAGATCGATTCAAGAGAAGAGATTTAAAAAGAAATGGGAAATCGAGAAAATGAAAGCAGTAGAAACACTTTTCAAGTGTTAAGGAACTACGAGGTAGGAAGAGAAAGAGAGAAAGAGAGAAAGAGAGGGAGAGAGAGAGATCAAATAAATTAAAACAATTTGAAGAAGTAAAGAACTTTTTGAACGCAAATTTAGATAGAGAGAGAGAGAGAGGGAGAAAATGAGGTCGAAATTTCTTTTGCATTATAGCGTACGAGTATATTAGTCATCGCTTCACATACCTGCATAAATGCTGTTTAGAACTGTCCAAAAAGTACTAGAGTCTTTGCAATGAAGCAATGTGTAATTTAATAAGAATTTGACAGTCCTAATCGGTGAAGGCTATCAATTTAATTTTATACGAACTGTTATCAACATAAGAAAGTTTTTGAAAATCGGTTTTATAAAAGCTGCAAAACTTAAAAAGTTTTTTATCACACCTCGTTTGTATGCCTTCAATGTTAATGTAAACAAGGGATGACTATTAAACTACATATACTAATAAGAAACACATTATCACTGGGACAGTCAATGAAGTTTTCTTAGTATAAATAATTTTCTAAATTAAAATGAGCTTATATGGTGACCCCGACAGTGTTTTTCCTCGATCTTGAAACTTTATCCAGTTTTCTAACTTATTATTGCCGTGCGTGATTCCTTATCGCCCTTTCGCACATCTCTTATCTTCTGCATATGTTCTTCGCAATAATGTATATTTTCTGTTCTATTTTATATAAAGTGTTATTCTGTTCTGTTTTATTCTATTCTTGTTTCCATGGGTTAGAATGAGCATCACTTTAGGTTATTTTCTGCTGTGGGCTTTTAGGTACTCAACCATTTGAAAGCATTGGCATGTCAAAATATTGCCTTAATTTTTTTTTTTCTTTTTCTTCATACTTTCAGATTTTTATTTTAGCCTTGGGCTGCGATAAAAACCGTCCCCAATGAATGAATGAATGACTAAACGGACGAAACGTATGAATGTTTTGCCGCACGAATAGTAAAAGAAACCTCAACCGTACAAACGACCAAACAAATGCCTAGATATAAACAGCGGAATGACCTAAGGTCATTTGTATAAAATTAAGATTTACATGTGAGTCGAACGCCTAAAAGCCGACATTACACAAAATACGCATATGTATATGTCTATTTTATATTCTTTTGTGTATATATCTTTTCTTTAAATTTCTTTTTTTTTCTTCTAGTATATTTAAAAATTATACTAGAGTAAGATTTGTCGTAACATAGCTTCAAGGAAGAAAAAAGAATTGTATTACTGTCACATAGGCGCGCAAGCTGGCTTAATATGCCATAATAACTTTGTTTTTGATTGCTTACTAAACACATGAACAAGCCACACTTACGTAGATACAAATGTATCTAGATACTCATTTCCATTTACATATAGAGAAGATACTCTGCCGCTACTGCTGCTGCTGCTGGTGCTGCTACGTGTAAGCGTGTCTTGATAACTTATGGCAAAACGCTTACAAAAATATGTTTTGCTTCAAAAACTCACATAAAGCATTATAATGGAAAATTTTAATATATGCCAGCCAAAACGATATATTGCGACAATGGTTTTGGTACGAGTTTGTCATGTCATGGCACGAGACGGGATGGAACTGGATAAATATATGAGTTAAGACCGAGTCAAGTCGCGTTGCGTATTTTCAACACGATATTCTGAAATTTTATTTAATGTGAGCAAAAAGTTTTCTTAGCGGCGGGCTCATTCGCGCTCGAGCAAAAACATTTATGTCACATTTTATGAAATTTTCAACTTTTCAATTTCAGCGACAAATGAGACACATTTCGCAACGAGATACATATACGCTGAAGTACATACAGCACATACGAACACAAAATAGAAATAGATCTAACGTGTGGTGGAGTAGTAAATGGAAAAGACTCGAAACTATTCTTGGAACTTTGGCGATTCTTAGACAACATTTAATTGTGTTTATAAATAGTATATGCATTTTAGCTGGCTCAAGGTCATTTTACATTGACAAATATTTTGAAATATTTTTTCTTTTCTCAATACGAAGGGCTAGCTTGGACAGTTGAACGTGTTTTTCATTGGCATTTTTCCTGAGAGGCATAAAATAAGTAGCAAATATTTTCAGTTTGCAGCCGGCATACTGATGATTGTTTGTAGCTAAGTTCGAGACACGTGTATATGCAGCTAAACACATTAATTTCATTGTACTTACACGGTTTACAAAAATGTCCTTTGGTAGACGAAACTTGTCTCGAACCATGGCACATGCGAACGGCTCTGAGTAGATGCAAAAAAATTGGAGCAGCAGACAGAGTAAATTTGATTTTGTTCTCAGGGTTTTTCCTTTCTCCCAGAGTTTGATTTTAAATTTTTCTACTTGCTTCTAGTCAAAAAGCACTTATTTTATATTCTGTTACTTTTGTACTTGATTTTCAAATTTATTTCAAGAATTTTTTACTTCGTCTAAGGATTTCTGCCTGTGATTTATAAATCGATCCCATTTGTACTTGATTCAAGAAAATTGAGTGCGAATAGTACTTCAAATGTTTAAGGACAAGAACTACAAACCACTTTTTAGAAGGTCTTTTCTGACTACACTTTCATAAAGATTCTAAGTGATGCACCAACGAAGATATAACTGCTAACTCTGTGTACATTCCAAAGCTCCAACTACCTCTGACTGTACTCACAAGCGAAGCTGGCCACTTGGCTGCATAGCTTTCCAACAAAAAAGTCAAAACTTAAAAGCCGCATTTCTGCTAAAATTTACTGGGAAGAATCAACTGTAAATTTGAGAAACTTATAAGAAATTAATGAACTTTGAATAGTTTTGAAGCTTACAGAAAAAAAAAATGAAGAAAACATTCGTCTTAGAAACCCCTATATCCGAAAATCGTCACTTTTAAAGCAAGTTAAGTTTCTCAAAGCCCTGTCTGAACATGGTATCCCAATAAAGATCGTTCGTCTTTGTATGAAAACGCTATCACACACAAAACGTAATCAGAGTAGGAAACAACCTCACCGAACACTTTAATACCAAGAGAGGTTTCAGGCAGGGTGATGCCTTGTCATGCGACTTTTTTAATCTCTTGATGGAGTACATCCTACGTCAATGCCCTTACATAGAAAGGTTGGGCACGATCTTCCAAAAGGAAGTGATGCTCTTCGCGTATGTTGTTGACATTGACATAATCGACACTAACGAACAATGGGTTAGCCAGGCATTCTCAGAGATTGATAAATGAGAACAATACTTCATGTACACTCGCACACCATTGTCACATCTTGAACAGTCTACAGGGACATAGAATTTTAACTTCAGTGTTGTAGAAAACATTGTACGAGTATTCCTGGGAACAGAGATAACCAGCCACAGCTATCTCAGCCCGGAGTTCAGAAGAAGAATCACGCTTACTAATCGATGCTAATTTCGGGAGGAGTACAAAGATAAAAATCTACAAGACGCTGATAATCTCGGTACTGCTATATGGCGCAGAAGCGTGGACCGTAACATCAACGGATACAGCGTCTATAGGAGTGTTCGAGAGAATTATTCTTCTTAGGATTTTTGTAGCTATAGTGTAGTATGAGCTATATGATGAGGTTGACATAGTCCAGCGCATAAAACTCCAACGACTGCAGCTGTTATACAGTTGGACAACGATGTTGCACAAGGGGAACTATACTGAATTGGGGAACTATACTGAATTGGGGAACTATACTGAATTGTCGGAGGTGTAGACAAGCATACGTTGGAATGAACAAGTTTGGGAAGACAATTGCAAAATTAGTATTGGCAGCTACGAGGACACTTTTTTGAAGAAGTATGACCACCAATTTTAACTTATTAACAAGGCCCTTGATGCAGAAGTGAGCTTCATCGCTGAAGAAAATTGTGCATTGTGGAAAAATTGAATCGATTTCCAACCGTTCAAACGCCTAATCACTGAACTTTTTGTAATTGAAGTCGTTGCATGTTGTTTTTCCAAGCATTTATCTATATATAAACATATGCACTCAGCTTTTTGATATGCGATAAACTTTTTCAATGTTGCCACATTAAAGAACTTGCAAGAAAAAAAACAAAATCACCTTCACCTCTCCCGTGAGGGGTTCGTTTGATATGACCAGTACATAATACATCCACTGGATCCCACCAAATATGTGTTTGGAACCAAAGATATTTAGCTTTGCCGTCGATATAGATGCCCTGCCTTACTTCTATAGCTCAGCAAAACGCATCTTTACTGGAGATGAAAAAAGCAAAAGGTCATTGGTAGACCCATTCATACCGTCCACATCTACCACAAGACCGCATCGGTTTAACAGGAAAGGAGGCTCTGTGTTTGTGGGAGCAGAATTATGTGGATTTTTATGAGTTGTGAAAACCTGGTCAAAAAGAAACTATCAAAAGCCACCAAAAACAAGTGATCAATGTGAACCGTTTGTTGCTGACGACCAGAATATATAAAAAAAAAACAAAAAAGCACAACGTTGTTTTTCTCCATATTTTTCTTCATCACATACGGAAAAACCGACACGTTGGATGTTCTCAAGTGGAAACAGGGACTTGTTTACATCGATGACTCAACCCGGTGAGTTCGTACAAAGTTGTGAAAAAATTTCTTCATTAAAGGTTCGCTACGAAGAGGTAAGATTTTTAACGGCGTATTATCCACAAATTACACGAAAAATGGGAACATTTGTTACTAGTGACAAGAGCATACTTGGAGTAATTCACTTTCTTGTTTCTTCCAAATTCATGAAGTTTTACTCGCAAATTGATGACTGAAGTCTCAAAGAATAATAAAGTATTTGAGAAAAATGTATTGAAGGGGAGTGATAAGAAAATCAAGGTATGGAACACAAGTTGAAATTCGCTAATAATCTTCAACATCGGTAGCCATCACATAACAACGTTGAGTTTGAGGTGAAGCGAGTCTCGGTATCTTGATTTCGATATCGTGTTCTTCGCAAACTTTGCGAACTAACTACTGATTATCAGTATGACTCGACCCAGTAAGAGAGCTAAGGAATTAATTCAGTGTAGTTGCCTTGAACAGCTGAAAAATACTACTTAATGTTTTCGGAGCTGTCCAAGTGCATGAAATAACCTTCAAGACGTCCATAACTTGTGATTGTAAGTGAAGATAGACTTCAACTGACTTGTAGTTTGTATTTCTTCATCTCGAAATCGTGGGGAAATCGTTGCAAATCGTGGTTAACAAAAGTCTTACCTAAAATAAACCGTAAATTGTTTCTTGTTTCTATGAAAAAATCTTCAAATCTTAAACTTTAAAATGATTATTATAAAATTCTGAAAAGTTATATTGAATTTTTTTTTTTTTAATTAAAAATTCCGTTCTAATATTTAGTAGTCATGAAACTCTATGAAGACTGGCTTCGACCCCGAACTCTGCTCCACCGTGCACAACTCCCTGCATACCAACAATGCAAACGATAAACTAAGAAACCTCTTACCAATCAACAACAGCTAAGAGCACGCAATTGCAGCCTTTTTTTTAAGCAATACAAGAGGTGTGCTTTGAATTATCAACAGCTTCAAAAAGTAGTAAACTTTCAAATTAAATTTTAAAATTTTGTACAATTACTTTTGCGCTACACTTTAAACAAAACAAACGCCAAATAGCGCACTCAAATAATTTCTCAACACAAATTTTGCTGCGTGACATACGAAATTTCTCTGGAGTAAAATGTGAACTTCAAAAATTCATAATTTGTATGCCATGCCTATCCATCTAATATGCGTTTTGCCTCTATAGACTTTTGTGCCATCCCTACGAAATTTAGTTACTTCTCATGCCATTATGAAACACTCTTTGCGCCACACGAAGCCGCATTTAATAAATTTTTAACTGTGATGCCAAATATGCTAATAAACTTCATCTTTTGTCGTGCCTAAAGCAATTCTAGGCTTCACACGCTTCCAACTGTTCCATTTTGCCAAGGGGCTCTGCAGTTCCACTGTACTACTGTTCTATGGCTAAGGTTATTTTCACGTTCAGATAGAGACACACGTATGTCATGGTGAAAAACCATTAAATACAAAAGAAAGAAAAAACAAATCATACCAAGCAAAGTCAAGTCAGGACAACAAGGACGCAGCAGTAGTAACTAAGAGAGAGAGAGAGAGAGAGAGCGCAAGAAAAACAGAAAAAAAAAGGAAAAAATTATGCCCCAGACGCCGCTGAATTTTAAATGAGTCTTTATGAGCTTCATTCTAGCGTGTAAATTATCTCATTTGTCAGCAATTGTGCTTGTGTTGGCTTAAGTGGTTTCCGTGGCATGGCTTCCAGATACTCTACCAAGATACTCCACCACCGTATTTAAGCTATTCTGTCTATGCATTAGTGCGATTTGCTGCCAACTAAATACATATACTTGGCTGCCGACTTCAACTGCACGCATACAACATCCATATTCAACAGTGAATTGAAAATTTTCAAATATTTAAATCCTTATGACTCCTTTTTGCTGCACGCAATGGCAGCTAGCAGCAGCAGCAGCAACATTTTCTATTATGAATAGAATATCACATGCAGCCAGCTTTCTTTCTTGCTTGCTTTCTTTGCATATCTTTCATCTTACTTGTCCTTTTGTCGTCGCAGGATACGTCGCGACGTCTCGTTCTCAACGTTCAACAAAGTATCTGCGAAATTCGTTTATGCTTTGCAAGTAAAAGCCAACAAATTTAGCGTGTTCAACTACTGCAAAAAGGAATATAAATGTGAAAGAGAGCGACAAAGAGAAGGGAGCGAGAGAACATAGCGAGATAGAAATAGAGCGAGTATCTGCAAGTTGAAGGAATCTAATCCGATTTTATCTGTTCCTCGTGCAATCTAAGTACTTTGCTAACCACAAGCAGTTTTCGTCCTTGCAGTTGTGCACGATGAGCTTGCTTTGTTTGTGTTTCCAATTCAAGCTCAAACGCGTTGAAGTTAGCAATGATTTAAAAACAAAACAAACAAAAAATGATAAAGGAAAGTTTTAAATTATTGAAAATCGAATACCCTTCTCGAATAGACATAGCAACTTTTAATGCTTTACTGTTACTATCAACTATCATCTGTTAATAGACTACAGTTACATTTTAAGCAATCTGCATCATTAATTATGTGTTTGACAGCCATTAAAAGCAGATATGATAGGCAGACTGACAAAGTGAACTCCAATCCAAACACTGTTTAATCTACTGCTTCGTCGCTGATGTGATGCAATGTATTCATATTTTATACACGTTCATGAAACTTCGCAAAATCTTGACAATATTGTGGTCAATATTTGAGTAAATTTCGGCACAGACCCGGTTTCTGTCCGTCTGTCTTGCCTTTCAATAGCTGTCAAACACAAACTTAATACTGCAGATAAGGTACTTTAGGAACGACCTCCAAAGCAATATATTTCGAAAATTCATGGACACTCTCAGATCAATATAATTCGAAATTCAAAAAATAAATAACTTAGCAAAACGTTCACACCTTTTTCAACTCCCTTAAACACAAAATATTCGCTTGATTTTTATTTTTTTGTATAGGTTATGAAGAAGAACATTGACAAAATTAATTTTTTTCTAAAGAATTGCGTCCAAAGTATAGAAAAATCAGGTATCACCCTCGGCCAATCACAAATACTAGTACTCTCTCCCTTCCTCAGCTCTCTCAAGCTCTCGTCTAAGCAGACGAAAATGTTTTGTTTTGGTTTGGTTTGGCGTCGATAGTTTGATTGTTTGTTTGATTTTGTTTACAATTTGGCTCGGTAAGCGCGAAACAGGTGGAGAATACATCAAGCAACATTTGCTTCAGCGATGATACCCATTTCTCACTCGGTGCATACCTAAATACCAAAATTGTCGCGTTTCGGGTTCTGAAATAATTTAAAAGACACTATACTGTGCAGAATTATAGTCTAATGGCTCTATTGGGCCGTATTTATTCGAAAATGAAACTGGAAAGACGATTACCGTCAATACGAAGCGCTGTGGTCGTATGATAATAGATTTTTTTTTTTTTTTGGGCACACAATTGAAGATTTTGACTTGACTTGACTTGACGATATGTAATTTTAACAAAATGATATATATTGCATTTCAACCCAATATTGACTTTAATAAAGAAGTTTTCATAAAAAAAAGTCAAAAGTGGGCAGTAGGTTTGTATGGGGGCTACCCATTAACGTATATGTCAACCATCCGACCCCTAGAAATTACCATATCAATTATTAAGTTAATATTGACTACAATAAAAAAGTTTTTCATACAAAAACCCAAAAAGTGCGGGGTGGCGGGACAATCTTGACACTCTATTAAACTGCAATAAAAAGAAGAGTACGTGAAAAATTTCAACTTTGGATAGCATTAAAATTGGTCCCCAAAAAATGCGCAACAACATACAGACGGACAGACAGACTGACGGACATGGCTAGATCGACTCGCTCGTGGCGCTGATCGAGAATATATATACTTTATGGGTTCTACGATGCCTTCTTTAATACTTTACAAACTTTCAAACTGATAATACCATTTCACACTATGTATGTATGGTATAAAAACAGTAGAAGCCGGAATGCTATAACCGTATTTTTACGAAACTAGTTTTCATATGGAAAGTAATTCGGCCAAATTGGTGTTCTATCAGCTACTCATAAACGACTGTTACTTAGAGCAGCACTGAATTATCATGAATCAGTAATATAGTAATATAATGGGAATACGATTTCGGGTTGGCTGGAATCAAGCGCAATCTGGAATTGAGTACACGGAAAAAAAAACATTCAACTCTTCCTCAAACTTCAGAAATCAGTACAGCCAACGTGAGGCACCAATGAAATCGGTCTTAATGGACTATAGTGCAAATCTAAGAGCATAAATAAGCCTTTGAAATCGATCAGTTGTAACAAGCGTAAGTATTGTACTTATATATACTATTTAAGCACAATTTACTTGCCAGAACCAACGCTTCAACGAACTTGCACCCCAACCAACGAAACGAAAGCATACCTCCAAAGGCGAAAATTCAAATCGAACGGAAAATAAAAAATAAAAAAAATACTAACCTTAATTCTCAGCGACCAAATTGAATTTGCATAATGTGCGGCGCTACATCATTTTAGCCATGCAAGCCATTCAGATCTATCTACATGCATATCGCTCTCGTTTCACATACAGAGATACTTCTCGTCTGTCTGCTGTCTGTCTGTCTGCGGATGATGCTGAGAGGAAAAATGAAACTGCAAAATGTTCCTTTCAACTTTGGCATGAAAGGACACTGGTCGAGTTATTGTTCGTGGTTATGCACTCTGCTGGCATTTTGGCTGCCGTACAAGTTTTACTTGTCGCTAGTCGATGTTCTATACTGCTCAGTTTGGTTATTGTCGTAGTTGTCAATGCTCATTGGCATTTTTCGTGTGAAACTTTGTGCACTTTTTAGCTTTAGTGGTTGCAAGGATGCTCGTATGCAATGTGTGAATGTTTGTGGCTTTGTGGTAATGTTATGCGCATTCACATTTGGCTGCACTCTGTCTTCACAGTAGCAGCGGCAGCAGCAGCAGCAGCAGCAGAGTCAAGCCAAGGACAATGCTATAACATAGAAACATACATGTATATTGTCCTTTAAATTTATTTGTTGCTGTCTCTCTGCCATCGACAACGGAGCATTGTCAACGCCTTTGACAGGCAGCAATAGCAGCAGCAGCAACCTTCGAAGTTTGATGGCTTTTGTATTGCTAGAGTTTGGTCACACTAACACCTTTGAACTTATCCTTATAAGCTTTGTTATGCATATCGATGGGTATGTAAAAAAGCAATAATTTTATACCCTTCATATGGTGAAAATGTGTATTAAGAATTTGTCAGGAAATTTGACACTGACATTTCCCATACATCTGCTCTCATAAAGTATCAAATATTTGCTCAAATCAAAACCAAAAAACATCCAAACGAACCTTTTTTCGTTGGAGCTTCTTACAATTTTGAAATTTTTCCATTCTCATAAGAAGTTATCCCACATAAAGCGCGTTTTATTGGTCCAAATTTGTTACATTCTGACAGAAAATTAATAGATTTTAAAAAACATAGATAAGAAAAAAAAATCCTTCACATAACGAAAAAAAGCAATTTAACACATATTTGTTTTACCTCTTTCTGTCTCTCTCTCGCTCTGTGTTCTCTCTCTCACCCTTTCTCTCTCTCTATCACTCTCCCTCTTTCTCTCTCCTTCGCATACAACGTGTTCGTGGCCCACAACGAACGAAGACGCATAACGAACGGCGATGGAGCACCGTAAGAAGTACACATAGTATACGCATAGCTAAGCTATTCTGACGTGAAAAATCTCAAATTTTACGTTACGTTCAAGATATCTTTTTGTATTGGCGCGTACCGCATTGATTCACGCTCAATTAATACATTTTATAGCGCAAAACTTTAAGTTTTATAAGCATATAAACAGCTAAAGCGTATTAACATTTCATTTACACCGTTTAACCTTTTAATTTTTCAAATTTTCTATTTTGTCACATATAATTTAATTTTTTCTCTTTTTGGAATTCGATTAAATGGCACATTTTCTGTTGGTATTCAATTTTCTGGATTTTTTTTTTTAAATTACAGTGACTAATGCATGATTTTGGCAGAAATGCTTCTGCATGTTTATAAGTTGAATGGCATATGAATGAGTTACTTTAAAAGTTTTTGAAAGCTGTCAACAGCTGGAAAATAATTTAATGTCTGTGAACAGTTTTGATATGACATATGATATTTTTATTGATGATAAACATTGACAGATTGAAAATTCACTAATTTAATTCATTTATACTTAAATACTCAGACAAAGAAAACCATTTATGAAAATTATATTTAAATATTTTGCTTAATTAAAAATAGTTTAAAGTGTTGGAAGGGTTTAAATAGGATTCGGATTACATCATCATTCCATTCCAACACACTAATTATAATCGGATTGCTGCATTAAAATGTCAACTGCATACAAGTAGTTGGATTAGATTCCATCCCTGCGGATGATAGGCTGAAGCAATTGAGAATGAAATTAGGCCAAAAGACGAGACATGGTTAATGTCAGAAGTCAATTCGAATGCTAACAGCTATCAAAATTTTGGAATACCTTTTGACAAAATAAAAGACGGGTAAAGACTTTTTAAGTTACTTACTTACTTTCTTACTTGCTTACTTAGTTACTTATTTACATAATTACTAAGTTACTTATTTACTCACTTACTTTCTTGCTTGCTTACTTACTTGCTTGCTTGTTTACTTACTTTCTAACTTAATTACTTACTTACTTACTTAATTACTTACTTACTTACTTACCTACTTTCTTACTTACTTACTCACTTACTTACTTACATCTTTACTTACTTATTTACTTACTTCTTTACTTACTTATTTAATTACTTTCTTGATTACTTACTTACCTACTTACTTCTTTTCTTTCTTACTTGCTTACTTACTTACTTTATTATTTACTTACTAAGTTACTTATTTAGTCAATTACTTTATTACTTACTTACTTACTTCTTTACTTTCTTGCTTACTTACTTACTTTCGTACTTACTTGATACTTGTTTACCTAGTTACTTTCTTACTTAATTACTTACTTAATTACTTACTTACTTACTTACTAACTTGCTTACTTACTTACTTACTTACTTACTTACTTTCTTACTTATTTACTTACTTTCTTACTTACTTACTTACTAACTTTCTTACTTGCTTGCTTACTTACACTTTCTAACTTAATTACTTACTTAATTACGTACTTACTTACTTAAGTTTGAGGAGATCGCCCCTAACTTTGCATTTCTAAAGCATGTTCGGTTGCCCTCTCGGACGTTGTCCCGTTTAACGTTATCAAAGGGGATCGCATCCGAGGTTTCCTCTGATCTTCACTGGTTAATCGGTTTTTTATGGTGGCGAGAACCTAACTCAGTACAATTAAGGGGTATTGCCATCTCACAATTTGCTAACTCCTGAACGAATGTTCTGAGGCTACCCAGGAGATACGAGATGGAATTTTGTGTGCTGCTTGAACCGTTTGCAAACGAATTCCCAAGTGAATGGCCTTCAATAACGAATGCTAACTATCATATTCCGCATGTGATCATCTCAACTAATATTAAAGTTTTACATGCAAAATTCACAAAGTGAATGTTAGTTTTTTGTGGGAGCTATACATAAAAGTGGGTATCGTTACCGATTATACACGCTCAGTACAGAAATGCACCGCCAACTTAAGATATACCGAAGATATGTTTTCACTTAAAACAAAAAGAATCTGCCCATCTTCAGGAAGAAATTAAATAATAAGACCAAATTTCCTTAAAATGAATTCATACTGGATATTTTATATTTGTCTCAAATATCAATTTAGCAAATATCAATTTACAAAAAAAGAAAAAAAAATGGTGATTGTCAAACTTTCAGCCAGTTTCGTTAATCAGATGTAAGTGAAAGCCATTGAAAGAAAATGACTCTTGAATTATTACAAACATGGATATCATCGAATGAAATAAGACCATGTAGACTCTCGTACTTCGCTATGAATCATAAAATAACGGACACCTTAATAAACGAGATCGTACGTGCTTTGTCGACGATGTTGCCATCCAAAAGTGGTTACTGCTTTAAAATCCATAGCCTGATAACATTTTACTCACTCTATTTTAATTATTAGCACGTGACTATTTTTTCTTAAAGATTTTGAAAATCTGAAGAGGAAAATCACAATAAAATGTTATTCTATAAGTTATTGAATTTTTTTTTCGTTTTTTTTTTTGAAGCTAGTCTTATACATTTTAAAAATTTGTCTACTTAAAGTTACCCGTTTTAGTCAGTTAAATACATTTATCATTTTGATCATTTTTATCATTTAGCATTTTTGCGTAAAGCAGGAGCTTTTACAAAGAAAACAAGCTATTTTTGAAGGATCTACATGCAAAGCAAACACGAAGTGCAGACAGATGGACAGAAATCAAATGATTTAAACTACTCACTTATTGTAATATCCAATCACTACTTCGAAGTTATCACACGATTGTGTTTGAGGTCAATTTCGACACAAAAACAATCTTAATGCTCACAATTTCACAGAAAAATATATTTTTTTTTTTTGAAACTACAAGCATCACTCCCACTACTTACCCACTACTCTTGTAACACATGTATAACAGCTGTTTTTAAAAACCTGAAAATGTACGTTCACAATACAGTTTTTAAGTTTTCTTACATTAAGACGTTAAGACAACATTGTGAATAGCACTATTGATATATACAATAGTTAAGAACAGTTTTTCTCTACACATGTTTCAATACTTAATTTATATATATATTTCTTTCTTTCTATCAGAAGGCATGGCAGATTAACAAGTATTTCAAGTTTGTTATACGTTGAGGGAATATAAGTGTGTCCCCCAACGCGTGACAAACTCTAAAATTAATTCATTGTACTCAAAAATATTATAAAAACACTTTAAAAACTACATTTCGTATTTGTTTTGCTAGCGAAATTTCGTCAGTGTCAACAGATAATTAAAAGCTTTTAATAAGCAAAAAGTCAACTTAAATATAATTAAGTTAGACACGAACGAAACAATTTTAACTCTGAGTGATATGATGATTATTAGTTAATTACAGGTCACAATCCAACAAACAAAAAAATGATTGTATATTGGTTGATATAGAAGGCGATAGAACATACTGTATGACTACATCTGTAATTATATATACTATAAAGAATTTAATGAAAAATAATCATTTTGTATATAACGGATGTTTATTTTTTAGGAAGTAAGTAACTTACAACCGTCTATCGGTCACGGCCGCACGTAGAAAAGCAGAAAATATGGTTCTTTCGAACACTCCTATATAGATTATAGATTTTTATCTTCGTACTTCGAGAGAGAGAGAGAGAGAGAGAGAGAGAGAGAGAGAGAGAGAGAGAGAGAGAGAGAGAGAGAGAGAGAGAGAGAGAAAACCCAAAAATTGAATTGCTTATCGAAAAGCTGATATTTTCATACATAATTGTTTGGCAAATCAACATGAAAAGACTTCAATTACAAAAATTGTTTGAGTTAAGAATCTCACTTCTCCCTAAATGGCTTTGTCAATAAGATAAATTGTCGTATTTGGTGCGAGAAAAGTCAAATGATGATACATCAGCTACCGACACTGAAAAATTCGGATTGCTTCGGTTTGTTGGCTGGTGGCATTATCAATCCATATTTCTTCAAAAATGGTGCCTCGATATTGTAGCATAGTATAACATATAAAATATCTTGATGTAAATATGGAGCAGATGATCATGACCCAGATTAGCAAGCACACAACTTGTATCGAGCTCTGTCTCGTCGGCAATTGGGGTGGGTAACAATGAAATTATGCAACTGGTCAATGCTTCTCGTCTACTCATTATTTATCTTTAATTCTATCTTAATTCTGCGTGCATGTATAGAGAGAGTGAGAGAGAGAGAGAGAGTGAGAGAGAGAAAGAAAAGCTGATAGAAACAGAACAAAGAGGTGGCTGCGCAAAGAAGGTGTGGCAGCGTATTTTGCCCACTCAACCATGATCACTAGTTCCAATAGAAAATAAATTTAACAGTGATCCCTCAAAATGACTGACCACTTAACCCATATCACCTTTGTCTACACTAAAATCGTGTTCCTGACAGCTCATTTACTGCATATTAAAACTCAACGAACTCAATTTAAAATTCATACTTGATTTAATGGATACTATTTATATTTCGGGAATAGCAAATAATAACAAACATTTTTAAATGAAAATGGCTTTATTGTTTTTCAAAATATTCCCCTTGATGATCAGTACACTTTTGCGTTCGTTCAAACCATTTGTCGTAGCAGTTTTTCCATTCCTCTTGAGACACCTCCAAAACATGATTTTTGAACGCTTCAACTGCTTCTTCGGCGCTCGTAAATCGTTGACCACGCAGTTTTCCTTTGATACTCGGGAACAAGAAGAAGTCATTGGGTGCCAAATCAGGACTGTATGGAGAATGAGTCGTTAATTCGATGTTTTGACTGCTCAAAAATGCACTTGTCGCATTGTCATGATGGAGAATGATTCGTCGTTGACGATTGGTTTTACGAATTTCTCCGAAAACTTCCGGCAAACAAATGGTCGTGTACCACTCAAAATTGTCCGTCCTACGTTGCACGAACACACACGAAATTCAAATTTAGCGCACGAACACATAGAGACCACGTGTGCCACGTTGTGTCACGACAATAGACACAACCCGCGCCCACCTCTATTTGAATGGCTTACTCTCTGTAAGCATTACAGCGACAATGGATGCGGTTTCCTTCCTTATTAAATCTAGTTAGAGAATAATAAAATTTGCGTTCAGCGCATCCATTATTGTGGTGCATAGCTCTCTGCTAATGTATAGTTTTCATTTTTTGCACCAGACTGTGTCGGTTTTTCATTGTGACATTATCTAGAGCTGGCCACCAGACTAGAACTTCGTACATGAGTAGAACCCCCATAATCTGCCTATTAGTGTTTCATATGCAAAAAGCATGATTGTGGCCTTCCTCATATTCGTTCCATGTTGGACTTGTACCATTAAATTTTGAGAGTATAGCGTTCACTGCCTTATACCTTCTTGTAAAGAGTAAAAGCTTTATTTTATTAGCGTTTACACTCAAGGTTTCGAGCCTTAGTTGTTGTTAGCCCACCAACATGATATAGCAGCGAAACTGCGTAAGCATGCCGCTTATTGCTATGGGTTAGTAGTTAACTTCTGTTTTTTTTTTTTTGCTCCCCATTATGAAATATGTATTCGAAAATCTCATCTCTCACCACTGAACGGTAGTATATCCAGATTGCTTTTAATTCGGGCGAGACATATAATGTGCTATAATATACCATACCAAATCAAATTTAAATGTATAATTTAATTCATTACTGTAACGAATTCGTCTTTTTAAACTTGAAATGGAATTTTAAACACGTACAGTCTTGAAGTGTCTTTCAACTAAAAATGAAATTTTTTATTCTCTTTTACTTTATTGCTGCTTTGCATTTTTTGCCAGTGAGCTGGGGTCTTAGGGATCGTAAGTAGAAATAATACTTAAGTTTGATCTTATTTGTAAATGTACCATCATTTCAGCAATTTGTGGTCTAACAGCAGACACGGGACCTTGTTTGGCATATATTCCTAGTTTTGCTTACAATCCAGCTAGAAACGAATGCTTCAAATTCATTTATGGCGGTTGCTTCGGAAATGATAATAGATTTAAAACTGAAGCCGATTGTGAGAAATATTGCAAGGAATAAGGTTAAGAGGCTATTAAAAAATGTTTAGCTCTTTAAAATTTAAAAAGTGCTAAGCTTTTAATAAAAGAAACAAAAAGACAGTCTGACATAGACTTTTTGTTCAGCATTGCACGGAATTGTTGTATTATTTTCAACTACAGTATCTTTCGAATCTATAAATTATTTCTTGGTGAAAAGAAACGGTTTGGGGCTTTAAAATTTGCGGTGAATAGATGTGGTAGGATATAAACCTCGTCCAGATTTTGCCTTGGAGAGCTAACAGCTAATGCAGATAGTCCCGGTTGATTTGCATTAATGTGGAAAATCTTTAGTTTGAATAAGGCGGATCAACATAAAACACAGATAGGGGGAACAAAGGTATCATTCCTCCATTGCCTTGAAATGTATCTAACTCCCACAAACAATTAGAAAACTAAGGTGCATTTCATAACTCTAGCGCTATGTAATTATTAATTGTTTCTGCTGTATATATTTATGGTACGAGGGGTAATTTATATATATCGGGAATATCAAATAATTTCAAACATTTTTAAATGAAAATGGCTTTACTGTTTTTCAAAATATGCCCCTTGATGATCATTACACTTTTGCATTCGTTCAAACCTTCTTCGGCTCTCGTAAATCGTTGACCACGCAGTTTACCTTTGATACTCGGGAACAAGAAGAAGTCATTGGGTGCCAAATCAGGATTGTACGGAGGGTGAGTCATTAATTCGATGTTTCGACTGCTCAAAAATGCACTTGTTTGACGAGGTGTGTGAGAGCTCGCATTGTCATGGTGGAGAATGATTCGCCTTTGGCGATTGGCTTTACGAATTTCTACGAAGACTTCCGGCAAACAAATGGTCGTGTACCACTCAGAATTGACCGTCCTACGTTGCTCAACCGGAACAGTGGCCATATGACCCATTCGGCCGAAGAAACAGGCGATCATTTGCTTCGCTGTGCTTCTTCCACGAACAACTTTTGTTGGATTTGGCTCGTGTTGGAATACCTACACGGTCGATTACTGTTTTGTTTCCGGCTCATCCATAATTCGTCACCTGTCACGATTTTATACACGTGTTTTGAAGCACCACGGTCGAACTTTTTAATCAATTCATTACACCAATCGACGCGAGCCTTTTTTTGAGCGATTGAAAAATTATGGGGTATCCAATGAGATCAAATTTTTTTTACAGCTAAGTGTTCATGCAAAATCGAATGTATTGAAGTGGAACTAATGGATGCCTCTATCTCACGATATGTCACATGACGATCTTGCATTATCAGTTCACGCACTGCATCGATGTTTTTGGGCACAACAATCGATTTTGGACGACCTTCACGGAATTCGTCGGCGACCTAACTACAACCACGATTGAATTCACTATACCAGCGATATACTGTGGTTTTTAATGGTGCTTTATCGCCATACAAGGAACTGAGTTCATTGACATTCATTAGTCGGTTGTTTAAATTTATTGTTAGATATCATCCATTTCTATGTATTTTTTTGGAGAACCTTGAAGTATATTTAGACTTCGATAATATAGACGGGTCCGACGACATTAATAAAGCGTGTAGCAAGTCCTCAATAGTGTATGAAATTGTATTTTTAGCCTCTATCTTCGCAGTTTTAACCATTTTTTGAAGCATCCTCTGATCCTGAGGCTATCATTGAAACAACCTGTGAAGCGCTTCTTTTTCCATCGTTATAAAGACTTACTCGCGTTGCTACCAGTAGCTCTTTTGTCGAGATTTCATCAATTATATGCTGAACTTTTTTTATTTTGGCATTATCACTGCATGCTTCAAAAGGCTTAGCTCGACGGCCAGCTCTCGTATTTGTTGTTGGTGTAGGAAAAACGAGAGCACCATCAAGCCACTCTTTGTTTCGCTTTTCAAAAATCGAAGACTTCCTATAGCACGCTTTCCGCTTTCCAACTAATTTGGTCGTAAAATTGACTATTTGTTTTTTAATTGCTTGGTGCTGCTCATTATTATATTTAATTTTGTCAATTATATGAGCAAACACATAATTTTGTACAGCAGAAGACTTCTTTGTTGGCGTTGGCTCGCTGTGCCAAATCTCAAAAAGTTCTCTTTTTGACAGTGACATTGTTCCTAAAAAGTGCAATAAGTGGAAGATCTGCAAATGACTGCAGCTCATTCTTAGCGGCTTACATTCATGATGGACTATTCTCACAAACAAAAGCAAATACACCCGAATAAATATAACTTTTACTCCAAGAAAGTTTGTTGTACACAAGGAAATACATTAAATCGCAAGCAGTTTTTTAATCTACTGAATACCACTAACACAAATAAGAACAGGGCACAAACACATATTTTTGTTTAACACATACCTTAAAATTTTATTTAAGACACTAAGATCACAATAGAATTCAATAAATGAATTTTATAATGAATTTATATAGAATGCTTCAAAAAGACGAAAACTGATTTGCTGTAGAAGACTTAAGATAAATATTAACAAATGCGAAAGTATCCTCTTTCGTCCTCCAGTTGTTAAATGCAATCACAATGTCAGGAAAAATCAGAGAGGATTCAAAATTTGTTCCAACATTTCCAACGTTCCCATACCCCTTGCTAATGAGGTCAAATACTTGGGGGTGCATTTTGATAAATTCCTATACTTCAACGACCACATAAAATTGCAAATTTCCAAGACGATGGCTGCCTATCAGATTTACTAAAAAACCATTCAGCTCCAAAATCTTAAATAGCAATGTCAAACTATTATTATACCAATCAGTCATCAGAGCAATAATTATATATGGTTGCCCAATCTGGTGCTTAATCTCCCCGTCATACATGGATAGACTAAGACTATTGGAAAGAAGGATTCTAAGAGCCTGCACTACATTGTACAGAACCCCAGACAGGAACTTCATAAAATACCATTCTAACAACAGACTATACAATGCAGCAAATATTATAAGAATAGATAACCAAGTCATAAATCTAACCAGAAGGCATATTCGCCGATGCATAGATAGTCACAACAATCGTATTAAAGCTCCATATTATGAAAGCGACCTCTACTTCGAACGAGCAATTCTTAATGGATTTGTGTCTCCCGAATCATTCCTCCAAAATAAAGGATAAAAGAGGTTACATTCAAGACCCCAATGGCACTCCAATCATATACCACATTTTGAGTAGAACGAATAAGAAGTTGATACAGTCAAATATATTGACTGTAGAAAACAAGCGATTTAATACCTCGATATCAAACAGAGATAAAAAGTCTCAAATAGCATCAAGAAAGAATTTCTGGTGGCTTAGTAATATTGATGTTCAGTCTGAATAACCCTGTTTCCCTGTCCCTTACATTTCTCAACACTTTTTTATCTTAAATTTACACTTACTATCGATGAAAATTTTTTTTTTAACTTTTTTTCTTGCGATTTAATTTCTTGTTACTATACTTAGTATTTAGTACATAGAAAACCTACCCATAAGATTTATTATTGCCTGAGAGCTCGATCAGTGACTAGCATAAGATCAAAACTGAATTGTACTTCTATTTATTAAGTCAACTAACCCAATTATCAAAATAAATATATTTAAAAAAAAGACCCTTTACTTCGTAAAAACTCGGCAAACGGTCTTCTGAGCATGTATGTGTGTTGCGCGTGTGGATAGGTAAATATTTACAGCCACTGGCTATTAATGCATACGCATATGCTCTTTGATGCTGTGCCGTGACGAAATATCTAAGGCAAACGCAACAACAACAACTCTTTGCTTGCTTTGCTCACTTACTGACTCTCAGTAGATGACCGACGAAACGTTCTGTTCGTATCGAGCAGTCAGTAAGAAACCGATTCGTGTTTTACGATCAACCCGAAACCGAAGAGTGAGAATACGAACGAAACGAAAAAGAGGGTTGCTGTTCAGACACTGAGCGATTCCGTCTCATTTTTTTTCGGTCTTTTGAGTGAACAGACCCCACGCAGAAAAATTTGGCTGAGCATATTTTGCGAGCTCTGATAAACACATATATATATATATATATATATGTATATAAGGAATAGTACACGTTCATAGCGCTCAAATCTCACCAGCAATAGACATAAGTTGCGCTAATACTGACTCAGTAATATAAGTCAGATTCTGCCACTTAATGAAAAAGTGAGCGAGATGGCACTATTGATTGGCTTCACATGTACATTATTGTGAATGACGCGTGTAGCCGTAGTATGTGCACCAACCCATTAGTAGATGTACGAACCTATTATCAATGATCGTATTTCCTGCTTAGGTCATTTGCTCGAAACATATTCATCATTTTCACCATATGTAAAATGGGAATTTTAGCGAGCGAAAGGCTCATTACAATATCGGGCGCCATTGAAGAACGATTTTTATACCATTCACACATAGTGTGAAATGGTATTATCAGTTTGTCTGAAAGTTTATAACGCATTAAAGGAGCCATCGTAGACCCCATAAAGTATATATATTCTTGATCAGCTCGACGAGACGAATCGATCTAGCCATGTCCATCTGCTAAAACTTCTTTATTAAAGTCTATATTAGGTTGAAATGCAATGTGGTGCCTTTTTATGGTCAGCCGCTTAACATACATAGAGTAACGGGCGTGGCCCGCCCACTATTTGGGGTAGCTCCCATACAAACCTATGGTCCACTTTTGACTTTTTGTAAGAAAAACTTTTTTATTAAAGTCAATATTAGGTTGAAATGCGATATGGTGCCTTTTAAGAGACAGCCGCTAAACATACATAGACAATTGGGCGTGGCCCGCCCACTTTTTGAGGTAGCTTCCATACAAACCCACCGTGTTTTTTTATGAAAAATCCTTCATTTAGATCAATATTAGGTTGCAATTTGATTTTGAGGATTTTAATGGACAACCGCTTCTTGGCGTATCCCGCCCACTTTTTGAGGTACTCCCATATAAACCCACAATTCACTTTTATGCATTTGTATGGAAAACATCAATATCAACTTGAAATTCGATATGGCGGCATCGTACACATCTACTAGTGAGCGTGTACCACCCACTTTTTGGGGTAGCCCCTATTTAAACCCCCACTTTTATGTATTACAATACTATTTAAAGTTTCGTGTGAATGGTATGGTATCAATGAAGGTATCAACCGAAGTTAACGTTTTTGCTGGTTTTCATTTTATTTAGGCACTGCCCGGGTCTGAACTATTCCCTCAATAAGTTAAAGGTTGCGCCAGAAGTATGGAGGTTTGCGCCAGAAGGATGTTGAAAGCAAAGTCCTTCCATACCATGTTCACGTAGTATGGAAGGACTTTGCTTTCAACATCCTTCTGGCGCAAACCTCCATTCTTCTGGCGCAACCTTTAACTTATTGAGGGAATAGTTCAGACCCGGGCAGTGCCTATGCACACTCGTAAGGTAATTTACAGCGTGTGCGTCAGCTGGCAAAGTCAAGCAAGCCATGCTACACGCGTAAAAAATCGTTTCTAGCGCGCATGCTAAATCAGTTTGGCGGCGACAGCGAACAAAGCAGCACGCTTTGTGTTTGATTCGAATTGGGCGTTGATTCGCAATGACAACGCGTAATAAAATTGAGCGTATGGAAATTTTTTTTCTTCTGAAAATGTATTTTGCCAAACTCAATGTTTGATGTGCGACGAGGCAATTGTTCAAAATTTGAGTTTGGCGCAGCATAATAAGACATTACGATGCTTTTCATAAAAATGAAATTGACTTACTTCTGAAGAAGAAAAAGCAAATAAATTCAAAGAACTAAAACTTCCTTTTTTTGTCAAAAAATGGCCGGAAAAGCCTTAAATATGATGACAGCTCCTAATCCATTCGAATATGCGCGATTTTTTTCAGTGCACAAATCATCTGCACGCAAACATTCGCACAATGAAAAAAGTGTAAGTGTGGTCGTGTTGCCCACGTTGGGAATAGTTAGACGACAACATAATCTCCAAAAACGAACCCACTGCTTGGCGCGCAAGATCGTTTGAGCTGACACCGCTGTACTACTTTCTGTGGGAATACTTGAAACGTTTGGTCTATTTAAGCATTGAAAGCCAATGTCGAGAGCACTATACGTGAGATACGGCCTCAAATGTTTAAAATGTGTTAGAAAATAAAGCCGCCTAGTTGCGGCACCATTTCTACTTCGCACAAAAAAACTTCAACTCATTACATTTGTTTGTATGTGTTTTATTTCTATTTAAAAAAAATACTCTGTACATACATGTTTAATTAATATGTTTTTGTAAAATACTTTCCATTTATTAATTCTCAAAATAACCTAAATGTAAATATTGTGGCAGTAATTTATGTAGCTCCTCAATGTATAATTCATTGTCATATAACGGACGTATCTTTTCTGGAGATGCCATTAATTCACCAGGATCCATTTTACCCGTTTTGAAAGCATACCAAAATGGCAAGAATGTGTACAGCATAAACAGTTCTTAAATATGAAAAATAATTTAATTAATTAATCTATACTCGTATAAGCAATATAAGGTTGTGCAACTTACCGAATTTTCTATGCTGCACCATTTGCTCACGGAATTGTATCAGTGTAGGCAGTTCACCTTCAACTTTAAGCTGTTTCAAAGTTTCACGGAAAGTATTAAAGTAATAGTAGATGAGCTCATCTTTATGATTGAGACGCAAATCATTATCCAGTAACAAATATATCGAATAGATTATATCATTCACAATGGGACCCATGTAGCAGAACTGGTAATCAAGCAGCATAACATCCTCAAATTTGCCACTGGATTTATTATGTTTAAACATCATATTCTTGACATAATAATCACCATGGCAGAGCACATAAAGCGCATTTGATTGTTTATTATCACGATATTCAGTGAAACCTTTGATTACAGCCTCCATGAAATTTGGCTGCAGTTTTTCAAAATAAGGTTTGTATTCCTTTAACGATGGTGTGCTATTCAGCAGATCTATAAAGTTGCCCAGACTACGTAACGTAAATTCACCTTCAGCAAAAGTTTGCATGGTCATAAGGCTGTCTCGATATTTATCAAAAAAGGCGGGATTCTATAAGTGTTTGGTATAGTAAGTAAACTAAAACGTTTGAAGATCATAATATTTTAGTTATGCTTACCTCTTGTTCAATCTTATAGCTGACAGCATGCCATTTGGCAATTTTAGCATATGCAGCACGTACCTCCTCCAAATTTACAGAACGTTCTCGTATTACTTGATAACCGCTTGCACAAATATCTTCGAAGATGATAAACTGACGTGGACTTAGACTGTGATAGACATATGGTAGCGCCAGCACTGTTTCATCACCCAATTCACGTAAGATTTTCTCAAATTTTGGCAGCACTTCGGTATACATGCCAATTTCCGTTTCAAATATATGCGAATCATTGAGAAATTCCTTTTTTTGTCCCTCAAATTCGGGCATTGTTTTAATAATTAGGGACTTCTTAGCATCCACACCTTTGCCGGTGGTATAGTCTATAGCAGCGCGAAACATAATGCTCGCAAAATGATCTCCTTTGGCTGTGGCGGGTGAAAAGCTGCAATGTTTCACTTCAATATCTTTATCATTCTCATATTTTTGTAGCACTTCGTTGAAGAATGTTTCATTCAGCCATGCTGGTGTCTGCTTTTCATCTTCATTGTAATTTTCACTATTTGGCGCCATAATTATTAACTTTTTTTTTGGTTCAATATTGATGTCAATACGCGTTCAATTCGATTTCGATACTAAATGTTAAATGGGTGTATGCTTTTATTATAAACACAAAATAAGCTTGTTGAAAGCTTACTATCGAAAAAATATGATATTGAATTGTAAGCTTTTAGTTTTTTTTTTTGATTAAATTGTGAAATGACTACAAAATTGAATCAACGATCGTCATCATGACAATGCAGCATTTTTATTATATTCTTCACATGTAGTGTAAATGGCACTATAATTTTGTCACCGAGTTTGTAACACATGAAAAAAGCATCGGAGGTCTCATAAAGTATTTGAATAGCTCGACTAGACGAACTGAACTAGCTATGTCCGTCTGTCTGTCTGTCTGTCTGTCCATTTGTTTGTAAAATTGTCTACTAATACTGCGATTTATTCAATAGAAGGTATAGCTCCCATACAAAAATACTTCGTATTTATTTTGTTGTATCGAACATGTTCGAATTAAAACAATTATTTATATTAAAATAATAATTATTTATTTTTGATTTGGTCAACAACATACGAAAGGTGTGTGTGTGTGTGTGCGATTCAAATTAATAATAATAATAATAGTGCATAAATTGTGCACTTTTATTTGTAAATATGAGAGGATAGCTGTCTTGTCTAGCGTGCTGCTTAACATTCCAGACGACCTGGGTACAACACTCGCTCGAACCTATATTTCTTTGAATTGTAGTTTAATTCTTTCTTATAATTGCATGCGCAACAATATTATACAGAACCCTCTATCCCAACGACAACCATTAAAAAATTTTAAAAAAAATTACAAGAAAAAGGCAATTATTAAAGAGTATTAAACTTTCAGTTCTACCGAAGTTAGCGTTTACAACGGTTTATCTTCTTCGAATTGTTAATTTTGTCCATAGTTAGTAACAAATATGTATTGATAAAATACTCGTAGTCATTGAGTTATCAGTTTATTTTGTTTAATCATAAAAAATTGAGAATTTCTGTTATTTTACTTACGCAGTATATTGGTTTTATAGAGCATTCTCAATATTTTTCCGTTCCACTGGCAAATCATCGTTGTCGTTAACAAGAGAATGGCAGAATGGCATTCACATTATTTAAATACCAGCTGTCCGTGGTAATGATTATAAATATGATAATAATGATAATAAAAAATGGTCAAATTCACTATATGAGGAACTCTAAGATGTTCCGTATTTTAAAATATAATAAACAACCAGTATTGACCCGATTAGCAATCGGATCCTTTATTTGACATATTTATTTTACCATTTAAGATTTAAACAAGATATCTTCTTCTTTCACTGGCTGACCCAGTTTTGGCTGGTTAGTTGTTGGCATAAAAAATTCTGGAACCATTGCTGTAAAATAAATGAATTAACCAAACGCCAAATCAAATAATTCAGTGGTATTTAGTCGCACGATCTTCGTGGCTACTTGTAAGGAAAACTTCTGGAAACGAACGAGTCACTGAACTTTTCCTGTAGCAAATCCATGTATAGCAAGTTGCGCTGTTTTTCGCCAATTATGGTTGTCTCTAACGATTTCATCAAATTAAATGAAGAAATAATCCGATGATATGACGCGATAATGTTCGCCATTCACAGTAACACATACTCTTAACTCACTTTTAAAGAAATATGTTCCGATGATGCTGCTATACCATAATACCCAGCAAACTATTAGCCTTATGATTTATTTACGAAGGAGAAGATGATTTCTTCATAAAATTCAGGGTAAATTTTTAACTGTTTCATCAAACTTCCGACGCAAGCTTGATTTTTAGGCTTCACTACTTGTACCAACGGCATTCTATGCGGATAATTTGAAGACTTCATTCCATTTTCCATTCTCCATTCTAGATACAAATCCAGTTGAAAAATTCGACAAGTTATCATGGGAGATAAGCCTAGTTCTTGAGAAACGAGTAAATTTTGAACAGCTTCAGCACTGACTGCTACAGCGACATCGTTACATCAGCATAAACATTAACATTTTCTGCACAAAGGGCGTTTCGTTGACGACTACTATACATCCGCTCTTTTCTCTCGATTTAAACTTTTCCACCAAATTAGAAAAAGTGACAAATAAAAATGCTGTCAGGAGCCGCAAAGCTCGGACATCCCTATTGATAGATACTTTAGTTTTATACTTATTATCAAATAGAAAAGATCGCTTGACAAAGTAAAATCATCGTGATGTTCCAAAAGCATACTTGAAACTATCAAAACTTCGGTTATCAATTTCATGACGTAATATTTTAACTGTAAATATTGATTGGAACATTGGCGTTTGATGATTTTTTTATGATTTTGGAAAAATTCCACACTATATCGCAACCTTACGAAAGCGCAACTCATTATTATAATCAATATATACAATACATTCTTACATACATACGTATATAAAATAAAACAAAATTATTTACGAAATTGATATCAGATTTTTAAGATCTCGGCTGATATCGTTTCAAGAGGTTTTATAGCACTCATATATAGCGTGAATAGTATATTCAGTTCTGAAATGAAGTTTGTTCAATAAAAAAAGGCTTTAGAAACGCCATAAAGTATATATGTCTTCTTCTATATATAATTCCGGTGTTAATGTGTTCGTAAGTCTTCTCTTCGCAAACGGCTTGACCAAATTTGACGAAAAAAATGATTTTGGTACCATGAGGACACATGTATGGTTCTCAGCTATAGTTGGATGCAGTAGGTGCGTTCCAAACTTACGTAAAGGGAAAGGTTTAAAGGAGAGAAAAAACTTCTCAATATCTTCATATGTATAATCATTACCCATATTTTTGAGATCATGTAACTTCTGAACGATTTGACCGATTATTAAGAAACCGGGAGAAATACAATATGATCCACTGAAAAAGAGAGAGGTGTCACGGTCACGGCCATAAAAGTCGAAAACAAAAGGGGCGTAGCTGCGTACACCAGATACGGTGACTCTTTGTCTGTTGACTATTTTGTATGAGTGGACGCACATAACATCGTGGTAACCAGCAAGTATATAAGTTAACACGAGCATGGCTTAAGTCTCGTTGTCAGCAAAATCTGCTTTGTTTGGCATGTCAATGCACTAGCACAACTGCTCTATTGGTCACAAGGTATCTTGCACGAGTTTCAAGTTAAGCATTATGACCAACAACAACGACAGCACTGGCCAACGACAGCGACGGCGCAGGAAAAGCTGCGATCAGTACTTTCCCAGCGACAACAACGTAAAGCTAGGTTTAGTTTTAAGTAAAACGAAATGTTTAGTTTAGTTCTGATTTACACTACAATAAAGACGGCTCCACGCTTTAACAAGCGTTTACCAAATTAATATAAACTAATATTATTCAATTTATACTTATTTTTGATCAGTTCAACAAGACTCGTTGATCTAGTCATGTCCGTATTTCTCTCCGACTGTCCGCCTGTCAAGTATTTTAATTCCAAATATTTCTTAAGCTGTTATACAACGATGATTCTTGAGTCACCGTGTTACAGAATCAATTTATCGTATATAATGTTTCATTTCCGTCGTTTATCTTACAGAAATCGAATTAAAGTTAATATCTGCAGTCGGTGCTGATCTCCAGTGGCAGATTTGGAATGAGATATGAACACATATCCTCCAGCGGATTTAATTTCATAAACTTGATAAACATGTTAAATTAAGAGTAAACAAATAATCATTTTTGCAGCATTTTTGGTAAGTTATATTATGACAAGCTAGTAATATGGCAACACTCAACGGAACGAATGGAATTTTTGACACTTAAGAATAAAATTTTATGAAATTTTTAGATCACTAAAAGTTTAGATTCCTTTTTTAAATATGAAGTTCATTCAGAACCCGGTTTTAATAGTATAAAAATCTATTGGAGATTCAATTGCATGAGTAACACCCTTATTGAAATTTATTTTAAAATGTTCATCTTTATAATCTTTATTTCGTAGAAACGTTAAGTACCACTCTCGTTTGCAAATACATTTAAATCGCATTGTAAAAATTGGCTAAAAATGGAGTTGCAAAAAAATGTTTTATTGCATGAATGCAGGCAGGCGCCACACGCCCACGCGTGACACTGACAGCTGCTTTTAAAGTGTTTTGTTGTTCGTGCATTAGTCGCTCAAAGTTTTCACAAATAAATTTCCAAATAATTTCCGTTCAATTCTCATACATCTTTTCTTTTTTTTGATTTTTCTCGTTTCGTTTCCTCGATTGCATTTCAAAACTCATTCATGCACAAGTTAACAGAATTTTGACATTTAATGACAGCTGAATGGCATCGACGACGACGACAACAACAACAACAACAACAACAGCAACAACAACGACGACGATTTCGACATTTGTTGTCGTTGGCAACTGCAATTTTCAGGCAATGGCTTTTGGTTTCAGCTTTCTATATACAAGTATGCATATGTATATCTGTGAGTACTATATCTGTGTATGTGTGTGTGTGTGTGTGTGTGTGTATCTACTATTTGGATTTCGTATTTAGCGCTGAGGGCTTTTGTTTCCACACACAAATTGAGGAAATTCAAATTAAATGTTCAGTGGCGCAGGAATATGCTATCGTATAGGAATGGAATTGGTGTTTGAATAGTAATAGAAAATATAAAGAAGAAAATGATTTTAAAAAAATTGCACAAATCTTTTGTTTTACTGAATGACAGCATGAACAGGGGTAGACTATGATTGGTCGATTATTAAAACAAGCGCTTTCGTAGATTAACAAAATCTAGCTTACTCCATTGAACTGACGGTTATATTCCTATTAATTTGGGCCTGCTGAACAACAAAATCAAACTGATTAGACTCTAATGCTGTTCTTGAGATAACGATAATTGCTTTTTACCCATACACTCTGTTTTTTTCCTTATAGTGCTTATAACTTCAACGATTCATATCCAAAGACTTTTCGCCGGCAGTGTAGGTTTTTACTTAATCCCATGTGTACTGTAAACAAAAAGTTCAAACGCAAAGGTTGAAACTTCCAAAAAAACATCATTATATTATGTTCACAATTCATGAACAATTATAAGTTATACTAGACCAAAATTAATTTTTGAAGTACTACTAGTGTGGCCAGCGGTCAACTGAATTGTCTTCAATCTAGGTCTAACACTGTATAAACATTCAATTCTTATTACCATCTCACCGCACGCAATTCACATTAAAAGCTACGAACACAGAGACAAACACCAAAATATTAGTGAAACGCATGCAATGTATACACGTCACATTCACAGTTTCTTATCAACTGGTAACTGGCTGCTCGCATGCTACAAACTTCTATTATTACGCAACTGAGTAGCATTCGTTGACAGTTGCGAGAGAGGTGGGAGATGACAGAGAGAGAGACATTGAGAGAGAGAGAGAAGAGAGAGAGAGGAGAGCGAAAGAGAATTTAATATTTATATTTTTGCGTTTGTTTTTCATATAAAAACTATGAGTGTCAATTTTTGTCGTGCTAGAAGAAGATTATATTGGTAAAATAATGAGTTGGAGGAGCAGCGATGGTGTTCAAACGTATTGTACGACACTGAGAGACTATTATAGTAGGATTGTTATCTTTACATTTGTCATCCATTTAATTAGTAATGTAGTCTATAGTATTTTTCCTTTTTTTATATCTCCTTGATATGCACTTACTACGTCCAAATTCTCCCACAAGTTTTATATAGTCTTTCTACACTCCTAAGTAGTGCACATATTCTTAAAAAATTTATGAAACTTTCAGATTTATAATGGTCTGCTACTTTTTTTGCAATACACTACTGCTGGATGTACACTTGCTGTAAGTCAATTTCAATTATATGCAATAATTCTATGCTTCTAAGCTTTCAATTATACAATATAAAATAATATCTTTCCAAAAGCATGTAACTATTTCGAAAACAATTTTTCGACTAAACAAAAAAAAAAAAAAAAATCAAAATGCAAAATGCAAACATATTAAAGCAAAACATTACTACTCAAAAAATTCAGTTGAGAATAACTACATTCAAATTTAGAGTGAAACATCGAAAGTCTCATAAATATGCAATGTCTGGGTATGCAGAGTTCTAGTTTCTACCCAAATCTACCAGTATCTCAAACACTCCCTGGCTACACATTTTCACTTGAAAATCGCAAATTTTCTTGTCGCACATATTTATATGCACTTGCAGATACACTCTTCCATATGCAGATCACCAATGCTACAAACGTTACTTGCTTTTAGACAATCACCCCCAAACACACACTCACAGTCACACACACACACACACAGTCTATCTTATTTTGTAGCCTTTTCATGGCCTTGTATAAATATTTATTTGCATGTGTATCTTTGTATCTGTGTGTGGTGTATTTTGTATCTCACTAAATTCCATGTATGCGAATATATTTGTTTGTTTGTTTGTTTGCTGCTATTTACATTCGCCACTGCGATTGCTTGAACTTTTCAATTTATTTGCAATTTACATTTTGTGCATTATTTGATTTATACAATAATTCCATAAACAAACACTCGACTCGAGCGACAAAAACGAATGCAGTAGTAGATACAATGGCAACAACACCAAAAACACCAACGATTCTAGCACGAATCAAAGTAATAATAACTACAAATTCCAAGCAACCTTTTTGGGGAGCAGAGATGCAGAATGCAACTAAATATAACAAGTGGGAGGAACTTGCATTCAGTGACAGTAGAAATAATATTGTTTTAGCCGTAGGTCATTTAAAATATGCACTGAGAATGTGTATGAGTTCTAGAGGGTTCTTTAAGAAGTTATTGAAAAGTACAGTCAATTGGAATGATAGAGTTTTTTAACTCAGATAAATATGCCGACATGAGCATAAAAAGTGAGTAGTCTGAAGTATGAAATGAGAAGTAGAGTGATAGTAGTCTCGACTACATGGGTAAGATCGAATTTGCTGGATTTGTCAATACCAAACACTTGTGGTGAACGAATGCAATAATTACAGAAGTCACAAATACATCAAAGCAAATGCAAAACATCAGTGAAAACAATAGTGAGAAAAGGAAATAGAGAGAGCAATAGTCAAATCAGAAAACAACAACAACTTATGCTAGTGAAAATAGGCACATGTGTATTTAATACTCTTTTTTTCAATCTTTCTCCCTCTCTCTCTCTCTCTCTCTCTCGCTTTATCCTTCCACCTCTCATTTCATGCGCCATTACAGTGTGACACATAGAAACGGAAAGACGGGAACAGCATGCGAGACTGTTGTGTTTTATATGTATTTCTTTCGCTGCTGTTATTATTTTTGCTTCCTTTTTGAAAATAATAACTTTTTCTTTCCTGTCTCTTTTTACAGGTATCGCTTTTTTTTTTGTTTTCGACCGCTGTGATTGGCATCGTAATGAATATTATGAATTAAATGAGTTGAGCACTCAACCTAATGAGCTTAACAACTCTAATTAAATAAAAAATAAAAACGACAATATGGTAACACAATAAACATTTGATAAAATGGTATATTAAGTTTATGCAAAAGTATGTAACAAGCAGAAGGAGACTTTATAATATATAATCTTCATCAGAGAGCATCCGAAGTTGAGTCGATGTAGCCATGCCCGTCTGGCTGTCTGGTTGAACAACAATATCTGCGATACTGTAAGAGATAGAGACTTCAAGTTTCAATAAAAGGGTAGTCCCGTATAAATCGGTCTCCTACTTATGACATTTTGTTCAAAAATGTTTTTCTTTTTGTTGTTAATCAAACTCCGAATTTGGTGAATTTTACATCAATCCTAATAAAATATCCCACATACGTTAGAACAGATCATTATAAGCTGTAGCCCCATACAAATCTGGCCCCCTGGCTGATCATATTTTGAGTAACATGACTGAAGAGATAAAAGAGTGACTCACAAAACTTTATCGAATGATTTTTTATGCCAATCACACATAATGAGAAAAAGTATTTTTAGGTTCTCGAAAAGTATGTGATGCATTAACAGAAACGTCGTAGACCGCACAAAGTATATATATATATATATACTTGATCAACTCGAGCAAACGAGTCGAACGAACCATGTCCGTCTGTCTGGATGTTGTCGCACTTTTTTTGGGCACCAATTTTAAAAATATTCCATTGTACTTATACTTCTTTTTATTGCAGTTTAACAGAGTATCAAAATTGACATGCCACGCCCACTTTTTAGGATAGCTCCCATACAAACTCCCCGTCCACTTTTGACCTTTTGTATGAAAAACTTTTTATAAAAGTGAATATTAGAATAAAATTCGATGTGGTGGCTTTTTATGGACCGCTTCACATACATATACAAATGGGCGTGTCGCTCTTTTTTTTGAGGTAGTCCCATACAAACCCACCGCTCACTTAATGCACTTGTATGAAAAACTTCTTTATAAAAGTCAATATCAGCATGAAATTCGATATGGTGGTTTCTTATGAATAGTCGCCACACAAACAAATACTAATTGGCGTATAACCCGCGACTTTTTGGAATGGTGTTAGAGTTTCGGATCAACCGAAGTTAAAGTTTTTTTCGTGTTTCTTTTATAGCAGTCAATATCACCTTACAAATATACCTGGTGGGATCATATGAAAGCACTCTTTACATATACATATATAACATAGTGTGATTCTTGCAAGTTTTTGATAGGAGCCCATACAAACCACAACAACATATTTGCTTTTTTGTATGGAAAACGTTTTTATTGCAGTCAATATCGACATTAAATTTAACATGGCGGATTCTTATAGACGGACGCTTTTCATAAATTTCAAGGGGCGTTTTCCGCCAACTTGTAGAGGTAGCCTCCTTACAAGCTAATAGTCCACTTTTGGGTTTTTGTATGAAAAACTTTCTTATTACAGTCAATATCAAATTAAAATTTAATACAGTGTCGTCTTATGGACTAAAGCTTCGCATATAGAGCAACTTCGCCTTTTTAAGACTAGCTCCTATACAAACCCACCACCCATTTATGGGATTTTGCATGAAAAACTTTTTCATTTCGGAAAACAATTGACATTAGGCATGGGTGCTTCGCATAGACGAGCGCTTCGCACAATTAGCAGCGAGTGTGTTACGCCCTATTTAAGACTTTACAATATAAATGTTCTTTAAACTTGCTAAGTTCACAGCTGTAAACTTTGTGTGAATGGTATTAAAGTTGCGGTTCCACCGAAGTTAATTCTGTTGAATTCCGTTATAAAGACTTATTTTTTTTTTCAAAACACATAAATTTTAGGTAGCCCCTATACAAACTTAACGTTCAGTTTTGTGTTTTTATATGAAAAACTTTTGTATTATGCTCAATTCAAATTTTAAATATAAAATGATAGTGTCTTATGGTATATCTTCCAAACAAACCAACCAAGCACTAAGTTTTGTTTTTATTCGGTTGTGTTTTATTGAAATTTTGTGTGAATGGTATTTAAGCTCTGGTTCCAACAAAGTTAAAGGTTTCTAAACTGATACACCATTCAAGCTTAAACACAGCTCTTCAGACGACCCTCTTCTATTTGTGCATACTTATAATTGCCATTCTGTATGGAATTGTAGATAATACAACGTGTGTGTGTGTGTGTGTGTGTGTGTGTGTGTGTGTGTGTGTGTGTGTGTGTGTGTGTGTGTGTGTGTGTGTGTGTGTGTGTGTGTTTCCATGCATTGTTGTTTAGTCCGTTTAAGGTTCTCTGAGTGCGGCTTCCGCTTGCCAACATTTCCGGCTGTCCGTTCGTACTTTAGTCGTGCATTCATCCTTTTGTCCTGGTGTCATTCGTTCGTTCGTTCGTTCGTCTATTCACGTTCTTGTTGCCAAGGCATAATTGGAAAATTTTTCAATGTTTGAATATTACATTTTACAATTAAATACAAACAAGAATTCATTACCGTTGAATGAAATTATAAGGTTAGAGCCTGTAGCTCTCTAGCTTTTTAATGCTAGTTATTTGTCAAGCGTATATATTTATCCAAGTCTGTCTCTGTGTGTTTGCGTATGAGTATCTATGAGTGCTACGAATGTAACTCTGTGTGTTTGGTGTGCATAACTTGCGAATTATTTATATTCTTTACATGTTGTGTATATGTACTTGTAAATTGATACAAGTTTAACGTTTGAATTTTGTTGTTTATGCAATACTGCAACATGCAATACCATCTCGGTTCCATATAAGCGCTCTCTCTCTCTCTCTATCTCTCTCTCTTTCTCTCTGTTCCGCAGAATATCTATCTATAAGTATCATTTATGAATGCATATGCTTGCATATTTCTATACGAGTATAAGTGTATCTCATTCTCTTGGGAAGTTAATTAAAATGTTGTCGTTTATTGAAATATGCATTTTCGGCCTGCGGTTAAAAATTTTCATGTATAATTTACTACTAGAAGTCTGTTGTTTGTCGTTCTAGATACATATGCGTTGGTGCTGCCAGTACAAACAAAGCAGATACAAATTTTCACGACAGTTAACCAACAACACCATTTATAAATGTTGATTGGTATAACGATAATGATAACGATGTACTCGTTATATATATATATATATATATATATATATATATATATATATATATATATATATATATATATATATATATATATATATATATATATATATATATATACATACATTTGATATATTGATATATGTACATAAGTATGTTTTGGTGCGTAAATTGAGCTAATTAGTATATCGATTTTATAGTAAATAGCGCTGAATATATTAATGTTGATTAAGTTTACAACGTTTTATGCAACGAATTGGTTGGAACTAATTGGTATTGGTACAAAATGATATCTAATATAATGATTTGTTATACATATATATTTAGTATTACGGATTCTAGCTTTAACCTGCGGCTTGGTTCAGTTGGTTGTAATTAGAAACTTATTGGATATTTGTTAATATACTGTTATATGTTAGTATACTGAATATATGTAACTTCATTTTTCTCTGTGTGTCGCTGTTGCAGTCACACTCACATCAGTCATACCGCTCTGCCGTGTCTATTCACTTTACGTTTCATTTTTGCTTTGTGCTGTATTCGTTAACTTAATGGTAAATAGAGTTTTCCATTTCACTCGCACACATAGCTAACTTAAAGTTATGAGTATTTATTGACTGATTTATATAGCTTATCAATCGTATGCTTTTTTTAAATAACAAGTTTTTATTAATAATAATTACTTTTATAATCTTTATTTCATATTTTTATACTATTCACACAGAGTTTGAATAGTATTATCAGTTTGTCTGAACGTTAAGTATATGTGTATATTTTTGATTAGCTCGACGAGTCGAGTCGATGTTTGTTGTTGCGCATTTTTTGGGACTAATTTTTATGACAATCAGTTGGAAAGTTGCACATACACATCTTTTTACTGTATTTTAATAGAGTATCAAGATTGAGCCGCCACGTCCACTTTTTTGAGTAGCCCCATACAAACCGACTACCAACTTTTGACTTTTTGTATGAAAAACTTTTTAATTGTAGTCAATATCAACTTAATAATTGATATGGGTGCTTCTAGTAGACGTACGCTTCATATATACATTAATGGATGGTACCCGCCCACTTTCTGGGTTAGCCCCCATACAAACCCGCTACCCACTTCTGTGTTTTTCGAAGAAAAACTTCTTGTTAAAGTCAATAATAGGTTGAAATGCGATTTAGTGTACATGCTTTTCATATAAATACATATACAAATCGGCGCCCGCCCACTTTTTGAGGTACTCCCATAGCAGCTCCACCCACAGCTCACTTTTATGCATTTGTATGAAAAACGTCAATATCAACTTGAAATTCGATATGTTGCCATCTTATAGATGGTCGCTTCGCACACAAATACTAGTGGGCATGTACACCCCATTTTTTGTGGTGGCCACTATTTAAACCGCCCACGTTTTTGTTTTACAATACGATTTAAAATTTCGTGTTAATAGTATTAGAGCTTAAGTTAACGCTCTTCTTTTTTCTCTGTAGTTTGATAGTTTTGGAATTGTAGTTCTATCATCGTATTTATTCAGAGTTAAGCGAATCTAAATGAAATTATACTCTTCATTTTGAATTGTTTGATATATTTCAGTAGCCGTTATGCGAAATAAGGCCAAACGAAGATCTTGCTGGTTGAGATATAAGCCCAAACATTAACGAACGGAGTGACTTCGGGCGTTGCCATAAACTTTGATTATTTGCAAGGCCCAATTAATGAAGTATAACTTTGTTGTACCACTTCTGCAAAAAGTCCAGAGGAAACATCGCAAAATGAACACATTGGCTTAATTGGTAGAGTAGATATCTAACTTAGATCCGGTTTCTCATATTGTGTATAAAGTAGTGTTCAACTAAATCAGAAATAAGTTTCTCGCAGCGATAATTTGGTGTTGCAATTTCGGATCTTTGTTTAAATAAATTTTATGTATGTGTAAAAAAGTGGTAACGCCGCAAGGGTTTGTTTACCATCCTCATCGACGAGTTGGCAGATCGATAAATTGGAAAATATAGCCAGATGGGTTAATAACATAACTGTTTGACTTTGTGCGGTGAGAAAATGTCAAATAAAACAATAAAACAAAAAATAAAAAAAAAATAATCAGCAAAAAATTTACATAGATTTCGGAGATACTTTTCGTAGAGCTCGTTACAGAGCATACTTAAAGGCGTTCTTGAGCACAAAAAATCGAACGAAGTAGCATGGAAGCAGAGGAAGCAGACGTTTGAATTAGTGGCGTATAATTTAACAGCCAAAACAGGCATTGGACACCAAGGCAAAGAATTGTACGATAGCGATACGTTCTGCACCCAATGGGACGCACTTCGGTCTCCTCCACCATATCCACAAGTGACTGTATGTACAAAATGCAGCTATTGTAAGACATAGTATATTATACTATATTATATTGTAATTGACAGTTGAATAAAACGTTATCAGTTGCTTTTTACGTACAAATATTAGTTGGTGCTGCCATAGGTGTAACAATTGTAACAGTGTTGCAAATGGGCAACACTGAAATCTTATACCATAGGATAATATTTATACACAAGATGAACTACGTTATAATTTTATACCAATGCTTACATCTATACACAACATGATAGAGCGACATTGAGTTTGCATACAGCTTTATAAACATGCATAAATTAAACACAAGGTGAAAATCGGGAAATCTCAGCTACAAGCTAAAAATCAGTTTATTAGGTTAACTGTAGCGGCATGATTGAAAAAACTATGCGGTTAGACAGACCAACTCCGCACAGAACACATTTTTCTACAATAAGAAGCCAAGGGTCTAAGCCGAAAAGAAAATATTCGAGAGCTGCTGAGTGCTTTCCTAGGTGCTTTCCCATCCAACTTCAAGTGGATCGGCGCTAATCTGAAGAATTAAAAGTAATCGTGCCTACTTCCAAGTTCAAAGCGGCCATCATCAAGGCAAATAAGTCTAACGAGACTTTTCAATTTCATTTAGTTCATTTCAATCGTCGTTCATTTAGTGTAATTATGTGCCGACTCTTGGGTGGTGTTTACAAAACATCTGTTAACATAGAATTTCGCTATACTTGTCTATGTAAGTTGTCAGCTCTCTAAATTATTTATTTAGGATAAAAATTAGCCTACGGTCTGTGAAATCTAATTTATCCGTTGTATGTGAAACAAGAAAGAAGCGAAATAACAGAAAAACACATTTTAGCGTGTATATAAATAAATAGGTAAGTGCAAATCATTTACACCTTTTTTTAACACTCTTAAGCACAACATATTCGTTTGATTTCTATTTTACCGGAAAGAATGTGAAGCGGAGCACGGACGAATGTATTTATTTTTTTCTATAGAAATGCGTCTAAGGTAGGTAAAAACCAGGTAACGTCCTCGGCCGAACGCAAAGACTCTCTCTCTCTCTTCTGTCTCTCAATCTGTTTCTAGTAGGAAGAGAGAAAAAAATCTCTGTCGCGCTCTAAAGAACGTTTCACATTGTAGAGCATGTCGATCGAGCAGTTCAACGTTAGGCTTGAAATTGTTGTGGGCACACTTGCAAACATGTTGGCGAGCATCAGTTGAGTGTGTCTTCGATCGTGTTTATGATGGTAAAGTTTTAAAAGGACAGGATTTAAAAATAAATATTTAAAACAAAAAACAGAAAGAATTGATATACACCAATGAAAACGCTTTTATAACTGTGCATTAATTAATTGCATAACTGCGTATTAATTATACCAAATAAATTGCACGCTTACTGCCGATCTCTCTCTCTCTCTCTCTAGGCAGTCCTTAGAGCAGGGCCGTCCAAAAGTAGAGCACCTAAAGTGCCAGTCATTTCTGAGTTATAATTTGTACAGTGTGCCAAAATACAACAACAGTGCAACGTAACTAATTCAAATTTTGGTGACTCTTTAGCATCAAGCAACCGACTTCAGCATGCGTTTGTTCGTTTATGTGTGAAAACACTAAGATGTTCGTACCCATGGGGCTATGGCTGAACAGCATGGGTTTATAGGCGAAAGCATTTTCCGTGACAATCCTGTATTGTGGATATTTTTATTATTTTGTACTTTAAAGGCAAAAGGTCAAATTTCAACCACTGCGAGACGTTGGATTAATTGTATGACCAAGCACAGCTACCATCAGCACAATTGAGTTAAGATCACAAATTTACATAGGATGCATTTTTTATTATTTAACTTAACATTATTTCAGGGAAATATTATCGCACAATTTATCGCAGCTTTTCAAGCAAGAAGGGTTAGTCGACAGAATGCCCACCCACTTTGTTTTCTGAAGTTTTGACACCTGATTCACAAGAAACTGCTCCCACACTCCAAAGGTGCCTAATTTGAACTTTACAGAATTAACTTTTACAATGCAGTCTTACATTCAAAAAACTAATATGCGATAGTTCAGAGGCCAGTTCATCAATAAACTAAATGAATCTGCGACATTTATAGTTCACAAATAATTAAAAAAAAAAGCTGGTTTGTAATCATTATAAAATTAATACGTGTAGAACAAAACATACACATAAACACTGTAATCAAATCAAATTGGGTTCCACTTCAATTGTCGATGTTATACGAGATACGAGTTACTCATAACAAATATTACTACATATAATAGTGGTCTGAAAGTCTTATAAAATTGCCAAAATAGAAGGTTTAAGATTCAATTTAAATTACTGTTAAATGAAATTTGTAGGTATCCTTATGAAAATAAAACGGGTTTACGACAATTTGAAAGTTCAAAATAGTTTAAAGCAAACATGGATGATCCTTTAAAGAATAGCTTTCTTTATTTATTATTTATTTAAAAATGTATGATTTTCAAATATGATTAAATATCTTTACTAACTTGTAAAAGTTATTTAAAGTATTAAATTGTCCATTAAATTAAACATTTTTAAAGGAAAAACAAGTTTATTCTTAAGCCTGCGTACACCACAAAAAAAATTTAAAATTCTAATCGCAAATAAACATTATAAGCATAACAGAGAGGATCATGCTAGAAAATGTAGTCGTCTTTTAACTATAAAGGATTTATTTTACCGAGTTATGGATGCATCCGATCCTATAGTTATTGATTTTAACTTAACCTCAAAAATTCAAAATAAAAAGGTATTTTCACTGGCACAAAAAAATTTTGGGAACACCGTCCGGAGCTGGAGCTGTGGTCGAGAAAAATGAGAAATCTGTATTTATAGGCTGACAACATCTGTCAAATGATTTTCTGTCAAATTGATTTTTCTTATTTTATATCGTAAAATTTAAATTCAGAGTTTATCTTATTATGTATATATAATCGCGTATAATATATGTATAATCATATGTATAATGTATGGCGTTGACATAAACTTTTATTAATTTTTACTCTAAAAAGAGAAAATGAGAGTCTAAATATACAAATTTGCAGTCTCTATCTTTTATAGTCTCCGAGATTTGTTCGTCAAACAGACTGTGTGACGGACGGACATGTCTATATCGACTCGTCTTCCGATGTTGATCAAGAACTAATATATTTCATACGGTCTGCTACGCCTTCAACTGTCTGTTTCATATATTTGCATAATCTTAATATACCCTTTTACCGTATGTTTACAGGGTATACAAATGTATGTATTTAAGTAGGTATACCAGTTGAAATTAAATAGAATAAAAAAAGCTCTCAAAATATAAAGCTTCCGTACCAAAAAAAAAAAAAAAGCTGCGTTTCAGCTATAATAAGAGTGATGTGTCGATTACAAATTAATTAAATGACATGAGCAAAATTTTTAATGAAAAATCCAACAGCAAAATAAATAAATGAATGAAATATAAATAGAAATACAAACCTGTTCTACAAATATAGATTCTAATATATATTAAACAACACTAGTTCACAGCGAAAACAAACTTTTTCTTAAATTTTTTTTGGAATTTATTGTAATTTGGGTGCGCACACGAAATTTTGTTGTCATTTAGGCCATTCACATGACGCCATACTCCATATTTATGTTTATATATTAGAATTTATAATTTAACTTAAACAGTGTCAAGAGTGACCGTTAAGCCCAATAAATCGCTAGAAAGATGATTTAATTACATATCATCATGTACATTTTCGGTCGTATTGTAAATGACTGTGTTGTGAGCTCACAATCCATGCCATTTTTAACGAATTTCAGAAATTTTATTTATTTGAAAACTTTTTTTTTTTGAAATTTGATAAAAGTATAAAATTTTTAATCGAAAGTTTTTCAAATTCCAAACATTTCCAGGTCTAGCAGACCGTAGCCGTGCACTCTGAATGCTAGTTTGATAAATATATAATAAAATAAATATATTATTATCAAGGTGAATGGCAAAAGTGAAAATAATTATCGTATTCAGCACACTCAAATTACACTAAATATGAAATTTGTAAACTAGTGTAATAATAGTAATAAAAACCAACTTAAATATGGCAGCACTTCAATTGCCGTCGTTGTGAAATATAAAATAAATAATCTAAAAATATCATTTTTATACCTCCGCTCTTTATTTAAACAAACAAACAAATTCACTCATCAAAGTATCCCATGTGTAAGAAATGTGGCAATAATGTATGCAATTCCTCAATATATAATTTATTCCTATAAAATCTTTTACGCATATCAGCAGATTCCATGACCTCACCGTGATCGAAATTGCCCTCCTTCATGCCATACCAAAATGGCAAAAAGCTGTAGACCAAAAAGAGTTCTGTAATATACAGAAAAATCCCAAAAAATAATTAATAAATTAAATTTGTAAATGAAACGTTTCATTTAGCTTACCAAATTTTCTATGCCGCAATAATTGTTGCCGAAATTGAAGCAAAGTGGGCAACTTTTCCTTAAAATCAAGTTTCCGCAATGTTTGCAAAAATATTTCAAAATAAAAATAGAGTAATTCATCCTTTTGTTTCAAACGTATTTCCTCATTCATGAGCATATAAATTGAATAGATTATATCAATTGTTATGGAAGCCAAACTACACATTTGGAAATCCAACAGCATAACATCATCCAGATCTCCAGTGGATTTATTACGCTTAAACATCAAATTCTTTGCATGAAAATCACCATGACTCAGTACATAGTAAGCATCGGATTGTCTATTATCAAAATATTCGTTGAAAGTAGCGCGTACTTGCTTCAAGAAATCGGGACGCAACTTTTCAAAATAAGGCACATATTGCTTCAGTGTAGGCACAGTATGCAACATATTTATAAAATTATCCAGACCGGTAGACATAAAAGCTTCTTTCTCAATATTCGGCAGTGCAAACAGACTGTGACGAAACTGCTCAAAATATGTTGGTGTCTGTAAGATATTGAAATATTTATTAATGATTTGTTTGGCTTTAAAAGTTTCTTTTGGTGCACCTCTTTGGCAATCTTAAAGCTGATAGCATGCCATTTAGCAATTTTAGCATATGCAGCACGCGATTCCACCATATCTGCAGGACGATCACGTAGTACTTCGTAACCAAGCGGACAAATATCCTCAAAGACAATGAACTTGCGTGGACTGAGTCCATGATAGACACAGGGTGCACCCAATACTGTCTCATCACCGATTTCGCGCAACATTTGCTCAAATTTAGGTATCACTTTAGTATACATGCCAATTTCAGTTTCAAATATTTGCGCTTCACCTATCATATTCTTTTTGTGTCCCTCAGCTTCCGGCATTGTTTTGATGATCAATGATTTTTTGCCATTCACACCTTCTCCATTACAATAGTCCAATGTGGCACGAAACATAACACTCGCATAATGATCACCCACAGCGGTGGCTGGTGTCATGGCAATATTTTTCACAACAATTCCTTTGTCATTCTCTTGTGACTGCAACACTTTGTTGAAAAATTTCACATTTAGCCATTCTGGTGCTTCCAGTTCATCTTTACTGAATTTTTCTTTATTTTGCGACATTTTCGAAAGAGTTAATTGAATTTCCTATCGTGTTCAAATTCATACAACTACTAACTTTTGCAATCGTTCTACGTCTCTAACTTATATAACAACTGAACTTGAGCAAAGCTCATGTTATCATAAAAAATGCAAAAGCTACTATTTACTATTATTTACTATATAGTATAACTAAAGAAAGTACAAAATGACGTTTCTAAATTTCCGCATTGTAATGCAAAGCACTTAAACGCTTGCAGATAATAAACTATTCTAAACGTGTATGCAAACCAAGAATTTCATATATTATAAACAGCCATACTCGTATCATAATTTTCTTGCCTCAAAAGCTAAAAGTTTAATTTGTATAGCAACCCATGATAAGATTATTCTGATCTAACCGAATGATAAGATATAACACATTTCTTAGGGTCTTTAAACAAAGGTTGGAAACTGTTTCAAAGTCGAACCGCTGCGAAAACTGGAACTCAGCGTTCCGGTGAAAAACTGTTTTAGTTCAAAACTGAATTTGATCGAGATTCAATTTCTAATCCAAAACTAGAATTTTTTGAAATATTCTTGACCCATATCGAAATTTACCTAACTAATTAGTTACTTGAATTTCGATATGGCTCAATAATATTTCGGTTGAAGAGTGACTCTTTCCGAACCAATTCAAAACCTAATTTTCATCTCGAATACTAATTCAAGACTACAATATTCCAAAAGTGTTCGGAACTTTTTCATGACAAAATTGTATTTTTGATTTGCTTTTGCTTTAGATCTGAAATTTTCCAAATGAATTGGTTCGAAAATTGGTTCGTTTCAAAATTGGTTCGGTTAGAAGTACGTTTTCCATGCTTGTCTTAAAATCATCTAGTATTAATAGCAATACAATCACAATAGTGACAGACAAGGACTAGTCTATGCCCATATAGAATTTTTTGAGCTTTTGAATCCGAATACGAGTTAATGCATTGGCGAATCCAGCGGCAGTTTTGTTCTTGTTCATCATTTTTGTTCAGTACATAATTTTTTTGGAATACCCAACATACATCCCACACCAACAGCAAACCCCCCCCCAGCGTTTTGACTTTTTGTATGAAAATGTTTTATACCAGTTAAAAATTTACATGGTGGGTTTCTATGAAAGGACTCATCTCATATAGTATATCAAAAAAGGTGATCCCTACACTTTTTGGGGTAGCCGCTATACAAACCCATGCCCTACATGCCTACTTTTGATTTTTGGTGTGAACTCCTTTTATATTGCAATCAATAACAATACAAAATTAGTACTGACGAACACTTTACATATATATCAATGCGTTTGATGCCCTACTTTTTAGGGTAGCTCCCATATAAACAATACGCCCACTTTTACATTTTTGTAAGACACTAGCTTTTTCCCGGCGCGTCGCTTCCTTGCTTCTCCTTTCCCCTGCCACTCCTTCCCACTGCCCCAACTTTTCCCCGACCTTCAAGCTGTCCCACCTTCCCCATGCCCCACCTTCCCATGCCCCTTTACTCTACCTCCAATTCTCCTACCCTCTTCTCCTGTCCCTTCCACCCGTTCTTCAAGCACCCCTTACGCTGCCCCAATTCCTCTACCCCCTTCCCCTACCTCTCCTTACTTTACCAACCCGTTTCATTGCCCCCTTCGATCCTATTCACATGTATACAACATTTCATCCCTCTATCTTAAATGGTACCAAGCGCGTTGCTGTCTTTCCCCTTGCCATTACTCCTCCTTCCCTATGATCCCTTACCCTACCTCCCATTTCCATACCTAGCCCTCTTTCCGCTGCCCCTCTTCCCATTTCATCCGTACACGTGTGATGCGATAACAAAATATAGAGATTCATTTTTATGTACATAGATACATTTCTATTTCACTCAATATCAACTATAAAATTTATATAGTGGCTATGTATATACGAACGCTTAACATAAATATGAAAATAGGTGTCCCGCCTACTTTTATGGATAGCCCCAATACAAACCAAATGCCTATTTTTGGGTTCGTGTGTGAAAAAATTATTTATTACACCCAACAACAAATTAAATTTGATATGGTTGCTTTTTATGGACGGACGATTCACACATATATAAAAGGTTGTGAGCCCATCTTTTAAGTAGTAACTCACCTCCCTCCCCTCTCTTCATATAAAGTTTGGCATGTACTGGCTATAATAGTACAGTCTAGCAACACTCGACTGCAGTGCTTGCTTTTTTTTTATAGTAGTAAGTTTCTCTTGCGTTTAAATAAAAATCAAATAAAAAAACCTCTTGACGAGGTAAACATCAAGTGACGAAAGCCTACTTGCAACTCACAAAACTACTGATATAAATTTAATGACGATATACTTATATTTTTCATTTCAATGGTTGGAATCGAGTGTAATATGTAATTGAGCGTTCGTCATAAATTCGTAATTATTACTTTATCTGTAAATTGAAATGGAGAGTCTAAATAATCATACTTCAAGTCTCTATCTAAAGACGGACAGGACTATTTTAACTTGTCTTCGCATGCTGATGAAGAATATATTGATAGAAACTGTGTTTGTTTTTTTTTTGTACTCGTGCATGTTTCTTTGAACTCAATTTAAATCCACTTTAACTTATTTGATTGAGGTAAAATTTGACGTGTACATATGCACCCGATAACATTAAAATTCGATGAAAGGCTACAAAAATAATATGTGTTATGCAATTTTGATACATAATTGTAGAATTGATTGATGCGAAAATGTTGCTTAAAATGGTAAATATCAATCAATATGTTCAGCATAGGAACATGTGAAGTCTTCACACATAATTTCAGATGGTTATCTTTAAAACTGAGCGACTTGTTTTGATTCAGACAGACAGAGAACAGACATACGGAAAGACAGACACACTACGTGTGAAGAGTATAAATAATATTTATACGTACATCGATACTAATAATGTGAAGAGGCCACCTTTTTCATTTAAAATTGATAATAGGTATATTAAATAATTATACTTTTACTATTAAGTCTTAAAAAAGAATATGTATTCGTAAGAAGCACGAAAAGATCTAGCCATGTCGTCTGACTGTCTGTGAGTTTGTGTACTCCCTATTTCGTCAAATGTTTTGAAGATGTTTTGAATTAAAATAATTATTTTGAAAACAATAATGGTTTTGAAATTGGTCAACTAAAGCCGTGTTTCCACCAAAAGCATTTCTAGAAACTTTAGCAACTTTCATTTTGCATTGACAAAAGATGATTCCACTGAAAATTTTGCATTTGTAGCGTCTTGCATCCATTGCATCCATTGCATACAGAAAATAAACTTCAAATTATAAATTAATCAAATTATAAAATTATAAAAGAGAAAGGAAAAATAGAAAATAAGGAACTAAATTAAACCAAAAAAAAAAAAAAAAAAAAACCCAAAAATATTATGAATATCTGCATTTTGTCTTGCATCTTTCGATTATGAACTGAACTGGTTTCCAATAACAAATCTCATGTAGAAAAGGAAAATACTTCATTCACACATCAGACGTCGAAGATGCCAAGTATGCTGAAGTTGCTAGTAATGCAATGTTGGAAACACGTCTTAAAAAACGTGTATCCTAGTGTTAATAGCAGATACTCTACAAATTGTTCACTTGTATCAGATTACCGGCGTTCAACCACTGTGCGAATAAAATTTTTTTTTACCATTCACACATAGTGTGAAATGGTATTATCAGTTTGTCTGAAAGTTTGTAACGCATTAAAGGAGCCATCATAAACTATATATATTCTTGATCAGCTCGACGAGACGAATCGATCTATCCATGTCCGTCTGTCTGTCTGTCTGTCCGTCTGTCCGTCTGTATGTTGTTGCGCATTTTTTGGGGACCAATTTTTATGCTATCCAGTTGAATTTTTGCACATATACTTCTTTTTATTGTAGTTTAATAGAGTATCAAGATTGACCTGCCTTGGTTGGGGTAGCCCCCATACAAACCTTCTGCCCACTTTTGACTTTTTCTATGAAAACTTCTTTATTAAAGTCAATATTAGGTTGAAATGCAATGTGGTGCCTTTTTATGGTCAGCCGCTTACCATACATAGACTAAGGGGCATGTCCCGCCCACTTTTTGGGTAGCTCCCATACAAACCCACCGCGCAATTTTGTGTTTTTTTTTGTATGAAAAAATAATTAATTTAAATTAATATTAGCTTGAAATTTGATTTGGTGGGTTTTAGTGGACAACCATTTCATATACATATACAAAGGGGCGTGTTCCGCCCACTTTTTTAGGTAGTCCCATACAAACCAACAGTTTAATTTTATGCATTTATATGAAAAACGTCAATATCAACTTGAAATTCTATATGGCGGCAACTTACACATCTACTACATCGCTTCATACACATGTACTAGCGAGCGTGTACCACACCCTATTTAAACCCCCACTTTTATGTATTACAATACTATTTAAAGTTTCGTGTGAATGGTATTAGAGCTTCGAAGTTAACGTTTTTTCTTGTTTTAATTTTAATTTAATAATTCTTTATAATTATTTCATGCGCAACAAAATTATCGTCAAACCTCTGTCCCATCCGCAACAGTCAATAAATATGAAATTCATGGCCGTAAAATTGAAGCATATCAATTTTAGTACATTAAAATTTTTTAACTCTAAACATTTCATTTCAAATATTTAAAAGTTGAAGTCAACTACAGCGTATGCCAGCAAAAGAGAAAGTGCGAAGAGTATTAAAAATTCGGTTCCATCGAAAATGTTTCTTTTTTCGCACAATAACACCGAAAAAAAGGGGATCGCAAGGGGCAAATGGTTTGTATGGATGCTGCGATTCGATTTTTAATATTCTTTCTTATTAAATGATTTAGATCTACTATGAATTTCAAACAATTCAACCAATTTATTTTACTTTCTCTTCTTATTGTATATTGTACTGCATATACTTCGTATGCATGCATATATAAATAATTTATAGGGTATACAATAGAAATGCTTACACTTATTTTAAAAACCTCGATTTGATTTACAATCTATAGTAAAACAGCAAACACCGAAAATAAAGTTGCCATTGAACTATATTAGTAAATGATAAGAAGTTGTTCATTGTAAACAACAAATCAATGGTTATAAAACGACTTAACAATAACAATATAGTACAATAAATAGTATAAGTCTGGAGAATATATTGAACTCTGTACTTAGTCAACAACACAATTATTATAGCAATAATTGCTATAGTCCCACATTCATGCAATGTAGACTGCTTTCAAATGTTGCAATAATATCAAATATTCGGCAGTCACATTCAACGTTGATATGTTTTTCACCAAATTGATAGTATAATTAATCAAAGTATGAACATTTTTACCGAAAAAATTAGTTGCCCTACAAACTACTTACAACAATTTGAAGTGATAAACATACACTGTACAAAGCTTTTAAACAGCGCCATCGAATTTTATTTTGACAAAGTTCATTAACATGATGCCTATGACGCAATTAAATTCACATAATAACAAACACCGAGGTTATTGTACTCAAATACCAAAATTGTTGTGTTTAGTATTAGAAAAACAAAAAACCTTGAATCGCATTCGTTGTACGCTTGTATGAATGTACACAAGTCGAAGTTATTTACACAGCAATTACAATTTGTTTAAAGTTTCTATTATCTCAAAAAAATGTAAAAATTTTTTCTATATAATTTTACACGTGGCTTGTTCAATGAGTATGCTGTATATTTTAAACATAATGCATGACTAATTAGTAATTGTACTAAAAATTTTAAGTATTTAAGGTATTCACAAGCTCTAGTAACAGTGCAAAAGTGCAAAAAACATGTTGCACAACCAAAAATAATTTGCACTAAAGAAAAGTCTTGTACCATATTGAACGATCTAGAGCATTGACTAAAAAATTTGTCGGTACAAAACAGTAAATCACGTAAATTAAGCAAGTGGCAGCTCAAATTTTGGTATTTTTTTGTGCATTTGTAACGTTTTCTTTTTTCTTTTTTTGTAGCTCACACTGTAGCTCACATAGACGAAAAAGTAATAGCAATTCATAACTAACAAACTTACGAAGCCGTTTGTGCACTTCTGCACTATTGCAAGACCTTGTGAACACCCTAATTTTATACAAGTATACAAAATAATTAAAACAAATTTATACTTTCACTTCACTTGTTCCACTATTTTATGATGCTCAAAGTATCCTGTGTGCAAAAAATGCGGCAATAATACATGCAGCTCTTCAATATAGAGTTTGTTTGTATACAATTTAGTACGCATATCTGCGGATTCCATTATATCATTAGGATCTAAAGCACCTTCATTGGCTGCGTAACAAAATGGCAGAAATGTGGTAACCAAAAAGAGTTCTGTGACATTTAACATCGTTAAATTTGTTATAAAATATGTAATATTGAAACAGTAACTTACCGAAGATTCTATGCCGCATAAATTGTTGCCTCAATTCAATCATTGTCGGCAATTTGCCCTCAAATTTGAGTAGTTTTAAAGTTTCCAGAAAGTTGTTAAAATAGAAATTGATCAACTCATCTTTATGTTTCATGCGTGTTTCCACATCCAATAGCATATAAATTGAATAGACTATATCATTGACAGCAGGACCCAAATTTGCAATTTGAAAATCCAAAAGCATAACATCCTCAAGCGCATCATTGGATTTATTACGCTTGAACATCATATTCTTACCATGGAAATCACCATGACAGAGTACATAAATACCATTGGATTGTTTATTGTCACGATACTCATTGAAACATTGATATAATTGTTGCATCAAATGAGGACTCAACTTCTCGAAATGGATTGCATACTGTTTTAATGACGGCACAGAGTGCAACATATTTATAAAATTTGGCATGCCACTAGTCATAAAATCCTGTTTCTCAATATTAGGCAAAGCCATTATACTATAACGATATTGTTCAAAATAGGCGTCATTCTGAAAATAATTTGGTTTATAAAATGTAAAATCAATTGCTTATAGTTTTTATAGATAAGTCAGCTCACCTCCTTGGCAATTTTATAGCTTATAGCATGCCATTTCGCAAGTTTTACATAGGCCGCACGTGCTTCCTCAATGTTAGCAGCACGATTACGTATTACCTCATAGCCAAGCGGACAAATATCCTCGAAAATTATTAGCTTACGTGGACTGAGCGTGTGATAGACGCATGGCGCACCAAGCACTGTTTTATCATCCAATTCACGTAAGATTCTTTCGAATTTTGGTATCACTTCAGTATACATGCCGATTTCGGTCTCGAAAATATGCGATTCACTGAGCAAATCCTTCTTGTGTCCATCAAGTTCGGGCATTGTTTTGATGATTAATGATTTCTTGGCATCGACACCTTTGCCATTGCTATAGTCCAGCGAAGCACGGAACATAACACTCGCATAATGATCGCCCAGTGCGCTGGCAGGTGTTATGGTAACATTTTTCACTGCAATACACTTATCATGCTCATATGTTTGCAAAACTTCATTGAAAAAGTTCGCATTTAACCATTCTGGTGCCTCTAGTTCATCTTTATTATAGATTTCGTTATTTGTTGCCATTTTTTTGTTTGGAACTTGCTCTTATAAAATTGAGTTCAGCTCGAGTTCAAGTTCACGCTATAACTGAATGTCGCATTAGTTTTCGATCTCAAATGTAAACTTGAAATGCGTTGGCTAAAAGCTCTTTTTATGAGTATAAAAAAAAAATAGAAAAAATAGAAAAGCGGTACGAGTATTAGAGATTGTAAATTGACTTATCTGAAATAAAGCACTCATGCAAGTGCATTTTGAAGTTTTTATTAACGACTTACAAGAAATAATTTTATGTAGCCAAACCAAACCATTTATACGCTATATTTATTACAGTTATTATTAACTGGAACTATGATATTGTGGCTTCTTATGGAAGGATGCTTTCAAAGGGCATATTCCGCCTACTTTACCTTAGGAATGGTCGCATACAAACAAATTTTAGTTTAAGACGGTTGAAATATCCCATCATAGAAGAATTTAGGATTTATATATATATTCTGGAGATTAAATATGTGCATGAAAAATTGTTTTAACAATCATCAATCGTCCAAATCTACAGTAAATACGAATGCATTTTCTTACGCTGTGGAATGAAACCGAAGTGGAGTGCTATATTTAAAAAGAATGTAAACTCCCAATCATGTTATATATGCAAACGATTCATCTTTTACCGCTCCAATATTCAACGATACAATTTTTGTCACTGATGATCAAGTTCGCGAAGAAAGTGAAATAAATATTGACACCAAAAGATACAAATCATCCTTTTAAGAACACAAAATGCTTTCACAAAGTATGCAAGTTGAAAAGCCGAGACAACTTAAATCATATTAAAAACTCATTACTACCTGGCTCGAAAAATGTTCAAAAATATTCTTTAGACCTATCTAAAAAGTTCTTCTCCCTGCATTACATATAATGTTCCGGCTAATTAAGCAGTTTATGAAAGCATTCGAAAAAGAAGGGAACACTTACAACTACATCCAAAAAAAGTTACCGAACAAATATGCTAAACTTAAAGAAGCCATTTTTGATAGGCCGGAAATTAGCAAGATTCTTCTCGACACTGAATCCATTACAAAAATTCAAATTAAGAAAATAAATTGTTATCTTAGCTTTAAAAGTGTAGTAGAGAATTTCTTAAAGATTTTTGTCTTGTTCCAAGTAGACTATTTTCTATAAAACTTAGGGAACTATAGAGAGGAGCAAGGTGAAAGGTTTCACCTAGATCTGAAGTAAATGGAACGACGCTATCAAAGTAGGTGGGATGTCAGCATGTTGGTAGACCTTTACTGGAATCCAAAGAGAGATTTACCAGCAAATAAGAGAGCTAAGCTAACAAGAGAAAATCTCTCAGAAAAAATGTTCATTGTCATTATCGATGTCAGGGAATTTACATGGTTTTGCAATGTTCAGAATACTAGAATTTCAACCACCCATGTGGGGTGATGGTGGTTGTAGCGGTATATCGCTGGGTACCATTTAAGATAGAGGCATGAAATGTTGTATGCGTACATGTGAATAGGATCGAAGTGAAAGTTTGAAAAAGAAAGTAAAGTTTGAAGGGGAAGGAGGCAGAAGAAAGTGTAGAACGGTTAGAACGGGTAGAAGGGACAGAAGAGGAGGGGAGGAGAATTGGAGGTGAAGTAAAGGGGCATGGGGAAAGTGGGTCATGGGGAAGGTGGGTCATGGGGAAGGTCGGGCAGAGGGAAGGTGGGACAGTGGGAAGGAGTGGCATGGGAAAGGAGAAGCAAGGGGATGGGCTAGTACAATATAAAATCAATATGCCCGTTTTAATAAATTCAGTAGGACACACACCATGCAATTTCACAAACAGAATTCTATTTGCAATGCATTTTTTATATAAAATGATAAGAAAAAGCTTTTCTATTTGCTTTCGATAGGTCAGCAAACAATCGACTGCAATTGAAGTAATTGAAATTGTTTAAACAATGCTTATCACTTTATTCCAATAGATAAAAACAGAAACTGTTTACACTGGCAAAAAAAAAAAAAAACACTGCAAACAAGAATTAAACTGAATGTGCTCGACTTCATTATACGCCGCACTCATAACATAAAGTCTTTCTAGACACTAATTATTGCTTTTTTAAATTTAATTTACATATAAATTTTTAACATTATTTTTTATTTTTTATAGCTACGATAACTCTTTTCTCTTTTAGGTCTTGTACCAATCTGTCATATTTTATTTGTAATTAACAGTGTTTTAAATTCATTAAATTGAAAGCACAACATTTGCAGTTGAGTGTTTTTATGCCAATCACAGCGCGTGCAAACATGGGAAATACATGGCGTAGAACAAAAAAAAAGTTACACACATTTTGGTAATCTTTAAATTATTTGTACCAATCAATTTTTTAATCAATTTGTGGCATATTATAAATAAAAATGGTTTTTTTTTAAATAAAATTTTCTAACAGTGCAGCACCTAGAGATTCTATACCAATAGTTTAGTTTCTCTAAGTCTTGTCTATACAAAGAACTTTTCATATCATACGGACATATAGGAGGATAGACGGATGGGTATGGCAGATCGATGCGATTTGCCATGCTGAGCACAAATAAACATACTTTGTGACATATCTGATGATTACATGCCCCGCTTACAAAAATATTTTTTGTGCAGTGAATAATAATACTGCAAAGTTAAACAAAATACTTTCAAACAGAGTGAGTATGCAGTCCACTGTGGAAAATCAGCTGTGCAGAAAGAAAGTTTGATATAAAGTTGTAGTATTGCGGCACTTATTGAGGTAGTTCCACATAAACCTACAACTCACTTTTATGCAATTGTATGAAAAACGTCAATATCAACTTGAAATTCGATATATACTACATCGCTTCATACACATCTAGTACTAGTGGGAGTGTAACGCCCATTTTCCCTTATTCCCTTCTTTTGCTGCACGATCGTGCCTAATAAACTGCCCTACATCTAGACTACCGCTCGGCCACCGTGTTTTCGCAACAATATTCTCTTTTTTTGACTCACCTCCTTTGTAATTTTAAAGCTTAAAGCATGCCACTTTGCAATCTTTGTAAATGCAGCGCGTACCTCTAAGTAACCGAGCGTACAAACATCTTCCGAGAAGATGCCGATTTCTGTTTCGACTATATACGAATCATCCAATGTATGCTTCTTTTGTCCCTCAGCTTCGGGCATTGTCTTGATAATCATTGAGTCCTGCGCATTTTGATCTCTGCCAGTACAATAACCAACGGTGGCACGAAACATAACACTTGCATAGCGATCTCCTTTGCCGGTGGCAGGTGTTATTTTTAATTTTGTGACTGAAATTCCTTTGTACTTTTTATATGATTGTAACACTTAGCCATTGTAGTGCCTCCAATTCGTCTTTATTATAGTTTATATTATTTGATGTCATCTTTGTAGAATAAGTTCCACGCGAATTCAAATTTATGCAGTTACTAAATGTAATAGTTGTGCATCGCCTATTTGAGAGTGCTTGTCAAAGCTCACATGATATCAAAATATCAAGTCTATCTATATTTACATAGATAGTATTCGAGAAGAGCTTGCTAAGCCTATTTATCACAATTTTCCTAATCAATTGGAAATACTGCCAAAAGCATTTATATTTTAATACCCTTCACAAATTAGTTTAACTATCTGCATTATTAATTTGTTGTGCAGTTTGTAGGAAAATATTGGATATTATATTGTATTCTACAGCCTACTATATGGCTGTCTTTACACTAGAGTCGCATTTAGAAAAAAACAAATTTTTTTTGAAATAAATAAATATTTTTTTACACTACAACACTTTTTTTATATAACTAGGGTATAAAAACGGAACCGGAACCGTAACCGTTAACCGAAATTAACCGATTCAAATTGAAAACCGAAACCAGATTCAGAGCTGGCAATTATTTTGTAAGACCGGAACATTTTACCGAAATAAAACAAAATGGCAGAACCGTACCGGAACAAAACACTTGTACCGGTATAGTTTCGGTTTTCACTTTGATTTTCTTCTAAGAAAAGTATTTACTGAAGCAAAGAAAAACAAAAAAAAAACAGCTGATACGATATACCTATAGTTAAAAAATTCCACAAATATTCCAGAACTTTTCGAATTGTCAAAATTTAATCTCGTAGTGCCAGCAACGCAGGTAAGCGTAGAGCATTATCGGTACCGGTATACCGAGACTTAATTCCAAGTACTGAAACCGAAACCGAATACCGAAAAAAGTTGGATCCGCAGAAGGAAAATTGACACTTTTTGTGGCATAATTTAATAACTTATATATAAAGCGAAGTTTTTTGGTGTTGGACCAATAATCGCACATTATCTCCGTTTGATTTTTATTATGTTTTAACAGTAAAAGTTCGTTATTTCAAATTCTTTTAACTCAAAACTATTATGTTTATGCCACAAATAGTAATCATTATCCCCACAGTGTTTTATGGAAGTATGAGGCATGGAGAGTCGCAGAAGTGCTGTAACATTCACATTAATATTGAATTGCTGAACACTATGAAAACTCAAATGCAACCATACATATGTGAACTGAACAGTGGGCATAGCAACTGCCCAACCGTTTTCTGCTCTTCGACAATTCCACAACTTCTGCAAAAATGCTGAGAGTTAACCCCTAACATAATAGAGCTGGCCTTACCAATGAGCAGATTCGCCTAAGATTGTATTGTAGTTCGGCAAAAAAGTAATTTTGAATGTGTTTAAGTTACCTCATCTGTTGTTCACTAAACATATCGATATTAATGTAATATATAGCTCATATGTAGCCATAGGAATACCTACCGTGTCGTTCCTAGGAGAGATGTCCATAGTAGTACTATCTCTGGCCATCTTATTGACTTCACAAACTCTCTCTATATTCCGGTGTCCAATCAAGATACCTTCTCCGACTTACCCGTCGTTCTCTGAATTATATTGTAAGATGTCCCATTATGACCTAGTAAAGACTAAGACATCATATTTTTGGCGATATGATAGAAATAAAAAGGTCAAATTATATGAAATACCTTGTACTTATTTGTTAAACAGTTAAAATCTGTGATGTAGGCTTTTCGTCTACTCGTTGAAGAAATATTCATTGGTTTCGAGACTTAAATTTTAAGTTATTTAACTAAGTTTATAAACAGAAGCAATAATAAGTGTTAAGCTAAAATCAAGTCAACCATCATCTTGAATCTGAATAATTTAATTGCTTTTAACAATAGATTTTCTTGATTCTGTCAGATAGAAAAGCTTCTATTGATAATTCAATTCAAAATAATGACAAACGAAAACTATTTACTAAACCAAATTAAATAAATTGCCGAATTGAATTTCATAATACTTAAGAATTTAATTAGTAAGTAATGCTTAATGTTCAAGCTAAATATTTCAAAATTATTACAATTTAAATCGTATACTGAGAAAAGAGCATCAACAATACAGATACAATATATTGTATTATGCTAAATTAATTCAATTCTCAAAGTAACCCAAATGCAAATAATGTGGCAACAAATAATGCAGCTCCTCAATATACAACTTATTGCTGTGGAAACTGCGATTTGTCTCAGGATTTTCCATCAATTCATGGGGATCGAAAGCTTCCGCCCTCAATGCATACCACATGGGCGAAAATGTATAAAGCATAAAAAGTTCTGTAAAACAAAAAATTATGAAAATTATTATACTAGTATGTATTATATAGACATAAAGAAATACCTACCAAATTTTCTGTGTTTAAACAATTGTTGGCGCAGTTGGCATAGAGTTGGTAATTCTCCATCAACTTTGAGTAACTTCAAAGTTTCCAGAAATTCATTAAAGTAAAAATAGATAAGCTCATCCTTCTGATTGCGACGTAAGTTCTCATCCATTAGCGTATAAAACGAATATATCAAATCGAATGCAATGTTACCCATATAACTCAGTTGCAAATCCAATAGCAAAACATCTTCCAGTTTTTCACTTGATTTATTGTGCTTAAACATCATATTCTTTACATGGAAATCACCATGACAAAGTACGTAGAGTGCATCAGTTTGCTTATTAATAAGATATTCTGCGCATCCTTCGCGTATGTGCTTCAAGTGGTCAGGTTGTAGTTTTTCAAAATAAGGCGCATATTGCTTTAAAGTAGGAGCACTATTCAATTGTGCTATGAAATTATTCAAGCCATTTTTTATAAATTCTGCTTCTTCCAAAGCTGATATGGTCATCATGCTGTAACGATATTGATCGAAAAAGGCGGGATTCTGTAGAATATCGATAAGATTAATATATGTATATATATATATGTATAAATATTTCGTAAAGACTTCTTCGTAGCTTACCTCCCTTGCAATTTTATAGCTCACAGCATGCCATTTGGCAATTTTAACATAAGCAGCACGTACTTCCTCAAGACTTGCCGGCAGTTTACGTAAAACTTCATAGCCGAGTGTACAAATATCTTCAAAGATGATTAATTTACGCGGACTGAGACTGTGATAGACACATGGTGGAGAAAGCACTGTCTGATCGCCAACTGCACGCAACATTTGCTCAAACTTTGGTATCACTTCAGTAAACATGCCGATTTCAGTCTCGAATACATTCGTATCACCGAGCATATCTAATTTGGTGCCCTCATTTTCGGGCATTGTCTTCACAATCAAAGATTTCTTTGCATGCTCACCCTTACCATTGCTATAATCCAGTGCGGCGCGAAACATAACACTTGCAAAGTGATCGCCTTTAGCTGTGGCTGGTGACATGCTAACATTTTTCACTTTAATAGTCTTATCATTTTTATATGATTGCAAAACTTCGTTGAAGAATTCTGCATTTAACCAAGCTGGTGCTTCCAATTCGTCTTCATTATAATTTTCATTATTTGGCGCCATTATTTTGATAAGAGGTTTCTGTCTTCTGCAAGTTTAAACAGCAACTAAATTTTGGAAGTGTTGTGAGGCTCAATATATAGATTTTAAACTATAAAATGTTCCATAGATTATTTATTATAATTGTGGCATGATTTGGCAAAATATTCGTTCTATTGTTATATAATATTTACCGATAGTAGAGCTTTCAGTATTTGTATTAAACAATCATTTAATGATGACTGTTCGTTTTATAAACCTACAAAATTTTGCGCATGTGTTTAAGCTTTAAAATATATATATATATATAAAAAGCTTATTATGCTCAAATATGGTAATACTTAAGTTTGGCAAGCATTGGCATATGCAAAATATACCCAACAAATTCAACTAAAAATTCCTAGATTGGGTGCAGAGTATCTCAGAGTCGAACACACTAGACTGCAGCATTCTTTCTTTTCTTTATATACCAGGGATAGGCACGCATGAGCTCAATTGGAGACGCAATTGCCTTTAATATGCTTACATCCTTTGTTGGAGCCACACTTAACCGAACGAGGTGCCGCATTTACCCACCAACATTTTGCATTGCATACTTTTAGTTGCTGCAAATTAAACAAAATGCATAAAATTATGAAATTTCGTTTCAAAAAGCTTTAAACAAGCTTTTTATGCTTAACTGCTGATTTGCTAAAACGATAAACTAAAAAAATAGCGTTTTTAAAGCTTAAGTATAATCTACAATGATGAAATCAAACCAAAATTGAAGAGCTTTCAAAACGTGTATAAAGCAATAAAAAAACCATTAAACAATTCAGTGTAGCCTCAACGAAAGAGCAAAAGTGATCTTGAAAAAAAAAACAAAACAAAAACAATCGCTAAAAACAATGTCAGCTGATAGCCAAAACTTCCACGCAGACGAATTGGAGGCGCCAGAATGGCTAAATGCCGCATATTTAACTAAAGTGTTAAAAAATTGGACAAAAACTCCAGACGAATTGGAGATCACCGAACTTCATTTCACACCCGCCACCATTAAGGGAGATCACTATGCAAGCATTATGTTTCGTGCTGCGGTAAGCTATAAACTCGGCGCTGGAGAAAAACAACAGAAGTCGCTTGTTATAAAAACAATGCCTGAGTTAAATACATCCAAATATGAATTCTTTGGTGAATCACATCTATTTACAACTGAGCTGGCCATGTATGAGCAAGTGATACCGAAATTCCAGCAACTTTTGCGTGATGCCGGCGATGAGGAGACTGTATTTGGTGCCAGGTTAGTAAAAATAGTAAAGCTTTCAAGATTTTAATTCAGCTTCTATAATAATAACTTAACTTTTGCTATAACTAGTTGCATTTACTATGAGAAAACACCGCGCCAGGTTATAATATTTGAAGATCTATGTGCCGAGGGTTATTTTCTGGTGCGTGGACGTTTTGCAACGCTCGAAGAGGCAAAACATGCCTATACAAAGTTAGCCAAATGGCATGCGCTCAGCTATAAGATAAGAAGTGAAGTGAATATCATATTAGTAGCTACCTATAATTTAACTGTAGCTTAATAGATAAATTTTCATTGTGCAATTCTTTTCAGGAACCTGAATTCTTTGCACAATTTCGCTATCATTTCATGACAATGCCCAATTTTATGGAACATGGTTTCATGAAAGATGGTCTGGGCAATCTAGTCGAAATACTCGGGAAAGAGCCTACACTGCAGCAATATGTACCTTATTTTGAGGCTATGCGTAAGGACTATGCTGCACGCATTTTTGCCTCATTCGAGGAATATTTTGTTAAACCTGATGCAGATGCAGTCTATGTGCTCAACCATGGTGATTTTCATTCCAAGAATATGATGTTCAAATTGACTGAGCATACAATTGAAAACTGTTTATTGCTGGATTTCCAAATCTGCTATATTGGCTCACCTGTGCTCGACTTCATGTATTCTATGTATATGCTGATTGATGCCAAAGTGCGCTACAATCATATAGATGAGGTGATTGCACATTATTTTAGCGAATTTGTGGCTACTTTGAAGTTTGTTGGTTATAAGCATACATTGCCAACACTGAAGGGTTTCTATGAAACGATGCTAAAGCATAAATATTTTGGTAAGTAATTTAAATTATTCCTCTTTCACTCTATAAAACTTATATTGATTTCACTTATATTTATTTTATGTAGAACTCTTTGTGCTGCATTCGTTCTTGCCCATGTGGTTTGGTTTTCAAGATGCTAAAGTTGAAGCGGGCGAAATCTTCGCCAATGCAAAGCTGCGTCGTGAATTTTATAATCGTCCGGAATATCTTGAAGAGCTGAAGGTTTCACTGCCACGTTATGCGAAATTGGGTTACTTTAATGATCTTGTCTAGAATACAAAAAAGTTCAAACATTTTCTTCATAATATTTACGAAGATGTTATTAATACGGAAATTGTCATTTGTTGTATTATAACTGCTACATATAATATTCTTAATTACTATAGATAATTATATTATTATAAAGAGCAAGTGGAGATTTTATTTGGCTTTATCTTTCTGTCTGTGTCCAAGATTTTTACTTGTTCTATCGCCAGTTTTTCAGAGTCTAAAACGGTTAGAGACTGGCTATATATATTTAAGTTGACGTTCTGCTTGTAAAAAGTTTTTAATCTGTTTTTAATCTGTTGACTCTGGCGAAATTTGTTAGCAAAACAAACAATAAGTATATATTTTTACATTCGTTTCTATACTCTTCCGTCAATTTTTACTTGCATCAAATAATAAAGCGAGAAACCATATATTTTTTCAGTCAGATAATTTATATGTGGACTGGACTGTAATTTAATACATCATTTACACATATCGCAGTGCTGCATAGTCTAGTGCTGCATACACTTACATATATAAATCAGCTGTGTGCGTTAAAATTTGCAATTATGTGGTATACTTAAGAGATGGGCATGGGAAGAGTATACCGCGCAATCCCGACCAACCCGACAATCTCACGGGATCGGACAGGATCGGGAAACTTTTAAAATTTGAGGGAATTTGCGGAATTTCTCGACTATCCCGAAATTTCGCCCCTTTTGGAAATATTTTATTCGAATTTAATTACAATTCATCATTGTCTTTTTAAAAGTATTTACCACACAGCATTGTATATGTAACTTGCACTCCTCATAGCAGTACAAAAATTCGTATAGTATTGGGTGTTGCAATTAATTTTAAAGGTTTCATAAGATATGACGTAACTAGCACTAAACCGCATCGGGTAAACCTGTGACTATATTCATGTGAAAGCCTACTTCATAAGCTTCAATTTTCAGTATATGTCATTCCACTGAAGTGTAAACAACATATTTTTTTTTTGCTCTTTGACGACTTTTGTTCCAACAAAACGCAATTTGCGGGAAGATTTGCATATGTGCTTTCATTTGAATAAATAAGCAGCTGAAGCCCATCGTACGCTTTGTGAGACTTACGGGGACCATGCTCCATCGATTGCAACATGTGAGTATTGGTTTCGTCAGCATTACTTCGACGAAGATCCGTGCCAAACCCTTCTAGAATTGTCAGAATCATTGGGAGTTGACTTATTAAACACCTCAAAGCAATGGAAATGATTCTAGAGCAAGGAAATTGGGTGCCTTATGAATTGAAGCCAAGAGACGTCAAAAGTAGATTTTTCACTTGCGAACAGCTGCTTCAGCGCCATAATCGGAAGAGTTTTTTGCATCGTCTTGTTACTGGCGTTGAAAAGTGGATCCAATTACGACAATCCAAAGCGAAAAAAATCATGGGGACCACCTGCCATGCATCAACATCGACGGCCAAGCCGAATATTCCAAGATCATGCTCTGTATTTGGTGGAATCAGAAGGGTGTTGTGTACTATGCGCTGCTACAACCTAACGTTCACTGGTGAACGTTAACACCAACAATTGATGCAATTGAGCCTAGCATTGAAGCAAAAACGGCCGGAATATGCCAAAACACACGACAAGGTTGAAAGATCCGTCAAGGAAACGTTGAAGGCGTTGAATTGGGATGTGCTACCCCACCCGCCTTATAGCCCAGACATAGCCTCTTCTGATTACCAATTGTTCAGATCGACGACCCACGTCCTGGCTGAGGATACCAAAAAATGGTCGATTCGTGGATTGCCTCAAAAGACGAGGCGTTCTTCCGACGCGGAATCCATAGGCTGCCAAAAAGATGGAAAAAAATTGTAGCTAACGATGGACAGACAATACTTTGAATAATATGCTCTTACATTGTATAATTTTTTTTTAAATACACGCTCAAAAATCGAAAAAAATTCCTTTAAAATTAATTCCAATTCTTTAAAATTAATTGCAACAACTCAATAGAATGAATATAAAGAATCCAATCGAGCAAATAATGTGGCTAAGGCTCCACAGGCACATTTTTACTGACTCTAAATTCGAATCAAATTTGCAGCAATATTTCTGGTTATTGGTTATTGATTGCGAGAGATTTTCAATGGAGTAGTTTACAACTTCGCGTTCCTGATAGCATGAAGCACGGCAACGACGCAAATATTAACCTGCGGTTTTCTTAATGACCACGAACGAAGCAATCGACTGCCGACCCATTTTTTAAATAGTTTTCCAATGAGTACTGCGCACTTTGGAAATAAAAGTGCGCTTACAAAATTGTTGCACGTCCGGAGAAATTTTTCGTCCAAAGTTTCAATCTGGTCAACGCCGAAAAGCGTATCACCCAACCCCAGGTGCTCACGTTCCAAACGCCTCCAGTACTCCTGTCCTTGTTGAACGTATACGCGCGTAACGCGACTCCAATTCATAAGGTACGTTATAAGTAGCGCAATCGGTATAGCCGGTAGTAAGATGATTACGAGTGTTTTTGTTTCAGGTTTTTTGAACAAGTTTTAGCAAGTGTTCCATCCACCTCTGTTAACTACAAAAACATAGAACATGATGGAAATTGTACTCGAAAATCGTCGTGTTGGCATTAGAAATATAGCAGAGACACTCAACATCTCTTATGGATCGAGTCAATACATTTCGTTGTTATTTTGGATATGTTTTTGCACATTCCAGCTTGATTGTGACGGAGTTTTAGGCCAAACATGAAACAAAAGTCATCGCACAACCACCGTATTCACCAGATTTGGTACCCTGTGACTTTTTCCTGTTTCCGAAACTAAACTATCTGCTCCGGGGAACGTGTCATGAGTCGATTGAGGACATACAAAAATAATTCGTAGAAGGAACTAAAGGCTATCCTGGCCAGACGTATAATAAGTGTCTGGAAGACTGGATTAACCGTTGGCATGCTTGTATTGACTCAAATGGAGCCTATTTAGAAGGCGATAATAAAGATTTGTATTAAAATTCATTTAAAGAAGATTATGAGTCGAAAAAACGTTTTATTAATCACTATACATAACTCTCCCTCTAAAAGGTGTAAGGTCAAGTAAAAAATATATAGTATTGTTTACCTATCTTTGCAAAATTCTTGAGCAAATCTCCAACAGTTATTTTGAAGTTCGGGTGTGTTAAATTTATCGTTGAGGAGATTCCTAAATGTAGACCATCATGTCTATTCGTTGAAAATAGCAAGATAAAAACTATCTTATTGATTCAAAAATATGGAGGTTCGTGGTATATCGTGGTACGACTTCAGCAATGAGTGGCATTACCACTTTTATCGCTGATGGACTCAACAAGCCGAGGCCATGCGAACGTACGGTGATGATGGCTCCAAATTTGAACAAGGCATTTGATACAGTTGATAATGCAATCTTGTTTCAAGACCAGGACTCCACCTCACTACCCGACAAAACAAAATGCTGGCTATTAAACTATTCTATTGGTAGAAGGCATACGTTGAGTTCAGGGGGGTGAGGTCGGCGTATGGAAAGTTAAAGATGGGTGTTCCGCAGTGTGGAGTTCTCTTCCCTCATCTGTTCAACCTATATTTAACCAAGATGCCTCTTGCTCCTTCCTGCATAAAATTTGTGACCTATGCGGATGATTGTATTATTTTATCCTCGGGCGTGAAAGTCGATGAAATTTGTACAACATCTATTTGGATAATTTGTTCAATTTTTTCAATGATGCATAATGATGATTCCGGTAGGGGTCAGTTGCAAAAAGATGCAATTGAACAGTCTTTTAGCTCTTCTAGTGACAATATTGTACTAGGGGGTAGACCATTGACAGGAGCGAAAAACGTCTCCCTCGTAATACCAGAACTAAACTTGCACAGTTGAGATCCGGAAGGAGCAATAAGCTCGAGTATTATAGGGAGCGGATTGGGATCAGCACTAATGATTGCTGTCTTGAATGTGGTCAATCACCGCATAACACAACCCATCTGTTCAGTTGTCCATCTCATCCGACTCAATTGAGTCCTATAGACCTTTGGCTACGTCCAACAGTAGTAGCTTCCTTCATGGGACTTGATACCGAGGGTTACATTTCGGTTTATCTTTCTCTTACATTCATAATCGCCTTGCACAATACATTCATTATATAATAACTAGTAGGTCCCCGCGACGATGTACGCAGTCCTCCCCTTTCCTCTGCCACTCCTTCCTCCTTCCCCTCCTTCCACATGCACCTTCTTGAAACAAAAAAAAATGGAAGGAAAATCAAAAAATCCAAAAAAAATGTTCTATTTGTCCAATCGCCACGAAACTTCACAGGATCACCCACGAGACTATTTTGAATATTGCGACAAAATTTGTTCAAAATCGGTTGAGCGGCTTCGGAGTCTATAGGGAACCTACATACATACTTCCATGTTTATATGTATATATAGATAGAAGATTGTATATACATATATATAAAATCATAAAATGCGGTTTTTAGCTGTAGACTAGTGTAATCTAAAAAGTTGTAAGTACAAAACATTATAGAAGTGCTTGAATGATGTTAATGGATATGTCCTTCGCTCCGAATATAATAATCTACTTATTATAAATATGTGTAAAAAAAATTCCAATGTTAGCAAACGTTTTACTAATTGGCAACAAATTATTGTAATACACCGTACATGTATATACAAGTACGTATGTATATGCTATATACCTACATACATATATGCACCCATATACTTAACTCGTTCATGCATTCAATGCATGGCTATACTCATATACCCGTATATATCTGCTTCCTCTCAAACATCTTCGCGTTGACATTTCAAACAACAAATTGAAGTAAGTCACGCAAGCGTAAAATATCCAGGGTCCAAGATCATGCAACATTTGCAGGCGCTAAGAGAGAACACAGACAGCTCAGAGTGCTGCCTGTCGGACAGCAGACAAACTGCTAACTATAACAATTTGTTAGCGTTTTGTAGCATGGCAAGCATTTCAACATACGAGGGCAATTTGATAAATTAGTGAGTTTTTGCTTTGTCCAGCGTAGTAACGTCAAATGCAACACTGCTGCTGTCTACCACTACCTTTTGTTAATAGACTACGGTTAAATTTTAAGCAATCAGCATCATTAGCTTTGTACTTCACAGCCATTGAAAGCAGCTATGAAAGGCAGACAGACGGACAGAAATCAGATGGGAAATCAGACCAAAGAATCCTACCAAAGAAAACCACTGTATAATCTACATCTTAGTAACTGGTGTGCTGCAAGAGATTCACATTTTATACACGTGCATTAAACTGCGCAAAAACTTGACAATATTACGGTTAGCCAACAGCAAAAACTACTTCGTAGTTATCACACGATTACGTTTGAGTTCAATTACAGCACCGATCTGCTTTCTGTCCGTCTGTCGGCCTTTCATGTCTGCTTAATATAGTGGTCAAACAAAAACTTAATGATGCAGATGGGTACTTCAGGCATTACTCTCAAATCAATACGATTCGAAATTCCACAAAGTCACTGACTTATGAAATTGTCCTCGTACTACACAGGGCCAACGGAACATAATAGGCGATGCAGTAGAGAAAACGAATGAAAGCGGTACGTAGCAGCAAAAGCAAAATCACTTTTTCAGGATTAAATCGTGCTAAATTGGCCTTGACAAGGCCCGCATTGCAAGGAATGTAGTGGAAAACGAAAACGTACTGCATAGTTGAAATAAAAGTATCTACAAGTATATTTGCAGTAAAAGCAGCAGCAGCAGACGCAGCAGCAGCTGAAGACGAAATGCAATGCAATGAGCAAAAGAGATAAGCTTAATTTCTTGCTGTGCGACACGCGAAGCATGTTCAAAAGAGGATATTGTGGGTGCAAGATGTACAGAAACGCATAGCGCACAAGGACGCGCCCGCGTTTATTGCCCAAAAGTAGTTACTACCCATGTACATACTACGAATGCAGCATTTTCAAATTAATTTTACTGTTTTTAATGCGCTTCACAGTTTGTATAGATAAAGTTTAACCAGTTTGTTGCATAGTTTAACATGCAATAATAACAAAAGTTTCACTTATCTACTCATCTAATTTCATCGAATACTTTAAATATATACAACTCAGTTAGTCTACACAACTGTAACTTTGATTTGAAGTAAGCTGAACCATCCAAGAAATAAAACTCTAAAGAGTTTTTAACAAAAAAAAAAAAGAAGAAGAAGAAGAAGAAGAAGACTTACATCAAAGCTGAGATAAAAAGCAACTATAGATGCAAAGTTAAGTTTATAAGAATGGAAATGCACGCGGAACTTCGCCAATGCTATGAAGCATTATTCTTCAATCCAAAAATAACTTCTAATAAGCTCATGAATGAAAAAAACAAGGTTAACCTAAGATTGAGCATTGAGACAACTATAGATATAATTTAATTTCGTGAGCTATAATACAAACAAACCATTCATCTCAGATGATTATGGCTGGAAGCGAAGCTTGTAAATATTTCGCTTAAAACGAATACACTGAATGATAGTTAAAAAGAACTAGTATCAGTTTTAAGCAATAAAGCCAATAAGTATAGTGAAGTAAATCAACTTAAAGGAGTTTCCTCTCAATTCAAAATTCAATTCAATTCATATAGCTATTATTATAGCTGAATAATGAAGAATGAATGTAGCTGTAATAATCTCCCCGCCGATGAACAATACAATCCTCTGCTAAAACAATCAGAGGAATAGGATTTCATGGCTGAACAAAGCAAAGACGTTTCTCAAATCACATGAATTTTTGAGACTCTAAAAATCGGTTGGCTGACAACAGGCATAAACAAGCATAGCAGATTCCTATTGAAGCTTTGCGTCACTTTGTTTAACACTGCTGATAGTTGCCTGAACGTTAAACTTGAATATTTTCACGCCATTGAACCAATCTGCTACAAGAATGGCGGTAGATATTCGGTGTTGGCATGAATATGTTTCATCCCAAAGACCAGCAATTAGTTCTTTGAGATCTATTCGTAGAAATGAGTCCAATCGATCAAATGTCTACGTATACATAATAACAATACAATCTTTAAAGAAAGAAGACAGATCTCATTTAGAGTACATGAAAATCTCGGTTTATCAGAAGTCTCGTTGCATTTTCATGCTTTGCTGATTGTCGTTTTGGTGGTGGAAGGCAGTTTATATAAATATTCCTGGCGATTTTTGGCTAGTTAGTTTCCTACTTTGTATATTTCAGCTTAAAACCGAGCGCCTTGAAATTGGATGCCAATCGGTCTTGTTCGCTCCTCCTTGACATTTTGTCTCCTGACTTACTATATTACTTTGCCTAGTGTTTCCGCTTATTGTGTTTCCCTTCTGTTTTTTCTCGAACGAAAATTTTTACATGATAATTTCGCTACAAAGCATTAATGAAGAAATTTTTAAATACAGCCGAATTAGTAACAGCTGATCTGTCTCATATATAAAAATTTAAACAAAATTTCTTTGAAACTGCCCATCTTTTCAATAAAAACTCTCCATCTATGAAGATTTGTTGCGTTCATAAGCAAATAAGTTAATAAATCATCTGAGAGTTCAAACTGAACTTCCTTACCATCCACAAAACTGAGTTGTGTCCTGCTAAAGCTATTTTGTACGCCTTTTTGCGGAATTTCAACTAGTTTTTCAGCAGTATCAATACAACTAATGGCCTTACATCTAATAAAGGGTTCGTTAATGATCAGCATAAAAGCAGAGCAGTCTATGCTGAACTTCATACAATTCTGAGCAAAACATGTTGACGGAACTAAAGTGCAAGAACAATTGAAAATCAGAGGAAAAATTTAGTTTTTCAATATAGAAAGTATTCTTTACTGAAAATACTTACAATAAAAAAGAAATGTTTTGTGTAAAATTCTGGATTTAGACGGTTGGCTCAAAAACATCTGACTTTCGCAGTCGAGAACAATAATTGCGGCGGTATTGCTACCTCCATACAACTCTATTTTTACCGCAGAAGCATTTGCGATGCTCAAAGCATGCTATTTTGCTATTAAAAACCAGAGATCGTTTGTAATCTGCACCGATAGTCTAGCCACAATAACAGCAAACCGAAATCCGGAACATAACGATATCACAGTGCGTGAAGTCAGGAAACTTATCACAGATCATCAAAAAGTAAATCACCATTTTCTGGGTTCCCAGCCTCCAAGGGATCCATGGAAATGCATACGCAGATAAAGCCGTTCACAATAGCCACTACGCCTCATCCCACCTTTTTAGTGCTATCAACTCAATGGACATATATAACCTAAAAATATGACAACTCCGAAAGAACAAACTGGAATGGCGATTTTTCAGCCACAGATACTCAAACTGCCTAAAAATCGATTTTCGCACCATCCACACAAGACGTGCGTGCGTGAGCGGTCCTCATTTTTGATCAAAACCTCCTTCCGATCTCCATTTAACACTCTCAGACAATAACATTTCAAAATTATATAATTTTGTACAAAAAGCTAAACTAAATATCATATGCATACTACAGCCTTAAATTGCGAGTCGAAGGACCCAGCAGCTAGTGCTCATTAAACTATTATTATAAATAAATAATACTTGCAATAACACTTTTACAATACGCTATGTCCACGAACTAAAACAGTTGATAGAAAATTCTGCACATGGATCTCTAGTAATATGTGTGCAGGCAATTAAGAGTTTCCATGATGGATTTCATTTTTAATCGACAATTTTATTTTGAAGTTTAGTATACAGAAAACAACTTATCTAAGAAAAACGCTGTAGTAACTTCACACTTCGACACTACTTAACATTTTATAATCTTAAAATTTTTTCACTGCCAAAACAAACACAAAAAAAAAGGAGAGCGAGAGAACGAAGGGCTAACTAAGTTGCTTAGAAATGCAACAGCAACAGTGTAGCCAACCAAGGCTAAGTGCAGAAAAATGCAAATGCAGACAAGTTCTGTACTATATCCTTTTTTCTCTATTTTTTTTTTTTTGCTTTTGCTTTTTTCTATTTTAATTTCCTTATCTTAATACATTTATTGCACTACGTAATACAGCCATTTGTCGCCGCCAAGCATGCCAGCAATCAACTCCAACGTTGAACAGCGCTTCAGAGCGAATAGAATTAAGCCGCGAAAACTAATTTCAGCAAATCTAAAATGGTTAAGCTAAAACCCCAAAAATATTCACAATAGAGCAAAATGAAAAAGAATTGCGTGTGTAATTATTCATGCTTTAAATAAGCTAAGGATAAAATTTCTTTAACTAAAGTGTTAAAGCGTCAAAGGCGTCAATTCCAAGGAATTAGCACTAAAGGCATACTATATACATACATGTATGTAGGTGGGCATACATAGATAAAATATTCCCGTACATAGTTTCAAGGTCTGTTTTAAAAAGTTTTCAAACACAATATTTATTTCTTTTTAAAGTAAAGAACAGTAGATAAAGGCAAATATGCCTTCTGATCAAAAAGTAGCAGGAAATTGTTATTATTTTCTAAGAAATTTCGAATTAGATGAAATAGACATCAAACTTCCTCCAATCATCGAAATAGTATTCATAAACCGATTTCTATGTCTCATGTCCAACATATGGTGCATAATGCTCTGCATCGAACCAAATGAGATCCTAAGGTCCTCAATCATTTTCAAACATATTATTGTATTTTTTGTCCATTTTCTTTGTACGATTTGGTCAGTCGAAGAAGTGAATAGCCGCCCAGAACTAAGCATTTCATTAACCACTAAACCGCCCCATTTTGAACTCTTTGCACCACTCGTGTTTTTGTCATTGTCGTCCCTCCAACTTATTCAGTTGAATTACGAAAATCAACGTTCTGTGAAAAATCTTTTTCGTGTACTTCGAGCAACATATTGTGTACATCATCAACCTTCCGAGCCCGCTATTAACAATGCCATCCGCAAATTTGAGTCTCAGTGTACGTTATTGGATGATACGCAACCGAATTGGAGAGTGTGGCTCAAGACCATGACCAATCGATTCGACGCCGTGCGCAGGATCTTAGGCTCTTGTATGAAACAATTTGGCAAATTTCCAACTCGTTCAATAATTGAAGCCGCCAGACTTGAATTTATGCTCTAATTTGAGTCAATGGGCTCTGCAACAGCTCAATGAAGATCCGCTGCTTTCGCGCCGAATTTTGTTACGATTTTGTTTGAATACGTTAATAAACAACATTATCGCACTATGACAACGGACTATTTGTTACCTGAAATTGAAATTGAAGAAAGTAACATCTAATTGAATCACCCGTTATAATGTAAAAGCTGAAAATTTACATTTGTTAACATTGCATGTATTTAAAATCATATGAAACAAAACGCGTTTTTCATGCTATACTAAGTAACAAAAATGTGCAATGTGCTGCAAGCATACTGATGAGAGCTAGTGGCTAAGTTCTTAGACCTAAGAGGCCGTTCAAGTTATTTATAACGCAATTTTTTGTCTTTTTGACCACGCACTCCGCCTGGTAATACTTTGTCACAAATCTGTATACCCCCCCCCCTTCCCCTCATAGTAACATTATACACAAACATTTTATACAAATAAATATTGGACCTTGAATTAATAATGAGTGTTTCACACAAGAGGCCGCCACTAGTATATGAACCAATATTCGAGTTACCAATTTCTTGCCGCTAAAACCTATTGCCAATGAGTGTCTTTGGCAGCTTGTGTCATTTACTTGAAACGTAAACAACAATACTAAATATTGCCTCGAACAGATAAACTGTTTGGCGGGGAGTACTTCTTCTTTATTATTTTAATCTGAAGAAAAGAAATCTTAGTGAAAGTTTACGGCGATCATGGTCTATCTGAACAATCGTGTCGTGTCAGTGGTTTGGTGTGATTTTCAGCTCGAAGCTAAGCAACGGCCGAGTCAACCCAAAAAGTTTGAAGACGAAGAATTGGAATCATTGCTCTATGTGGACCAATGCCAAACGCTTCAGGAGTTGTCAGAATCATTAGGATTGGATGACTCGATAGTCAGCAAACGTCTAAAAGCTATGGAATTGATTCAAAAGCAAGGAAACTGGAATGACAGCCGCGTGACGTCGAAAGGCGATTTTTCGCTTGTGACCAGTTCCTTGAACGCCAAAAAAGAAACGGTTTTTTGCATCGCATTGTGACTGGCGATGAAAAGTGGATCCATTACGACAACCCCAAGCGCAACAAGTCATGGGTTTTGCCCGGACAGTCATCAACATCCTTCGCAAAGCCGAATATTCATGGCATGAAGCTTATGCTCTGTATTTGGTGGGACCAGGGCGGCGTGATATACTACGATCTACTCAAACCGAATGAAACTATCACGGGAAAACACTATTGGACTCAATTTATTTGGAAAACTAAAGCAAAAACGGCCGGAATACGAAGAAAGGCACGGCAAAGGTTGCAAGTGAAATGGCAAGTCCTACCCCACCCGCCGTATTCTCCAGACATCGCTCCTTCCGACTACTACTTGTTCCGGTCGATGACACATGGCCTGAACGCTCATTATTAATTCAAGGTTTTTAACTCATCACATTCCATGCAAATCTTGAAAATAAAAACATGAACTTTTAAAACAAGTCTTGTAGTATGTTTACACATACACTGAGAAATAGATTTCCTTTTGACTTTTGCCGCTTTTCGAATTGTTTTATGTGTCCTGCTTAGAAGGAATTAGTCTAAGCGAACTTGGACACTTGTCCATAGACTTTTGTCATAGATTCAATGCGTCTGTCTTTTATGCCTTCGCCAGGACATTTGGTGTTAATGTACGCTACGCTTGAAACAACAGAAACAGAAAACAAAAACAAAAACAACAACGGTAAGTATAGAGAGAATGGAGTATATGGAGATGTATAGAACAATGGCCGATGTGTAATGAGCGTGCTGCAATAGCGGAAGCGGAAGGAAACAAACCAAAAATAACTGTACTAAATGAAAGGAACAGTAAAATGGGGAGAGAAACACACAAATGTAATGGAATGAAATGAAATGAAATGGAATGCTATACGAATTGAATTGCCGTTTGCTATTCATGCTATTTCCTACTTGTTTTACATGCCAGACGACACATTCATGTGGAGTGCTTCACTACTAGGACTACTAGTACTACTAGGACTACTACTACTTGTACCGATTTAATGTTTTTGGTTGGTGTTGGTGCTTCTAGTCTTCTATACTCTACTATGCTGTCCTGTGTATTCTGGTCTTTGTTGCAGCTGCTAATTAGCAAAAGTCACGCAAACAATGTCGACTGTGACGCTCTCAACTGAACGTGATAATGACTAATACTGTACAATGGCGTTGGAATTCTGTTTTCTTTTGCGCTTAATTAAAATTTGCTTAACTTTCGGATATAAGCGAATAAAGTTTAATAGCTTAAGGAACAATAATACAAAAAAAGCAAAAAAAAATTACGTAGAATGCGGAAATTTAAATAATTGTCATGTTCGCAAACAAATTTTCATAGTCTTAACAGTGAGATTAACAACGACAAAAACAAAAAACAATAACCGAAATTCTATCAGACAACATTTAATGACCCAACAACAAGTACAAGGACATGAACAAAGCCGTTAATGACGTAAATCATTAATCGAATTCGAATGCCCTGCAATCGCGTACAAAATTGCCATCGTTGACCATTTGCTGACCAATATGGCCATTCTGCATTGAAATCGTTTATTCTGATAATGAGCGTTGAAAATGATTTTTGTCATTAAGTAAGACTACATTATTGATAAGAAATAATTGCTCGGAATGCAACCACGCAAAACAACAACAACAACAACAAGAACGACAACCAAATCGATTATAGTCAGACAATAGTTGCTTTTTAGCCATAGACATATACATATAGTATACTTCTATAGTGTTAAACCGATTTGAAGCAAATGCTTATCGCGCTAAACGCTGTGAAAAGCAACAGCTGTTCCTACTACCTCATTATACTGTTAGCTTTTAACCACTATTCGATTCAAATCAACCTTGGGCGGCGCTCGCAGTGAATGTCATTTAATTTGTAGACAATTAAAACTTGCTAATTTGATTTGTTTTCGAAACTGCGCTGCAAGTACATTCGAAGAAAGTTGCATATAATAGTTTACTGAAATTTCTATTGTTAAAGTGTTTTCTCTTCAACACAGACTTGTAATACTCGTATGTTCCAGCAATAGCCCTCGGCTTTGTTCGTTTGAAATAACGACCACCATATCTCATTATGATTTTCCCAAGCAATTTGGTCCACTAAATCACACGAAAATCACACATAAAACTTGTTTATTTCAAACTTGACTTACAAGGTTGATCAAAAACTAACAGAACTTTTAATTTAAATCATAGAACACGTAAATGTTGGCAGTGTTAGAATGGTACATTTTTCTTCTTTCAAAAGCAGCAAAATTCATGCAAATCGTTTGACAGGTTACAAAATGACACACGTTTGAAAGCAGCAGTTTTTGTAGTTATGCCGTAAAAACATAATGGAACAAAGAGAAAATATTAAATTGGTTTACACGTGGTTTGCACGATTTAAAAACGGTCGTGTTGATTTAAATGATGACCTGGACGACCCGAAGCATCTAATCGTGCTGAGTTAGTGGAAGAAGCAAGTGAATTATTCGCTATCCATGCAAATTTCACTATGAGAATGCTGGCAGAAGAATTAAATTCATCTTACTGTACCATCTACAAAATATTAACTGAAAAAGGTGTGTGCACGTCTTGCTCTACATCAGTTAAATAATGATCAAAAAAATCGCTCGTGTAGAGTATTGCAACGACATCATTTCAACAGTTGATTCGCTCATAGCTGGCGATGAAGCATGTTGTTTTAAATATGATCCTGAAACTAAGCGACAATCTGCAGAATGGCAGTCAAAATACGAACCAAAACGGTAGTCAAATTTCAAAACAATGTTGATAGTTTTCTATGTTTTCTATGGTATTGTTCACAAGTAATTTGTGAAAATATTCTTTACAAGTTTTACATCGTTTATGATCGAGAGTTCTACATATTAAGACCGAATAGTCTAATAGGAAAGCAGCGGCTTATATTGCATGATAATGCACTACTTCACAAGACCAAAAAAGTCAACTAATTTTTGATGAAAAAACCGATTTGTCTCATCGACCAGCCTCCGTATTCGCCTGAACTATCACCGTGCGATTATTTTCTCTTCCCAATAAAAAGAAGAAATGTAATGAAAGGAACTTTTTACGATGACATTCCAGCCATACAAACAGCCGTGACACAGCTGCCAAAGAACATTCCAAAAGGCAATTTTAAAAAGTCTATGGATAAATTGGTCAAGCATTTCAAACTTTGTATTGTGTTAAACGGATCGTATTTTGAATAAATATTAGCTTTGACACAAAAAACCATGCTTTTTTTATTTTATAACTAAAAAGTTCGATTATTTTTAGATCACAGCGTGTATGTCTGCGATTCTTTTTCCAAATCGGTATGCGAATTTCAAACTAGTTTATCGCAATTTTTGAAATCTTTAGATTTCTCAACTGTTACTTTCACAAACTATTTCAAACTTACTATAAACTCAGTAAGAGTTTCTATTACATCCATCAGGGAGCACTGATTAAAATTTCTGAAACTATTATTATTGGGCATTAGTTGACACTGCGTTCCTTGCAGATCCATTGCTGATCCACTGTCTCTACATACAACACTTCATACAATCCAAGCAATGATCAAGAAGACTGATTTTTTCAAGATTGAATTTTATATATTATAATAAAGTATACACAGAATAATGTTTAAAGATCACTACTATATCTCCATAGCACCGCTTGTGACTGTTCAAGGCCAGAGAACGATGGTGTAATAAGATGTGTTCAGCCATTTCTTCATCTTCTAAACAGAGTTTGCAGATGCTGTCGTTGTCAACAAAACAAACAAAACTAAGACTTCAAATATTTGCAAATCTTCTATTAGCAGTTGAATATGTTATTTTTCAACATTTCTATTTGAACCTTGAGATGAGCTTAACTGAAATAATTTCTTTGGTGGTCAATCACTACAAAATCTGCACTAAGCATTACTTTAACTTTGTTGTTTAGCTGGATTCATTACCTATAAATAGCAGTCGTTACAATGATCCAGCGACACCCGCCAAATTTTCGTCACTACAAATTTCATATTCGACGGCTAAAATAATAACAACGAAAATTAACTTTTAATGTTAATTGTACTTAAAATGAATAATCGTTTTTTAGAGAACAGTTTAAAAAATTTTGTTCACTAAAAACTTTAATAATTTAGCTTCGTAATTACCTTTAAAATAGTTTTGAAAATTCCCCACATTGAGGCTCTTTTTTCGGCCAAAAGTTTGATTTACACAAATATTTTATTTTATTTTCGTTTTCTTTTGATAGAACGCCGTTCAATGCGTACTACTAGCGTATCTATTGTTCGCTTCAACATCACTTTTTTGAGTTTCTTCGCCATAAATGTGACCCGCGAATTTAGCCATTGGATCAGCTGCCCTTTAACTGTTTACTGAATCTCATCCAATTGCGTCAAACAGTTCAACCCGAGCACCCAGTCCAACAATTTTATTGTCAATTTGAAGTGTTCAAGCTAATTATTTCATAGTACGCCTTGATTAGAGTCCAAATTGGTTTTCTGGAAACTGTACTACAAAGAAAGCGATGAAAATAAGACAAAACAATTTCTGAGACAAGCCACGGCATACTCGTAATACTGGGTGTCTCAAAAGAATGTTCACATTTGATTTGCTGAATGCCTGAACGCAACTATTCCGAGGGGCGCGGGGGTATGTCAATCGGTAGCCTAGCTTTTGGGAATTTAGTCGCTATGGAGCGTTTCTCGTAAGCGGACCGTGCGTTGTGCGTACGTGTGTTTTACAAAAACGGTAATTCTGCGACTGTAGAGCGTAGAAAATTCTGCAGTATTCGTCATTTAAATGATGCGCCAAGCCCACGACTCATTGGAAAATGGCTCGAAAAATCAAAATTCGGGCGTCCAAGGTCTTCGAGAACGTTCGAAAACGTAGACAGAGTTACTCAGTCTGTTCGTCACAACCCGGATCTTTCGATTCGGAAGCGTGCTGTTGCTTTAAACGTGCATAGATCATTAATGTTCCGTAGTTTTACACAAACATTTAAAGCTGCACCTCTACAAAATTCAGCTGGTGCAAGAATTAAAGCCTCAGGATGCTGGGCAGAGGCTTGAATTCATAAACCAGATGATTGAGCGCATTCCAACTTTTACCAACATCTTGTTTTCGGGTGAAGCTCAATTCCATCTTAATGGAGATGTAAACGAGCAAAATTACCGCTACTGGAGTGCAGCCAATCCGAAACACAAACATCACAATCCCGTACATTCGCTGTGATGTCGGCGCGAGCAATTATCGGACCTTACTTTTTGCAGATGAAAGGGGACGCACAGTTACAGTGAATTTAGAGCGTTATGTGGAGATGTTAGACGACTTCTTAGTGCCTGAACTGCAAAAGTTTCCTGGTTATAACCAAAGAACATGGTTCCAGCAGGAGGGAGCCACTTCACACACGTACAACAGGTCTCTACCACGAGTTCATGGAATTTTTCCCGGCAAATTGATCTCCAGGAGAGGTGACATAAATTTTCCTCCACGTAGTTCCGATTTAACCCCTATGGACTTTTTACTGTGGGGTTACGTCAAATCCAAAGTTTACGGCAACAAACCGAGATCCCTGGCACAATTAAAAGGAATTATCCGTCACGAAATGGCAGCCATCACGGAGAATACCTGCCGAGCCGTCATAGAAAATTTTAGTGCTCGATTAAATGAATGCCGTGAGCGCAACGGTTTACATTTGGACAATATCATTTTTAAGAAATAAATTCCCAAAGTGTGTAATTTAATATGTAATAAACATTTTTTCAATAAACTACTTACTTTTTTTATCGAGTTTTTAAATGTGAATTTTCTTTTGAGACATCTTGTATAATCTTAGTATATTAAATTTTGCGCGCACTTAGTATAACCACCGATCACTTTCATTCTCCCTTTCCTGACCTATCTGAAGTTTGATATTAAGTCATTAAGTGTGTTATTGTAAAACTTAATAGCACTTATATAATTCACAAATAGTTTTTCAATGCTCATGGTAACTTCTGCTGTAACACAACTAATTTTTTGTCTGTTTTAAAATGAAGTAGCAAATAAACGAGCATATAATTTATGTATTGTATAATACGAACTTTAGTAACGAAATTAAAAACTCGTATGGTCGCAGACAGTCGAATTTCGACCGATAAGCGGACTTAGTATTTACAATAGTTTGAGGCTTCGAGCTTGCTAATATCTTGAAGCTCTAACATTTAAATTTCACTCATTCGCGTTTTTTTTTTTTTTTTTTGAATAATAAATTTATACCCAAAAACAATTTAAACCCTACCCTCTATCCCAACCATAAACCCCAAAGTGAGTCCCGTTTGTATTATTGTGTTTTATTTAATCTAAGCATATTCTCCAGACCACAGTGCACTTTCTATTGTTAATTCCGCCGTGTCTTAAATAATTATTGCACTGAAAATGCACACATCGATACTAATTTTGCATATCTTAAACAGACAGCTGATTAAGTATTAATTATCATAAGCGCAAACATATATGTACCTATATCTTATGTCCAAATTGCGTAATACGAAACCAATTTCATTGTTATAATGCAAAACAGAGTATCTTGAAACTATTAACTAATTGATGTTCGTTTAAAACGATGAGCCATCAATTCATTCATCCATCACTTTAATCATTATGCATATGAAAGTAAACGCGAAAATATTACTATGGATTTGTACGTATATTAAGTTCGAATGACAGTAGCTGTTTCTCATTATGACTTTTATTGTTGTTGTCCTTGTGGCTGTCCTACAAGGACAGTTGTCAATCAGTTGTTGCTGTTATGGTTGTCCGTATATTTGTCTGTCTATCTCTTAATAATATGATTTCACATTTTCAATTAAAAATGATTTTGATAATGTTTTTAAATGCGCTTTTTATATCTTTAGGGTGTTTTTTTAGAGGATCCATTTTCCGACGGGGATTAAACTGTCATAAATTGGTCAGATCTGGCAAAGCTATTGTTATTTGAGCTTAGTTTGGTGATATTCATATCATATCATGAATAGACCCTTGCAAATTGTACAAATTTATTTCGAAAATCGTAGTTCAATTTGGGAATGTTACCCTGCGATACGTCCATTTTACGGTCGTCATAATCGTCCATCCGGAGTGAATCATTGGTTTAACCATGAATTATTTTCGCACCTCGTATACTCTAAATGATAATACACATCCGCAAAGACTGTTGTAGAGCATAGTATTGAGAAGGATCCAAATGAGTCGATTCGCAATCGCGCGCAGTAATTTGAACTGTGTGCATCCATCTTATGGAAAATACAACATAAAGATCTCCGCGTACGAGCTTATAAGATTTATCTGGTGCAAGAATTAAAGCCGATTGACCATCGTCTGCAACGTAAGTTCGGTCAATGGGCTGAAAATCAACCTGTATCAACGTATTTTTATCGCCATATTCTGTTCTGTGATGAGGCCCATTTTTCTCCCAATGGACATGTCAATAAGCAAAATACTCGCAATTTAATTGAAGAAATTTGACGAGAGATCCCGAGGCACAAATAACATCCACAAAAAAAAAACACATTTAAATTGAGACCGTCAACAGCGAGCGCCATGATAAGCTTTCATTTCATGTCCTAATTGAATGGGATGTTTTTTGAAGACTATTTTTTTTTCCGGATTCATATGCCATACCGCGCATCAAGCAATCGATTTGCTGAAGGAAACATTTGGCGAACGTGGCTTTTTCTCAAAATGGATCAGTCAAGTAGCCACTGAGATCGTACGATTTAACGCGTTTGGTTTATTTTCCCCTGGGTTCCGTGAAGTCATTGATTTGTGCGAACAAACCAGCAACTCTGGACGACTATGGCCCCCATTGCTTGAAAGAGTGGTAGAAAATTAGAGTTCCAGAATGCACTACGTCCGAGCAAGCCGCAGTGACATGAAACTATATTTTTGACAAGAAAAAAAGTTAACTTCGGTGAAACCAAAGTTTTAATACCATTCAAATGAACTTAGAAGATGTAAAGAAAAAAATATTTTTAGAATCTACCAACCTAAACGTGGAATGCTGGGATGTTGTTGCCTACCCTTAAAAGTGTGCGTCGCACGCACCTTCATAATTGTGCGAAGCATCCGTCCAGTCTGAAATGATTAAGTATTTCCTGAAAAATCCGTAAAGTGTGCGGAGGGTTTGTGTGGGGGCTGCCTCTAATATAAGAAAATCACATCTATTTCTCTTTATGTGCAGCGCTCGTTCATAAGAAGCCACTATATTCATTTTTTAATTGATATTTTATGTAATAAGAAAGTTTTCATACAAAATCATGGAAGTGGTTGATAATTTTATATGAGGTGCTACCCCTAAATGTGGGTGGAATACGCCCCTTAATAATTATGTGAAGCGTACGTCCATAAGAAGCCGTCATGTCAAATTTCACGCCGATATTGACTACAATAAAAACATTTTCCATACAAAAAGGAAAAATTGGTTCTGGTGGTTTCTATGAGGGCGGATCACACCCATTGATATACATGTGAAGAGTGCTTTCATAAGAAGCCACCATGCCAATTTTTGAGGTGATTTTAAAAGCAATAAAGAAAAATTTCTTTAAAAAAATTAAAAGTGGGCGATTGATTTGTAAGGGAGCTACCCTAAAAAGTAGACGAGGCATGTCAATATAGATACACTGTTAAACTGCATTATAAAAAGGTGTCCACGTGCCGACTTATAACCGGATATTTTAAATAATGGTCTCTGAAAAATGCAGACAGACGGACATGGCTAGATCGACTCGTCTCGTCGACAATTGATAATACCATTTCATAATACGTGTGCATGGTAAAATAAAGCAAATTTACAGTTTGAAATTATGTAATCTTAGTATCTTAACTCGATTCAATGCTCTGCACCTATAAAAAAAAACACCCTTTACATACCTACATACAAACTAAAATACAATAAACTTGTATCTGTATATAATTTTGACAGTTCAATTTATACGGCTGATTTCACTTTTTACCTTAATTGGTCTTATAATGTCAACAGATATTACACAAAGTGAGTAAGAACATATGAGACTACGACAGACTGTCTGACCGACTATATAAAAGGACATCATCAATGACAATGAAAGCAACAAAAAGGTATTGCAATAAAATTGCAACAACAAAAATAACAATGGCACAATATACAATTGCATATGGTGCTATGGTGTATCTGTGTGTGTGTATGTGTGTGTGTGTGTAACTCCTTTCAGTATATCTATGTGTGTGTAAGTGAACTGTCAATACTGCTATTGTAAAGGTATCGCATGCACTTTTGATTGATTGACAAATATTGAAACTTTTAATGGAGTTGCCATTGTTGTCATCGTCATCGTCGTCGTCGTCGTAGCTCATTGCTTATCCTGTTCGTCCTGTCAGTAATTTTCCTTTATTTTTCGTTCTATTTGTGCGCTTTCAACCTAATGGCCGCCACAGCATGTAAGTAGCTGCATTGTGTGTCCTGGTTGCATTATCATAGACAGACGCAGCTGCTGCTCCTGTATATGTGTATATGTGTGTCTGTGTGTAGTGTGTGTGTGTGTGTGTGTGTGTGTGTGTGTGTGTGTGTGTGTGTGTGTGTGTGTGTGCATTCTTTATAAAAGCAGTAAAGCAGCAAATATAGAATACAAAGTTTGTTTGCATACTTTTAGGCAATGCTCAATGCAAGCATGTAGAAAGGGTGTTTCAGCTGCGGTTGTTCATTAAAGATTTGACATACATTTTTCTTTTATTTGAAAATTTATAAAAACACATGAACCTAAGCAGGCTCTGTTATTTGTGTATATGTTTATAAGCAAAATTCATAAAAAAAATATAAGCATGCTTATATATAATCAACTTCGAATACATGTATATAAAGTGTTACCTATGTTAATAAATAGTACTAAAATATACCTTATACTAAAATAGTAAACAGCTGACTGAGACATAGTGTGTCAACAAATTTGAACAAAGTGCTTACTTTGTAAAAATTTTATCATATGACAGCAAACAGCTGATTTATAACAAATCCTTCGAATTTTCTAGACACCTTTTTCATACTGTACCCCTCATATATGTTCCAATTCTCATCTTGTTCTTCGAAGGTTGGCAAGGCCTATAATTCCAGTCGTACTTATTCTTCCAGATGCCCTTTACTTATGCACCAACTATCATCCCTTTGTATCAAAAAGTGACTAAGATATAACGATTTTATGTTTGTTTTATATGGAGGGCGTGGTAACAACTATTTTACCCAAATGTTATGTACTTACTTTCCGGATGCTGTCTCTTCGGCAAGTGGGTGCTTATTCCAGTTAATTTATGATAGGTAAAAAAATTACTCTAAAATCTACTATTCTACTCCAATAAAGAAACATGCTACAAGTTCAAATGTAAATAAAATAGATAAAGATACATAGATTTGATGACTAATGGAAAATTTGAACTAAAACAAAATCGAAAAACTACTTCCAGTCATGAAAGCATAAGGCGCCATAAGAATTACGTACGAATTCGGGCCCCACGTTGGGCGCCATAAAATGTGGCACTCATCTAAGAATGCAGGAATAAAGTTTTCTGTTCTGTACTCATTCTCATATGGCCATATGCTTCAACTGCAGACCAAATGGCACATAAGAAGAAAATCTTTCGTTTTCGGAATGAAGAAAAGCTGAATACTTTGTCTTTAGTACTGGCAAAAAGCAGTTCGTGATACTAGTGAATGGGCAGCATCTCCTTTACTTGCAAGTTATCCCCAGCTCCTAGCTCACTAATAGACAGGATTGACTTAAAATTATAGCTAAAAAAAATCTAAAGACCAATAATCGAGTTGAAATAATTTTTGACAAATTGCTTCTAATCGCGTAGTCACATCAGACTCCATGAGCTATATATATTTAAACATCATACACAAACACGAACGTCGGGCCCCTCGTTGGGCCCCACGTTGGGCGCCAAAAATGTGGCACTCATCTAAGAATGCATAGTGGTCTGATTCTCAAAGCAGAGTTGGTAACTATAGACGTACTTATGTGCACAGCAAAAGACGAATATCTTGAATCTTCTAACAAAGAAAATATTCTGACTAGTTTTTCTCCAGTACTGTGAAAATCTGTACCTGTCACTAGTGAATAAGCTGCATCAGATTTCAGTGCATATGATATTCACGTGATTATACAGCTCACTAATCCTGCAGTACTGATTGCTTTGACTGCAATACTGCAATATAGCAAAAAACTACTTTTGTTAGTCCATATCATAAAGCATCAATATACTCTTACAACTTTTTGGATTTGTGCAGTTTTTCGGAGGTTTCGCAGCAACTTAATAATGCATGAATAAAAATTTATGACACAAATCTCTTTTGACTATTAGAATTTTTTTAAATCACCCTGCTTTTTCACTGAAATAGGATTTTTTTTTTTTTTTTTTTTTTGAATTCCATATCTCTCTCCGAATTATCGTATTCAATTAGCAAAAATTTCTGATTTCAGCATTTATTGCAGCTATTTGCACACATCTCTCCATATCTCTCTCTTTCTCTCTCTCTCTCTCTCTCTCTCTCTCTCTCTGTCTTTCTTTTCTACAAACTCATTTAGGCGTCTTAAACATATGCAAGATTTCAATTAGATTTCAAGGCATCAGCAGCATGCTTCATGCGTTATAACATCAACTAATACTCATGTAGCTCGATATCCCAAAGATACTTTCACTGTAAGCTGACGACGTAAGTGAAGCCGACGAGAAAGACAGATGAAATGCATTAATCTCATTGAAAAAGGAAGAACTAACAAAGAATAAAAAAATGAATAAACCAAAGACAAAAAACCATAGAAATCCCAAATACAAACAATGCAAGGAGCAGAAGCAGTAACAGCATTGGCATCAGTGGCATTCTATATTCTGTATTCAGCTAGTTGCATGGAATAAATCCCATATCAGTATTTTCAAAATACGAGAAAACAAGAGAAAAAATCGTTTACTACGGTGGAATTGAAGCTTTAATACTCTACACAATTGCCCGTTTTGCTGGGCAACGCTGGTGCTTCAGTTTTTCAACTTTTGAATGGATGCTTTTCTAATATAATAAAATTTATTTAAATTAACTTTTGGCACAAATATCGCCTTTATTCAATCCTTAACAGCAACAGAGTCTCTGACACTTCAGACTGTAAACAGTCAGACGCTAAGTGAACTGGGTCACTCTAGTATCCTTAAACTAATCCCTATCATCGAAAACTACAACGTTTCAGATTGTTTATCCACGGAACTGCGTTTCGGCAGACGCTTCTCAGTTCTCCTTCCCAGTCGATCAGACTGGATAGGAGGACAGCTCTGGTACTAGACCATCAATGATCAATTGGTTCACTAATGGTTCACTTAATGATACGGGCACAGGTGCTGGTGTCTTCGGACCCAACGCCAGGATCTCTATTGTCATGGGTGTCTGGTCCATGGCTTTCAATGAGAGGTCCACGTCATTGAGGTCCGCGCCCGACATATTTTGGATAAAAGTCCTAAATGTGCCATAATAACCATCCTTTTAGGTAGCCAAGCGGTCATTAAAGCACTAACCTCTTGGAATTTCTCCTCGAGGCTGGTTCTTCAATGTTACGACTGTCCATATTGCGGGCAACGAAAGTGCTGACCAATATCATATTTTAACAATAATAATTTCTAACTAGCAAGGACTGGTTCGGTAACTTCCTTTATAGGTCCGGAGCATTTTTGCGGTCTTAGTTGGCCTACGTCAAAATCATTCATAGTAGATCGTTTTAAAAGCACTGCCTCCCGGTACTGGATACAATATCATGTTCTATGGCAAGCCAAGCTACTTAGAATTTAGCAGATGAATAGACCCATTATTACATCTGATGAAATCAGAAATTCTCGTCTAAGGTTATTCTCTGTTTCATTAAAGTGACGGAGAAGATCCTAGAAACTTAACTTAACCATATCCGGGCTAGGGTACAAAAGACATAATTTCCTCTCGCAGTGCCCGTTTCCTAAACTTTGACACTGAGTCGTAGGTAGCATTACAGGCTAATCGAGCCTGATTCGCAGTGACCACTTGCTTATCATGCGGCTTTGGCTCAGACACTATGTGCACTGTTTATGTTTATATGGAATAGAGTGTTGTGACTAATTTTGTTGCGCATGAAATTATAAAAAAAAATAATTAAATTAAAATTGAAAGAAATTTTGGTTCGAGCGGGGGTTGAACCTCGGTCGTCTGGAATGTTAGACAGCACGCTAGAAAGTTGAACAATCGAGTCCTTAAATGTGAACTCATGTATGTGTACAATTTATACAATACCTGCTATTATTAATTAAATAAGTCTACCTTTTGCCGCTTCAAATAATATCTAACATTTGGTCGAGTTTTTGCCAGAATATTTTTCAGCACGCCAACATACTCGTAGTCCTAAGTGTACAGTCTCGAACCTTTGCAGCGTATTTCCACTCTGCCACACTTAACAAATGCACTCCACACCATGACTAAGCCTACACCAAAATTTCTTTTTGAGAAAATGAGAGATTTTTTTTGCAAATCACGAAACCCATCTGGGCTAACTAAATGAAACTTGTTTTCGTCTGAGAATATTATCTACTTAGATGGAAAACGGATAAAGGTTAATTTGAAAGCAAGTTGTTAGTGAAATTTTGCCTACAAAGCTCCAGCGCGTATCAAGGTTCTTACAAACAAATTCGAACCGGGCTGTCCTATTTTTAAAGAGTTGACGTATTCTTCATCACCCCTCGCACATTTAAAGTACGTCAAACCAACTACTTAGCTAGTGAGTGAAGTAAAATATTTTAAGTAATAAGTGCCGTCTAGTTTTGTTAGAGACCTTAGTTGACCAATATCATATTTTAACAATAATAATTTCGTTAATTCAAACATGTTCGATACAACAAAATAATTACAAAGTGTTTTTCTATGGGAGCTATAACTTCTAGTGTATAAATCGCGTTCATTTTTGAACTTGTGCTGCTTCGGATTATAAAAAATCTGCATAACAACTTTCATACCAATAGTATGTATTTCAAAGATTGTGGGAATAGGACGATAAGGAACGCACAGACGGACTGACAGACAGACAGACAGGCAGACGGACACGGCTCGATCGACTCGTCTTGTCTTGCTGAACACGAATAAACATATATAATTTATGAAATCTCCTATACTACTTTCAAGGCGTTGCAAACATTGTGTCTAAATTATAATACAATTCACACTCCGTGTGAAGAGTAAAAAAATAGAGTAACAAATAGTAAAAGACTATAGTAAAAACAAAAAAAAAAAAACAAAAAAATCGTGCAGCACGACAAGTGATTGCAATTTGTGGCTTTGGGTCCGCAGCTCCAATCCTCTTGCGCTTGGCAGGTGCATTGAAAAAGAAGACAACGTCGCCAACGCCATCAACGACTACGACATCGACAACCAATGACATATTACTGGGAAATTGAATGCCACTGCATTCCAGTTTATACTGTTAAAAAAAAAAGTGGAGTAGAATAAACCCAACGAATGTCGAACGTCGATCGAGCTAGGATATATACGTATACTCGTCCTTATACTCATAGTACGAGTATAACCAGAGTGAAAAGGTGCGGTTTTCACTTTGCAATCAATAAAACCACAAGCTGAGGTGAGATGTGCTTTAAAATAATGCGGTGTCACAGAGCGTTGAAAGCAACGCAAAAACTTAATTGAAAATTCTAGTGTGTAATATACAGATACAGATACATCCATTGAATATACTTATACGCTACATATTGTTGTTGTAGCTGAAAAGATTTTAGAACAAAAAGCAATCGTAATACATCGATAAGGAAATATTGCAATGTAAATGCCACAAAGCGCATGAAAACTGTGCTCAACTACGATTATGTGTGTCATTAAATATGAATGAATGCATATGCAGGGCTTTTGTAGTAATTAATAGAAAAGAAATGCTAATAGAACAAACACAAAGCCAGTGCAGGCGGATTAGATTACTTACAGTTTACACAAGAAATCAAATTAATTTTAATGTGAATATAATCTATATTGAAATTATGTCTGTACAAATCTTTTTATCACTGTAGTGGTGAATTTTCAAGAATATTCTCAAGTAGAGAAATAAATTGATGTCCTAGGAAAAGAGCTGTATTTTACAGTTTAAAAATTTGAGCAACATGATGAACGCTCAATTACATATTACAATCGATTCCAACCATTGAAGTGAAAAATATAAATATATCGTCACAAAATTTATATCAGTAGTTTTGTGAGTTGCAAGTAGGCTTTCGCCACTTGATTTTTACCTCGTCAAGAGGTTTTTTTATTTTATACACTACACACGTAGTGTGCATAGTATTATAATTTTGTCGCGCAGTTTGTAACGCATTAAAGGAAGTGTCCGTCTGTCCCCTGTCTGCAAAGTTTGTTTGCATAGTTTTAGGCGATTCTCAATGCAAGCGTGTAGAAAGTAGAGATGAGCTAGTCAGTGATTTTTCAGTAGCAGTGATTATCGTCACTGCTACTTTCAAATCACCGTGATTTTGGACCAAGTGGCTTATATTCAGCACAATTCTTTGAGACTATTTCATGCTTCAGGAAACCGCCATCAGTTTCTGGAATATCTTCTTTTATGTGCCATTTTTTTTTTTGGAGAGGATTGGCTTAAAATTGAATACAAAACCAGAGGAGAGTGTTGGTTATAGTCTCCAGTATTGGGCTCCCGTAATAGAAGAAGTATTCCTTAACAAAATCTTGACATTTACAATATCGAGTATCAACTGATATTCGTGATTTTTCAGTCGCCGTGAGTGAATCACAAGTAGTTAAATATCGCTCTACTCTAATATTCATACCAGCATAGTTTGTTCTTGACGTGATAACGTCTATTAAATCGGTTGGCTAAGCGCAGAAGCATGACTCATTTCTGACGTTCCGTTCACCGTTACGACACAACACTAAACGAACGAAAAGCAAAAGGCGGAATATGTAATCGTACACATATGAATACATGGGACGATTGTGTCGTTCCGCCTGAACAAGCAAGCGATACACAGACCAGCGTACATTGACTTGTTGAAAGCTATAGTTACGTGTGTGTGCGTTTGCGAATTAGTGTCATCTAGCGCGGTATGCACATGGTAGAATGTATGAATAATAACATTGTAAGTGTATAATAAAGTTTGTTTCAAATAAAATACATGTCCAAAGTAAACAAAGCACGCACACCATAGATCAAGGAAGACGACAATAACAGTTACTTTTGCATTTGAGTACTAAAAACAACAACAAAAGGCTTTAAAGTTGCTGGTGGTCAGTCGAAGAGATAGAGAGAGAGAGCGAATATTGCAATTGGTACAAAACTAAGTAAATAACGTTGATATTTCTACTTAATGCTTATTTTTAGAAACAGTATAAGGAATTAATGCAAATTTTAAATAAAAAAATATACAACACGGCAGACGGAAAAAGTTAGGTCTGGCCTTAAATGTGTTGAAAAAAACTTATAATTCGCCGGCAGTTTACGCTTCAATTGAACTAAGTTTGTGTTTAATATAGGAAATTGTTTTTTTTTCAAGCTGCTATTATACAGGGAGCCTCAAAAGAAAGTTCACAATTAAAAAATCGATCAGTTAGAATTCTAGACTCTTTCACGGGTTTAGAAAAATATAAAAATGCTTCTTTCTGATATTTTCATGTATTTATTTACATCACAAAATAACGTTTCCAGCAGCCCATTGTGAACTTCAACCCAAAAACCCTAGTCTACACTAGTTATAGTGAAGATGTCACTTATTCCTGGAAACGACAACAACCCGACAATAGCTCCACTATAAGACGGCTCAAAACGCTTCACCCGCTTGAGTTTTCACAATTGTTAGGCAATAATACATCTATCTAGTAGTTGTTGCGCATTATTTAGGTATCAATTTTCAAGATATCCGGTTGTAACCCGGCGTATTTTTGACGATCAAATGGACTGTCAATATTGGCATGCCACGCCCACTTTTTAAAGTAGCCCTCATTAAAAACCACTCGCCCACTTTTGACTTTTTGTATGAAAAACTTTTTTATTGCATTCAATATCGACTTAAAAATGGACATGGTGTCTTTCTATGGGCGCTTCGCAATGGTTGGATTCGGAGAGGTTTTTTCCAACTCTGACAAAGCTTTGGGCGTGTGATAGCGTCATAATGGATAGACGAACGATCTTTGCTGGGATACCAAGTTCAGATAGGACGTTGAAGAACTTCGACCTTATTGGCTTGTCGAAAGCGGCCTTATAATCAACAAATAGCTGGTGTGTGTCTTTGTTGTACTCACGAGTCTTTTCCAATTATTGTCGTAAAGTTAAAATTTGGTCACTGGGTGACATCTTTGGTCCGAAGCAACACTGATACTGGTCTATCAGTGCATCCGTGTATGGCTCCAGCCTTTTACACAGTACGCGGAACATAATTTTGTATGCTATTGAAAGGAGACTTATTCCACGATAGTTCGCGCAGACAGCGGGGTCTCCCTTCTTGAAGATAGGGCATGCATTCATCGGACCATATTTTGCATAAGAGTTGGTGCATACCCTTTACCAACTCTTCGCCAACGGTCTTTAATAACTCAGTTGGCAGCTCATTGGAGCCCGCCGCTTTGTTTTCTTCAACTTTTTAATTACTGAGTCGACCTGTACATCAACATCAACATCTTCAAGCTCTCGCTTCCTGTTCCTTTTTTGCATCTAAAAAGGCGTTTCTCCACTCTCTCCGTTTCTTACGATATGCTTCTCTAGCAGCTCGCGTCGCTCCCGTCTGCAGAGTTCGTTTGTACCAAGGGTTCGTCAGAGGTCTGGTGTACCCAATGACATCCATAGCAGCTGTAGTGTGAAACACATGTCTCCACTCCTCACATATATCTTCAGAAGCTATAAAGGACTCCCTGAACAGTTGGGAGAGTCTCAGTGAAATTGCTTCGGAAGTGTCTTTTGATTACAGCTCTCCGACAACTAGCTTTCGTTGAGCGTTTGGACGTGCTGTGAACAGGTACGAAACTGGAGATGAGACTTCGTAGTTTAATTGGAGGGTTGCTTAACACAGAACGAAAGTTTAGTATCTGCCAAGTGAATACGTATGCTAACGGACGTTTGTGAGCTGCTTGGGCCGTTTGCAAAAGAATCATAATTTGACTGCTCCTAAGAGAATGTCCAAAAAACTTTCCACTTCTGCAAACGACTCCATACCACAGAACCACCACAGAATAACCACAGAAAAACCAATGAATAACCACAGAAAATAGCAGCAATAAAGATTGCAGCTAATCGAATAACTATGAGCAAATAAAAACATGAAAGCAATCTGCTATATTTCAGCTATGCGAAAGATTTATAAAAATGTTAAGCAAACAATTTAATAACATTCGCAGAGTGCAAACTGCAGCACTGTGCAAAAATTAAACGAAGCCAAAAACAAATACTACAATCCTTTTTTATATTTTTTTAAATAAAAACGAACGAAATATGTCAGCATATAATTTTTTTAGGTTTCAGTTTTTTTTTGAACAACTTTGCTCAATGCTCTAAAAAAGCACTTTTTTTTGTTATATAGGATAGTATATATCTATATATATATATATATATATACATAAGCACTCACAAAATGTGTTAAACTAAAGAAAAATGTGTGCAATTAATTTCGTCGTTGTGTGTGCGTTTTTCTTTTTTCTTTTTTCGCTTACGCAACCCACAATCCTTTTTTTCGCATCCTTTCACACACAAATGTTGAATGTTAGGTAACAGCAGCGGCAACGGAAACGGATGTGAAACAGCAGTGTTGAAAAACACTCGTCCGAATTTTAAATTTGTCCCACATGTGGTGTTTTTGGTAATTAAAGTATTTTATGGGATTTTAACTTTTTTGTGGATAAACATACACATACGCTGCTTTGGAATGCATTGCGCAATCTTTGCTTCAGCGCTTGCATTCCTTGCACTAATCCTGGCCAACTAGATTGCTTGCTTGCTGGCGAGCTGTGGTTGCTCTGCGTTCGCATCTTTTAGCTGCGTTTTAAATGTGACATCTTAAATGCATTAGTAGAAAACTACAATTCTACGACTTGAACTCGAACTCGCACTCGAAAACAAAGTGAAAGTTTAAACGAATGTGTACCTTCTATTCTACAACGGAAGTACTTCAAGTGCACTCAACGCACAGATACAAATATACAGACAGACAGACAGATAGACAGACAGAAAGACAGACATACACGGTGTATACTTAATATCGTATTAAGTATACGTCATGTCTAAATTTAATTTCCGAAAAGTTTTTTGTTTCATCTTGGTGCTGGTGTTGCTGCTGTTGCTGCTGCGTGCTCATTGCGAAGAAGAATTGTTTACACGGCGCACAATTTCCGTGCTATTTTCATAATTAAAACTATCTTACTTACTTGGTTTGCATCTTATGCCGCCGCACTGTGGTACGTAGTGAGAGAAAAGACAAAATAAAACCATCTCGGTAGAACTGAAGCTTCAATACCCTTCACAAGCATCTAACAAATTACTGTCTTTCAATGCTCCAGCAATAGTTTGACGCCTTCATTTCATTTTGAAAGTAGTTACCGTGAAAAATAAGAAAAATGTACCTATAAACATTATAAAGTGGTCGATTGGTCTATCTCTCTTATAGTGTATAGTTTTTTCATACAAAAGCATACTTTATGGGCATGGTCATTGTGACAAAAACTCTCCATACCCAATTTCAAATCGATATCTTAAAAATTGAGTTACTAATTAGGATTCACATAGACAGGGCGGGATACGCCCACTTGTATATGTATATGAAGCGGTTGTCCACTAAAATCCACGAAATCAAATATCAAGCTAATATTGATTTAAATGAAAACATTTTTCATATAAAAAACACAAAATTGCACGGTGGGTTTGTTTGGGGGTTAAACCAAAAAGTGGGCAAGCCACGCCCATTAGTCTATATATGTTGAGCGGCTGTCTATCAAATGGCACCATATCGCACTTCAACCCAATATTGACTTTATTAAAGAAGTTTTCATACAAAAAGTCAAAAGTGGGCAGTAGGTTTGTATGGGGGTTACAATAAAAAGTGGGTGGACCACAACGGTTAGACTATGTATGTAAAGCCGCTAACCTTTAAAAGGCACATCATTGCATTTCAACCTAATATTGACTTTAATAATGTAGTTTTCATAAAAAAAGTCAAAAGTGGGCAGTAGGTTTGTATGGGGGCTACCCCAAATATTACCCACCCATTAACGTATATGTCAACCATCCGATCACTAGAAGTTACAATATCAATTATTAAGTTGATATTGACTACAATAAAAAAGTTTTTCATACAAAAAGTCAAAAGTGGGCGGTGGATTTTTATGGGGGCTACCCCAAAACTGCGTTGACACTCTATTAAACTGCAATAAAAAGAAGTGTATGTGCAAAATTTCAACTGGATAGCATTAAAATTGGTCCCCAAAAATGCGCAACAACATACAGACGGACAGACAGACTGACTGATCAAGAATATATATATACTTTATGGGGTCTACGATGCCTCCTTTAATGCGTTACAAACTTTCAGGCAAACTGATAATACTATTTCACACTATGTGTGAATGGTATAAAAACAAAAAGTATATTGTAAATTAAACCCTAACATCGTTCGAGATGAATACTTGGTGAGAGTTCTTCCTTCAATTTATACGCCTTTCTAATGCAGATAAGGAGAAATCAACGAAATGTCATCGATGGACTATAACGTTTGAATGGCTTAATCGATTTTAGTAAAACTACTACCAAAATTCTATTAAAAACAAATATAATATAAAAGCTTAGTACAAATAATAAAACTAAAAGAGAGAGAGAGAGAGAGAGAGAGAGAGAGAGAGAATGGATGGATGGATGGACATAACTAGATCGACTCATCTTGTTCAGCTATACTTTATGGGTTGTCCAATGATTCCCACGCTATGTTATAGGAATATATAATATTATTTATAATGGGTATAAAAATACTTACTTTAGTTTTCGCTTTGAAATAAAATAGAAATGACATTTTTATTTATGAGTCGGGTGTGACAGCCCCTTCCCACGCTTTGCGAATCGCATGTGACCTAACGCTCCAATTTTTGAGTCAAAAATTTTCATTCGCCAAAAGAATAACAAAGTGCAAACAAAAAAAGAAGATGATATCTCCCTATCTCTTTCGCGCTCACCAAAGCATATAACAAACGATATCAAATAAATAATCACGCTTTTTTCGCGCGTATAGCGTCGTATCAACTGGTAACTGACTGGAAGCATGTTACAGTCTTCTATTATTATACCATGGCTCTCACCAAGTAGGTGGCAATCTTTGTGTGTTGAGAGCCAGATGTCAGAGTGAAGGTGCAGTTTAATATTTGTGTGTTTATGATGGTATTTCATGTAAATCCTATGCGTGCCTTTTTTGATATGCTTTGTTTTGGTGTAAGTGAAGATTGTTAAAGCCTTTTACGCCGAAAATGCATACCTGATTTTCAAAAAGAAATAGATTGTAGCCATCTGAAAATCGGTTTAACTCTGTTAGTGAAATAGTCGTCGCAACAAAAAAAAGTAAATAAGTTGCCTATTAATATGTATACTCGTTTATGATGTGAACACTCGATGTTTGGATGATTCTAATAAGTATTTAGTACAAAATATTAGACTTTAATAATTTCTGTGAAGTCCGTTGGGTGCAAGGATTTGATTTGTAGAAGTATTGAGTAAATTGATGAGTATTTCAACATATTTGTAATAATTGTTACTTGTACCCAAGTTGAAGTTTTCCGTAGTAATAAGTAATAACTGAATAGTCAACCTCGTTGGACAGGTAAATATCCTGTACCAATTTTTTCATTCGCTCTTCTATTTAATCGTAACGTGTTCCAGTGTCCAATTGCACTAATATGTGTACGTACATGTATATGAACTACATGGCGAGAGAGAGAGAGAGGGAGCAGGAAGAATTCCACTGGAAGAGCTGATTAAACTTTTATTTAGACATTTGCCAAGGTATCGAAATGTTTCTAGATTAACACTTTGTCACAGCTTGTGCAATTCCCCCACCCTTTTCACTATACGTAAAAGCTGAATGACACCTAAAGTAACAATTAAATTGTTCGTACAAAAACTTGAAAATGGAGCGCAATTAGTATGGGAACTACCCAATATAATTATATACAATTTTTACAACTTAAAAAAAAGTTTAAAATATATAAAAAATCTCGGCGTTCATACAAACGTAGAGAAGGACCTCATGTCATGTCCTCAAGATACTTAGATCCTGAGGACATGACTACAGCGATGCAACATTTGATTGCACCACAAGAATATTTTCATTTGCCTTTATGCTTTGTATGGACCACAATATTGTCCAACTTTCTGTGAATTAGTACCACTGTATGCCCTAAAATCGTTCGCCATATTTAATATTTTGTTGTTGGCATCTTTAACGTCATACTGAAAAATTTTTGTTAATGACACCCATTTACGTTACAGCCGCCGACGCCGCCGCCGCCGCCACCCTCTGCCGAAAGTTTTCACTGTTCGCTTTTCATTTTCCTTATTCGTTTTCTATTTTTGGTTTTCTTCACCTTGGCAACTACGGGTACTTCATTTCATTGAGTTGAAAGCGTTGATGGCTGCCTGCAAAGATGGCGACCGGAAACAAACTTCTCTATTAACCTTGCATTTTGTTCCTCCGTTCGTTCGTTCGTTCATTCTTTCATTTAATTTATGATCGCCAGTATGAAATTTACTTGTGAACAATGTTGAAGAAAATGTTCGTGCTGAAAATTAAATCGCAGACTGTATAATGCGTAAGTTATGAGTATGTAACGAGTATGTAACTTTACTTGGTTGCTTCAATTCACTTCACTTCACTTCATTTTAAAACGCATGCAACTCTCTATTTAGCCTTCTCTGAGCTGGAAGCATTCCACTTTGGATGCATGCAAGCAAACATTATTAAATTAATTTATGTTCTTACACTTGAATGCTCAAGACTTCATTTTATACGAGTAAATGGACCAGGGAATAAAAATCACATTCAAGATAAATTTAATATTGAATATTAAATTTATTTCAACAGCTTAAGAATTTATAATTGTATTTAAAATACATATTGGCAAAAACTTTTGTTTTAATTCGACATGTGTACATAATTGAAAAGGTTCTACTGAGCTATTGTGGCACCTATGGTACGGTCTTAAAATCTTTAAAAATAATTTATTCTTACTCAATATACATAAGGGAGGAAATCGGTGTCTAAATAATTGAATTCACACACTAATTTGTAATAAAATAGCCTTACATCTAATGTACACTACTATCTTAGGCGCTACCAGTAGTTTTGAAGCTTAGCGAACAGTGCTGCCAGATTAGGTACCTGTAAATGACCGACTAGGGAGAGAAAAGGGTGAGCGTCGTGAACAAAGTGAGTGGGGCCTCTCTAAGATGATTAAAGATACTTAGATCCTGAGAGAGCTCTAGCTCTGCTGAGCCATGCTACAATATTAAGCGCTGACTTAGGCCAATTCATATGAGCGCGTAAGCTAGAAAGAGCAGCACTAAAAAGAAAAATCAAGGGCATAAGCACAGCAACAAAGCAAACGGTTCAGCACAAGCATTCAAAGCGTACTAACGTTAAGACTGTGGAATACGAAAGCGCTCGCTCTTAATACGCTACCTTATTATATTACCATGTGCTGACCTAGCAACCCAAGAGATCTTAAGTAGTTTCATTGCAGCTCAAAGATACCTCTTGACCAACAGCTCTCATAGCAAATGTTACTAACATAGATTGTCTTATACCACAGACCCGTTGTACTAAAAAATCGAAAGCTTTAGGTATAGGTATATACAAGTAGATATTAGGTTAGATAAAATTATTTAATGATTCAAATTTAAGTTGCTTCGTCGAACATACCCGAACATACCCGTCGTAATTACCCGATTGGGACTGTGCCTGAACCGGGCAACCATAATATTTTTATTATTGACGCAAACACAAAATTTTACAAGAACTTGTCTTATCGGTGCAGGAGACACAAAACAAAACAATTGTAGCTAATTTTGATATTATTCTATACATATATAAATTGACGTCGCCTGCCGTTCATGTCTATATATTACCTGCAGTCTCAAAAACTACTAAAAAACTACAAAAACTACTTAAATTGGTTTTCAAAAATAGACAGGCAGGATTTTGAGAAAGGTTTAGCTATAGGTACAATAGGAGTTAGCTCCTGGTTCATTATATCTCAGCAACAAATAAGATACTCTGAAAAAATAGGTGGTGGCACAGATTTGGTTGAAATTTTGATACATACGTAAAGGGAACTGTTAAAAATATGATTCACTGGAGAATTTCGTGGTAGCATACCCCTTTTAAACAGAAAACTTTTGACTGGAAGTAGGATATGTATGCGTCTTTCGAATTCACCAGAAAATGCTTTATTGCAGAAGTTCTGTTTATTTTGTAACATACCTTGTAGAACAGGTCTAAGGGTACTGTCTTGCAAAACTTCAGCATTAATTGGCTTTTGTTTTTTTATAGCACTGCAGTAGATCATACATTTCTATATAAACTTATTAAGTTTAAGCTGATTATACCATTTCCAAACTTATTGTGCAAAATGTTGATTACTCGACGACTTTTGACCATACTGCTGAATCCGATGGTCGTCCAAGTTCATGTTCTCATTTTCTGGCCACAAAAAATTCAATTATCAATACTCTGTAGTGCACTCCGTTGACTGAAACAGCGTTGCCAGCATCATTGTCGATGAAAAGTTGGTCAATGATGCCGTCACTCCACAAACTGTGAATGCATTAGCTTCTTTACGATAACATTTTCGTGCTCAAAATAAAGTAAATGTAGTTGTTGATGATGCTAATTCTTCGTTCAAATTTTTTTTAAAAATATGTTTCCTAACATTGTCCAAGTGTAAACGTGTTCCTTTCATACCGTGGATATAGGACATCAAATTTCGGTCACTTTTTTCTGCGTGAAATACATGTGAATGTCAAAATGACACATTATTAAAAAAAAAACATCGCACACACGTTAGGTTGAGTTGAGAGGCCGTTATCAAGAAAAACCAACATCACTTAGGCCAAAACCGAATGTTGTACTCGTAATACCACAAACCTTTTATTATAGCCGTTGGGTCAATTAAATGAATTTCTTATTATGTTACTGACCTCAATTTTAGAGATTTCTAAAAGACCATTTAGTACAGAAAATACTACCCCATATGGAAAATACTCTCCTACACAGCAGCTGCTGAACGCTCTCCATCTCTTCGCTGATTGGATAGCTTCCCAGCATAATAGCTTGTCTGTCCTCCAAGCAATAGTCGATTAACACACCTATTAGAATCGAGATATCGGTTCTGTTGAATCTTAAAATTGAACGGATTCGCCTTTTGTCGTATCTTGGTTAAGTTTGTTTGGAGATACCACATGTGGCTAGAAGAAATCAGAGTGCATTCGCGTTGCTGATAGACATCCCGACCAAGTTCTTACTGGGAAAGATGTAAGCAATGTTATTCGCAAGCCCATCTTCACTCTGCAATTTCTTTCAATTTCACTGTGCCCTGGCATCTCGTTAAGAGTTTTGCGGCATTCGGAAATAGTTTTCGAATTTAAAGCACAAGATGCTGAAGCTTTTAGCGCTGTTTGACTATCTGCGTATAGGAATACAGTGCTTTGTCTCATCATATAAGCTCTTAATATGTAAATAGCTTCTTGAATGGCTGCAATCTTGGATTGGGGATATAAGGGTCGCCTTCGATAAGACATCACAAAAGCAGGAATTATGCACTTCAAAGTAAGTCATGAAGCTTATCAGCACGACATATTTTCTACAAAAAAATGCTGGCAAAATGGATATACAGAACTAATGCTGTAATGGTTTATATCATAACTTCTAATTATTCTTCAACTCAACGAACTGAATGAGTGCATTGCTGGAAGTATGAATATGAAATATGAAAGAAATTTACATTTATTAATGCTTCCAAATAATTTCGTTTTACTTTCTAACTCTATAAGTTTAACTAATTACACTAAGTAGCCTTTGGGAGACAACTATCACTCTCAATGCGGTGTAATGCTATCCCTCGCTGAAATTTAATATAAATATATTACACACATACGTACTTATGTATTTCAAATCACTATACCTATATATTGTATGTATAAACAGGTATTAGCTTACACTACAAAACCAAAACTACAAACTCATGCAACGACAGCAGATCTCTATAGTAATATGTATATTTCCATTGTTTGTGCCCATAAACGTATCTATCAATCTGACTTTGAATCTTATATATAATAGGAACATACATTAATTTATATATAAAGAATGTTATTTTAGAGGAGTAGAACTTTGTATTGAATTGAAATACTCAGATTACATAATTGCAAACTGACGATTGGCTTTATTAGAGACATAATTTTATGCCATTAATGTTTATGGCTCTGATATGGCACATTTTGGGTAATCAATTATCGACCACTTTTTCAAGCAATGGGGATCGTATATTGTCAAAGGTACGCACAAGTCGTTCAAAGCTGCTAATTTCTTAGCATGATCTCGGTCGCCAATTGACACCCACCTAGTATGAATAGATCAGATGAAATAGGCATACTGTGCAATAAATCCGTATTCTTGCGAACTCGTGACTTTTTCCTTGTAAAGCTGTAATTTCTTACGTCTTTATTTGTTGACTTTGTCTGCAAGATCCAACTTTCAGCTCAGTTTCCATTATCAAATGATCGCCATTGATTGCATTACTCAAACAACATTCATTAGAATAGAATTTCTTAAACGTATTTTCAACTTTTCATAGTCTATGTCTTTTCTCAAAAATGTTAAAACGTTATTTAAAACTGGTGCTAGTTAACTAAACTTCAAACAGTGCATTGCGTAATATTTCAACCAATTTAAACAAAAGATGGCTTTTGGGCAAAATTTGATTAAGACTTTATTTTTTAATCAGTACTGGAAATCTATTCACTTATCATCTATGAGATGTAGTGATGTGGCAATCCACATTATATGAGATCCGAATCTACGGATCCGAATATAAAAGTATTTGAGTATTTTAGCATGAAAAGCAAAAAAACACAACAATAAAGGTGTATTCATCTATAAGGTGACGTAATCCGCGTTGGTGATTTTCATAAATGCTTTGAACGTGAAACAAAAAACGAAATGCCCAATGCGCAACAAATGGAAAAGAGTAAGACAAAAGATAAATAAGAAATTAAAAAGAGTGCAGCTGAGGGGAATATGTCATCTTTAGTACAAATTCACCATGGTCTCACTCACCACGTACTTTATTTTCACAAATTCCAAGCAACAGAGAATGTAAATATAGATTTTCGCTTTCACTCGTCTAATCATACCAGATTATTTACATACACACACACACACACACACACACACACACTCCCATCATGTTTCTTTTCATTGAATTGTTCTGTTCGATTCAAGATTCGTGGATTCGGGTCAAGATGCGAGTAAAAATCTGTATACGAATCAGAATGCGAGTCTAGATCCGGATAAGTGTATTCATAGATTCGAATGCATGAATTCGGTATCGTTTGCCTATTTTGAATTCATCATTAACGAATCTTTGAAGAATCTGTATCCACGAAACCAGATCCATCACTAATGTACATTTCTAATAAGGTGAAATCTGATAGAATTTGTAAGTTAAATTCTATGAAAAATTTAAGACTTTTGCAAAGTCTTTAGCTGATGATGAAGTAAATGAAATGAAATATTCCAGCGCAGACATTAAAACTATTTTAGGCAAATGTTACAATTAAACTATTTGAGGTTTAGGAAAAGCACAACTTTTTTTGAAAGCAAAACACGCACGACTTAATTCTAATCGTTTCAATTTTGTGGCTGATGCAAGTTGCCGATAACAATTAATTTAAATTAATCCCCTTGCTCCAGTGCAAGTCCCTAAATCCAAATTAAGATTATTTATTCTAAGATGACATTCTTGCTACAAAGCAAGCCTTTTATATCATAATTATTATCCATGCTCCTGTATTATATTAAATTAAATCACTTAGTTTTATATTTTTATCCTTAGAGTCCTAGTTCTCAAATTCTTCCAATTCATCCGTTTGAGACGCAATGTTCTATTCTTTCTTTTATTCTTGTTGAGACCCAAAGTTTAAATATATTTCCTTAATACTTTTGAGATTCAATGCTCAACTCTTTAATTCCTTCTAGAACCTATTGATCAAGTCGTACTATACCGTTGACATCTACTTCTCAACTCCGTTCTCCTCTTTAACCCTCTTAGAACCTAGCGATCTATTTTCAAATCCATTTTCATCAATCTTTTCATGCCTTTGAGACCCACTGCTCAAATCGGTTGTCTCAGTCCTTCTGAGCACAATGCTCAGAGCCTTTCTTTATTGAGAACCAAACTCAATTCCACCTTGGCTTTTCCAACAAGCGCCAAAACCATAATGTCTTCATAAGGCAATGTTGCTCCTTTTATATACATTTCCCTTTCTGCTTTGCGTCCCTATAAGCTGTGACTTGCAACTACTTCAATTGAGCACAGCAATCTGTGCCAGCTAAATTATGTTCCTATGAGCATAACAGTCTCTTGTCTTGCCTTCCGGCACTGTTTTTTACAAATTTTCCAATGCTCAATCCATAATAGTATCAAACTACTATTGCAGATCGACTTGTATAGCAATTGTAATGCACATTATCAGACATACCCGTAAGTCCTATGCATTGCATGTCCTTGAATTGCATCTGAGTAGCATTGTAATGGCAAGTGACGTCACCTAAGTCACCTAAGTTCCCTGTTTGATTCTGCACTGAAACTGCTGTTAACAGCATACCAGCATTTAACAGCCTGTTACTTTGACATATCGGTTGTCTCGCTCTGTTGAATTCCTGATCACATTGGCTTCCCTTTTTTTGGCATTTGAATCGCTGTGGCAGCACCAGCTATTTTGCTAGCATGTAAGTTAACGGAAATTTGATTCCCTCACAAGTATTCGAAATCGAACCACGGTTAATCGAATTAGTAGCTCGGATGGACGATTATATTGACCATAAAATGAACGTAGTGCACGTTAGCATTGCCGAACAGTACCACGATTTTCGAAATAAATTTGCACAATTTGCATTTATGATCAAATAGCAAACTAAACTGACCACAAATAACAATAGCGTTGCCAAAACTGACTAATTTATTATAATTTAATTTAATCAGTGTCGCAAAATAATAGCTCTAAGAAAAACACCCTGTATTTAGTATATAATATATTCTACATATACTACACTACAACGAGTATGTTTATGTCATAGAACGTAGAAAGCGCATGTTCGCTTCAATTAATGTCGTGACATTTTATTGCCACAGACAGCACAATACCAACACATACCTAAGCACCACCCGCAGTGTAAGTAAATACGAGTATCTATGAGTATTATAGTAGATACTAAGGATACTTCCGCCACAATTCGGTCTATAGCGCTATAGAGTTAACATGTCAGAGACATAAACAGATAATAAAGATATGCACGTAAACAACTAAATATGTTAATGCACACACGAGCAAATTCTCTTGTTCTTGAATTTAGTTAGTCAGATACACCACACAAACACAATACAGAATACAGAATACAGAATACAGAACGTGGTAATAATAAATTAGTATACTAGTTGGTATGATATCAAATTCTATATACGATAGTAATAAAGATACTTGTACAACAGCCACAGACTACTACTTACTACTTCTGCTGCTGCTAAATAGATTTAAATATCGTTAGGATGAATTCCATGACAACCGTTTCTACTTACCATATAGGAGTACAGTCTCGAATTTACATAAAATTACATAATTACAATCGAAATTACAAATTGTTTGTGTCAGCCATGACATCGGCGATGTTGGCGATGTTGGCGATGGTGGCGGTACCAAAAATGACAGTTTACAAGTGCCTCGACGCCAAGCGACTTTTTGTACGCTATACAAATTTTTTCTGCTGTTGCTTGTATGGATACATAAACTTTTTTGCTGGCATAAGAAACGCAGTAAAGTGTGTGTGTGTGTGTGTGTGTGTGTGTGTGTGAGTGTTTCGTTTTGTACACTGCACAAATAGTGTGAGAGAGCATGCTATAATTTTATAGAAAAGTTTGTAACATAATGTAGTAGATGCGGTGATGTTCCTTTCGGTTGCTATGTGTGCTTTCAGTAAATCTATCAAATTACGTTGAGAAATAAGATGCTTAGACAACAAAGAGCTTCATGTGTAGGTTGGTTGGTTTTTTCTTCATTTATTTTGGCATAAACTCTAAATTTAAAGCTATTGAATTGAAATTTGCATTGTATTAATATTTTACGCTCCCAAGATGACGTATTTGACGATTGACGATGACGATTTCATATAGCTGCCATATAACCGATCTGCCCGACATGCAACAAGGTGTTTGACGTTTCCATTAAAAATATTATTTTTAAATTTTCTATTATATTTGATGAAAAATAATAAATAATAATTATAAAAATTCAAATTTTAATATTCAATATTCATGTTCTATTATTGTCTGGTGATGTGGTTAGTCCTTCATTCTGAAAGTAAAGATACATTTTACAAAATCTTAAATAAGTTTGAATACGTTACTCACTATAACTCAATTTTTTTCTAGTTCAAAATATTCTTCTTCTGAAGCAATAACCTCAAGCCATCGTGTTCTTCATACTTTTCGTCGGACGAATTCTGTGTGGAATCTGGATCATAATTTTCGCATTGAATTTCTAAAAGTGGTGCTTGCAATAGAGATATAACTTCTGCTGGTATGGTTTTTCTTTTGTTTGTATTTAGTCGTTCTTTTCAATAGGTACTGGACAGCAACGGATCAGAACTATGCATGGATCTATTGAAAACGTCTGTGATATTGTCTAGTCGACAGCATTTTCTTGCGTGGCCTCTTCTATCGCTCTTGTACAATTTATTTCGGGATTCAGATGCATGTTGCCCAAGGCAGTCAACAGGAACTAAACAAGTATCTATTATTTGGTGCCCATGTACTTAGACTTTGTGAGCAGTAGGCGACATGTTGTACCAAGGATACTTTTTCTGATATGTTACAAAAACTTTAGCACAGAAGGCTTTAAACTTTTCCGAGTTTATATCGTACTCGCAGTTAATCGTTGTTAAAATGATATGAAAACTTTGTAGAATATCATAATCAAAATTAAGAATTGATGTTAGTAAAGCAGCATTGGAAAATGCTCTTCTCTCGCTGTGTTGCCATCATTGGAGTTTCCACTGCCATTTGAAAGAGGCTTGTCCACATTTAGGCCCATTTCTTTCATCATTTTTAATTGTAACAGACTTTTTCGTGTTTTTAGTTTAAGCTTGTCGCAGTCCTTAACATGCCACTTGTCAAGCTCAATTCTATATGAGGTTTTTAATACAAACTCGAAAAAGCGGATCCAAGCGTGTAAAGGACTGATTCAATATTGAAGAGCGTGTGCCTTAGCCATGAAAACCTTCGAGTTTATTGGGATATTGTTGTTCCTCAAGTACCAAAGAGCACGGATGATTTTTCTCAGAATGAGAATTTTGGGACCATTACAGTACGAGGATGTTTGATGCAAAATCAGTACCACACAACTGTATACCATAAGTCCCAAGTGGCTTGAGTATAAAGCTTTATATAGATTTATTTTGCTATTTAAGCTTAACTTAGAACTTTGACCCAGGCGCCAGTTCATGCGTCGTCTTTTTATGTCTAGTTGCTTTTTTTTTTTTGTTGAAATGTCAAACTTTTGTTCCACCAGATGCTTTAATATTTCACCACAAAGCGCTTTGATATTGTTACGCTCTCAAAAGAAGTTCAGCCACCTGAACCTTGACATAGTGTGAACTTTTTCAGCATACACTAATATGTTCCATTTATTCATCCAGGCCTGTATTTCTTTAGGGCGTTCTTTATGACTGTGTCATCGACATAAGTGATAATTGAAATTCACTCATTTGTTGGAACAGTCACATCTGAGGTTTACAACGTGTACACTGCCTTGTGGTACCCCAGAGTGAATCCCTTTGACAGTAGAGTAAGCATCTCCACATCTGACATAAAAGCGTCGCTCATGGAGCTCTGATCAAATAAATAGATATTCTGATGCAGATATTAACTCTTTTATTTTGTGAAGGAGATATTATGCGACACACAACACTGTTTTACATCAATATATGCTACGGCGCAATATTTTTTGTCTTCGAATCCTCCGAATATTTCCTTTACAATTCTGTAAACCTGTTAATTTGCCAGAAACTAAGAACAAAGCAGCGTCCTGACATCTGTCCCTTCAGATCTGCGGAGTCTTATCGAAAGCCAACTGTATTGATAACCTAAATCTATAATCTACATTGAGAGCTTTAAAATGGAGTGTGGTGTTTGAGCATGCATCTTACATCGCAATAAGTTTCTTCAATGCAAAGATTTTTTAAGACACCGCAACATCCTGTAATTTTGCTAATGAAACATCCAATGAATGATCCTCCCTCAAGTCTTCTCACTATATTCAGCTGGCCAGGACTTTCTTCTTTAGTATATAAACTTATAAATTTACAATATTTACTTGTTCTAAATACAATGAATGTAGAACAAGGAGTCTACCAGCATGACAGTTTTAGCAGGTCACTGGCATGAAGGTCATATTGCTCCACTAGTTAAAGGCTATAATTAATAGTTTCAGGACAGTTAACCGTTAAAATTTACATTGACCTGGTAAACAACGTCGGTGGGTATCTCTATCTAGATTCATTTCATGAGCTCAAGACAAGCCGGATTTGACCGCCGTGCATGGTGACATCCGAAGGTGAAACGACTGAGCATTTTGTCTGCAGTTGTCTAGTCATTTGATGTGCTACTAAAATATACTTGCAATACTAAGAGCTTTTTTAAAAACCCAGTGCTTTCAATACACCAAACCTATCAGAACATTGCAAAAAATACCACTTTTCTGAATTTGTGTATTCTATACTTCCGCAACGGGGGATGGTGTCGTGATTTAAGGATGTGCACCTGGAACTCCGGACTCTCTACAGTGAAGGTAAAACTATTAAGTTGGTTGACTTCGCCGACAAATGCAAGGCTAAAAACATCACAGAAAAATGCAATGGATAGGAACGGATTTCATCTTGTGACATATTTTATAGTTGACATGTAAGAAAGCACAAATTTGGATGCAATGTCGTGATTAATAGGAAACTACGCTGTGTTGGCACCAGGTTCATACATGTTGACGCTTGTCTAGCCGCAAACGATATGCACTATACTCAGCATATACGTCCCAAGACCGGATCACCGAAGCCATTTCCGCCAGACTATTCCAGCTGTATTGGAAATGCTCACTAAATTCTGAAAGTATGTTTGAGCAGTTGAGATGAACGTATCTCTCACTCGCAAGAATTGTGAGCATGAGGATGTTGATATGTTATTTTATAGAAATGAAGCTCGTAAGTTTTATCAAGAGATGAAGCGTCTGACGAAATATTTTAAGCTCGGATTTTCTTTCTGTAAGGTAAAAAGTGGAAGCCTTGTTACAGATGAAGATCAGGCGAAAAATCACGATTACTAATCAATTCTACTTTGAGTTCAGCAAGCAAATTAGAAGTAGAACCCACTCTCGAACTACATAGTGAAAAGCCTATAAGACGGCTGATTGTCACGGTGCAGCTGTATGACGCAGAAGAGTGACAACATCGGTAACAGCGTCTACATAAGTGTTCGAGAGAAAGATGCTTCGTAGTATTTTTCGTTGGCTCCGTATGAACCCTGAGCTAAAAGTCCATAAATTTTCAGCATCTTCACTGGGCTGGTCATCTTATTCTGATGAAAAACATAGCTCCAGCACAGATAGTTCACATGGAAGTCCCAAAGAACGTACCAGAAGTCGCCTGAGTATGTATTGGAAAGACCTCCGGAAACTTAGTACGTATATTAACTACGAATGGTCCAACGCTATTAGGCTTTTCGAACTGCAATTTGTACACTGAAACCTTCGATCCACCTTTTAAAAATGTAGCTCTCTACGATTTGAGCCATTCGTAGACTCTCCATATAGCCGTATTGCAAATACTCTCTGGATTTTTTTGGCTAATTCCACAATGTCAATATCATCTGCGATGCCAATGATCTTGAAGATTATGATATTCCAAAAGTCAGGTCCTAGGACGGATCACTGGAGAACACCGCTGAAGATTTCGTAGTGATATATTTAGAATAGTATAAAATTTTGAAGAGAAAGTCTATCTAATTTCTTTATCTGTAATCTCCCAAAGTGTATAAGAAATTCGATTCCACTAAGCCTTGTACTTTACACTTGCTTTCTCTGTCAACTTTGCAACACAAAAAAGTTACAGTGGAAGTATTGAAAAAGGACATAACACAAACGCTCAAGCGAAGCAAGTAAACAGCAGGCGTGGCAAACCGGAAATGGTATGTGGGAGTACATCGAAACAAAGCAAATGCTTAGTGGGAGGCAATGGCAGCGAGACTTGTTGAGTTATTTATGAGTTGCTTGCACAATTTATATATGTACGCTATACTATACGGAAAAGTGTTAAAGAATTTTCAGCAACATTTTTTCCGTCAACTCTATCTTACACTTTCGCACCAATACAAATATTTAAATAGAACTTTTATAAGTGATAAATCAAAATTTTAGTTAAATTAAGTGTTGAGTATTTTGTCTGTTTGCAAATTAATTATAAAATTTCTTGTTTTTTAAAGATTTTGTTAAAATTAATAAAAATCAAAATGATGAATTGTGAATTTAAATTCAAGTGACAATTAGTTGCAAAGGAAATTTTCAAAGAAATTTTTTAAAAGTAAAATTTGTAAATGCACAGAAAGGATAAAAAAAACTATGAATAAAAAACAAAAGAACAAGGAACACTGCAGGCGAGTGTGCTCGACTTCGAGATACTCTATACCTTGTCTTATTAGAATTGATGAAAAATTAGAAATAATTAAAAATAAAAACAAAACAATTCCATACAAAAACTCAAAAAAGGGGCAGTTTTACATGGGGCTATCCCTTAAAGCAGGTCCGATCTGGGCCTGTATGGAATATATCGTTAGAATTGACGTAAGATACAGCAAATTTGGCATATCTAGTTTAATTAAGATCAAAAATTTGCATACTAAAACATAATAATGGCGATAATGGATTGAGCGAACGGTGATACTTTTATATTTTGCATTATAAAGTGAAATTATTCCGATTATGTATGTAAAAAAATATTCGGCAAATGGCCTCCGCAGCTCTGAACACAAACCCTTGCTGTTTTCATGAAATTTTCGATGACTTTTTTACAAAGATGTGGCTGTATCTCACCGATGACGCGTTGGATCTCGTGATTTTGCAAATCGCCTGAAAAATAAATAGAACGGCGTTAAAACGCACGATCTTAGTGGCTAGTTGCCATCGAAATTTCGGGAGAATATTTGCTCTGGAATTCGGTGCTCCAATAAATCGACTGTTGCATGCGCAGTATAGTTGTTTCGCTGTACTACTGCAACCACATGTCGTTCAGATCCATACCATCGAATTGATGCTACAAGAACTTCGTTATCATGTTCCTATAACGAATGTCATTTACAGTCTCTGCATTTTCAGTTATGTAATTCCCAATCACACCACCTGATCAAAATCCGCAACCAGATAGTTAGTCGGTGTGGAGGCATATGTCTCTCATGTATCACGTGGGGTTTTTTCTATTCCCCAAATTCGACTATTTTGTTTGTTGACGAACCTATTCAGATGGAATGCATTATCGGTGAAGATTCACTTCAATTTGCTTCGTCACCCATTTTACGAATTGCCGGCGCTGTGCATGGTCTGCTGGTTTGAGCTCGTGAGTGAGCTGTATCTTGTACGGTTGAAGGTGGAAGTCTTTGTTCAAAATTTAAATGTTGTTGTGAATTATGTCGAATTGATGTTAACTTGTTAACACTCTCGTTTAGAGCAGCAATGTTTTCGAGACACCAGCCGGTATGTCGACGCACAGGAAACTTACTGTTCATAAACAATCCAGTTTCGTCAAATTTATTGATCACTCTTAGAATTGTTGACATATTATGTGCACTTTGTAATGAGTTTTCCCAATGTTAACACGTTGTTCAATTGTATAGTGCTCTATTTTGAATAATCGGATGCATCGAAATCGAAAGCAAGGATGCCAGATGTCAAAGTGCAGAGTTGCCACTTGCACAGATAAAAATGGTGCCAAATTTGAATCGTCCACTCTTGTTGGTACACCCTTTTGTTCCTCCATCTATGCGGTATACTTAATTTAGATTTTCGTTAAATACACCTAATTTGGCATATCTAGCTTAATTAAATGCAAAGAAGAAACAAAAAATACGTACAAAAACCTCAGAATGAAAAGCTACTTTGTATTTGGGGTACCCCTTATAGTGGTCCGATCTGGACCAGTGCAGAAAATTTAGCATTTTTAGCATAGTTAACCACAAAAATAAAATAAATTCATTCAAAAACTTAAAAATGGGAGTACGTTTGTATGGGGCTACCCTCTAAAATTGGGTTAACATGTTCATTTAATACAATTAATCTGAATAGTCTAAATATACAAACTTCAAATATTCAAAATATGTTCATTCAGACAGCCGGACGGACAGACGGACTAGTCTATATTGACTCATCCTATGCTGTTCAAGATTATACATATACATATACTTTATAATGTCTCCCAAGCCTCCTTTGCCGCCTGTTACATACATTTGCAGAAACATAATATACTCTTTTATCCTATTATAGCGTATAAAAATAATCCTAAACAGGAACAAAAGCTGTGAGAAAATCATAGCAAGGCGAAAACTTGAAACTTTGCTAAAGCGGAAAACGGAAACGGAAAGGTTTCGTCCATTGTTTTTTTGTGTTCGTTCGTTTGTTTCTCTATTTTGTTGTGCATGTTCAAGTTATGAAATGAAAGAGACAAAATGTCAGTAGTGCTTTTGGCATAGAGTGAGATAGAGTTGTGAAGTAGAGTGAGTGCAGCTATAACAACTTCTTATTTTTACTTTTTTTGCATATACTTATACAATAAACAAAGCAAGGAAATAAGGTAACAAGCGACTTGATACGAAAGGAATTTATAATGAGCTTATTTTTTTTTTCTGTTTCTTTTTTTTTTGTTTGCCAATTGGCGCACAAACGCCCATACGCCCAGCTTATTTCTGCCAAGCCACATCAACACCCCCCCCCCCCCAAAGGACGTAATGCTGTTACTGCTGCATTACTTTATGCATAAAGAAGTACTATACTCCGACATACATTTTGCAACAGTTGAATCACAAATAAGTACATGTCAACTACAATTTGAATTTAAATGAATGAAAGCAGTGATTTAAAAATTTTAAACTTCAAGTTATGAAAGATGATATTGGATTGATCTACTTGTAGATTAATCAACCCAAGTTATTTAGCATTTAACTACATGCAATATTCAAGAGCTAAAAGTTTGTAGCCACACGTGCAGAAAGTTCAAAGCATTTAAGCATACAAGCATTTTTTTAGAAAAATAGTTGCAAGGTTTGTTTCAAAATAGAATTTAATAACAGATAGTGTAGTGTCGGGTGATTTTTGCCTCCGCTATTTGGTGGTTTTAAGACAATAAAGTGTCATTAGTACGAGGGCAATTTGATAGGTCTTAAGTAATAAGTAATTTTCAATGGAAGAACTACCATCTATTAATAGACTACTGTAAAAGAATCAATGCCGACACCAAAGAAATGCTTGATAAGTACTATAGATACTCTGCACCATCAATTTCAATAGTTAAGAAGTGGTTTACTGAATTCCATCCAAACTTTCAGGTCACCCAAAGAGGTCACCACGAAAGAAGTCGTCAATAAATACCATCGGACGAAAGGAGAATAAAAGTGCATGAGGAGGCTGAGACTGGGTGCCACGATAGTTCACACTCGACCATAAGCGCAACCGTGTGACTACTTCAGAGGAGAATTTGGTGATGTTCTACTACAAATCGAACGAGTTTTTGCTCCGCTTTGTAACCGAAGACGAAACATGGTTCCTTCATAACACACCATAGACCAAAGAACTATCAAAGCAGTGGAATTCTCGGTATGAACGTGCACCAAAGAAGGCCAAGGTCATGGCGGTAGTTTTTTTAAATGCACGCGGTGTCCTTAACATTAAATACCTTGAAAATGGGTGAAATGATCTCCCTCCAAGATTATTCAGAGCTGTAGGACAGATTCGACATTAATTTGAAGAAAAAACTTCCGCATTTGACGAACAAAAAATGTGGTCTTCCACCAAACTAATGCACGTGTGCAGTCACCACTGGAAAAAATCCATAAATTCAGATACGCACTGCTGCCCCATACAGCATATGCTTCCTGCTACTATTTTCTGTTTTCAAATCTGAAGAAATGGCTCGCCGGTAAGAAATTTGAGAAGAATGAAGTGGTCATCACTGAAACAAACGAATATTTTGCGGACCTTGAGAATTTCTTTTATTTGGAATGTATAAGAAAAATAGGAAAAACGCTGCACAAAATATATGGAGCTAAAAGAAGATTATGTTGAGAAACTAAACACTTGTTTGCTCTAAAAACTATCTTCTGTTGAAAGAGTCTCTGACTTATCGTGCTGCCCTCGTAGTAAATTTTTATGAAAACGTCCACTCGCTTTCCGTAAAGGTACGCAGAGAAAAGATACACTCCTAACTAAAGTATTTTTCGATCCCACCCATGTTCATTTTTCCTCGCAAAAACTATTTAAGGAACATTCATGGAGAATGCATATCCTGCATCCATATGCGTTGCTAGTCGTTCCAAACGTGAATGAAGCACTTCATCACACACAAAAAATCATTGAAATAGTGGATATCGCTATTATTGCTCGACAATCACGCATATCCTCTATCTGTGGTGGTGTATGTTTATTGTCCGCTGAAGGCTTATCATGCAAGTCAGTGCAATACATGACTGAAAAACGATGCCGGTCGAGTGCTTGAAATTCATCACAAATCAGCGCTAATGCTTGCTCTTTTGCCTGAAACTATTATCAACGGTGTTTCAATCGACAGGAATAACAAAATTGGATTGGAATTATGTACCCTTGTGCCTGGGTTATCTTCAGCCAACCTTACACATTCATCGGAAAAAATATTATCATAATTTTATAAAAAAAATTGTACGATTTACAATGCGGTTTTACATGCCTTAATGTTATACAAGAAGTATATATTTTTTTTTATTTTATTTTTGGAACTATTGAAGAAAACCTTCCGGATTGGCTTCAAAATTTAATTCAGAGTAACAACAACCTTGGTGCAAAACTTTCGTGGTGGTTTTAGGCAGGCTAATCAGTTTGAAAACAGCTTAAGAATAAACTTCGTCACACACACAAACACACACACTCACACACTCAGCTACATTCGCACACACACATACACAGACATAAACTAATCACGCCGTCACACACGATGCACATATTAGCTCAAACATACCTGCTCGAAGCCTTGAGTTGGAGTTTTTGTAAAACTTTTGTAAAATTCGTTCATAAAATATATGTAATTCAATAAAGACTTTTGCACTTTATTGCCTTCGAAGAATCAGTCGATGAAGTGAAAGCTTAGAAAGAAGCCTTAAAGCTTTTTTACACTGTGGAAAAACCTTGAAAATGGTGCCACTAGAGTGAAATTTTTTAAAAAGATTCGTTCTCCGTGGGACACACTTTGTACAGGATGTTTTTTTCTTGTAGAGGTTCCATTTTCCTACAGGGAATAAACTGTGATAAATTGCTTAGATCTGGCAACGCTATTGTCATTTGTGCTCAGCTTGGTTTGCTATTTTATCATGAATATACTAACGCCAGAACAACGTTTGCAAATTTGTTTCGAAAATCATGGTTCAATTCGAAAATGTTACCTTGGAGATATATTTTCTATACAAATTGTTGTTCTAAAATTTCTGTAGATACACCGATGTCCTAGTACCCGGTTTGACGTGAATTTCCCTGCGACAGTTTCCAATTGTGACCATATGGCAACATTAAACAATTTTTTATATCCCTTTCGATAGTAATGTTCAGTACAGATCACCTTTTCATCAATAAAGTATCGAAATTATTCAGCCTTACTACGAAAATATGCATTCTATTTTTGGTAAATAAAAAATCAGCTTTACTGACGCGTTTTTATGGTGGAATAGTATGAGTCGTTGAAGATCCATAGAATTTATTATAAATTGAGTATTTTGTATGCTCAAAAATATTTTCTTACAATTATTTACAGTGTAGCACGTGTCGCTCAGATTAATTCAACTAAAACGATGTCTGCATCGGTAGGTGGAAAACATCCACAGCAGCAGAAGCAGAAGCATCAACTACAGTATTCATTCAGGCACAATAAATTGTTTTACTGCCTGCTTCGCATATAGATTTGTCAAAAATGAAAAAATTTTCACACGAAAAGTATTAGCAGGAAGAAGAACGAACAAATTTTCAACTAATTCACACTAAAAATCATTCGCTTCGTTTCATTGCGCTTTAATTCAATTTTATTGTTGTCCTTAGGCCAGCATTGTCATTAATTGCAAAATGAAAACCTACAAAATGTGCTGAAGTACGAACCTAAATCTATGTAATTTTTTATGCCAAAGCAATAACTACACTCGGAGTAAGTGCTGGAAATTAAAATAGAAAGAAACCTCAGTAAAATGTGAATTCAACAACAACAACAACAACAACAAAAATTTAATTTTCTAAAACTTGTAATTTCTTAAACAAGAATTTTATTTACGGAAATAGCATCAATTTTCATTTTTGTGGTTTCCATGCTAGCCTGCAGGAAGTGAAGAACTACGAGTAGCTGAAGTTTTACTTTTCCGTACTTTTGGCCGAATCCAGCGACCAACATGTGCGCTTTATGGTTGTTATATTTTCATATTTTCATATTTTCTTCTTTTTTTTTTTCTTTTGTTAATCCCGGCGCCATAGACATTAAACTTTTTTAATATAAATTGTTCTAGAGAAGCACAGAAAGATGTATGTAAGTTTAAAGGTAACTTCGGTTAAATTGAAGTATTTATACACTTTATATCGTGGAGAGATATTATTAATTTTACAAGCATTTATTTAACTCACAATGTGTGTTTACTTGTTTGCTGTGTTCAAATATTCGAACTCAATTTTGATACACTTCTACTGACTGAATTGAGCTGGAGTTGTACATGCACATGTGGATTCAATGACAATACAGTATTATGAAACTATAGTATATAGTTAGTAGCTATAGAATATACAAGTAGTATAATTTTGAAACGCGTGTACGTTTACTTGATTTAGACCATTAAAATGGAAGATTGCTTTTGAAAATTTTTTGTTTACTAGCTTATTTCTTATTGTGTTTTAAGCTTCTGAAGACTCTATCACTTAGCTATACCAACTCAAAATCAAGTGTCCAAGTTCCATTTAACGATCTCTGGGTGAGCACTTCAAAACAAGTACATATAACATTTCCCTTAGGTTTAGTGCAAATTATCGAATAAGATTTAACTATTGCTTTTGGCAATGCGGCTGTATAGTCACGATAGAGAAGAATGCAAAAATAAACATTTATATTGCAAATGGTAGTAAGGTATTGCAATAATTTAAGCTGGGCGCAAACTATAGAGCATCCCATCTGTTTTTGATCGAAAAACAGGATAAATTGGCCAAATATTGTCATTTCACAGGTTTTCAAATTAAAAACGCAGGATATTTTGCAGGACTGTTATTTAATACGAGAAACCGAATGCACACAAAACAGTAGAATATATTGTCATTGGCTTGATACATCGATAATTATGTATTTTTTTGTTGTAAAAATATATCATAGTTTAATATCTATTCAGAATCAATGAGTATATCTTCGACATCTGAGTCATCGTTGAGTATGCACACGATATATTTTTCCTTGGATTGGATCCGGCGAAGCCTTTGAGTCTGCGATTTAAGCTTCAATTTCGTTTTTTCCTCTATCCATGTCTTGTTCATTCCAGCGAAAATTCATTCGATAGAAGCCGTCGAACCGGGCGTGCAGAGAATGTACTCAATTATTGCCGGCATTTCATCGTAGTCGCAGTTCTCACACTTCAGATGACTGAATATTTCGACCCACCGATCTGGGGTTGAGACCTTCTCGTCCTTCCATAGTTGGATTTTTGATTCAGAACAATAATTTTTCGCGTAACCAAATTGTCTCCACACTGGAGTTTTGCGCAACGCCGCCCATGAATATATATATATGTAATTCCATGAGGGGACTTGTCCACAAGTCGATATACTCGACAGCATCCTCTGAAAAAGCATATCAATTTAACAACGTGTCAAACAGAAGTACAGAAGCAGAACAAATTACCGAAAAATTCCTACGTCTCTAACAATTTTTTATCGTGAGGTTAAAATTATTGCTTTCGGTTGCTTTTGTAAAACATTGCTATATAAGATAGAATGAATGAATCAATAGCATTCTATCCTTAACTCTACAATTAGAGGTTTATCTATTGTGTACCGTTTACGACCTGATGGATCATTGAAGAAGCTAACCACTTTTCTTACACACGCGGTAAAAGAGTATATTAGGTTGTGCAAATACTGGATGTCTCAAAAGAAAGTTCACATTTGATTTGCTGATTGCGTGAACGCAACTATTCCGAGGGGCGCGGAGGGTATGTCAATCGGTAGCCCAGCTTTTGGGAATTTAGTCGCTATGAAGCGTTTCTCGGGAGCGGCCCGTGCGTTGTGCGTACGTGAGTTTTACAAAAACGGTAATTAAGCGACTGTAGCGCGTAGGAATTTCTGCAGTATTCGACATGTTCATCATTTAAATGATGCGTCAATCCCTCGACTCATTGGAAAATGGCTCGAAAAGTTTGAAGAGACCGGTTCAACGCTGGAAAAATCGAAATCCGGGCGTCCAAGGTCTTCGAGAACGTTCGAAAAAGTAGACAGTGTTACTCAGTCTGTTCGTGGTTAGCCGGACCTTTCGATTCGGAAGCGTGCTGTTGCTTTAAATGTGCATAGATCATCATTGTTCCGCATTTTACACAAAGATTTAAAACTGCACCCCTACAAAATTCAGTTGGTGCAAGAATTAAAGCCTCAGGATGCTGGGCAGAGGCTTGAATTCATAAACCAGATGATTGAGCGCTTTCCAACGTTTACCAACATCTTGTTTTCGGATGAAGCTCATTTCCATCTTAATGGACATGTAAACAAGCAAAATTGCCGCTACTGGAGTGCAACCAATCCAAAACATAAACATCAAAAACCCCTTCATTCGCCTAAGTGACCGTATTTGCTGTGATGTCGGCGCGAGCAATTATCGGACCTTACTTTTTTGAAGATGAAAGGGGACGCACAGTTACAGTGAATTCAGAGCGTTATGTGGAGATGTTAGACGACTTCTTAGTGCCTGAACTGCAGAACTTTCCTGGTTATAACCAAAGAACATGGTTCCAGCAGGAGGGAGCCACTTCACACACGTACAACAGGTCTCTAACACGAGTTCATGAAATTTTTCCTGGCAAATTGATCTCCACGAGAGGTGACATAATGGCCTCCACGAAGTCCCGATTTAATCACTATGGACTTTTTCCTGTGGGGTTACATCAAATCCAAAGTTTCCAGCAACAAACCGACTTCCCTGGCACAATTAAAAGAAAATATCCGTAACGGAGAATACCTGCCGAGCCGTCATAGGAAATTTTAGTGCTCGATTAAATGAATGCCGTGAACGCAACGGTTTACATTTGCACAATATCATTTTTAAGAAATAAATTCCCAAAGTGTATATATTAATATGTAATAAACATTTTTTCAATAAACTACTTACTTTTTTTTATCGACTTTTTAAATGTGAACTTTCTTTTGAGACACCTTGTATATGTAACAGCTAAAAGTAGTCGTTTCAGATCCGATTAATTATATTCATATAACAACAAAAGCCGATTCGATATATAAATGTATGGACGCCAGAATTTCGGAGACTTTATTAGATAGAGTGTTAAAAATTAGATACTTAGACTCCCATATTCACTTCTCAGATGAAGGTAGAAAATGGCGCCCTGTTTTGTGATTTTCTGTGAATTTTTTTGTTTCAAATCTTGCGCTTCAGTATTGATTGGATCGTCCATCTCGTTCCAAAAATCATGTACAATTGCAACTGCATCACTTATACATTCTAGAGCACAAACCATCAAACTCTACATACATATTTTTGGAATACTTAAACGGACAAGTTGGAAGAGAGACATGTGAAAGAGTATAATCAAGAATATCATTTACTCTCATTTGTTCTCATTAGAACTTGATTGATCTCTGCGTATTCATTTCGTTTTTTTAAATATAGGAAACTTTGCCAGGCTTCAGTCATTCCGTATTCCTTGTTTTATTATTGTGCCAATCACTATCTGCACTGATATCATAATAATAACCTCATTTGGTGTAGGTGACAATTGTATTTAACGTGAAACCACTATATGGAGTTCTCGTTGGGGTGTTCTCGCCCCTGTGTTTATAAAGGTGAAATCATTTTTTGAAAACCTGATTAATTTATTTGAGACAGTCAATTATGTCATTGTTTTGCTTGGAGAATGAATTTGGAACCTCGAGTGGAATGCGAACTTTTCTTGCTAGTGTAAAAAGAGCAAACTCCCAAGCTAGCTTGTAGATTATGTCTATCAATCTTTCTACATCGCAGCAACAGTTTTCAGATTTTTGCTGATGAACGTAACAAACGAATTGAGACACTAACTACACTACTGTTTCGCAGCATTTATGTAGGGTATACCAAATAAGAATGAAAATTCTTTAACTTCAGCGATTTTTACTGTTTGCTGTGTGCATTGCTCATCTACACCGCAAACTATAGTGATGAACGGAAAAAAATTATATTTACTTGCCATAAAAATGGCGCTGAAAAGCAAAAATTCGAATAAATAAGCACCCAGAGCTGAGAGTGAAGTGAAGCAAAATATTTGCTAACACAGAGAAAACTAAAAAGAAAAAAATGTGTATTTTTTTTTATTGTGTCGAACACAGGAAAAAATTATATAAAATACAACCGGTCGAGAGAATATACATCCGACAGACTATAACTTAATTGCAAAATGCAGTTTTAACCCTCCCTAAAGAAGAAAACAGAAGCAAATCAAAGTGAAATGCTTTTGTTTGCAGGCAGTCAGCCATCAACTCAATACAAAAACTATGCTAACTACAATCAATTTAACCGTCCAAACAACTAACCCGAACTATCCAACCATCCATCCATCCATCCAATACTCCGGCACCTGAACTATCCAACCAACAAACCGTCCATCCATCCAGCCATCCATCCCATACTCCGACACAATTCAGCTGCACTGAACTGAACCGTGTTCAGTACAGTTTATGCTTGAACAGCTAATCAAACCGTAATTTAAAAACATCATCTTCAAAAAGTTTTGCATACTCTAGGACGCTTGTTCTTGCTACTGAACATAGCTCTTTTGTACGTCTACCCATCTACGCCCAGTTAAAATACACACTGAGAAAATCAGCTAAGAGCAACAATAAGTTTTAGTCAAAGTTTTTCATTTTTTTTTCTTCATTTTTAAATACAAACTTTAAGCTTGGTAAAGGCGACGAGCTGAAAAACTTTGTGGTGTTGCAAATAAAATGAACGTAAATGCAAATTACTTTTAGAAACTAGAAAACTAGGTGCACCTACAGAAAAGTTGAACAAACTTAAACACAATGAACGATTTTCAAATGTATTCGAGCAGAGAGTAAATTGTGTAGCATATGTGACCAGAACCAGTCAGGTGAGCAGGCATTTAAAGGTTTTATAGACAACTAGTATGAATGGTATTAAAAAAAAGAAAAGTCAGACAGCTGTAGCTAAATGTTCTATAAGAATTTAAAGTATTTTTTTGTACTTTAGTTTACAACATAAAAACTACGTCAGACATGCTCAATTATTAGCATGCCAAAGGTGAGAACAATTTACAGAAAGATATTTTATTATAAATAGAATTAAACTTCATACTGCACGTTTGCTCTTATGTTGTTTGTTACTTTTCCATTTAATGTAGAACTATGTTTCTGAAGTTTCAGTTAAAATTTAAACACATTTAGTATAATAATAGGCCTATTCACAATGCTATCTTATCGTCTTAACGTATGAAAACTTCAAAGCAAGCAACAACAAAATGTATTGTCATACTTTAACTAGTTTTGAGAGACTTCCAGCTGTCTTAACTTTTATCATCTTAACGTATGTAAATTTAACATTTGGTTTCATTAAAAAACAAAAAGAAAATCGAGTGTGCGTTCACACGCGGTAGAAGTGAAACTTTGCATTCTGGTTAGTCTGTAAGAGAATGATATGAATAACTATGGAGGGGGTAAACAGAGAGTGAGAGAGCAATCTAAATTGTTGTTGCACAGAACACAAAAACTAAAAAAAAACAACAAAACCAAAGGCAACAGTAAAAACCAAAAAAAAAAAAAAAACAGCAAAGCGAGCCCTTCTTTCGTTTGTTGCACAACGCCGCACTCCCTTCCCTTTGCCTATTTGCTGTGTTGTGTGCCGTTAGTTTGTACGTTATTGGAAAGTCGTCGTCTTCTCTCTCTCCCTCCCTTTCCGTATATGACGATAGAGTAGTGGGACGCACGAACCATAGCACAAAGAGGAGACGAAGTTTAGGGAAACTATATAGAAACGCTCTATCTTTAACAGCTTAAATACATTTATAGTTGTTTCGTTACACTTTTTCGTTTCATAAAATCCAATTCACACCGTCCCAAAAGAAGTTTCACTTCAAATTAAACTTTGTCCTAAACCCTAGTAGAACTTTTGGTATTTTTGTGCTTTATTGAGTTCATTAACACAGATACCAATGACATAATTATTTACATTAATTTGAGGATAGTCCCTGAAGTACTGGACCTAACGTCAGATGGCTCTTTTGGCATTTACAACAATTTTTTTTTTTTTTGAGAGTTTGACAGTTTGCGTTTGACAACCCTTGAAACCAGAGATTAAAGGCAGGCAGATGTACAAAAATCAAAAGCTTTTCGGCGCCGAGTAGAGGAATTCACCTCTTCAACTACATCTTGGCCTCTAATATGTTACGTTGGATTCATCTTTCATTCACGGTCTTGAAACTGCCCTTATTGTGATTAACCCAAACGCCAATTAATACTTCAAAGTTATTACACAATTGGATTTGATGTGAATTTCGGCTACTTTGTGTCCATCTGTCTGCCCATCAGGTCCAAGCGATCAATGGCTGTCAAACACAAACTTAATGCTGAAGATTGTCCAAAGTTTGAACGTAGTCTAATGATAGATGTACCTCTCAGAAATAACAAATTTTAAACACTACAAGCGCTCTCCGACGTTATGTTAGTACTTCAGGGACCACCCTCGTAACAAATTTATATATGTGTCATCAACAGCTGATTTTGAAACGTTAAGCAGAACCAATGTGAAAATTTTTACATTTTTATTCGTTAAGACGATAAGACAACATTGTATATGGGCTTAAAATGTTTTGCAATAGTGTAGAAAAACCATAGAAAATAAAGATATAAACAATATTTAGAGCTATGAACATGCAGAGTCATGGAGTACAAATACCACAACAGGGTTTAAATACTTGTGAAAACTTTCGTGAAAACAGTCGTAAAAATACACGTATACGAGTCGAAGACTTCGTACCGGTGTGATATATAAAAGCACAGTTAACCACATGTATGCGTACATTGCTAAAACAAAGCGTTGTGAACCTACTTCGTTGAAAGCATTCAGCATACTGATGTATACGTTTCTTTCGCTTCTTTCTCTTGAGCTGACTTCGGCAAACAGAAATTCGAGTAAGTACCCGAAGAGAATTTTGCCACAGTGGGCACCCGCGTCCCTCTCTGTACGAAAGACACCATCCACTTTACGAAATTCAGTCATTAGGTAGCCAGCACTGTTTCCACTTGTATCATCTCTTTTACAATGTATCTTTGAATTACCACAATCTGCATTGCCGTTCTCTAGCATAGTCACTAATTCTGACTGACTAGACCTCACTAGTGAACAAAGCCAAGTGACTGGCAAAAAAAAGCTTTTTTGGTGCTGGCGTCGAATTCTATATCTGAACCTACATTTGGATTTTTGAATTTCATGGTCAGCACATTGTTAAACTATTATACGCAAGGTTTTGATTTGGTCAGCGGAAACGTGTTTGGTTAGGACTTAATTCCCATTCCAACTGGTCTTTAATACGCTTCAACATCACCCTGGTCAAGATTTTTGATATAACATGTAGAATACATATTCTCCTCCAACTGTTGTAGTCCTTAATGTCACCTGTTTTGGTAATTTCTATATTCCATTCATCGGTAATAGACTCCTGTTACGATAGTTATGTTTTCAAAAGGAATGAAGAGTTCAGCATGTAGAACGTGAACGATGCCGACGCGGGATCTCGGCAGCAATGCTAAATTGACAACGAGATCCCGCATGAGGATGGTGGAGGTGTACTTAGACGAGAGTTAACTAGCGTCGAGTCGCTAGCTCCAATCGGTGGGTTTGTTTCTCCAAGAACGCTATTGAGTACAATTTTGAAGTGTTCCTTCTTGTCAATTTCCATTACTTTAATCATTAAATTGTTAAAATTGAATACTTCCCGTCCACAGACGCATACTTTGTTACTGCAAATAAATAAATTGTTATGTGGAAAGTTATTTTTGTACGAAAAATACCTTTTCTATATAAAAACAGCTGCTACTCCTGCCAACATTTGCTGCAACTCATTCATGCAACGCAGTCAGAACAAATTAGCACACCGATACGCACACACAAACACACACATAGGGGCAAGAGATTGAAAGGAAAGTAGGAATAATATAAATTTATGATACCCGCAGGATTGTTTAAGCAACGAACCGAAAAAGGACGACCTGTATAGCAATATGAATGAAAGAGCCAGCCAGCCAGCCAACCAACCAGCCAGCCAGCATGCAAGCCAGGACAAGCCAAAAACAACAATAAACACAGCAAAACAAAAAATGTACTTAAATCAAATTATTTTTGAACAAAAGCGAAAAACGCAGCAAAGAATACTGTAACAAGCAATCCTTGGATGTAAAATCCAAAAAAAAAAAAAAACGAATAAAAAATTTTACAAAAATGAAGGAGAAAAATATTAAACTCGGTCGAACCGAACCTCTCACAACCTGCAGAAAGAATAGCAAAATACATGAAATGATGATTCAAATTGTATGCAAACCGCAACCATTTAAAAGTTTTACTTATTAGTGAATCTAGGATTGTTGATATTTGAAAACCAGTCAAACTTTACCTGGTTTAGCTGCTTTACAAATCGTATAGCAGCTATAAAGATATTAATGTCATGCATGAATTAATTCATTCCAGCTGTTTTATGAATATAAATACATGCACATTCAATTGATGAAGGCAACACTTTCTAAATATAATTTATTTCAATCAATGCATACTGCATTTTACTTCATTAGCATTCATTATAAATGAATATTATAATGAATGCTAATGAAGTTCATTCGAATGTATTCGCCTTCGACATCAATACGAAGACTTTTCTCTCCGACAAGCTTATAAACCTGTTACAAACATTTATGCAGCCCAGGTACAAGCATCTGTGCAGCTCTGGTACAAGCATGTATGCAGCCCTGTCACACAATTTTTTTTTCGTCCTGGTACAAAAACTTTTCCAGCCCTGGTATAAGCATTTAAGCAGCTCTGATGCACACATTTTTCAGCCCTGGTACATGCATTTATGCAGACCTTGTGCATGCCAAAATGAAGCCCTGGGACAAACTGTTTTGCAGCCCTGGTACAGACAAAAATGCAGCCCTGATAAATGATTCATCAACCGTGGTGAAACTCATGATATCAACGCTTCACAGTGACAAAGAATGGAGCTTCTTCGCCAAAAGTACAGCTAAGTGTATCTTTGAACTTTTGTTTTGATAATCTAGAACGAAAGTTTTAATAGATCATGGTACGAAAATTTAAAAGTGTTTAGTCTTATTTTTTGGGAGAAATTGTGATTTTTTTAGCTCACTGTAAACAACCCAAATTTTGCTCGTACATCAAAACGTGCTGCGTACGCTAAGGCTAAAAAATTTCAAATTTTTCATTGGAAATACCAGCTGGCACGTAATAAAACTTAGGGTTGCCAAGGCGCACAATACACATACAAGTTAACTTTCGTATTAATACCCAAAATTTTCACATACTTTTAAGTTCCATCAACTCCAAACGCTTCGACAAAACTAAACTATCCTCAATATGTATTGCATGGAATTTCACATAATAATCTAACAACATAGTAAAGCTAGAGTAGCTAGATACAAACCAAACCATGCAACGAATACAAAAAGTGTGGCAAATGTTTTATCAAAAAATAAAATTAAAATACTCATTCAAACACAATTTTCCGAACTTTCAACTTTAACTAACTTTAATGCACTACATTTCAATTCATTTGAAGCTGTCTGCACTCAATCAACTCAATTAGTTTATTTTCTTAATTTATGAAAATCATGCGCAGACAAATGGCAACAAGCTGGAAAAAAAAATTATAAAAACTTTTGCGTTTTAATAAAAAAAAAGATTAAAAAATTCTTTATGCGATGCCAATCCGAAGTAGTTAAATACATAATTATGTACAGATTCGCGGTTGAGTTAAATGCATAAATGCAGTCCAAATGCATTTGCATCCTCATAAAAATGCATTGCAACAACAAAAAGCAGTGTTTTCGTGTATACATATAACATTGGCATTTAATAAATGATTAAAACATATTTCATTTTGGTTAAATGTTAAATGCGGCATGCAAAATATAAATATGTACATATGAGTACCTATATATAAATTCATATGTATATTCATTCACATGTGAGTCCTATATATTTACATATGCAAAATTTTTAAGTATACGCCAGCGGGTAAAATATGAATTAAGTAAAAATAAAGGTCATTAAAATTTAAATGAGGGTAAACATTCAATTTGTTAGAAACGAATAGCTTATGCGCTTCGTAAATCAAATAAATAATTATAATAGATTATATTTCAAGGTGGCTTAACTCACATTCACTCCTAGTTACAAAGTATGTATGCATACTATTAAGTTACATATATTCAAATTTGTATGAATTAAATACAGTTAAGTTGGGTTTAGTTGAATTAAATAGCTTTGAGTTGGAACATTTGAATGAATCACTAGTTCATTTGTATGATTTGAATGCATTCAGTGTAGCCGTCAAACCGCTGACATCATTAATACGATACATTTATGCATAGAACTTATATTTGATACAAGATGCACTTATCTTATTCTTAACAGCAAAGTTTAGTAACGAGAGACCAAGTAAACACAATGAAAAGAGTCAGTCTGGTGTATGCAGTGTTTAATATAGTCACCTTTTAATGTATTAAAGCTCAGCTTAGTTTTTTTTATATTAAGCTCAGTTCTCATTTCTCATATTGTATTAAAAATAGTGTCTAAACTTTACATATTTCAACTAGAAGTGAGCAAAATTAACAAAAAAAATTTATAAAATTCCGACTCTATGTCACATATACAATATATATGATAGTCTGAACAGAGCATTAAGAACAATTTCTAAAAGAAAATTAATTATTTAGCTGATGCTACAAAATATAGTACTGCAGGACTTAATTCATTCCAGCTGCTTTATGACTATTCATTCATTCATATTCAATTGATAAATTCAACATATTCTAAAATATACATCATCATTTCATTCAATGCATTTTGAATTTCCCTTAAATCGCATTCACTTTAAATTATTGAATATAATATTAAATCCTTTGACTATGAATTTACGGACATTCGACACATTCAGTCATGCATTCGAATGTTTCGAAGGTTCGAATAAATTTAGTTGTCGTTCGCCTTCGACTACAATACGAAAACTTTCTACAACTGGAATTCCGCATTTACTCTGCAAGAAGGGAAAGAGAGAGAGAGAGAGAGAGAGAGAGAGAGCGATATTATTTAGATCATTCGAATCTATCGCACTCATTCATTTATGACATTCAATATCATTAGCATTCGAACATTGAAAACTCTCTGGCTTCGATTAAATAAGAATGAATGTGTATGTATTCATTCATTTTAATATGAATGTTTCTTTCGCCGTTTGCATGGAATAGTATGTAATTCAATTTTTTTCATCAAGTCACGATCTGTAGTTTATGCAAAGGATGCGAGTACCTTTCGGAACGTTGCTTTAAAAGTTTGTCCATTAGTGTATGTTAATATATGAATGTTTTTGTGTATACCATGTTCAAATCTTGGAACTCAATTTTATCCACTTCTACCGATCGTTTTAAGCTGAAATTGAAAATACCCGCGGAACGCCGAAGACATTACAATATTATATAACATTGATGGTCTAAAATGAAAAATAAATGAATTAATAAAAAAATGTTTTAATAGGTAGAAATGAAATGAAAGACGGCATTGAATAAGGTTGTTTATAGTAGTCATTTCTCTTACTCCTCATTCCATTTATTTTAATCAGCTACCTATTTCACTGTAGATGAGTAAACAGCTGAGACAAATTAGTAACAAAAAATTTTCAAAAAGCATCTTTAATAACCATATGGAACGAAATTTAGCCCATTTAAATATATACTTTAAATAATTAACAGATCTTTTTCTAGCACGGTTTTAGCTAATTCAAAAGTTCTCGTTTTCTAGAATCGAGTAATTTGTAAGTCGAGTATAACTCACAAGAAATCAAACACACGGTATTTTTTTTCACTAATTTTTCACAGACAGTTTTGTTCTACCCTGAGTTGATTACGGATGATAAAGAATTGAAAATATATTTGAAGTCGAACCATTTTTTTTATTGTACTAGTATGTCGAAATTCTAAAACATTCGTTGTGTCTTTTAAGTCTAACTTCAGCATAATTGGTAGAACAATGACGAAGATATTAGGGATAATTGTACAAGGTATAAGCTCGACTAAAGCTCTTTATTTATTTATTATACCATTCACACATACGGAGCTGTCACAGAAATCTCTAGACAAAAATCCGTCTGGTGATTTGAGTTTCTTTAAAAAAATTCCGTAGGTGTCACAGACATCTTCAAGATTTCATAGAAAACAGTTGTTGTGTTGGCAACGCTGTCATTCGCTGTTGCGGCGTAAAGCGACCTGTGCTAAATGCTTAAATCCTAGTTACGAAGAAAATACATTAAACTAGCACATAAACAAAGTTTTACCTTATGATTTGATGAGTTTATATATGCAATCAACAATTTCACCTAGCAAAAGGCTGGAGATTTCAAACGGTCTAAAAGAGATTTCTGTGACACCTCCGATAGTAAGAAATGGTATTATCAGTTTGTCTGAAAGTTTGTAAAGCATTAAAGGAGACATCGTAGATCACATAAAGTATATATATATATATATTCTTGATCAGCACGATAATACGACTCGATCTAGACATGTCCGTCTCTCTGTCTGTCTGTCTGTATGTTGTTGCGCATTTGTTGTGGAACAATTTTTATGCTATCCAGTTAAAATTTTGCACATACACTTCTTTTTACTGCAGTTTAATAGAGTATCAAGATTGACCTGCCCCGCCCACTTTTTGGGGTAGCCCCCATACAAACCTACTGCCCACTTTAGTAATTTTGTATTAAAACTTCTTTATTAAAGTCAATATTGGATTAAAATGCAATGTGGTGCTCTTTTATGGTCAGCTGCTTAACATACATAGACTAACGGGAGTGGCCCGCTCACTTTTTGGGGTAGCCCCCATACAAACCCTCCACCCACTTTTGTGTTTCTTATAAAAAAATTCATTATTTAAATCAATATAAGCTTGAAATCGATTTAGTGGATTTTATTAGACAACCGCATCATATACATATACAAATGGGAGTGTCCCTTCTACTTTTTGAGGTAGGCCCATATAAACCCACAGTTCACTTATATGCATTTGTATGGGAAAAGGCAATATCAACTTGAAATTCGATATGGCGGCATCTTACACATCTACTAAATCGCTTCATACACATTTAGTAGTGAGCGTATACCACCGACTTTTTGGGGTAGCCCCTATTTAAACCCCCAAGTTTATGTTTTACAATACGATTTAAAATTTTGTTGTGAATGATATTAGAACTTCGGTTCAACCGAAGTTAACGTTTTTTCTTGTTTTTTTTTTATGATAGCTATTTTATACTATTGGAGAGATATTCATTTGCAGTTGTACACAATCTATATTTAAAATTCGTTAGCATTCTACGCTCGCACAAAGAAACACAAAATGAAACTCATATGCTTTACATGAAATGTAAATGCACATACAAAAATATTAAACATCTTTCTCTCTCTTTATCTCTCTTTCTCTCTCTCTCTCTCTCGCTCGCTCTCATTTTGCAACATTCAACAAATGCTAACTACTTGCTGAGAGCCATCGTGTAATAATGGTAGGCTGTAGCATGGGAGCAATCAGTTACCAGTTGTTAAGAAACTGTGAGCGCGAAAGATGCCCTGCCAACCAAATTAATCGATAATATACTTTTCACTTATCAATATGTAGCGCATTTAAAAAAAGCACAACTAACAATTTCAACGTTTAAAAACTGTGCACCTATTATGCAAAATGTAATTAATTCATTTAAGCACACAAATTTATAATTTTCCATTTTCCGCGCTGCTTTTCAATTAACGCACTCTTTTTTCATTATTTTGCTGTATTTATTTCATTAATATGTATATATATATACAGTATATAGTACCATATAGTACCTAGGTTTGTCTGTTGCAACAACAACAACAAAAATAAGTAAAAAAAAGATATTTTTACTCTCTGCATTACATTTTTTTAAATTTAATTATAGTCGGAAAATTGGCGTAATTGATTTTCACTGTAGCTCATTTAAGTTGCTTTATGATGATGATGATGATTGTGACGTCATTCAAAATTCTACAAATATGTGAAAAATCAGTTTTTTTTCTGGAATTGCCACAGGAATTACCACTTTGGTATTCTGTCGTGTCTGTCTGCCCGTCCGGTGTCAAAAGACAAAAATTTTTCAAGAATTTCAAAGAAAATTCCCTTCAACATTAATTCTGGCAAAAATATGTTAAACTAATATTTGTTGAAATTTTAAATTTGCAAAAATGTACAAAATATTTGTTGCGCTCCGTGTAGGAATTTATTATTTCGTATAAATTAGTAGCATCGAATAATGCAAATATTTTAATTAATGAAATATTCGCAGTTGTGGCAAATCACACGCTGTAGAGTGTCCCAAGTGCGTGTGTATTAAGTGGCATGTTGACTGCGTTGCATTTGCGAGTATTTTGTACAAGGAAAATATTGAAATTTAATTGAAATAATTAAGTTGCAATTAAAATCATGCTAACATGCAATTTCGGCTTACAGTTTAAATATCCACTTTCGCACCGTCGTGTGCAAGCAATATTGCACCAAGGATAACAAGGACAACAACAATACGCAATGTGTACCATACAAATAGCAATTGTATAAATTTTAAAATGCAATATGAACATATTTAAGCAATGCGAAAGAACAATATCAACAACGTGTGTTTCGCAGTGAATGAACATTGGATATAGCTACGGAGACAATTGTTTCGGATTGAGCTATGAATAGCTCGTCTGTACGCTGGCAAAACTAAATAATTCAATTAATGCAAATGAATACTTTTAGCGACCTTAATTATGAATTAATTCTGGCTGGCGCGAGCTTAATACACTGAGATTACATTGTTTTCCTAATGACAGAAAAGGAAACAATAACAACCTTTTGTTCGCAAAAATTTTATTTTAGCAAGTGAGACACGTGTTTCGAACTACGCAACGAGCAACATTATCAGTCAGCGACGGCAATGTCAAGATTTGCTAAATCTATAACAACACTTTGGAAAAGGCATATGCAAACCAAACCTTATATGCTACTCGTATGATTAAAGCTAACTGTTCATTACAAAAATTCGTCAGTTGTCCATAGTAAGGTCGCTAAATACAAATGGCAAGCCCTACTAATTAAACGATATAAAGTAAATTATACAAAAACAAAACTTTTACCACTTGAGCGTGCTTTGAGCCTCAGTGTGAAAAGTTGGCGAATAGCGAAACATAAATTCAAACTTCATTGAGAGACGCCTTTATCAGTGACGCTGTGCGCTGTCTGTGAGTATACTTGTCTAGAACAATAACAACAACAACGCAAGAATTTTTAAAATTGTATGCTTTCAATTAGCTTTAATCATAGCATATATGATTTAATTTGCATGTGGCTTTTGCTAATTGTTGTGATATTGTATAATTAGCAGAAACTTCTCACTCACATACGAACAAAAAGCACGAAGCTGTATAAGTGGCAACTATGTGCTTCCGTTTGTGTTAGTTACCAGCTAAACGTGCATGCACTGATGGGAGGAATAAGAAAATGAACAAAAAAGTATTGCTCTTTCCAATTTTCAGTCACCAAAATAATAGCGAAGCGCATACGGAATAGAATGCAAAATCTTCCTTTCTCTTTCGTGCTCATTAAACCAAATCACAAACAAAGTCGAAAGAACAATCTTATCTCACTAACTGTTTCGCGCATGCAGTTCCTAATCACACTTACTGACCTAAACCAACTTCTACTATTACACTGAAAACTAAAGAACTGGAACAGCAAAGACGTAAACAAACAAAATATAGCATGCAATATTATTCAATTGCGAGTGAGAGTTGAACAAAATATGCATAGCCGTTGTTATATAATTTGCAAACATTCGCTGCTTGTGTCAATTATTTCGTTGTGCGAGTGAAAATTGTTAAAGCCTTTAATATTTAACCGAATTTGATAAAATATTCATTGTGCACTGCCCCTCATCACAACCTTTCCAACAAAAAAAAGTAAGAGCTACATATGTATATTATACCATAAACAAGCTGAATTTTTATATAGTAGGTCTTGATTTGCCTCCAAATTTTGCATACTATAAACTATATTGTAAAGTAGGCTAAACTATTTTTGCAGCAAGACTTGACACGCTATAAAGTTATAACTAAAGTGAACAAATTCAGTAAAACAGTTGTGAGTTATGAAATATTAAGATACACTTGTAACAGTGCAGCACCTATAGATACTATACCGCAAATTTTATTTCTCTAAGTCTTCTTTAATCGGAGAAAGTTTCTCTCCAACAGTCATACAGACGGACGAACGGACGGACATGGCTAGATCAACTCATCTTGTCGTGCTAACAACTAAGTTACGAGTATATACTTTATAGAGCCTCTGATGTCTCGCTCGTTATGTTACATACAGTTTGACACTTCAACAAACCCAATATACCCTTCTTACAAATGGTTTTTGTGTAGGGTACAAAAAAAAACAAAAAGAATTTGCCGCGATCGGGCGCAAAATAAAAAACAACTTCCAATGAAGACTGAATCTTGTTACGAATATTAAAGCCAAACATTCAAAGATGCTACAGGAGATAGTCATCCAAGACTTCAATTAGTAAATGCTCGATTCGGTGGCGCATGCGGCAATCAAATTTCAAGATTTAGCAAGACAGATTCCGTACATACCAACGCAAAAAAAAAGTCAAAGGTTTTGCTTTCGCTAAGGCGCATATCCACATGCCAGTACAGTTTCAACGATACGTTCTTTGCACCGGTGAAATCTCATTTGAATGCAATTCATCGGGAAAGAAGATTTATGTAAAACTTCCACAATGTCAAATACATAAAAAGTTGCAATTTGGCAAAAAATGAGCCACGGTGCAGGATATGTTCTAGGGATGCATTGCCTACAACGGCTAAGGTCAATTTCACTGGTTCCATGAACCAAAATCAAAATTTGCACACTATAAATGATTACGCATACTTCTCAGGAGACAAACTAATGGGGGAATCATTTATCGTGCAATAGGAACACATCATGCCGCAGGAGTAAATTAAAAACAACAATAGTTCTAGTACCATTCACATGCAGATTCAAACTGTAAATTCAGCTAGGTTTTTATAAAATCTAACAGGCAAGTGTGTTGGAACCATTCCTAAACTGGGTGTGACATGCCCCTTTACAATTATGCGAATAAATAAAATGTGACGATCCTATGCTCTAAGGACTAAATATACTAAAACGAAAAATAAGAGTTATATTCCTACGATTTGTTGATGTGATCACTCCCCCACTTTTTGGGGTAACCCGCCATACAACCCATCGCCCAGTTTTGAAGATAAGCTTTAGTCACATGGTTTTTAACTCATAAAAAGGTTTTTTATACCATTCACACATAGTGTGAAATGGTGTTATCAGTTTGTCGGAAAGTTTGTAACGCATTAACGGAGCCATCGTAGACCCCATAAAGTATATATATTCTTGATCAGCTCGACGAGACGAATCGATCTAGCCATGTCCGTCTGTCTGTCTGTCTGTCCGTCTGTATGTTGTTGCGCATTTTTTGGAGACCAATTTTTAAAATTTTGCACATATACTTCTTTTGATTGTAGTTTAATAGAGTATCAAGATTTACCTGCCACGCCCACTATTTGAGGTAGCTCCCATACAAAACTTCTGCCCATTTTTGACTTTTTGTAAGAAAACTTCTTTATTAAAGTCTATATTAGGTTGAAATGCAGTGTGGTGCCTTTTTATGGTCAGCCGCTTAACATACATAGACTAACGGGCGCGGTCCGCCCACTATTTGGGGTAGCTCCCATACAAACCTATGGTCCACTTTTGACTTTTTGTAAGAAAAACTTTTTTATTAGTGTCAATATTAGGTTGAAATGCGATATGGTGCCTTTTAAGATACAGGCGCTAAACATACATAGACAATTGGGCGTGGCCCGCCCACTTTTTGAGGTAGCCCCCATACAAACCCACCGTGCAATTTTGTGTTTTTTATGAAAAAATCCTTCATTTAGATCAATATTAGCTTGCAATTTGATTTTGTGGATTTTAATGGACAACTGCATCATATACATATACAAAGGGGCGTGTCCCGCCCACTTTTTGAGGTAGTCCCATATAAACCCACAGTTCACTTTTATGTATTTGTATGGAAAACGTCAATATCAACTTGAAATTCGATATGGCGGCATCTTACACATCTACTACATCGCATCATACACATCTACTGGTGAGCGTGTACCACCCCCTATTTAAACCCCCCACTTTTATGTATTACAATACTATTTAAAGTTTCGTGTGCATGGTATTAGAGCTTCGGTTCAACCGAAGTTAACGTTTTTTCTTGTTTTTAATTTCAAATACATATATTCGGGGTTGACACTCTTTCGCCTCAAAATCTTCACATTTCATTTATAAAATATAGTTTTATGTTAAAATTTTTGGATATTTCTGTGTCACCTCCAACTATGTTGAAACTTGAATTGTTTTTAAAACTTGCGATTTGCTTTATATTGAAACAATTTATGTTATTTTTGCAATGGATATTTATAAGTTGTACTCTTTGTCTGTGCGTGTAAACTTATATGTATATGTATCTATACGCCGATACACAAGTATACATATCTACATATGGGTATATAGTACAAGTACTGTGTGACTTTGTTGGTAGCGAAAAAGAAAACACAGTTTAATTGTTGGCAATAAATCAGTTTGGGGCTTAAATACGCTCACATTCTCATGTATAAACGGAAGCTGCGCTTAATGCGCTACATAATGCTCTTTAGTTAGTTATTGGTATAAAACAAATGTAGCATACCACACACACACACACACACACACACACACACACACACACACACACACACACACACACACACACACACACACACACACATACTTAGAAAGTCATATATGCGAACAGATACACAGTCACTGATAGCACCTAACTAACAGCAATTTGCTCAGTTGCCCAAACACTATGCGTGTGTATGTGTGTGTGTGTGTGGATTGTATCTATATAGATGTGCGTAGATATATATATTTTATTTCGCACAAATTAATGTCATACTTTTTGGTGTTGCCATCCTGCCTCAAATACAGCACTGACATTGTCATCCACTGTGGCTGCTGCTGCTGCTGCTGCTGCTGTTTGCACGTGTGCCGCTTTTACCGAAATAATTCCAGATTTGCAGCATTAATCTGACGCTCATTATGTCAGCCTAAATACCAAAGTTTCACAAGCCGCCGTTCCATCTGTCCAACGGTTTAATGTGAACACGTCGCAACAACAAACAACAAATATTTTTCGGCTAATTGTCATCAATAGTTGGCTGGCTGATGCGTTCATTTGTTGTTTCACAAACCAGTCTGCGCCAAATTCTAATTAAACATGCAAAAAGTTAGTTAGATAGATAGATGGATGAATGGATGGATACTCACAGCTACAGATAGGTATACTTTGGCACAAATATTGATACTCAACGCATTCGATACGATCTCGTTGAATCGTTCTTTTGTTCTTTCGTTCATTGATTCTGTGTCACAGCAATTGGCATTAATTATTTCGCGTTGTGCCACATTCAGACAGTGTTCAGTTGAATTTACATAAATTCAATTTATTTCAGCTGTTTCCAATTGAAGCATCGCTTCAAATGCAGTGCGCTTCTTGTCTCGTTTATCTCGTCGAGTTATCATAACGAGTCGCGTCTCATTGCAGCAATTGAAAACACTTGAATTGTTGCTTTCTAATTGAATCCGATTTTGTATACATAGACGTTCTGTAGGACTTTTTTTTCTCCTTTTTTTAATTGGTTTTTTTTTTTGGAATATGCCATACATCTTGGCATACAATGAGGCACTGCTGACTGAAATTATGTCACGATATGCATTTACTGTAAAGAAAAATGTGAAAGCTATTTGACGGAATTTCATAAAATATTGAAGCAGTTTCTATTTAATGTTTAAATTATGTATGCAGTAACTTAGTATAAATAGTATGTAGTCTTATTTTACTTCCAATCAAGAATTTAAATGTCTAACTTATTAATTAATCATAATAATCATTAACACCCTGTCTTGTTTTTATATTAAATTCTAAAATATAAAAATTTTTGAAAAGCAAAACTTTATATTTAAATATGATAAAACTGGAAAACATATTTGTTTCATTATAAAAATTATTTTTCATTTTGACCATCAACGATTTAGATTTGATTATCAAAAGTCATATAATATTGTAAAGCCATCGGATTCACATGTACATGTCCAATCTCAGCTTATTTCGACCATTAAAAGTGGATTAAAATTGAGTTTCATACACACACACACACACACACACACACACACAGCATCTTACATAAAAGCTTAAAATGAAAATAAGGTGTCTTGTAATACATGAAGCTATTCTTGGCCGTTGCGACGGCGTTCTGCGACTAAATGTGAATGTCGGCTACACGAGTGAATTGCATTTAAATCACCGATGAAAGTATCTAATGGAATGAAACGCGTTCTTTTTGCATAAAAATTGTTCTCATTATTACTGGATTCCGTATTCCGTACAAGATATGACACTTTTGAAATGCTACATCAAATAGCCAACCATATTCTCGCTGCTTTTGAGGCTAAATAGTTTTTCAATGGAGTCTTCATCGAAATGCAGCAGGCCTTCGTTCACGTTTGGCAAACTGGTCTGTTAATCAAAATCAAAGACGCGTTTCCGGCTCCTTACTACTTAATGCTGCGTTTAATGCTAGCTGGAATACCACAGCTGAAGATATTGTAATATATCCTATAGTCCCACAGCGGGTTTTCTAATCTTAGATCTAGAGATGATGAAGTTCTCAGAAGCTACTTGCATTATTTGGCGATGATGTATGCATCTTCTATAACTAAACGTGCCAGTATGAGCCTGAAGACGGGCTTCAAGAGCACCTGCACGTTTTTAAACTCTGAACGTAAAGGTGCAGTATCAAACTCAAAAGATTTAAGTGTGTAAACGTTTGCTTCACTCTTGGAAGACGAACCCTCCCGGAAATCCATCTCAACTATACAGTGATGCAGCAAGCCACCAAGGCGAAAAACTTCATGCTCCTTCTGAACGCAAGCTGTTCTTTATGGACCACAGGACTGCGGTCGTGGGTGCTTGTTTTTACCAAATATTTTAAGCTATTCTGACTTTATAATTGGAGGAATAAAATATCATAACAAAAGTATGTTCTACCAGCAAATTCGGGGAATTCTGGGGGAAGCACCGTACAAACCACCCGTCCACTTTGGCTTTTTGTATGCATAGCTTTTTTCATTACAAAAATATACGACGAGGCGATTCAGCATATGTTTTTAAAACAGTGGCATACTTTAAATGCACACAGAAAAAATATGTTATAGATAACTGTGACTGTTAAACTTATGTGTCGGTAAAAACAAACACCGAAATAAAATGGTCCAAATGTGCCTTTAATAATAAACAAAGTAGTATTGCAAATTTAATTCCAAAATTTATCATGTTTTCTTAAATGTCATATGTCTTCTGGAAACAAGCATATACTATAATTAAAGACCACTTCTAGAGACTTACCTCAACGATTGATATAATGTACTTGTACAGAGCTACTTCTATATTTGATTCGTATCCAAAGTACAAAACACAAAAACACCTCATCTACTTTAAAGTACCACACATCACAAATGTGTACAGTGTAAACCTTCTTCTGGTTTAACTCTTTATACCAGTATTTACAATTAAATATGTTTCATTTATTCCGGTTTAACATTATTTTCTAATTTTCCACAAAGTTACTTCATTAAAGTTCTGTCAGTGGCAACAATTAAAAAATACGCATGCAAAATTGGAAACTTTAACTAATACAATTGGAAATAGCAACTATACGAATAAAACGTCAACCCAAACACAATACCGTGATACAAAAAAACACAACAACAACAAAAATATATATTAAAAAAATTAAAAAAAAAAAAAAGAGTTGTTAGAAACTCAATTAAAAAAGTTGGATCGTTGTGCTATAAAATGAAGAGATGGGGTAAGCATTGCTACTCCAACAGATTGGGGAATGGTAAAAAAATAAGAAGAAAAAAATGATACATAAATAAAAAGGAAACTTTTTATTTCATTCAACAAAAACAAAAAAAAAAAAACGACAACAATGACAATGCTACGAACAACAAAATTACATATACGAATGAATATATATGCAGTCAATTATACAATTTGTTGTACTCAACTCAACTGTGGCCATGGGGCGCACGGAGAACAAATATAACCAGGAAAAAAGGTTAACTTGCGTGAAACTGATGTTTCTATACCCTTCATATGACAATGCATCACACTGTAGACAACCAATTTCAATCAAAAAATGTATGTATTTTACATATTTGTGAACGATGTATCCATGAACGCTACTCCAAGAACATAGCAGGCAAAGTTACTTAAATACAGAACACTATCAACAGCACACGAAATTAATTTACGCAAACCACGACAATGGGAACGCCATCCACTGATCTCTGCACATACGACTTTCCTCGTTCTCAAACAATAGACGTCGAATTTCAATCTTATACCCCCAACGTACATATCTGCCAACCCATGCATACATTAGATCTTTTCATTAAAAAGTGCTCTACAAGTTTTTCAGAATCTATCGAACACACAGAACTTTCATCTGATCATCTCTAAGTTATATGTAAGCTCACTACTGTGTTGGAATTAAAGGATTCATAAGAGATGGCGTAACTAGCACTAAATCGCATCGGGTAAACCTGTGACTATATTCATGTGAAAGCGAACATTTATTGAAATGAATAATTGCTTAATGATTCGTGTCAAAGTCAAGAAGAATTGGCAGGATCATTGGGAGTGACTCAAAACGGCGTAAAGAGCTGAGAATGATCCATATGTATGGATATTGGATGCCATATTTGGATGCCGAATTGTGACTGGCGATGGAAAGTGGATCAACATCAACGACAAAGCCACCCCCATTCATGGATCTAAGATTATGCTCTGTATTTGGTGGGATCAGCTGAGTGTAGTTCACCATAAGTTAATCAAACCCAATGAAAACATCACGGGAAATCACTGCCAACAATAAGGGATGCGTTTGAGCCGAACATTGAAAGCAAAACGTCCGAAATTCCAGCAGAGAAATGATAAAGTGATTTTTCTACACAAAATTCTTGGTCCCATGTTGCAAAACATGTGCACCTTCACCGTTGGTACTGTATTTAATGCTGAACTAAAAATAGGGTTGTCAACAAAAACCATTTTAAATCAAGTTACTAATGCTGAAATGAAAAGTTCTACCCCACCTGCTGTATTCACCACACTTTGCCCCTTCCTATTACCACTTGTTTACCACACGTTTTTTGAAAAATTTGAAGAAATAATTAAATCGCAAAATACCGGAAAAAGGCAATAATATTCTAAAATCAGCTGAAGGCGCACTTAAAAAAAAAAATAAAGAAATAACAACAAAAATAGAATACATAAAAAAAAGTTATACTAATCCTTTTATAAATGCTACAATACTTACTATGAATATTGTTTAAACTATTTGCGACTTATAATCGATTTTAAATGTTAAAAGGAAATTTATAATTCGGCTAAAGCAAAATAAATAAAAAGACTTGGAATATTGAAATAACTACGGTATGTGCCTCAAAGTCGGTAACTGTGCGCTACCAAATAAAAGACTCCGTTCAAAAAGGCGTATGCTCCTTAATATGCTGGAGACGGAGAGCAGCGATGTGTTGGCTGCGAGACTGTAATGGCTCGGTAAAGTTGTGAATAGAATTCGATACAATTATCAATTGCTATCAGCACAGCTATTAAGTATTACGTCAGGTCGATAAGATAGACCACATATTGAGCCGGCATTACCGATAAATATATCCAACAATATTGTCAATTTGGTAATTGCAAAATTGAAATTTCCAACGGATTTGTATACAATCAAGTTGATGTTTGAGCTTATAGAGCGCAACGGTGCAAAGAAAACCAATGCGCATTTGAAACATACTCGTAAATCAAAGAAAACAAGATAACAAATTGTGTAGGTAACAATTAATCAGCTGTTTTCGTGACGTCAACCTATAATCGAACGCAATTTGCCATTTTATTGCATACATATGTTTGCGTGAAAAATTAACTGATTTCTTTTTGGCTTATCCGAAAGTTCAATCTATGATAAACGTCCGAGATACAAACTGCTGTTGTACCGTTGCATCAGGCCAATATAAGAATTCTGGTAGCCATTCCAAAATAGCAGCCAAAACTCGGTTTGGAATTTTGGTACCGCCATCTCCAATTCCGAATATGGTTACAATTTCACTAATAGAAGCGCTTTCTCCTAACGATCCCAACCGAAACAAAACAATTGCAAATCCTCAGGAATCTGCCACGTTAATGTCGGATTCACAAAACTGCTGTGAACCTATATCATGGACAGCACATGCGTAAATTGATTTTTAGTCACCCGAAAAAGCAGAGAACATTGCTTCGCCAATCGATAGTTTGGGCAGACCAAATTCATCTCCTCGACGGAAAGCCCTGATGGAGAGATCATGTATTAATTCATCGCGATTTTTATCGATTTCGGTATCGCGCTTCAATATTTAAAATATTAAACTAGTCTTAAATATTTAAAACAGTCTAATTACTCATAATGTTGTATGGGTTAGAAATTCGGGATACCAGCGCACAGACCAATCCAAATAAATTTCAAATTGCACAAAACAAAATCTTTAAAAGGATCTCCTTGATCTCCCCTGCTGATGGATAATTTTACGCTAGCATCTACAAAAGTTTAGATCTATTAAGTACTTTTAGTTTTTAAGTTTTACATTTAAGTCCCTCCTCCCCCCACCCCGCATAAAACTTTTTATACCATTCACACATAGTGTGAAATGGTATTATCAGTTTGTCTGAAAGTTTGTAACGCATTAAAGGAGCCATCGTAGACCCCATAAAGTATATATATTCTTGATCAGCTCGACGAAACGAATCGATCTAGCCATATCCGTCTGTCTGTCTGTCTGTCTGTCTGTATGTCTGTCTGTCCACATGTCCGTCTGCCCGTCCGCCCGTCTGTCCGTCTGTATGTTGTTGCGCATTTTTTGGGGCCCAATTTTTATGCTATCCAGTTGAAATTTTGCACATATACTTCCTTTTATTGTAGTTTAATAGACTATCAAGATTTACCTGCCACGCCCACTATTTGGGGTAGCTCCCATACAAACCTACTGCCCACTTTTGACTTTTTGTAAGAAAACTTCTTTATTAAAGTCTATATTAGGTTAAAATGCAATACATACAATACATACATACATAGACTAACGGGCGCGGCCCGCCCACTATTTGGGGTAGCTCCCATACAAACCTATGGTTTACTTTTGACTTTTTGTAAGAAAAACTTTTTTATTAAATTCAATATTAAAAACATACTTACCGCTAAACATACAAAGACAATTGGGCGTGGCCCGCCCACTTTTTGAGGTAGCCCCCATACAAACCCACCGTGCAATTTTGTGTTTTTTATGAAAAAATCCTTCATTTAGATCAATATTAGCTTGCAATTTGATTTTGTGGATTTTAATGGACAACCGCTTCACATACATATACAAATGGGCGTGTCCCGCCCACTTTTTAAGGTAATCACACAGTTCACTTTTATGCATTTGTATGGAAAACATCAATATCAACTAGAAATTCGATAAGGCGGCATCTTACACATCTACTATATCGCTTCATACTCATCTACTAGTGAGCGTGTACCACCGACTTTTTGGGGTAGCCCCTATTTAAACCACCACATTTATGTATCACAATACTATTTAAAGTTTCGTGTAAATGGTATTAGAGCTTCGGTTCAACCGAAGTTAACGTTTTTCTTGTTTTTTATTCATTTAATTGACAAATGCACATAGAATCTGTAGCTTAAAGTGAAAACTTGTAAATTAAAGCCAAAGAAGCAAAGTTCGTTGGCCGAATAGAATGATCTAATATATCTTAACCTTACATCTGATAATGGTGTTTCAAGAACGTGTATGCTGTAAGAGACCTATCAGAAACAATTTGGGACATTTTATGAAAATTATGATAGTAAAATCACTACAAAACCGTATTTGTTTAGAACCCGTATCTGGAGCATTGGTTTGTATGTGGTCTACTTGCTAAAATATATATATTTAGGTTTATGTGCCCGTATGTTCTATATGCTTGCAATAAAAAAAGTCCCCATAGCAAGTTTTAGCTGAAAATCCTAAAAACCGAGCGAGGAATCTGTAACCAGACAGACAGACGGACAGCCAGACTAGCAAGGTTGATCAAAAATAAACAATGCTTTATACAATCTACAATAACCACTTTCAGTGTATTACAAACTGACCGACCAACGAATAATACTCTTTCTACAGAACGTATGTAGTGTATAAAAACGAGTAAGCCGAGTCACCGACCGCAATACATGGCGTATACGTATTCGTAAAAACCTCGACAATATTACAATCAACACAATACGACATATGCTAATATCCGCGCTGCATCGCTTCATACAGCCAAGTACATACGTTTGCGTGCCGCCATTTTAAAATACTTTGTGTATGTGTGTGTGTGTGTGAAAATCATAAACGCGTGTGTAAATATATATACTTGTATATTTATTTTTTTATTTTGTATTTTTTTTTTCACGCCACTTAACGACAGTTTTGAAATTAAACTAAGCGCCATTCAAACTCTGACCTCAGACCGCAGCACAGTGCATCGCATATTCCATGCCACACACACACACACACACATATATATAAATAGGATATATATGATTGCTCACCATGCCACGCCCACTTCAATGCATAGCCAACTGTCTATCGTTTCACATGACACATTTTGAGCTAGTTAACACTCGACTAACCAACTCAGCTGCTATAAATGTTAAAAAAACAATAAATTCTCGTATGTCCCGCGCGTCTGTTCTTGTGTGTGTGAGTGTGTGTGTGTGTCCAAAATGCTGACAACAACGAAACGCCAAAAAGTATGCAACAAAAAGTATTTGATAAATAGAAATAATAATAAAATAAAAAATAAAAAATAAATTCCAACTAACAACAAGAAAAAATTCGACAAAATTTGCAAACAAAATTCATAAACTTTTTTACAACTAAAGCTGCAATACTCTACACAGGCAGTAGTACTAATATGTAGACAATTTCGCTAACAAAAAGTAGTGCATGCTCTAATTAGGTTCAAATTTTGATTTCTTATATGATTATAGCATCAGGGATCGTACTACAGGAAAATGCTCAATTCTTAGATAGATGGTTGGTGCTCTCTAATTAATATAACGGCCATATTAACTTCGACAGCACCACTCTATATATGTATGTATATGTGAGTCAGACCGTGTGAAATTTAGTGACCAAGCCAAACAGAGCAGAGAAAGGACTATCTAAGATGAAGATAAGAGATGATGAAGAGGATACAGGTCCATTGTGCATCCTTTGTGACAGTACACGTCATTGATTTGTATTATGAATTTCAACAGGCTTTTATGGGGAATGTTTCCGTAATCAATCTCTTCTATTTGGACTTTACCTAGAACAGACAGCCTAATTCGCGCAATTGCGAGGCACGCGGTTATTACATGATCCATAGTTTCTTCTTCCTCACAGCAGTATCTGCATTGATCAGTGGGTGATAGAACCATTATGTGTAATTGGTAGTTACACCTGGCGTGGTTTGTAATACCCCACAAAGGGTTTGCTCATGTCTTTTGCTTCGTCACCTTTTGCTTTGTGAAAATTTTTGGAATTTTTTTTGTGGTTTTTAGATTTTTGAAGTTTGAGAAGTATGCGTCAGTGGCTTTGTTCAGCCAGTTTGTTATAACCTGGTTTTAGTATTGCTTGGAGTTGCCGTAGGGAGGGCTTTGACCCACCCACCTTGCCTGCTAATCATCTGTGTCCTGGTATCCATATATGGTAACCACAGCCAGGATGTTAAGGTTCTCGTGGTATTCGAGCGTGGAGTTGGTTCTAAATTCTTAGCCTTTTAGGGCTTTTAAGATGGCTTGGCTATCAGAGAAAATATTTACTCTGATGCCAGTTATCTGACAGAGTTGTCTGGCAGAGTTTGTGATGCAGCACTTATAGCAAAAAGCTCGGCATCATATATTGTGGTGTCTTTGCATAGTGATAGGTGCAGTCTGCAGCGTGGGCCAACTATACTTACGCCCACACCATCTTTTGCTTTGGAACCGTCCGTATACCAACATTAGGCAACGGTCCTTAGCCAGTTTGGTTTCGTATCCCCTTCCAAACGAGAGGGGATGATGGCCTCATACCGCATTCGCAGTTCTGTAGTGGAATATATTTTGTTGCTGAAAATGGACATATGCTATGCTACTTCCACATTATTCAGTACTTCAAGATGTTCTTTGAAATTTCCTTTTTAGAAATAGTAAAGCTTGTGGAGGCTTAGTGGCTGCTTTGCCGCTTCACTTTGAAATATCAAATACAAGAGTTTTAGGTTAAGTAGAGCTTACGTAATACGTTATACATAAGCAGCCAAGCCTTTGAAGTTGAGCAGTAGTTTGCTTCGTTTTAATCCACCAGGCACATATGTCCTCATATGTTACAATAGGACAAAGAATTTGTTTATATACCCAGTATGTCAACTTGGACTTTAGACCCCATGAATTGCCGAGGGTTTGTCTTGTTGCCCATAGGGCTTTAGTTGCCATTTATATGATATGCTTCATTTGGCTTCACAAGGTGAGTTTGACTAGCATGACACCTAAAATCAACGCTTCATCCTGCATTTGTATAACATTGTCTTATATATTTGAGGTTAATTTATGTTTCCTTGGGAAAGGAACAATTGAGGTTTTAGACTGGTAGATGCTTAATTCCTCCTTTACACACCATTTCACATTTTTTTCAGAAGACAAGATCGCAATGGTACGCAGTATCGCACGAATCAACAACATTAGACCTTTTTTCCGGTGCTACGTTAAGTCGCTGGCTTATGGCAACAAACCAACAACAATTGACCAACTGGAGAACAACATTGCGATACTTTGCCGTTGATGCTGTTGATGCCTTCCTGACACTGTTGATGCTGGCTATCTCTGTTTCTAGGTAAACAAAGAATTCTCCATCCTCACAGATCGTTCAACCAATGGTTTGCGAGTGAACGCCAAGTATTTCATCTTGTCTTTATTCACCGTTAGGCACATGGGAATTAACTATTTTTCAATCTCTGAGAACGTCATCGTTGAAGTCAATGTCATCAGCATATGCAAGTAGCCATCACTTCTTTATGGAAGATCTTGCACGACCGTTCTACGTATGGGCATCTGCGTATGATTTACTCCACCGGGAGATAAAAAAACTACACGGTAAAGCATCACCCTACCTGAAACCTCTCTTAGTATCAAAGAATTTTATGTTCAATATAAAGGAGCCAATAGTTCGCGCAGACGGCGAGGTCTCTTTTATTGAAGATAGAACAAAGAAGACTGGGATTCCAATCGTTGCACATGCATTCATCCAACCAAATCTTGCATAAGAGTTGATTCATACGGCTTACCAACTTAGTGCCACCGGTCTTCAATAACTAATCGGAGCCTGCCACTTTGTTATTTTTCAGCTTATGAATTACTGGGTTGACCTAATTATAGTCCGGTGACTCTTCAAGAGAGACACCTTCAGTTGGAGATACTAAAATGCTTTTCTATTAGCGACATTATACGCTTCATCGAATAAAAATAGATTAGAGAAGTGACTTCTCCATAGTCTCATTGAACCCTGTGCAGCTTTAACCAGCTTTTTCATTTTTGTTCTTACAGAAAGAAAATACGGGTGTAAAACTTTCAGTCAGACGCTTGATATATTTATAAAAGTCGAACTTCATTACTATCACATAACACCTCAACATCCTCAAGCTCACGCCATTATAAACTGTGTCGAATGGTGAACTACCTAGTAGTTCTTAATGTATTGAAACAGATAGCAATACGTTGCTACATGGTTTTGGAAACAATGCGCATTTCTGTTTTAATCCTTTTAAAATCGTCAATCCTATAAAATATTCATCCTATTAAAATATATCAGAGTAGTATACTATATTAACGCCAAAGTTTTAGGATATCTACTAAATACATATTTCTCTCACTCCAAAAGTAAAACTTTAATAGTTTATTCATTTACACTATTAGTTCTCCAACCTCAAATTGACTGTGTTACAAACTTTTTCTCACACGAATACCACCCCTCTTTATATTATGTATGTAGTGTATTAAAATAGAAAGTACGCAAATAAAAAAGGACCTCAATTTAAAAACATTGCCATGAAATTTTATTGGAAAAATATTTCAGCTAAAAATAGTTTTGCATGATTCTTTTATTTTTTTTTTCTTTTAGTGAAAACGCTTAAGTGGTTGTGGGTTTACTGATGAAGGGGATTGCTTTACATACATACTTGTACTTTATACAAACATACTTTGACTTTGGAATAGTACAGCAAACATTGCAGAGTAGCGAGTGCATATTCGATGAACAGCTTATACAATTAACGCATAATTAATTAATTGGCATGCGAAAGTTGAGTGAGACGAAGTTCTCACTATCGTAGAAACGAGCAGAAAATCGAAACAGAAACTGAAGTTCATCGTGCAGAGTACAACTTTTGACATTTATTTAAGCCATAGTCATACACACAGTCTGATAATGACCTTTTGTCGTTCGACTGTCGTTCATACTTAGTACAAGCTTCCTTGTGCGTCCTCCGAAATATACTGTCTTTTATTTATATTCTTTTTTTAGCTTGTTTCGTTAGCTAATTACAACTTTTGTTTCATGGCAATCGTAGATGATAAATTTTTATCTAATTACTGCACATTTGCACTACAATGTAGCGCTCTCTAGAAATGAAACAAAAAAAAAGCAGATGATTAGTATACATTTGTATAAATTTAGCACATGCTCAGTTAACACCGTCAGCTTTAGTTGTATTTCAGAATATTGTCATGCGAAATAATCTGAAGAAAATTTGACTTGTCGCAAGATATCTGAACTAAGTTTGCTGCATGAAGTGAATATGACTTAACCTTGACGCTATGAATGTTTTAAATTGATATAGCATTCAAATTGTGTACGCTTCATTAAAGTAGTGTGAATAGTTTATTAACGGTTTTTCAGAAAGTTTGTAACGTATTGAAGGAGATATCGAAGATCATATAAAGTATATATTAATAATATTCTTTATCAGCTCAATACTCATGGTACTCATGAATACTCATGGTATTCACTTAGTTTATGAGATAAGTGAGAAGAGTAGGAAACAAAAATTTTGTAATTGCTTTACTCACAGATTCGAAGAATGAAACTATTGTTATACAGGGTGCGGCAGCATAAATCCCGTTTTAGAAAATTTTTTTCCAAAACGCAATTAAACCCATTTTATGAATTAGATTTTGTTCCATTTTTTTTTTTTTTTTATAATGTAAGTTCAATATCTAAAGTTTTGTTTTACACAGTTTTGAAATTCATATCAATTAGGTAATGATCCTACTAATATTATAAACGCGAAAGTTTGTATGGATGTGTGGATGTTTGTTACTGTTTCACGCAAAAACTACTAAATCTATTTCAATGAAACTTTACAATAATATAGCTCATATATCAGAATAACACATAGGATTATGAAGATTATGAAGACTAAATTAACACATCAATTTAATTAATTTAAAACAAACACAGCGCAAACATTTGAACCACACTTACTTTCGTAGACGATAAAAAGCTGATAGCTGCAAAATTGTCTTGCGATCATGTGTTTGCCTTAAATGGTCCTGTATGCAGGGTGATATTAGAGAGGCAGATAATGAAAGAAAACTGTTGGCTTTTTGAAAGTTTACATTTTTATTAATCAATTTTTGTTTTCATAGAATTTAGGTTTTAATAAAAAATAAGCATTTGTTTAGAAAAGTATGAATGTACATGCCGTATAGATTTGATCGTTGTAGCTTAATAAACTACAACACCAAACAATTTTTTCCTCACAAAAACTTAAAAATGAGGGCCAGGATTGTATGGGGAGGTATCCCTTAAAGTAGGCTTGGCACGATCTTGTTATCTGAAGTTGAAATTTTGCACGTACACTTCTTTTTCAAGTTTCGAGTTTCACAATTCATGTAAGACCTGGAATATTGAGAATATGCTGGTATGACACTAGTTAATTTTTGTTCGGTTATTTTTAGATCATTTTTATCTATCTATAAGGGCATAATTTGATATACACCGAGAATATCAAATTATGCCCTTATAGACAGATGCAGACTATTGGATTCATTAATCTATATTTTTTTTAATTTTTGTACAACATCGAATTTTGTTGGTGTAGGATATTAAAAATTCGATTCCATTAAGTAAACTTATTTTGCATGTTTTTAATTGCTGTCAAAATATATTTTCTGTCACTACCATCGGTTGCAATCCTTATACACAGTCCAATTATATATGCACTTCCTCTGGTATATAATATTATTATTTTCTTATACTCGTGCTTCCAGTTTAGCTCTGCAAATTGCAACTCAAGTGCTCAAGTACATGTCTAATAAAAAATATTGAAGAAATAAAAATGAAATAAGAAAAAGGAAAAACTCTGTTCAATGTTTTCGTACTAGCACGCGCAAATTTTCTAGTTGAGCTGATTTGTTGCACTTGAATGGCAAGGTGAATGCGTTGAAATGATGATGATTATATTGACGATAGATCGATTTTATTCCCACTTTCATTCAACTATCAACGTAGCAAATTTGAAGGTGTCCTTGTGAATCGTGAATTGAATCGCATAATATTTCCATTCAACGCCTTTGCATTTGCGTCATTGCACATTGAGCTCAAGTCGGTCAAATAATTGTTCTGATTGTTGAAGTGTTTGTGATTTCAAATGATTGATTTGAAATTAAGCATTTGAATTTGGTGGCACTAAAATATATTGACCTGTTCCGGTTCTCAGTTTTGGAAAGATTTGGCAAAATAGATAAATTTTTCACGTATAGAACGATTTTGCGATTTGAAATCACTTGCATTGAGTAATTTAACTTTACTTTCTCAATACTAATTAAATTCAAATTGTAAAATTGTCCCAAACGTGAAAAATTTACCATCTTATCGAATTCTTACTTACTAACTTAGGTGGCTCTACAACCGTCTTTCGGTCAAGGCTTCATGTAGGAAAGTGCACCATTTGGTGTAGTTTAGTGCGCACCGTCGCCAGTCGCTGGCAATCCGGAGCTTATTCAGATCATCATAGATCTGATCTTACCATCTTAAGCTTGGACCTCCTCTGATACCGTGCACCAAGCAAGTTCAGGTAGTAGCAGCGATTAACAAGCGTGATTCTTCGTCTGATCTGCTGGCTGGCGTTGTTTTCGCTGATTATTTCTGTTCCCAGATAGACGAAGTTTGCTGCAACATTGAAGTTGATGCTCTGCAAGTGGACACCAAGTACTTCGTCTTGTCTTCGTTCACCGCTAGGCGCATAAGACGTGACTGTTTCACCGAAACTCGCCGTTCGTTCGTGACGATGATGTCAATATCATCTACATATGCGAATAGCATCACTTCCTTATGTTATTTCGTGCCCGAACGTTCTACGTATGGGCATTTGTGTACGATGTACTCCATCAAGAGATTAAAAAAGTCGCACGATAAATCATCACTCTTCCTGAACCCTTTCTTGGTATCAAAGGGTTCGGAGAGGTTCTTTCCTACTCTGACGACACTTTGAGTGTGTGATAGCGCCATCAGGCAAAGATACAGTGCGAGACAGACAGAACTTTATATCTGATAAGGAGAATTATTTGGTGCATTCGCCTTAACAACTCTTCGCCACCGGTCTTGAATAACTCAGTTATTCTTCAGCTTTTTAGCTACTGACTCGACCTCGTTATAATCCGGTGTCTCTACAAGAGAGCCATCATTAATTGGTGGGTCTAGGTATGCTTCTCTATCGGCGCCATTGGTCTCTTCATCTCCTTGAAGAAGGTTCGAGAAGTGACTTTTCCATAGTCTCAATGATTCTTGTGTGTCTGTAAACAGACTTTTATTGTCCTTGCAGAAAGAATCTCAGGGCTTTAAACCTTCGGTCAGACGCTTGACCTTTTGATAAAAATTTCGAGCTTCATTTCTATTACATAACAATAAATTGTGCAAAAGGAGCAGAAATTGAATCAATCGATTCTAAGAACAACGAAACTTTAAGCAAAATAGAGTTTATTGAAGATAAAAGATGTATTAATCAAAAAAAAAATATATAGGTACATATTTTAGATATTGGGAGTGATTAGAATGCCACTGACGAGACAATTAATGATAAACTGCTTATGATTTACTTACATATGACATATTTTTGTCGGCAAGAAGTAGAACTTGAATTCAAGGGATTGATGCAATGAAATCTTTTGTTGTTTTTCTTCTGATAAACAACTGTTTTCTCGGTCTGTACATTTTTTTTTTTTTTTAAGTGTTTACATGTCTGCAAGTTCATTACTTTTATTTTAAGAATCGGTGGAATCTTTTTCTTTGTTCCAATTTCTAAACTCTCACTTTCAACTAGCATCATATCGATTTCACTTAATCATTTCTTACTATAGCCCAATACTGAGATCGATGAAAATGAGCCGCAAAATGGCACACTGTTTGTCACCTGTTTTTTGAGTATATAAAGTGTTTTCGATAGCAAACGTTTTTGTTATCCGAGTACTCGATGAAAAACAGTTCGTGCCGAAATTTTTTGATTGTTGTTTCACAACGTTTTTTTAAATGAAGTTTTTTTGATATCAAAAATGTTCATCGATCTCAGTATTGGGCTTTAGCCGATAGCAATTTATAATCTGTAGAAGTATTAGCTCGAGTATATTAATCCAATTTTTTTCGCTTACAACACTTGTAGTCCGGCAGCCAACACATCGCTAGAAAATGTTCGAAGTCCTATTAGTTTTCTCGCTTACCCGAATTATTAACTTTTATTTAATATTTATAAGCGCTTATAACTCTCAATTAGTTTTAGAAGTATTCCTAACAAGTAATGTGGGATTTATGAATATGTGTGGTATTTTTTCTATTAATTTTTTTTAATAGTTTTTTTTTTTTATTTTTTTTAAGGCATTCATAGTTTCCTCGACAATCTGTCAGCGAGTCAAATGTACTTGAACTGACCTGAGGTGAAATATACAGTTGTATAAATCAAAAAAAAAATACTGTTTCTCAGATTAAACTGTAAAATTGGCTGTGCGATGCTTTTTTTTCAATTTTATTATCACCCCTTTCGTATATATCACTTCACCACTTATGATTAAAGAGACTATTTTAAGCGATTTGATTTTACTTTGCATAGATCAAGTGCGATTCATATTAATCAAGGCAGGCGAATTCAAATGGTGAAATCGTCGCCGTACGTTATAAATTTACCATTTTATGGAATTCACTTTCGTAAAATCTTCTTGAAGGTGACAACCTGAAAGAAAAAAATATTTTCTGAGTTATAAGTGATATAAAGTTTTAAGTGAAAGTTCGTTCAAAGTATTTGAAACAAATAAATATACGAAGTAAAGCTAAACCAAAGCCCCTTTCAAACCGATGATGAGGAGAGAAAGAAAAAGAGAGAGCGCAACAAACAAAAACACATACATGCGAGTGATATTTGCATAATTATCTTTGTGCATCTCTTTGCTAGCATTGCATATGCTTATAGTAGAAGAGACGTTGCGAACGGAGCTGCATGTACCGTGGTTAGATTAGTACGTAACATGATCGAGGGATGTCCACCTCCATGGCGTTTTTTGGTACTACCAGTATCATTGTAACGTGTAACGGTCCGATACATAAACATTTTATCTATCTATCTCATTAACAATGGCTGGTTCCGATTTTCCAGCCAAATACAAAGCAATAACTTTGTAACGTTTGGATTCCATTTCGATAACTTTTTCAACTACGGCGTAAAACGATCTGCTTCCTTAGTCCTGTAAACAACGAAACAAAAGTGCGCTGTCATTAGCCGTTTGATTAATACAGCAGCGTGAAGTTGGCAAAACTTCGAGCGCCGACCAGTGTATATATATGTATATAGTGTATATGTATATGACAATATTGTTGGATATATTTATCGGTAATGCCGTCTCAATATGTGGTCTATCCTATCGACCTCACGTAATACTTAATTGCTGTGCTGATAGCAATTGATAATTCTATCAAATAGTTTAAACAATATTCATAGTAAGTAGTGTAGCATTTGTAAAAGGATTAGTATAGTTTTTTTTATTTATTGTATTTTTGCTGTTATTTCTTTATTTTTTTTTTTTTTAAGTACACCCTCAGCAGATTTTAGAATGTTATTGGCTTTTAAGGGCATTTTCAGAATTAGTTATTTCTTCATATTTTTTCATATACAAACAAATTTAGATGGGCTGTGTTTTCAACGCACTCCTATCTATGTATTTTTATGTAATATTTAGTGAACATTTGGAGGTAACTCCAGTATAAAGACATGTGATGGACTTTGAAAGAAAAATTCCAAAAATATAAATTGAATTTCGACAAAAATACTCTTCTAAACTTTGAACCTGGAACACTAGCAAAAATCGAAAGGCTATCGAAACTGTTGCCAGTTAATTACATTCTATGTAGCCGTCAAACAGCCTTTATACGTTCAAGAGTTCTCATATGAGTTTCTGATAATTTTAGTATATGCGCTTCTTATATGAATGCTGAAACCAGTCAGTCTACCAATTTTGCTGTCAATTAATTGCTTGCCGTGCCGAAAGTGTATATGCTATATATATATATATATATCTATTGAGTACACAACTTTGCTTCCACCGATTCTTTTTCGAAAATTGACGCTCTATTTTGGAAACTGGTTACAAAAAGATTGTTCAAATCGTTAGCCACTTCATTTTCCCATCTTTCTGACTCGTATTTAGAAACAATCCAAAATGCACAGCCAAAAACGTTCGTAACAAGTGGTAATAGGAAGGGGCAAAGTCTGGTGAATACAGCAAGTGGGTTAGAACTTTTCATTTCAGCATTAGTAACTTGATTTAAAATGGTTTTTGTTGACAACCCTATTTTTAGTTCAACAGTAAATACAGTGCCAACGATGAAGGTGCACATGTTTTGCAACATGGGACCAAGAATTTTGTATTGTTGATCCACTTTCCATCGCCAGTCACAATTCGATGCAAAAATGCCTTCCACTTTTATCGTTCAAGCAACTGTTCACTGGTGAACAAAACGCCTTTCCACGTCTCTTAGTTTCAATTCGTATGGCATATAATTTCCATGCTTCTGGACCATTCTCAGATCCTTGCGGCGTTTTGAGTCACTCCCAATGATCTTACTAATTCTTTTTGACTTTGACATGAATCTTCGTTAAGCAATGCCTCTAACAACATACAAACAAATAAAAAAACGTATAATAAATGCGGGAATATTGCATGCTGTTCACTTTTCTTACCACATATCAAATATTAAAGATAATTTTTGGAAACAAAACATATTAAGCTAACTTCAACTTGTTCTTCTTTTGCTTCTTCTGCTATTTCCTGTTCACTCTAAATATCCAATTATAAATTCTAAGCTAGCTTCATATTAAACAAAACTTTTACCTGCATGTAAATCAACTATACGGGTGCTTTATCGTACATTAAATATGTATATAAAATTGAATAAAACAACTTTGTCTATAGCTTTGCATCCAATTCAATTTACTTACAAACAATTTAAACGTCAGTAACAACAGCAAAAACAACAACATCAACAACAACAAGAAATATCCAATGGATATCTCTCTTGAGACATTTGCCATGTTGAAAATGTTTAAGAAAAACTTTTGAACCAATAAATATTTAATGAAAATGTTACGCTTTATTGTTGACGAAAATTAATAAATTTCAGTTGGTTTATTATTTATAAAATCTAAAAGGACACATTGGACTAATAATAATTCAATTCGACAGGACAAATACAAATACACTGCAGGCGATTTTTGATGTAAAGTAAGTAAATAAGAGGGTTGCTTGATAAATGCTTAATGAAATAATAACTAGAAAGGTATGATGTTGAGGGATGACTTTTAAAGCAAATACTATTTCTAGCAATTTTAACCAATACTTCATTTTGTACAATTTACACATAAGTAGTGTGTATGAGAGTTTCAACGCTCAAATATTTGTGAACAACACGAGCGGATCTGACAATGCCTAGGGATGCGCCGATCCAAGTACATACTCGATACTTTCTTACGATACTTGAGTACTTTTCTAATCGATACTCATACCCAATGAATATCGCATATTCTTATACGATTTACAAGATAGCATCCAAAAATAACCGAACTTTTAATTTAAATCACAGATCACTTAGCGCCATCTATTGATCGTCGACAGTGTTAGAAAGGTACATTTTTCTTCTTTCGAAAGCAGCTAAATTCATGCTAATCCATTGACAAATTAAAAAATGGCACACGTTTTAATAACAGCAGTTTTTGTAGTTATGTCGTAAAAACAAAAGAGCAAATATTAAATTTTGTTTTAAACTCTGCAAAAAAATTCACTGAGACTTACGAATAGTTAAAAAAAGTTTATGATGATGATTGTATGAGCCGTACTCAAGTTTACACGTGGTTTACACAATTTAAAAACGGTCGTGATGATTTAAATGTGATGATCCAAGATCTGGACGACTCGAAGCATCTAATCGTGCTGAGTTAGTGGAAAAAGTAAGTGAAATAATCGCTATCGATGCTAATTTCACTGTGAGAATGCTGGCAGAAGAATTAAACTCATCTTACTGTACAATCTACAAAATATTAACTGAAGATTTAGGTAAAAAAAAGTTGTGTGAACGTTTTGTTCCACATCAGTTGAATGATGATCAAAACTCCGCTCGTGTAGAGCATTGCAAACACATCATTTCAACAGCTGAAACTGATCCAGATTTTCTTGATTCGATCATAGCTGGAGGTGAAACATGGTGTTTTAAATATAATCCTGAAACTAGGCGGCAATCTGCAGAATGGAAATCAAAAGACCAGCCAAAACCTATAAACATAACGTTTTCAGAAGTCAAAAATCAAGACAATGTTGATAACTTTCTATGATTCACAAAGAATTTGTTCCAGAAGGTCAAACTGTTAATGGAGAATAATATTTACAAGTTTTACATCGTTTATGGTCGAGAGTTCTACGTGTTAGGCCCGAATATTTCAAATGAACGCAGCTGTTTCTAATGCATGATAATGCACCACCTCACAAGACCAAAAAAGTCAATGAATTTTTGATGCGAAAACAGATTTGTCTCATCCACCACCCTCCATATTCGCTTGATCTATCACCGTGCGATTATTTTCTCCTTCCAAAGATGAAAACTGCAATGAAAGGATGTTTTCACGATGACATTCCAGCCATTCCAAGCAGCCGTGACACTGGTGCTAAAGAGCATTCCAAAAAGTTAATTTAAAAAGCCTGTGGATAAATTGGTTGAGTTTCTCAAACGTTGTATTGAGTTAAATGGATTGTATTTTGAATAAATATTAGCTTTGAGACATAATACCATGCATGTTTTATTTTATAACTAAAAAGTTCGGGAATTTTTAGATCATAGCGTGTAAAGTTCTGCAAAGATGCGGAAGTAGTGAAACACAACTTCTACATACATACATTCGCAGCAATCGCTTAAAGCTTGTCTATACGACGATTATGGTAAGTCGTTTAAATAGATAACTAACACTAATTTTTTTTTTTTTTTTTTTGCTAATTTTGATCTCTTTTCCATATTTTTACTAAATGTAACGCAAATTGGGACCTAATAACAAAAATTATTAATAATAGATTCAGTATTTTCTATTTCATACGTTTTCCAGTTAGTATTAAAAAAAAAATAAGGATGATAGTACAAAATTCATTTGTATGAAAAACATTTTCATTCAAATAAATATCAACTCAAAATGATTTCACAATTTAAGCCAATCCCATTGTTCACAAAATGATATTTATGTCTACTGTTAAAGTTATTTCTAGATCAAGGCCTTGTGCAAGATTTTAAAAAGTTGATCCAAAGTATTAAATATATAAAAAAAAAATTATAGTAAAAGCAAACAAATTAACCACAATAATAATAAATATGAAAAAGTGCAACATGATCTTTTACAAATACTGCTAAAACTAGTTGAGAGTTATCAGTGCTTTTAAGTTTCAAATGAGATTACGCTGGTATGACACGAGCTAATTTTTGTTCAATATTTTCTATAATTATTCCCTGCCCTAGTTGCCAAGGGTATACAAAGTTTGTGCAAATATATGTAACAGCCAGAAGGAGGCGTAACAGACCCCATAAATTATATATATTATTGATCAGCATCGAAAGCTGAAGCCATGTAGCCACGTTCGTCTGTCTCTATGTTTAAACAATGAGATCACTGAGACTTTAAAAGGTAGCACATTCATATTCATTGGACTATGAAATTTTTCTGATAAGTACTCAAATCAAGTGTTTAAGAATTGGATGCCACGCCTACAATACGGCTATACATATATCCTTAAAAAACCAATTTTTCAACATAAATTTAAATTTGGACTAAGACAACAAAAAATTGACATTTAGGGGTCGTTTGGTAGCTTTTGGGGAGACATGTGACATGGTGGAGAAGAAAGAGGAAACGGTTGCATGGGGAAGGGGTTGATGTAAAATGTTTATTTTCATAACTTTTTTTTAGAAAATTTTAAAATACAATTTTATTACCATTCTTTCAATTATGTTTTTCTGTTTTTTCTCAAACGTTGTTAATTTATTTCGTTGTGCCTGTTATTTGATACATATGTATGTATATAGCGAGAGTTACTTCATTTTTTTTTTTTTTTTTCATTTTTCCGTCTTAGCTAACTGAACTTCCATTTTAAACAATTCGCAACTAGTTTTAACAGTATTGGTAAAAAGGCGTTTTATTTTATAGTGATTTCATACTCAAGTTGTTGTTCAGTCTCCGTTAGCTACGGTGACGGTATTAGTTTGACGTTATTGGTCAAAGTATGTTTGTTGAGGATATCTTCTGCGTATAATTGAAGATATGGTTCTCTCTAACACCGGTTCCTCCTCAACACCGCTATTCATACCAACATAGTTGGTTTTTTCTTTGGAGTTGTTGTTGTTTCTGTGCTCGACATTTGCTTCCGAGTAGAGAAAATTGTTCTTGAGTAATGACTGTCACGCATTTGGACTGTATTTGGTTTAGAAAATACACTGAAAACTTACACAAACATTTTTTAACCTTCCCACCTATTTACTGCACTAAAGATACATTGCTCTTTAATTTGGGAATATGTCAGAGACAGCTTCTACATATGATTGCTATGTAACTAAGGTTTGTCTATGCATAGGTAAATACATATTTTTTTTTTTTTTTATAAAGATATGGAGAGAGAGCGACATTCATTAAAGAAATAAATAACTGCTTTGTCAGGAGCACGCCACAACACAAATGCACATCCGCATACTAAAGGTTTACATGCAGACAAAGAGACACACAGATAAACATTACAGCATTCATTTGCAGCAAGGAGCAGAAAGGATATACTATATAAAAAAAATAAATAAATAAATAAATAAATAAAAATGCAGCATAAGCGCAAAATAAAACGCAAATATTTACAACGTTGCACAGCGCTTTGCTTTCATTTAAGATACATTTGTCGCAAACACAAAAAATCGCAATACAGCTTAGAGGCAAACGGCTGCGGCGCAAGCCGTACGAACACACAGGATCAGGCGCAGGACGTGTCGGTTTGAAGTAACACGCGCAGGACTTAGGACAGTAGCCAGCGGAAACATTGTTGGTGGAAAGTGCAACTGAGCATTTAATCCTGACGCGAGTGCCATACAAGCGTTTGCTAGTAATATTGTTGTTGCTTTTGTTAGAACAAAGCGCACGAAAGGACTTGCATTATGTCCTAAGAAGCGTGAGTGAAAAGAGGGCAACAGTTGATGTGTGTTTGTGTGTGAGTGTGTTCACGGTTGGCGCCTGAAAGTATGCAACGCATGAATGTCTGCAACTGACTAAGTCGACGTGCAGGCGCGTTTTTATTTGTATGTATCTGTGCGTATGCGTTTTATCTGTGTTGGTATGTATCTGCGTAGATACGAGTATGTATGTTTCAAACAGTCTAAAACTGAAACCTGAGCAAACACGAATTCATTAATTTTCTTTTCCTGTTGCGTTTTATTTTTGCTTTTTTAATACCCTTCAAACATTGTCATGCTAGCTAGAAATAGGGTATTCATAGTTTGTTGTATACTTTGCTTTGTAAAACATTTTTGCTTCAAGAATATCTACTAGAACCAGTAGCTAAATGTTGTAGAATTTTGTAAAAATATATTTTATGAACATTGTCCACGCACTGTTTTATATCAATTTTAAATATACATATATATATATATATATATATATATATATATATATATATATATATATATATATATATATATATATATACCTAGACAACATACGTTGTTAAAGCCACTGCAAAGGAAACTTCACATTGAGCTCTATAGGGAACAAAAAATTATGAAGTACAATAGAATAAGAACTGCCAAGTGAATAAGGCTTGTGACAATTGAGCGGTTGGGTATCCCACCAAAAACTAAAATATCTCTTGTTTTCTTGTCGTTGTTACTTTTGTGCTCCGTGGAATGGAAAGTACGGGACACGTTCCAGTATATTAACAAAACTGCTACTGGATCCGGATTTTCTCTTGACAGTTCTAATTATTAGTTGCAGCTTCATTGTAGCCTTTATAGGCTATTCACACTGAGTACATTTTTGAGGAACGCATGGAATTTTTTGAAGATGTGAAACTGCGATTCACCTGCCAACATCTTACATCTTTCATGACAGCTGCAAACGATTGAGTTGTCAAAAAAAAATTATAAAAAAATGAATTTTGAAAATAAATTGGCCATCATTTCGGCCGTTGCTCAACAACGGAAGCACTTATTGCCACAACTTGTGGCGGCGTTGAACAACAAAGAGCAAATTATAGAGTTAGACGAGGACAACGAACTATTTACATTTGTAGGAACGATGTACATGCCACGAAGCGTTTGGATGTTTGTAAGTGCTAAAGAAATGTTGCAAATATGCGTAACACAAGTAACAATTTAATTTTTTAGAAGCGGTTTGGCACGTTTTGGGAAAAGGACGTCCCCGACAATAACGAGCAGTTTTTTAAAAGAAAGTTTTCGAATGGAGAAGACTACTTTTCTTATGCTTGTACGTCGGCTAGAAGTGTTAAAAAAAAAGAACACAAATTTCCGAAACGCCATTCCATTGGAAAAAAGAATAGCCATAGCACTTTACACCCTCGGTTAGCCTCGGAATACCGAGCAATCGGCAGGTTGTTCGGCGTTGCACCTAATAGTGTCTGCAATATTCTGCATGAGTTTTGCAGGTCACTTATTGCTGAATTTAGTGAGGAGTACATGACACCCAACTACCTCACAGATGAAAAAATGTCATGGGATTTGAATCCATTGGATTTCCACAGTGCCTAAACAATATTACCTATTTAATATTTAATAATTTAATCTGAATTGTTTTAATTAGATGGATGCCACATTGAAATAAAACCATCAGTAACTGATGCAATCGATCATCACAATTATAAAGGCTGCTACTCTGTGGTATTATTTGCGCTAGTGGATTCCCGCTAATATATCATCATGCAAAAATTTGCTTTGTCGAACATTTTTCATTTAATATCAAACTTCAGCTATAGATTCATTTATGCTAACATCGGCTCCCCAGTTCGACGCAATGACTGACTTATATACCAAGAATCTAATCTTAGTAAAATGGTCGTCGCCGTTGCTTGAGGGAAAATCAAGGGAAATATGTGCTGTGCAAGTTCCCGTGGTGTTAATTGGAGACTCTGCCTTTCGGTTTTCAAGGAAGATAATGAAGCCATATCCTTTTTCAACGACGACATCTATAGAGCATCGGTCCTTCTACTATAATTTATCGAAAGCCAGACGAGTCGTAGAAAATGCATTTGGGCATTTAAAGGCAAGATTGCGGCGCATAGGCAAAGGGCTTGATAGCCACCTAAAAAACAACGCAGTCATTATCATGACTTGCTGCATGCTGCATAAAATATTAAATGTCCTCAACAGCGCCATCAACGATAATTGGAACATCGCTGCAAATGACCATAGGGAACAGCCACACCGAAGCAATACTTCGTCAGATTATAACCAACCTGCTGAAGAAATTAGAAATGCTATAGCCCAATTTGTTAATAATAGAAACATACAATGAAAATACATTTAAAGGCATTTATTTTTATTTAATTTATTTTAATTTTATTTTTATTTCTAATTATTTGATCCGCGTAGTAATCCCAGCAATTCTGATTGAAAGGCGGCTGTGCTGGATGCTATCTCCTTTAGTACCTCATGTTGAACTTTTTGGTGCTCCTCTTGAGACTTTTGTTTTTGCTTTTGAATTTCCAGCCTTTCACGAACTAAATTCAAAAGCTCCGTTTGATGTTCCACCTTAGTACGTTTCGCTGGAGGCCCACCAGCGCTTGCATTTTCAGTCATTGTGCTTGTGCTGCAGCTGGATTGCTCCGGGTCTAACTCAATCAATATGGTTATCCATCGTTGTCTGCTCTGTATTGTGGATTCGAAAAGAACCCAAAATTGAGTGCACCTTCTCATAGTGAGGCCATGAAGATGGAGCTCCACTCGGTCCAGTTTTTTTCTTTTCCTGTCTAAAAAATATGCATATAACCGTTTACAAATGAACTTTCCCTCTGCTATTAAATTAATTTTACTTACTTGTATTTTCTAGTCAGGTTGTCGATCTTCGTTCGCACGTCAGACCAACCGCCTGTGAATCCGGAGTCCTTCATGCTGGCCGCCATTTCCATAAAGACGTGCGAGTTCTTGCGAGCACCTCTCAAATCATCAATGTTTTCTTCCCATATATCAATTAACAGATTTTTCATTCCGCTAGTCCGACTTGCAGTGGTTTTTTGGCTCACTAAAAATTCAAATTCAATGAATTGATCATAAAAACAATATTATTATATATTTTTAGCTTACATGTTTCGGACATTTTTCGTGTTTGGTAGACTAATTTTTTGTTTGTATTTGCATTATTAATTTACCGTTTTTCTGTTACCATTCATTTCCGTTCCTCACTTTGTGTCGCTTAGAACTGATCTGACATCTAAAGCAATGCTCATAATCATGATTAGTCAGATGCCGGTCTCCACATTCCCTTAGTTTTTATGAACGATTGGCGTATGTTCGTCATCTCGATCGCTTGGTTGATGTATACTATTCTTTGGTGCTGACTCAACTGTATCGTCTCCAAGTTAGGTTTAGACGACAGCACCACATCGGTTCATCCAGAAATCTTTCGTTCATGGCTTATATTCCGAGTAAATGTTCCCTTCGTTCCGGTGACATTATATTCCGTGCCATTTTCTGACTCCATAGTTCCACTCTTCTTACCAGCTACCTCTTTCCATATTTGTTTGTTCAGACAAGCATAATCTTTTGAGGCTGATTCAACACACTCGTCTGTCAAATCTTGAATTCCAGGTATCTTTTGCCTTATAACTCGGTTGAAGATCGATTCTGTCAAAGCCACTCCAGTAGTGCCGTGTGGTGTTTATTATACATCATGGCAAACATCTCAATTTCATGGATATAATTTCTTAAATTCATTGCTAACGAACTGTCTACCAGTGAGTTAAGTATTCCAAGTCCACAAAATATCTCTCTTATTGCACGTATGATCATCTCTGAGGTAATTGATTTTAGAAACTTGAGTTCTATATATTTAGAATAGTAGTCTATGAGAAGAAGCACGTATTCATTATTCGGCAATGGATCCAGAATATCAGTTGCAACGCATGTGCTTGGCGCAATTGGAAATTAATGTCTATTCATTGGGATTAGGTTTGCAGGTTGTGACAAAAATTAAGCACATTTTTCCGCTACTCTATCAATCATGGGCCACCACAATTTGGATCTTAATCTCCGTTTCGTGGTTGATTCTCCCGGGTGAATTTTATGAGCCAGTTCCAGAACTCACGACTGAAGGATCTTTGGTATAACCAGGCGAATTCCGTCTACTCATGACGAATAGCATAAATCTGTGGTGGCTGGATTTTAGAAGTCATCTCGCGTCGATTATCTCCTCAATGCTCTTCCCTGCCTCATGTTCTGCCTCGTTTCTACCAAAAATAATTATGTCGTCTATATAATTCAAAGCATTTGGACAAGGTGCAGCAGTTTTTTAAGATATTTGAGTTAAACCAATCGCCGAAAACGGATCATCCCTCACCACGACAATGAGAACTCTCACACATCAGTTGACACAAGAGAGTTTGAGTTGAGTTTCTTCGATTTAATATGGTTGCGCGATCTTCTATCCTTCCAGTATTGTTCACAGTATAACTCTAACTACTCGAATGTCCAAACATTTCATTCATTTGCGCTGTTGAAATAAACCTCTTGACGAGGTAAAATTCAAGTGCCAGAATCCACAAAACTTCTTATAACAATTTTGTAACGGAACATTTACATTTTACACTTGCATTGTAGGGATTGACTCTAATAAGTAATACTACGGCTGAATTAAACTTAAAACATAATTGAATTCCTTGAAGTTAAATACTATTTTAACAGAGTATATGTAAAATACAAGTATTTCGTTACAAATTTGATATCGAAAGTTTTGCGAGTTAAATATAGGCTTTCATCACTTGATTTGAGCTAGATAACAAGATGTTATTTTCATTTGATTCAACAAGCGATAAACTTATAGACTGATTGCTATGACCGAAAACAACAATGAAACCCTCTCTTCTCAATCTCCCTTACTCCATAGAAATATATTTTCTAAACTCTATTTTCTAAGGCTCAGGTGAGCTGGGCAGATAAACCCGTATATAAGTATCTGTTCTTCTCTCACAGGTTAAAAATCGCATGGCTGTCTAGACTGGTGTTCAATGTGAACTGTGTACTTAGTTATGCAAGGCATATATGATTATTATATGATTACAGAACTGTCACAAATCAAAAAGGCATTGAATCAATTTTGGAAAGACTTGCAACATCTGCTAGCTAACCATTCAGTTCATTATTAGCTGTTTTATTCAATAAAGACTTCCGGCTATTCTCAGAATTATATCAATCCCAACTCTTCGAACACATACACTTACTACCTACTATAGTGTATAAAAAATTCGTTTTCAACAAAAATAGACAATTTCTTAATATTTTTTTCCGGATGCTTCCTTGTTCGTTAGGCTATTGCTGCTTGTTGCTTTTGTTTATTTCACAAAGAGCCTTTTTGCAACCATAAAATTCTAGGAAAAATGCATCACAAGTATGGCGCTGACATACACGCAGGCAAACATCGACAAAAATAGCAACAACAACAACAACAACGAGAAGAACGAAAGGACCTCAAGCTTAAACAAGCAAGTGTAGCAAAGGAGTCACCGACTACTTGTAGTAGCAAATGTTGATTACTTTTTGTAATTTTTCATGTTTCCAGTAGTACGGAGTAACAGCGGCTGGAGAAAAAGAGAAAATCCTGAACGTTTAAAGCAAATAAGCCACTACACTCAACCCAATTCGTATTCCTGTGCTAAGTTAAGCCTTAGCAATCAATTTTAAGTGCTATTGTCGTACGTTTAAACAGAAGGATATTTCTACTTCTTCGTAATTTTATGCTAGTTTTGCACAATTTCCACGGCTTTTCATTTATATTGAAGTACATACAGTAGTAAGAGTATAAAACGCTGCGCTTTTCAATAATGTGACGCGTAAGAAAAACTTTGCTTCAATTATGAAGAAAAGCAAGTAGAGCGAACACGCACACCCACAGCCACAGCCATACACATACACAAACAAACACTTCAGGTGTGCTGTGCTGTACGTGTGTGTGTCTTTTTTTATGAGGACGAAGCAGCATTTGAGGCGATTTGGGTGGGTCCTTCGCAAAAACTTTGCTCATAAATCACATATAAAAGACATTTTTAGCTGTCGAAGCAGCAAATGCGACATAGACACACATGTGTACACATTTATATACGAGGGGTCTAACTAAAGTCCGCTGAGTGTGTGCACTGCTACGCACCGGAAGTTTTTGTAGTGGTTCTAAATTATCCCGGTGCACTTTTCATATGTGCATAAAATCTCATCCGCTTCAAATAATTACTGAGATATGACGATTTACGTTTTTCTTCTATGTAGGAGGCGTGGCACCGCCCACTTTTCCATTGGATCTTATTTTCCTAATGATCTTCACATATGCACCAAATCTCATCCATCAGCCAGTATATGTTCCTAGTATATGTTCCAAATTTGTGCGCCTTCCTATCGACAGTTATGGTCGAGAGTACATACAAAAATGAAGATATTTACAGTTTGTCCGCAGATACACGTGTTCCGAACTCAGCTCATTAGTCTGATTTCCGAACATTGCAAATTTTTACTACTTACATCTATCGTATCGTATGAATTTCTATATATACAATGTTAAACACGTTCACCTTTCCAAGACAAAAATATTTACAGTTTTTTGTATTTTTAATCTTCATCATTTTTTATCTTCGCTGCATAATAACCATCAATTTCAATACATTTTACGAGCTGACGTTTTTTTTTCCGATGTTCGAACAAATCTTCGAAAACTTTTGGTAATTTACCATGGTCACATTTCTCTTTTCGAGGCTCATACAGTTCCGAAAAATGTCCAGTCTGGAAACTTCGAAAACATTTCAAAACAGTTGATAGCATTTCCTCCAACCTTAAATCATTAATTTTATGTTTTCCTCATCTCCATGCCATTCGGTTTTACTAAAGTACAATCAAAATCCAAATTGTGAAAAGTTCATCATTTTTAGATTTTTCATTAACAAATAAAAATACCAGCAACTCAGCGAACTTTTGTTAGTCCCACCGTATATACATATTTGACATAAGTATTTCTCTTTAAAGCCTGCCGTCTTGTAGAAATTACTTTTATTGTAATGCTAAATTGTTGTACACATACACACACATACACACACACACCCACACACACACACACACACAGGCAGATAGACTCTTTGTCAACTACATAAGTATGAATGTTTAGATACTATATCTAGATAGCTACGTTGACGACGCAAAGTTTTCTAGATAGAACTTCGATAACTATATGCACACATACTTAAATACTATTAACATTTATATAGATAAAAAGTATGGTACTGACTGACTGCATTAATAATAAATACTTAGTTCAAATTTTTAAAGTCCATAAGCTCACTTTTTTCTTAAATGATATATAGCTAAAAACCTTCTCCAGATTGCGAACCAACACAAAAGTAAAAAACACCTTCACATTCGGCAAGAATGTGAAGAAGAGGTCTCTTCTTCGTGAACACAGTATCTACATTCGGAATAGTATTGTATCCCCAAGTGGTCTATTAGCAGTCCTGTTAGTATTCTTAGTTGGTTCCTACCTAGTTGGACCATGGTTTTCGATCTGCTCGGACTGTAACCCCCTAGAAGAAACTTTGCTTGTCTTAGTCCTTGGTTATGTCACATAGTGTCTCTTAAAACTTCTCACTCCATCCGCATACCCTTGACATCGTATGCCATTCTCAGTTAGTGAGCATACCCTTTACATAGTAAGCTGCCTACTACTAAGCTCCATAGAAGGGGAGAAAGTACTCCCCCTTGTGGGCAACTCTTAACTATATGTACCCTGATGCTGGTACTATTCATGCTAGTCTCAGCAGTTCTCGTCCTAAGTAACGAGTGTACCTATGATTCGGTCTACTCTCCTGTCTACTAGTGCGTTACATATTGTCGCGTGACTTGTATTGTCAAACGTTCGCTCAGTGTCCAGAAATGCATATAAGGTGATCTCCTTTCGTTCAAGGGATGTCTTAATTGATCCCGTCAGAGTGTGCAGTGCGGTGTCAGTCGTCTTTCCCGCCCTGTATGCATGTTGGTCTCGGTGTAGTGGTCTCCGATGCAATACTGTTTCTCGAATGTGCTTGTCTACCACTTTCTCCATCATTTTTAACAAAATTTATGTTAAGCTGATAGCTCTGAATGCTTTGAGTAGGGTTACTCTTTTTTGCCCACATTAGAGACAAAGACAACTCTGGCCCTTCTCCAAGCGATTGGAATATAATCAAGTGCCAGGTTGCTGGTCATGATCTTCTACAGTTTGGGAATTATCTTTGTTTCCCCGTTTTGCAGTAGTGCTAGAAATATTCCATCTACTCCCGAAGATTTGAATACTTTGAAAAGTAGATATTGCCCACATAGTTTTTCTTCACTTATCACAAACTAGGCGACTTCTGTGTTTGCCCTATTTTTTCTTACGTGCGACTCCTCTTATTCGAGTAGTTCGCATGTCCCTCCTTGGAAATGTGTTTCCAGGAGTAACTGAATTATGATTTTTTTTTTTTCATTTTCACCGAATTTTCCGATTTTTTCTTTATATGTTCCTGGAAGAGTTTATATATTTTATTTAAAAGCCAATAGAGCTGCCGCTATATCAAATCAAGCTCCCCCTTCTTTTTCTAAAGATTCCAGACTTACTTTCCGCCTTGTGTCATCCCGAGATATTTTGCAGTTATCACTTGGTTATCTTGTTTGCCATTTTCTTCTCTGCTTTCTTTTTTCTTCAATGCATTTGCGTATGCAACTGGGATAAGCGTCTTATTGCAGCCTTCTGACTAGTTCCCGAATGATGGACCATGCTGCATGTTGTATTTGTTGGGTGTATCTTAGGACCACGCTGATCATGCAGATCTTGCGGATAATATATTTGAACGTTGAGATCGGCATCAAGCATCAATACTATGTAATGCAAGAACCAACTTGAAACTCTTCATTCTTTCTCTAAAAGGGATCTGAAGAGTTTCTAGTTAGTTCTAGCATTACATAGTGTTGATGCTGCTAGCTTCAATGTATCGTAATGGAAATATTAGAGAATGGTCCGAATTCATATCTAAACCATTTTTATCGTATATCAACTGTATCTCCTGTAATTTTCCGTAATATAAAGAAGTTCATGACATCTATTTTCTTGTTTTTATCTGTTGGTCAGTATGTAGGAATACCAGTGGACAACAATTCGTAAGCATGAATATCAAACGCGCACTAAAACTTAGATAACATCATTGAAGTTTTTGCGTACAGTGACGCGGGTGTTTGCTAGTATATTTGTATATGTAAGCCATGCATTAAAAGTCATATATAAGCTATGAACAAAGTTACCTTTCTAAAAGCGTGTGAGCAGTAGCAACATGTCGTATGGCAACATACTCTTAGACTTTAGCTTTTCCTATTGAATTGTCTTTCTATACGTTCGATAAGGTAAATCAGCATTTTTGAAGATAACTTTTATTCTGTGAGTTTTTCAAGGATTTGCATGCTTTATTTGTGCAAATTGCTAGAGATAATATGGCTTTTGGCATTCTGATTACGTCAAGGATAAGCATGCTTCTGTAGACTAAAGGCATCAATTTTAACATGAATAGTTGCATACACGCTCCTTTGGTTTTCGATATAAATGATTCATCTAATAAATGCAATAGCTAATTTATGAGAAAGACGTTTATATATTTTGCTAATCTTGAATTATAATTTCGATTAGTTGATTTGAATCTGGAATCGAATATATTGGTTTCATTATAAGTTAAAATTTATTTTATAATTGTTGTTCAGAACTCTGAACTAACAATTCCGGGAGTAGTAGTTTGCATGGAGTAAACAGTCAAATGTCAAAAATACATCAATGAGAGTGTTATGCTGTTGGAAAACAAAGGGAAGAAAACTGTTTTCCAATACTTGAATCTACTCTCCGATTTTCATTCGCAGTGATGTGAACTGTAATTCGATTGAACATTACAGAACTTTCTCCAAAACTACGTTTGGAAAAGTAAAGGGACTCTTTTCGCAGATCTTTTCAATAGAATTGTAAACCATCGAAAACATCAAGATTTTTCATAATTTTATATAGTTGAGCGCTGCAGGTAACGCCAAATTGTGGTTCTTGATACTTTGTTGTGGACAGCTGCGTCGAAGTTAGTACTAGATCTGGCTAAGTTTGACATTTTTCTGAGAGCAAACCGCAGCTTTCGATATCAGTTTTCGTTCAACTGGTTCTAAAACATTATAATTATTGTGGTTCTTCAAACCAATTCGAACTGAACTGATTTTTTGCTTGATGAGTGCCGCCAGCGGGGCAGCTAAAGTACGAAAGAGACGCACGAGACAAACACTGTTGAATAGTAAGTGAATCGCTTAACTGATATGTTTGTTTTGCTTATTTGCCATGGATTTTCACACGGTGTGCACCTTTCTTGTATCGAACAAAGTTCAAAACAACTTACAACTTGTGGAAACATGTCGCTTTCTTTCGCAACACTTTTTCAGCAGTACTAGTGAATCACGTTAGGAACGCTCAACCAATTTATCCATAGATTTTTTAAACTCATCGACTTCATTGACTTTTTTGGTCTTGTGAGGTGGTGCATTATCATGCAATAAAAACAGCTGCTATCCTTTGGAATATTCGGCCCTAGCACGTAGAACTCTCGACCAAGAACGATGTAAAACTAGTAAATAATATTCTCCATTTGCAGTTTAACCTTCTGGAACAAATTCTTTGTCTTGATTTTTGACTTCTGAAAGCGGAATTTTTTAGGGTTTGGCTCGTCTTTTAACTATCATTCTGCATATTGTCGCTTAGTTTCAGGTACATATTTAAAACACTATGTTTCATCAACAGCTAGGATCGAATCAAGAAATCTGAATCTTTTTCAGCTGTTAAAATGATGTCTTTACAATGCTCTACAAGAGCGATATTTTGATCATCATTTAACTGATGTGGAACACACCTTTCTTTTACCTTCTTCATTTAATATTTTGTAGATTGTACAGTAAGATAAATTTAATTCTTCTGTCAGCATTCTCACAGTAAAATTTGCGTCGATAGAGATTATTTCACTTACTGCTTCCACTAACTCAGTACGATTAGATGCTTCGGGTCATCCAGGTCTTGGATCATCATTTAAATCATCACGACCTTTTTTAAATCGTATAAACGACGTGTAAAATTGATTCATTTTGTAACCAGTCAAACGATTAGCATGAACTAAGCTGCTTTCACGCTGCAACGTATTCTTTGATTTAAATCAAAAGTTTGGTTATTGGTTATTAGATCTACCTTGTATGTTATATGACATGCCCGTCTGTTCGTCTAGTTATTCGGGAGGAGTTATTATTCGTTGAGTTATTATGAGATTGAGCCTTCAAAGTTAGAAACTTCTTAGAAACTTATTATTATTGACTGAAATAATGTGTCTAAATGTACCAGCCCCACTATAAGGTGTAACGTCTAACAAATTTGCAACACATTTTGTATATTTTTTATGAGTAAGAAATAATTATCGTACTAAATTAAGCTAGAATTGCCACAAATAAAATACCCTTTATAGGTCCAGCTCGTCCACTATAGAATATAGACTCTATATAAGCATTAAGAACGTACTCGACTGAAGCGCTTTTGCTTGTTTATGTAATGCAAGAACCAAATTGTTGTATACAGGATATAGATTTCTCATTATAAAAGTAAAATTTTAGAATATTTACAACTTTTTATACTATTGTATTTGTATTTATAAACATACATACTCAAGCTAACTGACTCAGCTAAAGCTACTCTTATCATATCCGCAACCAATGCCATTTCCAATACAAACCACTTAAAATGGCACACGGAAAAGAAAATCATGCACACTTAGCATACTTCATGGCGCCAGGACAACAAAGAAACGAATAGAAAATCGAAAAAAAAATATATATATATATAAATATATATAGATAATCTAAGCAATAAAATAAAGTGTTGGTTCTGCTTAGTCACACATTTTCATTTGCTCAGAATGTTGCAGCATGGTTTGAGGCAAGAATGAACTTAAAAATGCGCTACGAATGTACCAAGTATAGATATGTAGGTAGAAAAGTTTAATAAAACCGAAGTTCAAATACGCTACATATTAGACTTTCAAGATCAACAGAAAAATTTCGACCGCCTTCCCCTACATGCCGTAGCAACTGAGATTCTATTGCATTCGGGCACCTTAAAAAAACCGAGCCTTCCTTTAGCGCCGCTCTTAATTGGCCTGGCCCAAGGATATGAAGGCTTACATTGTTAGAACGTTTGCTTCAGTGTGTGTCAAACTTTTAAGCAGATTGTTAATGCCTTACTAATGGTAAGGTATTACTATGTAAACAGAGTAAAAAAATAAAAATAAATAAGAAAAAAGTGCAATATATATATGAAAATGAAAAATATAGCGCAGCTATAATAAATAAAAAAATGAACCGCAGAAAAAAGCTAAAGGTGCAATGCGTAATGTATTCGAATTCGCAAGGAGTAGTCTATGCGAGCATATATAGAAGAAGTCATGTACTTTGGTGTCTAGCAAGTTGGCAGGCTTGCAGCAGGTTCGGTAAAAATAATGCGGCCAGAACATGTAAATAAAAAATACACACACACACACACACATAGATACTCAAATGCACAGATACATTTATACGCACTCACGTGTCGTACTTACTTATAACTGCGGGCCCATTCACACAGCTACAGATACATATAGTGACATTCACAGATACACGAAACAGACACGTAAAAATATATTTCTGAATACGGAAGGACAAAACGAAAAATAAATATAATACAAGTAAGCAAGGCAGCAGGCTTGCAGTAGGCGAACAAAAAAATGGGGCGTGGAACAAAAAGTTTGGAACGCGTGAACTGAAGAAAGCATGAAAGCAGTGCAATGAAGGCTGGCATCCTGTATGTATGGTTGGTTTGCTTGGTTGGTTGGTTTAGCTGGCAGGCAGGCAACTGCTGTATTTCATGAATTTAATATGAATTTATGGAGACAGCAAGAAAATTAAAAGCAAACCGGCAAAAGTACTGTACAACAACAAAAAGAACAATAACTATATACAATATGATGAAGAAAAAGAAATAAAAACAGAAAAGGAAGAAGAAGAAGAAGAAGAGCAACCACAACAGAAGAAGTACCAGAAGCACCAGCAGCATCAGGAGCATCAGGAGCAGCAGCCCAGGTTGCACAAAAAGACAAATACACACACGTACACCTGTTTCAAGAACTATAATGACGAGGGTGTTGAGAATAATTGTTAGCCTTAAAGTAAAACAACTTTTTATAATGAACCTCCAAAAGCTGTGGACACCATATTACACACACTTATGTACTAGAGCATAAACTTCTTGCGAAATTTTTAATGTGCTCTGCGATTTTAATACGGAGCGTTCAGGCCCATCGAAAAATTTTAAGTTGAAGAATTGGAGGAATTGCTTGACGAGAATTCATGTCAAACTCTAGATGAACTAATTTAACATCGTTTACATACACTTGGTATGTTGCAAAAGCAAATAAACGTTAAATTGGGAAGTCCTTCCAACCACCGTATTCTCCAAACCATGCTTCGTCTGATTACCACCTAGTCCGATCGATGACTCATGGCCTGGCTGATTATCAACTCCAAAATTATGACGAATACAAAAATTGAGTTGATTTATGGATAGCATCTCAATAAGAATCATTCAATTGACGTGAAATACATACACTACGCGAAAGATTTGATAAGGTTGTGGTTAGCGATGGACAATGGAGTTCGTAGTTATATATGAACAGTAATTTCCATTTATGGTAAAAACGCACACTAAGGCGATGTTTTGAGAAATTTCCTCCGTAAGAGGCTCAAAGGTTCTATTTTTATTTTAAATGCATTGAGAAACAGGTTGAAAGTTTATGTGGGTACATTTTTCTATCATACGATCGTCTTGGAATATTTTACTAATAAAAGAGGACTCTAGAGTGAAAGATTATCATCTATACATAAATAAGAATGCTTATCCTGACCATTAATGCAACAGCAGTTTCCTTTTATGGTAAAAATGTACACTGAGGGTGATATATACAATTTGAGGGATATATATAATTTTTAATCTGATAGTCTTCAAACTCGGTTAGTTACTCTACACAGCAAATAATAAAACTCGTATTTCACCTATTTTGGCAAGAACCACTAGAAGTGAAGTACGAGGGTGAAAATTACTGGAGCACTTTTTCTTTAATTCGACCGTCTTCATACTCAATTTATGTATGGACAACGAGCAACGCCGAGTACTATTTTGTACACAATGTTAAAAAAGTTCAGTATCATTAGATAAACAACATTTTGACTCCTTATATAAAAAAAGATAACTCAGATGTAAATTAAATAAAATAAATAAAAATGTTGAAATGTTTTGAACATACTATAAACTTATCTTTTTCCCTAATGAAACTGTGAAAACCATGTAGAGGAAATGTGTTTACTTCGCACATTTGGAAAACATCACTACCTAGCATGAGCATTCGAGTACTCAAGGTGACTGAAAAGGTGTACTATAAAGTTATCCTGTTCATATCAAAAATCCATTGATGAGTCCCGCAATATATTTCAAAGATCTTTGTTATGCAAACAAATAAATTATAATCCTCTCTAATTAAAAACATTTGCACCATTTCGGTGGACTCTCAAAGTTATTTCAAATGTTAGTTATACAATCCAAAATTCTAAGTAGCTTCGTGCCTTTATGATTTTAATGGTGAACTCGCTTTCCATTTGAATTTGGTTGATCTCAGATTTTCAATTCACTTTTTGGTCAAAGCCAAAGTATACAGAAGTCCAGAGAATAGAAAAAGATGGAGCATCACAGTCAAACTTGCTCCACAAATTTCTATAATTTCACCGCTTGGGTAGTATTGAAAAAGGATTATTCAGTTTGGAGAAGATCTCCATTTTAACTACAGTTAACAGAACACCTGTTGTGGAGTAAGTTTTGTTCACATAGTTCCTGCTGAAGTTTTTAAAAATCTATACAAAAAAAACTTACGAGTTGACTTAAAATCTTGCTTTGGTCACTTCATACTTTCCGTGGAGCAAACTTCGATACAAGTGACCCTTAAAACTTATCCGTACACTCTCGCACAATCACGCGACCGCCTACAGTGTTTATGCAAGTGCTCTTGGGTAACAAGGACATTAAAAGCAGTTATTGCCAATTTCAGTTATTATGCAGGCACACATACACAGGAGGCATAACGAGCACACACCTACACACCTACACACACACACAGACACACACTCAAATGGAGTTGGCAATGAGTTGGCAAACGAATTACATATGTGTCCGTCCGTCTGTCTGTATGTCTATCTGTCTTTGTGTATTGTAAAAGGATAAATTAAAATCGCACACAATAAAAATTCATTAATATTATAAAAAAGCAGTAAGCAGCAGGTCAGTTCAAACTGGCTGGCGCTGCCGCATTCGTAATATGTCCTTGCTGCAAAGAAATTTCCTTAAACAAGTACTAAAAACAAAAATGAACGGAATGATAAAGAGTGTACAGATAAGCGAAAAACAACCAAATAAATTAAACAAAAAACGTTTGCAAATTAAAAATTCCAAGCATAATGTGCATATTTATACGTAATACTTTCGTTATAAATCATGCGAGTAGCATTCATTACAGCAAGATTGAAAGAAGCGCTAACGAAATATACGAGAAAAAAAAAGTTATTTTTATACACTTCAGTGAGGAAATGGTACAGATGCGACTTTGTATATTTTCATCATCTATGTATAGGTATAATTTCACCATGCTGTGGTGAACTATACAAGTAGTATTCTCGTGTTCACTTGTTCGCAACATAGTATACCATTTTGATTTGGTGAACTCTTTTTGTTTATGTTGAAAACTAATATTACCGTAAATTAGCTATACTGGCTGATTACAGTATTGGTATTTACCTTTCGAATAAGTTTCTGGATCTATAATAACGTTATTGAAGTTGATCTGTATAAAAACGATTCAAAGTTTTATCTTGATATTTAGGTAGATACACTTTGATGCACATATTTCTTATACAAACTGTCAAAAAATATTCATTGTTGGTCCAGATGAAATATAACCGCTTCTTATTAGTCAAGCTAGGAACTTTAAATATTTTCAATGGATATTTCAGGTTTTTAGATTACTTCAAAAAAACTAGAAACATATGAACCTTGAAGAAATTTAAATTTTTAAAGGTGATTTTTCCATTTACATTAAGATACCCTATATGGGTTCAGATCTGTTCTCTATAACATATAGCTCCCATATAAACCAATGGTTCATTGTACATAGATCCATGGTGTTCCGTTAACTCCACTATAAAGGGCAGCTCCCACACAATGTATCAATCCCATTTACATACACATATATTAGAAACCTTTTTTTAATATTTGTGCCTGGATGGTATCTTCCCAGCTCAGCTTCAATTAGTCTAACTTCCTTTCTATTAAAAACTTTAGAGAGACTCTTAGATGCTCATATAAAAAGCACAGTTAAGTCCTCGCTTCTTTCCAGCGCTCAACATGCGTACAATAAAGGTAAATCAACGGAAACAGCCTTGCATTTCCTGGTACACAATATCGAGAAATCAATAGAGCAAAAGGAATTTGCCCTTGCTGCATTCTTAGATATAGAGGGTGCCTTTAATAACGTTCTCCCAGTTGCTGTCATGAAGGCTCTGACGGATGTTGGGGTCGATGCGTCTCTGGTGGTTCTTATTCACAAAATGCTAACCAGCAGAGCTGTGAATTCGCAACTAGGAGGGGCATCGGTCAGAAGATTTGTCATTAGAGGAACCCCAGGGGGGGGGGGGGCGTACCCTCTCCGCTTCTGTGGGTGATAGTGGTGAACCAGCTGCTAAAACTCATGGAAGTGGCTGGCTACAATGTAATAGCGTATGCGGATGACGAAGTGATGTTAATTAGAGGAAAATTCCTACAAACACTATGTAACCTAATGGAATGCGCACTTGTGGTACTCTCGAAATGGACTTCTGGCTGTGGCCTGGGTGTGAACCCTACACAAACACATAATTAGTGCTCTTCTCAAGGAAATACAAGATTCTGACAATAACCTTACCCAGACTTAATAGCATTAGTCTCAATATTAGCGAGTGCGCTAAATATCTAGGAGTGATCCAGGACAGTAAGCTCAATTGGAATAAAAATCCTGTAGAGCGGACAAAGAAGGCAAACAAAGCACTCTTTGCGTGCAAAAAACTATTGGAAGAATAGCTAGAATAGTTTTTTCTCCATCTATCGTCCACTGGCAATATACGGCAGTAGTTAGGTGACCGTGTATGGTGGCCGGCACTAGAAAGGGCTTCTACGCTTAAACAAATGCATAAGGTGCAAAGAAGTGCAGAACTGTGTATAAGTGGAGCTTTACGTACCACACCGACGCAAGCACTAAACGTAATGCTTCACTTGATCCCACTGTATCTCATTGCGAGAGAGAGAGAGAGAGAGAGAGAGAGATAGAGAGAGAGCAATAGTTACAGCCTTTAGACTGAAGTAATCTTCAGCCTGGCATAGCAGCTAATTCGGACACTCGATGATACTACAATTACAAGGAAATATACCATCAAATATGGATTACCGCATGCCAAACACTAGTTTTGGTATGAAGTATGACGTTATAATACCCACCAGACAGCAATGGGACAACCCTCCGCATTATAGGGAAAATGCTATCAATATCTTTGCGGACGGCTCTAAGCTAGGTGGTGGGGTAGGAGGAGGTGTATTTTCACCAGATCTGGGGATTAGAGAATCCTTTAGGCTTCCCGAACTTTGTAGCACTTATCAGGCGGAGATGCTAGCTATTCAGGAAGCTACGCTATACCCATACACACAGGAGAATGTGTTTATATTCTCGGACAGTCAAGCTACCCTGAAAGCAGTGAATTCCTTCAGCTCCAATACCAAAACCACAACGGAGTGCCGTAAATCTCTTAACGAGATTGCCAAGCACTATGTTATACAACTCATTTGGGTGCCTGGTCACCAAAATATAGACGGAAATTGCGAAGAGAACAAACTGGCCTGAGAAGGTACCACTGCTGATATTCTTCCAGGGAAGGAGACAGTAGGTATACCCATGGCTACATTTCAACTACATATCTCAACAGAGATAATAGGTATAGCAACCAATAGATGGTGCAACCTTAATACGTGTATAATCTCAAGACTCACTTGGCCAAAATATAACTTCAAAAGAACAATAACACTACTCCACAGGTCACTGCATAATAGGGAGACATGCCACAAGGCTAGGGGTAAACTACCGGGACTTCTGCAGAAGCTGTGGAAATGCCGAGGAGGAGGGGACGGTCGAGCATTTGCTATGTCCGGACCACAATAGGAAGAGATTGTCGTTACTAGGGCGCACCTTCCTGGATAACCTAACGGAAATTTCGGAAAAAGAGATCAAACAGATTTCGACGTTCTTGACACTGACAAAGTGGTGCTCAGAGTAGCTGCGGTAGAAATAGGAAAGATATATGGTATCACAATGGGCCTACGCTGGCCAAAGTGACAATGTGGGGTTCACCCATGTTGGCCATCCTAACCTAACCTAACCTAACCTACTATCCAGTGAACATGTGGGAGAGTCTCTACTCTAGCAACTCGCAGATACTTTTTGTAGATATATTTGTCAAAAATTTGTAGAAAATCAAGCAGAGAAACTATGAGCTAAACATAATTGATGGTGGGTATAACGTGATTTCAGCATATATACGCGATTTCTTAGAATTTTATATCCATTTTTTAGGAATTGTTTTGAATTAATGAAGATCGTATTACTTGTATTGTAATGCTATAGCATTAAAAGCCTACACAGTGAAAAGTTTTAAACATTCTGATTTACCACACTTTACATTTTCCATTATCATTATTGTTGCTAATTAATTGCAACGCTTAACATTTTCAGGTAAAACTGGTTTTGTTTCGCTAATAAATTACCACAAAGCTATATCAAAGCCACAAATAAACCACAAAAAAAGACCGAAGTGCTTTAAAAATACATTTAAGGTTTAGGATATTTTTTTTTTTGTATATAGGCAAAGTATTCTACCTCCAAGTATCCCTTTACATACTTATTTTTTTTTTGTGCTTTTTCTACATACTCCCCTCAGTCCAGGCATTCTTCATGAAATGTTGGAATGAATTTTATGACATGAATGCATGTTCCAAATACATTTACGACGCGCATTTCGATTTATCTCATTTTATAACTCTCTTAGCCACCTGCGACACTCAAAAACTTGGTACAGCCATCACTCCTACTCAACTACACCCACAAACGCAAACACACAGACTCATATGAGGTACACCCAATGCTTGTTTCGACCCATTTTAATACATGGAAAACGTTCCATTCATTTGCTCGTTCGTTTGTGTTCTTGCATGCTTCCTTCTTCTCATTCTCACATTTGTGCTCTAAATTAAATAAAAACTCATTTAACGAAAAGACAGAGACAGATACAGATACAAAGATAGAGATAGACACACACATACGGACAGACAGACGTTACAACGTATGAACGAGCAACTTTATATATTACCAACATTATATGAACATTACAGCCGGGGTAAATGCTTTTACACCTGTTTAAAGCATTTGCATACACTCAACGCACATGTACAACGCATAATCTCACACAGATACACGTACGCACACATACACGCACAAATTACGTACACTAACAGATGTGTAAACAGTTAGGGAGAGAGAAAAAAAAACAGTTATACAGTGAGATAGACCGTGTGGAAGATACACTAACAAAATTATTTTTATAGGTATAGTACATTCCATGGTAAGATAGACGACATACTGCACTGGTTCTATCAACTCGCATTTCTTAATCTAATTTTTATTGGAACTAGCGACTAGTACAAAAATAGTTAAGTAAAGTTTAGTTAATTCAACTGGAAGGTAAGATTTGAAGTGCTGATTAAAACACTGAACAGAAGGTGTTGTTCTCTTCTAGTTTAACATTGTGGTTCACATATCATGGAGGATACTCCATGATAGCTTATCAAAGTACCACAATTCTAAATTGAACTCTTGTAGTTCTTATTAATTGCGCCGTGAGTGCATTAAGTTTTACTGATGATTTTTTCATGCCTGTTCTACATTCAAAAAACTGGCAATGCAATCTTACATATTTTAGGAGCACGTTTCAATTGTATATATTATTCTATGTAGTTCGTCTAGGGTTATATCAGTACGATGTCTAGTTCTGTATTATTGCTCTTGACTTAAACTTAAATAAATCGTTGAATGATCAAAGCTTAAGTCAGATTCATCATTTATATGTGCATTGTTATTAAGATTTAGTGTAGCATTAAAAAGTAAATTGAATCCGGTAATTGCATGTATACTATTGACCAATGCTCTTTGTCCTCTATATGTACAATTTCCTGTCTCTAGAGTTACTCAATCTGTATACTTAAGTTACTATAAACTTTTGATGATTGAAACTTCGGTTTTGCATTCTGGATACCACCTTATATATCACATAGTGAAGCCGAAAAACCAAATTTCAAATCAAGTAGAAATTGAGAGAGTTTCGTGAAAAACATTTTATAAATCATTAAAAAACTTTTCAACAAACTGCTGTGATATCCAAGAACTAAACAACTAACTCAGCTTGTTCCTAACTTCGCTTCTGAAGTGGCTTTTAATCTGTCTTGATTAAATCTTTCTTCTGCTGAGTGCGAATCTTTTGTCCAATCTTGAGGAAACAGAATAGCGGTTATATAACAATATAACAATATAACAATATAGCCTTTATTCATAGTTTGAAATGGTATTATCAGTTTGTCTGAAAGTTTGTAATGCAATAAATGAGGCATCGTAGACCACATAAAGTGTATATATTTTTAATCAGCTCGACGGGACGAGTCGCTCTAGCTTTATTCGTCTGTCAGTCCGTGTGGATGTTGTTGCTCATTTTTTGGGTACCAATTTTTATGGTACCCAGTTGTAAATTGGCACCTAGACTTCTTTTTATTACAGTCAAATAGAGTATTAATATTGACCCACCACACACACTTTTTGAGGTAGCCCTATACAAACTCCCGTCCATTATTGAGTGTTTGTATAAAAAAATTTTAATATTGTAGTCAATATCAATATGGGGTAGCTTCTAATGGACGAAAACTTCACATATACAACAAAGGGTGTGACACCCCACTTTTTGGGGTAACAATCATACAAACCTTGTGTTTTTGTACGAAAAACTTCTATATTTAAATCAATATTAGTTTGAAATTAGATATGGCGACTTTTTATTAACAGCCGCTTCGTATACATATACTAATAACACAAATACTAAAGGGCGTGTATCGCCCTTGAAAATTTCGTGTGAATGGTATTAGAGCTTCGGTTGAACCGAAGTTATTGGTTTTTCTTATTTTACCATGTGATAGACTCTGATGTCCAGTATCGAGTTTTTAAATCATTAAATGTATTCAAAATGTTGTTGTAACGTCAAATCCTATGAAAATTTAAAAAAAAAAACAGCAACAACAAAATTTATTGTGATACAATAGCGAGTTCTGGGAGACTCCATTGAAATAAAAGAAATAAAGTGTTACATGAGTTAAACTTTCTCCGCATTTGCTAGTTTTACAATTTACTGAGTAGTTTTTACTTTTGTAGTTTATTGAGTTCAGAGTAGTCCCGGAATTACCGACCAATCGTCGGAAATCGTATGTAGTTTACAAACGGGTGTTTTTATGAGACTTACGACCTATAATTAGACTACATTCAACTTTTAAACAAACTAATTTTTATCATATTACGTACAGCATCAAATATGAATAAACTGCTGTTGTTATTTGATCATTGCTCTGAAATTCACCACACGAATTGAAAACAGTGACTTATGTTCTGCTTTATCAGGAATAATGGAATGGAAGGAATAATGGTACAAAAATTTCGGGAACAAAAAGCTATTGTACAAATTTTTTTTTTATTTTGTCGTATATAGTAAATATTAGAATCTTGCCTGGCATGTAAAGAGTTCCTATTTACACAGAACTTATCAAACGCGAACTTTCAGACTTTAAAAATGGTCTTCTAAGCTATAGTTTATTAAAAACATTTACTCTGTATTTTGATGCCGTTTATAATGTTTCTTTTAAACAAATTAACATTTAATTGTATAATTTCATAAGCTTTAATATTAGTCAACTCTTCAAAAGATATTTCATTTTATGGGTACCTACTAGAGCCTTGCTCAAATGTACTCGTTTCATAAATCGAATGCATTCGAGAAAGGAAAAAAAATATATGTATCTCTCTTGCACGCAGTAAGCCTCTACTTCGGTATGAGGCAAATATAAGAAAGTCTTAAGAAAGACATTCTTTCTACACTTTCCAATGATTCGTGGAAGGCTCTAGTCCTCCCCTAGGAAACAAAAAAAAAAGATTTGTTTGAATTTATTTTCCACATACTCTAAAAAGTTCAGGTAAACTATTTGTTCTGTGAATCTTGTTGTAAATGAAAATATTTTAATATTTATATTTTATACTAGTTCTGCCCTTCTCCTTGCCTCTTCTTTCCATGCCACTCCTTCCCCCTGTCCCTCTGTCCCCCTGTCCCACCTTCCCACTGCCCCACATTCCCCATGCCCCTTTACTCTAGCTCCAATTCTCCTATCCCTCTTCTCCTGTCCCTTCCAACCCTTCTACAAACACCCGTTACGCTGCCCCCATTCCTATGCGCCCTTCCGCTACCACTCCTTACTTTACCACCTTTTTCCCTGCCCCTTCGATCCTATTCACATGTGTACAACATTTCATCCCTCTATCTTAAATGGTACCCAGCGCGTTGCTACCATTCCCACTGCCATTACCCCTCCTTCCCTATAATCCCATACAATACCTTCCATTTCACTACCCCTATTCCCCCTGTCCCTCTTCCCCTTCTTCCCCTTCTTCCCCTTCTAACCATTTCCCAACACTCACCTTTTCCTTCCCCCTTTCCCCATTCTCCTACCTCTTCTTCCTTTTTAAAAGTAACCCGTCGCGTTGCTGCCCTTTCCCCTACCTCTCCTTCCCCTACCCCTACCCCTACCCCTACCACCACGCCCCATACCACTTATTCCCCTCCCCCTGCACCCTACCTTCCTTCCTTTCACTCCAGCTTCTCCCTGCCCCCTTTCCCATGCCCTCCACAACCCAAATAACTCGTGGAGGGTAATGATCTCTGATTTGTTGATTTCGTCTCCGCCCCGAATAGCAGAACAACTATCCATAACAACCATCTTTGATGCGGGTTATATATCGTGCTAAACTTTGAGTGCAATCGGTGCAGAATATTTTGAGTTTTTGACGCATATACAAACCAACATAACATTTCTATATATATAGATTTAAATTTTATATTTTATTTTAACAATATCTTTACTCAAGTTTATCAACCTACTAATTGTTATTCACTATTTTGCTTCAACTTAATTTACAGTTCGCATCTAAACTGTAATGGAATACAACATTGCTATTAACCATACCAAAATCCACACACACACACAACTACTCATACAAATACTTACATGTGTTGATAACAACAACAACAACAACAACAACAATAATAGCAACAACAACAAACATAGTACATACAACAAAAATAAAAACCTACACGACAAATGAGATAATTAACATACTCGAATGGGGCTCGTAAAGGATTTTTTAGTACAATTCTTTTATGGATCAGTATACCCTTCTCTGCCGTCTGGTCTGTCAACCTAACAAAGTACAAAGTGAGTTTTTGAGTGACTTTTAAGAGCCCCAAACCACCCACTTTCTTAGTAATTTTGCTCCTTGTTTTGTTGAACTCACTTCTCACTCACAATCATTACATATGTTCCATGTATGTTGCCATAAGAATTTCATATAGAGATACGAATATATTAAAAAAAAGAAAATTACAAAAAAAAAGATAACAGACGTCAGTCGTCTTGTGTGTAGATACATAGTATTATTAAAAAAGTTATAAATATTGCATAAAAACATATTTTAGCATAACATAAATTTCAAATTAGAAAAATTTGTGACCTGCTTCCTGACACAAAGTCTCAAAGTAAAAACTCTTTGAATTATGTGTTAGCGCTAAATACGTTGATAATTAAATAATAAATTCCCTAATGGTATTTATGTAAATTATTGCCGTCGATTAAATGTCATCTTCACCAACGCCAACGCCAACGCCAACGTGAAGGCGAACGCGAACGTTTATAAAAGCTTCTGCATTGTTGCGGGTGAATTTAGGTTGGTGGGGTGCAGTAAAAATAGTGTCGACTTTGAGCTTGATGCCAAAAGCTGTAAAGACACTGTACGCTCGACACCATTTAAAAGTGAAAATATTTACACTTGAGAAAACTTTGGCTTGGCAGTCGTCGTCAGTAGGTGGGGAAGATAATTTAAGCTTAAAGAAGGTAGGCACAGTGTGTTAAATGGTGTACGTACATTAATTATTAAAAATTATTTTAATAATAGCTACCATTTCATGAAAACTTCAGAACAAATCAAATGTATAACGGAGAAATATCTTGTGTCTTATTATTGTAATATTTTGATTAGAGCGTGACGTTTGTTTCCTTGTTGGTTGTTTGTTTTTTCTCGCCCTTGTTCATTTTTTAACTGTTGCCTATCTGCACTTTTCATAGTTACGCCATAACAATTGTATGCGCACAAAACACAGAAAAAGAGTGCGAGAGTGTGAATTCATGTACGTGAGCTTATACGTGTGTTTTTTAATCACTGCTTTAGTAACATTTTCAAAACGCTTTTCACGCATTGTATGTAACTGATTTTCAATTTTCATTGATTTTCGCATAGTTAGCAGTAAAATAACATTCTAGTCGTGTATCAATTATATATATTGACCTAAACGTATAGTCGGAGAAGGGAAAGAAAGAGCGTTCACAAATTTTCAACCCACAGCTGTATTCTCACACATCATTAACTGTGTTCAGTCTTCTGTTCAAAAGCAAAATAATTTTTAAATTTTTCCACAGGAAAGTGTACTGAGAAAACTGTACAGACGGCAATTCTGTTTTACTGTGGCAGAGGAGACCGCTAACAATGCTCATTAAAACCAATTGTAAATTATAAGCAGTTCTTATTTTCTAAATTAACTTTCGAAGTCCTTCTCATTCTCTATCCCTCCGCGGGCTTTCGCTATTTTTTTCTATCCTTTCTTTTCTCGATACATTCAGCTGTTTTCTGCGTTCAGCTCCATCAAATGAATGCAATAATATGCTCAAATTGCATCTATAGCTACAAAGTCTATATTAATATTATGTTTCTATTGTGTCCAAAGATTTTCTATTGTATTCGTTTTTTAACAAACACTTATTATGTATGCCCAGACTTTAGAACTTAATTTTTAACCACTTCTACTGATCAGATTGAGCTGAAATTAGATATGCATTAAATCCAATGACAATACAATATTTTACAGCTTTTGATACTCAAATCTAAACGGCGTATTGCCAAAATGAAAATAAGCAATTTAATATCTAAATTTTCATAAGTAATCATACGTGCCAGACCCAAAAGCAGCCGACCTGACGTCGGCTGGAACTTGTAGTTTTTAAACAAGTTTTCTTTCTTTCAATCTGGGCATGAAAAGCAGACAGATGCACAGAAATCAGAAGGTTATCGCGGCGACCCGACCAGAGAAACCCACTGGTTCAATTACTTTTTGGTCTCTGATGTGGATTCATGTTTCATCCACAGCCATAAAACGTCACAAAAACTTGACCATATTGAGGTTAACCAACGCCAAACTTCACATCGAATTGTCACACAATGTCGTTATGTCGGGTACTTTCGGTTATACCCTTGCACTTCAAGCAAGTGCCTATCCACCAATCACCATTTGATGCATAGACGAAACTGGTTTCTCGACAGTTCCATAAAAAAAAAATAGCAAGCTTATCGCCTTCAATGGGTGAAGTCAGGTTTGTCAAATTTCGTCGCAGGAAAGAGGAACAATGGTGACCATGGCTCTTGTAGTCAATGCTGTAGGTATTTCGATCCGACTAATGTTATTGTTCTCTTGGAAGAATGTGCAACGAAAATTGATGCAAATGTTCATCTTGGAATCATAGGTTTTGTCAATTTGTCCGAATGCAGCAGCAGTAGTATTTAACGTGAATGAAAAACTTCATCGGACACCCGTTCCATCTATCTGTGGCGACAGTTCTATCATTTCCTCCTCATTGTAGTCACGGATTGCAGTCATTACATATGTCTGTTAATGGTCCTCTGAGGCTAATTATGCAAGTCTTATATGTGCTCGAAATTTGCCATAAATCGACTCTATGCTTGCTCTTCTGCTTCGTTAAACCACTATCAACGGTGTTCAATCGTCATTTTGACCGAAATTGGTCCAATTTTTCAGGTACACCAAAATATCTAATCTATTGTGCATGTTTCTTCAAAACGAATGATGCAAACTGTAGTCCATGAATCTAGATTTCCACAGATATATCAAACTTCTTGATAATTTCATCTAGTAGTCTAAAAAAAACCAAACAAAAAATATGGCTCAATTCACACGACTCTCAACCATTCTATCGGATTTTACTACTTTATGTACAAAAACAAAATACGGACAATACGTCGTTCAAAACGTCGTTCAAACACAAGCCTAACTTCAGAACTCCAGCAGAGAATACAAAAGCAAAACTCTGCAAAAACAATTTCACCTTTGATTTTCATTCATGCTACAGTATGAGACATTATGATACACTTTATGTTCATGCAGTAATATAACGTGTACGAGTAAATGCGATAGCAAACAATAAACTGCTGATGGGGACTTTGGCAAACAGTACTGTTCAGTTTGCCTTTTTAGCTGTTGTTCAAGCGTGAACATGAGACGTCCCAGCGATAAGACCATTCGCGGACAAATGATAAGTAGCTCTATGCGTGGGAACAAACACCGGCTATATGTACTTGTGTATGTTTATTTATGATCGCCATCTGGTACACATTTATTTAGGATCGCCATCTGCTACACATTTAAGTTTACTTTATTACACATAGTTTAAGATAACGCTGCAGTCCTACAAACTCAGCGATAGTTTATAAATAGTTTAAGATATGTCTGCAGTCCTACAAACTCAGCGATAGTTAAGGGTTGATAATTAATGAATAAAAGGAGTCGCTCCCTTGAGCGGAGTGGTAGTACAAACAAGATCGCCAGCGCGTTAAGTTCTTTGGAATTCGAATAACGTTGACAAGTACTTTACAAGTGTATATCACTAAAGAGATAGTGTATACAGCTGTTGATATTTTTAATCATGTAGTACATTAAAATTTAGCCTGATTTTGAAAAAAAAATTTCTTGAGTTGTTTCATTTTCGACAATGAATTTACATATGTAAAGTGCACTAGGTAAAAAAAAGATCCACTTGAAAATTGGAGAGGGACACACCACCACAAAATAGAGAAACGAAAGGGAGCTTAGCTGCGTATTCCGAGAACGCTAGATAAATAAGATTTTGTAAATTTGTAAAGGGAAAAACAAGACTAACTGGAAAAATAGATTAAACCATGCCTACATATAATAGAAGAACAAGAGGGAGCGTAGCAACGCACGCCGGGTATCGCCAGTTCATAATAATTTTAGACTAAAAAAACATATAAATTCGAGCATAGTTTTTGGAACGCACTGTATAGGGTGCTTGCGAATTGTATGGTTCGCATTGAATGGCGGTTACTTAAATGTAACCACTGCCAAAAACGTAAGCGATTAAAGATGAAGATGATGATGGCAATGATGACGATGAGTAACCATTGCCAGCTGTGCTATTGTTCTTGTTGTTGTTGTTGTTGTTGTTGTTGGTAGTGGTGGTGGCATGCCACAAAGCATCAGTGGAAAACGGCAGCGGAAAACTTTAAAATGAAATTTCATGTTGCGCATACGCCGCGTGCGCTTGCAACTTCATTTTCTATTCTTTTCTTTCACTTTACTTTTGCTATTGCTTTTCCTTGTACTGCAGCCATTGCAGTACTCGTATCAGGCCTTGGGATCATTTTGCGGAAACGGAAGATGCTTATAATAAAGCGGTAAAACTTTTCTCAGAAAGCAGCGGAAAAGCACGAAAGACTGTTTCAACTGTTTTAACTGCATAAAAGTTTGCCTACTCCTTACATCGCTCTCTGTCTTCCCCACTGTTTATAGTACACAAGAAAAATCAGATTAGCGAAAGTGCAACCAACAAGAGGCATTATTAGGCGCCTCACATTCAGAGGTCCCTTCCTCTTTGTTCGAGTACTACCACTTTATGTTAGACACTTTGTTCGAAAAGTTGTTTGCAAATGCGCTTATAATGGTTAAACATAATAAGCATTTAATGTTGCAATAGCTATTAACAATTATTTAAATATAATGCTCGAAATTTAATTGAAAATTTTGAGTGCTTTTTAAATGTTGGTCAAATAGCATTATATATAATACGCTAGCGTCAGATCAGAAACTATATATGTATGTGTATATACATATATAAATAGTGTATACTATTGTACAGCTTGTGCGCCAGAAAACGTATATATATATATATATATATATATATATATATATATATATATATATATATATATATATATATATATATATATATATATATATATATATATATATATATATATATATATATATATATATATATATATATATATATATATATATATATATATATATATATATATATATATATATATATATATATATATATATATATATATATATATATATATATATATATATATATATATATATATATATATATATATATATATATATATATATATATATATATATATATATATATATATATATATATATATATATATATATATATATATATATATATATATATATATATATATATATATATATATATATTATTATGCTGTCATTAAAGTTAACTTTTTATAAAATTTGTTGCTCATTCGAAAAACTCAGTTTCTTCAGTCGACTACCAATTTGTCACAATATTAGCTAATTTGTGTGAGATACAGCCAAACCCGGTAGTCCGATTGTCTACTCGCCTGATGTTAAGAGGCTATGAAAGCTGGTACCAATCTTGAAAATGAACTGACTACCTACATGGTATGATCTAAAAATAACCGAACTTTTTAGTTATAAAATAAAACAAGCATGGGATTATGTTTCAAAGCTAATATTTATTTAAAATACGATCCATTTAACTCAATACGTACAACGTTTGGAACTCGCAACCAATTTTTCCACAGACTTTTTAAACTCGCTTTTTGGGATGTTCTTTAACACCTCTGCCACGGCTGCTTATATGGTTGAAATATAATTGTAAAAAGCTCGTTTCATTGCAGATTTCATTTTTGAGAAGAGCAAATAATCGCACGGTGATAGATCAGGCGGCCGATGAGACAAATCTGTTTTTTCATATAAAAATTCATTGCCTTTTTTGGTCTTGAAAGGAGTTGTATTTGAATGCAATAAAAACAGCTGCTTTCTTTTGGAATATTCGGGCTTAGCACGTAAAACTCTCGACCACAAACGATGTAAAACTTGTAAATAATTTTCTCCATTCACATGTTGACCTTTTTGGAACAAATTCTTTGTGAACAATACCGTTGGAATCGTAGAAAGTTATCAACATTGTCTTGATTCTTGACTTCTGAAAACGCAATTTTTTAGGGTTTGGCTCATCTTTTGACTTCTATTCTGCAGATTGTCGCTTAGTTTCAGGATCATATTTCAAACACCATGTTTCATCACCAGCTATGATCGAATCAAGAAAATCGGGATCATTTTCAGCTGTTGACAGAATGATGTCTTTGCAATGGTCTACACGAGCGGTTTTTGATCATCATTTAATTGATGTGGAACAAAGCGTGCACACACCTTTATTTTACCCAAATCTTCAGTAAATATTTTATAGGTTGTAAAGTACGATGAATTTAATTCTTCTGCCAGCATTCCAATTTGCATCGATAGGGATTTTTTTACGTACTGTTTCCACTAACTCAGTACGATTAGATGCTTCGGATCATCCAGCTCTTGGCTCATCATTTAAATGATCACGTCCGTTTTTAAATCGTGTAAGCCACGTGTAAATTTGAGTACGACTCGTAAGTCTCCGACTCGTTTTTTACCGAGTTTAAAACAAAATTTAATATTTGCTCTTTTGTTTTTACGACATAACTACAAAAACTGCTGTTATTAAGACGTGTGTCATTTTGTAACCTGTTAAACGAATAGCATGAACTTAGCTGCTTTCGAAAGAAAATAAATGTATCTTCCTAGCACTGCTAACATTAAATAGACAGCCCTACGTGTTCTATGATTTAAATTAAAAGTTCGGTTATTTTTAGATCAACCTTGTAGGTATCATAGGCTTCACACGATGGTATTTTATCCCATTCTAGTCGCGAACAGCAATCTTTAAGACGTTGACAATCTCAAATTTTTTAATTGTTACTTTGGCCTCCAGAATAGACCATATGGAAAAATCTATTGGGTTTAAGTCTGGGGAATATGGTGGTTAATGTTCTGAAGCAATGAAGCTGGTGTCGAGTCTTATTGAAAAGTCCAATGGTTTCTACCGAATACGAATCCAAGGTAACAAAATATCGTTTAAAATCTTTTCACGGTAGATTTGTTGATTTAACTTTACGCCCTGTTCAATGAAAACGAGTGGTAAGATCGTTTTGTTTGTTTACACATTGCTGAACCGTAAAAATTATTCATCACAAAAGATCACATTTTCAAGCTTGTCACAAACGTGCAAGTGTTTTAACACTTTTGCTCTTGTTAGGCGAAGTGCCTTTTGTACAGTTGTTAAATCTTGCACTTTTTGGCTTCAATCGTAGTTCATTTTTTCGCCAATTGAACTGCGCTTTGTTTGCGCACCAACATTTTGTTCACACGTATATGACGTAGTTCATTAACAATGGCTTTTTGCGATTTTCAGACATATACAAGGCAATAACACTGTTGATAACTTTTTTTTAACTGCGACGTAAAATCATATGCTTCCGTAGGCTTGTAAACAACATAACAGACTGACGCTTGACAAAACAAGCGTGAAGTTGGTAACACTTCGAGTACTGGCCCTTATTCTAATTATGTATACGAGAGAGATAGAGAGAGAAAGAGAGAGAGAAAGAGAGAGAGAGAGCGAGAGAGATGAACAAAACTATTGTGTGTTTGTATTTAGTATAAAGTGTGTGATTGACCCACCACGCCCACTTTTTGGGGTAGTCCCCACACAAAACCAGCGACCACTTTTGATTTTTTGTATGAAAAACTTTTTTATTGTAGTCAATATCAACATAATAATTGATATGATAACTTTTGGTGGACGGATGCTTGACATATACATTAATGGGTGGGACACGACCACTATTTGGGGTAGACCCCATACAAACCTACTGCCGACTTTTGACTTTTTGTATGAAAATTTCTTTATTAAAGTCAATATTAGATTGAAATGCAATGCTGTGCCTTGTTAAGGTTAGCCGCTTTACATAAATAAACTAACGTTTATGGCATGCCCACCTTTTAAGGTAGCCCCCATACAAACAAACTAGACACTTTTGTGTTTTTGTAAGAAAAACTTCTTTCTTATTAAAGTCAATATTAGGTTGAAATGCGATATGGTGCCATTTTTTAGACAGTCGCTTAATATGCATAGACTAATGGGCGTGGCCCGCCCACTTCTTGGGGTAGTCCCATATAAACCCACAGCTCACTTTCATGCATTTGTGTGGAAAATGTCAATATTAACTTGAAATTCGATATGGCGACATCTTACACACATCTTTTTATACGGAAAAATATTAATGATTCATTTTGGTCAACTTGCTCTTATTAATAAGAGCCTGCAATGTATTAATAAGTTGAATGCGCCGATGGATCTATTTTTCAATTAATTTACAAGAGTGGAAGAGGTAGTACTCAGAGAATTCCGGTTTCAACTCGTCTTGGCAATTTCTACAGTGATCATTGTGAGCTAGCGTGATTTGTATCGAAATAACAAATGTTCTCGTTAACACCTTAGATGACGTGAAGAGCATCATAATTCATCTATTGTTTGAACAAAGGAAGAAATTTTGTTGTATCTTTACAAGCGTTCTTATTAGTCAGTCGCCAGAGATTCATACTTCTTCCCATATTTGACTAAAGTAAGTAAGTAAGTAAGTAAGTAAGTAAATAAATACAGAGAAATTATGTTTAATCATTTGTAATTGTTCCATCAAACTGTTATATTTATTATGCATTCTGGTTATTGAAAAATTGTTATGATATACTTGTAGTGAGAAAAATTGCATGTCCACGCTAGGGGCCTGAAGAAGTTGGTAGCGCACGAGGAACAATGTCGTCGTTCTAGCTATTTCAGTATTCAACTCTGCTGTTGTTGTTCTTTCGCATTGAAAATAAATTCATATTTCTCCGACCAAGAGTCAAATAAAATTATACATAATTTCATAATTAAGGTCGCTAAATAAATATTGCACTATGGCAATTATTTAAAATTTCAACCAGTTTATTAACCATTAACTATTAAAATAATTTATCTAGTATAGGTATACCATTGCAGCATCTAATTCCACTACTAATTTCATTATTAACTATGCCTATTAAGCGTATAATTGAGCTATGACTATTTCCACTAATTGCATTTTCATTGAGACAAATGCATTTTTAATGTAAACGCGCGATGAGAAATCTAAGCAATCCAAGCGATACAAATGCAAAGCAGCACGTTCTGCGTTTGATGTTTCAATTAGAATTGCATAATGATATCCTTGTGCAAATGGCAGCAGTTGATGTTGTTTCATCTACCTCGTTTATTGTTGTTCTTGTTGTTGTTGTTGTTGTTGTTGTTGTTGTTGTTGTTGTTGTTGCAAATAGCAAATTGAACGACAAATAGGTGTTGCTTGCCTGCTGTTTGAATTATGCTAATCAACTAACAATGACAGCCAGTAGTAGTCGCAGCACTAGCTACCGAAAACATATTTGTATGGAGTATATATATCTGCACACAGATAGAAGCTGCAAGTAACTATACATATGTCTTGCAGTCCATGTTCAACCAGTGCCATCTATCTATCCATTCATTCATTCATTCATCCAGTTAACCATCCATCCATCCATATATCTATCTATGTAGATACACGTATCTACACAAACGTTTATGTATCTATAAGCATTTGAATGTTTGTTGCGCATATAAAGCCCCTCATACTATTGATATACATATAGGGTATTTCAATAGGAACATAACAATGTTTTGGATTTTATAACTAATGCACCTTTAAATATTTTTCAAGATCTGTCAATGTCAAAACCTTTGTTAAGGTTTACATTTACTTTGACATATCCTGAATGAAATTTAAACATGGGTTAGTGTTAAAATACAAAATTTGTATGTGTCTATTGAAAAACCCAATGTAAATGTATACGTCAAATGCACATACTATGTATCTAAAACTATGATGCTGCTGACATTATGCAGCGACAGTTGATGTTGACATTGATGTACGATTTGGAATGCAATATAGCGGCAGATAGTTAAACATATATACATGGAGATAGTTGCATTTATGCATCTATGTAAGCGTAGTTTCATATTTGATAATTTATGACAGTTTAAAAAACAAGAATTGAAAGAAATATTCGCGTGCGACAGACGCCATATTAAATTTGCCAACGGAAATCTTTGACGTATGCTATTAGACACTTGAATAATGACACGAGGGCGGTGATATCTGTTTGTAAAATATAGAGAAGTGTGCGTTTTTTTGAGCAATATTTAAAATTGTTTTGAATAAATGCGTCTTTTAGCTCAATACAATTAGTAAAATTAAAGAAATTGTATTGCAAAAAGGCAAACTGCACTTTTTTTCGGTCTGTAACAAAATTCTCATCAGCAGTTTTTGATTTGCTAAGTCATTCATACTTTTAATTTGCTTTACATTATATCTACATCATGAACAATTTATGTATTATAATCTTCATACGTGAATAAGGCAAAACTACTGATGAGGATCTTATAGCATAATTCAAAACAGCTTTTACTTTGCCCGTTTACATTGTTTTTTTTTTTTTCTTTTTTTGTAAATAAAATCTCAAAACGAGGACTAACTGCCCTGTTCTCGTTCTCACAAATTTGTTCGTTATCAAAACGAATCAAAACCAAACGATTTGAATTAGTTGTTCCGCCTTCCGTACGATTTGCTTTTGTTTTCAAACCGTAAGATTAATTTTCAAAATGGAACAAAATTCAAAAATTGAAAAGCTATTTTTGTCAAATAATAAAAGCAGAGTTGACTGCTGTCGCACTATTTTACTTAATTTATATATAAATAGGCAAGTGCATAACGTTCACACACTTTTTAACCCCTTAAACACAATATATTCGGTTGATTTTTTTATACCATTCACACATAGTTAGTTTGAATTGCATTTGTCTCAAAGTTTTTAATGCATTAAAGGAGGCATCGTAGATCCCATAAAGTATATATATTCTTGATCAGCTCGACGAGACGAGTCGATCTAGCCATGTCCGTCTGTCTATCTGTCCGTCTGTATGTTGTTGCGCATTTTTTGGGCACCAATTGTAATGCTATTTAGTTGAAATTATGCACATACACTTCTTTTTATTGCAGTTTAATAGAGTGTCAATATTGACCCGCCACGCCCACTTTTTATTGTAGTCGATATTAGGCTGAAATGCGATATGGTGCCTTTTTATAGACAGCCGCTTAACATACATAGGCTAATGGGCGTTGCCTACCAACTTTTTGGGGTAGCTCCCTTACAAACCCACTGTGCAATTTTATGTTTTTCATGAAAAAATTCTTCATTTAAATCCATAGTAGCTTAAAATTTGATTTGGTGGATTTTAGTGGACAACCGCTTAACATACATATACAAATGGGCGTATCCCGCCTATTTTTTGAGGTGGTCCCATATAAACATACAGCTTACTTTTATGCATTTTCAGGAAAACGTCAATATCAACTTGAAATTCGATATGGTAGCATCTTACACATCTACTCCGTCGCTTCATACACATCTGCTAATGGGTACCGCCCACTTTTTGGGGTACCCTCTATTTAAACCCCCACTTTTATGTTTTACAATACTATTTAACATTTCGTGTGAATGCTATTAGAGCTTCGGCTCAACCGAAGTTAATGTTTTTTCTTGTTTTTTGTTTTGTTGGAAAAGTTGGGAAGAGGATTAGTGATGAATGTAATTTTTTCCTAAAATATTATATGTCTAAGGTAGATAAAAACCAGCTAACTCTCTCGGTCAATTACAAAGACCTGAGCACTCTCCCTCTCTCAGCTCTCTCAATTTACAAAAAAATGACAACAAATTGTGTGACGTAATAGGAATAAGCAACAGATGAAAATTTTTTGTTTTGGTGTAGCACCGCTGCATACACACAATGAAAAAGAGGAATTTGATTTGTCCATTTCGTAATTTACAACTTTCTTGCAACTTAACGTTTTGTCCATGGTAGAATAATATGATAATGTAGCGTATTCTGTTTCTCTTACGTTTACTTAATTTTCAGTTGGAAGAATAGAGAAAATATATTCTCTATCTCTGTCGTGCTCTTAAGGGCAATGAACATTGTGGAGCAAATCGGTCGAGCAGATCGACGTTAGGCTCGAAACTGTTGTAGGTTCACTTGCCAACATGTTGGCGAGCATCAGTTGACTGTGTTTTTGACAGTGTTTTTGTTGGTAAAATTAAAAAGAAGTAAATTCAGATGAATATTTAAATCAAAAAACCGAAAGAGTAGATAAAAAAACAAACAGTATTTTATATCTGTGTAGTAATTATTGCAAATAAATTGCTCAAATTTTACCGCTGTCTTTCTGATTAAGAGCAGTGACGTTATTAATTATAAACACGATATTTATTGCAACTGAAGTGACAGTAAAACTCTAAATATATGAACGAATGATACCAAAACAATGCGTTTCCCAGTGAAATCCGATCTATTAAATCAGGGTCCCAAGAACATATTTTTATACTCATATATTTACACCAGCGATGGTCAAAAAGTGGCATGCGTGCGCATCAGTTTTCTCATTTGCACACGCAAGTGCTCACACGTACATGACGAGAGAATTCAGTTGATGACGAAACATGCAATTACTACACCATATACAAAATGCAATAGTGTGTCCTTCACTGATTTACACCCATACCTGCTACATAGCATCCACTTCAAACTACATTCAGCTGGGCAAACTAATAACAGAGTTGGTGGCTTGAAAACTAAAAAAACGCATTAACTCTGCAAGTATATAAGAAGACAGAAGTATCTTCTAGTACACCCAATGTATTTATGTGAGAAGAACGGGTGAATATGCGAAACGAGCAATAAATAATTCGTTTCATAGCAACATACGCAGAAACTTTTTTCAGCTAGATTGTAGCTAAGAAAGTAGCGCAGAAGTAGAAGAAAACTCAAATTCAAATTAATATTTAAAAGCTTAATTCGAACATTTGAAGCTTAGATTTCCTTTACTACATTAAGCAACACAAATACACCTACTTTCAATTAGTCATTTTACTTTACCAACAGAAAAAAATCAATTTTGTTTGACTATGTTTCGTCTAATGAAGAAAATTTATCAGCATCTAAACTTCTATACTAACCTTCCGTGTTGTAATTCTAAACAGACACCAAAATCTACATTTACACAACAAACTTTGAGATTTTTCATGATAATCTGTGTAGTTGTAACCTTTAAGCTCATTAGAATGTTTATTGCTTTGTACTTATATCTCAACTTGAAACCATTTGAACTTTAGGTGTATTGATTTTTCTTACGTTTTTACACTTAATTTTTTACATACAATCTGCAACATTGTATGCAGCAGCAGCATGGTGCCTTTTCGTTATTTTATAAAAATATACACGTGAGTTTGACGTGGGTGTACTTCATCAAAAGTAACCTTTCCCGGAAGATTGAATGAATGTAGTATGTAGTATGTAGTATGTATGGAGTACAGAGAAGACGAAGACGAATATATCCATATACTGCGAAGTCAATTTAATAGAAACATCGAAAGGGCGGTAGCAAAGCATTTTGTACTGACGCTGACATGAACAAGTAATTTGCACAACTGTACAACGCAGCAACGCTCAAGATGACGGTGAGACGCCTTATTACTTTTTTTGTTTACTACGCAACCCTTATGCATAAGTCTATTTATGCAAAATCTTAACCTTTTTGGTAGACTAATCATTCAAGTAAACTCAATGCATAAGCACCTGTTGAAGGCAGACGCATTTGCTGCCTAAATCCTAAATATCTGCAGTCATTGACTTTTAATTTGCTGTCGTCCAACATTTCAAATGTGACTTTAGTGTAGGGTACGCAGCTGTATGTAACTAAATTAAAAGAGGAAACCCGAAATGAAATACCATTTATCAACATCAATTTCGCTCAAAAAAAAAAAAAACACACACACACACACACACACAAACAAAATGAATGTCTGTAAAACTGAAAAAGAAAAGAGCAAGAGCAACGTGTGTAAAAGAAAATGTTCATAGGCATTTCATTCACTTGTACTCGCTTATTATACCCTGCATATGTTGTTTGAAAATAGAAGACTATCATTTAACATGAAGGCTTGTTACACGAATAAATAACAGAAATTGCATGCTCTGCTAACTTGAGAAAAAGTTAGCAGACCAATATTAAATATTTAAAAAAAAAAACATTAATTTTCAAAAATATAATTTGGAGAGCCAATTTTGTATTAATTTTGTGCACTAATTAAAATTGTTTTGGGTGTGTCTACATAAAAATAGGCATGGTCTGCTAACTTTAAAATAAAGTTAGCAGACCAACATTTAAATAGCGTAAATTACATTGCAATAGTATTGGATAGGAAGCTGAACTGCAGACTCATTGTGTAAGAAACGGTGAAACGAAGAAACCGAATCCCGAATCGGTAGCAGATAATTTTTCTAGCACGGCATGCGCGGTATTGGCCAGTTAAACAAAAATCGCTTACAACTCTCGAAGCGTTGTAACTGGACCAACTTTAGTTCACATTGAAGATAATTGATTATTTTATTGTTATTTCTCAGATCTTGACTATATTAGATGACAGGGCAATGAACTCAAAACACTTTGGTTTTTAATTCGAAAATTATTAATTATTAACTCTTAAAATGAAGCGAGAACTTCACCTTTGGTTCTCGAAAATAGATGATAAGGTCCGAGAGCAAACCCGATTTCCCCGTCGAACTAAGGCAGGTCATCTACGAGGCAAATCATCTTAAAACTAGAAAATCTTCTGGCTATGACAAGATCAATGTTCGTACCTCGTCGAATAATGCTCTCATAAATATAACAGCGATATGCAACGCAGGTGTATACAACCTGTTACTAACGTTCAAGAAATTCGAAAGAAATTCGTTCTAATTTCGGCACGAATGTTGTTCTTGAGTTTTCTGTGTTCGGTGTTTGGTTAGTTGACATAAACTTTGATTTCAATGATTTATACTCTTATCCTGCAACTGACAGATTGCAAAAAAAGATAAAAAGAAATGTTTTATCCGGACGGCACAGGACATGGGGTACTGCTATTATAATCAGGAACAATCTGAGGCACAAACTGTTAGAAGACTATCAACTTGATCATATTCAGGAAACTAGCATACAAATAACCGACCAATTTGGCCCTTTCACTTTATCTGCTGTATATAGTGCACCTAAACATAACATATTACAAACTCAATATCTTGACTTTATAAAAACTTTAGGTCATCGATTCGTTGCCGCTGGTGATTTTAACGCTGAACACACCATTTGGCGTTCCAGACTCTCAAATAATAAAGGCAAAAATCTTCTTAATGCCTTAAACAGACTTAATATTAAGCACTTAAGCATTGGAGAGCCAACATATTGGCCTACAGATACGAATAAAACTCCGGACCTGGTGGACCTTTGCATTTTAAAAAACTTTGACATAAACAAATTTAATATAACGTCTAGACTGTAGTACAAATAGATTATAAATCTAACCTAAAAATACTAAATGTTAACCACAATCTTGATAATAAACAAATTCACTGGAACACTTACAGAGAATACATAAGCCACTCTCTCTGTATAAACATTCCACAGCAAACAGAGGACAATATTGAATCAGCAATAATGTATCTTAACGACATATTAGAACAAGCTGTTCATCAGTCGACCCCACTTTGTCAGGCGATGTCCAGCAAAAATGTAGTATCACCTACAATTCGACGTCTTATAAAAGAAAAACGAAATCTAAGGAGAAACTGGCAACTAACTAGATCACCGAAAGCAAAAAAGAAATTTAACAGAGCAACGAAAACCTTAAAAGAACATCTTAAAAACATTAAAAATGACCAAATTAACAACTTTCTACAAAACTTGACACCAACATGCAGTACGGACTATTCTCTATGGAAAGATACTAAGAAATTGCTAAATAAGACAGAGCACCAAGCTCCATTAAAAAATAACAATGGCTCGTGGGCCAGAACAAACCTTGAAAAAGCCAAAATATTTAGCTGATTACTATGAAAATGTATTCACTAGGTCTACCTCCAACTCAGGAGGTATACAAGCCAGCCCACTTAGAGGCTTAGAATATCTACCCATAAAAAGCGATTCCATTAATGAAATACGAGACTGCATAAAAAATCATGTTAAGCCAAAAAAAGCTCCACGGTATGATAAAATTAATGGACGACTGCTGAAAGAGGCTCCAGACTTAGTAATAAAATATATTCGAAATTTATTTAATGCAATTTTCAGACTTAATTACTGCCCAAAGACTTGGAAAGTTGCGGAAGTAATTGCTATCCCAAAACCAGTTAAAGATGCATCATTTGCATCCTCATATAGACCAATTAGCTTGCTTCCTATACTGTCCAAAGTATTTGAAAAAATTGTTCGATCCAGACTAATTCCCATATTGGAAAGTAGGAGTACCATACCAGACCATCAATTTGGCTTCCGCCGGAATCACTCGACTGTAGAACAAGACCATAGAGTTACAAATAAAATCCTAAAAGACATCGACGACAAGAAGTTCTGCATAGGAGTGTTCCTAGACGTAGAAAAGGCATTCGATAAGGTCTGGCATGAAGGCCTATTTTTAAAGCTCTTCAAGTGGTTTCCAGAAAACATCACAGCTCAAATTCTTACAAGCTTTATCAAAGACATAGTATTCTTTGTGAGGTACAAAGACGAACATTCCACTCTCAGACAAATAAATACAGGCGTACCTCAAGCAAGCGTGCTAGATCCGCTTTTATACACCATTTTCACAGCAGATGTTACAGATGATACAGTCTTTCTAAGTGTTGACTACAATATTAACACTGCATTAACAAGTTATATATACTACAAAAACCAAATTTACTCCAATTCACTTGAAAATCCATGGTAATGACGTAACTATTGCAAATATAGCAAAATATCTAGGCCTATATATTGACAGCAAGCTGATTTGGAAGTACCACATTAAAAAAAAACGCGATCAGATCAAGCAAAGAAGTAAACAATTATACTTTATTTTAAATAGGAACTCAAGACTATCCCTAAAAAACAAGCTATTAATCTATAAATCTATAATAAAACCAATTTGGACCTATGGAGCCCAAATATGGGGAACTGCGAAAAAATCAAACACGGCGTTTATTCAGAGACAACAATCAAAAATCCTCCGTCTCATCACGAATGCGGAGTGGTATATAACCAACATGGATTTACATAGAGACGTACACATCCCAACGGTAGAAGAAGAGTTTTTCAAAATATTCTCCTTCATGATCGATACACTTTTGCATTCGTTCAAACCATTTGTCATAGCAGTTTTTCTATTCCTCTTGAGACACCTCCAAAACATGGTTTTTGAACGCTTCAACTGCTTCTTCGGCGCTCGTAAATCGTTGACCACGCAGTTTGCCTTTGATACTCGGGAACAAGAAGAAGTCATTGGGTGCCAAATCAGGATTGTACGGAGGATGAGTCATTAATTCGATGTTTTGACTGCTCAAAAATGCACTTGTCGCATTGTCAAGATGGAGAATGATTCATCTTTGGCGGTTGGTTTGATTACGAATTTCTTTGAAGACTTTCGGCAGACAAATGGTCGTGTACCACTCAAAATTGACCGTCCTCAAGCGGAACAGTGGCCACATGACCCATTCGGCCGAAGAAACAGGCGATCATTTGCTGCGCTGTGCTTCTTCTACGAACAACTTTTGTTGGATTTGACTCGTCTTGGAATACCAACACGGTCGATTGCTGTTTTATTTCCGGCACATACGCATATATCCATGAATCGCCACCTGTCACGATTTTATACACGTCTTTTGAAGCACCACGGTTGAACTTTTTCATCATTTCCTTACACCAATTGACGCGAGCCTTCTTTTGAGCGATTGTAAAATTATGGAGTATCCAACAAGAGCAAATTTTTTTTACAGCTAAGTGTTCATGCAAAATCGAATGTATTGAAGTGGAACTGATGTGAAAGGGTGCCTCTCTCTCACGATATGTCACATAACGATCTTGCATTATCCGTTCACGCACTGCATCGATGTTTTTGGGCACAACAACCGATTTTGGACGACCTTCACGGAATTCGTCGGCGACCGAACTACGAACACGATAGAATTCACTATACCAGCGATATACTGTGGATTCTGATGGTGCTTTATCGCCATACAAAGAACTGAGATCATTGACACATTCTTGTTGAGATAATCTACGTCGAAAGTTGTGAAAAATAATCCAACGAAAACCTTCTCTTGAAATTTCCATTTTTTTGCCAAATTGCTTTTCTTAACTCATTGAAAACAAAACAAATAGCAATTGTACATCAAAACTTTGTGAGTACAATTATGCCAAAAAATGTCAAACTTTATTGTGGTGTTGCCAGATTTTAGCTTTTGACATTAGTGTAGCCAGTTCCCGAAATATAAATAGCAGCCCTCGTACAATAAAATTGGGAGAAAAAAAAATCTAGAAACCATAGCATTATTAATCAACACACATAAACAAAAAAATATTGCCTCAAAAATAAAATAAATACATAAAAACACAACAACAACAAAAAATACAAAAAAAAAATAAAGAAAAAAGAAAAAAAAAATGTCGACTGTCGCCATTCGTTACTCCGATTTGATTCAATCCGGTGGTAGTAAACGTGGAACAATTTTCGAACGAGAGAATATACCGCAATTACCTTTACCGCGTCATTCACATGGTAAGTATTTTGCGGAAAATTCATGAAATAATTCTAATAAAATTAAATGATTTAGATGACCCGCCAATAATCAAATTTTCGCAGTCTTTTGCACTCAATGAGAATCCAGAAGATGCACGTCGCTGCTGGACTGGCACAATATAAACTACGCGCATGAGGAGGACCAGCTGCTTAGCAGATCCTGATTATGTTAAAGAGAAATCCATGGGCATAGTCGGGAATTGGACCGATGCAAAAATACAACTGAGATGATGATGTACGACATATTGGAACGCGAACCGAGTTTTTGTAAATTTTAAAATACCATAGTAAGTGTTTATTATTGGTGGCTAATCCATAAACGTTCTTAATTTCACATTTACACTTTCAGTAAAATCATTGCGGGCCAGCGCTATTAGGACGACACAAAAAATTGTACGAAAACCAGTACCGACATGAGATAAACCAGTTGATCGATTATCAGCCATCAGCCTTAGAGGCTGCGTATTTGGTGCGGTATGTAAAAAGTGTAAATATGGCTTAAATTGAATACATACCCAAACTGTACAATATTTTGCCATCTCTCCAGCATTATGGCTAGAACTACATTTTGGCCGCCAATGCACAACAGAGACGAGTTGGAGTATACGAGCAAACATTTTTTTCATTTGACACCGAAGGAAAAAAAACGTTTTACATTTCATCATGAACAATGATATCTCATAGACGATGATGAGTTCAGATGAACAACTGTTCAAGTTCTAAATTTTATGTTTTAAACAAAAATTTTACAGAATGTTGACTCTTACGGGAAAATGTACTTTCAACATTTTTACATTCGCAACATTGTAGAATGTAGGCCGGTGGTAAGGCCCTATTAGAAGTAGGCGGTATACACGTAATAATCTATGTACATATATGTACATATGTGAAGCGGTTGACCATAAGTTCCGAACAAGGAACAGAACGTTTAATACCCTGAACATGGTTTATTTATTAGATTGTGCAATTATATCCGAAATAAAAACATTGTTTTCATATCTACTCTAGACTCGAAGGTCCTACATCACAAAAAAATACTGTTAAAAATGAAGATTCAAAGAAATCTGCAAGAAAATTGAGAAACAATATACTACACTGTTTTTCGATGCTCAAATAAAACTGCTACTTTTTTTGAAGATGAGAGACCTGCGTGTTCTATTACAAGACTGTAAGACGTGCGGACAATACACATAACATACCTCTGGAACGAAATTGAGCCGGACTGGGGGATTTAAACCAAACCGGTAAACCGAATCGGTTCGGTTCTTCTTCTTAAGTTGGCTGTCACTGTTATTGACATGCATGCCAAGTTTGAGCGGTATGCGATAATTAGTCTATGTTTGACAGCTGCTTGGTTAAGACGCGAAAAGTTTGTATGACGATTTTTAACATGGAAAAAAAAATTGAACAACGAGTTTGCTTGAAATTTTCTGTTTCCAATGAAATAACGGCAACGGAATCATTCAAAATGTTACAAAAGTGTTTTGAGGACTCTACTCTATCGAGAAAGCAAGTATTTGAGTGGCATAAAGCATTCAGTGAGGGTCGTGAAATCGTAGAAAACTTGCCTCATGCAAGTCGTCCATCCACCTCTGTTCTCAACAAAAACATCGAAACAGTGATGGAAATTGTGCTCGAAAATATTTGTGTTGGCATTAGAGAGATAGCAGAGACACTCAACATTTCTTATGGATCGACTCAACACATTTTGGTTAATGTTTTGGTTATAAAACGCGTCGCCGCCAGACTCGTATCAAAAGACATGCATTTTTTGCAAAAACAGCTTTATTGTGACGGAGTTTTTAACCAAACATGCAACAAAAGTCATCGCACAACCACCGTATACGCCAAATTTGGTACCCTGTGACTTTTTTCTGTTACCGAAACTTAAATATCCGCGTCAGGGAACGCGTCATGAGTCGATTGAGGACATACAAAAAAATTCGCTGGAGGAACTAATTGCTATAACAGCAGAGGCGTATAACAAGTGTATGCAAACCGTGCTTGTATTGACTCAATTTGAAGGCGATAATAAAGATTTGTATTAAACTGCATAAAAATGTTGATTTTTTTAACCATTCCGGCTCAATTTTGATGGTAAATATTTTAAAGTCTTGCATCATCAAGAACCAGATGGCGAGTACGTACGGAAAACAAAAAAGTTCAATTATGACTAACTCTATATTTTCCAAATCTTCTCTCTATAATTTCATACGGCTAACAACAAGTACAAATTTGAAATGTTCACAAAATGTGTTGTTCCCTCTTGTTCTTAACTCTACCCAATTTACATCTATTTTATCTATCTAAACTATATTGCATTGTATAATGGTGATATAAAGGCCATTTGGACGGAGCAAGTGGGACAAGTCACAGATTCAATTGAAATATTTTCTTCCGAACGTTTATAGTTGTATCGAAATAAGTTAAATATTGAAGATTATATGACCACCTACCAACAAAATCTCTGCAATGGAAAACGATGATCAACTTCTTTCAAAATGTGAAGTTTTGCAAACTATTTTTATGGATGCATATGATCCAAAGATAAACAATTTGAAGCAGTAACAATTTGTAACATTTTCGATGCATCTTTTTAATTCTCCAAATTATCCCCGAATTAAGCCCTAATTACATTCAAATTACACCCAAATTACACCCAAAGACATTTTAAAACTCAATAGGACAATGCTAATGAAACCAATTTCGATCAATTTATTTGTTTGGAAATCTAGAACAGAAGTTAATATTGAGAATTAAATGTTCTTTCTAAATTTTATGTTCAAAGTGTAAAAAACTACTTTGTTTTTTTATAATTTCTAATTATTCTACTAGTTCAACTGCATATGAAGTGTATTTAAACTTCGCTGATACGCATATGAATCGCATATATCACCTCGTTTCACTTCATTCGTTTCGTTTGCCATTCACAATAATTCATCACTTCTTCAAATTGTTACCTTTTTAATGTAGCATACGCCAAGGCGTTGAGCGGCATTAAATAAAGAAGCAGTTGAATTGAGCAAGCAGAACCGAATGGCGCGAATGTATTTTTAAGCTTTCTTTTATTTTTCCATTTTTTTTTTTTTTTTTTATTTTTCGTTCTTTCTTATATCGTATCATTGTCCTTTTACGCTTACTTCCTTGTCGTTTTTTCCTTCGTACATTCATTTTGTGTTGCGTTCATTTATTATGAAATTTTTGCTTTTGCTTGATTAAATTTTGTTGCCGCAAAAATGACTTCAGGCGAACGCCATCCATTCAAATTAGATTTCATATTCCAGCTAAATTAGCGTAGCAATTTTTTTGATAATTAATTTAGGCAAAGACGTCTTAGAGCACAAAGCTACGTACAAGTATACCTATACTATGTACGGGTATGTGGCTAAAAAGCATTGCGGACAGATTTTTCTTTCTTTTGTCGCAGTTTTAATGAATTTAATTTGTAGACCGGCTTTAGGGCGGCGACATTAAAATATGAAATACTTACAAAAGAAAAATGTATTTTAGTTGTTAAACTGTTGACTTATTAATGCCTTTCAAAGAAATAAACAAACTAAATGTAATATGGATTAAATTATATGATTTGGGGCTCTAAGAGCGGTTGAAAATTAAATTTTGATTTCGGTTTTTTTGTTTCTTGTTTTTGTTTAATGAAAGCAGTTTCACAATTTTCGTTGACGTTTTGTTTTAGTTTTCTGCTTTAATTGGAAGAAAAATTCAAATATCGAATGCTTGTGGAAGTTTATGATGACAATGCTTCAACTGCTATATCATGTGGGGCACAGTTTCGACGTTTCAAGAATGGTGATTTCAGCGTTGAAGACAAGCTTTGCTCTGTGCAGCCAAAAAAGTCAGAAGACAAAGAATTGGAGGCATTACTCGATGAATATCCAAGTCAAACGCAAGAGGAGCATGCAGAATTATTGGGAGTGACTCAACAAGCAGTTTCTGTAAGATTTGAATCCAATTTTACTTTTCTTTACAATTTAGCTCGTACTTTTGCCAGCAAACAGAATTCTTTATAGAAAAACTGTATTAATGTGGATTTTATCTTTAAAAATAATACGAGAATCAGTCATTGAACTCTCTCTCATATGATTAAATGTTCTCAGAATAGGTAATTATTCCATTGGCGCAAACCAAATCTATCTCTTTTTGTTCTCGACTAATCAATTTTTGAATAGAAGTACTTCTTCTTTGTTAATTCAGAGGCATCTTCAAACATATAACTGAAAACGATATTCCATAGCACTCGGTCTATGTATCTCTACTATCATTCAGTTGTAAATAGTGATTTATCTCGAAAACGATATCACTTAAGAGCAGACAATTTTACTCATGTTCTTGACCATCATAATTTGCTCTTCTTCCACCAGTAAATCGATTGGAGTACCAATATCAAAGATATTTTGAACAAAATCAAATTTCGGATATTTTTAGTATTTCAGTTTTGTTACGCATTGAAGAAAAAGAAACATCAACACCTTTGATCGAGGAACTGACTCTAGAATCGAGGAACCAACTTCGGCATGCGTTCGTTTGAATATGTGTGAAAACATGAAGATTTCCATTCTCCTGAGGTTATGGCTGGATAGCGTTGATTTCGAGGCAAAAGCATTTGCGTTGACACTTTCGTTGATATTTTTATTATTGGTTACTTTTAAAACAAAAGGTCGATTTTCGAGAGGGAGCACTCTAGTTACTTTAAATCTTCAATTTGTAATATCAACTTCTTCCAACTGATATGATTTGACAATCACTTTAACTGCTTCCGCCGCTTACCAACTGCTACCAGTATTTATGCTCCCAAGCGTAAACTGAGCGCATAATTTTGCAGCAAATGTCCGCGGCACGACCTTTAGTTACCTGCGGACATTATTTAGCTGATAAATATGCTGTTAGCGCGATAGTTGAAAGTCGCAAACAGTAAAGGAGAAGAACGGAAGTGAAAAGAAAAGACATTAAAACGGAAGTAAAAGAAACTACGATGTAGAAGAAGAGGAAGAAGTGAACATTTGATAAATATTTTCAAAAATTACCAACATAATTCGAGTGCAAGTCGAACAAGGAAAACGCATTTCGCACGCTTCGTTGACCTCGAGAGCATTTGAAAAAAAAAATATATATATACATACTATATAGAAGAAAAAAAAAGGAGCAGAGTGCTTGAAGTGCTTGCACCCACATAAAAATAACTTACACTAGCAAATTTCGCACTCACTCGTCCTTATGTCAGGACTTTTTTTTTTTTTTTTTTTTTATTACTGCATACTTTTGCGATGGCACTGACTCAGTTAAAGCAGAAATTTATTATCGCGCATTGCGCGTATCCTGTTGGCATTGGTATGACTACTGCTCCTTCTGCTACTTTTGCCGCTGCCATCTGTTGTTGTTAGTTGCAAGTTATTTGCCACATTTTGCAATTTATCATTTTAACAATCTCCCATATATTTGTAAGCGAGTTGCACAAAAAAAAAAAAAAATGTAATATAGCAGTAGAGAAAAACTGTGCGTCACACATTCCTACTTCAATAAAAAAAAAAAGAAAAAACAAAAAACAAAAGCGAGTAGAAGTGGTAATGAAAAATTAATGTAAACTTTTTAATATTTCAAAAATAAAAAAAGGTAGGTTAGGTTGAGTGCTCGGTTGCAAGAAAACCACCATCACTTAGGCTTGTGGTAAAAATAGAAGGTAAGCTACTGCATCAAAACAGTCTCAACCTTATGTGTCTGGAAGTATGTATTTATATTTTGTAAATAAATAAGTGGTAGAGGCACACAACAGGTAAGTTGTGCCGCTTAGTTATTATAGAGCTTTATTTTACGAACTTTGTTTATTTAAATATATTTAACAAAAAGCTACTACAGATTTCTGGAATGGAATCCATTATGAAAACTTTTTAGATAATATATTATACTAGTAGGTCCCCGCCAGCCCTTCCCCCTGGCACTTCTTTCCCCTTTCCACACCTTCCACATGCTACTTCTTATGGAAACAAAAAAAAAATAGAAGGAAAATCTGTTCATCCAATCGCCACTAAACTTCACAGGATTACCCACGGGACTATTTGGAATATTGCCACAAATTTTGATCAAAATCGGTTGAACGGTTTCGGAGTCTATAGGGAACATACATACTTCCATTTTTATATGCAGTGTGTCTCAAAAGAAAATTCACATTTAAAAAATCGATAAAAAAAAGTAAGTAGTTTATTGAAAAAATGTTTATTACATATTGAAATACACATTTTGGGAATTTATTTCATAAAAATGATATTGTCCAAACGTAAACCGTTGCGTTCACGGAATTCATTTAATCGAGCACTAAAATTTCCTATTACGGCTCGGCAGATATTCTCCATGATGGCTGTCATTTCGTGACGGATATTTCCTTCTAATTGTGCCAGGGAAGTCGGTTTCTTGCCGTAAACTTTGGATTTGACGTAACCCCACAGTAAAAAGTCCATAGGGGTTAAATCGGAACTACGTGGAGGCCAATTTATGTCACCTCTCCTGGAGATCAATTTGCCAGAAAAAATTTCATGAACTCGTGGTAGAGACCTGTTGGACGTGTGTGAAGTTTCTAAAAATGCGGAACAATGATGATCTATGCACGTTTAAAGCAACATCATGCTTCCGAATCGAAAGGTGCGGGTTGTCACGAACAGACTGAGTAACACTGTCTACGTTTTCGTACGTTCTCGAAGACCTTGGACGCCCTTATTTTGATTTTTCCAGCGTTGAACTTCTCGACCCATTTTCCAATGAGTCGAGGGCTTGGCGCATCATTTAAATGACGAACGTGTCGAATACTGAACGGTCCGCTCCCGAGAAACGCTCCATAGCGACTGAATTCCCAAAAGCTTGGGTACCGATTGACATATCCCCCGCGCCCCTCGCAATAGTTGCGTTCACGCAATCAGCAAATCAAATGTGAACTTTCTTTTGAGACACCCTGTACATAGATATATTAAAACATACATAAACAACTTTGTACGTAATGTGGAACGCAGTCTGAGTCCAGCTTAAATGCTTGGAATCGCCACGTTGCAGCAACACATAGTACATAACATCCTTTTAGTCCCACCAGATACACAACATGAACTTCGAACCATGAATATTCGTCTTTGGTATTGATGCTGAAGACGATGCCAACATTTAACCACGCATAGCGTAGTATTTATTCTTCTTGGGGTTATCGTAGAATATCCATTTCTCATTCTCAGTCACAATTCGATGTAAAAAACCGTTTCTATGTTGCCTTTGAATTCCTCAATTGCCTTACTTTTGAATCATTCTAATGGATTAAAATCTTACAGAAACTGCTTGTTGAGTCACTCCCAATAATTCTGCATGCTCCTCTTGCGTTTGACTTGGATATTCATCGAGTAATGCCTCCAATTCTTTGTCTTCTGACTTTTTTGGCTGCCCAGAGCAAACCATACTTGAAACTTTGGAACTAATCCACACATGATTTAGCAGTTGGAGCATTGACATCATAGACTTCCACAACCATTCGATACGCTTCAACTGAACTTTTCTTCCAATTAAAGTAGAAATCTAAAAATCTTCTACCAAAAGCAGCTTAGTTAACACAAAATTTGATATATTCAACACAATAAAAAGTGTTTGTTTCTTGTAAAACTCAAGGCGATATAAATTTAATATTATTGACAAATGTTTAAACTCTTAAGTGGAAGGGATAGTTGTCTTCTATAGTCAACTTTTTTAACCTTCTGTAATTTATGCACATTCTTATAAAATACTATAGGTACGCATGGTGCTGTGATTTACTATGACAACTTTATTCAATAAATCGCTTATCATACGGTGAACTTCGTTTTTTCCCGCGAATGAACATATTTTTCGGCGAGGAGATACAATATGGGAGTGTATTTGTTTTAAGTCTGAACTTATCTTTCTATCTCCTACTATATTTTGGGCATATTTTTCTGCCTTTACATACCTAAATTCAATTTAAATCGAAAGTTTTAATTTTAAATTTAATTTCCATTATGCAGATACATTACACAAATCGTATTTAAGTACGAGTACATGCACATAAAGTTGAAGAATACATGCATTCTTGTTTTTATTTTCATGGTTCAAATATAACATTAATAGTTCAGTCTCGAGCAGCATGCCACAGCGCAAACAAATAGAGATGTCCTTGTACGACAGCGTCATTTAAGCAAGTTGAGATAGTTTTTTTCAAACTGCTTGTACAATGCGACGTGTTGCTCTAATTGACATGCGTAGGAGTATACACTGGAATACGTGTATATGTATACGGGGTGTGGTTGAACAGAAATCGGTCCTGCTGAACGTTTCGATGGGCTTGTTATGGAGTGCCATGGTGTTACCTACAGCCGCACTTATGATAAGGAATGGCATTCTGCTAAATTACACTACCAAGAAAAATTGTTTCAAATATCTTGGAGAAATTGGTTTGACATTTCGGAACCATCAAAATCGCAGCGTATTTCAATTAAGAGAGAAAGTAAAGATTGCGAGCCATGGCACTCTCATTTCCGGAAGAACTTTAGCAACTCTATCATACTTCGTATGATAGAGTTGCTTGCTTTGGCAAGTTTGTGTTTTTTTTTTTTTCTTTTTTAAAGCTTACCTCATCTAGCGGAATCAACGATGATTGTGCCACAAGGATGATTACAACTAATGCTAGCTTCCCTGATTTAACTGTCGTCAGTTAATCGCTTGTTCGCGTTGTGTTCAGACCATTTTCCTACTGTGGTTAACATTACTCGTCATGCAGACTGTATTGAGCAATCGCTCAGCGGTCTCTTGCCTCCTAATGACGTTAGGGTGAGTGAGAGAATTTTTAGAGATACGATCACCAAAGCTGCAAAGAGGCAGAGGAAGGTTTCATAGTATTAGGTGAAGTGACAGCCATATTGCCTTGTTATCTCACAATGTGAATAATCTCGTTTCGGAGCATAGGAAGGCAAAATGGTTGGAATACTTGGATAATTTTGACTCGGGTTCGTGAGGTTTGTGGAACACTTTTAAAAAACTGTCTGGTGTTCCTCAGAATAGAGTTCTTTCAAACATCACATTTTACGAAATGCAAGTGGATCATCAAAGATGTGTGTCACCTTATTCTGCAGACAGTTTGTGCAACACCCATTGAAGAAGAATATTAAAGTGTAAAATCCATACGTCGTATTCCAACGAAAAAAGGATATGAGGACTTAGAATGTTTTACATGTGAAGACGCTTCTGATGCTATCGGGAAAGTCAAATAATTGAAGACACTCGGCCCGGACGGCATTTCAATACCTCGGACCTATAGCAATAGAATATTTTACGTGCGTGAAAAAATTCTCTATTTTCCAACTAATTGTCACAGACGTACGAAAGGTAGCAAGGATTGTACCTCTTTTGAATCTCGGCAATGAAGCTGAACTTGGGTGCTCTTATAGGCCCATTTCACTTTTTTCACCTATTGGGAAAGTTTTGGAATCATTAATATTGCCATCGAGGACAGAATATTGCCTACTAGCGGATAACCAGCTTGGTTTCAAAAAAGATCGCGGTACGACTTCAGCATTGAGCGAAATCACCACTTTTATCGCTGATGGAGTCAACACCGCAAAGGTGGAGTTCTCTCCCCTCTCCTATTCAACCTGTATTCGGCAAAGATGGCCTACCACCTTCCTGCATAAAATTGATTACCTATGCGTATTATTGTACCATTTTATCCTCGGCCGTGCACGTTGATGAAATTTGTGCGAGAGTTAATATCTATTTAGGGAATTTGTTAAATTTTGTCAATGCTCGCAACGTCAAGCTCTCAACCCATAATTCGTCGGCTTCCATCTTCAACTCCTGGACTACGGAGGTTAGGATGGAACAAGATATCTTTGTTGGGGGTTTGAGTATTCCAAAAGTTCTTGGTACAACTTTCGAACTCCTGCTTAGATTCCCGGCTCTCGCCACAAAGACGAATAATCGACTTAAGTCAAGAACAAGTAGCTTGCTGGGTTTTCTTGGGGTAAGAACAAAGAGACAATCATTACCACTTGTAAAGCTATTGGACGATACGTCCTAAATAATTCTGCTCCTATCTGGACTCCTTAGCTCAATAAGACTTAATGGCAATGCCTGCAAAGAGGACGGAACAGTGCTCAGTGGACTGCTACTGACTCTGTGGTATGTTTACAAACGACTCATGAAGACCACCAGCATAAAGAAGCGAAGATGCTTTCCGTTCAGCGACATAGTGAATTGCTTTCGAAACAGTTCTTATTAGGTGACATCAGAAGTTACAAAACGAGTATATCTCGATTCATACCTCATGCTCATATATGTACGTAGATGCTTATTGACAAAAATAGTGTAATGTTCGAAGGCCGATAACTTTTCTGCTCACCCGCGTATACGAGTATGTATTGTACGTACGCTATATTTGTGGGTGTGTGTGTGTGTGCGTGTGTGTGTGTTGGTGCATGACGCAGTATTTGTATAATTATACACAATTACTAGAGCGTCAACACGTATGAGTACTGAAAATTAACCATAGATACAAATGTATCTGCGTGCGTACGTGCATCGTTGCCGTCGTCGCAAAAGGAAATGAAGCAGCGAAGGTTCACAACACTCTTTGCTGGTTGACTTGTTGTCTGTTTGTTTGCCGCTGCTGCTGCTGCATGTTTGTTTTATTTGTTGTTGTAGTTGTGCTCGACGCCATCTTGTTGAACGTGACAAAAGCATTTTTTTTTTTTTGGTTATTTATTTTTTTTTTTGGTGCGCCGCCATTTTTGCTGTTCATGTACTGTTAAACACAAAACCCAACGGAAACGGAAGTGCACAAACGCACGTGGCTTGTTTGTACTGCGACTGTGTGTATCTGCATTTGTATTTGTAAATATTTGTATGTGTGTGTGCGTGCGTCTATTGCTGCTATATTGAATATCAAACAAAAAAAAAACTTTTGACAAATTAAAAACCACGTGTCGAAAGCCTACTTGCAATTCACATGACTTATCGTATCAATTTTGTGACGAAAGATTTATATTTTTTCATTTGTATTGTTGGGATTGATCGTACTATGTAACTTAGCGTTCTATTACATGCATATTTATATATCCATATATAGTTATCTATGAAAACATACGACAAAATTCCAAATACAAAAAGTATAAGAGTATAACAGGTGTAACATATGTAACATCTATTAATATTACGCATTAGAACAAATATACAATCAGATATTTACTGTGTTATATCTGGGCTTACGGAATTTTCACAGAATTGTAAAATATATCAAAATTTTCTCAGTCTCACAACGTATTATCACTCAAAATCTGAGCAAGAAAATTTGGACTCAATTTTTGGCAAATAGCAAAAATATACTTTTCAAAATTTATTTTCGTCTGAAACGTATTTAAAAGAGTTTTCCAACAACATATTTTACAGTTATAGGCACAATTATTTTGAAAAAAACCACTACTGTTAACTATCGGCTTGTGTAAGATAACGGTACTATATTTTTTTTTTTTGAAAACAATGTACAAGTCAACAAGAACATTCGTAAAAAGTCTTTAGTCTATAAAAATATAAACAGACAGCGATTTCTGTTTAGGAACAATTGAGTTAAAGTCAACTGAACCTGCTCTCTTTAATTTGTGTACCTTCCCATAAAATTGAAATATTGAAAAAATCATCAATAATGGGTAAAACGGCTGAGTTAACTAATATTGTTAGAGCATCAAACGGCGCAAAGTTCAATGTCGACATCAAAAAAATGGATATCGCTTTAGAATTCCATTTATAGCAGACGTTCAATTAAAGCCTGCTACAGTTGAGTTAGAAAGCCAACCAAGACTTCAAATAGTGCGGGAAGCAAATTTCAAAAACTTACCTAGCAAGACAGATTCCGTACATACCAAAGCAAAACAAAATCAAACGATTAGCCTTCGCTAAGTCGTATGTTCACAAGCCAGTAAAGTTTTGTACAGTACACGTTCTTTGGACCTATGAAATCTCAATTCAATAAAATTCATATAAAAGAAGATTTATGTAAGACTTCCACAATCTCAAAGACAAAATAAGTTCCAGTTTGACAAAAAGCGTGCTATGTTGGAGTATTTCTTAAGTTCTGAGGATGCATTGCCTACAACAGCTCTTAGTAGAATTTATGCACCAAACTAACTGGTTCCATGAATCAAAGCTAATGGGTATTCATCCTGGTAATGGGTATCCATCATGCCACTGGAGTAAATTAAAAAAAAAACAAGACAAGGAAAAACATTAACTTCGATTGAACCGAAGCTCAAACACCATTCACACGAAATTTTAAATCGTATTGTAAAACATAAACGTGCGGGGGTTTAAATGGGGGCTACCCCCAAAAATGAGCGGTACACGCACATTAGTCTATTATTATAGCAACTATTAAGTTGATATTGACTACAATAAAAAAGTTTTTCATACAAAAAGTCAAAAGTAGGCTGTAGGTTTGTATGGGGGCTACCCCAAAAAGTGGGCGTGGCGGGTCAATATTGATACTCTATTAAATTCCCATAAAAAGAAGTGTAATTGCCAATTTTCAACTGGATAGCATAATAATTGATTGGACAGACGGACATGGTTAGATCTACTCGTTTCGTCGAGCTGGTCAAGAATATGTATACTTTGTAGGGCCTACGATGCCACCTGTAATGCGTTATAAACTTTCAGACAAGCTGATAATACTATTTCACACTGTGTATGAATGGTATAAAAATCTGAGGGATTAAACTTGATACGTCAGCCCAAAGCCCGACTTTAAACGGTTTTGTAAAGTTATGAAAAAATCCGCTGTTTTCAAAAAGTTGTGGAACAACAGTTTCTTAGTTTTTTTATGTACTAAAATCGTATATAAAAAAAAGTTTGGTTTTCGTATGGATTCAACCAAACACACACACACAAACTATTTCATAAACTCGTCAAAATTTTCAAAAAAGGTTAACTTTTGAACGAGTCCGACGATTTGATGTTGGTCTCGTTGGACTCGTCTCTATGTCAAGAATAAATAAGTTTGAAGTGTCAAGTCCCTATAAGCCCAACTAGCCCTTGGAAGTAGGTATTTTCAAAAAGCTATATTTCAGACTGTGTTGATCCGATTTTATGTTTTAAGGTTTCTGAATGTGCGTTTCAAGAGCTGTTTATTACATGTTTCGATCGGACTTATCAGTAAAAACTTCGTTACTGCTCGTGTTGCAGTCACTCTGAGGTTGGCTATCATCACTTGCGTGGACTACCGTCCACAGTGACATATACGCCATGTATGCCACAGTTGCGCACATAATAAACATTTTAAACATAATTTTGTCGGTTATGTATCTGTATCTATATCTGTATGTGTGCTAAAACTCCTTTCCTTTCGTTTTCATTTAGGTTTCATTGTTGTCGTCCGTCTGTCTGTCCGTCTGTCCGTCCTGCCTGTCTGCTGATGTTGCCTGCTGTAGTTACTACTATGGAATTTACGCGTTTTTACGAGTAATGGCGCATATGGGAAATGAACGTTTTGTGTTCGCTTTTACTTGTCATCGCATCATGCGCAACATTCCTTTTTTTTTTTGTTTTTCGTTTGGTGTTAGACAGGAGGGCTTCGTTTGCCACTTTTTACTGCTCATCTCAACTTTTCACCGCCATAGCTCCATGCATTGTTTGTTTGTCTGAAGTGGAGATATAGTACATACAAACATACTTACTGCAACTTTACTCTCTAAGGAAATTAAAAAACAGCTAAAACATATTAAAATTCTGTAATGACGATGTCGTTGTCGCCGGCGACGACGTTTTCATAGTCGTAGACCCATTCAAACTGTCAAAGCACACCTTACACATACTCGTAATATGTCCGTATGCGTGTGTGTGATTTTGAGAAAGGGTTGCGTGTCTGTCTATAGTATGCTATTAATATTTGTTTCTGCTTGATACTTTGTTATCGACAGCGCTTTAGGTTGTCATAGAGCACTTCTTTAGCAATATCAAACTTCAGAATTTAGTTGTATGTATAGTTGTTTTTATATATAAAAGATTGGTGAAGCTACCGTCGTACCTTACTTAATGAAGTCTTCTCCGTTCGTTGGTGTTCTGATTCGTTCTGCTGCAAACAATAAGTTCGAAATTGCAATATGACTTTAACGAAGCTTGTGATATGGTTAGTGTTTCTTTATATACCGAATTTTTATCTGAAGTTCAATTAAAGTTCGAACAGTATAAGTTTCAGTTAAAAATTTTAAATAGTAAGCTATACGAGTGATGTAAGCAAGTGAAATCAGAAGAAATTTTAGAATCATTCTAAAAGGTTTTTGTTTAGCAGGTAAGTGGTAAATCATCATAAATCATCAACTAGAAAAAGTTTAGTGATTGGGCGCTTAAGCGGTTGGAAGTCGATCCAATTTTTTATCGCAAAATTTGTGATCCATCAGCTACCGACACAAGGTTTGCTGTAGTTTGTGCACTGGTGCCATCATCGAGCCATTCTGTCAAAAACGTAGAAATGCAACAGCCACCGTCAATGGCATCCGACATCAAGCCATGTTGAACGATTTTTTGTTTCCAAAAGTAGTTGAACATGGTCTACAAGGTTTTCAGTTTAAAAAGAATGGCGCAACATGCCAAACTTCTGGAGGAATCAACGACTTATTGAGCGAAGAGTTTGACGATAACAAAATCTCCAGAAACAGACCCGTTGCCTAGCCCACAAAATCGTATGATCCGTTACCGCTGCACTACTTTCTGTAGGGTTACTTGAAATTGTTGATCTATGCGAATAAGCCGAATCGATTTCAGTCTTGAAAGCTAATATCAAATCAAATTCAATGTTTGAAGAACTGGTGAAAAATTTAATTTAAATTAAGTTTTTTTGATCGAACATTCGCTATCGATAGCAGATGACACCACTCGAATGTCATTTATTGATTGAATGAAGCACTTTCCGAATTCGATTGAACTCAATATCCTTTATTTATACGGAATGTAAAGTGGTTGAGGGAATCACATGACAGGTCAATTCAATACTTTGTGGTAGACTAAGTTATTCATTTTACTGCCTGGCGCGTAAATTAACAAAGATGAAGGCTTTCCAACACGCGAATATGCCATAATAATAGGCCATGTGAGAATCATGAGAATTCGAGATAAATCCCACACATTTCCAAAGATTGGTCTTGTGATTTATTGATTGAAAAAAAAAACGATTATAACTTATGTTTTATTATTCATTTTATTATTCATTTTCATTTTTTTTTATTATTCATTTTTAGCTTATACTTACACTTTGGTCCATTTTCCCAAAGTGCCTATATCTTTATATGTAATTTTTTTCATACTATATCCTAGTTTCCAATGTTGGCGGCGCTCACTCTCATTTAATTTTTTCTTTTGATTTATACATTTTATGCGTTTACATTTGTGCAAATGCATGGACTGTCCACCTGTTCGGCATGTAGCACCTGACCGATACATAAGACAAAAGTGACGATAACAGAAAAAAAGTAATGATAACAGACAAAAACGTGATCGATAAGAGACCAAAAATCAATGTATACTGCAGGGATACTCGAAATGAATTTATTACAATTGTAAAGTCGTGAAATACGCTACTCAATATTATTCCCAGAATAGCATATCTTGGCAATTCGTATTCTCTAATGTATTTCTAAGTCGTGAAAATGGCCCTTACTCAGTTCTTAAAAAATGGAACAATAAAAATAAACATAGACTGCTTGTGAATTATAAAAAAAACTCGAAAACAGCAACACCTACCTGGTTCAATTGTAGCCACGTGATCCTACACGAAAACAAAATCATCAAAATCGAACGATTCGTACTCGAGCTATGCGCGGTCTTATGTATGCCACTCTTTTTTATATAAGATAGAAGTGGGATAACTGCGTAATTATACAAAGCTTTTGTTGCATCTAGCATCTAACTTATGAACGCGCAGACGTTCAGTAGTCGCCGACCATCCGGAGAGTAATAACAGGCATTCCCGCGAGGCTGGTTTTTGTTTTGTTGTTTTATTCTGTAATAGGACAAAAAATGTAGCTTCAAATGAACGTACGTTTCACATATGAATTAATGGGTGGCACCCGTCCACTTTTTTGGATAGCAACCATAGAAACCTACTGCCCCCATTTGTGTTTTTGTATGAAAAACTTCTTTATTAAAGTCAATATTAGGTTGAAATGCGAAATCGTGGACATGCGCTTCATATACAACTGGACGCGTCCCGCCCACTTTTTGAGGTAATTCCATAGTTATTTCAGGCGTCAAGTTTATTATGTATCCGCTTAGGAATCGGCTGGATGCAAACTATGATTGCCATAATGCTTTTAAGATATAAATACAATTAAACAAGAAAAAACGTTAACTTCGGTAGAACCGAAGCTTCAATACTCCACACACGCATCAAACAAATTACTGCCAAGACCATTGGGCTTATGAAGGCTATCTCTAAAATTAGGCGAGGCAGGCGTATTAATATAATATATGATGTTTATATTAACTTTCACTTGAATAAAGAATAGTTTATTTCATAAAATTTAAATAACATGTTATTAATTTGATATACATATGGTCTTTGGAACGTTGACAATAGTAATTATTCTCTTTTTTTTGGGAATTTTAATATTGACCGGTACCGGTATCGGTGCCGTATTGGTATACCGAAGCTAAAATCCAATAACCGTACAGAATTATTATTATTTATGAAAACTGCGACCTAAAAGTTATATTTGTCCTTCTGAGTTAGATGACCTGATGATGATGACTTTCCTAGGATCCAAACTCCTCAGTTGCTCCTTTCTAATAAAGTAATTACTAGCATCTGCAGTCTGCTTTTAGCTACAGCTTCACATTCAACAAGATTGTAAAGACAATTTCTCATCTTCGTGGTCACAGAATCTGCATTTGGGTGAGTTATATATCCGCAAAACATATAAATGTTTCTTTAGTATACAGTGGCCTCTTAGCAGTCCTGTTAGCATTCTTAATTGGTTCCTACCTAGTTGGAGCATAGTTTTCTATCTGCTCGGGTTGTAACCACCTAGAAGTAACTTTGCTTGTCCTAGACCTTGGCTTGTAGCTCAGTGTTGTTAGTTTTACCAATAGATAATTTGCTCCAAGCACTTCGTGCTAACTAAATTGGAGTTAAGTGCCTTCAACACAGTCTGGCTATCTGAGAAAATAGCGATATCACAGTTGTGCTAGCCTCTGCTTGAAAGATACTGTTGTGCTGTCCCAATGACTCCCAGTAGTGAGGCCTAGGGCCTACTACTCCTAGGCCTGTACCAACTTCCGTCAAAGATCCATCCGTATACCACTTGATGGTGTGTAGTTTTAGTACGTAGGTATTTTTCGACGTCTACGTCGGAGTGTTTCTTTTATTCTGTGTTCAATTTCCAGAACGTACCGAAACCGAATACCTAAATAAATTGATCGAAACGGTACGTACCAAAATCAGAACCGAAACCGAAATACTTTTCGCTTTTATTCCCTGTTTGAACCACTTCGTCCATATCTTTTAAAAAGGCACGATTTAACATTTTGTTAAATGACTGAGAACAAAGGTAACCTAACAGCAACAAAAATAATGTTGCGCTAAGGACACAGCACTATTATACAGTTCAAAACAAAAATAATAATTAAGGATTAAAGACAACCACAAAAAAAAGCACACCAAAACTCACCGCACAGAGAGAGTAAAAGAATTTATCCTGCTGCAGTGCAGCATGAAAGATTAAGGACAAGAAACAAAGTAATTGAAAAATATACGCTTGCTCAAATTAAAATAAGAGAAAAACTTAAGTTTAGAGTTTATACTTAAAAAAAGTAAGTATATAAACGTGTCAAAGATTACGCCAATAAATATACTAAATTAAACTTCAATTAAAATTACATACAAATTTATTTAAAACAAAGCTCTTGCAAAGCACAACTGCACTGATTAAATGTTCGGTGAGAACTGCTGTTGTGTAAAGTACAGCTGAAGTGCAATTTAAATTCATTTTTAGCATTAAAAACTTATTTTCAAAACTTTAAACTACAAATAAAGTGCATACTGCTTACTTCATATATAAATGCAATTTAAATTTAACGGTTTTTTGTTGATTTGTTACACGCACAACGCATGACAACTCTGCCAACACATTTTTATTGGTATTTTATAGCACATCCGTAGGCATATTTAGTATGCGGCACATTCCGAATTACGCAAACACTTCAAATTAATAACCAAAATATTATGAAAAAATTTGCGGTTTTGTTTATGCGGCACGACATTAATTAAAAATAAGCATAATTGCAGCATTCAAAGTTATGAACTAAGCTATTATATATATAAGAAACAAATGCCGAACTAGCATAAAGGTAATGTATTGTTATGGATAAAATAGAAATTGCAAACGGTGGCTTGTGACCCAAATAAAATTTCAATGTCAAACAAAATAAATGAAAGCATTCCAAAAAAAAAAAGAATTAACTTTTACAACCACTTTCGCCTCTGCTATTGATTGTAATTGTTATTTATTTTGGCATAAAACCAGAATTCGCTGCGCTTTATTGAACGCTGTACTTTTGTCTTTTTTTTTTGTATACCCTGTACTCATACTGTAAAACGGTATATTATTTTGTCGAAATGTATGTAACAGGCAGAAGGTGGTGTGGCAGAACCTATAAAATTTATATGTACTTGAACAGCATTGGAAAACTTCGAGTCGATATAGACATGTCCGTCCGTCCGAACGTCTGTTGGAACGAATAGATCTTAGAGACTATAAAAGTTAGAAACTTACTTGGACTCTTCTTTTCCCACATCAAATAACTAGTATTTAATGAACATGCCAAACGCACTTGAAGGAATAGCGCGCATACCAGCCTGTCGCACATTTTTAAGTTTTTGTGTACAAATTTTGTTGATTTTTTTGTTAATTAAGGTAGAAACGCCAAATTTGGTCAATCTTACTTCAATACTTACAAAAATATTCCATATAGGCAATGAGCGAACCATTTTAAGGCGTATAACATGTTCCCTGTTTTGAGATTTTGTATAAAAAAAAAAAAATTTTTTTTTTTCTTAGTTATTGTATTTTACGTTTTTCAACAATTCTAATAAATTAAATACCGCATAAGTCCATATCGGACCACTAAATAATATAATCTATTGTTCGCATAACAAGCCTAAAACAAGTTACAGCGCATCTCGAAGTCAAACACACTCGACTTCACTGTTGTTTCTTTTATTTTGTCTATCAAAAATCTATGAATGTACTCGTTTATAGAAAGACAATAACAAAAAAACTACTTCAACTTCAACGACGACAAGTGGAATGTAGCGCAGCTTTAAAGAAATTCGCAGCTAAGTATGCACATGCCCGTCGAGAGGGGAAGCAGTAAAGGGGATAAATTACCCCGCGCCCGGCATCAATGGGTACACATTTTAGACGAGTGCTAAACAGTTTCTGCATCATGTAAAAATTGGCGCCCATAATTTTTTAGTCCCGTTTCCGGATTTGCGCTCGACGACTCTGGCTATGTAGCTATATAGAAAAGTTTCATAGAGAGCATTTGCAGAACTGGCTTTAACTGGGAGCAGCAGCCGCAACCGCAGCAACAGCAGCAGCGGCGGCGGAGTACAACCAAATCAACTGCTTAAGATGAAAACGTAGCTCAGTTCGTCGCAGTCATTCTTTCAAGTCGCTCGTCGCTCATACTAAACGCGTTGCTGGAGCAACAAACGTTTCTCTAATGCTAATGTGCTCACTACCAGCGGCGCAATACCAGCTACTGAAACATCAAACAAACAAAACAAAAAAACTTGTATCACAAATATATAATTTAAATTTGCATATTTTTGTATATCGACGACGTTATATATAGAAATAACTTAATATCAAAAGTGTTGGCCCAAAGCGCTGTGTTCAAACGTCATTCTTCGCCATTGCCACTTGGCAGATTTAGTAACTGGAAGGTAAGCAGATGAACTACTGACTAGATCTTCTACTAAATGGATTACATTAAGCTGACATCAAGATCTTCTAAATACTGCAGTCGCCTGCTCTAGTGTAATAAATAGAATTCAGTTATACGGCTTCGAAGTACGTTTCCTTTGTACCCATGTTCACATGTCTGTATCAAATCATAGTGTGTCGTGCTGTATGCTCTTCAAATCTTTTTGTTTTCCAAATACTTGAATAAGGCCTCCCCGTCTAAGTACGCTCCAGGCACTTCTTTGAAGAACATCTTCAATATACTTGCTTCGTTGTAACTCATCTGATTAGCTTCCTGATATGTCTTTGAATGACTTCATCAATGAGCAATTAAAAAATAAATATTATACCTTCCGTCTGTCTTCACTACAGCTGTAGCTAAGAATAATGTGTTTCATAGTGGTTTTTTCATTGATCAAATCAACTAAGTATGCTTTAATCTTGGAAGACCATAAACTTAGCTCTTCAAATATTCCCACAAGAAAAAGTCTGGCGAAGTAAAATTTGGTAAAAGAGGTGACCAGTCGAAGTCACCACTTTTCAAAGCCAATTGATTAAGAAACATACGCAGGATGGCTTGCTGTCCTATCATGCTGAGACCCGATATTAAACCAGTAAAGGTATATCATTAATTACTTGAAGATTTAAAATGCCCCAATAACGAACATTTTGCGTATTAACATCAACACACGACTCCAAACCGAGGACGTAAAATAAAATTTTCTTTCTATAAATTATACTTCTTTAACCTTTCCAACGCGCACTGTGACATATCGATGTGATAGCTACATATATTCTTCCAAAACTTCGTTTAAATAAGAAAAAAAAACACCTCTAATAAGAAGTTCATTCACCTGAGTATTATCCAGTTATTTCGTGTTAGTATAAAGAGTGCTCTGCCGATCTAGATAAACCTTGAGGAACCGTTCTCCATGCAGTGGCATAACAAGACCTTTTGAGGTCAGAACGGAGTTCTTAAAGTCTTCAATTCTTATATTGACGACCCCAAAACAAGAAGGTAATTGAATGGTAAGAAGAACATGTTTCTAGGAGCCCTTATGGTTAAAGTATTGAGCGTACAAATTAACCAGTTTCAAGTAAATAGCTAAATAGCACATGGTTCAAAGAGTCTACTCGTATAAGGCTAAAATGAAGCAAAAATAAAAAAAAAATTGTACAATTTTAAAGAAAATGAACACTTGGTTTTGGGAGCCTCTAACGACAAAGGAAGGAGAAAAGAAAACAAACATAGTTCTGCGGCATCCAAAACCAAATTGAAGAGCAAAAAAACAACAAAAAGGGAACAATTTCAAAGGAAAAAAACACATGGTTCCTAAGGCCAAAAGAACAATTTCAAAGCAAAAAAAAATATTTGGTTTTGGGAGTTCCTAAGGCCAAAGTAGGTAGCAAAAAACGAAGAACAATTTCGAAGAAGATAAATACTTGGATATGGATGCCCCTAAAGCCAAAGAAAACGAGCCCAAAAATCTTAAACAATTTCATAGAAAATAAACGCACGGTTCTGGGGTCAAAGTTAGAGGTAAACCAACAAAAAAAAGAGTTTAACAATTTGAAACCAAATAAATCCATGACTCTAGGGGCCCTAAGAGGTCAAAGTGAGGAGCGAAAAAAACCCATAAACGTTTAATAGTATATTCAACAGCAAAACAAAATCGCAAATTGGTTGGGTCCTCTAAGCCTTCGCTCTTCCCCCAACCCCACGCATCCTTTGCTACGCCACTGTCTCCATGTAGTCGTAATCTAGTTTCTCTTAAGAGAACAGAGCAAAGTTTTCTAGATACGTCTTGAAAACTCGTTCTCATTATACTCAACCGACAAAGCTGCAATAGCAGTGTAAACTGTTATTGTGAATCACTGCTGTTTTCTGTTAAAATCACGCTTAATACTCTTAATGCAACGAGTGCCAAATATCAAATATCAGCAAATTGTAGTGATGCACAATAACTCTTCATTTTTATTTAGATTTAACAAATTTTATTGATACCTAGTAGTATAAAGATAAACATTGAGAGAACAAAGATTTGTACATCTTGAGAAACCGTTTACAATATAAATACTGGTTATTGTTAGCTAGTTTTAAAGTGCTCCACAACTATTAAATATTTGTCATTCAAGTCATCTGTTATCTCTATAAGTAGTTCACCCATTTATTTATTTATTTATTTTTTTTTTTTATTCTCTCACGCAAACTTGTCGTCAGTATGTCTGTCTGTCTATTTGTCTGTCATCTCGTGCTCGAGGGGAAAAAACTCGGTTAAACTAATTTTCTCACTTTTCCAACTGTTTGCATTTATGGCCAATTGTGCCACAAGGTAATTGCAGCTGACAAACTAGAAAATAGCGAAGCAGCAATTCTTTGAAGCAGACTGCTGATGTTACTGCTTGCCACAAGTTCCGTCATCGATGTGCGTTTCTTTTTAGATTTCTGATGTTTTTTTTTGTTTTGTTTTTGCCGTTCCAACTTGTCCCCATTCACGTAAACGTATACTCGTACATTTGGCATTTGATAGAAGTTAGAATAGTATATTCACAGCTTTATGATGTCTGCTATGATGTGTTTAGAGAAAGAGAGTACTACATATAAAAACGCCCACAGAATTGTCTTGTATAAAGTAAAGCGCGGTAAGTTGAGCTAATATATTGTGCCCTCAAGTCTACTATATACATATATGAAAGTATATATAGCCACATTCTTTTGCGCGTTCAAAACACATGCGTAGAAATGCAGTTTAACAAAGTTCAAAACCAGTTTTGCACGCGCTCAACTGGCTGACTGATTGTCTGTCTGTCTGCCTGTCTCTTTGCCTGGCTGTCTAGCTACACCTGTACACAAGAATAAAGCAAACCGATTTCACTATACTTCAACTAACTTTTGTATACATTTGAAAATATTTGCAGTTTTTCTCCCCCAACAAAAAGAAAAAAGGCATGTCTCCAATTGAGGATAAACTACAGCGTTTACTTGCTGCCAAGGATCTGGGCGATATAACACAGGAGTTATGTGATTTCTCGCTAGAAGAACAAAATGCAACTGCCGAAGCTCAAGGTGTACAACCATCGGCAGCAGCTGACTTTGTACCTGTACTTGGCAAATCGGTGACCTACATTGTTGCCTGTGTGCTGATCAATGAAAATGATGAGGTGTTAATGATCGAGGAGGCCAAACCATCTTGTGCAGGTATGTTAAAAGTGTAGATAATATTGGGTGTCTGAAATAATTCATATCGTTTGAGGCTTTATTGTTAAAAAATGTTTACAACAATTATTCAAAGTATTGTGTATCGCCTGCCACTAATTTTTTCCATCTTTCTGGCAGCATACGTATTCCTCGTCGGAAGAGTGACTCGTCTTTAGAAGCAATCCAAGAATCAACAAAATTTTTGGTTTCCTCGTAATTACGAGAGTGCTGCACAGCCAGATCAAAAGTATACGTTCGAAATAACTGCTAATCGGAAGGAGCAATGTCTGATGAATACAGCGGGTGACGTAGGAGTTTCCATTTAAACGTTTCCAATTTGATTTTAAATGGTTTTGACCATGTGCCCGACTAATTGTCGTGCTGAAAAATCACTTTATCGTGTCTCTACTCGTACTGAGGCAGTTTTTTTCTTGAATACTCAGCACTCACGTAACCATTGTTGTTGGAAGTGTTCCCCCGTGATGTTTTCATTGGGTTTTAATGGACTACACACATCTTATCCCACCAAATAAAGAAAAGATTCATGGATATTTAGCTTCACCATTAGTTTCAGGCTTTGCATTTGGGGTTGTCTTAGCGGATACACTTCTAATCACCTGTCACAATTCAATGCAAAAATTCTTTCCATTTCTGTCATTCAAGCAGCTGTTCACAGACGAAAAAACGCATCTTTTAGTTTCAATTCATATGGGAGACAATTTCCCTGCTTTTGGATTATGTCCATAGTATTGAGACGCATGTGACTGTTGAGAAGTCAACTTCCATTGATTCAGCAAACTTTTTTTGCGTTTGACATGCATCTTCATCGAGCAATGTCTTCAATTCTTCATTTTCGAACTTTTTCTGCTGCCCAGGTCACTTCCGGCAGGTTTGCTCAGCTAGAGCATGCTCTCCATGAACTTCCACTAAAATTCGATGACTTTTGGCAGCACTTTTGTTCATGCTAAAGTAATATAGTAGAACTCCCCCCAAAAAAACTCTTATCCGGCACAAAGTTAGACATATTCTATGGAGTAAAAGTATTGTTTTTTACGCTTCAACCAAATGACATTTATGTATATACTAAGAACGATACTCAATGATAGTAGGTTTACGGAGGAATACGCTTTGAAAAGTGGAATAGGCACGCTACGAACTAATTCAAGCACCAAATATAAAAACCAAAATTATAATATATAGTTAAATAATATTCTAGGCAAATGGTATCTACCCGCTGGACGCATGGAGGCTGGCGAAAGCATCTGTGAGGCTGCAGTACGTGAAGTTTTCGAAGAGACTGGCTTAAATGCTGAAATGTCTACATTGCTTGCCATTGAAGCTGCAGGCGGTTCATGGTTACGTTTTGTACTAACCGGACGCATAATTGGCGGCAAACTGAAGACGCCCGCCGATGCAGATAAGGAATCTATACAGGCCAGCTGGATGCGTAACATTAACGATGTACCGCTGCGTTCTAATGATATAGTAAACATCATTGAAATTGGACGCGCACACAAGCATCAAAAGAGCACATCAACGCAGCATTTCTGGCATAACAATGTACTGCCTACGCGTTATGCGCATCAAAAGAATTATATACGTGTCATTGCGGTCATACGTAAACGTGCCACAAACACACTAAATATATTGGTTAGTGAACGTAATGTACATCATTTTCCCACAATGCAACTACATCCGCATCGTAGTCTCCACTCAACGCTGCGTAAATTTATGATTGAGTTATTCGGTTCAGAATTACCACAACATCGACCGCACGGTGTACTGAGCGTGGAACATGCACCGACACATGATGCAGATACACGTGACGGTATCTGTTTAAATGTACTTGTGGCATTCCGTCCAGCTTTGGAGGATGTTCCATTAATTGGTAAATGCATTTGGCAAGAATTGAGTAAACCGTTGGAGGATTCATTAGGGCGTATGTTGAGTAGCAAAAACTCAACAATACCGTTGCATGTTATACGTTAGGACAAGGTTAGTTCCAATTAAAATACATAGTACATAAACTCTATAAGTAAACCAATCGCTTACTTGCTTGTAAATATACTTAATCGAATACTCGAATAATGACCAAAATAAATTATATTTTTTGTAATAATTACAATGTATATTTGACTAGCTGACCCCCGCAACGTTGTAGGCGCACACTTATAAAAAAAACGATGGGATACAGAGGCTTATTACGTAGCGTATCTGGTTTTCATTGCTACGCCTCTTATATGGAGGCGTAAATGGTTTCATCCATTTTTCTAGTGGTTCAAAATGTTTCTGGTGCACTTTGCATATCTTCCATATATCATCTATCAATCTCAAATAGTTACTGATATATGAAGAATTTGATGTTTCTTCAGGAAAGGTGTGGCACCGCACACTTTTCTATTGGATCTGGTTTCTACCGGTGTCTTTTACATACTTATGTACCAAATCTCATCATCATCAGCCTCAATTAGTTACTAGGATATAAGCATTTCGCGTTTTCTCATATGGTGGGCCTTAGAAATGAATTGCGTGTATTCATTGTTCGAATCGTGAGTTATGGTCTTGATTTCATACGAATTTTTCGGGTAACTTCTCCAATTTTGCTTTCCCTATTCGGACTATTACTGCTCCAGCCGTTTTCAAATGATGAGCTTATGGTTCATGTTTAATAATATAGAAGGTATAGAAGGTTCCTTCCTCACAAGTTTGGAACGCAAAGGATTTCAAAAAAAATTCAGGAATTTAAAAAAACAACGCCACCTACCGGATTTAACTATAGCTTAGTAGCACCCAGGTAACCCCATGAGTACCTCCTACAACGGAATTTTATATATATAAAGAATATGCATTTTTAAGTTTTATTGTAAAAATAAATACTCAATTTTTTAGAAATTCAACGTACGACTTACAGTCGTATTGTTGCATGCCAGTATGTCTAAATTTAAACAATCGATTTTAGTTTTTCGTTTAATTTTTTTAAGTAAATGCAAAGAAATGCGTACCTCGCTCGCTCCTAACTAACTCTGCATAATGGAACAGTTGACTAGGTCAATGTGTAACTACTTTTAGCTTAGTGTTATATATTGGAACGCCAAATCGTTGGAAAAAGAAATAATTTTATGAAACAAAATTGACTACAAACTTCGGCGCAACACTACACTATACCGTCTACATGCACTAATCCTTCCACACCTTATTAAAGAGATCCATAAACGAATCGTATATCATAAACGTAATGGCAACATCCAGACAGACACGTCCCAAACGTGGTACTGTACCCTTATAGAAGGCAGTAACACCTTCGTTCTTCCAGATCTGCAGCGCACAATCGGCAGTGTTCTTATATTTGGCAGCCTCTAGACCTTGCATGCGTGTCTTGACCACATCTAGCGGTGTATTACCGAAGACAGATGCAGCACCAGCCACAGCACCGAAAATGCCAACAATTGGTTTGGGCACTGATTTCTGATGGTCATCGCCCTTATAGAGATCTTTCAGTGATTCCATAACAAAGAAACGTATGGCCTGATTCGATCCCTGTTTCAGTATAGTTGCCGTTAAACCCTTATAAACGCCGCTAATACCTTCGGATTTAATGATCTGTCCAACGCCGTGCGCGAAACCTCTGTAAAAACGTAGAAAAAATATTAAGTTAAAAAAAAAACACACAAAAAAAAAATAAAAAGGACGCCTACTTGAATTTTGGATTTGCACTACGCTGATCATTAATGAATTTAACTTTAATAGTCTCCATTGGTGTTACGGCCAAAATAGCCTCACAGACGCCAGCGCCAAGACCGCACAGCAGTTTGCCGGAAGTACTCAGTTGTCCATTTTTATCGGCTGCCTTGCCGCGCAGAAATTCAAACGAGCCGAATCTGTTAAATATGTTTTTTATTATTTATTAAGTAACTTTAATTATACCATTTAAATGCAAACTCACCTAGCCGCCGATTTGGGTATGCTGCCATAGAGCAATACACTCAACCCGCGATACAGCCCGAAAAATCCGCGCTGTTGCATTGTCTTCTTAACGCAGTCTCCAATGCCGCTGTACTGTTTCTTGGCGCCCTTCTCGTCCAGCTGTAGCTGTGTTTTAACATATTCGGTGGGATATGTTATGCAAATCTCAATGCCGCCAGTAATACCACCGGCAATGATGCCTTTGGCACTCTTGCTTCCACCACCACCGCCGCCTCCAGCACCTGCTGCGGCTCCATTGTTCGCAAGCCACGGGCGGCGCACAAACGGCGTGACAAAGGAATTCATTGGCGAACGATCCATTTTTATTGAATGTTTGTTATCTATGTATGTGTGGTGGAAGCTATAAAATAGACAAATATTATTTAATTAATATTTATCATTAATTAATATTTATCATAGTCAAGTAATAGATAAAAATGTACAATGCGTACACAGTATAAACTAAAGATTATAATTAGTTTGTGTTGAATTTGGTAATTAAGTAAAGGAGTAGTCGATATTTAGTGTACATGCTAATCAAATTCATAATAAAGTATTTGTTTATCAAAAAGGTATAAAGCTAGAGCAGAGCAACAGAAGTCGAGTGGATAAGCGACCTATCCAGCTCTCCGTTTGTCTCAGCGCGCGAGATCTTGAGATTATAAGAAATCGAACCACCAAACTTGTTTGTTTAAATTCTTCTTTTCCCGCTTCAGACAGAGTTTATGAAATAAATGTACAAACCTCATTAAAAGAGGTAGTCTCTGTACAAACTTACCCCTATTCCGAAGTATTTGTATGAAAAAAAAAATGTTTTTTTTTTTAATTAAGCTAAAAACGTCAAATTTTGTGTAAATGGCTTTTATATTAAATCCAATAAATATAAATAATATCCCATATAGATGCACATCGGACCACTTTAGTGAATAGCCCTCATACAAATAGTATAAGATTCAAATAAACAACTCTTAGATTAGCTACTGGGTATCTTGAAACCGCACACACTTTGCTACAAATTTGTTTCTTACTGAATCTCCCTCTTCTCTGTCTACAGTTAATACTTATGAATAAGCAGGTATGAACAAGCATTTATAATATTTCAATATAATTTTCACTTAGTGCTTCTTATATTCCAATCCAATTACTCATCAAAGCTGAGGTCCAAATATAGTTGTATATTTTAAAATAAAATGTTAAAGTTACATTTTCTATTTTCGTAATGGTTTTTGTAGATCTCTTTGGTAATTTTTGGATCACGCTTTACAGAAATATATTTTACTTTGCAGCGCGTAATCTCTAAAAATTATAATAATCGAATTTAATTGGTGTGAGTTATTAAACACTAAGTAAAATCGTCTCAAATTCAAAGCTGAATAGAACACATTCTCAACAAACATCCGACGGCTGAAACGCTTACAAACTGTCTATGTAGTTATCAGCGAGGGAAACCCAAACCTACAAATAGATGACAGAACCTGGATAGTTGTAGAAATGCTAGACTGATTTGACGCAACTTTGAACCGTGGCAACCGAAAAATCTGCAGCAAATAGCTCAAACTGACCTCTCCAGCTGACATCACAGACCACTAGCTCATCTGAGAAATTGCGGCCAAATTACGAAATATATAATTATCGAATGTGACTCCACTATGTTGGGGTCCTGCTTGCTATATAGTGTCATTACAGAAAGGTTGCGGATGTAGGATTAATGTTTGGGCTTTTATAAAAAAAATGTTTTGAGTTCGTGGTCCTTTTGATTTGCCCTTTTTTATTTGCAATACTTGCATAACAAAAGACATTATTTTAAATGGTAATTTGGCTGAACACGAAAAACATACACCTTTTGGGTCATTCACCATATCAAATTATAAGCTTTTATTGACTTAAATAAATAAGTTTTTTATACAAAAGCACAAAATTGTGCGCTAGGTTTGTATCGGAGCTACCCCAATAGGGGTAATCCCACAATTGTAAGCGTTCATTCATCAAAAGCCACCATGTTAATTTTTAAGTTGATATTGACTGCAATAAAAAAGTTTTTCATACAAAAAATCTAAAGTGCAAGTGAGTGCATGGAGTGTATGGAGGGTACCCTAAAAATTGGGCGTAGCATGCCAATATGGATACTCTATTTGACTGCAATAAAAATCAGCCCGGGTGCCGCTTTACAACTGCATATCTTAAAAATTGATACCTAAAAATGCGCGACAACTATCTACATGGCTAGATCGACTCGTTTCTTCGAGCTGATCAAGAATATATACACTTTATGGGGTTTATGATGTCTCCTTTAATGCTTTACAAACTTTCAGATAAACTGATCATACCATATCACACTATGTGTGAATGGCATAAAAAATTATGGATGGATGCCAATTCACATATGTAATTACAGCTCCTCGAAATTGTAGTCCTACTTATCAACAGAACAATACAGAACAAAGTTATTGTAATCATTGGCAAAATAATTCGCTGTAAAATTGTTGAGAGAGCTAAATTATCGCCGATTTAAGGATTGATGCTAACAAAACTTGACAAAAGAGTTAATAACATCAGGTCACAAAAAATATACATGGCTGCGACTTACTTGTCCGGTTAATTGAGGGTCGCTGAATTTAAATCCGACGTAAGTCCAGCATTAAGGAGATTGACTTTCTGTGAACATTTCAAGCCTAATTTGAGCAAAGTTGTCCGAAAAACGGTGAAGTTATTTGGGATGATGTAAAAAATGCCATGATGATTGTAAATTTGATTCAATGGAGATTTAATTAAAATTCAATATAAACCTCGATCAAGGCATTTTGAAATCAACGTATGGTGGCTAAAGTCTCCATAGATCCCCAACTGATTACAGAACTAATCGGATTAGCCATTCTATTTTGGTATCGTCAATTTAGACATTTCTCTCTTCTATTTCTACTTCTTAAAAAGATAGTATGTAAAATACATAAATAAAGATTACCAAAACGAACTTAAAAGTCTTAAAAATTGTGTATAGGTTATTATAATATCGGTTCCACTGACTATATTATCTTTGTTTTGACTACACTTAAGTAAACAATGAGGTTAGGTAATAACTAGACAAACACACCATGTCACATATATATGCATATATACAATTATATACAATATATAAAATATCGTTCATGGTCCATTAAAATTATCACGTCCATGATCTTTATGCATATTTGCGTCTGTTGCTCTGTCGCTTAATTGACCAGGAAATGCACATTGCTGCTTGTATTTCCAATTATAAAACAGCCACATCGACACAAAAATACGCTCTTATGTATGCATATAGACAGATATACATAGTTCCCATACGAACTATGCGACTTTGTCAGCTCCTTCGTATATACGAACGAACATACTATATTGCGTCGTCATAAATCGATTACCAAGCGTCAAAAATAATCTCATTTCATTGGGTGATAATCGCTTTTATGTACACTGATCGCCGGTACTAAGTGCTGAGTGCGTACAAATCAAAGTTCAACTAGCTTCTTTGACAATTGGAATGGAAGAGGTTGTCGTTGATGTCTGAATTATACTTCATTATATGCAAGTTTTTCATACATAAACTTTAGTTTACTGTGAGAAAGTTGTATTGTTTTTCCCAAGCAACTTGCAGTTTGCCTTATCTTGAAAATGAAATAATTTGCGTTGAAAAAACAACACTGATATGAATGGCAAACAAACAAATTTTATTATTTTCCACTGTTCATAAGCTTATGTCATAAATAAAATATCTTGCAAACGATTTATGCGTTATATAAGTGTAATAGAAGATCGAACTATGCTATGCATGACAGAATATAATTTATATACTATATATTCTAATTTTTACGCGCTAATTTTCCACTGCATTGCAACAGATGCTTTTTTTTATTTTTTTGGTCCAACTGAAACTTCACACAGTGGCATACATTCCAAAAATAGTTTGGAGTAGATCAAGATCAGCCGTGTGGAGTGTGACGAATGTCAGCTGCAATCAAGTTCAATGCACGAAAAAACAACAACTTGGACAGTTCTTGTGAAGAAACTTACACTGAATATGCTAATTTGGCGTTTTATTTTCTGTTTTATTTGGTTATAGGCGGCGTACAGACTGGAAGGCAAGAGACGGGGCGGCCGACCCTTATTCTAATCACACATAGACAGACGCGCGGGATCGTACGATTTGAATTGACTCGCTCGATGCCAAAGCAACAACTGAATACAAAAAAACAAAAAATATTTTCCAATTCCAAAAGCGTACAACAACAATAACAACAGCAACAACAGCAACAACAACAACAGTCAAAAGCCTAAACAACTATACAAGTGAGCAACCGATTCATTGTGAGTGTTAATAGTGTACGAGAGTGAAGCAACAACGAAAGCCGAAAACCTGTTCTGTTCCATTGGAGAACATCGTGCGCAAGCTTTCAATGAAGTTAATTTGAAGATTAGACCATATGGTTATTAACCAGGCAGCGAAAAAGTATGCTATGTCACGTCTGCTGACCATGGTCATGGTGCATCTATTACAGCTAAAAGCGCCATCTACTTAAGTTAAAATTTTATTTAATAGGTTTTTAAGTGTAAGCTGCAAAGACATTTCTATCAAAATTTCATTAAATTCTTTAGTTTCAATTGAAAACTATTGTGTTCTTCAGAGTACATAGTGTGAAGTCGAGCATATTGGTGAATATGTTAGGTTTCTCCACTCTTAAACTTTTATTACTTCTTGAGTATTATTACTTTTAGGTTTAGAAGCTCAAAGCGAAGTCGAACACTTTGGTGAAGGTTTTTTTTTCTCCACTCTTAAACTTTTATTACTTGCATCCATAATACTTTTGCGACGCTCTTATTTCGAAGATCGATCATGTCAGTTGAAAGCAAAATAATGCGATCTAGGCATATGCATCGGTTCCAACGTTGTTTTCTTAAAATAACAAATCTGCTGGCGATAGTAAACATGAGATGAGACCTCAACTTTACAACTTGCTTTGTTCTCATTTCCTTATCAGTAAATTGACTTCTTTATTTATATTCTTCTTTGTTTATACCGTTTACCAGAAATAAACCATTTTAAAAAGATAATGCTGATGCAGAGTTCATTGGACTTACACTTGCAAAATATGTTGCATTGGAAAATTTTCGTCTTTGTTTTAAAATGTTCTCCCATAGAAGTAAGTTTGTAGTAAGTTGTATATTTTCAAAATAAGATAATGTGAGAATGACATCAGAGACCGTATATAGTATATATGTATGTATTGTTAAACAGACTATCCGTATGTATTTGTAACCATTTTTTTCATTTTCCACTATTCCAGTAGACCTTTTTTCTTCCAGCGCCCTTCTCATATTTACAAAATACTCCTACCCTTAATTGTTCCAAAGATTTATCATTTTTGGGCCTATTGCAGCCTATAACCTTTATCAGTCGGATAGTTTCAGTGCAACTACATACAACATCAAAGACTTGGTAGAGCTCACTTCAGCTTCCTAAAGAGTATAAAAAAGTTTAATCAAGGTTCTGACTATACCATCACCAAACTCAACTTTGAGAAAAAAATGTTCGATACTATTTCCCTTGCTTCCACGAAAAGCTGTTCTACACAGTTGGCTTCAAAATGATCGGCGTTGTAGCATGGTGTGGAAGTCTCGTAGATCCTTAAAATCGAACCAAGTTTCCATTTGCCGCACTTTGCGAGTGTATTTTAGGCGGAAATCCTTGCAATATTATCTTAAAGCTTACACATTTCTACTAGTGGGCCTCAGGAAGTGCTTAGGTATCGATATTTTTGGATAGGCTTTATTACAATAATTAAAATATACATATTAATTTTAATGCTCTTATTGGCCATAGCGCATCAAAGCACCACTAATTACCACAGCTAAAAACATCATTCTGCGTCACCTCCAGAGGACTGCTAACAGCCAACTGGTAAAAACTCTTCAGCTAGAAAACTACCAGAAGCACCTTAGTATAAAAAATTATTAATTGAATAACATGCCACTGTCTTATCGGGACACATGTCAAAAAAAAAATGAAAAAATAGAAGTAGTCAAGAGCAGGAGACTTCCGAGCATCTATTCTGCCACTTTCCCAATTTAAACAAACTGCGCCACAAAATCAATTTGCAAGCTAATATTGATCTAAATTAATGACTTTCATAAAAAAACATAAAATTGCACGGTAGGTTTGTATAGGGGCTACCTAAAAAGTGGGCGGGTCACTCCCAATTGTCTATGTATGTTTAGCAACTGTATCGGCTGACCATAAAAAGGCACCACTTTGCATTTTAACCTAATATTGACTTTAATAAAGAAGTTTACTTACAAAAAGTCAAAAGTGGGCAGTAGGTTTGTATGGAAGCTATTGATATTGACTACAATAAAAATGTTTTTCATACAAAAAGTCAAAAGTGGGCGTTGAGTTTGTATTGGGGCTACCCCAAAAACTGGGCGTGGCGGGTCAATCTTGACACTGTATTAAAATGCACTCTATGCAACTGGATAGCATAAAAATTTTTAACCATAAAACACGCAACAACATACAGACGGACAAACAGACAGACGGACGAACGGACAGACGGACATGGCTAGATCGATTCGTCTCGTCAAGCTGATCAAGAATATATATACTTTACGGGGTCTACGATGGCTCCTTTAATGCGCTACAAACTTTCAGATAAATTTGCACATACACTTCTTTTTATTGCAGTTTAATAGAGTATCAAAAGTGTAACCCCCATACAAACCGACCGACCACTTTTGACTTTTTGCATGAAAAACATTTTTATTGTAGTCAATATCAATAGCTCCCATACAAACCTACTGCCCACTTGGTGGCATCTTATAGATGGTCGCTTCATACACAGCTACTAGTGGGCTTGTACCTCCCATTTTTTGGGGTAGCCCCTATTTAAACCCCCCACGTTTATGTTTTACAATACGATTTAAAATTTCGTGTGAATAGTATTAGAGCTTTGGTTAAACCGAAGTTAACGCTTTTCTTGTAGAACTAATCATACTCATATGTAGTTTATGCAGAGAAATAATTGCAGTAAGCAACTTACGAATTTAAAAAACATCTGACTTATACAGCGATTAACGTAATTGGTTTTTAATTTCGTAGACTTTCGCAAATGACTTAATCACTGTATAAGCAAATTTTTTTTTATTCAAAATTGGTGATTTGATAATTATTATTATCTCTCTCGTATAAACTGACTAGTATATACACAACTTAACATATCCGCTGTGCTAATCTGTTATATAGTATGCAACTATAATTACGATTAATTACACATTCTTAAAAAACGATTCGAACTTCCGAGCAAAAGTTTTCTTTGTTCAACCGTTCACTATATCATACGCACACTGTATCAAACTTTATGTGGGTGGGTGGAAAGGTCATTCAGCGCAACACTGTCAACTACATAATTCGTATGACTTAGGTATGTGCACTTTTACTTTCATCCATTGGTAAAAAATCGATACAATGAAAAAAAAAAAACAAATTTTATCATTTAAAATGTAAATTTTAAAACAGAATTAAAATATGTAAGTTCCATTAAACCGCAGCTATCTATTATTATGCAAAAACGTTTCAGGTTTATGTGCAATTGTGCACACGTACATGTTTTGAAAACTAAACTTTAACCACTAAACTAAACTTTAGCTACATAAAAGTTTTAAGTATATGGATTTTATAATTATAACACAGAGCAAAAAAATACACGGAAAGTGCACTTACTTTTGTTACTGAAACCAAAAGTAGCTGGTAAATAAATACAGCGAGTTGTCGTAACCGGCAAATCGTGTAACCAAACTACTGAAGATGGAGAAACCAACCAGTTGGGTTTACAACTGTGATTACACGCTTATCAATGCTAGTTGACACAGTGAATGCGACCGTGACCCAAAGGGCGCATGCGTCATAAAAGCTTCAGAAAATCGAAATTAACTGCGAATGGCAAATCTTAACTGTCGTTTGAAATTCAAAAAAAAAAACTGCATGAAATAAAAAGAACTTCAACATATTTATACTTTTAGCTTAATTTATTAAAAAATTATCAGCATTAGTACTCAAATTTTTTGTTAGTCAATAACAATTAGTTAGTTAGTGCGAGAAGAATCTAATATTGAACTAATCAAAAAAAACTCAGTCAAGATAAAAATGCATTTTAAAGATATAAATTGTATAGATGCATAGGCGACGACGACGACGGTTTATGACCTTGGCGAATGTTGCGTAGAATAATTAATAGAGAGCGGCTTAGTGCTGATGTAGCTGCTTAGATAGCCTTGTAAACGCGCACGCTCTTGATATCACCAATGGTCAGAGTCTGTATAAGAAGTAATTTATAATATGTTATTAATAAATATTTTAATATTTTAATAAAAACAATTTAAACTTACAGTAATAAGCTCGCCATCAGCGAATTCACGCACAATGGTTGATGGCTTATCGCCCTTCTGCTCCTGCACCAGTTTGTTACCATCCAAAGTGATAACGCTCTTCACTTTACGTCCATCCAGAGTCTCTTCATCGAATTCCTCACCAAGCTTGAAGTTAATGGTCGAGGTCTTGAAGGTCGAGGTGGTGGTGAAAGTATAGCTATCGCCTTCCTGAGTCAGCTCGCAGGTGGGGCTAACGCTGTTGCCCATTTTGCGGAGCACCAGGCCGACACCTGCAAAGCAAAGATAGAAAAAATTATGGCATAAATAAAAGTAACTACGAGTAAATTTGTATACACTTCGCATACAGTACAAAAAGTGTATTATTAGTTTAGCTCAAAATTTGTAACGCATTAAAAAAAAAAACAACGTAGACTTTATACTAGTTGATTACCCATTTGTCTGTTTGACTGTAGCTATCAGCTTTTTTCGCCCACAGATGTACTATAAAAGTTGTCATGCCACGCCCATTATAAAGGTCAGCCGCCATACAAATACACCAACGCAATTGCAAGTTGTTGTATAAAAGACTTCTAGGCATACTGTTTGTCATCTCTAAATTTTTCAAAAGAGTACGAGGTTTCAGTAGAAAGCAAAAAAGACTGGCTTCTAGATTTCGTTCTAAACTTACTCCATCAGTTGCCTCACTGATATGTCCTAACTGGATAACAAACTCGAGGGTGGTGTTATCTCAAAAGTTCTGGAGATAATTAAAAAATCCTCTACATGTCACCAATACCTCTAAGAGACTTACAAACTGCAGCAAGTATTAGGAACGTTATGTTTAATATTAAAGTTATGAAGCTATCTTTTACACACATGGTAAGAACAGCGATTGCCTTTTGCAATAAACAAGCTGTCTATTATGAAATACTTCCTGAATATGGTCAATAAGAGGTGGAACAAACTTGTTACCAATTGGCACTAAGAAGCTAATGTAGCTGTAATGAAATATAAGGAGAATAGAAGATAAATGGTCACATAGTAACGCATGCACTGATGAATAACGTCTGGATATTGGGCAAGCAAAGTGACTCGAAGCTCCCCACAACTACTTCTGCAGAAGCAGCATGGACAAATGAGAGCCTGACACCAGCAATAGAAGAAGTTGGTGTCTATTAGAAGTTGTATCGCTGGTAAGCGTATTCGATTTAGACAGCTTCAGTTTTAACGACTACTCCAACTGCTATTATTAAGAGAAGAGAAGAGAAGAGAAGAGAAGAGACTAGATCAGGGTCGAATTTAATTATGTGGGACATGTGACCAAATGATAGTGGTGGTGGCGTTATTTCTTATAATGTAAGGGTTATAATGTAAGGAGCGCCCAATGATTACAACTATCTCCGATTCTGTCCGACTGTTTCTTGTTTCCTCTCCCAAATTGGCATTATAAATCAAACTTTTGACAATGCCAAATGTTTTCTTTAAAATTTTATTTTAACTGGTGATATCTGGATGTTTCTCAAATCCTTTCTGACATTCCTTGCAGAGGATTGGCTTCAAATGGTATTAGAAGTTAAAGAGACGGATATAGTATCAAACTTTGAGCTTCCGTTACAGTAGAAGTATTCTTTACAAAAATCGCAGAAATTGGAACGGTTATATGGTATTTCAGGTAGGTAACAGTTTTGTCTAAAGAAAATGTGTTAACCATATTATTCCTCCCAGATTTGATCATATCTTCCATACAACAACTGAGGACTAAGGCAAAACTATGGCAAACCGCAATGTGTTGCTGGAAAAGTTTTGATGCGATGCCACTTTCTAGAGAGTATAAAATATCAAAGAAAAATATCAGAAAAAAATAAAATTTACAACCGTGAAAGAAATCAAATGCTAGCAGAAGTAAAAACAAACGTAGAATAATTCAAAAGAGATACTTAAATAGCTGAATTCATAAACTTGTACTTATGGCAGCATAAGACAGAACTATGCATGAACAGATAATTGTAGTTTGTCTTCAGGAGAATGGCAGCAACTACAATATTTACGTGTCAAATTTGTAAAGTAAATTTACGTGTTGTGTGTAAACTATAGCCCATATACATTTTGGAAGTTGTTACACGAGGCTCGTACACTCAAGAGTTTATAGAATTTTCGAGCTAGTTAACAGTTTAAACTATGAAGGAATAACCATTTTATAATTCTATTTGAATACAAAATGTATTTGATTTAAGTCAAAATCTTTTTCTTAAAAATTATTATTTTTCCGGAATCATTTCAAATGTTTATCATGGCTGGTGGGAGCCTAAAAGTGATAGTGCCTGAAATCACTGTTCCCAACATAAATTCGGCACTGAATCAGATTCATGTGGTACCACAATGGATCTCTATAAAGCAAAGTCTGCTGACCTGTTACTCTAACCTAAACTAACTTATGAAAATCTTGTTTCTTTATTAGTACAAAACATATCCTAAGATAGAGCGCATCTTAAAATCTTGAAATATTTTTTATTTATTATATTGAAATAGCTTTAGTTTTGATATACATATATACAGCTGCTACCATATACGATTTCCTGTTACATGTGAAGGCTATTAAAGCTTCGGTTCTACTGACGTTAACGTATTTCCTTGTTTTTTTTTTTATATAAATTTGCGGTTATCGTTTAAACATAGTATGTATCATATCGCATTATATTTCAGTTGTCAACGATGCTCTTTAGCAATCTCACAAACGTTTGTGATTGAATTAACCCGCCAAAGTTGAAGAGACCTCTACAAATCATATTCAATTAAAGATAATAAAAAGCATTTTTTTATTTCGTTTCATCTGTCGTCTCTCATATCTGTTGCTGCTTTTCTTTTGCTGCTTTAGGTTTCAGTTTCAGTTTCAGCAACTGATGCACAGCCTCCCTGGAGTCAGCAACACACAATCGCATTGCTCAAAGCCAAGCAGACCGCCGCCGCCACCACCACCGCCGCCACCACCACTGACGCTGCTGCTGCGGCCACTGCTATGCTTATCAAGGTTAAGCACATTTGCATGCATGCAGCAAAACTTTTTGTACACAACTGTACCAAACGAAATGTATGATCGCCACCGCTTGGTAACTAGTATATTATACTATCATCTGCTTTTGAATTAGTACAGTTATTTGTAATGATCTTAAGCATGCCGCGCGGAATTCGGCAAATAAGAAGAAAGACGAATGCATGAATGAATGAATGAATGAATGAGCAGAGCATAAATTAATGAGCAGCTTGCATGTTATTCTTTGCTATACTCGTATCTCTTTGACTGTCTGGTCTCATCATCGCGTGTGTATTATACTGTACTGTACTGTACTTACATATAACTGCATATTGCTATTGTTGGATCTATAAATGACAAAAGTTCTTAATAAAGCTTAAAGAAATTCAATTATAAGCAATTTACTTTTATAAGATTGATATGGCACGATCAATCACCCCCACCAATTGTCTGTTTACCAGCCTGCTTGCTTGACCGACTGCCTGGCCTTTATTTTCTGTTCTTTTCTGTTTTTTTTTTTTTTTTGCTTGCTGATAAAGTATGTTCCCTCATATAGAATCCAATAGACTTGTTGCTTTGCGGGAACTGCAATTATCATGCCGACATTGCCGTCGTCAATGCCATACTCGTTTATTGTTTCGTCACTCTGCTCTTTTGCACTATTGTCTGCACACCTCCTCTACCGACACTCCCACCCACTCACACACTTGCTTATAATACAGCCACATGCATATACAATATAAGCGCTACATACACGTACTACGCCTGTGACTTTAACAAGCTCACGCCACTTTATGAAGCATTTTGATGGTTGTGCTCCAGAAATTGTCGAAAAAATATACATATATATGTATATATTAACAGGGTGTTTGCTTTTCTTTTTGTTTTTTTTTCTCTTTTTTTTTTTACTAATATAAATATAAATACAAGCCCTCCTCAATTCTTATGAATTTTGCAAAATTTCGCTTATCTTGTGCTATTAATTTTTTATTTATTTATTATAGCAATCGTTCTGATAAACACTAATATGTATTGGGTACTTAGTAGTTACGTACATAACACTTGCCTCGAGTACTCTAAAAAAAAGCTAGTTATCATGTACTATAATGTTAAATGCTGAGGAATAATTGTTTCGAGTACATGGGATTTGTATTATTTATGATATAAGCTGTCAAAAAATCAACATTCTCTTGCATACTAGCCGTAGTAATTTGTGCTATATATCTTTGAACATTGTACCCGAAAGTTTTTTTAAGTCACCAACCAAAAACCAAACAACCATAAAGCTTTTTTTTATCTATCTACTTGTTTATGGCTTTTTTTAAACATTTTCATTCTTTTTTTTTTGGCAACGTACCAGCAAACAGAAAAAAAAAACCAAAACAAAAACAAAAACTAGAGCGGAGAATTATAAAGTATAGATTCAGCTGTGCCATGATGACAAAGTTCACAGACTATACATATACATATGTAAGGTAGGTACAAGTTTAGGTATACGTCAAACTATTGCAAGTTCACATATAAATTAGTCACAATATTTTACAAAATAATATGTCAAAAGTAAGCAAATAAATATTTTATTATAGTATCACACATCAGTGATTGGCAATCTTTAATGAACGACATCGTTCGATATTACACTCAATATATTGTATACAATATACATCTGTATATACCAACGATATATGTACATATGTATGTATATAAAAATAATCAAATACTATAAACAAAATTAGCTGCAAATTGAAAACTTTAGCCACATTTGCAGCCAGTCAATCGTTTATTTACAGTTTATATATCATATTATAATAAGGCGCCTATTGTCGTAAGATTTTATAAACAAATTTTTGCAGCTATGCCAGTTGTAATACGATATAATAGTACTTTGGTATAGACTTTTTTCTATAAAAAATGCACCGACATCTTCAAGGTGCTTGCAAGGACAAATGTGGCAACTCGTATGCAGCAATTGATATCAATTGTACGCTATACGAAGAAATGATCGCGATTTGTTTAGACATGTCTAGACGTATCGTATAGAAATTTTCTAGAAACCGCTCAGAAACAAAAAACTTATGTTTCAGTGGAAAATTCTGCAAATATGAGACGTTTTCTAGAAGCTATAGAAAGATTGGTGTTTAGTGGAAACATTTTTTCTATGGCATAAAATTGTTTAATTTGGTGTTGTGCGTATGGAACTTTGTATTTTTGTTTTAACGAAGCATACAAAATCTTTATTTATAACAAAAAGTGTAACTTTTCGACAGATTTAAATAAAAATTTTTTATCGAATATTGCGAATTAGCAAAATGTACCGTTGTACACTCATTTTCCAAGTAAGAGCCTGTATCTGCATATTTATATATCAAAATAAGACTAAATCTATACTCGTATTGTAGTCCTAAATTAATTTGGTACCGATATACTATTATTTTATTATATCAGCATAGAACAGATTGAGGCTTTAAAATTAGTGTGAGTGTTTTAGAAAGTCTGTTAGAAAGTTTAAAGATAGTTTAAACACTGAAAATTGTGCATTTAAATAAAAGGGATCGCAATGAGTTCTTATCATAGAAACCATTTCTAATTTAATTGGCACGTATGAAGTCAGAAACAAATGAGTTTATTTATAATGTGCAAATTATTTGATTCTTTAATAATTCACTTCAAGTACAAAACCTTAAAGAAAAGCATTGAAAATTTTACATCTCTATCTACTTTCCGCACTTTGACCATCTAGCATACATCTCTAGATCTACAATTATTAAGTAAATTGAAAAAAATTCTTCTTTATTTGAAAGCTGAATTAATTCATTACCAAATTCATTAAACTAGCAGTACCTATTTTTGCAAAATATAGTAATTCTAATGTAGAGGAGGAGGGTTGAGAGAAACGTAGAAGGTACGAAGAAATTTTTCAATTCCATGCAATGTATGTATCTATTTATCTCTAGCTTTTATAGTTCTTGAAATCTAGACAATCAGGGCGGATCGACAGTTGAACCTGCTCAAATCAATATCCAAATAAATCATGCATGTTAGAAGTCTTACAAATCATACATAATCCTATATAGTAGTACTTATACTGCATTATATTTTTTTGAGTATATGTTCAGAGAATGTTATACAAAAGGACAATAACCACCATATCCCTATTCTTTTTTTACATACTACGTTGTCTTTTTCTTACTTTTAACAATTCAAAAAAAAGATATTTATGTACACGGAAAATTGAACTTTTTCAAAGAACTTACCTAAGTGGCGCCACCTACTATATGTAACCTAGTGCATTCGAAAGATTCATGCTTTTCAATACTCTTAGGCTAAACTTTAAAAATTTTAGTCCACTGGAAGCGAAGATATAGCGCTCAAAATGAAGGAGTAAATATAAAGTTCTCTTTTAAACTTGGTAAAACTTTTACTGGAACATTTCAATTGATGAACCAAATTCACGGTTACGATTGTTTGTTCCACTTAAGAGCGTAGTTTAAGCGATTCAAAGAAGTTCGAGAAAGAATATACAAAACGACGAACATCCAGATCGCTCAAAAACTATGCTTACTGAAAGTAACATTGAAAAAGTGCCTGAATTCAACAAAAAAGTGATTGCAAATTTTCATTGGGATGCATGGAAATGAAATTGATTATGTTCAAAATTGCAATTCCTTGGATTTTAATCGATAATTTAAATATACGAAAGCTGTGAGCACTATTTGTTCTGATTCAAACCAAGTTAACCGAACTTTTTCATCTTATCGATCTACACTTGTTACGGGTTTTTTGACTAAAAATCATATTTTAATCATTAACCACTTCCTGACTTGCATGCTGTGACACCCTACAGATATTAACTTTTCGTTAAAATGCATTTGCCTTTTAAATAAAATTGTTTTATGTAGTAAGTGAAAGTCATTCAAAAGGCTTCGACTGACAACCTGGAGGACCTGCCGGCCAATTATAATAACTCCGCTTCCAGTGGAGCAAAATTCATGAAGTTTTTGACTGAAAATGAGGAAAGCATGAACCCTTTGCAATGCACTAAATCACACATACGGGTGACTACCAGAAAACTTGGTATTTAATCATAAGTCCTGTTTATTTTCGAACGCACCATGTATATTGTTTTAAAAAATATATAACATAACTTGTATTTATAGTTTGCAGTATAAGAATTTGCATTTTAAATATATCTAAATTATTAATTTGCTAAATAAAGTTTTCTAATAAATAATGCGGGGTTGGCACAAAATCTGCAAATTTCGTGCATAAAATTTAGTTTTATTATAGAAATTTAAAGATTTTGAGCCGAAATAGATAACTGCATCACACCGATAATCTCTCTCGAATCTCTAAAAGATTTATACTAGAGCTAAAAATGTTCAAGTACAGTAAATCTTCATATGGATAATGCTTAAGGAAAAAAAATGTTCTGCATTATTCTATAAGAAGTTTTTCTTAAGCATTTTTTATACAGTGCTTCTAGAAGTTTAAACTGTAAGCGGTTTCAAACAAATCCAATATCAATGTATATCACCTAGTCTATAAAGTGTAACAAAAAAATTACTAAATACTGGAAAAAGAAGAAAGTTGTTTGCCATTAAAAGAAACTTTTTAGTTGAAAGGTGAGCGAAGTGCTCCAAATCTACATAGACCGACAGACAGACAGACAGACAGACAGACAGACATACAATCTAAGCACGAGTGGCGTTTAATTAGCACAAGTCTAAAAATAAAGTACAACTGATAATGAATAATGATGATTTTTCTTCACCTTTGTACCTGATTTAAATAAATTTTTAATTGAGCGGCACTATCTGCTGCTGAATCAGCAAAATAAAAAATTTATTTTTCCAACTTCAAGGGCAAACATCATGGAGTAAAAATGCTTGCATTGATTTTTATATAACACACCCCCCTACTCTAGACACCAGCCAACATGCAAAAGCAAAAAAAAAAATAATAAAAAAAGAGGCTGCGCCCAAAATAAAATCAAAAAAACAAGTTTAATAAAGCGCGAAAAAAACGCCGGCCGGCCGGCAAAAAAAATACTTCAGATTGCATTTAATTCCAAAACACAAAGCTTATTTTCACTTTTTAATTTGTTGTTTGAAAAACTTACCCAACTCCTTCATGTACTCATCGAAGTTCTCGGATTTGTCGAGCTTGTATTTCTTGCCAATGAAGCTTGCCATTTTAAGCGTTTTTTTTTTTGTTTCTTTAAAAGAAATTTACTTGTAAAATAGAACACTCGACCACCTTCAACAAACGATGGTGAAGAACTGAAAGTTTCTTTTGCGACTCTCGCCTTATAATAAGCAGAGCATGCTCATGTATACACCTGCATATGTATATGTGCACACAGCTTGCACACTTGTTAAAGGCAGCTGTACAGTATAAGCAAGCATGAAACAGTTGTCTATTACTGTGAAACTGTACAGATGCCAAAACAAATAAGTGCGAACGTGTTAGCTATATAGCAAAAGTATGAAACTAAGCGCAGTGTTACCAGATGGCACTTATATTTCAGCCTTATAAGAAATAAAAAATTATATTTAAATATATATAAAACTGTCACGGAAAACAGTTATTAGTTCTAATTCATCAATGAAGTTAGCTTTTCAAAGCCGTTCCAAAGCTTATCGCTATCAATAAAATAGCACAAAACATCGTTTTTTATTATGGCAACGCTTTTGAAATGAGCGTTTTTATATGTTTTCTTTTTTATATTTATTACTAATGAGCGTCAGATTCAGCGAAGGAAATGGCATTAAAAGAAATAACTAATACTGCACATAATAATAAATAACTACAAAATTGAAAAACTTCAGTAGAACCGAAACTTTTGTACACTCGTTTAGTAGGAGGAAAGTTTTTAACTTTTATATAATATCGTTTTAAGTGCATAGCACTTCAGTTTATATAGCATCTTACTTATAAATGACAGCAAGTGCTCATAATCATAGTATTTTTTCGGGTTTTCTGAGCAGAACTGAA